>CM028130.1:1007827500-1009155000 GCA_016271365.2 Neoceratodus forsteri | reverse complement strand
GAGGACAACTACCTGAAGATCAGGAGGGCTAAACTGAGGATGCCGGCTTATGGGAACCTTCCCCGAACCAGGGACCCGACCCCGGCGACAAGCCCATCGGGCATGAATATCGAAGAAGTAAAGGAGCGCTTAACTTTTTGGTGGGACACCATCCGAAAGGATGTGGTCCCTATTAAACCTCCTCCTCCTACTCCCTCACCTCCTACGCCCCCTCTTCCACCTAAGGGGCCAGCAGGACGACCACCAACCCCCAAGGAACAGACTTTACCTCCTAGGGGCAGATCTAAAGATAGGAGAAGGCCTCCCTCCAGATCTCCATCAGGGTCTCCCAGCCCTAAGCGACCCAGACAACGTCAGTATACTCCATCGGGGGAGGACTCCAGATCGGACACCTCGGACTACTCCAGATTTCCTTCACCGCTCAGCATCTCCTGTCCTGACCCACATGACCTCCCTAGGTCTCCACTGGATGATCCCTCTTTCGCTGAGATCATGAGGCACATCCAGGACAACATGGGGTGGGATGCTGAAGACCTTGACCCTGAACGACAATGCCTTGCCCGCTATCTTCAGCAGAAAGACCCAAAGCCTGTGGTAGTCCCACCCTTGGTGTACACTTTTTGCGGACGTCACCAAGGCTGCGTGGAAGCATCCGCACTCCACTTCCGCAGTGCCGAAGAAGGCTGACTGACTGTACAAGGCTCCGAGAGAGGACCAGTACTTGGCGAAGCAACCTCTGGCAGACTCCCTGGTCATCATGACCTCACATGACCGATCTCAAAGACCCCAACATAGGAGCACTCAGCCACTGGATCAGGAATCCAAGCAATTGGATGCCCTGGGGAGGTGCACGTACGCGGCTGCTACATGCACCATCAGGTCTCTGAACTACCTTACCCACATGGTACAGTTTCAGAACGCCCTGTGGGAACAGGGCCAAGACCTGGTCGACAAGCTTCCCGATGGTGACCAAAAAGCAGAGCTCCTTAACCTGCTCCACACAGGGTCAGATGTGGGGACCCAAGTGCTTAGAGCTGTATACGATTCGGCGGACTCTTTGGCCAGAGCTGCAGCTTTAGGCGTTTGTCTCTGGCGACGCTCTTGGCCCCATGTCTCCGGCTTTACCCCGGACATACAGAAGAATATTCTAGACATCCCGTACAACGGCGAGGTACTCTTTGTTGAATCCTTGGAGAAGGTCATCACCAAACTCCAGGACGCAGGGAAGGCAGTCTGATCTGTACAGGCCATGTACAGATCCAGGCCTAGTTCCTTTCGTAGGAACCGGAGCCGCTTTTGCAACCAGCAACAAAGGCAGCAGCCACGTTCTGGCCAGCAGCAAAGGGGCATTTTTCAGCGTAAAGCCCAGGCCAAGTCGTCCCCAGGCAGAGGCCAACGTTACATGAAACTGGCCCAGCCCACAGGGACCAATACTGCCACAGCATGATTCCTTCCCGGCCCCCGCCCCTCCTTTGGATCAATGGGCAAGAAAGGTCATGGGTTGCTTCGCTCGCTACTTTTTAGGGTGGCAGTCGATCACCACCAACAGGTGGGTTCTTCAACTGGTCAAGAAAGGCCATTTCATAGAATTTCTCGACCACCCACCTGGAAGACCTCCCCTGCTGTCCCGTTACTCAGGTCAGCTTGCCCTGCTCATACAGCAGGAGGTGCTCGCGCTTCTGGGAAAAGAAGCCATAGAACACGTACCAAGGAACCTGAGGGGACTAGGATATTATTCTCACTTCTTTCTGGTTCCAAAGAAGATAGGAGACCTCCGTCTGATACTGGACCTCAGCGACCTCAACGACTCGGTCCTGTACAAATGTTTCCGCATGGTGACCCTCCCAGGTCTGATTCCCATGCTAAAGCAGGGCACTTTTCTAGCATCCCTAGACATGCAGGATGCCTACCTGCATATTCTCATTGCTCGGACGCACAGGAAGTTTCTGTGCTTCGAGTTTCAGGGTCACCACTATCAGTTCCGAGCTCTCCCCTTCGGGCTGTCATCTGCACCTCGGGTGTTCACGAAGTGCATGGCGGCTGTAGCCGCATCTCTGAGGAGACAAGGCCACTACGTGTTCACCTACCTGGACGATTGGCTTCTCATGGCGCCCTCTCGGGAGGCTGTGATGTCTGCCATTCACTGCACTCAGTCTCTGTGCGAGATGTTGGGCATTATCATCAGTCACGAGAAGTCACGCCTGGTTCCGTCCCAGACTCTGCAGTTCGTAGGTGCAGTTCTGGACACCATCCAAGGGAAGGCTTTCCTTCCCCCTGGACAGGGCGGAACACATCAGATCTCTCTTCAGGGATTTTTCGTTGAAGACCGTTCCTGCCAGACTGGTCCTTTGCCTGCTCGGACACATGGCTGTGGCCATTGCTACAGTCCCGCTAGCCCGTCTCCACATGCGGGTAACCCAGTGGATGTTAAGGGTCCAATGGGACCAAAAGCATGACCATCTGCAGCATCCTATCCAGATCACGAAGGTCGTAATCCGGGACTGGCAATGGTGGCTTGATTTGAGGAATCTCTCAGCGGGAGTCCCCTTCATTGCGCCGCCACCGACTGTGACACTCTCCACAGACGCCTCAGGGCTTGGTTGGGGAGCACACCTCGACGGTGTCCGGTCTCGGAGCCTGTGGACAGACCAAGAGTCTCATCTCCACATAAATATTCTGGAAATGAGGGCAGTTCTTTACGCCCTGCAGGCCTTCCAGTCGGAGATTCCACTGGGTACACTTCTGTTACAAGCAGACAATTCCACGGTGATGTATTACCTCAACAAACAAGGAGGCACCCATGCCTACCCGCTTTGCAGGGATGCCATGAGAGTGTGGGATTGGGTCTTGCAACATGGCTCAAACCTCATTGCCGTTCATGTTCTGGTA
Organism: Neoceratodus forsteri; assembly: GCA_016271365.2. Taxonomy (NCBI): domain Eukaryota; kingdom Metazoa; phylum Chordata; order Ceratodontiformes; family Ceratodontidae; genus Neoceratodus; species Neoceratodus forsteri. The sequence continues at coordinate 1,009,152,111 of CM028130.1, read as the reverse complement.
GTGGACAACATCATCACAGATGTCCTGAGCCAGTCTCAGGCCAGAGTCCTCGAATGGGAACTACTTCAGGAGGTAGCAGAGGATCTGTTTCACAGATGGGGATCTCCAGAACTAGACCTTTTCATGTTCCCATCCAGTGCAAAACTGCCCAATTTTTGCTCGTTAGATCCAGGGCCTGGTGTTTTCTGGCGAGATGCGGTGTCCCACTCCTGGGCGGGCAGATTCCTCTATGCCTTTCCCCCTTTCCCGTTGATCCAGAGAGTTCTTCTAAAACTTCGCAGAGAGCAAGCAACACTGATGCTGATCACGCCATTTTGGCCCAGACAGATCTGGTTCCCTCTCTTACATCAGCTATCCCGGGAACCTCCAGTGCCATTGCCAATCAGCTCCCGTTTGCTGTCTCAGGAGGTGGGCTCCTTGGTCCATCCGGACCTACGTTCCCTGAACGTACATGTTTGACTCCTAGAGACATAGCCATGATGCAACACGGGTCTCGCAAGAGGTGGCAGACATTCTCACTGCTGCCAGGAAGCAGGCTACCCATGCGACCTATGCCATGAAGTGGCACAGATGTTGCTTATGGGTTCAAGCACGCAGTTTATCGCCTTTGGACTGTCCAGAGAAGTTGGTATTGGACTACCTGCTGTCTCTTTTCCAGTCGGGCTTGGCTTGCTCCTCGATTAAGGTACATCTCTGTGCCATCTCAGCCTATTACGTCCCTATAGGCCAATGTACTATAGCTCAATTGGACACGACACATGCCTTCCTGAGGGGTGTCCTCCACCTCAGGCCCCCGATTAAGGATCCGATTCCACCATGGGATCTACCCTTTGTCCTGGAGCAGCTCACGCTGCCACCCTTTGAACCAGCCACGGATTGCAAGCTACGTCTTCTTTCTTGGAAGATGCTGTTTTTAGTTGCCATTACCTCGGCCAGAAGAATTTCTGAACTACATGCACTTATGTGCAAAGAACCTTATTTGGTTTTCCGCCAAGATGGGTATCCCTAACGACTAATCCAGAATTTCTGCCTAAGGTCGTCTCAGCACTCACCCTTAATCAGGATATCGATTTACCAGTGTATTTCCCGAAATACTCTAATCGAGGAGAAGCCCTTCTGCACACTCTAGATGTGCATAGGTGTGTCAGATACTACCTGACCAGAACCAAACACCACCAAAAATCTGACCAGCTTTTTATCTCATTTGCCTACAGGATGATGGGAGCTCCTCTTTCAAAACAGTTGCTGTCCAGGTGGTTCATCCAGTGTATTACATTCTGTTACCAGAAGCACAACAAACCCCTACCGGGCACGGTTAAGGGTCATTCCACCAGAGGAGTGGCAATCTCTTTTGCAGCTCTAAAGAACGTACCCACCTCAGCTATTTGTGCTGCAGCTACTTGGAGCTCCATCCACACTTTCATCAGGCATTACAGCCTGGATATCGCATTGAGGCGAAGAGCAGGTTTTGGTCTAGCAGTCCTTCAGGGACTTCTGTCCAAGGATCGATATAATTCGAGGATCTCTACCTTCACTCCTACTGATGGTGTGTGATTTCCAGGATTGTTTGGGAATCGGTCCTAATGGTGTAACATGCTGCAAGAGCTGTTTCTCGAAGTAAGCTAGTACAGTTATGTAAGAACTTACCGTAACAGTAGATCTTTGAGAACAGCTCTTGCAGCAGGTACCTTCCCTCTCACGATCCCCGCTGGAGGTAGATTCTGGTTCCAACATCCTCCTCCTAGGATAAGGCATTCACAGCCCTTTTTTGTGTTTGCCATATGATGCCGGATCCTCAGTCTCTTTTTCTGATGTCATCCAGTGGCCGGGAGTCTCCAGCGGGAGAACTGGAGATTCTGGGGGACCGCCTCCTTTTGTACTACGCCTGACGTCGGGGATGGGACCGACGTTGGAGGCGGTCCCCGCTGAACACTGCTAGCTAGAAAATTTCCATGGGGTCCTGGCGCCTGCCGGTTTCAGTCTTAGTGGTGTAACCTGCTGCAAGAGCTGTTCTCGAAGATCTACTGTTACGGTAAGTTCTTACGTAACTGTACTTTACTGTGGGATTTAGGATGCCCAGGATAAGGCGCCGTGGGATTTAGAACATTCAGGATAAGGCATAGTGGGATTTAGGACACTCAAGATAAGGCGCTGTGGGATTTAAGACACTCAGAATATGGTGCTGTGGAATTTACGACACTCAGGATAAGTTGCTGTGAGATTTAGGGCACTCAGGATATGGTGCTGTGGGATATAGGTTATCCAGGAGAAGGCGCTGTGGGATTTCGGACACTCAGGATAAGGCGCCTTGGGTTTAGGACACTCTGGATAAGGCACTGTGGGATTTAGGACACTCGGGATAAGGTGCTGTGGGACTTAGGATACAATGCTATGGGAGTTGGAATGTTTGGGATAAAGCTTTGTGGGATTTAGGACACTCAGAATAAGGCCATGTGGGAATTAGGACTCAGAGGAGAAGGCCCTGTGGGATTTATGACACTCAGGAGAGGTCCTCTGGGATTTAGGCCACTTAGAATAAGACCTAATGAGATTTCTGACCCTTGGGATAAAGCACACTGGGATAAAAATAAGCACTTTTGAGATGTCACTGTGGGAAATGGTGTGACATATGACTTATTGCTTGGCTGCAGGACTGTGGTTTTCCACCCAAACCTCCAAGAATAATAAATCATTAAATGACAGATTCAGAGGCATTTTACCAAAAAAATTGGAGGTCTGTTTTATAGTTTTGTATTTTTATATAAGGGTGCAAGAATTTTGATTATCGTAAAAAAAAAAAAAGGTCTGACCAAAATTGTACATTGTTTTTAGATAAAGACTTGGTTTATATTTGTCCCGTCGTCAAAGTACCACATCCAGCAAAACCAGTAAAACTGACCTCCCTCCCCTACAGGTTTTCAGCATATGTCATTATTCTGGTGTTGAGGAAAACCACAGTATTATGGGTTTGGGTTAAACAGCTGCTGGATGCCCTGGCCAGGTCACATGTTATTTAGCGAGAAGGTTTTGACTTATTCCTCAGTCTGTTTTTAGCCAGTCGCTCTTTGGAGTTTCCATTAGCTACATGCCTTGATAGTAGTCTCTTTGTGTGCAGAGTCTACTTTTCCTTGTGCTTACAGGGTTAGTTTTTACAAGGTTGGGTGGGCACAGTGATGTATTCTGTTAGTAATGCAGGACTTTGGCAGGTGTGTCCTGTCTAAAGAAGAGACTTGTAAACCACATCCTGTGTGTGCCTGTCTGGGAAAGGGCTTACAGAGTGAGATCCAGGAGGCCCCTTCCCCCTTGACTTCGCCTTAGTGGGTCAGGGAAAGGGCTGAAGAGGTGTGGTCCAGCGCGCCACCTGACCTTGTCTCTGTGTATCTGGGAAAGGGCTAGGGAGGTGATACAGCACTACTGCCCTGAGCTTGCCAGAGTGGGTCTGGGAAAAGGCAAAGGGAGGTGGTACATCAGTGCCCCCTGCCCTTACCTGAGTGGATCTGGGAAAGGGTTAAAGGTAGGTGGTACAGTGGTGTCCCCTGAACTTGCCTGAGTGGATCTTGGAAAGAGTGGAAGAGTGATTGTCCAGTGTGACCCCTTACCTCGCCTCAGTGCATCTGAGAAAGGGCAGAAGGGAGATGGTCCAGTTGCACCCTGACCATGCATTTGCGGATCTTAGAAAGGACTTAACAGTAGGTGGTACATCGGTGCCCTCTGACCTTGCCTATGTGCGTGTGGGAAGGGGCTGAAGGGAGGTGGTTCATTGCCCCCCTGATACTCCATCTTTCCTTTGGAAGATTCCTATCCTTAAATCACTGCTCTGTGAGGCAACACAGAGAAGGTCGGCTGCATCCCTTGCTGTTTTCTCTATTTGCCCCTGAAGAACAAGTATCTACTAAAACTGAAACATTTTAAACTATTGTATTTTTTATCAATTCATTTAAGCTTTATTGTGTGCTTATCTCATGATAAGGCCTTTAAACACTTCAACAAAGTACTTGTTCCACTGTCTGTTTTAAAAACAAGACCGTCCCTAACAACTCCTAACGATTGATGTGTGTTTGGTGTTACAGTCTATTGTGATGGTGAGCACTATGATAACATGATAGGTAATGCTTGAAGTCAGACAATTCAGATGTAAGCTGTTTACAGACTCCAGGAATAATTTGCACAAACATACTGCAAAACCTGAGAAATACAAGTGAAATGGAAAAATGTTGTTAAACAAGAGGAGTAGCGGAATGCTGCAACCACCCAAGACGTGCTTTCTTCCCTTATGAACGCACTCCCTGGAGTGCGTTATCCCTCTAATAAAATTGGCTTTTATTTGCTAAAAAAATGTTTATAGTTCTGGTGAGATGTGCAATTGATAGAAAATTAATCAATGGTCTTGTGACATGTTTCGACCTATGAGGTTACAGGATTTTCATGGCCCATTTTATAAAGCTGAATAAAGTATGTTTATGAAATTATATATAGAAGTAGACACTAGCTCTTTAATCACTGCCCTGTGCCTTGGTTGGAATATTATAAATCATCAGCACTAACTGGCTGCAAGAGTTCCACAGTGCATAGGATTTCAGTAAGTTGAACATTCCTCTCACGTGTGTGTGTGTGTGTGTGTGTGTGTGTGTGTGTGTGTGTGTGTACCCCGCTGACTCCCTGCCTTACTGTATGGTCCAATTTGCTTTTCCTCCAGTGGCGGGGTTGATGTATAGGTGATCTTCCTGGACTAATGTCGTCACCATTCATTCAGACTAGTGGGACTATGCTGGAGATGCTAGGACCCAGCGGGAGCCAGAAATCTTAAGGAGGGCCAGTGCCAAGATAGGACCATGCATGTGTGGCACCGCGAGACTGGCTCAGACCATATCAACTATCTCGGCGTCGACCCTCCAACTGCCTCAGTAATTTTTATCCTACTGTCGAGTGTGTTTCAGTTCGATGTCGCTTGCCAGTGGGAGTCAAGTCTTCAAGTCTGTATGACAGCAGCATTTTCATTCAGTTCAGTTTTGTAGTTTATTTTATTGTTTAAAAAAAAAACATTTAACTGTCACAGCCATTCCTTCAGCTGAGTCGACCATGGACTGTGTCGGTGATGGTAGGGAGACTTCACTGGAAAGTTGTTCTGGCAGTGGGGCTGTGTCCGGTCCGCTGCCATTTTCGGAGGGGGGGTCCGACCACGGGCAGTCCGATGCTCGGGAGGGAGAACAGTCCTTCCACAAGGACAAAAAGATGCAATCCCATTCTTGATTCAGGACAGGAACTCGACACCGCTCGACCTCTTCATCCCGGCGGTCGAAAAAGAAGAGGTACCGCTCGAGGTCGCCTTCTGATATGTCTGCATGGGGGTCATCGGTGACTAGGAGCATTGGGCCCAACTCAACTCCGGTTGTGTCCCGGTGGCCTCCATTCCTGGCATCCGTGATTGTTGGCTCTGGAGCCCCTTGTTGTCCTCTGTTGGGGCTGCCGGTGAGCAGTTCCATCATTGGGCCGCTGTTATGGAGCAGTGGGTGCGACATTTGTCTTGTGTTCCTTTGGCGGCGGCTCCTGCCCTGAATCCTTTGGGCCGAGGCTGGGGTGTTCAAGACAAGAGGCGTGGGCTTCACCTGCGGTGCTAGCGTCCTCCTTGTCCACTCCTTATGCCTACCCCCTTCAACTGTTGTCCATGCAGGGGCTGGCACAGGTACCTATAACTTTTTCTCCCCTCTCTTTTAGGTCTGTCAGGACTTCTCAAGGGACAGTGCGGGCCTCTTTGGAGCCAGTTGTCCAGTGGCTGGCAACAGTGCCGGCTCCGGCTCCTATGGCGCCATCTCCCTGGCGCTGTGGGTGGTACCATGGCCAACGCCTAGGGCTTTGACGCCAATGGCGGCCTCGTCAATTCCTCATTTTTCCTGGCCCAAGCCTGTCATTGGTGGCCCTTCTGGCATGAAGGGAGACCTTGATGAGTATGATCCAGACATGCTCCTTTCTGAATACGATGGGCGACTCAGTTTCTGGACTGGAGAGCAAGCCTTCGATCTCTGCCGAATCCCTAGTGAAAGATCTTTCTTTCCACTCTTTACTCAAGAATATGGGCTCCACCTTGGCTTTACAAACCTCTTTGGTGGACCCAGGTAAACTGTTTCGATTACATTTCCTGCATGTCCCTGAAATCCCTATGGATCTTCCCTTGTCAGTCTTCACTATACATTACTGCTGGATGTAAGCTGGAAGCGCGCACCCACTACGGGAGTTTTTTTTTGCTTTTTGGAGGGGGGAGGGAGGAGTTGCGCCCATGAGAGCGATGCACTGCATGGTGCATGAGGGGCGGCCGTTAGGTGCCACAGATGACTCCTCCTCCATCCCAGTTCTCTTTCTTCCACCGTCAGGGCTGCATCTGCTGCGCGAGCACAGAGTGTTTTCGTAGGGAGGATGGGCCCTCGGTCGATGCAGTCTGTTTGTCGACGACTCCTCAATCCCAGTTCTACATCCCGATGCCAGTAAGTTTGTTCCAATTATTGTTTCTCAACGTCGGGAGTTGTTGCTGTGTTTTATTTTATTTCACATCATGTCTGGTTTGGGAGGCAAGCATAAATCTAAAGCGGGACATGCCCCCATGTGTCAGTGCTCCTGTGGCTGGCATTTTCTTTGATGGACTGGCATGATGTCTGCCTCCGGTGCCTGGGACCTAACCATGATATGGATAGATATGATGCCTGTTTTTCCATGGAGCACTGTGTTTTGGAAATCTGTATGTTCAAAGTTGGCAGGGCGCCACTGACTTTCGGAGGATGGCATCGCTCTTGGGCTTCCCAGGCCAGGTCTTTTAGAACCTTCCTCCGGGTCCCCTCCCAGGTCTATACGGTCTGGTGAGGAGGAAGCCTCCTCATCTTCAAGCCTTGCTGAGGAGGACGCCTCTTTGTGGCATCAGAGGAGCGACATGGACCTTCCCGGGGTTGAGTCGGCGCTGCTGCCTCAGCAGTCCCCTCTCCTGAAGTGCAGGCTCCCCCAGTGACATGGCCCAGGGCAGCTGGGTCCGGCACTGGCAGACCCTCGATGCTGCCTTGTGACACCGCTTCAGATTCTGGTTCAGGTGGCCTGCGCGGCTCCGTCAGCGGTGCCATTTTGGGTTGCGGCGCCAGTGTCCCACCCGGGGTCATCAGTGGGTCGGCGTTGGGTTCCTCGGCCATGGGGGTGTGGTGGGAACAACTGGCACTGCTGGAGATGCCAGCGCCGTTTGTGGCGCCATCCCTTAGGGTGATCTCGGGGTAGCCAGTATTGAGGTCTTGCTGGTCAACTCCTCTTCGGAGGGTGTTGACTCAGATGTGGACCCAGATTGGCTGCCTGATTCTTCAGAATCGGAGACCTCTGTGGGACACGACATCAGGCGGCCAAGTGCCCCCATCCCTGAGTCTCCACAGCAGTCTGCTTCTGAGGATTCCCAGTTTGGGGTTGGCCTGAGGTCCACTGGGGAGGACAGCTTGGCACTTAGGGAGGGGATTGTTCCTTCTGGGGGGGCTGCAGCAACCCCTAGCCTTGGTGCTGCTGCGCCCTCTCAGGGGGGATTGGAAGCCCTGACTTTGGCGGCCTCCCTCCAAGGGCCTCTGGATCAAGGGACTCAGCTGGGGTTGAGGAGGAGGGCATCCTCCGAGGTTGAGGGGCTGGGGTGAGGGGTGACGACACTCCTCTGCCACCCCACGGGTGCAGGGAGGAGCCATAGCACTGAACCCTGCCTCGCCTTCTTGGGCTCTGGGGTCCCCGCCGAGGGTTGCCCTTCTGGATTCATGCAACCCCAGATGCGTCACAGGAGAGATTCCCCGTCTGGGCTCTTCCAGAGTTCGCATTCCCAGGGTTCCGCCATGCGAACCGGTTTGATGTCAGGGATCCCTCCAGCTTGGGCACCATTCCCTGGATTCCAGAGCCCTGGCAGAGGACAGCCACCTCCTTGCAGGTGCCCTTCTCCCATTCCTCTGCAGCCATCCCCCTCCGGGGCCACGTGGGTCCTATGGGGCCTTTATCCTGGGAGACGTTCAGAGGCACTGCGGTGGCCTTTCCGTCATATGTTGGGTACATGCATGAACTGGTCTTTCACCTGTCCCCACCGTCACAGAAGTCTTCTGGACATTCGAATTACCCATCCTCCTTGACTCCCTCCTCGGAAGGAGAGTAACCTGCTATTCACCTCTCTTCCGACGCTGATTTCACTGAATATCAGCGCTACTTATTGAGGATGGTTCAGGATCTCCATATTTCTTTCATCAGACGGGACAATACCGAGCGAGACACGTGCAAATTCCTCAGTGAATTCAGTGCCCAGCATCTGGTGGTGCCATCCTGGCATATTCCCTTCCAGGAAGCATCTGTCCACATCTGGCAGTCTCCAGCCACCCCTTTACCAGCCCCAGCAGACTGCAGGAGGAGGTATTGTGCTCTATTGGAGTCTCTAGGTTCTCTCCCTAACCCCTACCTCAGGCTTGGTATGCCTGGAGACCCCTTCCGAGCATCGGCGCCTGGCGCATGACCGACCACCGAACTCTGATTCCCTACAATTCGACTGGTGGGGGCGAAGAGTTTTCTCTTCTCATGCAATGTTGTGCATTGCATCACATCAGGCACATTATGCTGCCTATAACAGGCACTTGTGGTCGATGCTGGCTCAGGTGCTAGCATCAATGCCTGATTCGGAGCAATCTCGACAAGCCATTGCCCTCTCCGCCATAGACCTGGAACTGACAAGGCACCAAGCAAGGGCATCTTATGATGCCAGTGAGGTTGCTTCCAGGCTTGTAGGGACAACGATCTGCATTAGGCGGATGGCGTGGCTTCGTCCATCGAGGTTTTCACCCCTGGCCCAGCATAGGGTGATTCACTCCACCTTCCGAGGGACTTGCCTTTTTTCCACCAGGACTAGGAGGCTTCTGCAGGGGCTTCCTCCATCCACTCATCTTCAGGGGACACCTCCTAGCTCTCCTCGGCCTTAGACTCCAGTCTAGTATGGCCAGGGTCTCTTCTTCCTGTTTCCCACCAGCAGGAATCTGAGGGTCTTGTTCCCTCGGGGTTGAACTAGACCCCCTTCAGGGGACTTGTTACTCACCCAGCAGTAATGAATGGGGAAGACTGACAAGGAAAGATATGGAAATTACATGCCTACTGTAATTCTTGATCTTCTATTGTATCTTCATTCATTACTGAATCCCACCCACCTTCCCCTCATGGGCCTCATTTCTTGGGCATCTCCCCTGCACTGCTTGCCTTCCTCCCCTTCCCCTCTCATGGCCGTTGGGGCCTAATCCCCTGGTCTTCGGGACCTTACATTCTTCTCTCAAGAGAGCAGCAAAAGTTTGGAGAGGGAGGAGAATGAGTGGAGCTTTGTCTTTTCCGTCTGAGGGAACTCTTTCTGATTTTCCTTGAAGGTGTTCCCTTCGGGCACCTTTCCTTCAGGCCAAGTTAGTTCAATCACCAGTCGACAGGACTAGTTTCTTAGACTGTCCTCCTCCTTCGGTTCTCTGACCTCGCTGGTGTCTCTGAGTCTTCTGTATGCCAGTCTGGGGCTAGTTAACGTCTGTTCTAGCCTGATTTGACAATTTCCTCTTGAACTGGTGGTCTGGTTTCCCTTGGCCCCTGCCTCCCCCAGGGAGTCAGGACAAGTTTCCTTCTCTGTCTCTGTCCAAGTGGTTGCTCTCTTTAGGGCTTCCCCCCCCATACCAACACATGTTGGTGTACTAGTGGGGTATCTTTCCCTTTACCTAGTTGGGGGGCTCTTCCTTCCGGAACAGGTCTTTTGCTTTGGCAGTCTGTGAGCTCTCAGCTTGAGTGATGGGTAATGGGATAGTGGGATGTGTAGGGAAATCTGCCTCGTTTGTACCAAGCTGTGCTGATGGTTTGGTCGAACCTTTTAGACCAATTTTGTTTGAAGGGATCCTTGCTCCCTCGCTTTTAAGTTCCAGGCTGGTAAGCCTTAAAGCCAATTTAACTCTCAATTCATGGCAGAATTTTTCCCTCCTTCCAATATCCCCTTTTCTTCTTCCTCTTCCTTCTTTCCTCCTCTTCCTTATCTGTTCCTCCCTCGGAGTCGCCCTAGGAGTGAGGTCCTGCAGTCCCTTAGGGTAGGGTTCTCCTCTTTCCTGCCCTGTATCGGTTTATTCCATTTTCAGTTTATTTATTTTCCTTTTGCTATCTCTTGCCTCGCTCTCTTTCTCCTAATTCCTTTATTTCACCTCTCCAGCTTACAGAATTGGGATGGAGGAGGAGTCCTGTAACTTATTAGCCACCTTGCATGCACTTGATACGTCACTCTTATAGGGTGGTGCTGTTGGCACCGACTCCTCCCTCAAAAAAAAAAACCTCCTGTAGTAGGTGCGCATTTCTGGCTTACATTGAGCAGCAATGATTGGTGAAGATCAAGAATTATGGCAGGTAAACCTTAGGGTAGATAATATAAACTTAATAATATACAAAATTTCGAAAATATGTGGCAATATAATGAAATATATGTAATACACTCTTGACATGTGTAACAAAATCTTTCAATAAAAAAGATATTTAAATAAAAAAAAGAATTACGCTAGGTACATAAGTTCCATATTTAGCTCCTTCGATTCCCCCTTCTTTCAGAACCCTCTTGGAGATGATTTGGGACAAGCCGGCTCTAATTCTCTCAGTGTCTAAAGTCACCGATTATAAATACACCCCTCCCAAGGATAGACCTGTCCTGTCTTCGCAAGCTTTTGTGAATGCTTTAGTTGTGCTTGCTGAGAATGACAAAGTCGTGCTTCCTCAGGAGTCTTCCACTCGACCTGTCAGTAAGGAGTCTCACATGATCGACACTTTGGGCAAGCAGACAGTCATGGCTGCAACCTTGGGTATGCATATTTCTAGCTACCAAGGTCATTTCTCACAGTATGATTATACTCTGTGGCACTCACTTAAGGTCTTGGCCGAGAGGTTCCCGGAGTCTAACGTCACCTTGGAGCTACTACAGACCATCACCAGGGGCATAGAACCCAATAACTAACAGTTGAAGGCTGCAGTGAACATCTGTGATGCTGCTTCCAGGGCTGCAGCCGCAGGGATTTGTATATGGCGTGACTTTTGGCGCAGGACATCAGGTTTTCTGGCTGATGCCCAGCAGAGAGTTATGAATGTCCCCTTCGACTGTGCCTACCTCTTTGGCTTCCAAGTAGAACAAGCGATAGAGGCCACAGAGAAGACTAGGTCCGCCCTGAAAACAGCCAGGCCAGCGCTCCCTGCCCCTCAGAAAAACAGGAACTGCTGACAGTCCTTTTGAAGTAAGGGTCGAGGAGCTGGTAATAAAAAACACAGCTCCCCAACTGCAAAAGAAAGTGCAACAAAAGGTTCAGGGCCCAAAGGCGCCCAGTCCTACTCTCTAAGAATTTGGCCCAGGTCCCTCCTTTGTTGCCCGAAGGAGACTCCTCCTCGGCAGTGGGAGATTATCTGTCTCTTTTTCTATGAGCAGTGGAAGCAAGTCATGTCAGTCAAATGAGTCCTCAGAATTGTCAGGGAGGGCAACTCCTTCAGTCTTGTGGACACTCCTCCAGACCTGCCACCGAAATGGCAGTCCAACCTGTCCACTACTCAGTCAGACCTTCTTGCTACTGAGATCCAGGGCCTCTTAAAGAACAGGGCACTAGAAGTTGTTCCCCTCGCAGAGAAGAACACCGGATTCTATTCCTATTACTTTCTAGTTCCAAAGAAAACAGGTGGGATGCACCTGATTCTCAACCTCACAAAGTTAAACAAGTATCTTTTCAGGGAGAAGTTCAAGATGATCTCCCTGGGAATACTACTTACATTGATTCATCAGTTTGGCTGGCTTTCATCCTTCGACATGCAGGACACTTACCAGCATGTCCCTGTGCACCCAAATCACTGCAGATACCTCCGCTTCGTGGTTCTGGGTCAGCACTACCAGTTCCGAGTGTTGTCCTTTGGGCTGTCCTCGGTGCCTCTTATCTTCAGCATCGTCTGTTTTCACGGTACCCCTGACACAATTGCACATAAGGACCTCTCAATGGATGCTCAGTGGTCTTTGACCACGCACCTGCAATCCTTTCACATAAGGGTGACACAGCCTCTGGCATGGTCTCTTCTGTGGTGGATGCAGGAAATCAACCTGCAACAGAGTCTTCCCTTTGCCCTGTCAGAGCCGCAGGTCACTGTCACCACAGATGCTTCCCTGGCAGGTTGGGGGGCTCACTGTCAGGACCTCCATACTCGGGGATTATGGAGCTAGGACGAGACACATCTTCACATAAATGTTTTGGAGATGAGGGCATTCCTGTATGCTGTCAGAGCCCTGAGGGATGCTCTCTGTCAGAAAGTAATTCTGCTTCAGACAGACAACAAGGCTGTAATGTAGTACATCGATAAGCAGGGTGGAGTGCCCTCCGACCCCCTATGCTAAGATGATTCAGGGACTGGGGGAAATACCATACAGGAGTTGAATAAGTACTCCCTGGAGGAGAGGAGAGATTGTTGGGATGTGATTGAAACCTTCAAGTACTTAAAGGGGATTAACAAGATATGTACAGATGGGATACTTAAGTTAAGGAGGGGGAGGGACATGAAAGGTCTTTTGTCTTAGACTGGAGGGACGAAGATATAGGAGGGAAATAAGGAGACACTTTCCAACGGAAAGGGTTGTGGCAGAATGGAACTCTCTGCCAGAGGAGGTGGTATCCTGCAAGACAGTGGGGGGATTCAAAAGGGAATGGGACAGGGTGAGAAGGGGGGTTATTGTGAAGGGGGAGGGGCAGCTGCAAGATAGGGGTGCTAGCTGCACATTTGAGCAGACTTGATATGTCACATGGCCTGTTCCTGCTGGCAAATTTCATATGTTCGTATGCAGGGAAGCAATGAGAGTGTGGGAATGGTATCTCGAGAATGAGGCATCCATCCAGGCAGTTTACCTCCCGGGAGTCCAGAACGACCTAGCGGACCACCTCAGCAGAACAGAGGTGGATCCTCACAAATGGTCACCCGCAGTAGACATTGAAACATAGAAATATAGACTTTGACGGCAGATAAGGACCACTTGGCCCACCCAGTCTGCCCATTTCCCTACCTACTGGATAAGCTGCAAATTCAAGTTAACCAACAGCCTACTTCCTGCCACCCCCTACTACAATTGCCTTGTGTCTGTCCCATACATGTTTTAATTCCCCCACTGTTTTAGACTCAACAACCTCCCCAGGAAGGCAGTTCCACGCATCCACCACTCTCTCCGTGAAAAAAATTTCCTCACATTACCCCTGAGCCGTTCCCCCTCTATCTTTAAATTGTGCCCCCTTGTTCTTACACATCTCTTTTTCTGAAAGATGCTACCCTCCTGGACTTTGTTGATTCCCTTGAGGTACTTGAACATTTCTGCCATGTCCCCCCGTCCCTCCTTTCATCAAGGGTATACATATTAAGCTCTCTCAGTCTCTCTTCATATGATTTCTGATGAAGACCCTGCACCATTTTAATTGCCCTCCTCTGGACTGCTTCCATCCTGTCTATGTCCCTGCGTAGATGAGGTCTCCAAAACTGCACACAGTACTCCAGATGGGGTCTCACCAACTGTCTGTACAGAGGGCTAACCACTTCCCTTTTTCTACTTATGATGCCCCTTCCTATGCATCCCAATATGTCCCTGGCTCTCCTTACTGACTTCTCACATTGCTTACCAACCTTTAGATCATCTGATATGACTACCCCCAAGTCCCATTCAATTTTTGTTGTTGTTAGTACCTCCCATGCCATCATGTACTCTTCTCCTGGGTTTTTGTTTCCCAGGTGCATTACTTTGCACTTCTTTGCATTGAATCTAAGTTGCCATATGTCTGACCATTCCTCCAACCTTGCCAAGTCCCTTCTCATCCTTTCTACCCCTCCTTGTGTATCAACTCTGTTACAGATCTTTGTATCATCTGCAAAGGGGCATACCTTTTCCTCCAGACCCTCTTCAATGTCACCTATAAAGATGTTAGAGGACTGGACCCAGTACTGAGCCCTGAGGTACTCCACTAGTGACCCCCCTTTCTTCGGAATGTGTTCCACTCACTATTACCTTCTGTGTCCTGTTGTGCAGCCAGTTTGCTACCCAGGCTACCACCCTGGGACCCACTCCCAGGCTGGCTAATTTGATTATTAATCTTTTGTGTGGGACTGTGTCAAATGCCTTGCTAAAGTCTAGGTAGGCCATATCCATAGCCCCTCCCTGGTCTATTACTTTGGTCACCCAGTCAAAGAAATCTATTAGATTCGTCTGACATGACCTTCCTGCTGTAAATCCATGCTGCTTTGGGTCCTGTGCCCCACTGGCTTTTTATGTACTCAACAGTTCTTTCTTTCGGAAGTGATTCCATCATTTTCCGTACCACTGAGATCAAACTTACAGGTCTGTAGTTTCCTGCTTCTGCCTTGCTCCCACTTTTGTGAAGGGGAATCACATCTGCCCTCCTCCAGTCCTCAGGTACCACCCCATCCTCCCATGATTTGTTAAAAAGTGTGGTCAGTGGTGTCACTAGGTCCTCCATTAGTTCTTTTAGGATTCTGGGGTGAATCCCATCAGGCCCCATTGCTTTGTCCACTTTGAGTTTTAGGAGTTCTTTCAGGACTCTTTCTTCTGTAAATGGACTGGTGTCAAGCCCCGCCCCTTCCCAGAGTGCTTCTGTTGTCTGGTTTAGGTAACTCCTCCTCATCTTCTTTTGTGAATACTGAGCAAAAGTATTCATTCAGTATCTCTGCCTTTTCACTGTCTCTCTCTGCCCACCTTCACTCTCCCTTATTAATCTTCACTATTCCTCCCTTAACCTTTCTATGCTCCTAATGTACCTATAAAAGGTTTTATCCCCCTTCTTAACTGAATTGGCTATTTTTTCCTCAGTTTGGGCTTTTGCTATTCTGACTGCCTTCCCACTTCTTTCTGCTTTAATTGATACAGTTCCTTGGCGTGCTCCTTCTGTGATGCCTTATACTTTTTGAATGCAGCCTTTTTCTCCTTAACCTTCCCTGCCACCTCTTTTGAGAACCATAGTGGTTTTTTTACTCCACTTTATTTTCTTTATCTGTTTTACACAAAGGCTTGTTGCCTCTATGATGGCAGTTTTGATTTTTCCCCATTGTTCTTCCACACCTCCTTTTTGGCCATGTGCTAGTGTATTCCTCAGGTATTCACCTATTTTGCCAAAGTCAGCCTTCTAAAGTCTAGTATGCTTGTTTTTGTATGGCTTGTCTCCATGGTTGTGCTTATTGTGAAGCACACTGTGCAGTGGTCGCTTGTTCCCAGATGTCTACTGACTTCTAAATTTGTGATCCTCTCTCCATTTGAGAGTACCAGGTCTAGCATTGCTCCCTCCCTGGTGCAATCACTATTCGATGAGTTGGGCACTCCAGACCTGGACCTTTTTGCGTCCCCACTCAATGCAAAACTGCGTCGATTCTGCACCAGAAATCCAGAACCTGACATTTTCTGTCAGAATGCATTCAGACTGTGGTGGACAAAACGCTTTCTGTACACATTTCCTCCTCTTCCGTTGGTTCAGAGGGTGCTCCTCAAATTGGAGGTACAAGGGGGCAGGATGATTCTACTCACCCCATACTGGTCTCGACAGATATGGTTCCCACTGAGCAGCTGCCCCTATGAATGGACCTCCTGACACAGGGACCCCTGGTCCATTCTAGCCTGCACTCACTCCATCTCCATGCCTAGCTCCTGAGGAGATAGAAGTGAGTAGACTCAGCTTTCCAGTGGATCTTGGGAAATCCTGTTAGCAGCTCGTAAACCTTCCACTAGGAAAACTTACACTGCAAAGTTGAAGCGTTTCTTGATTTGGTGTGCAAAGTCTCACCTTTATCCATTCTGTTGCCACCAAACAAGGTGCTGGAGTACCTTCTAGACCTGTCGAATGCAGGGCTGCAATATTCCACAGTAAAGGTGCACCTCTACACAATTTCCGCCTACCATGAGCTAGTGCATAACCTGGCACTGGCTCAACTTCCTTTGGTCAAAAGATTCCCTAAAGGCATCCTTCACACCAGACCCTACACGGGATATTAACCTTGTGCTAGACATGCTCACTTGCAACCGATTTGAACCTCTAGCCTCTTGTGATTTGAAGTTTCTGACCTGGAAGACTGCCTTCCTGGTGGCCATTACTTCTGCTCATAGGGTTTCTGAGATTCACATTTGTCACAGACCCTCCATACACGGTGTTTCACAAGGATAAGGTGGTACTTCGCACCCACCCTAAGTTTCTTCCGAAGGTGGTTTCGGAATTCCATCTTAGCCAACCATTGATGTGTCTGACTTACTTTGCCAATTTCCATAATGAAGGGGAATGCATCCTTCACTCTCTGGATGTGAAAAGAGCTTTGCGCTTCTACATTGACAGAAGTAAGGAGATCCGCCAATCTAAACACCTCTTCATGTCCTTCAGTGTGACCCGGCTGGGTCAGCCTGTCTCCATCCGATGCATTTCTGCATGGCTAACAGCCAGTCTCTGACACTGCTACTCAGTGGTGCAGATCAAGCTGGAAGGCTGGGTTTACACCCACTCTACTAGAGCAGTTGCGGCTTCCCTGGCAGAGATTTGTAACGTACCCATTGCAGACATCTGCAGAGCGGCTACTTGGAATTCAGTGCATGCCTTTGTAAAGCACTATGATGCTCTCGACGTTCATGCCAGACAGCACACATCCTTCAGCAGATAAATCCATAATGGACTTCTGTCTTGAGCGAGCTCGATCTCCTGCCGCCCTGCTTGGGGGATTGGTTTTTAGCTCATTATTCTCCCACTAGTATGAATGAATGGTGAAGACTTTTAGTCCAGGAAGATATGGAAATTACATACCTACCATAATTCTTGATGATCTTGGACAAAGTCTTCATCATTCATTCACACACCCATCCACCATCCCCCGAGCTCACTCATTCTGTTTTTGGTCTATACTCCCATATTGGTTGGGCTGTGAAGATGATGTTGTGTTGATCCTTCCTACACCGGTCATCTGAGCTATCTTATGCCTGGTTTAGATTAGGTTTTCCTAGGTTAGTTTATGCTGCACCTCCTTGGTTAAAAAGGTACTGAGGTGGTTGAAAGGCTAACGCTGAGAAAGCCTATACAGCATGAGTCAGTCTCGTTGTGCTGCACATGCACTGTCCTATCTTGGTGTCGGCCCTGCTGAAGATTTTTGGCTCCTGCTGGGTCCTAGTGCCTCCAGCATAGTCCCACTCCCACTAGTGTGAATGAATGGTGAAGACTTCGTCTAAGAAAATCAAGAATTATATAGGTATGTAATTTTCATTTCCTCTTGGCCAGATTAGGATTTGGCATGCAAACATAGCAGGAGTCATGGGGCCCTGAGTGTGCTGGCACCATCATCCTGATGACTGCCATTTTGAATCCTGCATTCCCCTACACCTTGAACCTACCTCCTGCCCTATGGCAGTGCACAGTCCTGTTGCTTGGATGCAGTCACACAACTCTTCCTACCTCCCCCCACCAGATCACTGTAGCAATGGAAGGCACCACCAACCCTCATCAGACTGGGACACACTGCTGTGGACCGTGATCCTCCCGGCCTCCTCTGCCTGAGTGCCGTGGTCTGCAGCATCAGTGCTGCTTGGTCTAAAGGCAGCCTCTGAGGAGAAAAAGGGAAGGGGAAATTGTTTACTCAGGAAAAGCACGCTAAGCTGGAGCTTGTTTCCAGGTGCAACCTGGGAGCACAATGAAGTTGTGTCTTGCTCAGGGTCACATGGTATGCAAGTGGGGGCTGATGGTATTCTTACCTGGATCTTCAGGTTTGCAGCTTGGTGCCATTAACTACTACACTATACTGCCTCCAAAAAAGGAATGAAACAGTAAGGCATGACAGAGTGTGCTTTATTTATTTATTTCATTTTGGTGACTGGGTGAACCCACTGGGACCATAGGTCCCTTTTTCAGGGGCGACCTGGAATTAGTGACAGTAATACAGTTATACAATCTGACAGTCACAGGGAGCATTTTTACAAATAAGGAAATGAGAGGCAATCGACTGGGATTAATAACATTTGACATGTAGGCAATGGAACACCTCTCAAGAGGTTTTAAGAATTCATTTGAATGGTTTTAATTATTTATATCTTATGACTGATCGATCCTGATTTAAACCGTTGAATTGTGTGTGTTTCCTTTTCACCTCTATGTAAAGCACCCAGAGCCACTGGGAATGGACGCTAAAGAAATGCAGTTTGACTCGACTTAACAGATCGCTTATAAAAGTGATACAGCACATTAGAATGCCTTATTTCAACAGAAGTCAAGAAAACTAACACTGATACACACTTTACACTTGACATAAGGCAATCAAAGCAGTTATATTATTTTGAGGGACGGTGGTCAATCAACGATAATGGGTACAAATACATTGTTCTAAGTAGTTCACTTTTAATCCCTTTTTAAAGTTATCTAAGGAATTTGCCAGTTGTAGGGGTTCCAGGAGGGCATCCCATACATTGGGAGCAGAGTAGGTGAATGAGTTACTCCCCCCGAGAAGTCCTGATCCTTGGCACTTCAAGCAATCTTTTGCTAGAATTGCATAGCAATCTATTTGATCGTTTGGGGGCAAGTAGACCAGCCAGCACAGGAAGTTGTTGAGTGGAAGTGAGTTTGTATGCAGTACATAGGATGGAATACTGTAGCCGATGCGCTAAGGACATTCAATTTAGGGAGGTCAGCACCTCACAATAGGGCTTCCTGTAATGGGTCATTGCAGCGAAGCGGCCTATTTTGTGGTAGAGCAATTCTAATTTGTTACTGTTAGATTTGCCTAGGGACTGCAGCACAGGGGCCACACATAAGAGCTTTGGCATGAGAACAGTTTGCTATGGCGATTCTTGACTCCTGGAGGAGGAGGAGGCTATTTAACCTACAGTATATAGCAGTCCTAACTTCTGGAGTATGGCTCGGGTAACCTGATCCACATGTGACTTGAAGGTAAAGGTTTGGTCAAACATCAGTCCAAGATATTTAAGAATGTCTACAACCTCAGTTGGGGAGTATGTAGAAGTTATGAGAGGGAGTAGAGCAGATCTGTCATGACCTAAGCTTCTGGGACCAAACAGAACAGCCTTTGTTTTATTGACATTCAGCATAACTGCATGCCTCAGCTGAGTTGAAGCATGAGGTTAAAGGCTGAGTGTTTCAAGCCTTTAGAGAGGTGCTCCTCCCAATTTGTACTCTGTCATGGTTTCTGTGCCCTAAGTGCATTATTTTGCCCTTTTCACATTGAAACCTAACTGTCATACCCTTGATCAGTCCTCGAGATTTCTCAGGTCTCTGCTCATCCTTTCCACCCCCACCCCCACCCCAGAGTATCCACCTTGTTGTTGATCTTGACATCATCTGTGAAGAGGCAGACATTCACTTCCAGCTTCTCTGCAGTGTCACTTATAAAGATATTAAAGAGGACTGGTCCCAGCACTGATCCCTGAGGCACCCCGCTGGTCACCCTTTCTTCCTTAGAGCGAACTCCATCTACTGCTGCCCTCTGTCGCCTATTCCCTAACTAATTTCTTACCCATTTTACCACCTTTGGACCCACTCCTAAGCTACCCAGCTTGTTTATTACTATAATTTGTGAAATGGTGTTGAAAGCCATACTGAAATCTAGGTAGACCACATTCATTGTTAAAGCCTGGTCTAATTCTTTAATCACCCAGTCAGAGAAATCTATCAGATTAGTTTCATATGACTTCCCCCCCACACACACAAACACACACAAGCACTGTGAATCCATGCTGCCTTGAGTCTTGTAGCCTGTTGCATTCAAGGTATTCCACATTCCTTTCCTTCGGCAGTGTTTCCATCAACCTTCCCGCCACAGATGTCAGGCTGACTGGCCTGTAATTGCCAGCCTTCTCCCTGCTATCACTTTTGTGAAGTGGGGCTACATCTGTCCTCTAAATCCACTCCCCTGTTAAATCTGTTAAATAGAACTGTCAGAGGTGCAGGCAGTACCTCCATGAGCTCCTTCAGTAGCCTTGGATGCAGTCTGTCTGGTCCCATTGCTTTGGCCACTTTCAGATTAGCGAGGCCCTTCAGAACTCTCTCCTCTGAAAAGGACTAATGTTCACCCCCGGCATGGCTCCTGTTACCTATTTGTGGTCCCTCACCTTCTCCTTCCTCTGTGAACACCGAGCAGAAGCATTTTTTCTAGATGCCTGCCTTTTCCTGGTCCAGTTGTGCACAGTCCTCCTTTCCCTTTTTAATCTTACATTCCCTCTTCTGGTCTTCCTCCTTTCACTTACATACTTAAAAAGTATCTTGTCCCCTTTTGTCACCACCTGGGCTGTTCTCTCTTCAGTTTGTTCCTTCACATTCCTTACTGCTTTTCTCTGTTTCCCCTGATATGCCTCCCTATCTTTCTCCCTCTGTGTCTCCTTATACCTTCTGAATGCAACCTCTTTTCTTCCACCTCTTTCGAGAACCATAGCAGTCTGTTGTTCCTCTTGCTCTTGCTCACTTGCTTGATGCAGAGGTTTGGTGCCTTAACAATGCCCCCTTTTAGCTTTGCCCACTGTTCCTCCACCCCTCCCTCAGGTCATCCTCCCTTCTAGGACATCCCTGAGGCAACCACACTGTACAGTGACCAGTAGTCCCCAGGTGGCCTCCCACCTTGACATCTGCAACACTATCCCTGTTGGTGAGTGCCAGGTCCAGTATTGCCCCATCACGAGTGGGTTCACTGACTAGTTACCTGAGGAAGACCCCCTGCAGAGATTCCAGGATATTACTGCTTCTGGCTGAAGCAGCAGCTGGGAGACTGCAGTCTACATCAGCAGACTGAAGTCCTCCACCAGCAGCACCTCCCCTTTTTCTGCCATTTTCCTAATGGCTTCCACCAGTATCTTACCAACTCCTTCTCCTGTGCTGGAGGTTTGAAGATCACGCCAGTGTGAATAGTGGTTCTAGGGGCATGGATATGATGTTCTGTCCACACTATCTGGCAGTTTCTTTCCCATTAAGACTTCACTGGAACTTCTTCAAGCTGACTCCTCCAACCGATCCGGGTGGTAACTCCCTCGGCTCCGTCCCATGATGTCAGATCTTCCCTTTCCGCTTGGAAGAAGCAGGTTCCTTCCTTACCGCACTCGCGCTGAGTAGGCCCTTTGCTACTAAATCGCTGGATTTACTTCCAAAACGCTTTAAAAACCTAGTCTTCACCGCCTGGTGGCGAGGCTGAGGCACTGGCCTTATCTCTTCCTGACACCAATGACCCGGCCGGGAGCGATCTCGGTCTCAGAGGGTTGGCTGGGGAGAATTGGAACATCCCATGGACTGCTCTTCTCCTTTGGGAAGGGAGGGTGGGGACGATCGCTGAGCCACTGGCTCCTGGTGGTGGCTAGGGTCTAGTGCAGGCTCGGGGATCAACGTGTGGGCTGGCGAGGGCAGGCATCGGGCATACTGCAGGTGAGTGCATACACAGGAACATCCTTGATGCCACTGCACGCTCACATCATGAGGAGGACTAAGGGACAAAACTCTGGCGCGAATGACGGCAGACTCCATCGGTGCCGCAGCAGACCCACTTAAGTTGACTCCCCTTCAGCCCCTGCCTTCCAGGTCTCTGCAGTGTGCGGGATACATCCCCACTGTAAAGCGACCTGGGATGGCAGGGTGAAAAGGGTCCGAGCTCTGACTGGGTCCGGGGCAGAAGCCGAGGAAAGGACGCCTGAAGAGGGGAACTATAGGACCACCCCCTAGCTGAGGAGGTGAAAAGAAATAACAAAAAACAAAACAAAAGCTTTATCTTCAGGCTTGATCATCGGTTGCAACCACAATGGATGATGACAAGTCCGCTCCTGGGTTCCATTGGTGCCTTTGCGGGCAGAAGATGTCCCAAATGGATCCGCACAACATGTGTGTCTACTGCCTGGGACATGAGCACGATCCCTAGGCCTGCGACATTTGCCAAACTTTCCACCCTTCTATTCTGGTGGATCATCAAGCCTGACTCATCTTACGCTGACCAAATGAACGGAACCCTCTGGTCAAATCCAAAGATTCCCATCGGGTGGCCTCTGCGACTGCGTGGTCCACTGAACAGCTAGCGGCGTTTGAGAAGGCAGTGGCCCAGGACCCAGCTCACATCTCCTTGGCTTCGGCCTTCGTGCTGCTTTCGCTGGGCACCTCTTTTATGGGGTCATTCAAAGAATTGTGCTAGGCTCTTCCAACCCTTGGTTAGGGCCCTTCTGGGCACAAATCAAAGTTGGAAAACGAGACCATGAAACGGTCTCGCCATCTATCGTGGGATCGGGAGCACTCTCGGTCAAGGGCTTCAGATTCCCGCACTTCTCCTTATCCGACTTAGGTTGAATCTTCGGCCCAGGCCTCCGGCTCCATGGTAACCTTGTCAGGCCAGTTGGCCGAGATGCTGGTCAATCTTCCGGCCGAGATTTTTCTCGAGCCGATCGACCAGTTGTCAGCTGGAGAGGCCAACGCTTCACTCTCTCCAGGACTCTGGTCCTGACCCAGACCATTGCAGGGACAGATCAGTCCACTGACCCGCTGACTCTGGTCATTGACCAAGACCCAGAGGAGCCTCGGCGCTCATCGACTCCCTCCGAGCCCCGCCGCTGGTTCCCCCGGTGATCGCGGTCGAGGTCCTAATCCGGGGGTTGAGCGGTTCTCACTGACATTGGTGCTTCCACTCTCAATGCTTCAGAAAGCAGCATCACCACTTTTCTTCATCCTTGTCATCCTCAGGTGAGGAGAGGCTTTGGCGCAAGCTGCGTCGAGGCTATGAGGATCTCACATGGCACCAGCTGGTGTTCACTGGTGTGAAGCTGGTCCCGGCTTCCACGCTGGCCATCACATGGCTCTCGTCTCAAAGGCTGACGCCTTCTCCACCTCAGGAGCCACCTAAGACTATTCTGGCTCAGCCGATCCTGGCGCCTCCACCAATCCACCTGGAGCCGCCACCCGAACAGACAAAAACTGGTGCTCCAACCTAGGAGTCTCGGCCAGCCTTGGGGCTTCCCCATCGGCTGTCAGTCACCGTCACTCCTGACTGTCCACGGAGGGTCAGCGGGGACTCTGGTTGTTGACCACTCTTTCTCAACTCCTCGAGTCTGAGGGTTCCTCCTTACACTCTCGTCCAGTCGACGTGGAGTCAGTATGGAGTCTGTCGACGGATGAAGGCCCTACTTCCTTTATGGGCCTTTTTCACCTGATCTCGGAGTCCACGGGTATGAAAATGGAGCCTGTCCAGAAACAGGCTCAATAGATCCTACACCAGGGATTCACCCCGGGGAGGCTTTCGCGGTGGAAGAGGCCATCCTTGGCCTTGCCTTAGAGCTTTGGCAGTGCCACGCTTCCTGCCCAGCACCATCTGCTTGGATGGCCCACAAATACATGATCTCTACCAGTTCCCTCTCGGGATTCACAGAGCACCCCTCTGCTGAGGGCTTTGTGGTTGACGCTGTGTTCAGGCATTCTAGTAACACGGGGGACACAGACAAGCCACCTGACAAAGAGTCCAGAAAGCTGGACCATGCGGCTAAGAAGGTCTACGCTGCCTCTTCACTCAGCCTTCGCCAGGTGAGCTCAGCCCTCCTCATGGCCCACTTCTCCCATGCCCTGTTGGGCACCCTAAATGAGGTGCTTCCTCATCTTCCATCGGACCTCCAGACCATGCTCAAACAGATCCGGGACAAGAGCTGGGCTGTAACTAAGCAATGGCTCCTGACAGCCATGGACATTGGGAATTCCTGTGCCCACTCCATGGCAGCCACAGTGGCCATGTGCTGCACGGTTTGGCTGTGGATCTCTACCTTCTCGGCAGATACCTTGCACAAGCTAGCAGATGTCCCTTTCCTAGGCACCGACTTGTTCGGGCCTGAGGTCGAGGGCCACCTCACCCGCAATGAGAAGCCCAGTGCCACCTTGGACAATGTGACATCTGCTCAGAAGGACCCTTAGGGCTCAAAGCAACAAAAAAAGAAGCCCTTTCAGTCCACCTCCACTCCTGTGGCCAAACCAGCCCAGCCCCAGGATGGACAGCAGGCTCAGGCCTGGTGACTTCAGCTGAAGTCTGTGGCCTTGTCCGTAAGCCTGGAGGGAGAGGCGCTGGTGGTTGCTCAGCCGGGCCCACCTCCTCCTACTCCAAGCCTGCCTACTGACTGGATGAGGGATGCCTCCCTTATGCCCATCACACCTCCCCTGGGTCCTCCCGTGGGGGCCAGCTCTGCCACTTCCTTTTCACCTGGCCTGCTGTCACCATGGACAGGTGGGTTTTCAAGGTGGTTGGTCAGGGTCTGCCTCTGGAGTTTGAGCAGTACCCGCCTTGCCATACCTGCCCCCCACGGGAGGATGTGGTATCCGTAGACATTCTGTCGGCTCTTCAGGATGACATTGCCCTGCTCCTCTGCAAGGAGGTTGTGGTTCCTGTTGTGGATCCTCCAGAACACTCAGGGTTTGTCTCCAGGTACTTCCTGGAGCCAAAATGGACAGGGGGTGGTGCCTTATTCTAGATCTGCACGACCTGAACAAGTTTCTCAAGTCGCGCACCTTCAGGATGGTAACTTTGTCACAGATCATGCCATCTCTAGAGCAGAACATGTAGTTTTGCTCCCTGGATCTTCAGGACATGTTCTTTCACGTCCTGATCCATCTGTCTCACAGAAGGTTCCTCCGCTTCTGAGCAGAGGGAGCCCTTTACGAGTTCCAGGCCATGCCATTCAGCCTGTCCTCAGCCCCCAGAGTCTTCACCAAGTGCATTGCAGTGATGGCAGCTTACCAGAGGCACTGAGGGGTCCAGGTTTACCCCTGCCTGGACAACTGGCTGATCACAGGTCCTTCTAGGCAGGAGGTGGATCGGTCTAGGATTTGACCCTCCAGGCGTCGTCTCCCTTGGTCTCCTAGTCAAGCAGGCCAATTGGAATTCGTGCATGCTTGGGTGATCAATTTCATCAGGCGGGCTTCACTCTTGTAGGCAGACTCAGATCCCGGTGGACAGGGCGAGGCCCTCTTCTCCTCTGCCCAATCATTTCGGGTTGGGAATTGTCCCTGCCTGGTACTTTCTGCACCTGCTGGGTTACATGGCGGCCCTCACCAGCATGGTCCGTTGGTCCCACTGGAAAATGTGCTCCGTGCAGTGGGAGTTGGCCAGCCAGTGGTCTCAGCGCAAGGATCACTTCAACCAGCTGGTCACTGTGACTCGGCAGATGTAGGATGCTCTCCAGTGGTGGTTAGTCCCAGTACATATGCAGGAAGGGATCTCGTTTGTCTGCCCATAGCCGACGGTCATCCTGACGACTGATGCCTCTCACATGGGCTGGGGTGCCCACCTGGGAGAACAGGGTCCACAGGCTCTGGACCCCCAAGGAGTCCTGGTGCCACATCAGCCTGCTGGAGCTCTGAGCAGTTTGGCTGGTGCGGACTGCTTTTGCTCCTCACATTTGGGGTCAGGTGGTTCCGGTCCAGATGAACAACACCATGACCATGTACTACCTCAACAAATGGTGGGACACACTGCATGCCATTGTGCAGGAAAGCTCTCTGTGTTTGGCCGATCTCCTGGCCATTCATGTGGCAGGGTCCTCCAACCAGCGGGTGGGCGTTGTCAGCCGTGTGGGTGAGGCGTCTCACGAGTGGTCTCTCCACCCACAGGTAGTACAGAGTCTGTTCTCCCAGTGGGGCACCCCTCAGGTGGACCAGTTCGCCTCCAGGGAGAATGCAAAGCTGAGGCTGTTTTCTGCCCATCCACTCAGCAGGGAGCACTACAGGGGGATGCCTTCTCAAGGCCCTGGACCCTAGGCCTCTTCTATGCCTTCCCTTCGCTTCCCTTGATCCACAAGGTGCTTCTCAAGGCCAGGAGGGACAAGGCACAGGTGATCTTGGTAGCTCTGGACTGGCCGCACCAGTTTTGGTACTCTGATCTCCTTAGCCTGAGCAGCAGGCTCCCGAGGCGTCTTCCCCTCCACCCGTACCTGCACTCCATCAATCAAGGAAAGTTTCTCTACCTGGACCTTCAATCCCTGCACCTGACGGCCTGGTTCCTGAGCAACTAGAGTTCCAGCCTTCAGGTCTCTCTGAAGATGTCCTCACTGTTGTAGAGGCATCTAGGAAGGAGTCAACCAGGAACTGCTATGTCTTCAAATGGAAGAGATTCTCCATTTGGTGTCAGGGCAAGGGGTTGGACCCTTTGTCCTGTCCAGTGGCTAGTATTCTTGACTACCTGTGGTCCCTCTCTCAGTCGGGCCTTCGGTTGATGACCCTCACGATGCACCTGGCAGCCATCTGTGCTTACCAGGCACAGGCCGGTCAGCAGTTGGTGGCCCCAGAGAAGGTGGTCTGGTGGTTTTTCAAAGGTCTTGACGCCATTTCCCCTCTGGTGCATGAACAACCACCACCACCTTGGGATCTGTTGGCAAAGCTCATGGGCAAGCCATTCAAACCTGTGCACAGGTGTGAGATGTCACATCTGTCATGGAAGACCACCTTCCTGGTGGCTGTTATGTCAGCCAGGATTAGTGAACTCCAAGTGCTTTCGTTGGAGTCTCCATACCTGGTCTTACACAAGGACAAGATTGTGCTGCACCCCAACCTGAAGTTCCTCCTGAAGATTGTGTCAGATTTCCACCTTAACCAGGTGATTAATCCCCCGATATATTTTACTAACCACACCTCAGAGGCCGAGCACAGGCTGCATACTCTGGACTTGTGGTGAGTACTCACATATTATAAGGAGCGCACGACTGGAGTTCGGGGAGAGGTTCATCACCTGTTTGTCACCTACACTGAAGCCGCACCTTCCAGACCGGCAGCCAAGTGGACGATTGGCAGGTGGATAGTCTCCTGCATTGATCTGCTATAGGTTTACGAGTAGGGAGCCTCCCGTGGGGCTAAGGGCTCATGCCACCCATCATACCGCTGCCTCAGTGGCTGCTTCCAGGGCCATCCCTATCCAGGAAATCTGCGAGGCTGCTATCTGGAGGTCAGCACACACCTTCATTTCCCACTACCACAGCGACCTTGAGTCACGCCAGGATGCTGGTTTTGGGACCTAAGTTCTCCAATCTCTGTTTCCTAAATGGGGGGTGTGCGCCTTGCCTCCCTCCTCCCAGAGAACTGCTAGGAGTCTGCCAGATAGTGTGGATAGAACATCGTATTCACTTCCCTAGAAAAACAGGTTACTCACCTGTAACAGTAGATCTTCCACGGAGTGGTCTCTTGCAGCAGGTAATACACTTGGGTCATTGCCAGCAGTCGCTGTGGCACATGGCAGCTCTTCTAGCAGTCTTCTTCTAGGGGCCACCCACACATGACATTAGCTTCCTGTTTCCTATATAAGTGTGGGCAGTCCCTGGTATCCTCAGTTCATTTTCTTACCGTCTTCAGTTTGCACGCAGCAGCTAGAGCAACTTTAGACAGCAGTCATCGACAAGAATTTGAGCAACTTAATGAATCTCCAAGCAAGAAAGCGCTATTTTGTTCCTGCCGTTGTGGCAGGAAAATCTAATGCTTCGACAACCACAGTACTTGTGTAAGGTGTCTGGGGCCCACACACGACACCAGTTCCTGCATTCATTGTCAGGATTTCAACCAAGCAACCCATCATTGACGGTTGCTTGAAATTAAACAACATTTAATGGAACAGAAATTCTCTCTCATGGAGAATTAGGGGGCTCGTCCTAAGAGTCCCCCCCCCCACTGATTCTCACTGACGGCACCACAAGGAGAAGGAGAAGCCCTTCTCACACTCTGTGCCTAAGTGCTCACCAACGGCCACCATCACTGGTGCCCCACTGTCGACGGCACGTTGTCAGCCTGCCTCTTCGTCGATGGGGGGGTTATACCCTCTCATCAACGGCGCTTTCTAGCGCATTGAGGCAGTTTATAATGAGACCTTTATGGGTTCTATTGACACTCTGTTGACAAAACTGTCATTTTTACAGCATAGCACTCTTTCTCCAGTGGCTCCGTCGATGAGGGGCCACATTCCACAGGGAAAAACCTGCTGCATTTGCTATGCTTACTGCCCCTCCACCCTCGTGGGTGGGTACCCATTGGGGCCAGGTGGACAGGGATCAAGACCCTGGTCTTTACCACCCAGGGGCAAGACCCACTCAGGCTACGATTCCAATCCTCTTTGTCCTCCCTTTGGTTTCCCAGAAGCCCCCCCCTTCCTCCTACTCAAAAATAACTGGACATTTCTACTGTAGTACAGCATGTCTTGCAAGCCATGTGGCATGCTCAGCCCTCCAATCCAGGAGAGCCAAGCCATCCATCCTGTTCACCCACACCTCCACCTAAAAGGTTTCACGGTGACAGGAATCTTCTCCCACCCTGGTCACCTCCCCGGTATATGGAGGGCTACCTATCAGATGAGCCTGACTTCCTGGCAGATTTTACCGGAGATCTAGAGGAATGGGGAATTACAGGAGTTGGATTTCCAACCCCACTTTCCTTTATCGGACCTCTCCTCATTAGAAGAGGACTTGCCCAGACATACAGCTGCCTCTCCTCCAGATGACCCTATTTTCCATGAAACGATGGTCCAAATTCAAAAAGTCATGGGATTCTGTACTACCGAACATGACAAACAACGTAAGGATATGGCAGATTACTTGGAGTTACCCAAGGAGCCGGTCTTAGTGGTACCCCCACTAATCCAGACTTACCAAAATGCTATGCTTGCAGCCTGGCACCAGCCTTCTTCTGTCACGGCTGTTCCTTGCAAGGCAGATCGTATATAGGCTCCTCTGGATCAGCCTTTTCTAGCACTACTCCTGAGGCTGATTCAGTGGTGATTGCTGCCGCTCATGATCATACTAAATGACCGAAACACATGAACTCCTTACCTCCTGATAAAAATCCCGCAGGATAGATTACCTGGGAAAAAAGGTATTTCAATCCAGTACCATGAATCTCAGAATCCTAAATTATATGAGACACTGGATCAAATACCAGCGTACACTGGTCATCTGCCATTAAATGAGTCAATAAACTCCTTCACAGGAAAGTGAACAGTTACTGGCTACAGTAGCCACTGGCAACTCCATTTCCCTACACCTACTCCAGTCAGGCTATGATGGAGTTGAAACCTTGGCCTGTATGTCGGCAACTGGCATTACCTTGCATCGCCATACTTGGCTTTGCATCTCAGGGTTCACATCTGATGTACAACAGAGAGTAGTTAACACCCCCTTTAATGGGTCCAAACTGTTCGAGCCAGGTACCCAAATATTGATAGATGATCTCCAAGCTTCAGGTAGAACTCTACGTACAGTCCATGGCATGTACCATACTTCCCAGCAATCTTACCATTCCCAGTCCTCTTTCTACACCAAAAGAGGTGGAAAATACAGAGGCTCTAATAGAGGTGGTTTCAGAGGTTGTTCTCAATCTACCAGAGCCAACGTCTCCGCCACCAAGGGCTCCCGCTCACATCCTCCAGGTGGGGCAGGTCAACCCACCTCCCAGTGACCTACTGGGGCTCTGTCCATGCTTCCTCGACCAGGCCTCGGAAACAGTGGGCGGTCATTTTACCCCCCATTTGGAGGCCTGGAAAACAATCACATCGGCCGAGTGGGTACTCCAGATAATTCAGACAGGTCACACTATGAAATTCCTGTCCAGACCTCCCCTTCACCGGCCCCGCTCAGTTCATTACCCACCCGACCACATTCCTATTCTCCAGGAAGAATTACAAGCTCTTCTAACCAAGAAGGCTGTTTACCCTGTAACCCCTACAGAACACCAGAAGGGGTTTTACTCCCATTTCTTCCTGGTACCCAAATGAACTAGAGATCTCAGACCAATACTGGACCTCAGAAAATTGAACCTACACATCCAGTACAAATGATTACGCATGATCATTTTAAATTCCATTATGCCAATACTGAAGCAAGGGGATTGGTTTTGTGCCTTAGATACGAATGATGCCTACCCACATATCCCCATCCATCCTGCTCACCACAGGTTCCTTCACTTTCACCTGTTAAGAGAACACTACCAATTCCGGGCTCTCCCATTTGGCCTCGTCTTCGGCCCCAAGAGTGTTCACCAAATGCCTAGTGGTAGTAGCAGCAGCTTTACGAAGGGATGGGCACTTTGTCTCCCCATATCTGGGCGATTGGCTCATCAAAGCAGAGTCCAAAACTGCTCTACTTTCCTCATAGATGCAACCTTAACTCTGTTCCAAGCTCTAGGGATTATGGTCAGTTGGCTGAAGTCCAATCCGACCCACACACAGTCGCTCCAATATAAAGGAGCAGTCCTAGACACGGTTTCTGCCAGGACCTACTTTCTGGCTGCCAAGCAAGACAAGCTCCTATCTCTGGCATTGCAGATACAAACCCAGAAAGTAGTCACAGCCAGACAAATGCTATGTCTCCTAGGTCACATGGCCGCTACCATCCCTATGGTAGCTTTTGTCCGTCTTCATATGAGACCATTCCAGTGGGTCCTCCAGAACCCCAGTGGTCTCAAACAACAGGACATTTCAAAGACAAAATCAGAGTCACTTCCACGTTGCGATCTGCCCTAGTCTGGTGGACACTCCGAGCCAACCTATATCAAGGCATGCACTTCCAGTCCCTCCCCCATGCAGATGCTGACCACGGATGCATCCTTAGAAGGGTGGGGCGCACACCTGGGTCCTTACAGGATGCAAGGCAAGTGGACCGCTTCTGTCCCTCATCTCCACATCAGTCTCCTAGAGCTGTGGGTGGTTCGCTTAGCTTTCCAGGCTTTTCAACCTCACCTATCTCCAGGACCGTTGCTGATTCAATCAGACAACGCACTAGTATTCTGCCTCAACAAACAAGGAAGTACGAAGTCCCGTACACTCTGCAGAGAAACACTTGCAGTCTGGCAAGAGGCCATTCGGCAACACATAATACTGACAGCCATCCATCTACCAGAATGTTGCAACATCCTGGCCGACTGTCTCGGTTGCCAGTCGTCCACACATGAATGGACACTTCATCACAAAGTGCTTCAGAAAATCTTTCATCTGAGGGGGAACCCCGCAACTGGATCTGTTTGCTTTCCCAGTCAACCACTGTCTCCCTAGATACTATTCCATTATCCTGAGCAAAAAGGGATGGTCTGTAGATGCCCTGTCCCAACCGTGGCCAGGACTTTTCTTATATGCTCCCCCCATCCCGCTCCTGCAACGAACTCTACTGAAATTACAACTTGAACCTGCCACAGTGATCCTCATAGCCCCTCTGTGGCCTTGACAGGTGTGGTTCCCCCTCCTTCAACAGTTCTCAGTAGAGGATCCTATTCCGTTGCCAGTCAGACCAGATCTCTTGACTCAGAACCAAGGGACCCTTCTACACTCCAACCTGAAGGCACTACACCTTCATGCTTGGCTCCTGAGGACACTTTCATAGCACGTTTATAAGTGTCCTCTCCTTTTGCTAATATTTTACTGGCCTCACGTAAACCATCGACCAGGGAAACATATGCTGCCAAATGGAAACGCTTTTCCATCTGGGCTGCTTCCTGATCATTGGATCCCTTCTTCTGTCCACTGACGAAAGTTTTGGATTACGTAGCTTCGATTGCTGAGATAGGATTAAGCTGTTTCTCCATAAAAGTCCATTTGGCCACTATTTCAGCCTTCCATGAATCTCTGGATGGCAGATTACTGTATCAACATCATCTAGCCAAAATGTTTCTAAGAGGAATGTTACATAGTAAACCACCTATCAGAAGACCTGCTCCTCCTTGGGATCTCAATTTTCTGATAGAGAAGTTAACTCTTGAACCCTTTGAACCAGCGGCCACTTCTGACCTACATTTTCTGCCTTGGAAAACAGTATTCCTAGTGGCCGTCACTTCAACTCAGGGTATTTCTGAGCTCCACGCCCTTATGTATAAAGAACACTACTTGATCTTTCACAAAGACAGGCTGGCACTCCGTACTACCCCTTCCTTCCTACCTAAGGTAGTGTCAGGACACACCTTAAATCAGTCCTTGGAATTACCAGTTTATTATCCTGAACATTCCAGTCGAGGTGAATGCCTCCTACATACTCTAGATGTCCATCGTATATTACGATACTATACTAATCTGACTAAATCGAATAGAAAGACTTAGCAATTTTTTGTGACCTTCGCCTCAGGCAGGAAGGGTCTTCCAGTCAATAAACTGACTCTATCTAACTGGCTGGCAAACTGTACAACATTTTGCTACTCAAAATATGACAAACCATTACCAGGACCTGTCCAGGCCCGTTCCACCAGAGCTATGGCTCCGGCTTGCTTTAAAGGGGCCTTTATCATGGGTATCTGCAACGCAGCTACCTGGTCCACAGTTCATACTTTCATAAAGCATTACAACTTAGACATTGCCTTACGCCATAGGACAGCCTTTGGCCGAGCTGTCCTACAAGGCTTCCTGTCATTATGTCCACCCTTTTGGGTATACTACTTGGTATTCATCCCAAGTGTATTACCTGCTACAAGAGACCACTCCACGGAAGATAGTGCAGTTATGTGAAATCTTACCGTAACAGTAGATCTTTGAGGAGTGTCTCTTGCAACAGGTACGATCCCGCCCTCTTTCCTCCTCCTTCTCCAAGAGAACAAAATTCTGGTGCAGTGACTTATGAGTTGGGATACCTATGATACCTCGGTTTCCCCTCAGTCCTCACTTAGCAAGTTGAATCTGGCGGGGGAAACTGAAGATAACAGGGACCGCCCACACTTATATAGGAAACAGGAAGCTGTTGTCATGAGTGGGCAGCCCCTGGAAAAAGACTGCTAGAAGAGCTGCCGTGCACCACAGCAACCTGTGGCGATGACCCAAGTGTATTACCTGCTGCAAGAGACACTCCTCAAAGATCTTCTGTTACGGTAAGATTTTACGTAACTGTACTTTCTAGGAGTGGTATATGATGTTTATCCACATGGACCCACCTGACCTCCCCTGGCTTGGGCACACACAGGTGCTTCCAGTGGGCAAGGTCTGGCATCATGGGGGCAGAGCCGAGGAAATTACCACCCGGGTGGGTGGGAGAAACCAGGTTGAAGACATTCCGGTGAAGTCTTAAAGGAAGAGACGCTGCCAGATAGTGTTGATGAACATCATATACCACTCCTACAACTACTGTTACAGGTGAATAACCTGTTTTTCCATTCCCATCCCCAGGGTGACCCACAGTATATCTGCCTCTCCCTGTATTCCCTGTGTATCCATTGCTTTTATGGTTTTCCTCACTTAAAGCACCACACCCCATCCTTTCCTCCCCACCCTGTCTTTCCTGAACAGAGTATAGCCTGTTATGGCTGTGTCCCATTCATTGTTTTCAGTGCACCATGACTCTGTAATAGCCACAATATCCAGGTTGGACTCTGCCATGGTGGTTGCACTCATAGCCTTCCAGATTTTATAGCACTCTGCTTGTTACCTCCTTTACCTAGCCCCATACCCCAGAAAGACTGGAAGTAAATGAAAAAAGGCTCTCCAAATTGATGTGGGAAGGCAGAAAACTCAGAATATGCTGGTCTGTACTTGTAGAAAGCAGAAGTAAGAGAGTCATGGGGCTGCCTAGCTGCCTACAATATTTTGAATCTGCCCAGCTGATACACATAGCAGAGAAGCTTAGCAACTCGGAGGAGAGTGGCTGGACAAACGTAGAGCGAACAGCCCAAGTTTCCATACCCTCACGAGTTCTCCCTTGGGTTATTGTACAAAGAGACATATACAACATCACCAATGTAAGGGCCAGACACAATATGCAGATCTGGCTACAAATTAAAAAGATATAGAGCACCCCGCTGCCAGTCTGGCACAGAATCCCCCCTACAGTGGTTACCACAACCCCCCCCTGCCCCCGCGGACTGCAGATTTCAAGCCTGAGTAAGGAAAGGCCTACTAAACCTGAATCGGTTTCTTGCTGAGGGGAACCTCATTAAAAGTTTCCAACAACCAAAGTGCGAATTTCAGCTATCCCACAATGACTTCCACAGATATCTGAAATGCAGCTATTATAATTTAAAGGGGCTAGAGATAATAGGTTTACAACAGGCCCTCCCACAAGGGGTAGAATTTCTGTGGAACAAAGTTCTCCTGCTGACCAAAGGGGTTTTGTCTCCCAAGTGTGCACACTTCTGTAGGGGGAAGAGGGGAAAACAGGACGTTGAACAGTTTCAAGCCAGATGGGAAGAGGAGGCAAACACCCAGCTCCCTTCAGAATGTTGGTCCAAAATATGGCATGGGGTTCATAAAACAACCACCTCTTTGTCTTGGAAGAATGTAGATGGCAAATTATGTGCAAGGTGTGACGTAGACAGCCAGTTCTGAGTGCTGGATAATATTTTTATATAAAATGTATTATGACTGTCTGCTGAAAATCAAATGCTCTAGGATAACCTCTCTCATCCCCCAAGATTTCAGCTGACAGATACAGGCCAAGAGAACTGCTGACAGTATGTATCACACACTCAGTTTTTAGAGACAGTGTGTTACTGGAAGACTTTTATTAAGGATCCTGTTTCTCTGAGCTAATTACAGAGTTGTTAAGTTAATTTTGTTAAGAGAAATCATAAACTAGGTTTATGACATTAAAATAAGGAAGCTAGGCTGTTACATAGGGTGTAAGGTTGTAAATGACCCTGTGAAGCCTGTGTGAAGAGGGTACAGCATGAGATCAAAAGAGGTGTCATTGAAACTTGAGTTATGCTAAGGTTGCAGAATTAATACATCCTGTATAGTATAGATTAATAAAATTGCATCCTGTGGTTGTATAAAAATATATTTTTGTTAGATATTTGACTAGAGGAGGGGCTGTATGACTTCATCCAAAAGGGGTTGGCCAATACTGCTTGAAAAGATTATTCTGTTTCACTATAGATGCATTTTTATCTGACACTGACTAAGGAAACATCTGAGCACTGAAAACAGGTATTTAGAAAGCTAGACAAAATCTAAAAATAGTTGTAGGAATTGCACTGTTTTAAACCTTGTTTTAAAGATTTGTATGTCTTTTGATAGAGTTCTGTATTGTATGTTTGACGTATTATTATATATTTTAGTAAAAACTCTAATTTTAGAGCAAACCTGGTCTGTCTTTGAATTGCTTTTTTTGCTAAGAAATATTTATGGTTCAGCAGACATATAGCTTGTATGGTGGTACCAAACTGGAAACAAAAGCATTTTAAATCTGAGGTCTTTATTAAGTTTTAAGGGTTCATCTCTGAATACCTGGTTAGGTACCCATAGGCAAAGATATCTGGCCCCTGAAAACAGATATATCTGAGGCTATGCATTGCGTATGCTAGCAAGAGGTTACAGTTTGAATCCCTCCAGAACTGAGACCAAAGGTTGATCCGAACTCATAAAATCAGACAAGAGGGTTACTTTGTCTGTTACACTGTTCACAAGACTGCACTCAGAGGTTGGCACTTTGGGAGTAGAGGGCCTGACCTGCTGAGTGAAATTTGTGACAGATTGGTTGGCAGCAGTGGCATCATTTTGGTATCACAAGCTTTATTGTTCTGTGTCAGCTGAGACCGTAAGCTCTCTTGCAAAGAAAGAAAAAGACAGAGTTTTATTTTAAAAAGAAAACAGAACTATATATCACTTGGTGTACAGTCAAGTTCCTACCTATTTTTTTTTTTTTTTTCTAAAGTGCAAAGTCAGAGTAGCAGTAGTTAGGAAAGATGACGTCCTGCTACAGCAGGCACACTGTAGAACAGTTAAAACAGTTTTGCGGGGACAGAGGAGTCCTGTTTGAGGTGAAAGACAGTAAGCAGAACCTCATAGAGGCCCTGACGGTAGCAAATACCCAGAGCAGGGAGTCACACACCATGACTGAAAGGGATCAGACCTTGAGTGTGGCAGAACTAGTGGCAGTGAGGGGTCCCAAGCCAATGAGGAGGACAGCAGGGCCACTGTCAGTGAAGGGCCACAGCAGCAGAGACGAGTCACCAGTATCCTGAATCCGGAAGTTCTCAGGTTGCAACTTGAGTTGCGCAGGATGGAGCTGGAGTCCCAGAAGAGGAGAGAGCGAGAGAAGCGAGAGGCAGAGCGAGAACGCAGAGAGGCAGAGCGACAACAGAGGGAGGCAGACCGTGAGGAACGCGAGCACCAGCGAGATGCAGAGGAGAAGAGAGAATGAGAACGCCGAGCTGCAGACCGTGAGGAGCAGGAGCACCAGAGGCAACACGAGCTGGAGAAGATGCGACTCCATCCAGCGGCAGCAGAGCAGGTAAGTGGCTTGGGTTTAACTGGAACTGCAGGACTAGGTTACAAATTGAACTCTAAATTAATGGCTGAGTTTAAGGATGGGGAGGATATAGACTCCTTTTTTAAATTCTTTTGAAAAAGTTTGTATTCAGGCTAAAATTCCTAGAGAGTCCTGGAGCTTCCAGCTATCCCCGCTACTTACCGGAAAAGCTCAGGATGCATTGGGTCACATGGACAATAAAGACAGTGATGATTACAGCAAGTTAAAAGCAGCACTACTAAAAAAGTTTGAATTAACTGCTGAATCATACAGAGCTAAATTCCATAAGCTCAGGAGAAGCCCTGATATGAGCTATGAGGAGGTAGCCACGAAACAATGTCAGCTTTTAAAACGTTGGTAGGAAGGAATTGAGGCAAACACTGTTGATAAAATTAAAATTTGATTTTATTAGAACAGTTTTATTGGGCATGCCCAGCAGAGTTAAAAACCTGGCTAGAGGACTGAGGTCCAAAAACAGTGCAAGAGGCTGCTGAACTCTCGGACCGCTATGCCAAGAGCAGA
Source organism: Neoceratodus forsteri (assembly GCA_016271365.2). Taxonomy (NCBI): domain Eukaryota; kingdom Metazoa; phylum Chordata; order Ceratodontiformes; family Ceratodontidae; genus Neoceratodus; species Neoceratodus forsteri. The sequence goes on along the minus strand of CM028130.1, from coordinate 1,009,115,375 downwards.
CCTGCTCTGAGAGCGAATGGGGTGGGCGTGACAGCGCAGAAAGAGAAAAGCGTGCCTTCAGGGCAGCTAAAACCCTCACTGCCTCCACCGAAACCAGTTAGCCCCAGGTTTCCAAGAAAAGATTTCTCTGAAGTAAGAAATGCTTGTTGGTTATGTAAAGAAACTGGGCACATTGCCAGACAATGTCCAAGAAGGGCAAGCAATAATACGCAAAGTAGTACCAGAAAAGAAGTGGGTTGTTTGTGTGTTCCTGAGAGCATGCCAGTGAACATGAGAGAACACATGCACCCAGTCATAGTAAATGATGTACAGACGCAGGGGTTAAGGGACACAGGGGCATCCCTGACACTGGTGAAAGGGGGTGTAGTACAGCCTGGTCAGCTTATCCCAAACAAATACGTAACTGTACAAGGGTTTACTGGTGAAGTGAAAACATTGCCACTGGCCAGTGTTCTCTTGGACTGGGGTGAAACAGGGGGAACTGTGCAACAGGTGGCTATAGCTAAAATGTTAGCAGTACATGTGATCCTGGGTAACAATATCCAACAGGGGATGGTATGTGCTGTTACCCATAGACAAGCGGCAAGGGAAAATAGTAGTTCCCCCAGAAACTGGAAACTGGTTCTGTGAACCCCACAGAAACTAGTGTGGAAACCACTGAGAGGCTGGTTCCCCAGCCCGTGTCTCCAGATGGGGAGACTGATAAAAAGGGGGTAGAAATTTCCCTGGTAGCGAGTGGCCACACAGCTACGGAAGGTTACTCTGAAGAGGGAGGGGTGACCAGTTGTCAGAGGGTAAGGATTGACAGTGATCCTGAGGGCCCTGATGCTAGTGTTAGGAACCCTAGTTTAGCGACTGAAGGGGACTTGTCCCATGCCTTGGGACTGTGTGAGGGGTTTGCAGCTACTCAGAGGAGTGACCCTAATTTAGAGAAGCTGAGGGCTTGGGCAGACTCTGCACATGAGGTGACGGCAGACATAAGGTTTATTGGGAAAATGGACTTGTGTATACACAGGCAGTACAGACAGAGGGAGGGATGCTAGACAGGCAGCTTGTCGTTCCCCGGGGTATCGTGAGCAGTTGCTCAAAATTACACATGATATTCCCTTGTCTGGTCAGCTGGGAATCACACAAACTGCACAGCGGTTGGCCCAGAATTTCTGCTGGCCTAACTTCACCCAGCAGGTGAAGGAGTATTGCAGGTCTTGTCACCAGTGCCAGGAAATAGGGAAGGCGGGCAAGAAAACCCAAGCCGCCCTGATCCCCTTGTCCATAGTGGAGGAGCCATTCCAGAGCGTGGGAATGGATATTGTGGGTTCTTTAAATACCCCCAGCTCCTCAGGGAAGAGATTCATCCTGACTGTGGTGGATTAATCCGCCCGGTACCCAGAGGCAGTCACCCTATCCTCACTGAGGTCAGACAAAGTGGCAGATGCCTTACTTGGGATTTTCTCCCGTGTTGGGCTTCCGCAGGAGGTAATCGCCGATCAAGGGGGTTCCTTCATGTTGGACCTGATGAAGTGTTTATGGGAGAAGTGTGGGGTGGTGCAGAGATGCACTACACCATATCACCCACAAGCCAATGGGCTTGTGGAACGTTTCAGTGGTACCCTAACGTCAGTGCTCCGGGAGTTTGCTGAACAACATTGGGGGGACTGGGAAAAATACCTTCCCCACCTGTTTGCATACAGGAGGTGCCCAAGAGGTGAAGAATTTTCCCCCTTCAAACTCTTATATGGACTCCGGGTATGTGGACCCCTAGATTTAATCCGGGAGGACTGGAAAGGCAAGCAAGCCACCCAGGGAACTCCCATTGTGGATTATGTCCTTAGGTTTAGGGAAAGGCTGAAGGAGCTTATGGGGACAGCCCAGAGCAACCTGGCAGCTGCCCAACAGGGACAAAAGATGTGGTACAACCATAGAGCCAGAGCTCGGTTGTACGTGGTGGGTCAGGAAGTCATGGTCCTTATTCCGGTCTGGAAAGACAAGCTGCAAGCTGAGTGGGCAGGACCGTACAAAGTGGTTAGGAAGGTAAATGACATAAACTACATTGTGGAGTTACCTGACAGAAGACAGACTGAAAGGATGTACCATGTCAACATGATGAAGCCATATGCAAATAGGGCTGACATGGTGTTTGCAGTGTGTAGTCATGGTGAGGGGATGGACGAAGGGGAACCCCTTCTGGATCTGCTGGAAGAAAGTAAGTGGGAGTCCTCTGTGGAGGCAGTAAAATTGTCTCCCCATCTGAACCCAGACCAGGTACAGAAAGTAAGGGAGGTTTTAGCAGACTTTACCCCCTTAGTGACACACGATGTGGAGACAGGAACACAGACGCCCATACGGCAAACTGCATATCGGGTGTCAGAGGCTGTCCAAATGGACATTAGGAGGGAAGTGGAGGAGATGCTGGATTTAGGGCTAATCCAGAGATCCCACAGCCCCTGGGCCTCACCCGTAGTCCTTGTGCCCAAGCCAGATGGCTTAACTCATTTCTGTGTGGACTGTCGTGGACTGAATGCAGTCACGAAGTCCGATGCCCACCCGATGCCCTGGACAGACGAACTCCTGGACAAGTTGGGAGGGGCAACCTACCTTACAACTATTGACCTGACCAAGGGGTATTGGCAGGTAGAATCGACAGACAGAACTAGGGAAAGGTCGGCCTTCATCACGCCGATAGGCTTATTTGAGTTTAAAGTAATGCCTTTCGGAATGAAGAACGCCCCAGCCACTTTCCAAGGTTGGTGAACCAGATGTTGAATGGTACTGAGGAGTTTACGCCGTAGCGTACCTGGATGATATTGCCATCTTCAGTACCAGCTGGGAGGAACACCTTTCACACCTTAGGGAAGTGGTGTGTAGGATACAGAGGGCCGGGTTCACTGTCAAAGCCGAGAAGTGCCAGGTGGCCATGGGGGAAGTGGCATACCTTGGGCATGTGGTGAGCGGGGACAGCTCCGTCTAACCAAATAAAGATAGAGGTGATTCAGGCGTGGCCCAGACCAGAAACCCAGAAGCAGGTCAGGAGCTTTCTAGGGACAGCAGGGTACTACAGAAAGTTTGTACCTAATTACAGTGCCCTGGCTGCTCCCCTATCTGACCTGACAAAGAAAAAGATGCCAAGGAAAATTACCTGGGGCCCAGCCTGTGAGGAAGCCTTTACCAGACTGAAGGAGGCACTGTGCAGTGCTCCTGTTTTGACAAGTCCGGACTGTAGCAAAACCTTTATAGTTCAGACGGATGCCTCAGACCTGGGTATTGGGGCAGTACTTAGCCAGACATCTAGCCAAAGGACATATCACCCAGTTTTGTACCTGAGCAGAAAGCTGCTCCTCAGGAAGCAAGCGTACGCCACGGTGCAAAAGGAGTGTCTTGCCATAGTGTGGGCCCTGAAGAAATTAGAGCCATACTTGTATGGACAGCATTTTGTGGTGCTGACTGACCACAACCCCCTGGTTTGGCTGATGTAGATGGGAAAGAGCAGTGAGAGACTGCTAAGCTGGAGTCTTGCTTTGCAAGGATATGATCTGACAATCATACATAGGTCAGGCATTAAGAATCAGAATGCCGATGGGCTGTCTAGGGTCTATGAGGAGTGAACTGATTTGGGAAGCTCATCCCATGTAGGGGATAGATCCCCCAAATTCAGTCTAGGTGGGGAGGAGTGTGATGTAGACAGCCAGTTCTGAGTGCTGGATAATATTTTTTTTTTATATAAAATGTATTATGACTGTCTCTGCTGAAAATCAAATGCTCTAGGAATGACCTCTCTCATCCCCCCCTCCAGATTTCAGCTGACAGATGCAGGCCAAAAGAACTGCCGACAGTATGTATCACACACTCAGTTTTTTAGAGACAGTGTGTTACTGGAAGACTTTTATTAAGGATCCTGTTTCTCTGAGCTAATTACAGAGTTGTTAAGTTAATTTTGTTAAGAGAGAAATCATAAACTAGGTTTATGATGTTAAAATAAGGGAAGCTAGGCTGTTACATAGAGGTGTAAGGTTGTAAATGACCCTGTGAAGCCTGTGTGAAGAGGGCACAGCATGAGATCAAAAGAGGTGTCATTGAAACTTGAGTTATGCTAAGGTTGCAGAATTAATACATCCTGTATAGCTGTGTAGTATATATTAATAAAACTACATCCTGTGGTTGTATGAAAATATATTTTTGTTAGATATTTGACCAGAGGAGGGGCTGTATGACTTCATCCAAAAGGGGTTGGCCAATACTGCTTGAAAAGATTATTCTCTTTTACTGTAGATACCTTTTTATCTGACACTGACTAAGAAAACATCTGAGCGCTGAAAACAGGTATTTAGAAAGCTAGACAAAATCTAAAAATAGTTGTAGGAATTGCACTGTTTTAAACCTTGTTTTGGTTTAAAGATTTGTATGTCTTTTGATATAAGAGTTCTGTATTGTATATTTGACGTATTACTGTATATTTTAGTAAAAAATAATTTTAGAGCAAACCTGGTCTGTCTTTGAATTGCTTTCTTTTGCTAAGAAATATTTATGGTTCAGCAGACATATACTGTAGCTTGTATGGTGGTACCAAACTGGAAACAAAATCATTTTAAATCTGAGGTCTTTATTAGGTTTTAAGGGTTCATCTCTGAATACCTGGTTAGGTGCCCATATGCAGAGATATCTGGCCCCTGAAGACAGATATATCTGAGCCCATGCATTGGGTATGCTAGCAAGAGGTTACAGTTTGAATCCCTCCAGAACTGAGACCAAAGGTTGATGCGAACTCACAAAAACAGACAAGAGGGGTACCTTGTCTGTTACACTGTTCACAAGACTGTGCTCAGAGGTTGGCACTTTGGGAGCAGAGGGCCTGACCTGCTGAGTGGGTCTTGTGACACAAGGTATTTTATAACTCCTGCGGTGTCTCAACATTGTGGGACAGGGGTGTCCATTAGATGCTGGAGGGGCAGTGGGAGTCAAAGAACACAGTTCCATGTTTTCTGGGACTGCCTGGAAATGCAACCTTTTTGAGTGGAAGTAGCAGAAGCCATAAAAAATATGTTAAGAGTTGCTCTTCACCCTTGCCTTTGAAAATCTGTGCTTAGGTCTGCCTTCTAGAGGGTCTAGAGCGTTACCCATGTGGTGTTTGTTTTTAATTTTGGTAGCTGCGGCAGGAAAAACCATCATACAGCAATGGCTCACAAGCACTTGTCTATGACTGGGCTAATGACTCAATAACATCCACGAAATTAGAAGTATGGTATCTATTGCTGCCCTATTGCGACTACAGCAAGACAGATTTACCACCGGGTGGCTCCCGTTCTTTCATTATAGGGAAGAGATGGAGAACATCTCTGTAGTGGAACAGCTTCTAGGACAAATGAACCTTACATGCTAAAGTTGAAACCATATCTCGGTTACCTGACAGCTGAGGAAAGAGACCAGGGAATAATGATCACAAATGATTTTAAGTTCAGTAACCATTGTAAACACATAGCTAAAAAGGGATACAAGATCCTGGGCTGCATAGGAGCATAGTAGCAGCAGAAATAGGGCTGTGATTCTGCCATTGTATGGATCACTGGTTAGACCCCATTCAGAGCATTGTAGTCGGTTTTGGGCACCCTATCATGTTAAAGATATTAAAGACCTAGTGTACTGCGTAAAACTAATGTTAGACTTTAAAAGCAGTCAACGATTACCTTTTATATCTGAGGCCCTTTTTCTTTTCCTTTTGGTTAATTAAAAGATTGCATACCTGATGTTAGTAGGTGTAATGTGAGGCACAGCACTCTGCCTGACAGCTGACATACCTAGCTTTAGCCCCCCCACACACACACACACATCATCAGTATTGTGACCTCACTGACTCTGACATCACTGCTGCTCAGAACATCCACTCAGTGGCTGCCAGGTTAGTCACTTGTGATCTCAGGTGATGTTACTGTCTGTGAGATGACAATGCTGATGATGTAGGTAGGGGGGATAGAGATAGATGCGTTAGCTGCCAGTCTAAGAGCTGTTCCACACATCCAGCACAATACTATCACAAAGAAGCCTTTCTGATGAGCAAAACGAAAAAGAAAAATACTTCAGAAATAAAAAGTTACAACTGATTACTACTTAAAATTTATATTATTTTTCTGTCCGCCTGTTTTGGCTCCACTAGCTCTTTAATTTATTGGAGGGAGTCCAGAGAAGGGCAGCGAAGGTGATGAGAGGCATGAGGGGGAACCTATGAGGAGAGCCTTAGATGGATATGTATACCCTTGAGAAAAGGAGAGTGCTGTGCTATACATGCCTAGTGTATAGAGCCTTTCAGAACAGAGACCTATGGAAGTGTTTAGGGCTTAAAGCAAAGGAGTGTACCTATGAAGGAAGAAGAAACGGCAAACTATTAAAGGGGATGTTGCACAGAACAGCGAGAAGAACCTTGTGACTTACAGAGAGGGTTGTGAGTATCTGGAATTCACTGCCAGGTTCAGTTATATTGAGTGAGTCTGGACAATTTCAGAATGAAACTGGATAATTTCCTGGATGAACACTACATTCAAGGATATAACTGTTAGACAATGGCGAGCAACCTGAAGGCTTCAGCAGTGTATCTTGCTTGTAAACAACCCATGAATCCTATAAGTAAACTGTTGAATCCTATAATTCAGCATTCAGCTTATGAATCCTATAAGTTAAAGGATGCGCCAATCATACTCGGACCAAGCATTTCAACAAACTTACACAACCAAAGCATATTAAAAATGCAGATGACCAAAACAGAAGGAGATGAAAGGCAATGTGCATCAGTGCTCGTAATCTGCCAAACAAAATCCCTGATCTCACAGCCATAATGGCAGATGCACAATTAGACTGGGTCACTGTTACGGAAACATGGTTCGCTGGGAACCAATCCTGGGATGTCACCATCCCAGAATATACGTTATTCCGGAAAGATCACGAGGGAAAGAAGGGGGGGGGAGGTGGCATTGTATGTCAGAGATGACATATGTACAACAGAAATCCAGGGAAACACAGTAAAGCAGAGGCCCTTTGGGTTACACTAGGAGTTGGAGATAATTCCCCTATCCAGGTAGGAGTCATATACAGACCCCATCCCAAGAGGCCGATGTAGACAAGGAGCTTTTGGAAACCGTCTTGATAATGGCGGACAGGAGCGAGTTGTTGCTGGTGGGGGACTTCAGTCTACCGTATGTGGATTGGTCCTCATACGCAGCATCCCCAGACTGGAGCAGAGAGTTCCTTTTTGCACTAAGGGGAGCAGGTTTGCGTCAGCTGGTAAACTCACTCACCAGAGACGAAACAATATTGGATCTAGTCCTGACAAGCAGCACAAGGATCTCAGAAGCAGAGGTGGGAGCCAATCTAGGGACCAGTGATCACAGTTCAATCTGGTTTACTGTGAACAATATAGAGGAAAATAGTCATACAAAATCAAGGTACTAGATTTCAGAAAAGCCAACTTCCCCAAAATGAGAACTATGATTGCATCCATGCTAGAAGGAGGAATCACAGGAGATGTAGAGGACTGCTGGAATACTCTGAGGGCTGCTCTGCATACAGTAACAACTGCATGCACTAAGCAGATCAGCAAGTCCAAAAGAAGGAAAAGACCTCTGTGGTTCTCTCACGAAGTAGCATCCAAACTCAAAGAGGTAAAAAAGGCTTTTACACAATTCAAGCAAACAAAACACAAAGCAGACATGGAAGAATACAAGAACAAATTAAAGAAGGCAGAGAAAGCAGTTAGAAGGGCAAAAGCACAGACGGAAGAGAAAATAACACAGGGTGTTAAGAAGGGAGACAAAACCTTCTATAGATACATAAAAGAAAAAAGAAAAACTAAGGGAGGAATAGTCCAACTAGCAACCAAGGAAGGTAAGATGGTAGAGAGTGACAAGGACAAGGCAGAAGTGCTAAACGGGTTATTTTGCTCTATCATCACCATAGAAGACAATGGCAAAGATCCCACACTGAGCAGGGCAAAGGAAGATACTCAAGGAGCAGATACTAACCCCTTCACAAGGGAGAGGGTCCTAAAAGAGCTTAATAAACTGAAAGTGGAAAAAGCCATGCGACTGGACGGCATACACCCTAGGATATTGAAGGAGCTCTGAGAGGAACTGGCTGCACCGCTGGCTGAGCTCTTCAACAAGTCACTAGACAGCAGGAAAATACCTCAGGACTGGAAACAGGCAAACGTTGTGCCCTTACACAAAAGCGGAAATAAGGAAGAGGCAGGAAATTACCGCCATAAGTGTGACTTTAGTTGTGGGGAAAATGATAGTCATTATTAAAAGAGAGGATAGTGGCGTACCTAACAGATACTGGAAAAATGGACCCAAAGCAACATGGCTTCACAGCAGGATGCTCTTGTCGACTTCTTCGACTGGGTCACCAGAACATTGGATCAGGGAGTGGTGGTGGACATTGTATACTTGGATTTCAGCAAGGCCTTTGACACTGCCCCTCACAGAAGACTAACAACAAGCTGGAATATACAGGAGATGGTCAGCTGGATCAGTAACTGGCTGAACGATAGGACCCAGAGAGTGCTATTCAATGGATCATTGTCAAGGGAGGGTAGGGTGACCAGTGGCATCCCGCAGGGATCAGTACCAGGACCGATCCTATTTAACATATTTATAGCAGACATAGCAAATGGACTAATAGGGAAGGTTTGCCTGTTCGCAGATGATAACAAAACTCTGCAACAGAGTGGACGTAGGGGATGGAAGGAGCAGACAATATGGAAGCCGACCTTGGAAAGCTAGAGGATTGGTCCAGAGACTGGCAGTTACAATTTAATGCCAAAAAGTGTAAGGTAATACACTTGGGAAAGAGGAACCCTGGAAAAAAAGTACACACTGGGAGGACATCAACTTGAGACACAAATGGAGCGAGATCTCGGCATAATCATCATTGACAAATTAAAGGTAGGAAAACAATGTGAGAAAGCAGCACAGAACGAGAGTGGCATTCTCGGATGTATAAGTAGAGGTATTTCTAGTAGAAAGAGGGACGTTAGTATGTCCCTCTACAGGTCCTTGGTGAAGCCACACGTGGGAGTACTGCGTTCAGTTCTGGAGACCTCACTTTAAGAAGGACATTGACCATTTGGATACCATGCAGAGAAGGGTTACTAAGGTGGTGCATGGACTGCATCACAGGTTATATGAAGCAAGACTCGGGGAGCTGAACCTATACTCCTTTGAGCAGAGAAGAAACAGAGGGGATATGATTGAAACATTTACAGTAAGTACATAGGGGGATTTAACGCAGCTCAGACAGGCAATCTGTTTCAACAGAACATGGTAGCATGCACGAGAGTGCATGATATGAAACTGGTAGAAGGAAGTTCAAAAGCAACTTCAGGAATTACTTCTTCACAGAGAGAGTGATAGACCCATGGAACAACCTGCTCCAGGAGGTGGTAGCATCAGACACAATCGGGGAGTTAAAACTTGCATGGGACAGACATAAAGAACAAGTTAGGACAAAGGCTGCATAGGGAGTGGGGTCGTTTCTAGGGCAGACTAGATGGATCTGCAGGGTCCCCATCTGCTGACACTTTTCTTATGTGTTAAATTTTATTAATTGATTGTAACAAAGGGATATGTAGGACATACTCAAAGAGAACCACAGCTGAACAATAAATGCACAGTAGTGGACTTTTTGCAGTTATACAGAATCACACATACCTCCATAATGCAAAGCATCATGGGCTGTACATGCAAATCACCACAAAATGTTTATGCTGGTTCAACTTTAAGCACGAGTGCATGGTACCGAAAGGTGTCTCACACAGTTTGTAAAGGGTGCCAGCAGAAGACACAGACACATGTTTCGTCCTACCAGGACTCATCAGTGTGCCTCACATGACACCCCAGTGGAATGAACCAGCTACCCTAAGTTGGTTTGTCAGGTGTGGGTTGTTGTGATCCCAATAAAAACAAAAAAAAACAAGCTAAAAGACAAAGAACCTTAGTGTTTAAGCACTGAGGCAAGGGTTACCCCATAGAGCATTGTCTGGGAAGCCAGGTTTCAAAGAAATACAAAATCACACATACCCCCATGATGCAAAGATCATGGGCTTTACATGCAGATCACTACAAAATGTTATGCTGGTTCAGCTTTAAGCACGAATGCATGGTACCGAAAGGTCTCTCGCACAGTCTGCAGTTATCATGACTTGGCTGGATCAGAAAAGGGCACAACAAAGTTGGAGGCTGTGAAGAGAAGTCCACACCTAGTGAAAAGAGACTGGTTACTACACAGAACCATCAGGTGACGGAGACTCAAACAAGCATTGTTAATGCACTATAGGAAGCTGAACATGTACCTTGTTCTGTTCTTTTCAGTGCTGCTTGCTGTAATGAGTTGTATGCTGCAACCTATGACATTTTTCTGAACAAAACTTATGAGTTGAAGCAAAAAAAAAAGATTGAGGCCCGGATATTCAGACTGCGCCAGGCAGTGGCACAAGCCTGGGAGCAGTGCAACCAGGATGCGCCGGGGCCTGGACCAGGTGATATTCAACAGTGATGTGCTGTGGCGCAGCACTGTTGAATATATTACTCTGCATAAGGCGCAGTGAGCACTGCGCCGGCACAAACCACGAATGGGAGCATAGGGATAGCCAGGCGCAGTGCAGTTGCGCTGGCGCATCACCTGCGATATTCAGTGGGGAGGGCATGCAAATGAGACCATAATATATGCAAGGTGCATATGGGTCCATTTGCATGTCATTATGGCCCCATTTGCATGCCTTGTGTAGGGCAGCCCAGCGACTTGCGCCAAGCGCCCTGCACAGCATGACGTATGCAGTGGGGATCCCGGGGCATCCCCCACCCCATAGCCGCAAACGTGGTAGCTGTACATCACAACAATCCCTGGTAGTCTAGTGGTCGCCCCTCCCTACGAATCCCGATGCCCCAAACATGTACAGGATGACCAGCCCTGGTGGTCTAGTGGTTCCCCACCCCATGACCCCAATTGCGGGTATCCAATGTATAGTTACAGCCCTGGTGGTCCAGTTGAACCCCCACGCTCCAGTTCCACGATCGCGGTATATGTGAGTAGAACATGCCCTGGCAATTTCAAGTGGTACCCCCACCCTTGTCGCATCGCCCAGAATTTGTTGGTTAAGTAAATCCTCGGTAGTTCTAGTGGTACTCCGCCCCATTGCCGCGATCGCGGTACATCTCCGAATACTTAATTCCCTGGTGAGCCAGTGGCACCTCCCACCCACCACACAGAACCTCTTGCCCCCCCCCCAATCATCAGTGGGCGGCAATAACCCACCCACATACCGCCTGACCACCTGCCGAATGACAGGTACAGTATGGGCTTGCAGGGCATACTGTACTAGATGGTCCCAAATATGTGAATGTCCCTGGTAATCGAGTGGCACCCCCACTCCCACCCACACAGAACCCCTGCCTCCTTGCACCTCCCCATCATTGGCGGGTGGCAACCCCGCCCGCATACTGCCCAGCCACCCAGCCGAATGACAGGTATGGTATGGGCTATAAGCCCAGTGGTCCCAGTGTGGACCAATGGGCTTGCAGGCCTCACTATGCATAGACAGTCCAAATATGTGAACTTCATTCACATATTTGGGACTGTCTAATACAGTATGCCCTGCAAGCCCATTGGTCCACAGTGGGCCAATGGGCTTACAGCCCATACCGTACCTGTCATTCAGCAGGCAGTATGCGGGCGGGTTGCTGCTGCCAGCCGATGATGGGAGGGAGGGAAGCAAAGTGGCCAAAGGGTTCTGTGTGGGTGGGGGTGCCACTGGATCACCAGGGATTTAGTATTCGGAGATGTACCACGATCGAGGCAACGGGCGGGGGGGCCACTAGACTACCAGGGATTTCCTTAACCGACAGAAACCGGCGATCGGGGACAAGAGCGGGAGAGGGGTACCACTAGACTGCCAGGGAATGTTCTGTTGTGTATATATATACTGCAATCGTGGCTCCGGCGGGGGGGGGGGTTCCACTGGACTACCAGGGATGTCACGATCTGTCGGAAACCCACGATCGGGGACATGGGTGGGAGGGGAGTGCCACTAGACCACCAGGGTTGTGTAGGTGCTTCATGCTGGGTGGGTGGGTAACTACCCACAGCTGGTGGCTGCTGTATTGCGCCATGCAACATAGCAGCCCACATGTGGGTGGCCAGGATTTGTTCCCACTATTCACGGGCTCAACTTTGAGCCCCCCACGCAGCGCAATGCAGGGTTGTGCCAGCATATGCACCACACATCCCGGCCTAAATATCGGGATGTGCTGCATATGCATGGGCACGCCCCTTGCGTTGCATACATTATCATTGCACCCTGGCACATTGGGATTTGCGCTGAGCCAGGCAGACTTCTCAATATCCCACCAGGGCACAATACAGGGTTGCACTGCTTTGAATATCCGAGTCTGGGTGTTTCCACTGCCTGAGAAATACCATTGTCCCATCACGGAGTACACCCTAGAGTGACATACTGTGATTGTGAAATGGGTCTATTAGGATAAGTAAAAAAAAAAAAAAATTATTAAAAATATTAGGAGGATAAGTAAAAAAAACAATATTAAACAAATTAATGTAAAGAAGTACAAATGAGACAAAAATGTAAAAGAGAAAAAAGTACTCCTACTGAGCCGTTGTAATTTTGCTGTTTGGACAGTAGATGGCAGATGCTGCATTTTGTTTTACATACAAGTAAGTGACTTGAGATGTACGGCTACAGCTGTGCCTGTTTAATGTAAACAAGTTACTGAGCTCCACATTTTTCGGCTAAACAACATTTTGCCTTTGCCATTTAGCCTAAAGACGTTTAGTCTAAAGTGACAAGTGGCCTAAATAACCTCAATACCTACTACATTGCATCGTGAAAGTAAAAAGGCACAGTAAGATACGGTGTAAAGTCATTAGATGAAACTTGTTACTAGGCCATATTATGGGGAAAAAGTTGTTAGATCAAACATAGTTAGGTTAAATGACAAAGGCAAAATGTTGTGAGCTGAAAAGTTGTTAGTCTAAACGTCGTGTCACCAGGTTACTGAGGTCACAGGTTTTTTTTTCTGTTCTGTTGTGCTGGGATATCAGCACTGGGTTCTGACCTCCTTAGCTAACCTGGTTTCTGGATTTTTATACTCATTTCATAATTCTAATTAAACTTTGTCATTGTCTGCTTTCATGTTTATTTTGAATAAGAGTGTTCCAGTATGTGGAGAAAAACACACTCTGGCCATCATAGCTATCAACCATTTCACTGTGTGGTAATGGTGCTACTAGAATAGAGAAGGAAGTTTAACTGGTACAGGAGTGTAGTAACAGAATGGGAATCGCATTGGACCCTGTCCAGCTGGTTTTCAGTCTCTCCCACAAGTCTCAGACATTGGAATCTGCACTTGTGAATCTTGACCTAACCGGGTGGTGGGAGAGTTAGGTATGAACATCCAGTGAAGACAGTTGTGCTGACTGCGAAGCTGACTGATCTAATTGTTGGTCATTCTGGCTTTGGATAACCATTAACTATGGATGGACCAGGATGTATTAGGAATATGCAGCAGCCTGACTCAAAGTATGCAGTGTCTCTTAAAGAGACACCGTCAGATTTTTGACATGTTTTCAGTGCTCCTTTACTGGTTGTGTCTATCAGCAGATCTCTACCAAGTAATTGCTTACATTACAGTTCAAATGCATAAATAAGTATAACCTCAATTATCCAACTCCCCATTATCTGAACCTTCAGTTATTTTGTTTTTTTTGTCAGTTACATAGAAACATAGAATTTGACGGCAGATAAGGACTGCTTGGCCCACCCAGTCTGCCCATTTCCCTACCTGATGGATAAGCTGCAGATCCTAGTTAACCAGCAGCCTACTTCTTCCTACCCCAACCCCCTAGAATTGCCTTATTTATTTATTTTTTATTTATTTACTGTAAATTCGGAATTACAAACCTTTGAGTCAAAGACTCTTTTGCAAAAGGCTCACGTCGGTTACAGAGGTGGAGGAACACAGTTGGGGGAAGACAGACGGAACAGGCAAGTTATATACAAGCACAAATTATTTACAGATTTATGTACAATCACATTTTAGTAACATTAGCTCTCCGGTGGTTACAGAGGGTGGAGAGACATATGACAGTAAAGGCAATGGAAGGCAACTTTCAATACATAATAAACAAGTGGTATTACTGATTTAATTGTCGGTATGATGGCAGAGAGACTTTTTTTTCTCTCTGGTTTGGGCAGGTAGGAGACATACCTGCGACCCCTGGGTTGAGCATGGGGGTTTAGAAGGCCTGAAGGCCCTGTGTGGATGTGTGGGGAGGAGAGGAGACAGGTAGGCCAGCGTAGCATTCACATTTTGAGCTACCAGTAGGAAGGTTTTAGGCCTGCTTTGAAGAGATGGATGCTGCGGATTGGGAGAGGGAGGGAAGAGTGTTTAGCCAATTGGGAGCCGCAGTGGCGGAGGATCTCTGCGCAAGGGGCGTTCGGCATGGGGAACCACAGAAGGATGTGGAAGCCGTGAGTCTGGTACGCCTGAGAGGGGCCGGTTTGATTACGTGGTGAAGGGCGGTTGGCGCTAGCTGGAGGTGGATCTTTTGCTAGAAATGCAGGTGTGGTACTTGAGCCTTTGGTGGAAATTAGCCAGCCAGTCAGTTTGTATAGGTCTCAGGTGTGGGTGAGTCTGTCACAACCCGAGACAAGGCGACATGCTTTGTTTAGCGCAGTGGTTATGCAGCTTAGGGTGGAGTTATCAGCAGTGCCATAGATTACAATCCCGTAATCGATTAGGGAAGGGATGGAGGATGTGACAGCTATCTGCATGGCATGTGAGGCAGACTGTTTTGATTCTGTAGAGGGTACCCACTCTCGAGTTGATTGCTGCCGAGAGGAGGCGTGCATGTCTGTGGTAGGAGAGGAGGTATCCAGGGTGACCCCAGGTATTTGAAGTGATTGACGCCTCCAGCAGGAACCATCCGTTGTGAAATGTGAAGAGCCATCTGGCTGTGCGGGCTTTGGCGTGAGCAAAGGTCATGGCCTTGGTTTTGGAATAATTAATGATCAGCCGGTGGTCAGCGAACCAATTTTCCAGCTCCCTGAAGTATTCCTGAGGTGTGCTGGAGTGCGTGACGGTTGGGGGTGTTTCCAGTAGAGAACCGCGTCCGTCGGCATAGAGTAAGAGATGACCACTGCAGGCTTTGGGGAGAGAATTAGGAAGAGAGTGAAAAGCAGTGGGCCTAGATTGGACCTCACGGAACACCGAGCGAACAGGCTTGGGAGTGGAGATGGTGGAGTTTATTCTTACTTGCTGCGAAGCGTTCTGTGAGGTAGTCCTTTAGCCAGGCAACGGCCTCGGAGACTACATTTAGTTGGCAGGACTTGAAGGAGTAATTTGTGGCTGACCGTGTGAAGGCCTTAGTTAAGTCTATAAAGATAGCCCTGCTAATGACCCTTGGTCGAGCGCCTCATGGATGAATGTTGTGAGCTCAGCGAGAGCCGTGATGGTGCTGTGTGGCCAGCTCTGAACCCATGCTGTTCCTTGCTGAGCAGGTTGTGTTTTGTTAGATGCTCAGTAAGTTGGTCTGAGACTATTTTTTCCAGGGCTTTGGAGAGGAGGGAGTATAGAGATTGGTCTATAATTCCGGGAGGGTGGGATCACCGCTCTTTTAAGATAGGGTGATCCAGCTTTTTTCCAGGTAGTGGGAATTGGCCGAGGCAAAGCGAGAGGTTTAGGATATGTATGAGATGGGTTATGGTGATATCAAGGGTAAGCCTTATGAGTTTTAGGTCCAGGGAGTCGTTGCTGTAGGCGAGTGTTAGCGATTGCTTTGGAGATGTAGCAGCTTGGCTAAGGAGCAGGATGGTATCGGAACCGAAAGGGGAGGAGGGCTGTTCTCATTACAAGGGAGAGTAGAGGGGGTTTGGGGGTGGAAGAAGAAGGTGGGAGGATATGTGAGAGGTCTGAGAAAGTTTCATTGAGGGCTTCTGTGATTTTAGCAGGATCTTGGTGCGTCCCCATTCAGACTTAGTTGGGTAGGGGTGGGGGCGTGATTTGCCACTAATTTCTTGTATGTTACTCCAGAACTTTCTCCCATCTCCCCAGGAGGAGGAGAGGTGTGCTGATAGTAATCAGCCTTGGCCTGCCGTGTGGCCCAGGTGCATTTATTTCGAGCCTCCTGTAGAGTTGTCTGTCCTGGGAGCGTTGGGAGTCTATGGCCCTGTGCAGAGGTTGTCCCTGTGTTGCATGAGTTTTAGGAGGGAGGTGTTATCCAAGGTGTAGACCTGGTTTTCACGACCTGCCTAGTGAGGGGAGCATATATATCGCAAGCTTTGTTAAGGTAGCTATAAAGTGGTGAGGCGGCATCAACTGATTGTGCCATGCATGCTTGAATTCCATCACTGTTTTTGACTCCACAAGAAGTTGTGGAGTCAAAAACAGTGGTGGAATTCAAGCATGCATGGGACAGTCATAAGGCAATTCTAGGGGTTGGGGGTAGGAAGAAGTAGGCTGCTGGTTAACTAGGATCTGCAGCTTATCCATCAGGTAGGGAAATGGGCAGACTGGGTGGGCCAAGCGGTCCTTATCTGCCGTCAAATTCTATGTTTCTATGTAATTGACAAAAAAAAAAAACTAACTGAAGGTTCAGATAATGGGGAGTTGGATAATCGAGGTTATACTTATGCATTTGAACTGTAATGTAAGCAATTACTTGGTAGAGATCTGCTGATAGACACAATTTTCTTTGGAGGCCTAGGGCTTCTCTCCAGGGTACCCACTCGAACCTGCCTCTACTGCCCTCCTGAAACCCCTCCAGTTCTGGACTCCTTCAACCCCACAGCTTGTCCAGCTCCCCCCCCCCCCCAAATCACCCACCCACGCACCCTTGGTGGCCTTTCTGAAATTAGAGGGACAGCCATGGAGTTGGACAGGGAGAGGAAATCCAGGGAGGTAGGCCCAGCTATGGGGATGTGGGCAGTTCACTGGGGCTCCCTTTGCCTCCACTAGGCGATCAGAATGTTTTTTTTCTTTGTAAGTTTCCCCAGAGAATTTCCATGCAATGATAGCAGTGCATCCGAAGTGCAGCTGTCCACCACCGCTCCAACCCCCGGCATTACGTCGAGCCACGCTGCCAGTGGGGTCCCCAGTCTCCACTAGGGGCCGCTCTGGAGTGAGGCTTACCTGGATCTCTCCCCAGGAAGGGAGAGCAGTCCTCCAGATGCTCAATCCCTTCCCTTCCCTTCCCTCCCCTGCCGACCCCTGATGACCTGAGTCTGTTCCCAAACCCAGATCACCAGCATGGCGTGAGGTGTGGCACCCAGTACTTCAACCTTCCGCACCACCGGGCCGGCCCTGAACCTCCAGTTTAACCGAACTCAGACCATGTGCCCTGAGTTACTATAGTAGTGTAATTGTTTTGTGATCACGGTCAGTTAGCACCCAATTAGCGCGATCGCTCATTGAATCCTGACACAGCAGAAGGGTGTACAGTATTTAAAGACAGATGCAGCTAGTAGATCATACCTCACCTGTTAGTGTTAGAGACATGGCAGAGAGAATGGGAGACTGTAAGCGGAAATGGAGCATCTTTGATATCAACCAGAAAATCAGAATTCTGGATTGCCTTGAACACGGAGAAAAGGCAGTGAACATGGCAAAAAGGTTTGGAATCTCTGAGGTTCTTCAGGCAGAAGTAAGCGAGGGGTCTTGTGACCCACAATGAAGGTATAGGCAGGGGAGATGGTTCCTTTCGGTGTCAGTGCACAGTCCTTTTTTCAGCTCCCTTCCTTGGTGGAAAACTGCAGAATTTTTAGCAGAAATGGGACAGGAGTGTCAGCAAACCTAAGATTTCTCTGGAGTTCTCTCCCCATTCTGGTTAGCTGGTTTGTTAAACCCACGCTGGTTACATAGAGTCTTGGCAGCCCGTCTTGGCCAGTTGTCCGTGTGTCCATCTTTTGGCAGTCCAGTGGATGGATGCGTTTGGCATCTGTCAATTTAGAGAGACTAGTCTTCACGTGTTCAGATCATTGTCAGAGAGAGACTGGGGGCTCACGTTCAGGAGCGACACTTGTCCCTTGTCAGTGTCATGCCCTTCCATCAGTTTAGTGATTGGCCAAGGGCGCACTTGGAATTTCTGATTGTACCAATGGCAGATCTGGTTCCTTACTTGGACTGTTGCCTCTTCAGGGCTCTCTCAGTGCAGTGTTGCCAGTGTGACGATGGTCCAGGGGAATGGTCTCTGAATTTGGAGGTGTTCGATATTCTGTGCAGAATATTCGGTCGACCTCAGATCGACCTCCTTGCATCAAGGGAAATGCTCAGGTATCGAGGTGGTGGATGCCTTGTTTCAGCAATGGGACTTCCATGGAACTTGCTTTATTCTCCACTCCCGCTAGCTCCTGAGGTAATTTAAAGAGAAGGCAGTATAGTGCAAGCTTCCTTCTGATTGCTCCAGAGTGACCCAGAAGGTTGTGGTTCCCAGACCTAGTGAACCTATCCAAGCAGGCTCCATTTTGTACCTATCCCAGCAGGCTCCATTTTGTATTCTGCATCGCAAGGACTTTCTTAGCCACGGTCACATTCCATATCCAGACCCAGAGGCAATGCAGTGGAGGAGAGTACTACAACAGGGTTTCTCCAAGAAAGTGGCAGATACCCTAATGGCCTCCAGGAAAGTATTCATATCAGCAGCTTATGGCCAAGTCCAGTAGTCCTTCTCCAAGGTTTCAGACCGTCCAAGGTTATGGTGCTACAGGTTTTGGACTTTTGTAAACGGGGTAGCCAAGTGTCTAGCATTGAGTACACTGCAGGGCAAGTGTCCACTCTGGCAGCAGCACTGGGAATATCCATGGGATCATTCCTGGGGATGACTTGGATGTGAGAAGAAGTCGGACGATCTTTTCTGTCTCTGGTATTACCATGGGAGCTGAATTTGGTATTGCATGTCCCGTGTAGGGCATGTTTCAAACCTCTCATCTGGGCATTTTATCCTACAAGGTGTGCTTTTTGACTACAGTCTATTCCAAATAAAGGATTGACAAACTTCAGGCATTGTGCCATAAGGAACCTTTCCTTATAATGCATAAGGAGAATGTCCTGTCTGTTATTCTTAAGGTTTCTACAGCCCTCCATGTAAATCGGGAGGTTTGACTGCTGTTTTTCTGTCCCAAGCTGGTGGATCCAAAAGAAACAGAATTTTTCAAGCTGGATTAGCATAGGGCAGTTAAGACATTTTCCTAAAGAGGACAGAAGCCTCTAGAAGATTTGAGAGTTTTTGTTCGTCTTGCAACCTTGCCAAGGCATATGCAGCTAATAACAACCAAAAAAAGTGCCTGCCCTGGTCAGGGCTCACTCTGCCAGGGCTCTTGCTACATCCTGAGTGAAGAGAGAGGAGAGGCCTTTGTGTTGGAACTGTGCAGAGTGGCAATGTGGTCCTTCACTCACACATTTACTAAGCGATGTAGATTGGATGTCCAGAGCTCTGCTGATGCAGTCTTCGGGCACAGACTTCTATAGGAGGTGGGTAGCGATGAGTATTACACTTAATCTGTACTGGTTATATGTGGTACATTATTCTCCCACTCCTTGTTTCTGAATGGGTACTGCTTATTAAAACCCATATGTATTAACTCCCTGTTGACAACATGGAGCGGTACAGAACAGAGAAATTCCTTCATACTTACCGTAATTTACTTTTCTGTTGGCTGCAGCATCGTCAGTGGGACCTCTCCTGGAAATCTATGGCTCCTAGTGGAGAATATTGAGAGATGTATCTTGGGTACTTGAATTTCAGCAAAGATGATTTATCTGTGATGGCAGCTGTTTATCAAGAATGATCTGCTAGCCATGGATATCTCTGTATTTCATGGTGTTTTCAAGACCACAGGTTACGAATTTTGAGTTTGTTTGCTGTTTGTGTTTCAGGTGACTGCTTTATTTGTGCTCTGCAGTTATATCTACTGTTGCCTTGTGACTTCCGGCTTGTTCACACAGCCAACATTTACATCGGCACTATGTGATTCCCTGTGGCCATGCTTGTTGAAACACTGTGGATTAGCATTCAGACAGCATGGCCAGGAGAGCATTGTAGATGCTCCTATCAAAGTTCTGGCAATTCGAGGAGTATTCCGGCTGGAAAGTAGGTGTGGGTCAGGCTTTCCTATTGTCATACCACAGCTCGAGGATGGTTCTTCCGATCTGAGTATAGCTTCTGGCTCTGTAAATAGAGCTGAATTCGGGAAAGTGTTTTTTATTGCAAACCAAGGGCTAAATTGAAGGAGAAGCTGTGTCAGAGTTGAGCCGTGACACTGGGCATGTGCTTATGCACATGAATTTATGCATGCCCAGTGTCAGGGCTCAACTCTGAGCCCGTGTTTTCTTCAATTTAGCCCTCGGTTTGTAACAAGAAACCCTTTGCCCAAATTCAGCTTTCGTTACAGAGCCAGAAGGACATTTAGCTGAACTCTGGTAGGAAAATGTACTAAACTGCAGCCACTGTCAACCACAAGTGCTGGCTAGGAAAAGCCTGCCACAGTGTTGTAGGTGGTACAGGCAGTTCACACAGCAAAGTAAAATGCCTGCACTACCACATGATACCAAGAAAAGGGGGATCGCGGCTACAATGGAACGGAACCTGAAATGGCCAAACTGCAGCATTCAGACGTGCACAATGGCAGAGATCTCGCTGCTGTACACCTTCATGAATGCTGCAGAATTGGCCTTGTGAGTAAGCCCTTAACCTCCTTATGTTGGAAGTGTTGTTTGCACTGAGTCAGCAAGGCCACTGGTCCAACGGTCTGATGCTGAAGAAACATGATGAAAGTGTTATTCAGCAAGACTGCTTCAGACAGGTCTTCAAATGACGCATGTTATTTATTTGTCACTTTCATGTTTGATAAATCATTTGCATGTTGAAAGGTTTTTTGGTGATGGGAGAGAGTTCAGTGACCTGAACGACATGGAGGTTGATAGTTACATAGGAGTGTATTGCTACTGCATGGACAAAGGTAACTGAGTAGCTGCTGTCCTCGGAATTCTCATGTGCCCAGGGTTCTATGCCAATTGACAGCTTTGGGCTGTAGCACTACCCCAGTGGGGGAGCTCATTACCCTTATATTTTACTCCCCATTGACAGTGTTGGCACTAACAGAACAGGAAGTAATGGTAAGTATGAATAAATTTCTCCTGTTTCCACTGGTGCTACATAAATATGAAATTAATTAATAATTAGTCTCTGTATGAATACTAGCTATTGACTGAACATCATATGGGATATTGGCTGTATATCAGTGTCTACAAGGATATCAGTTGTTCACTGATCTAGTGTCTCCCTGTTACTGTAATGTTGCAGGACAAAGCATGGAGGGTCTCCAGGAGCCTACGATCGCAGCTTCCGCTGGAAGTATCAACAATTTCGTTTCCTCTGTCATGTAAGTGGCAACTCAAAGTCCTCTTTAAATTGTATTGGGATTCCTTTTTTACTTACCAGGATCCATGACGGTGTTACTCCATGCTTGGTATTTCCTCTTTTTCTCCATCCCCAGCTCAGCAGCCTGAAGCATATTGTGCCCCGCCCCCCCGAGGGATACCACTCACTTCCACTGGGCCAGTGAAATCTGTGGTCAGGGCTTGGGACAAGAGTGGCCCGTGTCATTATGAACTGAAAGTCCCTGATGATTCTCCTCCCATGTACTAATCCCTGTCACACCCAAAGACATCGACACCCCCTCCCCCCCAAATGTTTGGATCCTCCTCTGTTACTGCCCACTGGGCCACCATGGGCTGTCATGCACCACTCTCAGCACATCCAGCCCAGGGAGACCGCATTCGCAGTGCATTCAAAGGCGTTGCTATGTCCCTGTGGGAGAGGATTGGGCAGAAAACCAGTGAAGATAAGACAGAGCATTTTGCAAATGATGCCCCTGTTCCCCAAATCTAAGGACTTACCCAGCCTCAGGATAACACTTCACATGGTGCTGTAGGGTCCTCCCCCCAACGGTCAACATCACAGTAGTAGGGGTCGACTTCCCTTTTGGTTGTGCATTACCTCTCAGCATTTTTTGTTGTTGTTGTTATTAAATTATTTTTTTTTTATGCACCCTTCTTCTGGTTCTTCCAGTCCTATCAACTACCTTCTCTATGAGAAACACAAAATCACACATGCTCCCACAATGCAAAGCATCATGGGCTGCACATGCAGATAAAGGAGGTCTTGAACATCCTTAAATCCCTGAACCCAAGAGGATCAGGGGGCCCTGACGGCATCCAGACTAGAATCCTCAAGGATGGAGCCCCAGCACTAGCTAAGCCCCTTACCTGGCTGTTAAACAGGTCCATTAAGGAGGGGTCCGTACCTGAGGTTTGGAAGCAGGCTCTCGTGATTCCCATACACAAGGGTGGGTCAACTGAGCCCATAGGGAACTATAGGCCTATCTCCTTGCTGTGTGCCATTGCAAAAATACAGGAGAAGCTAGTTTACTCCCAGCTCTGAGAATACTTGGAAGCCCACCGGCTAATCTCACTGTCCCAACACGGCTTTAGAGCCAAGCATGGGACAGATACCACGCTAACCAAATTCTCAGCTGAAGTACTGAGCAATAGCGACACAGGGGCCTACACAGGCGCGGTCTTCGTAGACCTTTCCAAAGCATTCGACCTGGTAAACCACAAGCTCCTACTCCAAAAAATGTGCTCACTAGGCCTTGACACTCGTGCTCTGGGATGGTTCGAGAGCTATCTTTCAGAACGTACCCAGAGGGTCAAGTGGAAGGACAATATCTCCAACCTATTGCCACTCAAAGAAGGGGTACCACAAGGGTCAATACTCGGCCCCCTTTTTTTCACACTTTTTATAAATGAGCTGCACACCCACTGTGGGAGCAGCAACTTTATCCAGTATGCGGATGATATGGTCATTTACAGAGTCTCCCACAACCTAACAGAGCTGGGGACAGCCCTCCAAGAGGACATCCTTCAGATGGAGGACTGGCTCACTTTGAACAAAATGGTCCTAAATACCAACAAAACGAAAGTGATGCTGTTTGGGCCCAGATCCCTAGGTCCTGAGAGGTCATTGCTTCTACAACTCCAGTCCAGGGGGTGTAAAAAACTTGAAGTGGTTGCCTCCACCAAATACCTTGGACTTACCTTGGACCAAGGTTTCACATAAAAAAAATCATGTGGACCAAGTCACTAAGGCCATCCATGGGAAACTCGGAACCCTCTACAGACTAAAGGATCAGCTGATCCCTGAAGCTAGGGTAGCCATTGCGGCGAGCGTACTTCTCCCTACGCTCACCTATGCAGCCCCGGTACTCCAGGGTGTGGCCAAGACTGAGCTATGCAAGCTACAGACCTTGTACAACAAGATAATCCGCTTTGCCTCACTGTCACACCCTAGGAGTCACCACTGTGAGTCCCTAACAAGACTCAGGTGGCCGTCTCTTGAAGCTCATCTCATCTATCCAACCCTCTGCCTTACTTTTAAGCTAATGGTTCCCACACCTCCCCCTAGCCTCAGTGGTCTCATTAGGGTAAAACTAAGCCCACGGAATCTACAGACCTCAGGCCAAACTCTCCTCATGGTTCCTAAGGCAAGGACAAAAGCCAGGTCCATGTCCTTCGCGTATGCTGCCCCTTCCAACTGGAACAACCTCCCCCTGGAGGTGCAGGAAGCGGAGTTGATCACCTGCTTCCGAACTAAGCTTAAGTCTCACTTGCTTGATAGGAGCATATGCCTGTGCTACAGGACCTGACCATTTAATGCCAATCCGGTAGGACAATGCACCTACCTCAAGGAAGGGGAGCACTTGCGTGTCTGCATGTTCCCTTCCCTTTATGCCCATAAGGAAGGAACCACATGACCCTAGCCAATTTCCTTGCCCCAACCTTGCACACACTTAATCAAAACTTGTAACTACTAAGCATAATGGTTCTCGAGGTGTAACTACTATGTTCCTACTTCCTGTATGTCTTCCACTGCTTACTGTTTTAAACCTATGAGGTCTTTTTTCTAGTATATAACATGATAATCATCTGAGTGTACTGATCTGTTACCTGTAATAATTGTTACTCCCGGGTCGCCCCTGAAAAAGGGACCTCCGCTCATCAAAATTCAATAAATAAATAAATACCATGCTGGTTCAACTCCATGCAAAAATGCATGGTGCCGAAAGGCCTCTCACACAGTTTGCAAAGGGTGCCAACAGAAGACA
Source organism: Neoceratodus forsteri (assembly GCA_016271365.2). NCBI lineage: Eukaryota > Metazoa > Chordata > Ceratodontiformes > Ceratodontidae > Neoceratodus > Neoceratodus forsteri. Next base: position 1,009,091,161 of record CM028130.1, on the reverse strand, counting down.
GACACGCACCTCATCCCACCAGCACTCACCAGTATGCCTCATCTCCTCGACACCCCAGTGGAACAAACCAGCCACCCCCAAGATGGTCCGTCTGGGTCATGTTGTGGTGAACACAATTAAAACAAAAAACAGTTTAAAAGATGAAGAACCTCTGTGTGCAAGCACCGAGGCAAGGGTTACCCCAAAGGGCATTTGGCCGGGAAGCCAAATTCCAAAGAAACACAAAATCACACATGCTCCCACAATGCAAAGCATCATGGGCTGCACATGCAAATCACCACAGAATACCATGCTGGTTCAACTCCAAGCAAAAATGTATGGTGCCGAAAGGCCTCTCACACAGTTTGCAAAGGGTGCCAACAGAACTCTATGGCTTACTTCTCTGCAAGGTCCTCATGGAGTATTTCCCCCATGTGGGGCCAGAGAGGGTGGCCAAGCCACTTCAGATAAAAATACAGATGTAGAGGCGCTGTAGTCAGTGGTGCAGGATTTGTGAGGGACCAGAGCATCATCCCACCACAACTGGTGGGTTTTCGCTTTAGGTTTTTGCCTCTGAGGGCTGCAAGTAAGTTGAGGTTCAGTGGGCATCTGTACAAAACTGTGTTCCTATGTATGTATCAGCACTGTGTGCATTCCAGCTGCACTGTCATGCAGCTTCCACTGGGTGGCAGACAACGAGCAAGACACAGAGTCCCCCCTAAGGGAGGAGAGCCAACTTTGGAATGCTTCATCTTCCTTCCCCCAGCCAGCCCCTGAGCAACTCAGGTCCATTCCCTAACCCTGATCACTGGAGTACCAAGTGGTACTGCTACTGTTGCACTTCCAGGTTGGCAGATACCGCTCAGCTTTTGAAGCAAAGGTTGTAATGAGACCGATCTCAGCAAGGGGGAAAAAAATGCTCATCTAATGCTTTAACTGGATAATATCGAGTACTGTATATGTAACCAGATTATACTTATGAACTTCAACCAGCTAATTCTAATCCATTAGAAGAGGATAACTACTGGCCTGGTGGCACTGAGGGTTGAGGCGCTGGATGCCACACCTCACGTCACTCCGGCGACCTGGGTTTGGGAACAGACTTGAGCCGCCGGGGGTCGGCTGGGGGGAGAAGGATCGAGCGCCCGACGGCTTGCTCTCCTTCTCCATGGTAGGGTGGGAAGCTTGCCCCACCACTATACCGCCACCACCTGGGTGACCTCGGATGGTGCTGGTGCGGATGGGGAAGCAGCAGTGAGGATCGACATCGGCAGAGGACAGGAGCAGATGCACGTCTCTGCGTGCATATGGCTCGTTGGTCCTCATTGCATGCTGATGTTGGGGGACGAACCCAGAACAAGGAAACTCCTCTGTGCCCACTCCAGGTGAAGAACCCATGGCACCACAACTGCAGGAAGGAACTGGGGGCACATTCCAATGTGTATGCTCTCCAGGATCGAGATTCGGGGGAGATTGGGGCCTTCCCCCACCCTGCCCGAGGGTTACCGGTGGCTCTAGAGGTATGAATGGAGCGACACACTCTAGGAACAGACCACCTGGTCCTCAATGTGGCATGGGAGCTTGGGGGTTTCGAGAGAGGGAATTGGCACAGAACAGTGAGAGGGGATAAAAAGAAAGAAAAAAAAACAGTATAACTAGCTTATAGTTATTAGTTTTAACCCATGTATATATTAATCCATTCAAAGCTGTTAGCTAGTTGACCTGTTCTCTGGTCAATCCGGACTCATTTGTGTTGATATTTCACTGTTGGGAACTCACTTGGGTGAAGGTGTGGTCTGAGTTTTTAATTAACCAGGAGGATGATGCTAGGAACTGGAGACCTAAAGGCTGAGTCCCCTCTCTGATGTGTGAATCTTTGTATCTTTATACAGTCGAATGCTTTGCCAAGCCACGTGAAGATCAGTGTTTCCAGGCAAACCTTATTTGAAGACTCTTTTCAGCAGGTAAGGCAGTGTCCCAGCCTGTGCTTCTCAAATATTACGTCGGGCCCAGACTTCCTCTACTGGAGCATCTAGGTGTTCAAGCCTGGTGCGACTAGAAATGCAGTCCTACGGGGGAGAAAGCTTGATTGTAATCCATACATGGGGGCTTTCCCATTGGAGCTACATCAGAGTGCAGTACTAGAGTATGTTAGCTCATCAGGAGTTTGCTGTACCATCAGCAGTGTTGGGTAAGCTACTTTTTCTATTACTTTTGGAAACTTGTTCCAGAAAACAGTTCCAGTGCAATCACTAGCAAAGATGGAGAAGTACTGGAAAAAGTAATGCACCTCACAGTTACAATTACTTGTCTTTTTATATAAAAGTAATACTTATTTGAAAATAACCAGTAATTAACCTATTACTTTCAAATAAATGTCATCTGTTATAGTTTTTTATTATTTTTGCATTGTTTTTGTATAAAAAGAAACAAGTAACTGTAACTGTCAGGCGTATTACTTTTTCTAGTACTTCTCCATCTTTGCTGTTGACTGCACAGAGCTTCCTGGATCAAGTTTCTAGAAGAAATAGAAAGTAATAGAAAAAGTAACTTACCCAACACTGACTATCGGAGCAAAAAGTATTGAGTAGTGAAATCCAAAACTGATGGTGGCACTAGTTTGGGAAGGAGTGTGCTTGAGGTGAAAGAGAGAGCCTATAATGCTTAAGACAGTCCATAATTAAGCAGTAACGCTCTAACAACTGGGCATCTCCTAGAGATTGATACCTAAAAGGGAGGTTTTTATGGGCCGAGGTGCAGCCAAGGGTTGTGAAACCTGCAAGAGCATTATTTATTTATTTATTTTTACTTACTATTTTTCTGCCCCCTTCTTCGCTGCTCCAGGAACCTTTCTTCAGGGTTTCCTAGGTCGTGCACACTCCCGTAGTTCCGCCCTGGGTACCTCTTATTCCGGGTACCAGCTGCCTACCCCCATCCTGCCGTGGTTTACCCCCTGGGTGGGGAGGAGAGGGCCATCTCTTACCCTCTCTCACACTTCGAGACCATGTCAGGAGGTCAGCTGGCCCCATCTCTAGAGCCCAGTTATGGATTTTCTTGGGACGACCGGAACCCGTCTACAGGAACCTGGGACAGGGTATTTCCATTTTTCTGGTCCCAACCCTCAAGGTGTCCATACGCTAGGAAAGCCTAGGGGCCAAGCACGTCATGACGCACTTGTGCTCCGGCTTCCGACTGGCACCTCCCCACCCTTGTCTGCAAGCTACCTTCACTGCACCTCCACCTGTGGTCACCCAGGTGGCGGTATAGCAGCGAGACTTACATCCCACCCCACCCGGAGGAGGAGATCAGCCTTTCGGCGCTCAATCCTCCTCCCCCTGGCCGGCCCTCCAGCTGCCAGAGTCCGCTTCCGAACCCGGGTTGCTGGCACCACGAGCGGTAACCCTGCCGCTGCGCCCGGCCTGCAAGAGCATTATTGATTGCAGTTATAAGTAATTGGGTTAGTGTAAAAACAAAAAGTCCTTAAAAAAAGTCACTTGACAGATGCATGTGCCACTATTGGCTATATCAAGGATTTCTACAGGATTAAGGTCTAGTACAGCAGGCAATCAGAGCATGTGCTGAATCCATGGATGATTAGATTTAGAATCCATGATAATGCCCAGCCTAGTACCTGTCAGTGAAGATACAAAATAGTTTTTTTTTTTAATAATTTAGAGACGCTGTCAACCCTTTTGCATAATACTATTTCAAGCTGAAAACCCACAGTTTACAGCTGCTTACTGTCTCTAAAATTCACTGATGTTGCTGGTGGTTTAATTTGCCTCCTTTCTTAATATGACTGAAGTGCATGGTAATTGTGTAATTATGCCCAGTCTTGTTTTGTTTCAAATCCTTGATTTGCTCTTTGTGCTCACTTCCTGAAAATTAGGAACACACTAAGCAGTTCAGCCACTCACAATGCAATAGTCTCCTCTCCTCCCACTGCATGTTGAGTGGCTAGACTATGTTGAGGTGTTCCCTAGTCCTGTAAAAGATACAGTAGGAGCTGCTTAAGGAATGTAAACTAACATATTTTGGTGTGGTAACACCAGTATCGTGAGCAGTCTATTTTTCATTTTTAAAAAGAAAAAAGGAGTCAGACTGAAACAACCAGCCACATCACAGTATTTTACAGAATGCAAACAATCATAAAAATATGTTTTTTAAACTAGGAACAGTTTAAGGCCTTAAAGGGTTGACAGTGTCCTTTTGAGGGAAAAGAAGGGGGGGTAAATAAAAGCAGAATGACTGTGACAGTCACTGATGGCATAGGCCTCATCAAATAGTGTTGCTCATCATTTGAATGGGTGGGACTGAGAAAACTTCAGAAAATGTAAATTCTTTGGCCAGCCCAGTAGCGTGACCATAGCCCTTCTGCCCACCATGCCAGTGACCTAAGATCGGGAGTGGTCTTGAGTTCCTGGAGGTTGGCCAGGAAGGTGGGATCACCCACTTTAGGGTGAAAATAAACCATGCTTGGTAAAGAGTGCAGGCTAAAGGATGGGAACAAGATATATGACAGGCAATTGAGTTGCGCCACCCCACCTCACCCCCTGATTGCATACCGCATGCTGCGATCACACCCTCCCGGTGTCACTGTAATTTTCCATGAAACATAAGCTGAATTGTGTCTGTATATTGTGTTTTCGAAAATCTTCCCAAAGGCATCAGTTGCTCTTTAAAAAATAGTTTTATATAATTCCCTCGGAGGTGCAGTCAGTGATTTCATAATACAATGCAGCTTTATTTTCTGTAACATCTTTCATACTTAAGTTTCCCAGAATGCTTTACTTTGGGTAAGGGTACAGTGACATTAAAAATATATTATAGTGAGACGGCCCAGTGGCGCTGAGGGTTGAGACACTGGACGCCTCACCTCGTACCACACTGGTGACCCGGGTTTGGGGGCAGACTCGGGTCGACTGGGAGGGAGAAGGATTGAGCGCCCAATGGCTGCTCTCCTCTGGGTTGGGGGGGATTGCGCTCTCTGCTTCGATACCACCACCTGTTGGGGGAATTCAGGGCTGTCGGTGCAGCTGAAGGACACCCTGACGTAAGGGTAGACGCTGGCAGAGGACTGGCATCAATGTGCATCTCCGCACAAGCTGGCAGCCTTGCTCCTCATTGCACACCAACTTTAGGGATCCATATAACTCGGAGGAACATCGTCCCTCCAGCCACCTAGATGACATCCTCTGGAGCCAGTCTCGCCACCCGCCGACTGAACAGGGCAGACCCCGCTGTGCAGCTAACCTCAGGAGAAGAAGAGGAGGGTAAGGGGGATCTCTCCTCACCCCATCCGGGGGGGGTAATCCAGGCCATCAAGGGCCCCGACGGTAGTGAGTGTTGCAATCTAGGGGCAGACTCTGAGGGCCGGTAGGGTGCCACTCCTTGGATGCCTGAATGAGTGGAGGTTGGGGGACAGTAGGCGCAGAAAAATAAGTGTAAAAATATATATATATTTTATATAATGGTGTGTGAAAATCCTGTAACCTCATTGGTCAAAATATGTCACATGACCATGGGTAAATCCTGCATAACCCACGGCTGAGGAATGGAATTTATGAAAAACATAATTAAACACATTTTAAATTTATTTTACATGTGGGTCCATTGTATAATCGCAGTAAGGCACTCCAGGGTGTGGGTTATTAGGTGATTTACCCACTTCCTGTGTGGTTGTCACTCGGCAGCACCTCGTGACACACCACACAAGACGTCGGTAAATCCCCAGTAACCCACACCCTGTTGTGCCTTATTGCTTAAGTAACACAATTAGGTAATAGGGGATTTCATGCTCATGAAGGGTGACAGAAAAACTGGTTTGGAAAAAAAAATTGCCCAGCTGGGACCATACTCCTGATAGTGGTACAAGTTTGACACTTGTTTTGTCAACAGGCGGTGTGGCCACTCAGGTCACATGCTGCTCTGACGTGCCCCTGGAAGACCCTTTATAAGAACAGTTAGTAAAAGGAGAGCAGAGAGAGTGAAGTCTGAACAGTCAGTACTATTTGTGCTACAAACTAGGGTATACAGTGATACAGTAAGGTTGACTGAAGAAATTACTCAGTCAGAGGTGTTAGGCAGTGCTAGTGTCTGTAAACGCTTTCAAGGAAGCATGGCAAAGAGAAATCAAAAATAAAACTAATAAGGACTCCTAAGCAAAGAGAAATGGGTTGATTTTTAAGGCTGGATTTGGACACTGAAGGGGAATCCGTGCATAGGAGAGAGAGACGTTTCAGGAGGTAGGAACAGAGGAGCAACAGCGTAAGTTTGTTTTTATTTGGTATCCTGGTAATTCCTTGAGCTAGCAAGCCCCAAGCCCATTTTTGAGAACAACCAGGAACATAAATAAACAAACATACACAATACGCAACACAAAATATTACAATACAGTTACAGTGCAAAATTACTGAACACATTTACACTAATAGGCAATAGGCAAGAATTCTGTTTTTAACATAAATTTAAAAGACTGAATTGAAATTGAGTTGTGAACACTGAAGGGTAGGGAGTTAAAATACTTGTTTGCCCTGTAAATCAAAGTTCTTTGGCCCAGAGTGGTTGTCATTCTAGGAACAACAACGCAAAGAATGAAGGGATACCTGGTGTATGTGTGATTTCTGCCAAGTATTTTTTAGTTTACCAGGTAAGTAGACTCATCATACAATGCCTTTTTCAGGCATAACCCAGGAGAATAGAAGCAGAAATCAGATAGGAACATAGTAGGAGCACAGCAGCAGTACATAATGTAGTTCGAGTGGATATTAACACATTGGTAAAGAAATACGGCATTGTTTACTTATTTAAAATTTTCCGCACCATGAATTGCCCCATTAGCAATTCATTAAATTTTTTATTTATTGAATTTTGTTACCCAGGTAAGCGTACTGAAACTGAAAGTCCCTTTTTTAGGGCCAACACAAAATTAATTACAGTGAGAGCACAGAAAAAGGCAGTACACAAGAATTGGAGTTACATACAAGCTAGTACACACACACGTGGATCTTAGACACAGGTTAGAAACATTTGAGATTTTACAACAATATGAGAACTGGCAAAGATGTTAGGACGTGTCTAGGCAGGGAAACCGTGATCACAAATGGAGAGGTACAGTTCTGTGGCTGCAGGTGCATTGGCTTTGCTCAAGTATAAGGGTCTTCAGCCCTGTCTTAAAGTGTCCAAAAGAAGAACAGTTTTGCAACACTGCTGGGAAAGTCTTCCAGAGGGATGGGGCGGAGGTGGCAAAGGACCTCTTACCTGAGCCAGACTTAAACCCGGGCACCTCGAGTAGAGTCCAAGTAGAGGTTGTAACACCTGCTTTACTCATTTTTATCTGGGTGGCCATTTTGTATCAGGTTAAGCAATGGATGGCTCAGACTTTATACAGAGTTACTAGGAGTAATGGGTTTTAAGGGGTTTAGTAACAAGAAAGCAGTTCTTTTCATAGGGGTCCTGGGGAGGCAGCAAACAGGCAAACATTAATTCACAGTATAAAAGATAGTCATACTTGACATAAACGTAGTACAAATACATCACACTGTCATTTAAAATATTTGTCTCTCCCTCCACCCCATTCAGCAATTACCTGCCAAGTGCAGCTGTAGAGATTTCATGAACAAAAAGCAAAAAATAAAACAATGAGCTGCCAGCGCCCCATTCACAGCTGTGTGTAAACCTGGTGTGTGCCCTCCAATTGTTTTTGTGACACAGATCCAACCTTCTCCCCGACTCCCACTGTCCCTACAGGGAACCCCCCACTATGAAAAATCCAGGCCGTCAGAGTATCCGTCTGTCACAGAGAAGCCATTTTACTCTGGTTTGTTCCTGTTTCAGATCATGAACATGAAGCCGTACGACCTGCGCCGCCGGCTCTACATCATCATGCGTGGAGAGGAAGGTCTGGACTATGGTGGCATTGCCAGGTGAGATTCATTGTATTCTGACTGTTAGAGAGGTGATGGTAGGTTGCAGCATCTTCATGGGCCTCACACAGTGTGTCAGCCTCATTCTCATTTTAACAAACCAAATGGATATGATGGCCAGTGAGGCTGAAACTAGTAAATCAGAGCACTTTAGAGCCCCCCCTTTTTTTCCCCTTATTTCTAATTGTTTTACTCCTCCCCATCAGAGCAGCTCTACTTGGCCTGGTTACCTCTCAGCCCCATCCCCCCTTCCCTGTCTCTTTTACCCCTACCACCTCTTACTACAGATCTGTCCTTCTGTGGTGGCATCTTTGGGGACCCTGTGCTTACCCTCCATAGGACAGACAAGTTTTGGGTGGTGAGGTGGTGCACCGGCTTTGTGGAACCCAAGAGTCGAAATTTATGCGATTTTCTCCCCTGCACTCAGGGACGCCAGTAAAGCTCACTCAGTGCATGTGCACAGCATGTGCAAAGCATGCTTTGCTCAATGGATCCTGTTGGCGTCCCCCCCTCGCTTTAGCTACAGCTGCACTGCTGCCTGGGGTCACCCACGTGGTGATAGTGCAGTGGATGCTGACTTGTTCCTGAACTCAGGATGTTGCCATCATGTGCTCCAGCCACGCACTTCAGAGCCCTCGAAGCAGAGCTTTGTGTTCCTATGGGGGGGGGGGGGATCTCAACTGTAGAATCCACTACTGATACCCAGAATAGTGTGCAGCAATGTTCTAGCTTGGCTAGGAGATTCTGCACCTCAGAACTGTCCTGTGGTCACATGTCACACTAACCATTGCTCTCCGGATTCCCCATTACTGCAGACACATATCTTAGAGATCTGTTTGTTGGGTCTTGAAGAACAAACAATACATGTGGGCCAGATTTTCACAAGGTGGATTAGGCCTTTTGCTGCTTTTCTGGTGCAGTCTCAAAACTGCGCTATAAACTTAGACCATATAAAAGGTAGCTCAACAGTCTTTAGCAGTTGCTGCAGTTTGTGGCACTGTGGCTCCTACTTGCATAAAAAAAGTGACACATGCTTCTTTTTCTTTGCCTTACACCAGGCACAGCTGTCACAAGTGCACCGAAACATTTGAAAATAGCATTCAAACATTTTGCTGCATTTATTGTAACGCAGGCACAACCCAAAATTGGGAATTACATGTGCTGCAAGACTTTGAAAATCCAAGTGGGTCACGTTTCTTGAGCATGTTGGGTTTCTGTTGATAAAAATAGGTTCTTATAGAAGGGAACTTGATGTATACATGAGGTTCCCTGTTCAGCAGGATTTGCCAGGATTAACCTTTTTTGGCCCATGTTTGGACAGCTTCTGCCTTTTTCCCATCTCTCCACCTGGTGATAAGAGAGGACTAAAATGGGAATGTGCAAATGCAGGGATACACATAATGTTCGAATCAAGGGAAGCATACCTAGCAAAAGTAGGAGCCGAGGGCCGTATAGGGGATGTGGAAAAACCCTGATGGATAGGGGAACGAACTGAATGGGCTCTTGGAATATGGCTCTGTAGGATCTGATGGGGGTGAAATGCCTGGCGACAGTATGAAGGGCAAATATAGTGGGGGGGAGGGAAATGGGTTGTGTATTGCAACCAATTGAAGGGGGTTGGCCTGGACAGAGGGGGTGCAGAAACCGATTCTGAGGGGGGCGCAGGCAGTACAGTAATAGTATAACAAGATAGATGGTTGGGGCATATTGAGGTAAATTTAGCACATGGATAAGTTTGAGTTAAGAAAGACGGAGCAGGAGTAGCGTGTATGGGGGAGTGATTATATACTGAAGATTGTAATATATGTAGAGGGGGGAGAGAGCAGTTGGGGTTAGGGAAGAGGGAGGGTCAACACAGGGGAAGAAGGGATAAAGAAGGGCTGTTTTTGAAAAATGAACCAAGGGAGGAAGTGGGGCAAAGTTGGGGTTACTTTTATACAGTTTGTGATTGTTCAGTTGTTCACTTGTGTTTTTACTGTTCTCAGAACGTCTGTGTCATATGGTATCTGTTAGAGGTAAAAGGTCGAGCTGTGACCAGGACATTCCATGGACGATCATACTGGGGAAATGACTAATGGCATGCCCCAGCATTTGGTGGTGGTTAAAATAGTCTCCTGGAACATAAAAGGTTTTATGTCACCCACAAAAAGGGCGAAAATCATAACGGCTCTTAAAAGACGCAGGGTTTCAGTAGCTATGTTGCAAGAGACACATTTATCAAATAGTGAGCACAATAAACTTGTACGAGGTTGGGTGGGGCAGTGTCATGCAGCAGCCTACAATTCGCATAAGGGGGGGGCAGCAATTCTAATTCACAAGCACCTGCCCTTTAAAACACAGAGGGTGATGCGAGACACTGTAGAAGGGAGCTATGTTTTTGTAGAGGGGGAACTCAAGGGTAAAATGATCACTTTTGGAAATCTACAGGTATATGCGCCAGCTGATGGGGGATCGGAGCCTTTATCAGAAGGTGCTGGATGTCTTGGTTAAGGAACAATTCACAAATCTGATATATTGGAGGGAGGATTTTAATTACTTGGCAGACCCTAAACTAGATTACATAGGGAATATGGACAGGATGGACAGGGATATACAACAATGGCTACTTGGATTAGCAGAATTAGGCGTGATTGATGGATGGAGGACAGCTAACCCAGGGGTAAAGGAATATACTTTTTTCTCCAACCCACATCGTTCCTGGTCACGGCTGGACTATATATATATTCATAGAGACTTGTATCAGTATACCAAAGCAATGGGACATAGCCCAATATTTTTATCTGACCATGCCATGGCGGAAGTGGAGATCGTGTTGGGTCAGAATGGCGTGCAGAGGGGTCGGTGGGAATTTCCCACACACAGTATATGTAGGCAAGGGAGGAGTTTTGGGATTTTGTAAAAGAGCAATGGAAATTTTATGAGGAGACAAATAAGGGTATGGTGGAAAGTGAAGGTATATACTGGGAAGCCGGTAAAGCATTCATAAGAGGGGTCTTAATTGGATACACAGCTAACCAAAAAAGAGATAAAAGGCAGAAGCAAAGGGATTTGGAAGTCAAAATAGGTGACTTGGAGAATGAAGTACCTAGGGGGGGAGGAGGAGAAGAAAAACAGAGAGACCTTAGGTTGGTGAGGGAGATGCTTAACATCAATTTGGGCAAGGAAGTGAATACTAACATTTTGCTTTGCAAAACAGAGGATGTATGAATGGGACATTAAAGCAGGCCCCCCTATTGGTCTGGCTTATGAAGGGAGGAAATAGTAGTCATAGGATAGTGCAAATTAAAAATAGGGAGGGGAAAATAGTTAAGGAGGAAGGGGAAATTCGTAACAGATTTAAGGAGTTCTACGAGGAGTTATACAGGGCCGAGTGTCAAGGGTGGAGAAAGGGACGGCTTCCTTAAGAAGATGAAAATACCCAGTCTAATGAGGTGCAAAGGAAAAAGCTGGGGGGAAAAATAACGATGATGGAAGTTAAAAATACGATCAGCAAGCTGAAAAATGGGAATGCGGCGGGACCTGATGGGATGTGGGGTGGAGTTTTACAAGTTATTGAAAGAAGTGGTAGGCTCACTGTGTAATATCCTACAAGAGACCAGGGAGGGGGGAGGGATCCCTATCATGTGCTGCCAGGCTTTGATCACTGTTCTTTCCAAAGCAGGAAGGAACTTGGAGGAATCTTTCCAAAGCAGGAAGGAACTTGGAGGAATGTGGGTCCTTTAGACCGATCTCGCTCTAGAACCATGATTGCAAAATCATGACAAAAAGTTTTAGTAAACCGATTGGAAGAGGTACTCCTCCTATTGGTCAACCTGGATCACACTGGGTTTGTTAAAGGAAGGCACTCCTACCATAACCTAAGGAGGCTGCTGAATGTCATTTGGTGGGGGGAGAGGCACCCAGGCGAGGCATGTGTCCTTTCAATGGACGCTGAAAAAGCCTTCGATAGAATTGAGTGAGAATATTTACTGCATATCTTGCAGAGATTTGGGCTGGGGGAAGAGTTTGTAAAGATGGTTGGGGCATTTTATATACATCTGAGGGCACATATTTTAATTAATGGAGCAGCAACTCCAGAATTCAGACTATATAGGGGAACAAGACAGGGATGCCCCTTGTCACCCTTACTATTTGCGTTGGCAATAGAGCCCCTGGCAATTAAAATTAGAAATGAGCCTGCTATAAAGGGCATTAGGGGAAAGCGGGGGAAGGCATGTTATATCTCTTTATGCGGATGATGTTCTGCTGTTCTTGACAGAACCAGACGTGTCAGTCCCTAAGGTGCTGTCAATAATGCAGCAATTCGCAGTTTTCTCAGGGTATAAAATGAATGTGCAAAAGTCCGAAATCATGTTTTTGGGAGGAGCAGTAGGAAGGAGGCCTGGGGGTTAAAAAGAGTACAACTTACACTTACATACTTGGGAATTGAGGTGGGAAAGCAAGTGGGGAACCTATATGAGGCGAACTATAGACCATTGATAAGGGAAATCTTACAGGATCTGAGTAGGTGGAAAGAGCTGAATATTTCCTGGATGGGACAGATCAACCTCCTTAAAATAAATGTTTTGCCCAGAATCTTATATAAAATGCAGATGATCCCTTTCAGCCTGACAGCCCAGGATATAAAGAAACTGGAAAATGCATTTACAATTTTTGTTTGGAGGGGTAAACACCCCAGAATTAGTTTGAAATGGTTAAAAGCACCAGTAGCACAAGGGGGGTTATATGTCCTGGACATGATGGTGTACTTCTTGGCAACGCAATATAGGTACATACAAAATTGGGTACATAGACAGGAGGTGGCCGGGTGGGTCGAGCTCGAAGAGGATGGGGCCCCAGGGAGAATTTCAAGTTACCTACGTGAAGAAGGACTTAAGCAGTATAGAAGGCTGTCTGCACCTAATCCGATGGTGGTAGCGGGTTTAATGGCCTGGGGGAAAATTAAAAAGAGACAAGGCATTGAGGTATGTCAGACTTTGCTGGTCCCAGTGGTGGGGAACCCTGACTTCTTGCCAGGTCTGGAGGATGAGGGATTTAAACTATGGCAGGATAAGGGGAAAAATGCATGACGGCCTTGACATCAGGGGGGGAGCATATGCACATTCCAAGAGGTTAAAGAGAGGTGGAATGTGCCCACTTCACACATGTATAGATACTTCCAAGCAAGGGACTATTATAAACGGCTTAGCTGGTCTAGGGAAACAAGGAGACTGATGGAGGATGTGGAAAGAGAAATAATGGGGGCTAATAGATGTGAGAAGGTATTAATAGGGAGGGCCGTGAGGCTGGACAGGAAAAGTTTTTTTCAGGATCCTCCTCAGAAAGCGAAGGTATGGTGGGAGTGAGATATCTGGGAAGAAATTAGTGAGGCTAATTGGCAGCTAATGTTGGAATCCCACCAGGGACTGCTAGTGTGCAATAAGTACAAAGAAGCTCAGTTCAACTATATACAGAGGCTATATTACCCACCAGCTATGGTGCACAGCTTCTGTCCAGGGGTCTCGCCGTTTTGTAATAAGTGCAAAATAAACAGGGGCACATGCCAACATTATTATTGGGGTTGCCCAGTGATAAAGCCCTACTGGCAAGACCTATCTAAAGAAATTGCATCCATGAGAGCAAAGCCCATTGAGATCTCCCAAAAATCACTGTTGCTAGGGGTAGAAGGAGAAGAAATTGGGGAATGGTTTCTCTACCCTAGATAGATATGGGTGTTACTTATAGTGGCCAGAACAGGAATACAAAATGTATGGACTACAGCTCTGGGGCCAACAATGGGTCAATGGAAAGAACTCACGGTGAAAGTCGTGGCAGTGGATAAGCTTACATATAGTTTAAAAGGGACGGAAGATAGATTTGAGAGAACCTGAGCAGAATATTTGGGGGCTCTGAGTATGGGGGAAAGAATGCTGCTGGAGGGTAGTGGGTTATTTAATTGAGAGAATGGACCTCTGAGTAAGGTAGAGATGAGATAGAAAGAAGGGACACAGACAGAGTTAATAGTTAATTGTTAGGGGTTAGTAGGTTGGTGGTGGGGATAGTTAAAAGGAAAAAGAATAAAGGACAGTAATGTGGAATGAAGTCTGAAATGTTCCTGTATTCAAGTGTTGTGGCAAATGAATATGACTGTACTATCTGGATTTCCTATAGCTGATGGCTATGAACTGTATATGGATAACTGTCCAATAATAAATACATGAAACAAAAAAAAAAAAAAGGTGCAAAGACAGTTTGGTGTGGAGCTACAAAAAACAAAACATTCTTCTGATGAAGCCTGGTAAGGGGTATGTGCACAGGGTAGTCTCGTTCCGTTTTTTTTAACTCCGTAATAAACCGTCTTTGCACCTTTTATCAGCATGTGCACCTAATCTTGTTTTTATACATACAGGCAGCATCTTCGGGATTCCTATCTGTGCACCTCATTTTCCGGGTTTGCAGCATTTCCCACATCCACAGTACTTCATGACAGGCTGGCAGTTAGTATTCATGTGTTAGTGGACATCTCTCCCTCTCCCATACTGAGGGTTTAACATCTGTGGCACAGTCTGGTCAAAAGATTCCAGTTCTAATCAATCACTTGTAGTTCACAATGTATTTACCCAGAGTAGCCCGCCTGAGATACAATATCTCATCTTCATTGGGATCCTGTTTTTACCCAGCTTCACCTCTGAGAAGACTGAAGCACGGGGAGGTTGTCGACACCTTTGGAAGACTTGGAAAACATATTATTTAGACATAATTCAACTTGTTTTTCATTTATCGACTTATATATTAAGAAGGAAATTTATACAATACAGTATCATTATTACCTAGAGTCCATCTGTCCCTTACAGCTCATTCCTCATTTGAAGTCATCATAAGCCTGTGTTGTGTCACAGTTTGTTGCCATGGGGATACCTGTGATGTCACTAGCAGAGTATTATGAAATCTGGAGGGGAGTAAGCATACAATCCAAAGAAATGACCAAGCTCCCTGGTGCTGGTGCAAGGTGAAGCTGAAATGGAGCGCTAGCCTCCAAAAAGCAACAGGTTCCAAAAACCGCACACTCAAACGGAACACACAGATCCAAGTCTCATCAGGTGCCCCTAACTGGCAGTGAGGTATCGTTCTGTCTGTTTTGTTGTCATCTTTAAGTAAATCCATGTTTTGGCAGTAAGATTTGGATCTGTGTGTTCTGTTTGAGTATACTGTTTCTGAAACCTGGTGAATAAACACAGGAGCTGAGGAATTCTTAAGAAACAGATATTCTGTTCCCATGCATATGACCCCAGTAATAAATAACGGGGAGAAGAAATACACGGCTAATGTGAAATATAAGCTGAACTGTGTCTAAATTTTATGTTTTTCAAAGTTCTTCTGAAGGCGTCATCTGCTCTTTAGGTGACTTATGGAGAAAGGAAAGGTAGCTCCCTGATGCCCTACTCCTTCATTAATTGAGAATTTGGAGGAGTCCTCCTCTAGGGCAAAGAAGACAGACTCGGCACCTTAATTTCAAAAAGACATTTTGTTTATTGAGACAAAAATGTCATGTCACCATGAAATAAATCAGGCCATTTTGTGGCCTGTGCCACTTCCAGGACTATGGTGGTGTTTTCTAAGGTTGTTTCAGAAAACTCTCACTTGTTGACAGATTAGTATGCTTAGTTGCTTGCCTTGCCATGCTGTCTTACTTGCTTGCTTTATAATTTATATTTTGTCTCTCTCCCTCAGACTTGGCCCCATTCTCTCACGTTGGGCCCAGCCCCATCCCCCTGCATCTCTGGCGCATACCTGCTCTCTGGCTTTCCCCATGTGGTGGGGCCTGGCCGAGCCTGACTTGAACCTCCCACCAGCTCCTGACTGCAGAGACATTTGTACCCTGGTTGTAGAGAGAGCAACCAGTGGCAGGGGTTGGGGCCCAAACGTCCCCAAGATCATCCAGCACAAGCCAGGGTTTTTGTGTTCTGTTGTGCTCCACCCCTTGGCACATCAGCGAGCAAGGGATTCCATGCTTGCTCATACCACGCATGCCTGAATGGAGCCCAGCCACCCCGTACCTCTGCTGCACTGCCGCCTGTGGTCACCCAGATGGCAGTGTTGTAATGGGCTACTCTCCCCAGAGGAAAAGAGCATCCCATGCCTCAGGGTTGCTTCTGAACCCTGGTCACCGGCATCATGAATGGTAGAGCTACCTCTACACCAACAGGCCAACCACTTGCTCCTTAATATGTCCAGTTTCTTTAAAGAAACATAGACACAGCTGACCCAGTGGCACTGAGAGTTGAGGTGCTGGACACCACACCTCACACTATGCTGGCGACCCAGGTTTGGGAACGGACCCAGATCGTCGGGGGTCAGCAGGGGAGGGTGAGGATGGAGCATCCCATGACTGCTCTCCTGTCTCTGGGGTGGGTACAGGGGTTCACGTCACTCTGCAGCAGCACCTGATGGATGTCGGGTGCACTACAGGAGCGGCGTGCAACAGAGGGTTGGAGCATGGCGGACATCAGCACGTAAGTGCGCTGACATCATTGCACATCCGGCTCCAGGGGTGAAAACCAGTCAGAAAAAATTGTAGGGCAGTCATGGCAGCTGATGGACGTGCACTGCACCCCTGGACCTAGAGAGGTGTGCCCCCAGGTGTTGGCCATCCTGCATGGAGGAGAGCGATTCGTAGACCAGACCAGGGTCCAGGGGTGCGGGTGGCAGTGCCGGCGGCTGGATGACCTGCTTGCCCGCTCCACATAGAAGGAGATAAAAATAGATTTGTGATAAAAAAAAAAAAAAAAAAAAAGAAACATAGACACTGATGGCAGAAAAAGACCAAGGGTCTATCTAGTCTGCCCGTAGTTCCCTATCTGCCCCGGGATCTGTTGTTCATATGGGGTTCTGTCCTCCCTGCCACTGCCTGCTCTCCTCCCTACTGTTACTGACCTGAGTAACCACAAAATCCTGTACTCAGTCCCAGCCATGCCTGAAACCATTTATAGTCTTGGCACATCACATCCACTGGCAGGCTGCTCCACGGCTCCACCACCCTTTCTGTGAAAAGAACTTCCTCTCATCCCTCTTAAACCTTCCCCCACCAGTTTCCACTTATGATCTTGGGTTTCCGAATCCTTACCCTGCTAAACAGTACCCCACGGTTTATCTTGTTTATTCCTTTACAAACTTGAAGATCTCTGTAATGTCCCCGGTCTCCAGCGAGTACATGTTCAGTGCCTTGAGATGATCTTCATAAAATCTGCCTTGTTGGCCCTGAATCATCTTGGTTACCCTGAATTGCACCGTCTCCAGCCTGTCCCTGTCCTTCTTAGGTGAGGACTCCAGAACTGAGCACAGTATTCCAGGTGCAGCCTCATCAGTGACATATATAGAGGTAGTAATAACTCCTTTTTCCTGCTGTCAATACCGCATCCAGTACACCCCAGAATCCCATTAGCTTTACTGTAGGGCTTGCTACACTGACTTAATTGCTTGAAGGAGTCACTAATGATAACTCCCAGGTCCATTCCTTCTGCTGTAATGCTCAGATACTCCAAGAATCAGTCTTTCACCATTGTTTCCCACTAGTGGGTCTGAGCCGGAGGTGCTAGGACCCAGCAGGAGCCAGAACGTTTTGGGTGTCAGCACACGTGGCTGCTGGTTTACCACAGCGTCAGCCCCTAACTGCCTCGGTTCCTTTTTTCCCCACCATCAAGTCCACATCAGTAACTTCACTCATCCCCTGGGAGTCCACATCAGTGACTTTATCACTTATCCCTTGTGAGTCGCACCTTTACTATCTATGCGAGGACAACATTCAGTTCTTCAGAGTTTTAGTGTTTCAACTTAGGATTCGATATTTTTGTGTCAATTTAGTCTGTTTTACGTAAAATAACTGCAGTTTCTCTCAGCCCTACCACGTGTAAATGGTAGACTGTTGAGGACGGGAGGGAGCCTGAAGAGGTAAACTACTCTGGCAGTAGGGTTGTGTCTGGTCCACTCTCTCCTCTGAAGTTCAGAGAGTGGTTCTGACACTGAATGGTCTAGTACTCCAGAGGAAAGGCAGTCTTCCTGTAAGTAAAAAAAGAAGTTATACAGATCCTGTGTCGGGGTCCAGGCACTGCTCGACCTCAGCCTCTCCCTCTTCTTGTAAGAAGGGGAAGAAGTGGCACCGGTTGAGATCACTCTTTGTGAGGTTTGCTGCAAGACTTTCAACTTCCCATCATTATAAACGATGACACTGTGGACTTCTAGGTCTGGGAGGTCAATGTCTCAGGCTCAGAGCCCCCTCCGTCCTTTAGTGAGGGCTGCGATGGGCAGTCCCACCATTAAGCAGCTGTTAATGGGCAGTGGCTGCAACATCTGGCCTATATGGCACTGGTAGCTGTGCAAGCCCCCTGACCCCTCAGGGTCATCTGGGCTGGTGCTGCCGGTGGTACTGCTGTGCGTGGTAGAGTGTTCGTTTGCGGCAGCAGCCTCCAGGTCCTTCCCCAGAGCATTGCCACTGACATTTGCCCCACTTGTGGTGTTGTCACTTCTGTCCTGTCAGGGATAGGGACTGCCACAATTCCACTGCCAGTGACTCCAGTGTCAGCTGGGTTGTCGATGCTGTTTCTGTGTCTCATCTGGTGCCAGGTTTGGACACCTCAGGGCCTGGCATAGTGTGCAGTGGTGAGTCTGGCATTGCAGGGGCCCATGGTGCCAGTAACCCTCCCATTGCCATCTGCTATGTCAGTTCTGGCGCCACTCCTGGCACCAGTCTTTCACCCCTGGGGATGGGACCAGTGTCACTGGTGTTGCTGCAGCCACCCAATGCATTGTTGGCCCTGCATCCTCATACTCTCTTCTATCCTCCTTACGAGAAGAGTGTAGAGGCAAATGAGTCTGATCCCGACCTCATTTTTTCCGAAGGTGGGGATTATGACTTTTTTTATGGTCAGGAGATCCTGGGTCCAGTTCCTGTGTCTGTTCCTCAGGAAAACCTATTCTTCTAGACTCTGCTCAGAAATGTGCACTCAGTACTGGATTTCTAACTAGTAGCTATTGACCAAGCTAGTCGCTTCCAGCTGGAGTTCCTGAATGTGCCTCATATGCCGGTCAGTTTAATCCCTCCTATCCAACCCACTTTAGAAATCTTGTCTGACAGGGTTTGCAGAGGTCTACTTCAGTGGCAGCTGTCCCCAAGCAGCCAGACAAGAAATTTGCTGCTCCTAAAAATAAACCAGTGTATTTCACTCAGCATATAGCTGATATTGTTATTATTCTCGTTGAGAATGACAAGGTCATTGTGCCCAAGGAGGTAACTGTGCACCCTGCTAATAATCAGTTGCACAAGCTTGACACCATGGGTAAATGGGCTTACACTTCAGCTGTTCTGGGCATGAGAATAGCTAGCTACCAGGGGCATTTTTCAAAGTATGAATATTTCACCTCTGGAGGAAGCTGATCTCAGGATATACTGCTGACTGTTAAGCAAGGTACTGAATTCAGCAGTCAGCTGCTCAAAGCCTCAATGGTTGCCTTTAATGCAGCATCTCGCTCTTCAGCTACAGGCATTTGCATCAGGCAGCATTCCTGATTGTGGATTGCTGGCTTCACCCGCCAGGATGTCCAGCAACAGGTAATGAATGTCCTTTCAGTGGCACTTATCTCATTGGACAGCAGGTGGAGCAAGGTGCTGCATTTTGGGATAAAGAACCCAAGGAGGAGTTACCAGTTGTGGGGAGTGCAGCTAGCCCAGATAAAGGAGGAGAAGGATCTGGGGCTGCTCATTACAGGGTCAATAAACAACTCGGCACAATGTAGGAAGGCAGCTGCAAAGGGCAACACCATGCTGGGTTGCATTGCAAGGGGTATATCTTCGAGGAGGGAGGAGGTGATTCTGCCACTGTATAGGTCATTAGTTAGACTGCACCTGGAGTACTGTGTGCAGTACTGGCGCCTGTATCTGAAGAGGGACATTAAGTTACTGGAGGGGTCGCAGCGCAGAGCGACAAAGATGAACAAGGGGCTGGGGGACTTGTCATACGAGAGGAGGCTGAGGGAGTTGAACATGTACTCGCTGGAGGAGAGAAGGGATGGGGGGACATGATTGAAACCTTTAAGTACATGAAAGGAATAAACAAGACTGGTACAGAGGGTCTGTTCAAAGTAAGGGAGGGAAGGGACACCAGGGGCCATGATATGAGACTGGAGGGAGGGAGGGAGGAAGGTTCAGGAGGTAGATGAGGAGACACTTTTTTACAGAGAGGGTGGTGGCTGGCTGGAATGCATTACCTGCAGAAGTGGTATCCAGTAAAATAGTGGACTGCTTCAAAAGGGGATGGGACAGGACAAGGGGGAGGGTCAGTGAAGGGAAAGGGTGGAAGGGAGGGGCAGCTGCAGAATAAGGGGTGCTAGCTGCACATTCAAGCAGACTTGATAGACCTCTAGGCCTTTATCTGCTGGCAAATTTCATATGTTCTTATGTTCTTAAGGCATCTAATGAAACTAGATTGACTCTTAAGACCTCCAGACCTGTTCCCTTCAACTGCCAGAGAAAGAAGGGACATGGTCCTTTCACAACAAGCAGTTCTTTCATGGCAGATGCTGAGGAGCCCAAAATAACTGAAATCAGCCTCCCCAGTGTATAAAAAAGAAAAATGGGGGATGCAGCTGAAGTCACAGGTGCCAGAAGCACTTAGAGCTTCTGTTGGAAGCTCTGACCCCAATTCTGCCTCATCTGCCCGAGGCGAACCTCTCCTCCTCAGTTTTGGGGACACCTAATTCAGTTTATCATCAGTGGAAGTCAATCAGGATGGAAAAGTGGGTTCTCAAGATTATACGAGATGGGTGCTCCCTGAATTGCACAGACCCCCAGTTTATCCACCAAGAAGGCAACCCCCCACCCCATCAGTTCACAGAGCTTCTGGCACAGGAGATAGTGGGTCTTCTGAGCAATGGGACAGTGGAAATAGTGCTAGTCAGAGCAGAACACATGGGTCTACTTCCTAGTCCCAAATAAATCAGGGGTCTTGCATCCCATTCGCAACCTCAGAAATCTGAACAAATTCAAGGATCGAGAAATATTAAAAATGATTTATTTGGGTTCCTTGCTGCCCTGCCTGAAACCTCAGGATTGCCTAGAATCCCAGGATATCAACCAATCAATCAAAATGTTTATTTTGCCAGGCCGAATATTATTGAGACAAGCTCATTTAACAAGATGGACCTGGGGCAAAACAATTACCAACAGGGTTAAGACATCACAGGTTGAGTGAACATACATAAGAATTACATAGTAATAATAACAACATAATAACATATAACCATCACATGTGACAAGTGCTTGCACCAGAACATAGCAATAGGTTCAACAGGAGGTGGTGCCATTTAAATACAATTGCATGGATACAGATATATGGACGCAAGGTAATGAGCTAAAATTTATACAGTAAACATCATTGGAGGAGTCACAGTGAGCAGGAGTGGCAGTTCCTCTAGCATCAAAGTGCGAATAAGATTGAGATGTAAGAGCCCTTTGATAAGTACTGTAGGCATGGCCTGACAAGTGGGGTGGGAAGGGGAGGGGTGTATAGGGGTGGGAGGGAAGGTCAGCCGAGATAGGAGAGGGTTGGACATGATGGCCTAGGGAGAAAGGACTATTCGAAGGGAGAACACGACAGATGCCACAGGCAGTGGTTGGGATTTAAGTCCAATATTTGAAGCAAAGACTGATTGTGATGTTGGGACCTTGATTTGGACAATGACAGAAGGGAGGACTCAAATGACGCCTCAGGCAATGGTTGAGGTTTAAGTCTAGCATTTAAAGCAGTAACAAATCACAATGTTAGGACCTTCACTTGAAACAATGACAGACCTTGGAGAAGGTCCTCGGTAACAAGGATTTGAAGAGGGAGAACGTGATGGGTAGTGAGCCTTAAGGTTCTCTGGATCTTATTCCAGAGCGTAGGAAGAGTGGAGCTTATTGAGGCTGTACCAAAGCGAGTTTTAACTTTAGGGATAGCCAGAGATAAGATGGTAAGACTTCTGAGAGAATAGGCACTAGGGATGCAGGGAGTTAGGCAGCTTGTGAGGTACTGAGGTAATTTGAGTGATTGCCTTATATGTCCATAGAATAGCATTATTTTGCCTTCTGAAGCTAAGGGAGGTCCAGCCTACAGAAGAATAGAGGATGCAGTGGTATGTGTCATAAGGGGCATCCAAAATGAATCTAAGGGCTCTGTGGTATGGGGTATCAAGCTTGGAGAGAGCTGTGCTAGTACTATGACCATGTAGGAAGTCTGCATAGTCTAGGAGAGGCAAGAAGGTAGCTTGGACTAGGAGTTTTCTAGCCTAATGGGTTAGTGAGTGCTTGATCCTGAAGAAAATACCAAGCCTTTGATGCAGTTTCTTAGTGAGTTCATCAATGTGATCAATGAAGGACAATTTGTAGTCAGTCCAGACCCCCAGGTATTTGAATTTTTCCACTAATTCCAGTGCTTCTCCCAAAAGGGTGCTTATGTGAGGAACCTTATCTGGTTTTTTGGGGGGTTTTTTTGAGATGGGTCAGTGGAGAGAAAATCATGGCCTTAGGAAACAGGACTGGAAGGCTGATGGCTCTCCGTCTCCAAAAGCAAGAAGATTCTAGAACAGTTGTTGGAGTCAGAGATATCGAAAATGTAGGGGTATTCACAGAGGCTAGAGGAATTGTTAAAGAGTTAAAAAATTTCTGTAAAAAATTGTACCAGGCAGAGGACCCTCTTGACTGAGAGAACACAATTGAAGTGTTCCTTGGCAATCTTATGCTTCCCCTGCTCTTGCAGGAGTAACTGGGAGCACAAGTGAACCCCTCAGAGGTGTTAGCTACCATCAAAGATCTAACTTTAAATAAGACACCAGCTCCACATGGCTGATTTTTACAAAACCTTTGGTCCAACAATTAGTACACATCTGGCTGCCACGTTCTCCCATATTCATGAAATGGATCTTATTGAACAGTCCTTCACTCAGGCAGTGATAACCTTACTGCCCAAACCTGACACGGATCCACAGCAGGTTGGTAGCTATTGCCCCATTTCCTTTATTAATCTGAATGCCAACGTTTTGGCCAAAATGATGGCAGTAACACTGGGGAAAGTATGGGACGACTTAATGAGCAAATAAGGTTCATGAGGGGCAGGAACTCATCAGACCACCTTAGAAAACTGAAACACCTTATCTCTACATCTGAGGAGCCCAAGAGCCCTGTGGTTATGCTCTCCTTGGATGCAAAGAAAGCCTTTGATGGAGTCTTATGTCTGTATCTGTTTATGTCCTCAAGAAATATAAATTCCTCGATTCTTTTCATAAGTGGATACAGGTGTTGTATACCAAACCAGCAGCCCATATTTTTTGCAATATAGTCTTTTCACAAGAGTTTAGCTAGCAAAGAGGAACCCCAGTCAGGGATATTCTGTATCCCCACTATTGTTCAATTTGTGTTTAGAACCCCTTGCCTGTAAAATCCGAGAGGCACAAGAACTAGTAGGGATCCCACTGGGGAGGGCACACATAAATTCTCGCTATATGTAGATAGCATTGTTGCACACGAGAGAACTGAGAACATCTCTACCTGGAGTACTCAGCGTAATCAAAGAGTTTGGAATAATCTCGGCATTCAAGTTGAATGTGTTGAAAACAGTAGTTATGCCACTGAACTCTGAGGTGCTCAAATCAGACATAACTGACCTTGGGTTACAGTGATCACTACAGAAACTAAAATACCTGGGGATAGAAATGACGAAAGACACAACCTCCACTAAGAAGAATAACTTGGACAGACTGGCAAACTTGGTGAAGCTGGATTTGGAAAGATGGACTAGGTTACACCTGTCACTGATAGTGAGGGAGATTCATGTTACTAAGATGAACGTGCTTCCATGTGTCTTGTACCCAGTCTCCATGACTAATTGGACTCTCCTCATGAGCTGGTTCAAAAAGGTTCACTCCATAATCTCTTAAGTTTATCTGGGCTGGAAAACTCATAAGGAGGGTGTATGCCAAGCTTTCTGGGCCCAAGGATGGGGGGTTGTTAAAACTCCCAAGCCGGTTTCATTACCACCTGGTGGCACTTGGTAGCAAATACCTACAGTGGTATAAGCCCAACGCTGATAGGCAGACACAAGGGTATAGTTCTTTGTGGCTGGATATTGAGGCAGACATCTGTGATTCAAAAAGTATCGATTGCCCTTGAAGTAAACTTCCAAAAGAAATTAAGAAGATGTCCATAGGAGTGTCAGTAAAAGTACATCATCAGTTATGTAAACTTCTGAAGGTTTGCATATAAAGAGATCTAGGTCAGCCTCTTCTCAGAAATCCCAGTTGACAAGAAATTAATTCTGGTGGCACCCTGCTCTACCTGGAATATTCCTACGTTGACTCACATAACGCTGGAAGGGGAAAGTCATTCCATATCAGTTATCCTGATCTAGACCTGAGGGCCATGGGGATATGGCTTTTCAGTTGTGGCAGATGACTCACTCAGTTGCCACCCCCCCCCACCCCAGAACAGTGATCATAGTATAGTGTTGGATCCACTAAAGGGATTGGCAAACAGCCTAAATGGTATTTCCAAGTTCTATGCAGCCAGTTACACTTGTAATTTTTTTTCAATTGCGTGTCAATGTTGTTGTATCTTTTGTATGCCTTTGGCCAGAAGATGAGCCTGAAAAATGGCCTTTAGTCCAGTGCTCCTTACTCTGTTAACACATTTAAATAAATACATTTCCCAAAACATGTTACCCAGCTGGAATGGAAACTGGCCGTTATTGGGTGGAGACATTGCTGGAATATAGTGTGCAGTGAACATGGAATGAGATTTGGTCAAACCTATATAAATATGTCAAAGTGGAAAATCTTCACCTCATGCAATATAATATATTCCTCAATCATTGCTTCACCCCACATAAGCTAAATAAAATGGGGACGTTACCATCAGATAATACCATCAGATGTGGTGAAAGAGGCAGCACATTATTCCACATACTTCAGGAACGCCCCAAAGCTGGTCCCTAATGGGCAAAAATCAGAGAAAAACTGGATCCATTGTTAAGCCTAGACAATGCCTTTACTTCCAAAATATGCCTGATTGGGTAATGTGCCAAACAGTTACTAACCACTCAGAAATATCACATAGCCATGATAGCGGTAGTGGCAAAAAAAATAAATAGCACTGGCTGGATGATACCATCCCATCTTATTCAGAAAGGCATAACGATATACTGGCAGCCTTGAGAATAGAAAACATAATTGCAAGCACCAGCAATTGGTTCAGTAGCTACCGTAAGAGATGGAAAAAGCTACAGGGACTTCTTTGCTCAACACACCTCCAATAGCTGGAGATCATTAGGGTGATACAATGCAACAGTAATACCACTAACTGGTAAGATATTAGGAGGCTTTTTAAAAATGCTCAGTTTTGCACAAACTATACTAGCAGTATAACCTGCTTAGAATATGCTTGATTTAGAATTGTATTGGATAACTGTCCTGGAGGGGCATGTAATGTATTTTTTGTCATTTTACTTCACCATCTTTGTTAAAAATGTTATGTAGTGCTTTTCATTTTTTGTCCGAATGTGTTGTCTTGTTGTATTTCAACTCTGAAATACAGAATACAATTTACTAAGTTAAATAAAAAACCCAAAATTCTAATTCTCCCTGCTGCAGTGCCTTCTGTTCACCATGTTCTGACTGACTTGATGCGAAGGGTACCGGGGTGGGGGTTCTGTACTTACAGCAAAGCATAACCCAGTGTAGCTGGCATAACTACCATTTTTGAGCTCTAGGGCAGCAATGTCCTCTCATGTTTGGTGAGATGCTGTAACAAGCATCATTCCCTGCTGTTTGTCCAGGGGGAGCTGCAGTTCCTCATCTTGTCTCAACTCCTTTCCCTCTGCTGAAATAGCTTTGTCTGTTAGCTATTAATGTTGGGTTATTTCTCCATGGTGAAGGCTTCTCCCATCTCTGGTCTGTGGATGTTTGTCGTGGCTCCTGCCTCTTCCCTGTGTGTGTCAATGTCTGTCTTTCTCTTGGTGTCCTGCCAGTGGTTTTACCCTATGGTAGGTTATGTCATGCTGTTCTACCACAGGGTAGAACCACGGACAGGGTACTGGGGCTCGTTCTGCGTCTGAAGAACACACCTGTCTCTGTGTTGCTGGCTGTGGTCCTCTGGGATTCCCATTCATGTGGCAGATGAGATGACCATGTGAGGAGAGGCCAACCAAGCGTGTTCTGTGATCAACACTTGGCATTTTCTATGCTGCCAGGATCCATGCAATAATGGTAAATGGAGTACTGAACTTTAAGAAAACATGTATTACTCATTTTAAGTTGTATAATTTGTTCAAAGAAAAATTTAGTTTGCAAACTGACTCTTAATAAATGTGAAGACACTTGAATGAGAAATTGGCTCTGTCTGTCTTGTCTGCTTCTTGTATCATTGTACTGTATCAACACAGTTACTGTCTCGGTGCTAGAGCTATTGTGCACTGATTGGCTATATTCTACAGTCCTCATGCATCGAAGGGTTGTAGCCATGTTTGGCTTTGTATGGTACCACAGCCCCATGTTCAACTGGCTTCTGCACTGACTGGTGACATACTGCAGCCCACACACTGCAAAACAATTTGCCGGCTCGTGGATGCACCTCGAGCTTAAGAGGTCACAGCATGCTGGTGACCGGCCCCACTCCAAACCCGGGTACTCAGGAGCGGAGACCGCAGGGACGGGATCCAGAGCATCCATTGGACACTTCCCTCCCGGGGGGGTGGGCAGGGCCTTGACACCTGCTGGCAGATTGGAGACGAGCTAGGAGAACATGAAGTCTTGACACATCCCACGCCCATCCCCACCACAGGTCACCGCTCCTACAGGCCCAATCAGGGTTGCACTGGGCGGACCAAGAAAAAGTGAAAAATGCCCCCTGGCTGTTTGGATGGTGGTCACTGGTCCCTGGCATGCCACAAAGTCCGGGACAGCCCAATGCTGACTACTCCACCACCGACCCCAGGGCTAACTAAAGTTGTGCCTGTGGGCATCTCTCCCCTGGAATAGGAAGATCCAGCCAAAGAAGGGTTACATCGGTCACCCGGGGTCAATTACAAGGGGCAGTGGATGGCGACCATGGAGGAGGGTGGCCCAAAGGAGTGGCCGGCCAGGGGGGAGAGGGAGGTGCAAAAAAAAAAAAAAGCTACATTTTATTTATTCTCACATGGCCATCAGGTTCTGCTCACCAAAGCTCTGTGCGGATGGCTTCAAGGAATATTTTTTTTTCATTCCCCACACTAAAATTGCTTAATTGTGTATTACCTCAGTTTAATGATGTCTGTTCTGTAGGGTGCAGAATATTTATTTATTTATATTTGTTTTAAGAGTTTTACCAGGAAAGATATACTGAGCTCAAAAATAGCTCCTTTCCAGATGCATCGGGGATAAGTACAGAGGTAAAATTGCATACACAATATTACAATAGTTCAAATACATGGTATACAGTGATACAATTGGATAGTAGTTACACATCGTTACAGTAGTACTAATTATATAACAGTTACAATTAAGTTGCAGTGTCCTCAAGGGGTAGTATAACAGTATATGAAAGCACTTGGGTTAGAGGAGTATTAGGCTACACAGAGCATTAATGATAGTAGTTAATATCAGTGCACTCATGCAGTAGAGTGTGGTATGTCACTGCACTTTTGCAGTAGGGTGCAGAATATCCGTGCACTTGCTCAGTAGGGTGTGGTATATCAGTGCACTCACGCAGTGGGGTATGGTATATCAGTGCACTCGTGCAATGGAGAGGTGGTGCATCAGTGCACTCTTGCAGTAGGTTGCAGTATGTCGATGCACTCTTGTAGTAGGAGTTGGTATATCACTACACTCCTGAAGAAGGGTGCAGATTATCAGGACACTCTTGCAGTAGGGGGCGGTATATCAGTGCTCTCTTGCAGTAGGGATGCAGTATATTGGTGCACTCTTGTAGTAGGAGTTGGTATATCACTACACTCCTGAAGAAGGGTGCAGATTATCAGCACAATCTTGCAGCAGGGTACAGTATATCAGTGCACTCTTGCAGTAGGGTGCAGTATATCATTACACTGTTGCAGCAGGGTGCAGTATATTGGTGCACTCTCACAGTAGGGTATGGTTTATCAGTGCATTCTCACAGTAGGGTATGGTATATAAGTTCACTCTTACAGTTGGGTACAGTATCTTGGGATACATTCAGTGTAATGTGTGGCATCTTGGTACATGCTCGCTGTATGGTGATTGCTTGCTGTGAGGTCTGTTGTCTCTGTGCACAATTGCTGTAAGGTGTAGTATCTTGATGTGCTCTTGCTGTAGGGTGCAGTACCAGGGACCACCTAGCCCCAGGGATCAACAAATCAAAATCCAGGTGCACCTCCACTGCCAATCGGAAACCTTCTACTACTGAACATCAACAAATACTGTTTCACCTCCTCTACCCAGCAGAAACATTCAGTCCCTGAACATCAGCAAGTTCGGGTGCACTGCCACTTTCCATCTGGAACAGTCTATGCCTAAACATCACCAAAATTAAGGTGCACTGCCTCTCCCTAGCAGAACCCTTCTACCCTGTATATCAAAAATTTCAGGTGCACCTCCGGTCCCCACCTTTTACTCCTGAACATTAGTGAATTCGGCCAAACCTCCACTACCCATCAGGGACCACCTAGCCCTGAACATTAACAAACCCTTTCACCTCCACTTTTTGTAAGATCATGCCTACCCCTGAACATGGTCTTTTCAGAATGTCCCCCCCCCCCAAAAAAAAGAAAATTGGGTGCCTCCTGCTCCTGACCATCAATATATCCAGATCCACTTCCAACAAGGATCACCAGCTTTAGAATGTCAACAAATCCAAATCAAGACTCCTCTTCTCTGGCCATCAGTAACTGCCAACCCTAAACATCAACAGATTTAGATGAATCTCCTCCCTTCATCAGAGACCACCTACACACAAGCGTCGACTAATTGAATTTCTACAGACTTCCTGCCCTTGAACATTTGTGAGTTTGTATGTACCTCCACTCCCCATCAGAGACGACTGCCATTGACTGGCTGCATTAGGGACTACCTTCCTCAGAATTTCAATAAATCGAGATGCGTCTCCACTCACCCCCTCCCCAAATATGGTGCCGTCTTCCTCTTAACATTACAGAATCCAGATGCAGTTCCACTCCCCATCAAGGACCACCTACTCCTGCACATCAGTGAATCCAAATCCAGATTCATCTCCAAATCCCATCAGAATCTTCTTGCTGCTGAACAACAAATACAGAATGATGTCTTGATCTTCCTGGACTCAACTCTCCATCACTCATTCACACTAGTGGGATAGCGCCAGAGGCGCTAGGACCAAACAGGAGCCACAAATTTTCTGAGGGTCAGCGCCGAGACAGGACCACGCCTGCGTGGCACCGTGAGACTAGCTTGTACCTGTGTAGGCTATCTTGGTGTTGACTCTCCAACTGCCTCAGTTCCTTTTCTCCAACTGTTGAGTGCGCTTGGATGTCGACGTCGCTCGTCTGTCGGAGTCAGTTTTCTTCTATACGACAGCAGCTTTTAGCCATTTAGTATTCATTAAATTTAACATTTTTAGTAGTATTTTCTTATTTTATGAAGAAGAAAAAGAAATTCTCACCTGCCATCAATGGAGTCGTTTTTTGACGGTAGCGGTGACGGTAGGAAGACTTTGTTTGAAAGTTGTTATGGCAGAGGGCTGTGTCCGGTCCATCACCCTTTACTGGGGGTCTGACTATGGGCAGTCCTGTGCTTTCGGGGGTGGGACTGTCCTCCAAAGGATATGAATCTGGCAGTTCTGGGATCTGGCTCGCTTAACCTTGAGCTCTTCTTCCTCGCTAGGGGAAGAAGACTCCGTGCCACTCAAGGTTGCCCTCTGGTACGTCTGCATGGGGATTGTTGGGAGGCAGGGGCGATAGGCCTGAACCAACTTTTGTGGGTTCCCCTTGGCCCCACTCTTAATGTCCGCATTCTTCAGCTCCTGACTCCATCTCTGTCTTTGATGGAGTTCCGGTGAGCAGTTTCACCTCTGGGCTGCTCTGTGGAGCAGGGGGTTTGACTTCAGTCCAGTTTTCGTGGCCAGTGTTACCAGTTTCGGGGGCCTCGAAGCCACTGGACCGGGGCCGATTGGATCAGAATGTGCGCGGTGCCCTCTTGGTGCCTTCGTCATCACGTCGACTCCTCGTGCCTACCCCCCCTTTCCATGCAGGGGCAGGCATGGGCACTACTTTTTCCCTCTCCCCTTCTCCTCAGGATTTTCTTCGTTGGCATTTCTCCACAGTACTGTTGGCCCTGGCACTGTGGACGATGCCACAGGTCCAGCGCCGTGGAGTGGTGCCATGGTGGTGCAGCTGGAATTGACATTGGTGCCATAGGCGGCACTGCTGGTGTTAGTGTCGATGCTGTGGGTGGCACCATTTCTGCCGCAGCGCCATGGGTGTGCTGTTGGTTGCGTGCAGCACTGCGGGTGCTCTTGGTGCCGTTGATGCCCGGTGCCACACGGTGGTGTGGGTACCAATGGGTAGCACCATGGGTGGTGCTGGGCACCTGTGGATGGTGCCATGGGTTCCAGGGTGCTTGCAGGTACTGCTGCAGGTGCCCTGGGTGCCAGGGGTGCCTGTGGGTACCACCGCAGGTGCACTCGGGTGTCACCCAAGATGGCATCGGCGCTGCTTGGTGCCATCCTGTGCCATGGGTGATGCTGGTGCCACAGGGGTGCCAGTTGGTGCTGTCCGGCAGAACTAGTGGTAGATTTTTCCTTTCACAGATCTCTTCTTCCATGGAACATGTGGCAAGATGTTTTCTGCAGAATGAAGGCCTGTTCTGCGGATTATTTTTCCGCAGATCTTAGTGAGTGGTGGGCTGCTTGGGATCTTGAGACATCCAGCGGTTTTCCGCTGATGGAACTCTTCTGTGCTGTTCTGTCAACGGAATCCCTCATTCTGCTCAGCACTTTCTTGGCTCCTTACATGGTGCTGGATTATGTTGACTTCCTCTACAACAATTGCCCCTCTTCAGTGCTCTGTAAACTCGACACTCTTTACCACCGGGTCTTGAGGTTCATCCTCAATCTGCCTTCTCGCACCCACCACTGTCTGCTGTACCGAGAGATGGAATGGTCCTCACATCCTACAAGGAGGAAGAGAAACGCTCTCCTCTGGTTCTATAGAGCTCTGTCTGATAAGCTTCCTGCATACATCTCGAGCTTCTTCAAGTGTGCTAAGGGGTTGTATGATTTGAGACACTTCTCCATACTCTGCTTCCAGATACCCAGAGTAAAAATATTTCATGGCTCGGCTGCAATTAATTTCTCCTTCCCTTCCCTATGGAATACCATGCAAAGATCTCTAAAACTCTCAACCCTCTCCGGTCCATTCACGTTCAGAGCACTAATAGCTGAGTACCTGAAGAAAACCTGCAACTGTTTTAGGTGACTAAGTGCCCTTAGTCTCTGGTGTCCCACATGAATCTTCTGACAGTTACATTCAGCTCTCATCCCCCTAATAGGGGGACCCCAGCACTTTGTAACCTCTCTTTTTACCTCCCGGCCCCTCTGCCCTACCTCCCCCTGTCTCTTATACCTGCCTCTATACCCCTCCCGCTCCCAAGTCCTATCATAGAATACCCACCAGTCTACATATACTAGTGAGTGCCCAGGGTCTAAACTTTTTTGCCTTCTTTGCTTGTTTGTCCAGTGTATTTTAATTGCATTTAACTGTGTTATCTCTGAATATGAAGGCTTGATTGATCTCTCGCATGTATAATGTTTTGTTTTGTCTACCATATTCCTGCCTGCGATTTGTTTGATGTCCAGGACCACCTTGAAAATTAGTTTGCTCAATGGTGCTTATGCCTGGTTAAATAAAGTTTGATTCATTGATTGTGAAACTACTCCTTCAGTGGCTTCATTGGCAACAGGTGGTTAACATCTCTTCAGCTGTGATTATTGGTCCAGTCGCAATTTCAGTTATGGACGCTCAGGCTCCTCCTGCCCCTCAGATGGACGACATCTTTGTCATTTTTGTATCAGGCAGTCCTTTCGAGATAGCAGACTAAAAAGCCTTGTCAGGCTCGGACTAATGGTTAAAAAAAAATAAAAAATCATCACTGCACAGGGCCTAGCCTGAAATTACCCAATACCATTGTTTTGGATCCGGCAAGGTTCCGCCTCAGCCCCTGAGGTAGTCGTCTCTAAACTACGGTGAAGAGTACCTGACTTCTTCTACCCCTAGGGGAAGTCCGATCCAGCGGAGGTATTGGTCATCTCATTTCTCCAGGAGAGATTTCTCTTATTCAGAGATATTCCCTAGATGGCCACCCAATCTGTTGGTTTCCCTTTTTTATCAGGCTTTCTTCTCATGACCAGAGCCTCAGAACAACAGAAGTGACTCCACAGCGAGTCTGAGCTTGGGTTCTTAATTCCTTGTTTGCTTCAAGGTAACAGACGGCATGCTCCTTTCTTGACCATAGGTCAAGTAGGTCTTTTTTCAGAGATGGCTTTTCAATATTCACACCTTCGGTTCCTGCACACTGGTTCTATGCCAGTTGCTCACGAAGTTACCCACATCAAGTGAATGATGAAAACTGTGATGTTTTTCATCAGCAAGCAAACTAAAGTTCTTTCCTACTCCCTTTCAGGAAGGCCGGAGCGAGTGGTACCTCACCACATTGAGTCACTTCTACCATTATTCAGTCACTTTCAACGAATGAGTTAGCCCGAACTTGGTCCTGCTGCGTTCCCCTCTCAACGCACATCTGCCTATTTTTGCCTTAGAAATTCAGACCCTGTTTTCTTCTGTTGGAATGTTTTTTTCCGCAGTGGACACGTCCTCCTGAATACTTTCCCTTTCTTCCCTTAGTTCAGAGACTGCTGCTACAATTGTAGGCACACAGGGACAGAATGATTCCTTTTTGGAATATGAAGTGGGTAGGATCTGGTTCTACTAGACCACCACAAGAGGCTTCTGAGTCATGCTTTGGCTTTCCATCAGGAAGGTTTCAGTGACTAAGTGAAAACCATTCTCCTTGATGGGCTGACCCCACCTGGATCCCATTTTGCTCACCAAGTAAGGGGTTCAAGTGCTCCTGGACCTGTTGTTCACAGGTCAGCTATACTTGGTAGTGGGGGTTTCCATCTGTGCTTTTCGGTCTATTCTGAACCAGTAGGCTTTACCGCCGTCTCTTTCAGGTCCTGAGGTCCTTTTATGTTAGATTAGTACATGTCTTTGACGCCATTAATTTTTGTCCTAGACCAAATTGTGGGGCCGGGTTCTACCACTCTCCTAGAGTAGTTGCAGCCTCCTGGCAGAGTTTCATTCTGTGTCCATTGCAGTTTTCTGCAAAGTGGTGAGTTAGAACTCAAGCGCTTATCTTGTAAGCACTATGTTCTAGAGGATCTTTCCAAGACAGCTGTTTTTATTAGCAGGACAGTCCCTGGCCGTCCTTTCTGAGTGAGCCCTATCTCTTACCACCATACTCAGGGTTGTTGGTTTTAGCTTGGTACTCTCCGAGACTTGGGTCCAGAAGATATGGAAATTACGTACTTAACGTAATTGTTGATCTTGGACACAGTTTCCATCACCCATTCACATGCCCGCCCACCATCCCCTTGGCTTACTGGTTTTTTTTCCTGGTCTCCATGGTCCTATGGTTCAGGCTGTGAAGACATTGTTCTTTGACCCCTCTTGCAAGGGCCATCTGGGGCCTTTCAGGCCCAGAAACTCAGGATGAGTTATTTTCATTAGTTACACTGCACCTCCTCAGTCGAAAAGGTACTGAGACAGTTGGAGGGTCAACGCCAAGAAAGCCTACACAGGCACGGGTTAGTCTTGCGATGCCATGCATATGTGGTCCTGTCTCTGCACTGACCCTTCAGAAAATATTTGGCTCCTGTTTGATCCTAGCGCCTCTGGCGCTAAGCAACTAGTGTGAATGAGTGATGGAGACTGTTTCCAAAAAGATCAACAATTACGGTAACTACGTAATTTCCATTTCCCAGCACTGATCTCCTACAACTAAACAGCAAAACACTTCCTACTAGGAACTCCCCACCCCTGACATCAACTAATCCAGATTTATCTCCACTGCTAATCAGAGACTACCTACCCACAAGTGTCAACTCCTCTCCACATTCCTCATGCTTCTGAGCATAAATGAATCTTGGGTGCACCTCCACTCGCTATCAGGGATCACCTATCTCTGAGCATCAACAAACTTCAAACTAGGAACTGCCTACCCCTGAATGTTGACAAATCCAGATTCACTTCTTTGTGCCCATCATGGGCTTCCTACCACCAAATAGCAAAACACTTTTTGCCAAGAACTGTCAACCACTGTACATTAACAACAAAACCAGGTGCATCTCCACTCTTTATCAGGGACCACCTCAGGATGGGATAAATTGGGTACCCAGGTGGTCAGTGGCCACTAAATCAGTTGGTTTGCCTGCCAGCATAGTGTGTTTTGAGGTCTTAAAACTGATGACCACTGTAAATATTGATTTGGCTACCAGACTTTGAACGCTAGTACCCAAACTGACCACTAGTTCGCAAACTGATTTTTTTTAACATATTTTACCCCCTGGGGTTCTGGTGGGGTTCTCCTTCTGCCCCTGCTGATTCCTATTCTCGTTTGCCGAGACCCAGCAACTCACCTGCCAGGCCTCTAGGTCCACCTGCAACACACTGCTGTGCTGCCTTCCTGGTTTGTCACCCAGGGCTGGGGTCACCTGCCACTGTGACTTTCTCCCCCACTGTCTGTCTGGCCACCTGCAATGGAGGTGAAGACCTGCAGGATCTCTGGCTGGTGGTAGTGTGGGTCCAAAGATGAACATGTTGGGCAACAGGCAGGGGCTTTATCTGCCCTCATGCAGTCTGAGATTTTTCCCTGTTTGTGTCCTGCCTTCCCCACAGGAGCATGCCACATCATTGGATGCCGGTAAGTGGATGCATCCCATGACCCAACGCTCGCTTCAGGCTCCACTTTCTGACGCCATCCCCTGTATTACCATCCATGGTCACCCAGTTGGTGGTACAGCAGCAGAGCTGTGACTCTTCTCCCCCCCCCCCCGAGGAGGAGAGTGCTCTCTGGATGCTCGATCCTCCTCCTCCTCCCTTTGATGGCCCTGGCTTGTTTCCAAACCCAGGTCATCGGCACCTTGAGCGGTAGATCTGCTACAGCGCCGGCAGGCTAGCATTCACAAACTGATTTGTCCCACTCTGGACCACCTACACCTAAGCATCAGTGAATCCAGACAAATCTCCTGTCACTTTCTGGGACTACCTACCACTGAATATCAATATACTTACTGCCAGGACCTTGCCTAACCACCTGAACATCTATGAATCTAGATGTACTTCCACACCCTATCGGAGATTACCTACCCAACTACCAACTCAGCATCAACTAATCTAAATCTCCACAGGTCTCTTGCCCCTAAACATCAATGTACCCAGATACACCATCACTTTTGTTCCAGGGCAGTCTGCCATTCCATATGACAGTTTTACTTAGGTTTTTATATTGAGTTTGAAGTTGAAGTTTATTGTTCTAGGAATTAATACCTTTGAGCCAAGGCTCTTTTACAAAGGTTCCATGTAATTAAGTACAAAAACATAGTAGATAGTGTTACAAACAATCAGTAAGCCATTTAACAAGTCCACTACTTAAACAGTAACATTTATGTACAGGAAAGAAAAAGGAACTCAGAGGCAGTGTCAAGGGCAAGGAATAAGGATTGGAGAGCTTGAGAGGGAAGAGAGGGAGAAATAAGAAGTTTAGGAGCAGACAGAACCAGGTTAGTGGTACTCAGGTTGTCTTTGTCAAAGAGGAGACCATGGTGGTTGAGTGAAACAAATGTAAGTGCACTCAGTGGGATGAGACTTTAGTCAAAGCAGTCACAGGAGCTGGAGGCTGTGAGGTGAGCGTAAAGTATGGATTTGAAAGCTCCCAATGTCGTAGGATAGGGAGGGCAGGTTAAGGGCACTGTACCAGGTAGGGGCACGGTATGTAAAAGATGTTTATCCCTGAGCAGTCCAGCATCTAGGGACAAGGAAAGGTTGGTGGTCAGATCTTCTGGTGGTACGAGTGCCATTGTTCAGGCAGAGCAGGTCCCGGTTACATGGAGGAGTGAGTCCCAAGATTGATTTTTTTGCCATCACACAGGTATTGTCAGTAAAGGTGTCATACTGTCACTTTGTGATTTGAGGCAGGGCAGTCTCCAGTTTTTATGGGCCTGACATACTTTGGGTTAGAGCTAGACCTCTTCAAATACCTAATCTGGTGGAGGCATTGATCTTTCCTCATCTGGTGGGATATTTCTGGGTGGCACCATAGGGAGTAGTGTGACCCTCTCGTACCTAGGAGAGATATAAAAAAAACACTGGGAAGGATCTGTTCCACATATTCAAAGGAAATACTTGCACACAGTGAAGAAAAGCACCCACTCACTTGTGTAGGTCATAAGGATTTTGTCTGTACAGATGGATGGACATGATAAATCAATGTTTTGTGGTTTTCATGACCACTTCATCATGCTACAGCATGCCTAATGTATGCAACAGTTCCAGAATTATAAAATGGCAGGGTAAAATTCAGTAATCTGATTAGCTCTTAGTTATGTGTAAAATGTGATTTACACATGGTTAAAAAAGGACTGCTCAGCAGTGATGAGTCTGTAACCTAGATCAGTGGGCATTTGGAACACAGGCATTTGTTAGCCCCTACAGCCAGAACTGATCTTCCACCACAAACATGGCTGTTAATTTTACTGTGTGAAAAAAACCTTCTACTGGGCCCTAAAAATTAAACTACCTTAAATAAAAAATAAAATAAATTAAATATTGTTTCCCTGATTATCACACTTTCCTTACATGCATAAACAAATTAGAAACATGCGGTCAGATATTCAAAACTTTTCCCCGGGGCTCAATTAGCACTGCTCAGCGGGCAAATGTAGCCCGGAGCACAAAACAAGCTATATTCAAAAGGAATAGCTCAGGGCAAACAGCGTCTGAATATAACATGGGAATGAGGCCGGGCAAACTGGGCTGGAAGTGCAGGGCAAACGTAGCCCTGGAATAAGACAGCTCTGAATATTGCAACCAGGAAGTAGAAAACCACAACAGCAACACAGTGTACAGCGACGTGAAGGTAGGTAGAGGTGAACTATGTGGCCAATGTGTGTGCCAGCAAATACGTGGACCCAGTACAGCTGCAGGTAGCAGTGGATGTGAAAGAACTGTGTTCAAAACTGTATAATATTCCCCGAACCATTAGCGCCATG
This sequence comes from Neoceratodus forsteri, assembly GCA_016271365.2. Taxonomy (NCBI): domain Eukaryota; kingdom Metazoa; phylum Chordata; order Ceratodontiformes; family Ceratodontidae; genus Neoceratodus; species Neoceratodus forsteri. Next base: position 1,009,053,946 of record CM028130.1, on the reverse strand, counting down.
CTAACACATTTGCGCAACTTTAGTGCGGAGCTAAGCCGTTAGCCCGGTGCAGACACGTTTGCCCGGCACTAAACTTTGCCATATTCAAAAGTGATATGCAAATGAGCCTACTTAGGTAGTCTCTGGGCAAACATCCAGATTAGCATCTCATTATGACCTGATTTGCATGCAGTTTGCCCAGCTACATGCAGGGTCCCACGGTCACCTGTAGGTCAGTCTGGAAGTACAGGGGCTGGCCAGGTCTGGCCGCAGCTCCACCTGTAGGTCAGTCTGACAGTGCATGATGGTAGCTGCAGGCTACATGTATGCAGTACAGCATAGCATTGTGTACCACAGGGGACAACACAGCATAGGCACAGGCTGTGGTGGTGCTGCATGCAACTGTCACACTGTTGGGCATGCTACAGTGCACTGCAGACACCACAGTAGCAAGGGGGGCCAGTAGTGTGAGAGACACAGCAGTGCCTATGGTGTGTAGGGTAGTGATGACTACTGCACTGTACACAGTGACAAGCCCACCTTGCAGGTGTGTACTGCCAGTGGACATTACTGTCACACTATTGTGTGACCCACAGATACTAACATACTAACATGCCAGCAAAATAGGCCTAACGGTCTTTCGTGTCTGCTTGTTTGGTCAGCCCCCACCCTGGGTGCTGACCTTGCTGTCCCCCTCGCCTTCTCTGGCTTCTCCCTTCCCAGTTCCGGATATTCTTGCTGCATTGGATTTTGCTTCCAGAACCCTTCCCCTGTACCTGTCCCACCCCCTCTTGAACCCCTCCACTGTCTCTGCCTCCACCAGCCCCCTAGGCAGTGCATTCCATGGCTCCACCACCCTCTCAGTGAAGTAGCACCTCCTCCTTTCTCCCCTGAATCCCCCTCCAGCTTCCACCCATGCCCTCTAGTGGCCCCTCCTCCTTCCTTCGAAGCACCCTGACTGTTCCTCCCCTATTTACCCTCTTCATGTACCTGAAGACCTGTATCATGTCCCCCCGGTCCCTTCTCTCTTCCAGTGTGTACATATTTAGCTCTTCGAGCCTCTCCTCATAGGTCCTGTCCCCAAGCCCCAAATCATTTTGGTTGCCCTCCTCTGGACCCTCTCCAGGAGGTTAATGTCCCTCTTTAAGTGTGGCCTCCAAACTGCACGAGTACTCAGGTGCGGCCTCACCAAGCAGTTATACAGAGGAGTATCACTTCCCTCCTTCTGGAGGTGATCCCCTAGCGATGCATCCCAGCATCCTGTTGGCCTTGGCTGCTGTCCTCCTACAAGTCTCAGAGTTGTTCATCTTGACATCACCACCACCCCCCAGGTCCCTCTCAGCCATCGAGACTTGTAGCAATCCCCCAGGGTGTACACGTGGCCTGGGTTTCTGGCCCCAGTGGGTACCTTGCATTTCCCTGCATTGAACCTCAGCTTCCACTTTCTAGACCATCTTTCCAGAGCTCAGGTCCCCCTCAGGGGCCACCTCCTCCTCCCCATCCCCACCGCCTCAGTTCGAGTCATCTGCAAGAGACTTATCTCAATTCTGATTCCTGTCCTTATGTCAGATACGTGAGGCGCTGAACAGAAGGGGCCCAAGGACTGATCCCTGTGGGACCCCACTTATGACCCTCCTTGGGGATGAGACTATCCCACCAAACTACGACCCTCTGGGTCTGGTCCTGGAGCCAATTGCTATCCATCTGATCATCTGTCCCACCCCATTTCTCCCAGCTTATCCAACAGGCCCATGTGAGGAACAGAGTCAAATGCCTTGCTGAAGTCTAGAAAGAGGACGTCCACTGGTCTACCCAGGTCCAAGACACTTGTCACCCAGTCATAGAACTCCACCAGGTTTGTCTGACACGATTTCCGGATGAATCCATGCTGTCTATCGTCCAGGCACCCTGACTTATCCAGGTCCCCCCCTAGCCTCTCCTTGACAATGCCCTCCATCACCTTGCCCACCACCGATGTCAGGCTGACAGGCCTGTAGTTCCCTGCCAGCTCCCTTGATCCCCCCTTCTGGATAGGCACTAAATGCGCCACCTTCCAGTCTTGGGGTACCCACCCTGTCCTCAGAGAGATGGTGAAAAGCTCCGCCAGGGGTTTCGCCAGGACATCCGCAAGTTACTTCAGCACTCTGGGATGTAATTTATCCGGCTCCGGTGCTTTCTCCATCTTAAGGGAGCTGAGGGCTTCCCTCACTCTCTCTACTGTGATTTCCACTTCCAGTACCTCTTCTTCCTGCTTAGCCTTCCCCCCACCTGCCAGTGATGCCTCCCTCTCCCCAGACCCGCCGATCGGTAAGGGTCCCCCTCCTCAGTATCTCTGTCTCTCCCATGTATGATGCAGCACTCCATTTTCCTTGGTGAAAACTGAGGTGAAGTATCGCTTAGTACCTTCCCGGTCTTGTGCCCATCTCCCCTGATTTAATCCTGCTAATCTGCCCCTTCCCCCTTCGTTTTTCCCCAATGTATCTAAAGAACCCCTTGTTCCCTCTCCTAATTTCCCTGGCCAGGTTCTGCTCCTTCCTTGCCTTAGCCGTCCTCACCATTCTAGTGGCCCTTCTAGCCATCAGCTCGTACTCCCTCGATCCCTTTCACTCCTTGAGCACTTGAATTGCTTATAGGCTGCTTTCTTTCCCCGCACCACCTCCTGGACCTCCCTGGTCCACCAGCAGGGGTTTTGGCCCTACCGCATTTTCGTCTTACTCTTGCACAGGTGCTGGTAGCATCCTGCACCCCTCTCCTGATGATTTCCCACCTACTATCAGCGTCCATGTCTGACCCAATCCCATCCAAATGCTCCTTAAGGATCCTTCACATTTCCTTAAAATCCGCCCCCCTGAAGTCGGTTACTTCCATCTTTGTGCAGCCTTCTACCCCTCCTAGGTCCAGGCAGAACCAGACCGTGGCATGGTCACTCCCCGCCAATGGGTCCCTTACCTCCAGGCCCCCAATCTGGTCACTGTCTGCCAGGACCACATCCAGTACCCACGCCTCCCTGGTCGGTTCCCTCACCTGCTGAGTTAGGAATGCGTCCTGAAAGACATCCAACAACCTCTGTTCCTCCTGCACCTCTGGCATGGGATGCTCATAGTGACATAGACATGGTCGTCTGTGTGTGCTGTGGTGTATGTACAGCTGTGTGGTATGTGACTGGGGGGCATGTACGATCAGACAGGCACACTGGTATTGGGGTATTCCCAACACTGGCCCTTGTGCACTGCATGCTGTGTCCCAGCCTTATGGCCACACCCAGTCTGTGGTGAGGCCTGACCACCCGTACACCTTCCCCTCAGCACCCACCATGCCCACAGTGCTGCATGTGTGTGCTGGCATCTGTTGGTCACCACAGACATATGGCCTGCAGGTGTGTGCTGTATGGCCACACTACCATGGTGGCCCCCGGGGCCTAGGTCACCACATACTGCCTGGCATGGCTGGGACTGGTGGCAACAGTTGGCATCATTGTGGTGCCATCAGAGTAGCATGTTTCCTCCATGTCTGGCATTTTCTCTGTGCCATAGTCATATGTTAGGGTTGCCGCGCTAATGCCGTGCAAGGCCACAATGTCGCGCAAAGCTGTTTGCCCAGAGTTAAGACCAGCTTTTCCTGGGCAGTAATTTGTCTGTGCAAAGGGTCGCGCTAAACACCTTAGCACGATGCTAGTTGCTGAATATCCCATAGCACCTGTATTCATGTTCAGTTTGTCCCTTGCATATAATTATGGTGTGCCCAGTGCTAATGCAGTTTGCACACACTATTTGGCCTTTTGAATATAGCAGACATGCGCTAATCTCGCGCAAATGGTTTGCGCACCGCACAAAGCTTTTAATATCTGGACCATTAAGTATTGTTTATAGTTTTCACTACAACTGTTTCTTTGCTGACTGTGAAAAATCCCCTTTCTATCTTTACCTGCTCATCAGGGAGCTCTCTTCTTGCCCTGACAGGGAGATAATTGAGTCTCTGGCTGTAACAAAGGCCTTAGTTGTCTGTGTGTACAGTATGTTAGGAGAGAAACATTCTGCCAGTGGAACTGAGCAGAATTTTGAATCCATGTGTTCCGTGATAAACATTCCATATCTTGAATGTGGAGAAACACTGAGAAAAAAAACAGTAAGAAGAAAGTAGGCAATAATACAATGACATCATCAATGACATAACTTGCAGTGGGCGGAAGGACTATTTTATCACAAATGCACACAAGTAAATGTATTGTTTCTACATATAAACATGCTTTTCCCAACAGTAACAAAAAAAAAAAAAGACAATTTTATAAGCGCAATAAGGCACTCAGGGATGTGTGTAAAACCTATTTTACAGCATGTCCAGCAGCTGAAGTTACTCGGCCTTGTGCCTTACTGCGCCCTTGGCCATGCTTTAAAATATGTTTTACACATACCCCTTTGTGCCTTATTACTTACATGCATAACACATATACAAATTTGATTAAAACTTTTTTTTCCTTACCCCAGGAGTCCTTTAGCATCAGTAACTTTTTTGCACTTAGCTGTCTAGGTGCAACTGCCCTGGAGGTGTGCCTTTAAGAGACATTTAAACGAGCTTAGGGCAAAGCCAATCAAAAGACAGGAGGGGGTGTGAGCTGAGTGAGAGCTGTTGAAGGCTTCAGAATTTTGTCTCCGCTGGACTGAACAATATTGCCTCTGAGGTGTCTTCCCAGCTTTCCCTGTTGACAGCCTCCTTCCCAGTGCTTATCTGGATAAAGTTTCCTCATAAATTATTTCCTTTAGTGTGCTGTGTGAAAGTATTCCTTTTTCATTAGCGCTGTGCACATTTTTTATTTTTAGCGCAACCATGCTATTTTGACTTTATTTTTACAGCGACTATTTAGTCTAAAGCCTACTTTTATCGCATGTGCTTATTTTCGACAGTTCCCTTCATTTTTGGGCAAATTCTTGTGGGAACCATCGAAATTAGGGACAGTTGCCTTGTTTTTTTTTATCTCAGACCTCGCTAGGCACCTGCAGTGGATTTCGCATTTAAACAGTGCCTGGGGGTTTTCTCTAGATTAGCAATTACGAGGAAACCTTGTTTATTATATTACTGGACCTTGGTATCATCTATGTCAGGACTGTCCGTAAAAGTCCAGCGGCCACCTGTGCGCAGTTGAGTATTACTGGGTTTCTGTTAAGATTGGCACTGGTATACATTCCAGTTCTACAACCAAAAACCAAAAAAAAGGCACTAGTAATAGAGTTTATTAACTGGGGCAGGACTGACTGGTGACATTTTCACAGAAACCTGCACTCAGTTTGTAGGTCCAGGACTGGTTTGCTTTGCTTAAATTGGCAAACACAGCAGACAAACCTTTGATTGTTATGGCTGAGGATAAACCAAAGGCTTCTGACGAGAGGCCATTCAAAAGTACTAATACCAAAAGCAGAGGTGCTGAGGAACCCTCCAGATCCCAGCCAAAAAATAAAGCTTCCAAAGATGAAGTTCCTCACAAATTAAAAAATAATAAGAGTGACAAAAAAGGAAGCTTGATCAAGCCTCTGATGAAGTGGCTTAAAAGAAACTCTGTCAAGACAAATATGCTCCCGTTGCTCCTGGCAAAGCCAATAGAGAGACAACAGGCAGCTTGAAGCATACAGAAAAAACAGAACACTTACAAACTGTGCAGGTTCTTCCGTCAGTTCAAGATATTGAAAAAGCATGGCAACTGTTTCAGACCCTTCAGAAGATGGGTCCTCTATTTACTGTGGCTGGCAAGCACTCTTCCACAGTTCTCTCTTCTGTAGACTGTGAGGGTGACGCAGATGATGATCAGTTTTATGATGCCCCTGACATGGATTTTGAGGGTCTTGAGCCCCAGGAATCCCCAGACCCTCATCTTGGGGAATCCCCCGGGTGACCACGAGGATCCTTCCTCTATGTTTACATTTATACAAAATATGCTGGACACCCTGGACCTCCCTATGCAGGAGCCCAACCAGGAAGTCGATGAAGATTATAGGGAGATGAAAGGTCTTTCATCCTCAAAGACCCTGGTCATCCCTATCTATAATACATTTAGAAAAAATACCATGAAGGTGCTTCGGCAGCCCTCTTCAGTATCAGGGGTTGATAAGCGGCTTGAGAGAAAATATAAATTGTCTAAAAATGGTACCGAGTTCCTGTCTGCACACTCTAGCTACGAGAGTATAGTGCAGCAGGCAGCTAGTGAGAAAGCTGGAGTCTCCTTGTCCCCCTCTCCCCCTGACAAGGATTCCAAGAAAATTGACTTTATAGCAAAGAAAATGTATGCCACAGCTTCCCTGCTCCTCAGACTTTCTTCTTACATAGCATTCACAGCCAAATACCAGAAAGCCCTGTGGAAATCTGTCCAGGCTGTTGACCGCAACAGATCAGATTCTGTGGCGCAGGAGCTGGTGGATACATCAAAAACTGCCCTGGAAGCTACTATGTACCAATTCCACATGGCAGACGACAACAGTGATGCAGCCTCTAGGGCGATGGCCCCTTGCCATCTCTCTGAGACGTTTCGCCTGGCTTAGAACAACCAGTCTGACCACAGACACTCAGAACAAGGCCATGGATTTTCCCTGTGATCAAAATATGTTGTTTGATTACAGAACCACTGTCTACGTGAAAAAAGCCGAAAAGTACAAGGCCTCCTGGCAGAGCCACTCATCCAAGCCTAAGCCCGCCACCCCTCAGAGATCCCGTCCCTGGGGCGGTACGGGCATAAGTTTTGTTCCCAGGCCTTACAATCCCTACCCCAATCTGGCTTTGGCCAGTACAGAGGGTCTTTCAGAGGCAGAAGGGGCCAAAGAAGAGCCACCACTACCCAGACATCTGCCTCTCAGTCTTAAGTCCTGATGTAAGTGTCCAGGTCGCCTCCCCTGCTTCTGGTTGAAGGCAGACTCTCCCACTATCTTCAGCACTGGTCCCTCATCACATCGGACAAGTGGGTGCTGGAGATAGTGGAGAAGGGTCTGTCATTACAGTTCAAGCAGCTGCCAGACCTCAAGCGTACCCAGGTGTCAAGACCTCTGTCCCCAACACAGATACTGCTGTTGGAAATGGAGGTACAAAACCTTCTGGCTTTACAAGCAATGGAGAGAGTCCCCATCCACAAGAAGGGCAAGGGCCTCTACTCCAGGTAATTTCTGACACAAAAGAAAGCTGGGGAGTGGTGACCTATCTTAGATCTCAGATATTTAAACAAACATCTGAAAAAAATTTAATTCAGAATGGTCACTCTGTCACTGGTCATACAGTCCTTACAGCAAGGAGACTGACTAGCCTCCCTATACTTAAAGGACGTCTACTTCCACATACTCATAAGGAGATCTCACAGGATGTTTCTCAGGTTCAAACTTCCTTCGAGTCACTATCAGTTCACCTCAGTGCCCTTCGGTCTGTCCTTGGCCCCAAGAGTCTTTACCAAGTGTCTCACAGTGGTAGCAGCACATCTCAGGAGACTGGGTGTTGCTCTCTACCCCTATCTGGATGACTGGCTCATAGTAATAAAGTCTCCTTGCCAGGTCAAGGAATCTCTTTCCCCTCACAGAATGCACTTTGGAGTCTCTGGATTTCCTGGTAAATCTAAAGAAATCTCACCCGGAACCCACCCAGGTGCTCACCTTCATAGGGGACCAGCTGGATACTCAGAAGGGATATGCTCTCCTCCCATAGGAAAGACTTCAGAGTTTCCTTTCAGTGGCAGATTCTTTTGCCCAGGGACAGCCAAGACCAGCCAGACGTTTCCTCAAACTTTTGGGACATATGGCCTCTATGACTGCAGTAGTCCCAGGGATCAAGTACAGGATGAGACTCCTGCAAGCCTACCTCAGAGCTCGCTGGTCTCAGAGAAGCAACAAATTTTCAAAGTTGATATCTGTATCGGAGCAGTTCCTCCAAAACTTGCTCTGGTGGAAGAACCCTGCAAATTTGCAGGCATGGGTTCCCTTTCAAGCTCCTCGTCCCACAAAGGTGATCACCACAGATGCCTCTCTTTTGGGCTGGGGAGCTCATTTGGACAGTGCCTCGGTAAGCAGCAACTGGACTCCTAAAGAGTCACAGTTGCACATAAATCTTTTGGAACTCAGAGCAGTCTTCCTAGCTAGCAAAGCTTTCGCTCCCAGCATAGAAAGGCAGGTGGTTCAAATTTGAATGGACAACACCACTGCAATGTTCTGCATAAACAAGCAGGGTGGTACCAGATCAGGAATGCTCTGTTTGGAAGCTCTGAAGCTCTGATCACTAGCATTCTTCCTGGGAGTCAGCCTCTCGGCTGTTTATCTCCCAGGTAAACGCAATACTCTGGCAGATGCTCTAAGCCACATCAGTCAAGGCCAGAGCGAATGGACACTGAACAAGCAAGTACTAGCCACGGTGTTCAGGCGGTGGGGCACACCAGACGTGGATCTGTTTGCCTCTCCTCTCAATTTTCAGCTCCCTCAGTACTGTTGCAGGCCCCCAGTTCTGGGAACACTTGCTCTGGATGCCTTGATCCTGGACTGGTCAGGGAGGTTCCTGTACACATTTCCTCCCTTTCCCCTGATATTCAGGGTTTTGCTGAAACTCAGACAGCAGCATGCATCGATGATCCTAGTCGCTCCGGACTGACCCAGGCAAGCCTGGTACCCTCTCCTTCTCTCAATGTCCTGCAACAGGCCCATTCACCTGCCTCCAACTCACTCCCTGCTGACCCTTCCTCAGATGGGAGTGCAGTACGCAGACATTCACTCTCTTCACCTCAAGGCCTGGTTCTTGAGGAGTTAAGAGTTTCCATCCTCACAGTATTCTGAACAGGTCCTTAAGATACTGAGGATGGCTAAAAAACCAAACACTAAGAAGGCTTATGCAGCCAGATGGAAAAGGTTTTCCCTCTGGTGCAAGCACGAAAAGGTGAACCCCTGTCAGCTTCAGACCCTCAGCTGCTAGACTGCCTGATACACCTACATGCATCAGGCTTGAAACCATCTTCACTCAAGCTACACCTGGCAGCAATTTTTGCCTATCTTTTGGTGGGAAAGAAGAAATCAGTTTTTCATAGGCCTCTTGTACCTCCAGACTCCAACCTGGGAGCCCATTCCTCCTTGGAGCCTGAATCTTTGCATAGATGGGCTCATGAATCCACCCTTCGAGCCTATGTCCATGGCCCACATTAAGTTTGTAACTTGGAAGACCATCTTCTTGGTAGCCATTACATCTGCCAGGAGGATTTCAGAGCTACAGGCCCTGTGCACTGAGCCGAATTACATCATCCCTCACAACGATAAAGCTGAGCTCAGGACAAATAAGAAATTTCTGCCAAAGGTGGTTTCAGAGTTTCACTTGAACCAGTCCACTACTCTGCCTGTCTTCTTTACTGAGTCATCCACTCCTGGCGAACAAAAGCTCCACAGCTTGCATATCAAAAGAGCCATCTTTCACTACCTAGAGCATACTACAGTCCAGAGGCTCTTCCACTCAGTTGTTCCTCACCTATGGGGATGTAGGCAGAGGAAGACCAGCTACCAAGAGAACTGTTTCTCATTGGTTGGTCTCTTGTATTAGATTCTGCTGTGAGAAAGCTGGTCAGCAACCTCCAGTGGGGCTCAGGGCCCACTCCACTAGGGGCACTGCTGCCTTGCTTGCAGCAGCAAGGGACATTCCCCTACTGGGTGTCTGCAAAGCAGCTACCTGGAAATCTGTGCACACCTTTGTGAAACATTACAGTTTGGATGTGCAGACCAGATCTGATGCCAAATTTGGCAGGGTGATTCTGCAGAGCCTCTTTCTTAAGTAGTTCTCTGCCCACCTGCCTCTTGGTACTGCTTGGTAATCTGCAAAAAAGTTACTGATGCTAAAGGACTCCTGGGGTAAGAAGAAAAAATGACTGCAGTAATCTTCTTTCTTCCAAGGGGTCCTTTAGCATCAGTTAGCTCCCACCCTTCCTCCCCGGTTCACCTGTCGGAGAAGGGCTCTTTATGTCACCTTTTACCAAATTTGGATTTTCTTATTGAGCTTTTAGCTCGTGTTGCTGCTGTTTCTGTTTCCACTTTTGTGGACATTTACGTGTTTTTTGAATCCTGTTAATTCTTTTTTGGGACATTTACCCTCGTTTTTTTTTTCTTGAAACATTTCTGAAGCCTTCAACAGCTCTTATTCAGCTCACACACCCTCCTGTCTTTTAATTGGCTTGGACCTAAGCTCATTTAAATATCTCTTACAGGCACACCTCCGGGGCAGTTGCACCTAGCCAGCTAAGTGCATAAAAGTTACTGATGCTAAAGGACCCATTGGAAGAAGGAAGATTACTGCAGTGAGTAATTTTTTCTTATGTGCTAAATATCCCTGGTGGAATCTTTTAACAGTAATGTAAAACTTAAATTGAACTTACAAGCTCAAATGGGCAGACTGGTTGGGCCATATGTCCTTATCTGCTGACACTGTCTATGTATCTATGTAAGTACCAATGTTTCTTCTCAGTGGTTAATTCCATGTATCCTTTTTCTAAGATCGCATGAACTGAAGCCACTTACAGTTCCCTATCCTATTGGAGAGTTGTGACTGCTTGCTAGACTATTCGTAAATCCACCATTTCCCCCATATGGTGAGAATTTGTTTAGAAAGTGCACATTGGCTTTTTCTTTTAAACCAGACAGGCAAGCCAACTTTATTGCACAGAACAGTGGGGGACTGCTCTAGTAAGCTGGCTACCAAATTATTGCCTTGAGCCCTAGACATCAGGAGCAGAATCTAGCAGGAAGGGGTCACAGAATCTATTTGAATGCTCCCCTCCTTGGGGTGGGTGGTCGCAGTGCTCCACACAGGGAGTAAGACTAGGTTTGGGCCACATGGGTGACCACACACTTTCGAGCATCTCCTTCCCCCCACCACCACGCACACACTCACACACGCACAGAGCAGTGGCGGGGAGAGCACTAAAAATTGGGGAGAAATCTGCTCCTTCATTGGAGGCAGCATGAAGGACTGGCCAATGGCTGTCTGCACCCTCACAGCATGCAAACAGGCTATCTCCTCTCCCATCGTCAGGCCAACCATCGTGATCTGTTCATCCACAAAATATGCCGCTGTCCACCTGGCTGAAACATGGGTGAGCCAGGGTTGTGCGGCTGCGCTACACGCTAGTGCCTGTATCAGGTGCTGCACCAGTCTCAGTAGTATAGTCTCCGGAGGAAAGTGAGTCTAGGTCTGAACCAGAGGTAAGCACAATAAGCAGGACTACCCAGATCAACAAAAAAAAAAAAAGAGAGCTGAAAATCAGTACAGTCCTGTCAGCATAGCTGTGGTGAGACATGAGCTCATGCTTTGCACATCTTTTGAAAAAGGAAAAAACATCCCTTTTAGTGTTTGGAATTAGATTAATGAAGGGAGCCAAAAGAGGTGGGAAAAAGATTTTGACTTGATCAGATTGTCTGTAATTTAGGCATGATTTCAGACTGTCACCACTGTGTCATATAAGTATTTTCAGTATTATTTTTAGTTACAACCGTCTTCCCCCAGTGTTTGACACTTAATTGGAGTGGGTGTTTAAGATTTACTACATAGAAAAAAATAACTTTGTTTCAGGCATTGGGTGCACTCACTTGTGAGAATGATGATTACCATAGAATATTGTATGTTAGTCCTTTAAGACTTTGACTTTGACGGCAGATAAGGACCACTTGGCCCACCCAGTCTGCCCATTTCTCTACCTATTGGATAAGCTGCAGATTCTAGTTAACCAACAGCCTACTTCCTGCAACCCCCCCACCATAATTGCCTTATGTCTGTCCCATGCATGTTTGAATTCCCCCACTGTTTTAGACCCCACAACCTCTCCAGAAAGGCGGTTCTACAAGGCCCACTACTCTCTTCGTGAAAATAATTTCTCACATTACTCTTGAGCCGTCTCTCTAACTTTTAAATTGTGCCCCTTGTTCTTATACACATCTCTTTCTGAAAGATACTACCCTCTTGGACTTTTTTCAATCAATCAGTCAAGTCTTTATTTAACCAGTCGTTCATCGTTGAGCAGAAGCTCATTTGCAAAATGGACCTGGCTGGAGCATGAACAATTGTATATACAGGTCAACACAGATATTTACAAGGCAATACAGATAATACTCTTTACAGAGAGGAAGAAAAAGAAGTTCATATGTACATAGAATTATACAGATATTGTACAGATTACATGGCATTTACATACATAGAAGTGTCTGTAGGAAGATAAAGCAGGTTATCTAAGGTTGCAGGAAGTAACGTAAGAAAAATTAAAAATATACACCAGGTAGAGGTGAAGGTAGGGGGGAAGGGAGGGAGGTAGGGGAGGAAAGGTTAGGAGGGCACGGTGCACAGAGAGGAGCTGGTAAAACGGGACTTAGAGAAGGTGGATGGAGAAAAGGAGTATGTGTGAGCCCCGGGATTGAATGCTATAAAGTACGGGACATGGTAGGATGTCACAACCCAAGGTAGTGAGCTCCTATCCGAGGTTGGGAAAGGAAGAATAAAGGGATGGACAGGCCTAGTGTTGATAAGACAGGGGGATAAGAGAGAGAACAATTAGGCTGGTGAGGAGCAAGCTGGGGGTCAGTACTTAAAATTGGGTCTAGGCGTGGCTATATACCAGTGCAGACACCGGTACTGGGTCTGAGTGGGTGAAGCAATTACATACTTCTCTGATTGCATGGAAATAAAGCGTCTTGAAGGCATTTATACCGATTAGAGTGCATAATTTGGGGTTTTTTTGTAGATCATTCCATAAGGTAGGTAGCACGAAGCTTATGGCTGCCCTGCCGAAGCGGGATTTTGCTTTGGGTACTTTAAGTGTAATAGCTGAGTAACTTCTTAACGTGTATTTCCCAATTATACTCAGGGGAAGACAGCAGGAGATATAGTAAGGCAGCTTATTAGAGATGGCTCTATAGGTCCAGAGAGCGGTGTTTCTGTGGTGCCTGAACTTTAGTGATGTCCACCCCACTGCTGCATATAGGGTGCAGTGATGCGTGTCGAAGGGGAGTCCCGTTATAAACCTCAGTGCTTGATGGTAGAGCATGTCCAGTTTAGCCATGTAAGAGTTGGCGCATTGGCTGTAGAGGAAGTCAGCGTAATCAACCATGATAGGAAAATAGATTGGACCAGTTGTTTCTTGGCATCTCTGGTGAGAAATTGGTTGATTCTAAAAAAAACAGTCCAAGCCTTTGCCGAAGTCGTTTTAGCAAGTCCTCGATATGTTCAATGAAGGAGAGTCTTTGGTCTATCCAAACTCCCAGTTACTTGAATTTAGTAACAAATTCTAGTTTTTCACCTAGAACTGTGGTAATTTGGGGAACTGTCCCACTAGACACAGGGATAGCTGTATGGATAAAAGGGGAGAGGACCATTGCTTTAGTTTTTTTGGCATTAAGGAGTAGCTTTTTTTTGGAGGAGTTGGCTTTGCAAAAGGTTGAATTCTGACTGTAGGTCATTGCAGGCAGCTTCAGGTGTTGAATGATTCACGTAGAGAACTGTATCATCTGCAAAAAGATGGATGTTGGCTTCTTTTATACAGTAGTCAATGTTATTAATGTAGATTGCAAAAAGTAAGGGCCCTAATATAGAACCTTGAAGTACCCCTCTTTGCAGAGTTTTTAAGGGGGACAGGCCTCCTTCGTCTTTAACTTGTTGAAGGCGCCCTGTAAGATAGTAAACCAACGCAGAGAGGAGGGGGCCACACCTATGGTTTGAAGGGAGGAGAGGAGCAGACTATGGTCGACGGTGTCAAAAGCCTTGCTTAGATCAAGGAAAACAGCATAAATAAAGTTTTTGTTCTCAAGATTACGCTGCCAGTCGTTGGTAACTTTGGCGAGGGCTGAGATAGTGCTGTTTAGCTCTGAATCCAGACTGCATAGGATTTAGCAGTTCGCTAGACTCAAGGTGAGTCCTCAGCTGTGCATTTACAATTTTCTCTGGGAGCTTGGACACCGGTTCTGATGTTGGTAGTTCCGACATCAGTCGTCCCGATGCCTGCCCCATCTCCTATTTATATGACGGCAGGGGTTCCATCTGCATCCCTGATATTTGGACATTATCTGAGACCCTTTAATATCCTGAATTACCCCTTGGGGTTCCCTCTGGAGCTTCCCCTGGCAGGTCCACACCCTGCTTCGACTTTCACCCATGCCTCAGGACATCACTTCCCGGGCTACTCTTTGTACCTGGGTTATTCTCACCCTTACTCAGGACTCCATGGGTATCACTACCCACCTACCTGTCTTCCTGCTCCTCCTCCTCCTCCACCTCCACCACCACCTTAGGCTCTGCAGTAGGATTTTAGGATGATAATTCAGTCTGGTGGAAGGAGGCCAGGACGGAGTTGATCACTGACCTGGAGAGTCGTCTCCCAGCACCTGTGCATTCTTCTCCCAGGTCTTTGTCCCGGTGAACTCTGTTCGTTCCATGGTTCACGTCCTGGAGACTACCTCACCACTCCCCCCCCCCGCCCCCACGAGATTCCTCGTCTGGATTTTGAAACCCCAGAAGACCATCTGCATTCAGGGGAGGATACATCGGAGGACTCTTCTGACCACCAATTGCCGATCCCTAAAGGAAAGGCCTCTCCTAAGTCCCCCCCAGAGGACCCTTCCTTTTTGAACCTCTTGAGGTCCATCCAAGAATTTTACAATTGGGAGAGAGAAGAACAGGATCCTTGAGGAAGAGACTCACCAAGCACCTCGATCGCGAGTCCTTCTCCCCGATCCCAGTTCCTTCCTGGATAGGACCTCACCACGACTATCTGGCAACTGCCTCATTCCATCCCAACGGTCGCCAAAAAGGCAGATCAGGTCTACTGGACACCTGAGGGTGCTTCTTTCTTGGATGCGCACCCCAAGGCGGACTCCATGGTCATCACAGCAGCTCATGATTGCTCAGTAGCCCTGAAGCACATGAGCACTTCTCCTCTGGACAAGGAGTCCAGACCAATTGACCAGTACAGTAACAAGCTCTATTCATCTGCTACATGTACCCTGCGTTCCCTTAACTATGTAGCTCACATGATGTCTTTTCGGAAAGCAACCCTGGCTAAGCTTGAGGCCCACATCCAGTCCATGGAATCTTAAGACCTCAAGGAGGAGCTCACCAAGGACATTCGCCTGTCCAGAATTTCTTGCAGGTTTTGGTTGCTATTACTTCTGCTTGAAGGATTTCCGAGCTTCAGACCATAGTGTTTAAGGAGCCTTATTTGATTTTTCATAAGTACCGGGAGGTCCTTAGAATGAATCCTAAGTTGCTGCCTAAGGTGGTTTCGGAGTTCACACTGAACCAGTCAGTGGAACTACCAGTTTATTATCTGGCTCCTGCGAATGGAGGTGAGGCACTCTTGCACACTTTAGATGTGCATCGGATCCTGAGATGCTACGTCCATTGGACTGAGGATTCCCATAAGGCTGACCAACTATCTGTGTCCTTCTCTCCCAAATCCTTGGTGACGGCTGTCCCCAAATAGTGACTTTCAAAGTGGTTGGATAACTGTATTCGCTTCTGTTATCAGAAGCACAACAAACCTCTGCCAGGGGCTATCAGAGTTCACTCCATGAGAGGCATGGCTGCAACTGTGGCCTTTCTTCGGAATGTTTCTGCAGCAGAGATTTATGCAGCAGCAACCTGGAGTTCGGTCCATACCTTCACCAAGCATTACACTCTGGACATTGCTTCTAGGCGTTGGGCCAGGTTTGGCCTCGCCATTCTGCATGGCCTACTGTCCTAAGCGGGTCCTGATCTGTCCTTTTTGTTGCTCCTCCTCCTCCACCTGTGTTTCTCTCGGTCTCTCTTCTGAGCGACTGCTTGGGATTCAGTCCTACAAGTAATGACCTACTGCAGGAACCCTCTCAAAGCAAGATAGTACAGTTACGTAAGAACTTTACTGTAACAGTAGATCTTCAAGAGAGGTTCCTGCAGTAGGTCATATTTTTCCCTCCCTCCCTCCTTCCCCCAAATTTCTTTTGGGACTCCAGATCCTGTTTCCTTGTTCCTGTCTTTCCTTCAGGAACTCCAGTAGGAGAACTGGAGGGTGGGTGTGGGGATCGCCCACTATATAGGGTCATGCTGACGTCGGTCATGTGACATAGGGTGGGTGGTCCCCCGCCAGGCATTGCTGAAAAAGATTGCTGTGCAGTCCTGACACCAGGTGGCGCTAGTCCTACAAGTAATGACCTACTGCAGGAACCTCTGTTGAAGATCTACTGTTACGGTAAGTTCTTACATAACTGTACTTTCCTGCACCTCATGGCCTGATTTCTGAGTGGCTAGAGTTCCAGGCTTTGGCTGTTTTGGAAGCTGTGCTCCACATTGTGGAAGCCACCTGAAGAGAGTCGACTCACAGATGCTATGCCTTTAAATGGGAACTGTCTTCCATTTGGTTTCAGGGCAAGGAGCTTTATCTCCTTGCCTGCCCTGTGGCTAGTATCCTTGAGTATCTTTGGTCCCTAGTCTCATTTAATCATTCAGTCATTTCATTTATTTTACAGTACTAAGAATCGCACCATTGAATAAGCTCATTTTCAAGTGGTCCTGGATGGACACTAACAGAAAAACATTACCTAGAGGCTAGAATTGTTCAGTACCTAGAGGCCAGCGGGGCACAGGACCCAAAGCAGCATGGATTCACAGCAGGAAGGTCATGTCAGACGAATCTAATCGATTTCTTTGACTGGGTGACCAACGTAATAGACCAGGGAGGGGCTGTAGATATGGCCTACCTAGACTTTAGCAAGGCATTTGACACAGTCCCACACAAAAGATTAATAATCAAGTTAGCCAGCCTAGGAGTGGGTCCCAGGGTGGTAGCATAGGTAGCAAACTGGCTGCACAATAGGACACAGAAGGTAATAGTGAATGGAACACATTCTGAAGAAAGGGGGGTTACTAGTGGAGTACCTTGGGGCTCAGTACTGGGTCTAGTCCTCTTTAACGTCTTTATAGGTGACATTGCTGAGGGTCTGGAAGGAAAGGTATGCCTCTTTGCAGATGACACAAAGATCTGTAACAGAGTTGATACACAAGGGGGGGTAGAAAGGATGAGAAGGGACTTGGCAAGATTGGAGGAATGGTCAGACATATGGCAACTTAGATTCAATGCAAAGAAGTGGAAAGTAATTCACCTGGGAAATAAAAATCCAGGAGAAGGGTACACAATAGCAGGGGAGGTACTAACAACAACAATAATGGAAAGGGACCTGGGGGTAGTCACATCAGATGACCTAAAGGTGGGTAAGCAATGTGAGAAGTCAGTAAGGAGAGCCAGGGGATACTGGGATGCATAGGGAGGGGCATTACAAGTAGAAAAGGGGAAGTGGTTATCCCTCTGTACAGACAGTTGGTGAGACCCCTTCTGGAGTACTGTGTGCAGTTTTGGAGACCTCATCTACGCAAGGACATAGACAGGATGGAAGCAGTCCAGAGGAGGGCAACTAAAATGGTGCAGGGTCTACATCAGAAACCATATGAAGAGAGACTGAGAGAGCTTAATATGTATACCCTTGATGAAAGGAGGGACGGGGGACATGATAGAAACTTTTAAGTACCTCAAGGGAATCAACAAAGTCCAGGAGGGTAGCATCTTTCAGAAAAAGAGATGTGTAAGAACAAGGGGGCACAATTTAAAGTTAGAGGGGGGACAGCTCAGGGGTAATGTGAGGAAATTCTTTTTCACGGAGAGAGTAGTGGACTCATGGAACTGCCTTCCTGGAGAGGTTGTGGGGTCTAAAACAGTGGGGGAATTCAAACATGCATGGGACAGACATAAGGCAATTATAGTGCGAGGTTGCAGGAAGTAGGCTGTTGGTTAACTAGAATCTGAAGCTTATCCAATAGGTAGGGAAATGGGCAGACTGGGTGGGCCTAGTGGTCCTTATCTGCCATTAAAGTATATGTTTCTATTACAGTACATACAATGAGCCAGACATTACACAATACACCCAGATAAGGTCCTGAATAGGATGACAATGGATACATAGCAATGAAGGAGAATATAGGAGATTCTATGCAACATGTCTACTGAATGAGAAAAGAAATACAATTAGTACTGCAGTCAAAAAAGGTGCAAAGATACAAGTGCTATACGGGTGGAGTTGCACAATACAGGCATCCCAAAGGAGAGCCATGAGGACTGTAATATAACAAGAGGGAAAAACGGGTTATGTATTGCAAATGCATTTCTCCTGTACAAAGCAGTCCAATAAGGATTCAAAAGTCTGAAGACAGGTAATGGTAGTAAGTCTTGGGGAGTGTTGGAGATTCCACATGGTAGGGAGAGCATGACTAACCGGAGATTCTCCATATCTTGGTGGTCATTACGTCAGCTGTCAGTTGGGATTGCGAGCGAAGTCCTTTAAGATTCACCTTGCAGCCATCTCTGCATACTGGACACAGATCGGTATGCCAACAGGGGTCCAGGAGAAGGTGGCCAGGTGCATTTTCTTTCTTTCTTTTTTTATTTGTAATTTTTCAACAATAAAAATATGAACACCACAAAGATAAACGCAACAAATCTTGACATTTCATAGTTGTTGAGATAACAGCTCCATTTAATGTAACATAAATAATAAAACAATTCCAGTCATACTATAGGATATACTTAGAAAAATGCTGTTTGCTGATGTGTGGAGTTCATTACTAAACTTAAGGCTTCTGTGGTATAATGTCGGGTCTGCGTGATGCAATATATAAGACCCGGCATCTCCATATTAGCTCAAACTGAGCCTGTCTTTCATTAACCACTGCTGTTAGCCGCTCTATCCCATATACCTCAATCATAAGATCAAGCCATTGATCCATATTAGGGGCCTCATGAGAAAGCAAGTTTCTGGTGATGGCCTTCTTCTCTGTCGGGTGCTTTTTCTAAGGCTTTGACCACCTATTCTTTCAAACAACATGAAGTCTTGTTGTATTCTGACATATGCAGTTAGCCCCAGCATTTTTACTGCCCCGTAGAGGAAAGAGTTAATTTTTGTGCCAGGCATAGAATGTTGAGCTCCAGCTCGGTTTTCATACCTCTGTCTGTGGCGCTTCAGAGTGTAACCGTCAGATTCTTTACTCCACCTAACTGTCAAGTCGCTCCAGAGATTGCTTCTTCGCTTCAGTTCATTAATGTTTCAAAACGGTTTTTCAACCGATTTGTTTATTTTCGGTTTCAAGCCTCTGTCTACGGTACAGTAAGTAGTGTAGATAGGTAGTGAACTGTGTTTTTGGTTTTTCTACTGTGGAAATTGTAATCTTCAGTTCCTGTCAGTCGGTCCGGTTGGGAACCGACTTTGTGTGTGAATTTTATTTTTCTGGGAATTTAGTTGTAGTGTGCTGGTTCCTATCGGCTTAAAAAAAAAGGACTTTTACTGGTTTCTTTTTACAACTCGTGACACAGTTGGCAACCGATAGGACTGTATTACCTGGCTGAAAGCTATAAAGGGTCATTTTTTTCTAGTCAGGCCATGTCTGAGAAACCCAAGGAAAAAAACAGTCCCACTGGGTTTCAACACTGTACAGAGTGTGGGGAGGCCTTTGCCAAGACCGACCCCCACCTCGTCTGTGTTTATTGTGTTGGGTTTGACCACCTCAAAACAGATTGCCAGATTTGTAAAAATTTTTCTAAGACCACTCTGGAAAAAAGATTGAGTAGGCTAAAGAAAAAGAAGGCCGAAAAGTCCGCTGACCCAGATGGCCCGCTTGGTTCGGTTCCGACCAACCCTGAGGAGGTGCCCACTGACCTGGGCGATACGTCTTCGGAAAAAAGGAGAGCTGACCCCGAGGTGTCTGTTCCATCAAAAAGGTGAAAAAAGTCAGCCGGTACAGGATCCAACACCCCATACTCCAACCGCTGAAGAAACAGCAAAAGCGATCAGTATTGTGCAATCGCTTTGCCTGGTTCCATCCGAACCGGCGCCATTGGTTCAGTGCTCAGTTCAGTCGGATCTGACTCCATCGGATTATGATCCAGATACTTATTATGAATTGGAGTAAGGGGGACGAAGAGTTACCTGATGATGATGACAATGATTTTCAAGGTCTGGATGTGCCCATTAAACTGGACATCTCCCCAGACAGACCCTCTAGTGTTTCCCCTCCAAGGCTTTCTGAATCCCCATCTCACTATTTGTTTTACAAAAAAGTGGCCGAAACCCTCCAGCTCCCTATGGTAGAAGCTGTTGAGGAGGAAGAAGAGCCTGATTTTGTTGAGATGATGGACAGTACAGAGTCCAAGAGGTTGTCTATTCCCCTCCATAAATCCCTGGGGAAACAGACAAAAAAGATTTTACACACACCAGCTTCCTTACCTCCAGTGGATAAGAGAATGGACAGGAGGTATATGCTATCAGGCTCAGGTATAGAGTTTTTGTTCAGTCGTTGCAGCCATGTTGGGGTAGTGCAGGCTGCAGCCTGTGACAGGGCTAATATACCTTTGGCTTCACACACCCCAGATAAAGACTCCAGGAAGGTGGATGCCATGGCCAAGAAACAATATTTGCCATCCTCCTTGGGACTCAGGCAGGCTAGTTATATGGCCTACACAACCAGATACCAAAAGTCCAGGTGGGATATGGTTCTGGAACTAGCCAAAGAGCCGGAGGAGGTGGATGCTGATGGGATCGAGGCATCCAAAGTGCAGCTCCATGCTGCTGTGGACTCCCAACGATGTGGCATCGAGAGTCATGGCTACATCTGTGTCTCTCAGGAGGTTTGCTTGCCTCAGATGCACTAGCCTTTCTCAGGACACCCAGGCTAAGGCCATGGATTTCCCTGTGGTGAATAATTCTCTCTTTGGGGAGCAGACAGAGGCTTGCATAAAGAAAATGGATGAGTACAGGACCACCTACAGGAGTGCACAGGCCAAAGAAAGACAAGCTACTCCTCAAAAGCAGCAGTCTAGGGGCAGGGGCAGGCCTTTTCACAGGCCTTTCTACCAAGCCCAGGCCTCCTCTCCCTTCCCACAGAGGGGGTTCTTCCGAGGGAGAGGCAGGAGGGGGATGAGCAGGGCTGCATCCTCTTCCCAGTCCATGGCTCCTGCCAAGCAGACACCCTGATGTGTCAGCCTGGGTCGACTCACCATTTCCAGTAGGAGGCAGGCTGGCTTACTAGTTCCAGGCCTTGGAAGTCTGTTACCTCAGACAAGTGGGTCCTGGAAGTAGTAAGCCAGGGACTGGACCACAGTTTCAAAAAGTTTCCAAAAATGAGGGTCAGGTCTTTTCCACCTGCAAACACTTCCGAAACCATTGCTCTAGAAACAGAGGTTTCCTCTCTGCTGGCTCTCAGAACCTTGGAGAGAGATTCTATTCCACACAGGGGCAAAGGTTTGTACTCCAGATATTTCCTTACCCTGAAAAAGACAGGGGAGTGACAACCCATCCTAGACTTAAGATATTTGAACAAACACATCTTAAAACCGAAGTTCAAAATGTTGACTCTAGGAGTAATTCTTCCCTCTCTAAGGCCAGGGGATTGGTTAGCATCTCTGGACCTCAAGGATGCCTATTTCCACATTCCTGTCAGGTGCTCCCACAGGAAGTACCTCAGGTTCGAGTTGCCTCCAGGCCATTATCAGTTCAGAGCCATGCCTTTCGGCCTAACATCGTCTCCACAAGTGTTTACAATGTGCCTTGCAGTAGTAGTGGCCTTTCTCAGAAGGCAGGGGATTTCTCTATTCCCATACCTGGATGACTGGCTCACTGTAGGACAGTCTTCCAACCAGGTCAAGTCAGCTCTACAAGTCACTCAGGATTTGCTCAGTTCTCTGGGATTCCTTCTCAGTCTGCCAAAGTCAGTTCCCAAACCAGTTCAACTCCTCACTTTCATAGGGATAGAGTTAGATACTGTTCAAGCGAAGGCCTTCCTCCCACTAGCAAGGGTAAGGGCCCTTACAGATCTGATTTCCTCATTTCATCCTCTTCTCCAGCAAGACATTTTCTTTAGCTCTTAGGACACATGGCAGCTTCCACAGCAGTGGTGCAAGGAGCCAGATTCTGCATGAGGGACATTCCGTTCCACCTAAGGTCTTTTTGGTCTCAGAAGAAAGATCCTCTTTCCAAGCTGATTCCAGTGACTCAGACTTTGGTCCAAACTCTTCAGTGGTGGCTGGATCAGGACAATCTCAGACAAGGTGTCCCATTCCTCAATCAAACTCCTTCAGTGGTTCTTACTACAGATGCTTCTCTCCTGGGCTGGGGAGCCCACCTGGGAGCCCTCATAGTGCAGGGTGTTTGGTCTCCCCTAGAGTCTCTCCTTCACATAAGTCTTCTGGAACTCAGGGCAGTATTCTTAGCCCTTCAAGCTTTCTCGGACTCAGTAAGGGACAAGATGGTTCAAGTCACGACAGACAACACCACCACCATGTTGTACATCAACAAGCAGGGAAGCAGTCAGTCCACGGCCTTGTGCACGGAGGCCATGAAAGTATGGTCTCTGGCCTATTCACTTGGAACTTCCCTAACAGCAGTCCACCTTCCAGGGAAGGACAGTGTGCTAGCAGATGCTTTGAGCAGAATCTCCCAACGCCATCACGAGTGGGCCCTGGATCCTCTTGTCCTGAAAGTAATCTTCACCAGATCGGGCATTCCAGAGATAGATCTGTTTGCAGCCCCAGACAGTCACCAACTTCCCAAGTTCTGCTGCAGACCTCCAGTCCTAGGGACTGTTCCCCTGGATGCTCTGATATTGAATTGGGAAGGCAAGTTTCTGTATGCCTTTCCTCCCTTTCCCTTGTTGTTCAGGGTTCTAGTCAAGATCAGGTCACAGCCCTGCACGGTGATTCTGGTGGCTCCAGATTGGGCCAGACAACCATGGTACCCCTGTTGCTGTCGCAGAGAGATCAAGGAGAACCAAGATCGAATGGCTCTTCCGATCTCTCACTATTAGGAGATCATTGAGTATCCGAACTAATGCTGTCTCGGTACTATGCCTCTTCCTGAAACCGGACTAGAGAGGATCATAGACTTCATGGGTGGTAAGAAAGTCATCGAGCTGCAACACGACTACTTTCCTATAACTGTACCCAAAAGGGGCAGGTTAGAGATTGGTCTGTAGTTAGCGAGACAGTCAGGGTCAGGGGGAAGATTTCTTCAAAAGGGGTGTCACAACAGCCTCCTTTAAAAACTCCGGAAACACCCCTTGATCCAAAGAGCCCCAGGCTATCTTCGCAAGGACTGGTCCGATCGTATCCATGCACCCCACAAGGAGGCACATAGGACCAGGATCCAAACTACAGCAAGTCGGTTATAAGCCCTGGACAATCTTCATGATATCCATGATCACTGGCTGGTCAAAATCTGTCCAGGTAGACCAAGGGCACGTAACCTCGCATCGGTCACTGCAATGCTCATTTGAACGTATGCTGCGGATCTCCGACCTGATTGATGACACCTTATCCTCAAAGAACCGAGCAAACTCATCACACTGTGCTTGTGAAAAAAGCTCTCCAACCCTGAAGACAAGCTGGATTGCACAGTCTGTCAACGGTCCGGAAGAGCTGAGCAGGTCGGTTTCTTGATGCAGTTATCTCACTGGACAGGAACTCTGCCTTCTTATGGGAGATTACTGATTGATAGTCCACATAATGGGCCATCAATCTAAGTCTGTCACCCTCCAGGCCGGATTTCCGCCAACAACGTTCCAATCTTCGCCCCACTCTCCTCAGGTCCTTCAGTGTCCCATCAAACCAAGGGGACCGAGGGCGAAGAGAGAGAGGGTGAACATGGACAGGTGTTATGGAGTCCAGTGCCTTCAGCACCATGTTGTAGTAAGAGTAAACATGCTGCTCCTGTCTCCTCTCCATCGACGATGAGCCTGCCTTCTTCTTCCCACTCTAAAGAGCAGAAGCTACTTAAAATGCAAGTAGTTTTGGCAGCCCTCTTAGAGGCATTTCCCAAGTCGTCTACTACACCATCAACGAGACGACCACTGGCCCTCTTTCAGCCCGTTCATCGATGGCTCCTTCGTTGATTACTTCTACAGGTGTTTCTATGCTTCAGCTCCCACTGCTGCTGCCTTCTTTGTATGGATCTCATTACTGCCCATCAGCAGTTCCTGTGAGGTCATCAACATCCCTGCCTGCAAATATTGGTCAGGATGTTTTGAGTTCCTCCTGACATTCTTCAATGGCTCTTCCATCGTTGACATCGAGTACCTTTGTACACCTGTCATTGACAGCTAGATTGGTGCCTAATCCACAACCAGTCTCATCTATTGTTCCCATATAATCAGTTCAAAATACTATGCCAACCCCTGCTTCTTCTCCTCAGTTTGCCATGGTGGATGTCCAAGCTTTGGTGCAGACTGTTCTTGGCCTCACAAAGTCCACTCTTCCTCCTCAAGGGGGTGTCTCTTCAATTCTGGTGTCTGTGCCTTCCAGATATTCCCCTATCTCTAGGATGACCAGTTCCTTCCTGGCTTCTCTGGGACCTATTAACTGGGACATTGAGATGGAGGACCTTGATTTGTAGGACTGGGACCTGGAGGGTCAAGGGGAAGATGTTGATCAAGAACCGTTGTCACTGTTATCAGAGTCTTCGGCTTCCTCTTTACAGGATGAGACTACTACTCCCCTTCCTTGTTCCCCCTCCTGATGATCCCAGTTTTTCTGGTATCATGTTGCATCTTCAGAAAACTTTTGGGTTCCAGGAAATGAAGCAGAACACATCCTGGCATAAATTGGCATGTTACTTGGGTCTCCCAGACTGCCCTTCCCTTGTCATTCCTCCCCTAGTTGATGCTTATGAAGATGCGATCATGGCTGCTTGGAACCAGCCCTTTACTATCCCCTCAGCTCCTCGAAAAGCTGATAGGAATTACCAGGCTCCACTAGAGCACCCTTATTTTACTTCCCCACCACAAGCAGACTCTGTTGTCATTAATGCTGCTCATGACAGGTTGGTACGACCAAAGCATCTGAGCACTCAACCTCAGGATAAAGAATCCAGGTAGCTTGATGTGCTGGGTAAGAAGGTGCATTCTTCTCTCCTACTACGACCCTCAGAATTTTAAAATAATATGGGTCATCTCCGAAAGTATCAAGAGGAGATCTCCATCCAATCCCTCTCGGATACTGCTCCTAAGGTGGATTTGACTGCTAAGCTAACTACTGCCTCAGCTGTAGGCTGTCATTTATTACAGGCTATCCATGATGCAGTGGACTCTACAGCTGGGGCTTTTTCAGCCGGCATTTGTCTTTTAATTTTTTTTGTATTATTTTATTAGACTCTAGGATTACAAATACCTTTGAGCAAGTACTGCTCATTTACAAAGGTTCCACATCAAAGGGTGGAGGGAAACATACATACAAAGGTAAACAATGGTTTACAGTTTTAAATACAGTGAAGGCTAGGCTTTAAATTTGCAGTACATAAAGGAGAGACATCATAAGTCAGTTTATGAAAAAACATTTCAGAGTAAACAGTAAGTCATATAGAGCAGATAGTGAGTTTAGGGTAAAGGGGGTAAAGATGGGGTGGTCAGGCTGAAGGGCCATTGTCAGAGGGTAGAGGTGGGTAGCAAAAGTGCAATGCGGGTAGGGATTGAGGGACCTGAGATCAGATAAGTGCATGAAGGAAGGGAGGTGGTGGGTCTTAGGAGGCATCCCTGGCTCAGAGTTTCTGGTTTTGCACCAGACATCCAGCAATCCATACTAAATGCTCCTTTTAAAGGGGATAAACTGTTTGGACCTCAAACACAGGATATCTTGACCTCCCTACAGGCCTCAGGTCATACTTTACAATCTATATGATCTCTTTACCATACCCAGAAACCCTCTTATAAGGGGAATTTTCATAGGTGTGCCAACAGACAATGATCTGTTCCAAACAAGCAGCAACATAATAATAAAAGGAAAGCTCAAGTTTCCTTGCCTGGCCCAAGAGCCACTCCCAAAGTGCCCCATTACACCCCTTCTGTCCCCCAACAGGGACAGCCTACTGCCTGAAGTTTCCCCCTCGCCTGTGGATTCAAGGCCCATCTCACGGCTGTTGGGGGCAGGTTCTCTCTACATCTCCCAGGTTGTCAAAACATCACCTTGGATGCATGGGTCCTTCATCTAATACAATCAGGCCACACTTTGGATTTAATGGAAGTTCCACCTGATATGCCTCCACGGGCCTCTCATTACCGCCAACCAAGCATCAGTGCTAGCAGAGGTAGTACAGGCCCTGGTGACAAAAAATGCCATAGAGCCTGTTCCCCTTCCCCAGAGGGGTGGAAGATTTTACTCCCATTTTTTTTCTCGTCCCAAAATGGATAGGAAATCTGCAACCCATTCTGGATCTGAGGAACATCAACCTCTGTATAGAGTAAGAGGTTCAGAATAGTTACATTACAAACACTTCTACCTCTTCTGAACAAAGGGGATTGGCTCTGTTCCCTGGATATGAAGGATGCCTACCTCCATATCATGATCCACCCTGCTCACAGACGTCTCCTTCACTTCTGTTTTCAGGGCTGCCATTATCAGTTCCTGGCTCTCCTGTTTAGTCTCTCCTCAGCCCTCCGGGTTTTTATGAAGTGTCTGGCAGTGGCTGCCCTCCATAGCAGAGGACTATACGTCTTTCTCTACCTTGATAATTGCTTCTGACAGACCCATCCAGCCCTCAGTTAGCTGCCACACTATCCCAAACTCTTCAGATGTTCTCCTCCGTGGGAATCATGATCCGCATACCCAAATCCAAGATGGATTACACCTAGTGTCTTCAGTACATAGGGGCTGTTCTAAAAACTTCCAACGGGTTGACCTTCCTTCTCAGGGATTGGACGTACAAACTAATCCTATTAGATGGGAGATGGTCGATATGTCTCATCTTGGGACTACCCCTACCTTCTGGGACACATGGCTGCTGCCATTCACACTGTCCCTCATGTCAGATTACACATATGGGTCCTCCAGTGGATGCTGAGGGTCCAATGGGACCAAACAACGAACAATTTCAAAGCCCAAGTCTTGATCTCTTCTCCAGTCCTTCATAAATTACAATGGTGGATGTCTCTGGATCACCTTCTGTGGGGTGTTCCTTTCCAGGCTCCCATTCCTTGCCTAATTTTGACCACAGATGCCTCCCCCATGGTTGGGGAGCCCATCTGGAGATGGTTCAGACACAAGGGACCTGGAACACACTGGAGGCATGCCTCCATATCAGCATTATGGAGATGAATGTGGTCCTGTATGCCCTACAGGCTTTCTAGACTCTCCTTCCCCAGGATTGTCTACAATACAGTCAGACGGCTCTACCGTTCATTATCTGAACAAGCAAAGCAGTACCCATTTCTATCCACTGTGCAGGGAATCAATTAGAGTATGGTATTGGGCAATCATAAGAGGGATACATCTCACAGCAGTGCATGTCCAGGGCATGGCAAACACTCTAGCAGATGCACTAAGCAAATCCACATTTCGAAAACATGAATGGGAGATTCTCCAGGTCATTCTGGATGACGTCTTCCTCCTGTGGGATCATCCAGTCATAGACTTGTTCGCCACTCCACACAACACCAAACTGCCTCACTATTGCTCACTAGAGCCCGGTTCTGGAACTTTATGGCTGGATGCGTTATCTCATTCCTAGACAGGAAGATTTCTTTACGCCTTCCCTTTCATACAGAGGGTTCTGCTCAAATTAGTCAGAGACAAGGCTTCCATGATCCTCATCGCGGCTCTCTGGCCGAGACAGGTTTGATTGCAGTTGTTACAAAAATTGACTGTAATGGACCCACATTCACTTCCCATTTGCCCTGCCCTTCTGTCACAGGCCAGGGGTTCCTTTCTTCATCCCAACCTCAGATCCTTGCATCTGTATGCCTGGCTGCTGAGGACATAGTCCTTTCCAGATTTCGCGTCTCCCCAATGGTAGTGGAGGTTGTCCGTGTGGCCTGCAAACTTTCCACGCGAACTTCTTATTCTGTGAAGTGGAAGTGGTTTTCCATCTAGGCTAAAGATCATAATTTGAACCCATATTCCTGTCCCCCGCAACACGTACTTTGATTATTTACTGTCTCTATCAGATGGTGGCCTCAAATATTCCTTCATGAAGGTCCATCTGTTGGCCATTTCAGCTTTCCATGTTTTTGTGGAAGATAAACCTTTGAGTCAGCTACAACTTATGAAAACCTTTTTGAAAGGGATTATTCATCTCAGGCCCTATATTTGAGACCCAGTCCCCCATGGGACTTGAATTTTATGCTTGAAAAACATGTTACCTCCTTTTTAGCCTGCAGTCTCATGTGAGCTGCGATTTGTCTCTAGGAAAACTATATTTTTAGTTGTGATTACGTCAGGTCGACGTATTTCGGAGTTATATGCATTGATGTGCAAGGAACCCTACCTGACTTTTCACAAGGATAGGGTGTCCTTACGCACTAATCCTGCATTTTTGCCAAAAGTGGTATCTGCATTTATGTTAAATCAGGCCATACACTTACCTGTGTATTATGCGGAGCCTGTTAATCCAGGAGAATCTTTGCTCCATACATTAGCTGTACATAGAATGTTATGATATTACCTTCATCACACCAAGCCTTTGTGCAGATCAGTGCAACTTTTTGTTTCTTTTGCCCCTGGATAAGAGGGTATTCCTGTCTCCAGGCAGTGCTTGTCCTCTTGGCTGGCCAACTGCATTACTTTTTGTTTAATAAATACAGTAAGCCACTCTCCCAGTGGTGATAAGGCCTCAGCACATGAGGTGCATGGCAGCCTCAGCAGAATGCTTTAGAGGCATTTCAGCAATTGATATTTGTGAAGCTGCTACCTGGTCCCCTGTACATAACTTCACTAAGCATTACTGTCTGGACATTGCATCCAAAAAGCAAACTAATTTTGGCAGGGCCATTCTTCAAGGACTCTTGTCCTAAGTGATTAGGATTCCTGCCTCCTCCCCATTTGCCTCCCAACTGCTGGGGACTCATTCCTATAACTGTGACCTGCTGCAAAAGATTTCCTCGAGGAAGATAGTGCAGTTGCATAAGAACTTACTGTAACAGTAGATCTTTGAGGGAATCTCTTGCAGTAGGTCATGGCGCCCCTCCCTCCCTCCATCCCCTTTGCTTCCTGTTTCAGGAGGGTGACTTGCTCCTGCCTTTTTGCAATACAAAATTGTCTCTAGGGGCTCCCTGCTCCTCCTCGCTTTCCCTCAGATGACCAGCCAACTCATTTGTTTCACATATGGTTGCTGAGGTGGAAAAGAACCAAGGAGCTTTTGGAACCGCCCCCTTTTATACCTCCTAGGACACAACATGTGGTATCATCAGGGGGTGGTTGACTGCAGATACATAATCCAGATGGAATGATGCCTGAGGCTGGATATTCCTGTAAGTGTGACCTGCTGTAAGAGATTCTCTTGAAGATCTACTGTTACGGTAAGTTCTTATGCAACTGTACTTTCTGTGGGCCCATGGCTCCCTTTGGCCCTGTCAATGCTTTTCCTTGCCCCATCATGGGTCTCACTGTTGGATTGGGGTTTGCCATTTTTTGGCACTCTTGCTTTCTGCTGGTCATCACGTGGCTTTGCCTCATCATTATACGCACTATGTTGCAGTCCCCTGCATCGTGCATGGCTGTTATCATGTTTATTAGTCATCAGCTTTGCCTTCGGCCTTACTTTATGGCCGGTCCACTCATCTTCCAGGATACTTCAGTAGGTTCCTAGCTTTGTTTCCTGGTCCCCATTTCCACAGGGCCAGTGATTCTCTCCAGCTTTGTCTCCTGGACTTGTGTCATCAATGTGTTTGCTGAGTGGGTTGGTGTTTCTATTTACGGGATCTCTGTTTTCAACTGGCCTCTGCCAGGCTTTGCCTTATCTGCGTGCCCAGTCCCCTGCTTTGTATAGGTCTGTTTGCTTATTGCCGTTGTCAACTTTGCCTTCACCTTGGCTTTCTGCCACCAGTCCAGCTGTTCCTTTGGGATGTATCTGTCACTTCCTGGCTTAATTGTCAGGCCCCATGTGGCTCATGGCTCCCTGCAGCTGCATTGCTTGACTTTGCCTTGTTGGTGTTTTTTTTCAGTTTGGGATGGTGTTGCTGTTTGTCAGTATCCCTCTATTTGCTGGTTACCGCATGGCTTTGCCTAGTTGATGTCCCCTCTGCATCTTTCATGGCTGTTTGGCTTTCCCATCGGCTGTGGTTGTTTTGCCATTCCGGACATCCTTTGGGCCATTGCCCTCGGTCTCTGGATTCTGACCTGGCCCCTTGTGATTGTGGAGTCTGTGGCTCTCTTGGGCCCAGTCGCGTGGCTTTGTCTTGCCAATAGTTTCATGTTTGGTCACCATCTGGCTTCAGCTCAGCAGCGGTATTTGTTTTCAGATTTCCCATTGACATTGTGGTTTGTTCATGGGGTCTGACCCCATTGACTTCCCTTGTTTATACCCAGTTTCCATGTCGATACGCTGGCCATGGTGTGTCTGCTGTGGATGCTTTCTTTGTGTCGTCAGCTGGAGCTTCTGGGTGTCTTTCTCCTATGCCCTCTATGCTCTGTTGGGGTCACCCTATTGTGGCTCCCTTCTTATTAGCTTATGGGACATTGGCCTACATGTTTGGCTTCTGTGCCTTCCTGCTGGCCTTCCCACTGTTATTAAGGGTACTGCCGAGGAAATGATTTCATAGGTGCGGCTCACTGGAGGGAGATATCAACGAAGAAGGTAGGATGGTTACTTACCAGTAACAGTAGATCTTTGAAGGAGTCTTCTCCACTGATCCAAAATGCACCCTCCCGCCTTCCCCCTTGGTTTGGTGGGGCCTGGTGTGGGTATTGGGCATCAACTTTTCACCCTGTCCACCTTGTACTGGGTTTTCTTTGCTGGTTGTTTTCACTCCCTTTTGGGGCTTTGATGTGCTTGTCTTTGCAATTCGTCGGTCTGGCACAACGTTTTTTCTTTTTCTCCAGCGGACAGGTGGAACTGAGAAGGCTAGGCAAAAGTTCCCAGATGGGTCCGATGCCAGTGGCATCTATGTTCCATAGGTGTAGCTCACTGGAGGAGAGTCCCTCAAAGATCTACTGTTACTGGTAAGTAACTGTCCTTTCTCTGTACACACCCCAAGTTTTTACCTAAGATCGTATCCGAGTTCCATCTTAATTAGTCTATAATCCTGCCTACCTACTTTGCCAACTTCCACAATAAGGGAGGACTCTCCACTCACTAGGTGTTAAATAGCAGGTGTTGACTTCTAAAAAATAGGCAACTGTTTTACTATATTTTGATGTATCAGTAATTACTTTTTACTTTTATCATAAAATATTTGTTAATGCAGTAACACAAGTGGGTTTTAGCCTGCTGCTTTTCACACTGCTAGTAAAAATAATTCAGTAGAATTTTGGTATTGTGATGTCAGAAATTACCAACTATATATGAGCCCAATGTATTCAGTGAGAAACTAAGTATACTCTTCTATCTTTTTTAGAAGAAATTTATGCTTCTTTCAGCAACAGACTTTGCCTTTTATATGTTTGCACTGTTGTGGTCGATCAGTATCATTTTATGATTTTTAAAAGACCAATTAGCTTCTTTTTTCTTCTTTCCTAGTAAAATCTGGTTAGGAAGAAAATTTTACCTACTAAATTACACAAAAAATGACAAGATTATCAAAAATCACATATTTCTATTAAATATATAATATTTTGGTAGTAGAATGTGTTATTTCTCCATAAAAATCTGAAAACTGGTTTGCAGTTTCCCACTGAAATACAGTACACTGCCAGCCTTGCCAGTAAAGCTCTTGTGACATCATAATACAAGAATTCCATTGGATTCTTTTTTACTACTAGTAAGCAAAATATAAATAAAATGCTGAAAAGGTAATTAATGAAACAACTGAAAGCAAACACAGTGATTACAAGGACATCTAAGGGCCCCAAACCTTAAAGCTCATGATACGCTGGGCGGCCATTTTGTATCCGGTTACTCAATGGATGGTTCGGACTTCATATGGAGCTATTGGGTAAATATATACCTCCTTACTAAGCAGTTGCTTTTTGGGACAACCTTAGGTTTTACCTGGACAGGACTACAGACATCAGACAGGCTGGAGGCAAGGTACAGGCCAACTCCACCAGAGTGGTTGCCATTGTTGTTTCAGAAATACGGTTCACACAACATGAAGTCTTGCTATATTATGACAATTGCAGTTTGTCCCACCATTAGAACTGCTCCGGAGGTGAAAGAGTTAACTACCATGCCAGGCATGGAGTTTAGAGCGCGAGCTCGGTTAGAGAAACTCTGTCTGGTTATTTTCAAACCGAAACTGTCAGATTCTTTACTCCGCCTTACTGAACAGTCGCTCCGGAGATTTTTCCTTCTGCTCGGTTCATTTCTCGGTTTAAACAGTATTTTCTCAGTTAAATTCAACCGCGAGTATTATTATTTTAACCGCAAACCGATCGGTTCAAGCTCTGTCTATGGTATTGTGAGTAATAGATAGGTTTATTTCTGTGTGGAACTTGTAAATTTTTATCGGTTCGGTTCGAACCGATCAGGCTGTTTAAAACTCTTTAAAGTAAGCATTTTAAAGCTTTTTAGAGTGCGGTTCCGGTTCTTATACGGTTCATGGTTCATTACAGTTTTTCCACGACCCGTGACGGTTGGGAACGATGAGGATGTACTGCCTGGCACTGTCAAAAAGGGCAAGTTTGTTGGTTAGCTGGCATCATGTCTGAGAAACCCAAAAAGAAAAACCGGGCCCACTGGGTTTCAACACTGTAGTGTCTGTGGGGAAGCCTTGCCAAGGCTGACCCCACACTACATGTGTCTATTGTCTGAGGTTTGACCACCTCAATTCAGACTGCCAGATTTGTAAAATGTCCCTGCAGCCACCCTGGACAAGAGAGTGGCAGGCTCAGGGAACGAGAGGCCAAAGTCCGCTGACCCGATGGTCAGCCCGGTTCGGTGCCAACCGAACTGGAGGGAGTGCCCTGACCAGGCAAGACTTCCTTGGGCAACGGTGCTGGCTCTGAGGACAGTTCCAGCAAAGAAAACTAAAAAATCAGCAGGTTTGGAGTCCAAAATTCCTTCTCCAACTGCTGCAGAAATAGCAAAAGCTATACAGATTGTACAGTCACTTTCTCCGGTTCTGTCCGAACCGCCACTGTCTGGTAAAAGGTCGGTTCGGCCGGTTCCACCGGTTCAAGAATATGATATTGAAGAGTTTTATGAACCAGAGGAGGGGGAGGAGGATTATGATCAGTGTGAATGTGACTTTGAGAGTCTGGATGTGCCCATTGAACCGGACATCTCCCCAGACAGACCTTTGGAATCTCCCCCTATGCTTTCTGAGTCCCCTTCTCACTTTTTGTTTTATAAAAAGGTTGCTGAAACCCTCCAGCTCCCATTAGAGGAAGCTGTGGATGAGCAAGAGGAACCTGATTTTGTGGAAATGATGGATATCCCAGAGTCTAGGAGATTATCTATCCCCTTACATAAATCATTTAGGAAACAAACAATAAAAATACTAAAGCTCCTAATTCTGTGCCTCCTGTTGACAAGAAGATGGACAGGAGGTACACTTATCAGGTCCTGATACAGACTTTCTTTCACAGCAATGCAGTCATGTTAGGGTAGTTCAGGCTGCAGCCTGTGATAAGGCTAACATTCCCCTGGCTTCACATCCTTCTGACAAGGACTCCAGGAAGATTGATGCCATGGCTAAAAAACAATACATGGCAGCGTCCTTGGGACTCAGACAAGCAAATTACATGGCTTATGTGGCAAGATACCAAAAATCTAGATGGGACACTGTCATGGCTTTGGCCAAACAGGCCCCTGGCCAGCTTGCCAAGGAGTTGGAGCAGGTGGCTGCTGATGGTACTGAGACATCCAAGGTGCAGTTCCATGCTGCTGTGGATTCTAATGATGTATCCTCTAGAGTCATGGCTACATCTGTGGCCTTTCGTAGGTTGGCTTGGCTCAGGTGTACTAGTTTGTCACAGGATACCCAGACTAAGGCCATGGATTTTCCTGTGGTAGGGAATTCTCTGTTTGGGGAGCAGACAGAGAATTACATGAAGAAAATGGATGAATATAGAACAACTTATAGGAGTGCACAAGCCAAGGAGTGGCAAGCCACTCCTCAGAAGCAGACCCCCAGGGGTAGAGGTAGGCCTTTTCACAGGCCTTTTTACCAAACCCAGGCTTCTTCTGCTTTTGCTCAGAGGGGGTTCTTCAGAGGCAGAGGCAGACGGGGCGCAAGCAGGCCTGCTTCCACCCCTCAGCCTAAAGCCCCTGCCAAACAGGCACCCTGATGGGGTGCCCAGGGCCAGTTCTCCATTACCTGTAGGGGGCAGGCTGGCTTACTTCGTTCAGGACTGGGAGTCTCTAACATCAGACAGGTGGGTCCTGGAAGTAATAAGCCAGGGTCTGGTTCTCAGCTTCAAAAAATTTCCAAAGATGAGAGCCAGATCTTTCCACCTGCAAACCCTCTAGAGACCTTTGCCTTAGAAACAGAAGTCTCAACCCTCCTGGCTCTCAGAGCTGTAGAAAGGGTTCCCCCCCCCTACTCCAGGGCAAGGGTCTGTACTCCAGGTACTTCCTTAACCCAAAAAAGACAGGAGAATGGCGGCCCATTTTGGACCTAAGATATCTGAACAAGCACCTTTTGAAACCAAAATTCAAAATGGTGACTCTGGCAATAATTTTACCTTCTCTAAGGCCAGGGGACTGGCTAGCTTCCCTGGACCTCAAGAATGCCTATTTCCATGTTCTAATCAGAAGCTCCCACCGAAAGTACCTCAGATTCTAACTGCCCTCAGGTCATTACCAGTTCAGAGCAATGCCCTTCGGCCTCACCTCTGCCCCAAGGGTATTCACAAAATGTCTAGCAGTAGCAGTTGCTCATTTAAGAAGGCAAAAGATTGCTGTCTTTCCCTACCTAGACGACTAGCTTATTGTAGGCCAGTCTCCAGAACAGGTCAAATCACACCTGCAAGTTACCCAGCAGCTGCTCACCTCTCTGTGTTTCCTGCTCATTCTCCCAAAGTCAGTGCTGGAACCTGTTCAGGTACTCACCTTCATAGGTGCAGAACTGGATACAAAGCAGGCCAGAGCCTTCCTGCCCTTAGAGAGGGTAAGGAACCTGGTGGCCCTGGCCTCCTCCTTCACTCTGCAGGTCTCTCGACCAGCAAGGCACTTTTTACAGCTCCTAGGACACATGGCTGCTTCCACAGCTGTAGTACAAGGAGCAAGATTTCAGATGAGGGACATTCAGTTTCACTTGAGAGCCTTTTGGTCTCAAAGAAAGATCCCCTCCAAGTTGATCCCAATGACTGAACCCTGATCCAGGCCCTTCAGTGGTGGCAGGATCAGAGCAATTTAAGACTGGGGTCCCTTCATCCCTCTATCTCACTCCTTGACCCTTACTACAGATGCGTCCCTTCTGGGATGGGGAGCTCACATGGGTGACCTCTCCACCCAGGGAGTGTGGTCCCCTCAAGAGTCTCTGCTCCACATCAATTTGCTGGAACTCAGAGCTGTCTTTCTAGCACTTCAAGTGTTTTCTGCATCTGTTCAGAACAAAGTGGTACAAGTCAGAACAGACAACACCACCACAATGTGGTACATCAACAAACAAGGGGGCACTCTGTCTTCGGCCTTGTGCACCGAAGCAGTGAAGTTGTGGTCTCTGGCTTATTCCCTGAACACTTCCCTCATAGCAGTTCACCTCCCAGGTAAGGACAATGTCCTGGCAGATGCTCTCAGCAGGATTTCCCAGGGCCATCACGAATGGTCACTGGATCTCCAAGTACTGGGGATAGTTTTTGCCAGATGGGGCACTCCTCAGATAGATCTTTTCGTAGCCCCAGACAATCACCAACTTCCACTGTTTTGTTGCAGGCCCCCAGTGATGGGCTCAGTCCCCCTGGGTGCCTTTCTCCTAGATTGGGAAGGGAAGTTTTTGTATGCCTTTCCCCCCTTCCCTCTCCTTTTCAAGGTGCTAGTGAAAATCAGATCCCAGCCTTGCAGGATGATTCTGATTGCTCCGGATTGGGCCAGGCAGCCCTGGTACCCACTCCTTCTGTCCTTAGCAGTCCATCTTCCCCTGTGCCTCCCCAGGAAACACAACCTGTTATCTTGTGCCCAGGGGAGAGTTTGGTATCCGAATCTCTAATCCCTCAACCTCAAGGCCTGGCTCTTGAGGAGTTAGAATTTGCTGACCTACACCTTTCTCAAGGTGTTCTTGACATCCTGAAGGCTTCTAGGAAGCCTTCCACTAGGGCTACTTATAATTCTAAATGGAAAAGGTTTTCCATCTGGTGCTCTGGGAAGCATATTCCCCTGGAATCTGCTGATTTACCCATGGTTTTGGACTATATGGTCTATCTTAACTCTTTGAGTCTGAGACCAGCTACCCTGAAAGTACATTTGGCAGCTGTCTCTGCTTTTATTTCAGCAGGAAAGCCCTCTTCTCTTCCACTCACCCTGTATTTTCCAAGTTTTTCAAGGGATTACTTCATACTAATCCACCTTTCAGGGACCCGGCCCCTGCCTGGGATCTTAATGTTTGCATTGCTCAGTTGATGCAACCTCCCTTTGAACCGCTGTCTTCTGCAGAACTTAAGTATTTGACTTGGAAAACTGTTTTTCTAGTAGCCATCACTTCTGCCAGGCACATAAGTGAGTTACAAGCCTTGTCAGTGGAGACTGACTTTATTTCCTTTCACAGGGATAAAGTAGTCCTTAGGACTAACAGGAAGTTTTTGCCTAGGTGGTTTCAGATTTCCATCTTAACCAATCTGTCTCCTTCCAGTGTTCTTCACTGACCATTCCTCCTCTGGTGAGAGGAGGCTGCACAGCTTAGATGTTAAGAGGGCCCTTAGTTACTATATAGAGCGTACCAAGGGTCATAGGTTCGAATCCCTCCAACTCTTTCTCACTTATGGTGAGGGTGGGAAAGGTAAACCTGCCACTAAGAGATCCATTGCCAGGTGGATTGTCTCGTGTATCCAATTTTGTTATCAAAAACTGGGAAAGGTTCCCCCTTCAGGCCTGAGGGCTCACTCTACCAGAGGTACAGCTGTGTCTCTGGCTGCTGCCAGAGACATCCCTATCTTGGAGATATGTCAAGCAGCTACCTGGAAAACGGTACACACTTTCATCAAGCATTACTCCTTGGATATCCAGGCCAGGAGGGATGCTAGATTTGGCACAGCCGTGCTTCAGAGCCTATTCCCTAAGTAGGTTCTGTCCCTCCACCATGGAGGTACTGCTGTGTATTCTGCAATTGTCATAATATAGCAATACTTCATGTTGTTTGAAGAAAAAATTACTCACCTTAGTAATGTTGTTTCTTCTAATGGAGTCTTGCTATATTATGACCTCCCCCCCAGCCTGCCCCTCTCAGAACTTCTACTTGGGTATGGGGTGGGCAGTCCAGTGTTGGCACTTGTTATGCCCATTTTATGTTTTTTCCACCCCTTTTTGGAGTTTTGGGGTGTTGTGTTTTATTTTATCTTATTTATTATTTTTCTGGTCCCCTGACTTGAGTCTTGGTGTTGGGACCAGGAATAGGTGTAATATTTAGGTAGCCAGTTGGCTGAGTGAGGTTACAGCTTCCACACAGAACCTTAGTGAGTTTTTGCTCGTAAAGATCTGACAGTTTCGGTTTGAAAATAACCAGACAGAGTTTCTCTAACCAAGCTCGCGCTCTAAACTCCATGCCTGGCATGGTAGTTAACTCTTTCACCTCCGGAGCAGTTCTAATGGTGGGACAAACTGCAATTGTCATAATATAGCAAGACTCCATTAGAAGAAACAACATTACTAAGGTGAGTAATTTTTTCTTTGTGCCTGTTAGAGAAATTTGCAGAGCTGCTACGTGGAGCACAGTGCATACCTTTACCAAGCACTGTGCCCTGGATGTCCATGCCTCACAGCATGCCACCTTTGGAAGGACATTTCTGAATGGATTACTATCCTGAGTCCTGAGCTCCATCTTCCTTACTCCAGGGTACTTTCTGTGAACTTGGTACTCTGACCAGTTAGTGAAAATCTATGGAGAAGGTTGATTCTTGGACAATATGAAAGTTACATACTTAATTTACCCTAACTGTTGATCTTCCTGAATATCTTCTCCATAGATTACCAAGTCTGCCCACCGTCCCCTGGACTCACTTCAGTACTGTGTTGATCTTCACTCTCTTTTTAATTTGTTTGGGGTATAAAAACACTGTATAACTTGGTTTGTGGCCTTCTTACATGGGCCGCCAGGGCTATCTTATATCCTTAGGTTAAGTGCATACAGCAGAGGCAGTCACTGTGCAACGTCACAAAATACTGCATGATGATAGTGCTTAATTGCCATTGAATTACACTGTTTCCTGCAGCACACTGCAGCATTTTGTGATAGACTGCAACATTACTGTGTTGCATCCTGGCTGGCGCCATTGTAAGTTACTTATTAGGTTCATGCTGTTCACCTCCTTGGTAAAAAGAGTAATAAGGCAGTTGGGGGCTGTCACCACTGTATACCAGGGGCATGTGGGGTGATGCTCGCACTACAAGCCCCCCAGAAAAGTTCAGGCTCCCGTCCCACAGTATCCTAGTGCCTCCAGCGCAGACCCATTAGTGGTACTCTGTTGAAAAGATATTCAGGAAGATTAACAGTTGCAGTAAGTACAGTATGTAACTTTCATTTGTTTACGGTTGCCCATAAATCATTGTATATGTTTCAACCCCCTACCACCGTTTTGAAGAATATTAGTTATTTGCAGATCAGGGCTGCCTACCAGATGAGAGCATCCTTTTAACAAATAATACATCTCTTGACATTTATCAGCACTAAGAAAGGGGTTTCCTCTTGAATCATATGCCCATTTCCAGTTTTGTTCCCAAATCCTTCTCTCCAGTGCTCCAAGAGTGCAGTGCAGACCCAACATCACATATTAGTGGAGTGGGCGTTGGTCTCTGACACCCTACCAAGCCCATAACTCACTGCTGCAGGGGCTGCTACATAGCTGCAGCCCTCTGAGGTCGGAGCCACGAGGGGAGCAGGCAGGGCTCTCAGCGACCCCGCAACACCCTGCTCATAGCACAGCTGCAGAGAGTGCTGCAGCTCCATGTGCACATCTAGTCCTCCTTCCCTGGAGTGTAAATGAATCACCTGCGTGACTTGACCCCCTCTCAATAAGTCCAGACAGCAAGAGCCTTAAAGAGCCCTGATACCGTTGTGACAAGTTTGAGAAAATGTTATGTTTAGCACAAGTGAGCTTATATTTTAATATTGTTTCTGTATTTCTCATTCTTCTTTGTTACTAAGAACATTTGCATGTAAACAGGATCACTGCCCTATCTGTACTGGCTGCTTGCCTACATATGACATCATAATTTTGTTTATGACATCACAATCTGTTGCTGTGGAGAGAATTACGATCCCATAAATGGGGGATTATTTATTTTATTTTATTTATTTAAAAGTTGGTAACCGGAAAAAGCACCATAACCAGAAGCTCATTTCCAGGTACAACCCAGATTATGATGTCATATGTAGGATAGCAGAAAGAGCAGATAAAGTCTAAAGGACAGTAAGCCTATTTCGTACAGCTGTCCTTGGTAATAAAGAAAAAAGTTAAATAATTATAAAAAAATACCTGAAATATAAACTGAATTGTCTAAATCTCACATTTTTCCAAGCTTTTCTAATGGTGTCAGAGGCTCTTTAAGGCTGGTTAAAAACCCAGGTCTGTCATAACAACATAGTATTGTGATGGCAAAAGGGGCTAAGGGTCCATCTTGTCTTTCTCTCTCCCACTTCTGCACGGCAGTGATGATATCGTATTTTAGTATGGATGCACATCCTGACTTCTCAGCTCTAATGCTACCCCTACTCGCGTAGTGTCAGTGGCTCAGTAGGTAGCACAGTCGCCTCTGAGGCCGGGAGATCAGAGGGCTGTGGGTTCAGTTCCCACATCTGGCACTTGGGTTAATATCCTAGTACTGACACTGTAGTGCAGCATGAGAGGGGTGCTGCACTTCTGAGGTGCCGTCTTTCGGATGAGACGTTAAACAGAACAGACCTGGGTTTGAATCCCACAGCTTCCACTTGCATACTGTGTGACCCTGTGCAAGTCACTTAACCTCCTTGTGCTCCCAGGTCGCTCCTGTGAAAAAGCTTTCAGCTTAGTGTGCTCTACCTGGTTAAACAACAACTAAAAAAAAAACGAGGTCCCATCTGCCTGGATTGGTGGTAGTTCAGGTGGATGTTAAAGATCCCATGACACTTATCGAAAAGAGCAGGGGCATTTCCCCAGTGTCCTGGCCAAATTTCCCTCATTCACTAAAAATACTACCAACAGCTTAATCTGATTCAAGGTCAGTTGGCATTCATCTGTATCCCCCTCCCCCGGGTCGTGCCTGAAAATAGGCAGGATTTGTCTAGTGCACTTACCCGGTCAACAAAACTAAATAAAAAAAAAAAACCTCAGTGCCATTCTCCCTCATGAACCTCTGTAGTCCTGCTCTGAAAGTCTAATCAGTGCTAGCTTTCACTACCTCACAGGGTAGGCTGTTCCTGGTTAACCACCCTTTCCTACATGGTAGCATATTGTGTTTGATTCTTAGCCTATTGTAGACAACAACAGCCTGTTAGTTGTTGCCTTATGAAGTGTAACCACTTTGGATATTGTTTTAATTTTTCTTATACAGAGTGTTTTGCACACACCATATCACAAAGCACATTACAGAGCAGTGAGTTAGTTACTGGTAGCCTAGGGGCTTTGTATGTGGTACACATGCAGCAACCATTACGCACACTAATTAAGCAGTAATGTGACCAAACAGGTGATGAATGACTGGCTGGGGCGAAGCACCAAGGACCAGCCTCTTCCAACCAGTTGTTAATCATACAAGCATTGGATTTGATGGCAGAAAAGGACTGCTTGTCCCATCAAGTTTTCCCAGATGTTTGCAGCCTAGTCTGTCTCATCAGACCCTATGTGGTCTTTGGTGACCCTACCACCTCCATGCCTCTTATCTGATATACCCTTATCGGCATCCCATGCATGCTTGAAGCTCACCACTGTTTCAGCCTCTACGGCATCTGCTGGCAGCCTGTTCCAGGCATCTACCACCCTTCCAGTGCTGAAATATTTCTTTACATCTCTTTAAGTTTTCCTCCCTCCAGCTTCATCGCATGCCTCCTGGTCTTGGTGCTTGAAAGAGACCGACCACATGCACTCTGTTCACCCTTTTTAGATATTTGCAGGTCTCTGTCACGTCACCTCTTTCTCTCCTGTCCTCTCCTCTCTTCCAGGGTGTACATGTTAAGATCTCTGTCTCTTCTCATAGGGCTTCCCATGGAAACCATGTACTATTTTAGTTGCCCTCCTCTGGACTACCTACTTCCTGTCTTTATCCTTTCTAGGGTGTGGTCTCCAAAACTGAACACAGTACTTCTGGTGTGGTTGCACCAGCGATTATTGCAGCAGCATCACCACCTCCCTCCTCCTGCTGGAGATACCCCCTCTCTGTGCACCCCAACATCCCTCTCACCCTACCCACTTCCTTGTCATACTGCCATGCCACCTTGAGGTCCTCAGATATGATAACCAGAGGTCCCTTTCCTGCCTAGTGACTGTTAGTACCTCACCCACAACTTATACTAAGCACTAGGGTTCTTAGGCCCCAGATGCATGATTTTGCACTTTTTTGCTTGAACCTCAACTGCCATACTTTTGACCATTCCATAAGTTTCCCAAGATCCCTGTGCATTGTCTCCACCCCCTCGATTGTCCACCCTATTGCAGATTTTGGTATCATCTCCAAAAAGGCATACCTTCCCTTCCAGTTCTTCTGCAATGTTCCCTATGAAGACATTGAATTGGAATGGTCCCATAACCCAGCCCTATGGTAACCCACTTGTCACATTTCCTTTCTCATAATGAGTACCATAACCACCACCCTCTGCCTGCTATCTGTTAACTAGTTTCTAACCCAATTTACCACTTTGGATCATCACTCCTAGGCTGGCCGACTTTCTAATCAGCCTCCTGTTCGGTGTTGTTTCAAAGATCTTGCTAAAGTCCAGATAGGCCACATCGACTGCCTTTTCCTGATCAATTTTTCTGGTCACCCAGTCAGAGAAATGTATTATTTAGTTTAGCCTGACCCTCTTCCTCCTCCCCCATGAATTCATGTTGTCTGTGGTCTTCAATATACTCTACCAGTCTTTCAATAGAGTTTCCATTACTTTTCCCAGCACTGAAGTGAGACTGACTGGCCTATTGTTTCCAGTCTCCTCACTGCTGCTACTCTAATGCAGAGGGACCGCATCAACCCTT
This sequence comes from Neoceratodus forsteri, assembly GCA_016271365.2. Lineage (NCBI taxonomy): Eukaryota > Metazoa > Chordata > Ceratodontiformes > Ceratodontidae > Neoceratodus > Neoceratodus forsteri. The sequence continues at coordinate 1,009,011,747 of CM028130.1, read as the reverse complement.
CTCCAGTCCTCTGGAACCACACCAGTTCCAAGTGAGCTGTTGAACCAGGCTGTCAGTGGGGCAGCTAGCACCTCCCTTACTTCAAGTACCTTGGGTTGAGTCCTGCCTGGCCTTCAGGGCTGCAAGTCCTTTCAGGATTCTTTTATCTGAAAATGGATTTGTGAACACCCCTCCCAGTCTATTCCTGATTCTCCCTGGCCATCTCCTCCTTCCTCCACTGTGAAGACTGAGCAAAAATATCTGTTTAAGATATTAGCTTTTTCTTCGTCTCCTTCCACACAGTCTCCCAGTTCTGCCCTTCTAATCCTTACTATTCCTTCCCTTGTTTTTCTCTTCTCACTTATGCACCTGAAGAAAGTTTTATCCCCTTCAGTGACCAATTTGGCAGTCCTTTCCTCTGTTTGTGCCTTTGCTTCTCTCACTGCCTTGCAGGCTTCCTTTTGCACTGCTAGGTATACCTCCCTTTCATTTTCCCTCTGCTTTTCCTTATACTTTCCAAATGCAACCCTTGTTGGGGTTTGTTTTGGTACTGCCGTTGCCACTTCCTTTGAGAACCATAATAATCTCCAGGAAATGACAAGCTGGGAAGTCATTACTGTGTACAAGTCTAATCGCATTAGTAAGGGGGAAAATCCCTTTTTTTTTTTTTGTTAATTAAATTTTACAGATGCACATGCTGTTCTGTACCAGGCATTTCTATGGGATTAACACCTGCTATGGCAGCCAATCGGAGTGCACGTTTGCCTCATTGATAATTAATTAGACTTATACCTCACACATGACTGTGTTGCATTACAGCCTGAGATAGTGAGGGAGGAAGTGTTTTAGCAGGACAGCAAGGAAAACTTCTCATTCAGAAAAGTCCAGGGGGCTGGCTCTGTGGCTTTGAGCAGTGGAACCTCACTTTGGCATGCTGGCGGCTTGGGTTTGTACCTCAAGCCCATGACATCAGAAATGAAGGCTGGCAGGGAGGGATTCAGGGCATCCTTCAGATGCTTCCCTCCCAAAGGGTGTGTGGCACAGCTCTGCTTGTCTAGCAGCTTCTAATGGTGGCATTGCAGTGGTGTACTTGGCAGGTGGGTGACCATGCACTGCCTAGTTTCCATGCCCCCAGGATTCCACTGCCGTTAACACGTACATGGATGGTGAGTGGAGCCCAAAAAACAGGAAGCAGATTGGTGCTGGGTATACTAGGAGACAGCGTCTCTGACATCCTCTCCAAAGTCAGCAGGCCCCAGAAGCAAGCTGGCCAGCTACCTTCACACTCAGCAGTCTGATCAAAGATGTTATTTTGGTGGTGGCAGCAGGTGGGCATCCCAACATAGATAATTTGGAATCTCCAGTCCACAGAGGACTCTGGGGATTGGTGGCATGACCAGCAGTTCAGGGCGTGTGTTGCGGGCAGAGGGGGTATGCCTCGTGCAGTGCCCAAAGAGCAGGTGCCCTGAGGAAGTGCCAGTGAGGCACAAGGCTACTTGGGTATTTTTGGGAGTCCTTCTCTCTGTGTACCACAGTATTATTTGTAGTTTTGCATGATATTTGGCATCAAAACATCTGAAGAAGATATTCCAGACATAGTTCTATGTATTAACTGCTTTGCGAGTGTTCCTATTGGATTGTCCATTTGTGCGTGAGAGCTGGTTGCTCTTGAGGCCGCACCACTCCGCAGTACTGTGACTTAACTCTGTCATTGTTTGGGGTCTTTAACGTCTGCTTGGACAGCCAGCTAAGACAAGTAGACAGGATCTTAGTGTAATGTCTTATTTAAAGGATGGCCCCTTAAACAGTGCAGCCCCCACCCACAATGCAGCACTACATTGTTAAGGTTTGGTATTAGCCCAAGTACCTTGGGGGAGGGGGCTTGAACCTGCAACCATCCGAACTTCCTAGCCGGCCCAGTGGTGTATCAGACTGAGGCACTATGCACCTTACCTGGCACCATGCCAGTGACCCAGGTTCAGGAACAAGCTTAGGCTCCAGGGGTTGGCCAGGGAGGGAGAGGATTGAGCGTCCAGTGGACAAATGTCCTCTCCTGGGGTGGGGACTTGCCGACTCAGCCCTTTGGCTGCCCCAGGTGGAGGCCTGGGGGTAGCGCTGGCAGCTTGAGTGATGCACTAAGGGAGGGGCTGCGGCTCATGGCGTGCAAATGCCTCCATGTACGTTTACTTCTGTGCCATCATGGCAAGGGGAACTAGGGGAGAAAAGTGGAAAGTGGACTGTCGCAGGCTATATGAAGCCCTGCCTGCCCACCTTTGCCCCATACCATTGCCAGTTTGCCTGGCCCAATCTGGATTGAGCTTCTGGGTGGGGGGAGGACGGCTCTCCCCTTCCTGACCCCTGCCACGGGGTGGGGGGGGAATCTGTGTGGGATTACAGGGCTCGGTGGACTGTGAGATGGGTGCTGCATGAGAGGGGTGGGGACAGAGCTGATAAGCCTGCCTGCAGCAACCCACCAGGAAAGAAAAGCAATATTAGAAAAAGAAAAAGAATCCAAACTTCCTGTGCCAGAGACGAGAGTGCAATCTAGTGAGCCTCTGACAATGACCTAAGAGTAAACTACCATTTAATATATGTAAATTACAGGAGTGTGGGTACCGAAAGCCTAATTCTGATGATTTTGTTCCCAACTATGGTGGCATTGCCAGAGAGTGGTTCTTCCTTCTTTCCCACGAGGTCCTGAACCCCATGTACTGCCTGTTTGAGTATGCAGGGAAGAATAACTACTGTCTGCAGATAAACCCTGCCTCTTCCATCAACCCTGATCACCTGACGTATTTCCGCTTCATCGGCCGACTTATCGCCATGGTGAGCTCGTTTTTGAAGTTTATATGTGGGTAAAGAATTCAGTGTGGCTCTTGCTGATGTTTTCAGATTCCCTGACTGGAGAGTCTGAATGCCTCACTAAAATGAAAGGTGCATGTTAGAATTTTCAGGGAGTTCACAGGCCTGATAAGAAAATCACATAGCTTGCTACAGAATTCTTAGAGCTTCCCAGATATTAAAAGACTTAAGAAGTTGCTGTAGCAGGTTTGAAGCCCACTGGTGACTCGTTAACCCATCACTCTGTCATGTGGGAGATGCAGGTTCAGGAGCGGCCTTGGGCTGCTGCATGTTGTGCTAAGGGGAGACTTGCCCAGTCTGGCAGAGGAAGTTGCCCCAGAACACCCCCTACTGACTGACCTGTAGAACAACACTAGCATCAGCCTGTTGGGAACTGTACGCCTAACCTGCCCTCCAAGCAGGAGGTGTGGTAAGTGGCATAGACAACAGGAAAGGAATTTTGGTTTTATATAGTGTCTTCATACACATTGTATCCCAAAGCACTTTGCAAGTCTTAAACTGTTATCAAGTGAGCTACAGTACCATTAGGTTTGTGCAGGGAGCCTAAGTGACATTGAGGGAAGGTTCTGAAAGCTTGTGAAGTGGGGGAGAGATTTAGCAACTTGCTTAAGGTCACACACTGAGCAAGTCATGGTGGGATTCAAACGTGGGTATGCAGATTCACAGCTTTTTGCTGTAACAATTAGGTTTTACTGCCCTAACATAGACATCAGTCTGTCAGGGACTGTACACCTAGGGTCCAGCTGTGAGAATGGACTGCAGGGAGGTAATCCCTCTGTGAGCACTATGTTATTACTGAGTCTGGGCTACAGTTAATTGATAGTCTTTCATGGCTGTGAAATCCCTGAGGGAATTTGCATCTAGTGCACTGTATGATTCCTAACTACCACCCCCACCCTAACCTTCTCTGTCTTAGGAGATGGTCTGGATGCAGAACACTCAGCCGCTGAGAACGGTATCACAGATCCCTGAATCTTTCAGTATTTCTGCAATGGACTGTTATTCTACCAAGGAACTTGGAAGTGACAGTGCAAAACTTGAAAACTGATCTTCCAGGAATCAGTCTTTACCATTCAATACTGGTAGGTCTAGATGCTAGGACCCTGCGGGAGCATATAGCTTTAAAATTCTTGAGCTAGGGGACCGATGTCAGGGATGGTGCTGCCCACGAGGCAGACACACAACGTGGCGCTCGCAGGCTGGCCAGTAACCGACGCCGGACCCCTGCTCTCCTTAGTTCTGTTCTTCCCGCCATCGAAGTCACACTCCATGGGAGCATTTGCAATTTTTTAAGTGCGCAACTCAGTTCATCACCGCCAGCTCGATGCCATAACGTCTTCTTTTTTACACTTTTCCATCACCACTTTCTTCTCTGTCCTTTTACGGTGCCAGGCTTTGTTTTTCCTACTGTTTTTTTGTTATTTTCCATAGTCAGTCATGTCTAAGTCTCGGGGCCTCAGAACTCAAAGAAGAAGATGGAATCTCCTGCCATGCATTGGTGCCCCTGTGGGAGAAACATGTCCGTCTGGGACCATCGTAGCTGTTGCTGGATCTGCCTTGGAGCGCAGCACGACATGGACCACTGCAGTGCCTGTTTTTCTGTGGACGTTCACACACTTGAAATCTGCATGATGAAATGGGGTCATTTGCCCCCCACTTTCGGAGGCAGGCATTACACAAGGGACTCCAGGGTAAGGTCCATGGGCTCTTCCCCATAGCTCCTCCCCAGTACTATATGTACTAAGGGAGACCAGGCCTCTTCTGGTCCTCATTTTGCTGAGGCAGAGAGCCTGGGGGAGGGTCTGTGGGACAGCTGGCTTCTTCCGAGGGGTCAGTTGTGCACCCCTCCCAATCTGGAGCCCCCCCCGGGATCCTAGACACCCCCAATGACGAGGTTGGAGCTTCTTGGGGTCACGTTCCAGTGCCACTTTGTCTCCCGACACAGAGTCCAGTGCTGGTGAGCAGAACGGTGCATGGCTGGGTCCCCTCCTGATGCAGCTTGTGGCACTTGGAGGGGTAAGGCTTCTGGAGTCAGCAGCCCGGCAGAGATCATCTGGATCTCATCCCCTGAGCAGTCTGATGACTTGGGGGTGGGGACCGGGATGATCCTGAATAGCTTCTGGGCTCTGGCGATGAAGGAAGCATTTCTGGGCCTAGTTCTAGGTCTCTGTTGTCCTTGGCGGCATCTCTGGCTATTTCCTAGCCCGGTGCCAATGATGGCACTGCCCCCTCCTGTCTCTGGCGCTGGGGACAGCCCCGGTGATTTCAGTGCCAGGAGGTTGGATGGTGCTGGATGTGGTGCTGGGCTGGGTAGGGCTCTGGTGCCGTCCCTGGTGCCAGATCTGGCTCTGGTGCTCTTTGCAGTGCCGGGGGGGGGGTTCTGTTGCCGCTCGCAGTGTCCTCTCCCCCTCAGTGCAGATTTCTGATGCTAGTTCTGACATTAGGCCTAGCCCAAGAGGCAGAGTCCATTCTGGTGAGGTGGAGGCTGATAGGTCCTGGTCAGTGCCTCACTGCATGCCCAGAGTTTCTGATGGCTGTGGCAGGAGTCATAGTGCTGACTCAGTCCTCTGGCCACGCTGGAACTGTCTGGGCCTGTCATAGGTGGGGATATGTGCCATCCTGTGGCACTGCTACGGTTTCCATCTCCCTGTCTGGGGTCCCCTCCCAAAAGACACCACCTAGACTGCCCTCCATGGCTAGGCATTGTCAGGTGGACGACTTGGTCAGGCCATCCCCTCTGGTGAGGTCCCCTGTACGATCTCATAGCCCTGGCAGAGGATCTGGCCCAGCCCACTGCAACTATCGTCGTCCTCCTCTACCTTCCCCTCCTGCCTTCCCAGGCATTTCAGGTCCTACAGTGCCCATGACCTTGGAACAGTATAAGGCAATGGCAGGTTCCTTTCCCACTTAACTTTTAGCACTGGATCAGGGTATAGTCCAGCCTGAGATCCTGGCACTGCCACCTTCCCAGTCCAGCTCCTCATCATCCTCATCTTCCTCCCCAGAGGAAGGGGACTATTCCCTTCATCTCTCATCAGACACTGAGTACCTTCATAACCAGCAGTTCCTTGCAGAGAGGATGAAGGAGCTGTGACTGGACCATTTGTTCAGGCCGCAGTCCTGCTCGTTTGATGCTGTCCTTCCTTGGGCAGTACAGTCATGACTATTCAATCATACCTCTGTGGCCTAGGCCATTTGTGGAGGCATCTACAGCTGTCTGACTCTGTCCCTGTGCCCTTGTCTAGCCCCGAGAGGCACCCAGCGCAGGTATTATGCACCCGTGGGGTCTCCAGGAGTCATGCCACACCCCATTTAAAGGATCCAGCTCCTGAACACCCCTTCAGAGTGTAGGCTCCCAGTGCATGACCATCCCCCAAAGTCTGACTCCGCTGAGTTTGATGCCTGGGGTCAAAGAGTTTTCTCGACAATGTGCACCATGTTTTGCTTGTCGGCACACCAAGCGCACCAGGCATCCTATCCTATACCTGTGGGTGATGTTGGGACTGCTCCTGGTGTCAGTGCCAGATTGTGAGCAAGCCAGATAAGCTGTACACCTTTCTGCATAGGGCCTGGAGCTGGAGAAGACATCAAGCAAGGGTGTCCTATGACACCAGTGAGTCTAGCCTCCAGGTTGGTAGGAATTGTGGTCTGCATTAGGCGGATGGCATGGCTTCGTCTCTCCAGGTTGTCACCCTTGGCCCGGCATAGGGTGATTGCCCCATGGTTAAAGCGGACCTTTTTCTTATCCCACAGGGCCAGGCGTGAGCTTGTGGGGCGCCTTACTGCTCTCAGGGCACGGGAGCCTCCACCTGGCCCTGACCAGCCTCAGGCCTTGCCAAGCTCATAGTGGGTCCCTGCCTCTTTGTGTTTTTTCCCCACAGGAGGCTGAGGGAACAAACATTTCCTTCAGGGTGAGCTAACACGGCCCATGGTGGTAAGCTTGGCACTCTGAACAGTCAGTAATAAATGATGAAGATGGATTCTTGGAAGATATGAAAATTACGTACTCACCATAATTCTTTTTTTTTTTTTTATTTCTTTTTTATTAAAAGGTTTTTGTTACAGTTGGTCAATAGTACATTTCAGACATTTTCTTATATTGCCATGTATCTCCAGTCAGTTTATATGGTTGACAGTTTATATAATTTTACCCAAAGGGTTGAATGTTTAGTGTGATAAGTATACAACTTTCTAGTCAAAAATCATTCAAAAGGTAAAGCTCCAGCTCCATTTCATCTAAATGTTACCTTATTTACCCCTTATGTTTTATTTATTCCTTATTATCTTTATATTTGGGTGAGGCATTTCCTCTCTCTTGATTAGACCTCCGCTTAAACTAAATTCTCTTTTCTCTCAACTCTTCTATCATTATTCAAGCCTTCCCTCCTGATCCATCCCATAATAATTCTACCAATACTAGGGTCAAAAATGTGATTCTACCACCCCCTGGTAGAGCACCCATCTCCGCCATCTCATCATGTATGTTGGAGCTTTACCCTGGATTTCTGCATTAAGGGATTCTGTAACATACATTTTGGACATGATAGATCTCCATTCTAATACTGTTGGAATGGTGCTAGTCATCCACCTGTGAGTTATTGACCTTTTTTTTTTTTTTTCCTCTCCAACTCCAGGAGAACTCCTTCCAGGAACCGCGAGCTACCCTCCTCTACCTCCCGCTGTGACCATTCCCTCTCCCCGTGGTGCCGAGCACCACCTCCAGGTCTGAACCCTCCGGAGGTAGGGTTGCCCCATCCGCCCTGGGTGCTCTGTCTGGTAGGGCAAAGTGCCCGGCGCACACGCACTCAGTCAGGAGTAGGGAGATGGTCCAGATTTGGGAGTGTGGGCTGTGAAGGCCATGACGCCTTCATCTATCTCCAGGTTGGAGTATTTTTACTCTTTTTCCTTCCTGTCCCTCTCGGAGCATGGCTAGCAAGGCAATGTGATGCCGTGACTCTGCCCACACCTGGCGTTCACCGTGCTGCTCAATCGGCGCACCCCTGGCCACCACCAGAGGTCGCTCGATGAGCGAGCAACTCCCCCACCCTCCCCCGGGAAGAGAGAGCAGTCCTCCGGAAGCTCAATCTCTTTCCCCCCGGCAACTCCCAGCTCGTTCCCGAACCTGGGTCGCTGGCGTGGCGCGAGGTGTGGCGTCCAGCGAGAGTTATTGACTTTTTGACCGCCAACAAACTGGGAGGTAAAAGAGTTTGTTCCCATTGAGGGGAATGGTCTGAAAAGATCCCCAGCAGTACCTGCTCAGCTGTTAATTCTACCTCATGTTCTAATAAGCTAGTTAGTTCTGTTTGTAGGGATATCCATAAGGGCATCAAACAAGGACTCTGCCAGAAAATGTGTCCCAGTGTCACCCTCGGGCACCCACATTTTCGCCAACAAACTCCATATTCTTCTGAGAGGAATTTAAGCAGGACTGCCCGAGCACTAAAAAAGCAGGAATGACACTTTCACTCAAATTCTCTCCAAAATGGGGAGGAAGTGATCTTAACCGCACTTACAGCTGATCCCCTCCACTACTCCATAGTTATTTCTAGGTGGAGACCTCTGTTCCATTCCTGTAACATGGATTTCGTTGATTCCTTTTGTTCATTTCTCAATTCCCTGTATATTATTCTGATTAAATGCTTACCCAAATTCCACATTATAGCTTCCATAAATGTTTTGAGGAGTTCCAGGGTTGGATACTGGATCTTGAGTTGTATAATTCGGTTTCTATGTATATAGTTCCTAACCTGGAAATAACGAAATAGATCTGATCTATGAAGACTATATTGGGACTGTAGTTTTTCAAAAGGGAGTATCCCTTGGGGGAATAAAAACTGGAAAAAATGTGTAAGACCTAGTTTTCTCCATTCCTGAAATGTGGAATCCATATGTATGGGTGTAAATGTATCATCTTCTGATATTCATTTAGTGTATTCATATATAATACGGAGTGGCCCAGTTTGCCTTGAACTTTTCAACATTCATAAATTTGAGCCATAATGCCCGCTAAAGTAGTAGGTGATAAAGACCTCTCCTCTGAAGAAAAAATATATATTTTTTTTATATATTAAATAGATCATTTAGGTGAAATTCGATATCCTTCCAGGGGGTCGAGTAGGATTCCATCAGCCATATTAAGATTATCCTAAGAAATTACGCTTTGGAGTATAATATAAAGTCCGGAAGATTAAAGCCTCCCTGAGCCAGGGATAGTTTAAGAACAGACAGCCATATCCTAGGCCGTCCCTTACCCCGAACAAACGTGGAGATTAATTTAGCCCATGATTTATAGTAATATGTTGCCGGTAAGAAGAGGATGTTCTGAATTAAATAAAGTAGTCTAGGGAGTATATTCATACGCACTATTTCTATCCGTTGATGGAAGGGAGTAAGAAAGGTGGACCATCTTTCCAGGTCATTTTGGATAATGTTCATGAGGGGTTCATAATTTAAAATTTCCAGCACCTTCTGGATTAAGAGGGATGTTCATTCCTAAATATTTTATTTTTGTAGTATGCCATTTAAATGGGTATTCTTTTTTCAGTTGTTGGGTAGGAATAAAATTAAAGGCCAAGATCTCTGTTTTAGTAGTGTTTAGCTTAAAACCTGCCAGTGTTTCATATTGTTTCAGTGTTTGCCAAGCTGCCGGAATTGATTGAGATGGAGATAACAGGGTTAATAATATATCATCAGCAAACATATTTATTATATGTACTTGTTGTGCTATTGGGATCCCTTCTACTTGAATCATATTCCTCAACTTTGTTGTAAGTGGTTACAACAGCTTAATCTGGTTCAAGGTCAGTTGGCATTCATCTGTATCCCCTTCCCCCTGCCCCGGGCAATGCCTGAAAATAGGCAGGATTTGTCTAGTGCACTTACTCGGTCAACAAAAACTAAATAAATAAATAAGGTAAACAGGGTGAAAGAGGACAACCCTGTCTCATGCCTCTACTTAATCGGTGAGGCTAAATTCCCATTTACTCATATATAGGCCCTTGGGGATCTATATAATTTTGTGAGTAAGGCAATGAATAAATCCGGAAAGTGAAAGGCCTCAAGAGTCCTCCACAAAAATGGCAAATAAACTCGGTCGAAAGCCTTTTCGACATCTAAACTAATAAAAACAGATGGGATTTTTCTTGTCTTTACGTATTCCTGTAGTAATAGGATCCGACGGACATTATCTGTGGTGCTCCTTTTCTTTATAAATCCTGACTGATCTGGTAATATAATCTTTGGTAGTATAGATTCAAGTCTGGATGCCCAAATGGCTGTATAAATCTTATAGTCAACGTTTAAAATGGAAATAGGTCTGTAAGATGCCGGATCTGAGTGATCTTTATTGGGTTTAGGTATTGGAGCGATGGGGCATAGTCCCACGATGGCAGAGGGACTCCCTCTTGGGCTGTTTCAGCAAACAAAGTATGTAATTTCGGGATCAATTCTTTTTTAAAAATCTTATACCACTTGGATATAAACCCATCTGGTCCTGGGCACTTTCCTGGGTTCAGTTTGTAATAGCCTCCTGAATTTCCAATTGAGTTATGGGCGCTTCCAAACTACCAATTTGAGAGGAGGAGAGGGTGGGTAGGGCTAGTTGATCCAGGAAACTGGCTATTTCTAAGAATTCAGGGTGTGTTTCCGGTGAATATAGATTAGTGTAGTACTTTGAAAAGGTCTGCATCATATGAGCATCCAAATGGTGTGTTATACTTGTATAAGGGTTTCTAAGTTTCAAGGTGGTAGAGGTAGTTTTTTAGCTCTCTGTTTCTGAGCCAGCTTTCGAGCTCCCCTAGCGCCCCCATGGACAGTTTGTCTTAAATATATTAATGATTGTTGTATTTTGTTATCTATAATTTTCTGTAATTCTGCCTTTGTATCCCTAATTATATGATTTAATTCAGTATCTCCTCTCTGTATAACATCTGGTAATTTAGCAGCTGTTCTGATAATTCAAGTTGCCTCTCCTCTCTTTATTCTTCTTTGAAGTGTACGCTATAATCTCTCCCCTCGTCGTTGCCTTCATGGCATCCCATCTTATTGCCTCAGTAATTTCCTGTGATTCATTTTCTGTATAGAATTGTTGTATTCTTTTTTAAATATCTCCTGGAATTCCTTATCTTTTAAAGTTAATGGATTTAATCTCCATAAGGTCCTCTTCCTCTCTCGGCCCATATCTAATTTCAAAATTAAGGGGTGGTGATTGGATAGTAATTTTACACCTATAGTCATATCCTGGACTGATGTGAAATGCTCACAAGTCATCATAAAATAATCTAGGTGGGAGTATGATTTAAACCTTGGTGTATAATATGTATAACCCGGGCTGGAGGGGAATAGAAGTCTCCACACGTCGATAATGCCTAAATGTTCCAGTGTTCTTTTAAATTTAACTGTAGCATTTTTTCTGTGGGTCTGTTGATTAGAGCTATCTAAATGTGGGGATAAGGTCGTATTGATATCACCTCCCATGATCAACTGGCCCTGAAGATTATCTAACAATGTAGATAAATAACCCTTCAGGATTGGGAATCTTGTCTGAGGGGGAAAGTAAACACTAGCCAGTGTAATCTTATGACCATATAAAAGTCCCTGTACAATTACATAATGGCCTTGGGCATCAGTATGAGTTTTTTTGTATTTCCATAGGGGTTGTTGTTGGAATTAAAATTGCTGCCCCTCTTTTCCTACCCCTTGGCTGTGAGTAGACCGCAGCCTTGTACCTATTACCCCCGGTCAGCTTCTTGTGCTGTAGTTCAGAAAGATGAGTTTCCTGGAGATAAATGAGGTCTGCCTTCTGTTTGTTCAGGTATTGTTTAAGGTGGGACCTTTTTATAGGGTCATGGAGCCCATTAATATTTAATGAAATAATTTTAATTGGATCAACTGACGACTTTATTTCTTATTAACCTAACTATAAATATATTCCTTTCCCTAGGTAGAAGATTTGTTCTCCCCGGATCCATGGCCCAGAAGTCACCATGAAGAATCCACTGTCTTATGTATGATTTAGTCTTAACAAACTCTTGACTCGTGTATTTTTATCCCTTCCTTTGTAGTATCTGGCTATCCAGTTATCCTTTGTTATGTATGTTTTTTACCCAGACGTACCCAATTGCTGCTTTAAAGAAAATGAATTGAATGACCTATCATTAGGCATTTCCATAATTTAACAACCTTGGGTCTGTAATGAAAAGCCAAGATAACCCTCCCTCCCCTTATTCTTTTAACTTCTTTAATCAAATAACATAACTGAACTACTTGTACATAAAAACTATACTTTATCTAATTAACTTTAACCAAAACTTTATACAAAATGACTCCCATTTGGGAGGTGCTCAACTGGAGCCCCCTCTGGAACCCCCTGTCCTTGTCTCCATTAGAAGCTGGAGAGGGGTCTGGAGCATTATACTGTATCTGAGTAATAAAAATACCCAGCATAAGTATGATGGCCCCAAACAGAATGGAATAAATTCCATTCCATAAAGGAAACGGTATGCCTAATGGCATTTTCCTGTCTTATTCAAGAAACTTCCCATCTAATGGTCTAATTATATGGCTTTACTTTACTTGTTTGCCTTGAGAAAGAGGAAGATCGACCTCTAGTGGGCATTATCAAAGTCACAGCCCAAACCTTCTTTAGCTTAGGCTTCCTTGACTGTCCAAAATTCAAAACTTAAATTTCAATCTTTTCCTTTAACCTCCTACTTAACATAAATCGATGCGTTTAAATTCCTGTAGATATACAAATTTCCACACTTTCCCAGGTAATCATAAAAAAGAGTACGGTATTATATTTCTATTCTCTTAATCTTGGAACTCAATTACCATCTGTAGTTTAAAAAGAAAATTAGGACTAGGCTTGTCTCAGAGACCAAAACATTATTATTTGCTCAGTTTTCATAGTTTGAACATCTTTCTTTTTTGTTCCTGTGACATCAAGCCTCTCGTCGGTCTGGATTGGGTCCTCTTACATGATTTGGTGCAAGCTTATACCCGCAAACCTTGAGGTGGGGACGGGCCCCTCGAGGAGCAGGTGAACAAATCAGGATTAAACACAAAAACATAGACTTTGACGGCAGATAAGGACCACTTGGCCCACCCAGTCTGCCCATTTCTCTACCTACTGGATAAGCTGCAGATTCTAGTTAATCAACAGCCTACTTCCTGCCACCCCCACTACAATTGCCTTGTGCCTGTCCCATGCATGTTTGAATTCCCCACTGTTTTAGCCCCAGCAGCCTCCCCAGGAAGGCAGTTCCATGCATCCACCACTCTCTCCGTGAAAAAGATTTCTCACATTACCCTAGCCGCTCTCCTCTGTCTTTAAATTGTGTCCCTTGTTCTTACACATCTCTTTTTCTGAAAGATGCTACCCTCCTGGACTTTGTTGATTCCCTTGAGGTACTTGAGCGTTTCTATCATGTCCTCCTTTCATCAAGGGTATACATATTAAGCTCTCTCAGTCTCTCTTCATATGATTTCTGATGCAGACCCTGCACCATTTTAGTTGCCCTCCTCTGGACTGCTTCCATCCTGTCTATGTCCTTGCGTGAGATGAGGTCTCCAAAACTGCACACAGTACTCCAGATGGGGTCTCACCAACTGTCTGTACTGAGGGATAACCACTTCCCTTTTTCTACTTGTGATGCCCCTTCCTATGCATCCCAGTATCCCCTGGCTCTCCTCACTGACTTCTCACATTGCTTACCCACCTTTAGATCATCTGATATGACTACCCCAAGTCCCATTCCATTTTTGTTGTTGTTAGTACCTCCCCTGCTATTGTGTACTCTTCTCCTGGGTTTTGTTTCCCAGGTGCATTACTTTCACTTCTTTGCATTGAATCTAAGTTGCCATATGTCTGACCATTCCTCCAACCTTGCCAAGTCCCTTCTCATCCTTTTTACCCCCTTGTTTATCAACTTTGTTACAGATCTTTGTATCATCTGCAAAGAGGCATTCCTTTCCCTCCAGACCCTCTGCAATGTCACCTATAAAGATGTTAGAGGACTGGACCCAGTACTGAGCCCTGAGGTACTCCACTAGTGACCCACTTTTCGGAATGTTCCACTCACTATTACATTCTGTGTCCTGTTGTGCAGCCAGTTTGCAACCCAGGCTACCACCCTGGGACCCACTCCCAAGCTGGCTAACTTGATTATTAATCTTTTGTGTGGGACTGTGTCAAATGCCTTGCTAAAGTCTAGGTAGGCCATATCCACAGCCCCTCCCTGGTCTATTACTTTGGTCACCCAGTCAAAGAAATCTATTAGATTCATCTGACATGACCTTCCTGCTGTAAATCCATGCTGCTTTGAGTCCTGTGCCCCGCTGGCCTCTAGGTACTCAACAATTCTTTCTTTCAGAAGTGATTCCATCATTTTCCCTACCACTGAGGTCAAACTTACAGGTCTGTAGTTTCCTGCTTCTGCCTTGCTCCCACTTTTGTGAAGGGGAATCACATCTGCCCTCCTCCAGTCCTCAGGTACCACCCCATCCTCCCATGATTTGTTAAAAATTGTGGTCAGTGGTGTCACTAGGTCCTCCCTTAGTTCTTTTAGGATTCTGGGGTGAATCCCATCAGGCCTCATTGCTTTGTCCACCTTGAGTTTTAGGAGTTCTTTCAGGACTCTTTCTTCTGCAAATGGACTAGTGTCAACCCCACGAGGAGAAGGCTATAGTCTCCGTGCCTTGGCTCCTTAGCCTGAGAAAATTCTCCACCATCCAGGAGGTGTAAATGATTCAAAGTAACAACCAGTAGCCAACTACCCGAATAATTGAAACATTTTAAATAAAGTATTGTTGCCTGAATCTCTTAGAGATGCCCCTCACCCAGTTCTTTCATCCCCCCGCTCACCCGTAGCCCCCCCATTATCATCTCCAGAGGTACCCCAGAACCAAAAACCAAATCAAGAAGCAATTACCCCACATTTTGGCTTTTTTCAGGTAGGCAGAGTCGGATTCCTAAACTGCTGTAGTTGCATTAAGAGCTCTGTTATTTGCAGTTGTGATGCCTGGGGTCCTTTCTGTTCCATCTGGTTAGCTTGCCCCAATCGAGTTTTAACTGTTCCTGCTATTTTTTCGTTGATTACACTCCTCTTCAAGAGATCTGTTGCAGCTTCTGTGGCTGAACTATAGGTATGTTGGCCAGATGGTAGAAATACAGTTAATTTAGCCGGATAAGTGGTTCGAAAATGGACCTTCTGGACTCGGAGCGTAGGGAAGAGCAAACTATAGTCTCTTCTTAGTTTCTGGGTGGCTAGGGCATAATCATTATCAAACAATAACCTTTGTTGGCCCCACATTACCCTGCCCTTCTGCCAGGCCTTCCGTAAAATGGTTTCCTTTGTTTGATAACTGAGGAATCTAATAACAAAGGAGCGGGGCCTTGCTTCTGGTCGTGAAGGTTTTGGGCCGAGTGCCCTGTGAGCCCTCTCAATGTCCAGGTGAAAATCAGGTTCCAAATCAAGCAGTAACCGTAAAAGGCAATCCGCAAAGGCCCTAGAATCGTTTCCTTCTTTGTTTTCAGGTAAGGCAAATATTCGTATGTTCCTCCTCCTCCTACCACGGTTTTCAGCATCTTCCTGTCGGATGGAGATTGCCAATTGTTCCGCTGCTGTGGTTTTCATTGTCTCCCCCAGATCATCGATTCGGGTGGTGTTTAAATAAATTTGGTGGTCTGCCTCGGTCATACGCCCTTGTAATGTGCTTATTTCGGTCTTAAGGTCTTGCATCAACTCACGAACTTCTCCCCTAAAGTCCGCAATTGCCTGCAGTATCGCCTCCAAGACGGTTTCTGGTTGTTTTCTTGTACAAGTTTTTGTTCTGCCAGAGGAGGTTGATTTTTTTTTTTTTAATTCTGGAGCTGTAGAAGGCCTAGTACTTTGTTCACCTTCGGCAGACATGCAGTCATCCCCCTCAGTCATTTCAGCAAATGTTTGGAATCTCTTCCGATTTTGTTTAGCCATCTCATAGCATGCAGGTGTCAATCTGAGATGTTTCTTGCCTAGAAAAAGGCTGAAATTAGAGAGTTTTTTTCAGTTTGTGCCCTTTTAATGTTAGTGGGAGCCTCTCAATTTGTGTGCTCAGCCAGCCATACTGGAACTGGAAGTCCTCACCATAATTCTTGATCTTCCAGAATATCTTCATTCATTACTGCAATCCACCCACCTTCCCCCTCAGTGGCCAGGCATCTGGACAGCTTTTCCATCTTTCCCTCTATCCCCTTCTGCCTCGCTTGCTAGGCACACCAGTTTAAAAAAAAAAAAAGGAGGGAGGCACAAGGAGGGAAAATACGATGGAAGATTATTTTACCTCCTTTGTGTCTCTTTTTGCGGCCCTCAAAAATATATATATATTAAAAAAAAAAAAAGTGATCTTATCTGTGTCAGTCTTCACCATTCATCACTGTTGGGTACATGGCCGGAGGTCATGACCTGAGATGCTCGTTTTGTTTTGGTAGGCGGAGCCAACGCGCCATCGGTGCTCACCGAGGCCAACGTTCTACTGGCGGCGCCAAGGGTTGGCCGTTAGCGCTGTTGACTCCCCTGCCTGCCGCGTTCTTCGCCTCCCACTGTAGAGGTCACCTCGTGGAAGCAAGCTCTGATTGAGGCCTACCGCCTATGCAGTTCGTTTTTCAACGCTATATCCCATGCCGCAGTCCGTCCGGTGCTGTGTTCTGCCGGTTCTAGTTGCTTACTCGACGTCGCTGGTAAGATCTTTCCATATATTTTATTTCTTGGCGACATCGAGTGCGTTTTTTTCTTCCATTGGTCATGTCTCGGTCGGAGGGCAAGAAAACTTCCAGGACGGGTTAGCCCACCATCCGACAGTGCCCATGCGGCCAAAAGTATTCCGTCACCGACCAGCACGACAGTTGCCTTTCTTGTCTTGGCCCACTTCACGACATGGATTTGTGCGATGCCTGTTTCTCCATGGACTGCCGGGTATCAAGCAACACGCATGGAAAGTGTGGCATGGTCCGCTGACTTTCTGGGGTCAGGCACGCACTCGTCGGGCCAAACCACGTACTCTCAGCCTTTCCTCCGGTTCCCCTCCCTGTTCTACATGAACTGAGGAGGAGGGAGCCTCGGCTACTAGTAGCCCGGCCGTTGCTGAGGCTCCTTCCGTGGTGCAGGAGGCCTGTCCTGCTCTTTTCGGTGGGCGGGCGGGAGGCACCGCCACAGCAATTACCCTGCGGGTGAAGGCTCCCCCAGTGTCGGACCCGCGGTTTGCAAGGCCTGGGTCGGCTCCGTCCTTGATGCCGTCATTCGGCGCCGTTTGCGGCAGCGTAGGCCCTGATGGAGCGGTTGGCAGCGCCGGTTTGTTGTGTGGTGCCCTGGCTACTGTCTGAGCCATTCACGGCACCGATACTGCTGGCAGCGCCGTGGGAGTTTCTACTGCGCCATCTTTGTCTGCGTCTCAGCTCGGCGCCGTCCATGGCACCGAGGTTGAGCACGGCTCTGTGTCCTCGGGACTCGGTGCTGTGGGGCCATCAGATTCCGCTGTCGTCAGCGCTGCCTCTGCCCTCGGCGCCATTCGCGGCACCGTGGCTGGTCCCGAGTCTGGAGCTCCTGTTCAGGCTAGAGCCGTGCCCCCTGTGGATTCCGCTCCCAGTGCTGTAGGGGGCACTGGCACTGGCTCAGGCATAGTTTTGGTTTCTGGCACCCCCTTTGGCAAAGATGGGTGTGGACGCCCTCCTACGGTCTGGCACAGGGCCTCGGCCTCTACCTCTTGGGAAGCGGAGTCGGTCACTGAGTCAGACAGACAGTCTGATTCTTTGGGGTTGACTGTTGGAGTGGGCAGCCCTGTAGTATCCTCGACAAGCTGGAGTCAGCCCCCTTCTGAGGTTGGGTCAGTGGCTACCGAGACTGGGGTCAGGGGTGCTGACCAGCGGGCAGTGGTGCAGGCCTCCATTGCTCTGCAGCCCGGTCTTGGTGGGTTCACTGACCCCTCAGCAGTGGTTCCCTCGCCTGTGGTGTGCCTGGATTGCCCAACTTTGGGGCCGATCAGAGCACCTATGGGAGGGGAGGGTACTGTGCCCTGGATAGCTCCTTCGGGTGCTGCCCAGGGTTGTCAGCAACCTAGGTTGGCCCTCTCAAGTAGGAGGAGGGCTGTTTCAGACTCTGAGGGGTCGAGGGGCGTGGGGTCTGCACGGCGGCCTTTTCCGGGGCCCACCCAGGCTCTGGAAGAAGCCGTAGTGCGGATCTCCGCTCTTCCTCCTCGGTTTCTTTGAGACAGACCCATTCTTTTGAGGTAGGGGACCATCCTTCTGGACCTATACGGCCCTGGTTGCCTCACAGGGAGGATCCTTCCAGGCGCAGCCAAGGCAGTACTGAAATGGTTGTTCAGCTGTCAGCTGTGGAGTCTTCCGGGGCACCTTCTTCCGCGAGTGCTCCCGGTCCGCTCCTTAGCCCAGGCGGAGGTCAGCCGACATCTCTTCTCGGCTCTGTCTCCATTCCTCTGCCACATTCTCCTGCACTCCCAGGCATCCTTGTTCCTAGCGGGCCTCTCTCCCCTGGGAGCAGTTCAGGGCTGTGGCTGCTCGGTTCCCAGTTTACGTTAGGACAATGAACAGTCAGGTTTTTCAACCTCCCCCTGAGCAGCCGGTGCCCTCCAGCTCTTCATCCCCCTCTTCTGGGGGAGAGGAAACTTCTGTCCACATCTCTCCAGCCGCTGATCTCACTGAGGATCAGCGCTTCCTTGTGAGGATGTTGGAGGACTTGCACCTCACCCCTGCCACTGTTAGCAATCCAGAGCACTCGGCGCATGCCTTTCTAGGCGATTTTGGCGAGGCCACCCTTGTGGTGCCCCCCTGGCCTGCTTTCTTTCGGGAGGCATTGTTGCGCTCCTGGCAGAGGCCCTTCTCTGGAGTTCCTGCCCCTAGAGATCTCAGCCAGAGGTATTGTGCCCCCCCCACCCGAAGTCTTCAGGTTTCATGCCTCATCCGCAGTCCAGATTGATGCAGTTGGATACTCCTGATGGGCTTCACGCACTTCTCCATGACTGGCCCCCAGATCAAGATTCCTCGGATTTTGACTTCTGGGGTAGGAGGACTTTCTACTCGGCACGGTTGTTGCTTTCCATTTCTGCACATCAGGCCCACTATGCAGCCTATGACAGGTTCTTGTGGTCCAGGCTAGGTTAACTCCTAGCCTCGTTGCCTGATACGGAGCAAACCAGACAAGCCATTGCACTCTCTGCGCGTGGCCTGGAGCTAGCAAGCACCTAGCAAAGGCATCCTATGATGCCAGTGAGGTACCTACCAGGGTTGTAGGGACAGCGATCTGCACTAGGCGGACGGCATGGCTGCGTCTTTCCTGGTTGTCACCCTTGGCCTGGCGTAAGGTGATTAACTCCACTCACCAGAGAACCTACTTTTTCTCCTGTAGAGCGAGACGGCGTTTGTCGGGCAACTTCCTTCCCACTCCGGGGGTCCCGCTCCTCTCCCACCTCTCGGGCCTCTCCAGGCCCTGAAGGTTCTCCCTCTTTGTGTGTCATCCACTGAGAGCTAAGGGATTTTGTCCCTTAGGGTGTAAAATAAAAACCCCTTCGGGGGGGCTCGGCACTCACCCAACAGTGATGAATGGTGAAGACTGACACAGATAAGATATGAAAATTACGTACCTACCTTAATTATGATCTTTCTGTGCATCTTCACCATTCATCATAATCCCACCCTCCATCCCCCTGAGGCCTCAGTCTCTGGTTCCCCCTCCCTCTCTGTGCCCATCCCTTCCCCACCTCCTTTCTTGTCAGGAGTGGGGTAAAACAGGAGCACATAGGGGGATAATGTTCTGGGGAGAGTGGTCAGCATGGGGGACACTCCTTCTCCAGTGCGTTAGCTCCACCCCTGTGGGGTAGGAGTTGGCAGTTGCCCTCCATTCTCTCCTCCTCTTCCTTGTTCCTGTCCAACTTATTTCTCCTTGTCCTTGGACTATCTTTTATTACAAAAAAAACAAAAACTCGTTTTTCCTTTTTTCACCAATAATCTTTCCTTGAGAGGGTGTTAATGCTCTGTACCCTGTCCTTCTTCCAGAATAGCTGACTCTGCTCAACTGGAGTTTTTTGCCAGCCATTCTGTACCTTGAATTCTGGCAAGAAGCCTTTGGCTACTCCTTGCATTTCCTTTGTAATCTGGAGATGGACCAGGGTCTGGGATGTGTTTAACTCCCCCCCCCTCCTAAATTCTCTATCCCACCCTACCTCCCTCTTCTATTTCCAGAGATTGGGGCCCCTCCTAATCTCTTAGTTTCCGTCTTCTCCCTCTTCTGTCCTCTCAGTCGTTATTTCTCCTTTTAGTTCATATATCTTTTCCTTTTTCTATACCTTGGACTTCCTTGTCCCACCCTCCACTCCCTCCCTCTTACCTCTCCGGCGACTCAGAACTGGCAGGCAGGTGGAGTCGACAGCGCCTAACGGCCAACCCGCGAGCGCCACGCAATGTGTCAGCCTCCAGGGTGGCACCGATGGTGCGTCAGCTCCGCCTAACAAAAAAAAAAAAAAAGAGCTCCCTTGGGGTCATGACCTCCGGCCATGTACCCAACAGTGATGAACTTACACAGAAATATCATAATTACGGTAGGTACGTAATTTTCATTTTTTTCAGACTCCCCTATTTTGTTCCAGTCCATATCTCCTCGTTATGTTTAAAAAAAAAAAAAAAAGACAACAGAAGTTTTTTTTTGTTTGTTTGTTTTTTAAAGAGTTTTACCCTTTCTGTTTTAAAGGTGGAAAAGGCATGTAGGACAGCAGGCGTAGGAGAGGACCAGGAGACATGCTGGAGTTCCAGCCCAGACTCCACCTGGTGCAGCTCTCCTTTTTCCCCTTGCATTACACCTCCTGGGCTTCCATTCCAGCTAGCCTGCTACAGTTTTCTTTATCTTATTTCCCTCTCTCTGGGGAATCTTTTAATAAAAAAGGGGAAGATATGGTAAGAGAATTCTAGGATATCTTCGATTCTGTAAGATGGTCTCTGTCCTTCTAGCAGGGATCCCCCTCATCCAAATTTGTTTTTCCCTTCTTGGGATTGCTTCATTGGCCTTCGAACTCCTAGGTGTCTTTCCTCTGTTTGAGAACCTTGATTAGTACCACATTTCATGGGTCCTGGCTCTTTTGATTACCATGCTTCAAGAACATGGGACTCCAGCTTTAGTGAATTGCATCCCTTACTTTTGCAGTCGTTATATGGGATCTCGGAGTCTCTGACCACTCTGCAGTTCAGGTAATCTGTAGGTGGAGGACCTTGTTGGCACACAGTTTCAGAGCTCATACCTCTACAAGCAGTCATGTGTCTTTCAGGGAACTGGAACCTTCCTCAAACAATTCATCCCATTCTTTTGCCTTGGTCATATGAGATTTCTGAGACCTTTGACTTCGCCTGGAAGCCATATAATCTGCAGAGGAACATAGATAAATTGCCCTACAGTTCCAAGCAAGCCCTCTCTCCTGAAACACTGCTCTTCTACTGGGAGCTCTGGATATCTGCTACACTCTCTCTGTCCCTTCCCACTTTCTTTCTCCTCTTCAATTGTCCTGATCATTATTTAACCTGCTACCTAGGTTCTCCATTCCCACCTCTTCATTTTCTTCTCAGGTAGCTCAGTTTTATTTCTTTATTCTTTGTTCTTTTTATATCCTATAGCCTTTTTCTATCGCTTGGGCAACCTTGCCCCATCCTTTCTTTTTTTACCCTTTGTTTCCTCTCCTGGTAAACAGAACTGAAGAGAGCAAGTTGCTGGCATCGATTACTGGCCAGCCCGTGAGAGCCATGTCATGCATCTGCCTTGTGGGTGACACCATCCCCGACGTCAGTCCCACTGCTCAAGAATTCTAAACCTATGTGCCCCTGTGGGGTCCTAGCACCTCTGGCACAGACCCACCAGTAATGAATGGTGAAGACATTCTGGAAGATTAAGAATTACGGTGAGAGCCAGCCCGGTGGTGCTGAGGATTGAGGCGCTGGATGCCACACCTCGCGCCACGCCGGCGACCCGGACCACCAGGGGTCGGCAGGGGAGAGGGGATTGAGAGTCCGGAGGACTGCTCTCCTCTGTCGGGGAGGGATCCAGGGGCAGCCCGGTATAGCAGTGGCCCCCGGTGGAGACTGGCAGCACTGTGACGCACAGGGGCTCGCAAGCGGGGAAGACGTTAGGCAGCTGCCTTCCAGGCGTGGGTGGGAACATCACGTCGAGGGCCAGGCGGCATTGCATGTCCTAATGCCTGGGGCATAACTTACGGAAAAATGCCTCCAGCCCTGATATGCACGGTCAGTGCCTGCCTGCATGCCCAACACCGATCTCCACCCCAGCCCTCCCGATCTCCCTCACAGACCCTGGCCGAGAGGGTTCATGGAGGAGAAAGTAATGCTCTTGAGGGGGTGGGATCACGGTGGGCGGTAGAAGCGGCAGAACGCTGTGTAGCTAGAGAGAGTTCTGGTGCCTGGAGTGAATAAAAAGAATTAACAAAAAAAAAAAGGACTACGGTGAGTACGTAATTTTCATTTCTCACCCATGGAACAGTGAAGTGGGTGCTGGCAACCATACGCATGATAGAAAGCTGTACTGTAGTTAGAACAGGAAGTGTTTACATGTAAGAGATTAAGATGGATTATTCCTATACACTGCTAGATTTGAGGGGTGCAAATTAGTGAAACACTAAATGCTTACTTTTAGTTCCCAACCAAGGGGTCCTGCCCATCCTCATAAATGGCAACTTACTAATAAAGCACCAGATGATTACTTACAACTACTACTGCTTCTGCTCTCAGGCAGTTGTCTAAATTGATCTTCCAAGAATCAGTTGTTCCCATAGATTCCCACAAACTGCTCTGTGCCAGAGGTTCTAGGACCCCACGGTAGCCAGAACATTTCTGGAGGGCTGGCGGCACGAGTAGGCCCTGCATGCGTCACTGCACATGCCCGCTGGTATACAGTGATGGCAGCCCCCAACCGCCTCGGTTCCTTTTTTCCCCGCTGTCAAGTGCGCAGCAGTAGCAACACTGCTGTCCACATCAAAGCCAGAAGTTCACCGTCTGTACAGTGGCAGTAATCAGTTCTGTGATTTTAGTTTTAAGTACATTAAAGTTTGTTATTTTTGTGTCAGTTTAGTTAAACACACAACAATTTACAGTTTCTCTCAGCCCTACCTCATGCGAACAGTTGACCATGGAAGAAGGTAGGGAGCCTGAAAAGGTAAGTTGCTTTGGCAACTGGGTGTGTCTGGCCACCACTTCTCTCTGGGCAGTTGCTTTGGCAACGGGTAGTCTGGCACCTGGGAGGATGGACAGTCCTCTCAGAGTCCCATAAAGAAACAGTCCAGCTTCTGCACAAGGTAGGCACATTATTGTGATGGGAGGGTCTAGCATAAGGTTTACTGACGCTATTATTTGCAAGGGCCACAAGGAAAGCACCACAGTAAGTACATTCCCTGGTGCAAAAATCAGTGATGCCAAGCAATTACTAAATGGGTTGCTTGAGCATTCAGATAAACCAATTGCAGTACTACATACTGGGACAAATGACATTGGGAGACAAAGGCTAAATGAAATACAAAGAGATTTGGAACAAGTAGGAGCTACAATTCAGGAAAGAGGAGAAGATGTGATAATCTCAGGAATTCTGCCAGTACCAAGGGCAAGAAGATCAAGAACTAAAGATATTATTGACCTAAACGGTTGACTAAAGAGATGGTGCGACAGGGAGGGCTTTGAGTTTATAGATTATTGAGACTCCTTTAAGGACATAAGATTGTTCAGAGGAGACTGACTCCACTTGAACAGATATGGAACCAGGACCTTGGCCTATAGGCTTAATGTCTGTATTTCAGAACATTTAAACAAAAAATCAGGGGGGTGGCAGAGAGAGAGAGAGAGGGACAGCAGACTTAAACAATAGAGTATAGCATAGTATAGGGAGCAGTCTAGCACAGTGGTCTAAGGCTGTGAACTGCAAATCTGGAGACCTGGGTTTGAATCCCACAGCCCCCACTTGCATACTGTGTGACCCTGAGCAAGTCACTTAATTTCCCTGTGCTCCCAGGTCGCACCTGTAAATAAGCTTTCAGCTTAGTGTGCCACTCCTGGTTAAACAATTGGGGGAAAAAAAAAGAATTACATTATCAGATAAGAATAGGAACGATTTAAATATACAGGGGTGGAAATACCTCTTAATAAATACCAGGAATCTAGTGAACAAAATAGATGAATTAAAATACGTACTAAACACACAGTCATTTCAGATCTGCATTGTCACTGAAACATGTTGGAAAGGTACAGATTCATGGGAGAGGGATATTGAAGGGTTCACGGTATATAGTAGAACAAGAAGCAGCAGAAAGGATGGGGGAGTGGTTATATATGTGGCTGACACTATTACTTCGAAAGAGCTACCAGTGGATACATCTGATCTAGAACATATCTGGATCAAATTTACTCCTCAGAAGAATCCCAAAATCATCTTGGGTGTAATATGTGGGCACCCACCACAGACTATGGAGAGTGATTTAGCAATGTGGGACAGAATTACTAAACTAAACCCGGCAGATAGAATAATCCTATTGGGTGATTTCAGTTTACCAGGGGTAAACGGGAATACATCAAAATGCACAATAACCACTGAGGAGAAATTCCTAGATGCCTTGGGACAAGTGGGATTAGAACAACATGTTCTTCAATCAACTAGAGGAAGGAATACTCTGGATTTAGTGCTCAGTAATATGGATGAAACTATCCAGGATTGGATGGTGACCATGCCCATGGGGGAATAGCAGCCATGCCTTGGAGGAATTCTATTTACTAGTGTCTGCAACTTAAGCAGCAGGGGGTACCAATAAACTGTCTTTTGGGAAAGCTGACTTTGCCAAAATGAGACAAGAAATTGCATTATGGGGTATGAAGGATGCATCTGCTGGACAACCATTAGAGTCTATGTGGGAACTACTGGTAAATAAATTGAACAGACTTGTTGAAGCATATATACCTAATAGACGTAAATATAACAGAAGGCAGAATTCCAGTCTGAATGAACCACACAATAAAGAATCTTAACAAAAAAACAGGGCATATGAAACAGCCAAGCAGAGTAAAGGAACTGAGGGATGGGTCATTATTAAAAAAAACTCCTAAGGACATCCAAAAGGGCAATTAAGAAAGACAAAAGGGATTATGAACATAAACTAGCAGTTATAGCAAAGGATAATTACAAATCCTTTTATAGTTATATAAATAATAAAAGAGGGGAAAGTCAAGGTTGAACCACTGATAGATTCTCAGGGCGAGCTGGTCACAGAACCAGCAAAAATAGCCGGCATCCAAAACAGGTATTTTTCATCTGTATTTCATGAAACCAGAATTCATGAGGCTACTAGATCTAGACCCTTCTTCTTGGATAAGGATGACATCGGGCCAGGCTAGCAAGTTTAGATCCCAGAAAATCCCTGGGACCGGATGAATTCATCCAAAAGTCATCAGGGAGCTGGCAAATGAATTAGCAGACCCTGTAACAGCAATATTCCAGAAATCACTGGATGAAGGGATTGTCTCATGGAGAACTGCTACTGTTATACCCATTTATAAGAAAGGGAGTAAGAGGGAACCTAAAAATTACCGACCTGTGAGCCTTACATCCATCCTGAGTAAGGTTATTGAGGGGATAATTAAGGAATAGATTAACAAGTACATTAGTGATAACGCTATGAGTGACATTACACAGCATGGATTCACCCAGGGAAGATCCTGTCACACAAACCTCATGATGTTCTATGATAAAGTTAGTAAAGCAGTTGGACAGGGCAAACCTGTTGATGTGATATTTTTGGACTTCACCAAGGCTTTTGACAGGGTACCACACCATGAATTAATCACAACATTGTCAAGTATGAGAGTCCATGGTAACATCATAAATTGGATCACATCATAGATGACTGACAGGAAGCAAAGGGTCAGCATACAGGGTGTCTTTTCAGACTGGTCTAAAGTGGGTAGTGGGGTTCCACAGGGATCAGTCCTGGGGCCATGCCTCGTCAGTCTCTACATAACCTCCTTGAGTTGCCAAATGATGTCTAGCTAACCAAGTTTGCAGACGACTCTAGAACTGGTACGATGGTCGAGTCCTTGGAAGGTTCTGCAAGACTGCTAGAAGCACAACTGAGATTGAGAAATGGGCTAATCAGCACAAACTGCAGTTCAATACTGATAAATGTACAGTCATGCACATGGGGAAAAGAAATAATACAGCTTATACACTAAACAGCTGTATTTTGAGAGAGGTGACTGAGGAAAGGGACTTGGGCATAATAATTTCTAGTGACCTGCAATTTAAAAGTCATTGTAATAACCAAGAAGGCAAATGGAATATTAAATAGTATTATTTGGCCTATCAAAAGCAGGGAGCAGGAGGTGAGTTTCTCCCTGTATGTATCCCTAGTGTGACCACATTTGGAGTATTACGCCCAAATTTGGTCACTAAACAGTAAATCAGAATCCCAGGTGCTTGAGAGAGTACAAAAAGGGCCACAAGAATAATCAGGAACCGTAGTGTACATCATTATGATACTAGATTGAACTATATGGGAATGTTCACACTTGGATACAGAAGGCTGAAAGGAAACATGTGCCGTTTGTTTAGGGAAGTGACAAATGATGACCAGTGGGACGCCAGGATTTGGAATTAAGAGCTCTGGCATATTGCACAAGAGCTCACATGCTGCAATTGAAGAAGGAATTATGCCATTCAAATAGAAGACACAATTGGTACAACCAGAGAGTTGTTTCATTCTGGAACTCTCTGCCTGAGGAGGTGGTAGGAAGTGGGAACATGTAGGAATTTAAAAATAAATTAGACAACTTTTGTAAGATCAATAACATCAGGGGATACAGAATCTAATATTGGCAAGCATTATGGACATTCGGTCTAACAAAGCTCTGTATTTAGCTATGATACGTGCTCGGCATCAGAGTCTTTACACGGTTCTGCCTCACCCCCTTCATGCAAGCATAATGGGAGAAAATGGCACCAGTCAAGGTTGTCCTTTGGTTGTTCTGCTGTGAGACATTAGACTTCTGTGGGCCCAGTTTCCCCACCGTCATCACCAACAACACTGGGGATGCCTGGCCCTATGAGGCCAATGTCTTCATCCAGGAACCCCTCTCTGTCAAATAGAGGGGACTCCAGTGGACAGTTTGACCATTGGGAGTTCTTATGGAGCAGTGGCTGCACCATGTATGTCTAGCGGCGCCATTTTTGGTGCTGGCTCCTGATCCCTCAGGGTCAGTTGAGCTGGTGCCTTCTGCAGTGCTGCTTGACTTTGGCGTGGCTGACTCCAGCTCCACCCTCCAGGCTGGGGCCACCATTGATACTGCAGACACCTGCCCCTCTTGTGGTGTCATCCTGTCTTCTCCAGGAATGGGGGCAACCACAGTGAAGCTGTCAGTTCCTCCGGGGCCAACGGAGTTGTCAACTCCATTGATGGTATCACACGGACCTGCAGCATTAGAATAGTTCCCTTTGGAGATGGTTCCTGGGCTGAACTTAGTGTTGCTGCTGGCACCATTCCTGAGCCCCCATGTGGGGTGGGTGTTGTCGAGGCCACGGCCTGCACTGTTGGCCCTTCAATCCCCTCCTCTTTAGTATTTTCCAAGTGAGTATGTAGTAGAGTGAGATGAGTCCAATCCGACATCATCTCTGATGGTGAGGATGATGACTGTTACTACAGCCTAGAGAACCTGGAACCAGTTCCTGCCACCATAGTTCATCAGAATCTCTTCTCCCAGGCTTTGCCCAGGAATAGGCATTCTGCATTGAATTTCAAGCCAGCTGCCATAGACCAGGCTAGGTGTCTACAACTGGAGTTTCTAAACATCCCTAATATCATAGTCTGTATTGTTCCATCCAGCAGGCCTTGTAGACACTCAGAGGCAGCTTGGAGGAGGCCTGTTACTGTGGCAGCTTTTCCCAAACAGGTAGACAAGAAATATGCACTGACTAGATCTAAGCCTGTGTATTTAACTTAGCCAAAAGTGGATGCCATTGTTATTCTGGCTAAGAATGACAAAGCAGTAATGCCCAAAGAGGTCAGTGTGCACCCCACTAACAAAGAGTCACACAGAGTAGACACCATGAGCAAGCAGGTCTATGCCTCTGCTACCCTTGGCATAAGGATAGCTATATACCAGCGTTACTTCTATAAGTACTTGCTTGACCTCTAGTGCAAGTTGAAGTCTCCCTGCCAGACACAGAGGCAAATGAAGGGATGCTGCTTGCCATTAAACAGGGTATTGAACAGGAGTCGATCTTAAAGAGCAGATACATACTGTCGAGCACCCAGCTCCCCTCAAACATATATAATAGCAGACCTGCTCTACTGTTGAGGGGCATTACAAATTATATGCGCTTCCCTCAGGTTAAACAATTATAGCACCCCAGATTTGCACCCTCATAAAAACAAAGCCTTGTCTGACACGCCTCCTTTTGTGATGTCAGAAAATGAATACTGAGGGTGCATGTCAGTAACCTGTATATATATGCAACACGTCTATGGCGTTTAGTACTATTTAGAGGTGCCATGTAGTAAAATCAAAGCAGCCACTGGAGTAACAGTCCCAGTTTACTGGAGTGGTCACTTTCATTGTTCCAAGTGGCAACTCTAAATAGTACTAAACGTCATTGACAAATTGCACCAATATAGATCAATGGAGCACACACAAGCAGTCTTCATTTTCTGACATCCCAAAGGAGGTGTGTCAGACAAGGCTTTGTTTTTATGGGGGTGCAACTTTGAGGTGCTATAACTTTTTACCCAGAAGGAAGCGCATAGAATTTGTAATGCCCCTCAACAGTAGAGCAGATCTACTATTATATATGTTTGAGGGGAGCTGTGTGTCTGACAGTAGGTAGCTGCTCTTTAACATTGTTTTACTAGCCCAAACACTAGTGCAAATTGATCAGGGCTAGTGCAGCTAACTCTCTACTTGCCCATCTTGACTAGTACAGATTTTCATGGCTGTTAATGAAGTTAAAAAAAGTCTCTACTATAGCATTCTCTAGTCCTCATGCTAATCTCTCTCAATGTTCCAGTTGGCCAGGTGTGATTAACAGCTTATTAAGAGCTGCAATTATCCTGGCAGTTCAAAAGAGAGATCCCACAAAAGACTCAATGTGAGTCATTATCACTCCACTGTTAAGACCTTCAGCTAGTGTCCAGGGTGTGATCAAGGGTAGAGTGCTGTTAAGTCACTAGGTTCCAGTTTTCTGAATGTGCCTATGTACAGAGATACATAAATACATAGACACTGTCAGCAGATAAGGGCCTATGGCCCACCCAGTCTGCCCATTTGAGCTTGTAAGTTCAGTTTATGTTTTCCTAGAAGTCTGTTGCCCCTTACCCCAACCTCCAGAATTCCTTTATGTCTATCCCATGCATTCTTAAATCCCGTGATTGTTTCAGCCCCCACCACTTCCTCTGGCAGGGTGTTCCACTTGTCCACCACCCGTTCTGTGAAGAAATTTTTCCTCACGTTTCCTCTGAATCATCCTCCCTCCAACTTCACCCCATGCCCTCTAGTCCTGGAACATCTTTTTCGCTTAAAAATAGTGTATTCCTACACCCTGTTCCTCCCTGTAAGATGCTTGTATACATACCTCTCAACTGTCCCTGATTTTGCCTCAAAATTTTACTCTGTCCCTCCTAAAAATTGTCTTTCTGTGACCAAACTGTGGGGGTTATAAGCACAAAATAATGTCAAACATTAAAGTTACAGACTTGTTCTTCCTTAGATAATGCATGTTACACCAAGCCCTTTATTCTACCAGCTTCCTGAAAGGATATCTCCAATTTTGAAGAAGTGTCCCTGATTTTGGTCCTTTGTCCCTGATTTTTTTTAAGCCTTGTCCCTGATTTATGAGGCAGGAGGTTGAGGTATGCTTGTATATCTCTATCATATCCCTTCTCTCCCTCCTCTTCTCCAGGGAATACGTATTCAGTTCCTTCGACCTATCCTCATAGGACTTGTGATGCAATCCATGTACCATTTTTGTTGCCCTCCTCTGAACCTTCTCTACCCTGTCTATGTCCTTACATAGGTAAGGTCTCCAGAACTGTACACTGTACTCCAGGTGGGGCCTCACTGGTGTCTTGTATAGTGGAATTATGACCTCCCTTTTCCTGCTGGTGATGCCCCTGTCTATGTATCCCAGCATCCTATTTGCTTTACCTGCTGCCTTGTCACACTGTTTCCCTACCTTGAGGTCATCAGAGATGATAACCCCAAGATCCCTTTCCTGCTTGGTGCATAATATATCCTCACCCCCCAACTGATATATTGTGCCAGGGTTTTTGTGTCCCATATGCATTATCTTGCACTTCTTTGCATTGAATTTCAACTGCCAAACCCCT
Source organism: Neoceratodus forsteri (assembly GCA_016271365.2). Classification (NCBI taxonomy): domain Eukaryota; kingdom Metazoa; phylum Chordata; order Ceratodontiformes; family Ceratodontidae; genus Neoceratodus; species Neoceratodus forsteri. The sequence continues at coordinate 1,008,981,510 of CM028130.1, read as the reverse complement.
GACCATTCTTCAAGATTCTGCAGGTTGCTTCTCATTCTGTCTACACCCTCTGGTGTGTCTACTCTGTTACAGAGCTTTGTGTCATCAGCGAACAGTGAAATTCTGCCTTCTAGGCCCTGCGCAATGTCACTGATGAAGATGTTGAATAGTACCGGTCCCAGAACTGATCCCTGTGGTACCCCACTGGTCACTCTTCCCTCTGTGGAGTGACAGCTATTTACCACCACCCTCTGTGTCCTGCCGCCCAGCCAGTTAGCTACCCACCACACTACTGTCCTGCCCACACCCATATTCCCCAGTTTGTGTAATAGTCTTCTATGTGGCACAGTGTCAAAGGCCTTGCTGAAGTCCAGATAGGCCATGTCCACTGCCCTCCCCTGATCCACCTCCCTAGTCACCCAGTCAAAAAATGCAATGAGGTTGGTGTGACATGACCTCCCCCTGGTGAAACCATGATGCCTTGGGTCCTGTAGTCCATTGACAACCAGATGTTCCACCAGTCTCTCCTTCAGTAGTGCTTCCATGATCTTCCCCACTACCGAGGTGAGGCTGACAGGTCTGTAGTTCCGCGCTTCCTCTTTGTTCCCACTTTTGTATAAGGGGACTATATCTGCTGTCTTCCAGTGTATAACAATTTGTCCAATATTATTAAGACCAGTGCCCCTTATTTCTCTACATTTTGAGTGTTTGTATCCAACATTTCAGTGACAGAATGCAAAGAGGTATACAGGATCAGCCCTGCAGGTGGTGGGTTTTATCCCAGTCTCCCCATAACTTCTCTGTCCTTCAAACCTCTTAACTCTGTTCTTTCCCAGGACACCACTGCAGACCAGACTCTGATGTGACCATCCATAGATCCTTAGCTGCCATTACTGGCAAGTGTAGGGGGTCCCCAGCTCTTCTAAATGGACCATGCCAGCCATCACCATCCATACAGTTCCACCATTATCCCACTCAGCATGTCCTTTCAGCCTAAAAACAAAGCTTTGGATCATATATGACACAAAAATAAACCTTGATAAAATAAAAAATTTGAAACCTTGAAATAGGCATTCCTGGGTTGCATCGATCATCCTATACAGAAATAAAAATAGTATAGTGTTATGCCTGTGTACTGTTTCCCATGGGCTGATGAAAGTTAAAGAAAAATCTGTTATTGTTGGGACAGAGCATATTAAAATAAATGCTTTTACAAATAAAAAAGTCATAGTTTTATATTTCCCAAGCCCCTTAGTTTGTCTAGCCCCCACCCCAAAGAAATCTTAGATGTGCTCCTGGCTCACTTGAGACTGTACAAAAATTTTCAAAAGTGCAGGTCTCCAGTTGACCATAGGGTGGGGACAGAGAGTGTCTTTCTCTGCCTGACTCTGTTCATTGCCCTGTGGGTGGTGGTGACAGTGTGGTGAAGTGGATGATGATGTTAGCTATTGTGTGCTCAGAGCTAGAACTGCTTGATTAAACATTTGCTGTTGTGATAGCCTCTCTCTGTTGGGTGTGGGGAGGGGGGCAGAAAGAGGAAGGGAGGAGGCTATGGTACAAAACAATGGGGGGGGGGCTCACTGTCTGTGATGGCATTGCAGTTTTTTTCTGCTGGGGAGCTGGAAGCAATGTGGGAGCAGGATAAATGTGCAATAATCAGAGTATTTCTTGACTTTGCTTGCATTGTTTCCTATATAAGTGATCAAAATTTACCATTTTAATTAAAGGCTAGTGCAACCATCTGCGGGCTAGTGCAATTTTGAATCAACTTGCCATGCTGGCTAGTGCAAAAAAAGGTTATAGTTGACCCCTGGTATTGAATCTAACAGCCACCAGGTTAAAGCCTCTATGGGTGCCTTTGATGCATCAGCACACTCTATGGCTGCAGGTATTTGCATCAGAGCAGGTGGAACAGTCTTTTTAAAAAAGAGTTAAATTCAAGGCCCCTGGAATTCTGCGGTTCTGCGGTTGCGGAATTTGCCGCAGAATTTGCATCATGCCGCAGAATATATATAGTGCCGCATAATTCATTGTTTTTGGTGAATTTTCATATAAATATACTGTTTTTTCATAGTGTCAGGCTTTCTTTCCCAGCTCATTTATCCTGAAGCCCCTCCTCTATGCTTAGCATATGATGTTATCGATGACATCACATCGTATTTAGCCAATGACAGGACTGCATTCTGCCAGAGAAATGAATAAATCATGCCGCAGAAATCAGAAAATGCTGCCGCAGAAGTCAAGGAGCCCTGCCGCAGAAATCAGAAAATTCTGCTGCAGAACACCAGGGGCCCTGGTTAAACGAAACAAGAACAACTCTTTAGACTTTCCGGCTGGCTCCCTATATCCCGCAAAGGGGTAGAGGATGCATCTGTTTTCACACCAAGGAGTCCTTTTGTGGTAGAGGAATGGAAGCCCAAAACAGTAAACCCCAGCCTCCCCAGACCCAGAAGAAAGCGCAGCTGAAGGCACAAGCACCAAAAGCGCTCAGTGCCATAATCCTTAGCTCTGGCCCCAGGTCCTCTTTGGCTGCCCGAGGTGGACCACTCCTCCCCACGAGGTGGATACCTAACCCAGTTTTACCATCAGTGGGAATCCATCTCAACAGACAAGTGGGTTCTAAGTATCATCCAAGAAGGGTACTCCCTGAAATTGTTGGAACCCCCCTGCCACATTTCTCCCTGAAGGCAACTCTCCTTGTCAGCTCACATATTAGAGCTTCTGGCACAGCAGATTGTGGGCCTTCTGAGAAACAGGGCAATGGAAGCAGTTCTAGAGGCAGAATAGGACACATCGATCTTCATCTAGCATATCTCCTCCATTAGGCCACACCTTTGGAACTGTAAGCCATCAGCTTACAGTGATGTGTAGTGTTTTAATTTTTTATCTTCTATTTATTGATTTTTAGATGCAATAGATACAAGCATAGCCCATAGGACAGTGCATAGGATATTACATTCAGAATTCAGTGAAACATACAGTATCGGTGGCACTCTTAACTGGATACTGCATGGGGGGTTATGTGAAATACATGTCTAACATTACAAAAAAAAAATTTCACCAAGGCTATCGCTGCCATTAGTGGGGAAAATACAAATATAAGTATATTGCAGTATAGGACAAATACACCCCTTTAATAGGTGAAACTTCCCCATAATTCAGCATCAATAGATAGAAAAGAAATAGTGCATCCCCTCTTATTCCAAACCATCTACTTCTACTAGCCATGTTCTATAAAGACCAGATAAACATCATTAATTTAACCAAAACATCTCAGCAGGGCCTATCTATAACTCTCAAGTCAATCCCTGATCTTAAAAAGAACTCTCTTGTTATCTTAACCAGAAATAATAAGAACAATAAAATAAAGAACTATTGTAAGGCTGAATACAGACTTACACAACTCCTAAATGATCAGGACAATGTGGTCTAATATTTTAGTTCAACTGCTTCAAAATTATCTAGCTGTCGCCCCATGTATTTACAGCCTACAAACGATCATTTTAATAACATAGGAAGTCCCAAAAAAAAAAAAGTTAAGCTGTACTTGAACTTTTATGATTGCTGTGTAAACCCACAGCACTAATAACAAAAGTCATGTTGAGCTGTTGGCCCATCGATATCTCTTTTAGGAGCCCTAGTCAAGTGAAAACTTACTGGGTAGGTCCGTCCTGCCTTCAAGTGTTACCTTCCTCCTCCGACTCAGACTCTGGTCCCCTCTTTGAGTAATCCAGTTCAATTTTTGTGATCAATTTGGCCGCCTCGACTGCGTCCGCAGACTGGTATGTTTTAGCCACGTAAACTATTTTCAAGCTTGCTGGCATGATCAAAATGTGGTGGATCCCAAGTTGATGTAGCTTCGATCTGACTCCATCGAAAGCTTTCCTACATTGCCTAGTGGCGATGCTGAGGTCTGGGAATAAGTGTATAGGCGCTTCCTGCCACTTTGAAGGGCCTTGTTTCCTAGCGCCTCGTAAAATATAATCTTTCTTTTACAGAACTGAGCACCACTAAGATAGCTTGAATTGGTGGATGAGCCAGATCGACATGCAGGGGGTGCCCCCCAGCGTTGACTCTGTAGGCTCTCTCTACTGAGATTTGAGAGTCCAGGTAGAGAAATTCAGTTAACCACTGTTCTAAAAACTGACACAGATCTTCACCCTCTGACTCTTCAGGCAATCCGAGGACTCTGATATGGGACGTCCGCGCCCTATTTTCGAGATTCTCCAGCCTACGCTGCAGAAGCAAATTCTCTTTCACAAGGCCAGACGTCGTGGTAAGTGCCTTATCAGCTGTTTTAGTTGCTCCCATCGCTGTTTCTTCTACCGATTGAAGTTTAGTCTCTGCCACCAGCAATCGAGTAGTAAACTCGTCCATTTTTTTGTCTATGGACTGGATTGCCTTCAATAAAGCAGCGTTTGAGGGTTGATTCAAGTTTGAGTCCAGAGGCTCCTTATCCCTGTCTGGGCCTGCTCTAGTATCTTTTTGTTTTGTCCCTTCTCCTCCAACTGTCATTTTGGTGCGACCCATGTCTCCAGCAACAAGAATTTTATATCTTTGTGATCCACAGTAGCTACAGTAGCTATTAGATCTAATTGTGAGCCCTGTGAGTAGTTTTGGTCCACTTCTAACCTTGAAATTGGTTAAATAGTAAATTGATGGCACAGAGCAAAGAAGGATTGTTGCTCTCAGCTCGGCTGCTAGCCACCCCAACGTGTAGTGTTGATGGGTATATAATGTGGGTGGCCCCAGCACTCCTCAGTTCTTTCTCCTGCCTTCGATCGTCCTCAGTGAACCTGCTGCTGTTTTTTGTTATTTTCCTATAATTGTTCAGTATATCTATTGCCATCTCTGCATGCTGCCGAAGTCTAAAGATCCTTTGTTCAGCTATTGTGTCTGCAGTTATAAAATTTACAAAGGCAACACTCACTCCATTTGTATGTGCTATTTGGGTCTTTCTCACTACGTGTGGGCTTGTGAGATTTACCAGAATGTCAACTAGGCTACAAGGTGACACCATCGGAAGGCTCTAGAAACCTTCCTTGCTCAAAAAGCATTAAAAGCCATGGAGAAGGAAGGGGTCTTCAGCTCTGCTTCTCCCTCACTGCCATCCAACAACTGGTCGACAAAACCAAAGGAAAAGGACAAGCAAAGGGTGTCGTCTCTGACTGCCATGTCATCGACCATAAGCACAGACACAAAGATAAAGAAAAAAACTGCTTTGCTGGTGAGGTCCCGGTGTCCATTGAAAACGGGTATGTCCTCATCAATATCCAATCAAGCGGCGTCAACAAAAGCCCTCACCAAGCTGTTGTTGAGATACCAGGGTCATGGTCTGGGTCTGGCTTAGGCATTCCTATACCTACTATAGACGGTACACTGCCACCGTCGTCTGGCTCCAGCCCTACAGTGCAGATAGTTGCGGACCCTTTTCAGGTGCCGTCGACTCCCAGGTTGTGCTGGCATCATTTTTAGTCATAATACATTGCCTGCTATTGTGGTTCCACAGCATGTAGCTTTGCTGCTGACAGGACCATCTGTTCCAGTGCCTTCATTGTCAGCTTCTACAAGCACACCACAGATTCCTACCTCTCAACTATTGCCAGCTTCCTCTGTGGTTCCCATCATTGTTTGCGATGATGATGACAAAATGGAGTACAGTCCTGACCTCCTGAGTCTTGAAAAGGATTTAGGACTATGAGAGTGAAGGGCAGTTTGAAGAAAAGAATCTGCCATCCATCTCCAACCCTCTTGTCCTGCAGTGAGGACTCTGCGGTGTACACTCCAAGGTCTCCTCCTGAGGGCCCCTCTTTTCAGGCCATGATGCAGCAAATGCAGTCTTCCATGGGTTTTACTTGAAGAGGAGGATGCCATTAAGAGGAATCTGATGGAATTTTTGGAGATGCTTTGCACGCCCTCTCCATTATAATTCCCCCTGTAAATCCTAGCTTAAAGGATGTTGCTTTTGCTGCTTGGCACAAACCTGACTCCCTGCAATTCTGAAGAAGGCTGATAAGCAGTACCCTGCTCTGTCTGCTAAGCCTTATTATGCTAACCAGCCTGAAACTGACTTTGTGGTCATCATGGCTGCTCAAGATCAATCTAAAGCACCTAGACACCTGAAGTACTTTACCTCCTGATAAAGAATCTAGGAGACTGGATATTATGGGCAAGCATACCTGTGCCTCAGCATCTTGAGCCTTAGGATTGCAGGTTACCAGGCCCAAGTGAATAAATACCAGAACAGCCTGTGGAAAGCTGTTCGTACTGCTGCCCAGGCTTTGCATGATGGTTCTGCCAAGTATGATTTGATTATGAACATACGAAGAAGCCAGCAGAAGAAGGCCATTTGGTCTATCAAGGCTGCTTGTATTGCAGGGTCCACAGCTTGAGCTAATGTCCCTGCCCTCCCGCCCCACTCCTCCCTACCCATGATTCTTATCTTCCCCCTATGCCTATCCCAGCCTCTCTTAAAGCTGCCCACCGTCTTCAACAAGATTACCTCTTCTGGCAGCGCATTCCAAGTGTCCACCACCCTCTCTGTGAAGAAGTGCTTCCTGACCTCCCTCCTAAACCTTCCACCCTCCAGCTTAAGACTGTGCTGCCTTGTGATTAAAATTAAGATTAAAAAAATATCTGCTGATGCTGAAGTTGGCAAACATTTTCTTCGTTCATCTTATGATTATCTTCTTCGGGGGTATCTCAGTCATCAGGTAACACTGAAGGAACCTTCGACATCAGTGAAGGGGAATCCACATGGAAGATTTTCAGCAGTACTACTGGGACCACCCATGCCGTCGATGTCCATCACATCACCAGCCCTATATAGGTGTGGGTGGCCCTGCTCCCTCTTCAGTTCTTTCCCGCTGTTGACTTGCTTGCATGGGTCTCTGCGGAAGTGCTGTCGCAGTATGTGTGCCTTTTTTTTTTTTTTTTCAGCCTATGGCTTTTTTCACTTACCTTGTAAAAAATTGCTTTTTTAAGAGAATTCTTCTTTTTGTTTGTCGAGAGTTAATCCTTCTGCTTCTCTTTTCCGTCACTGCAGGCACAGAAAGAAGATTGCCTCTGCAGATGAAAGCTCTGTTTGTGTCTGCTCTCTTAAGCCTGACCACAAAGTTTCTGATGTTAAGTTCTGCCAGAAGTTTAATCAAACAACCCTTCAGCGACACAAAAGGCTTTTTTTTTTTTTTGGGGGCACTGTGGAGGCCAAGCAAGATAGTGGCTTAAAAGAAATAGCTCCATTTCAACATTCAAAATCTTGCTCTTTGGTCTCTATATTGGGGTGCAAGTTGTTGAATTTCTCAATAGATCAGTGCAAGAAGACCTTCTCCTCGCTATGGACAATCCTCGTAGAGATTGACAACAAACTCAGGGAGAAAAAAGTAAATCTGTTCCTGGCCCTCTAACCACGAGGTCTGCCACCGGAGAAGTGACACAGGTTGTCGCAGATGAAAAGGAGGAAACACTGCAGAGCTTGGGGCAGAAAATCTTCTGTCTAATTCGTTCTGTCACAGGCTCTCCGACAAATTTGACTCGTTAAATTGCATTAACACTATGGAATCGGAGATGGAAGCAGTTAAAACAGTGTCAGCGGAGAGCAAAAAAAGCTCAGAGGCCTCATTGGGAGCTACGGCAAACCTGGTCAAGGAAAACCGCCACCTTAAAGCTTGCGTGGAAACCCTGGAGAACCAGGCTAGAGCCCTAAACATTTGTTTATTGCGAGTACCAGAATGATCTGAAGGCCATCATGTAGTGCTTTTTCTCAGGGACTGGCTTGTTCAACAGTTTGGGAACCGGCTAACTAATTGGCCGTTCCACATTCAGAAGGCCTGTCGTGTAGCCACTACGTGGAGGCCAGTCAGTTTGGAAGCACCCAGAGCTATTGTGATGGTGCTGGATGGTGTGGGCTCGAGGGATTATCTCCTAAGTATGGCCTGGCAGTAGAAGACCTTGTTTTGTGATGGAAACCTTGTGAACATGTATCCGGATTTGAGCTATGCCACAAGGATGAAGAAAAAACAATTTGATGGGGTCCGTGCGATGCTTCACGCGGATGGAATCACACACAGTATGGTCTTTCCAGTGAGTCTCTGAATAGCCCACTAGGGGAAGATTTTTGTATTTTCTGATCTGGCAGAAGTGCTGAAGTGGGCCCAGTGGAATACTTCAACCCGCTCAGCACGAGAAGCAGATCTCAATTCTAATGAAGAAGAGGACAAACCCACTTGAGAACTTTTCTTTCTTTCACCAGGTTTGAGATATAAAATCTCTGATGGGATTTTACTGACTGTTCTGATGGCATTAATTGTTTGTTATAGCCCGAGAGGCAGTGTTTTACTTTTAGTTAGCAGTCATTAATGGTTCCTCTTTTCAAGGGTTCAGCCTCCATGCTATTTGGTAAACCTAGTATAGAAACTGTACGGAGCAAGATGATAGAATTTAAATTTCTGTAGTCGCAAGTTTATTTTATTCGGTTTAGCTTTTTGGCTTTTACTGTGGTTGAGTGCATGTACAACTTCGTTCCTTTCAGGAACCAGAGTTTTTGTAAACTAAATGTTAAAAGTTCTTTAACATATTAATAATAGGCCGCTCATGGACTCAATATTGCAGCAGATGGACATAAATGGAAAGCCCAATGGGTTGTACCCCTTCAAGGATGTATCTTGTTGACATGGCTCGTTATGTTTTCTTTTATTTACATTTTATAATGCATGTATTAAAAGGAGTGGCATCTTCAATGGTATGATGATGATCCTCACGTGCTGTGTCCAGATAATTGCTGTATGTGTTTACAGATACTCTAATAAACATATAGTTAAAAAAAAAAAGGCTTTAAAGAAATTCCTGATAGATCAACTAGTAGCCAGCTCCAGGCAGGGGTCCTCCAGGGGCCATGGCTCCCCAATCACCAGCCAGTTCTTTGAGCTCCCTGGCCTCCGAGGCCCAAGACAAGTCTTCGGGGAAAAGTCATAAGAAAGACCAAGATCACGACCGCTCCCCCCGGCATGGATCTTACTCCCTGTTGGCCTCTCCTTTGTCTGGGGGATCTTCATCGGCTGAGGTTACTCTGACGAAGAGAACTGCTATCCAGGTCTCTGTGCCCACCAGACCCATACCGACAGCACCTCTGCTCAATTCACAGGGCGCCCAGCCATCGACCTCCGGGTCGTCAGCCCCTCCGTTGTCGACGACTGGCTCATCATCAGTGGTCCTCCCGTTGAGGCCTGCTCCTTCTCCCACCAGGGCTACAGGCTCGTTGGGTTCTCAGGACACAGCAGGCAGGTTGTCGACACCTACCGTCGACCTCAAGTGAAGTCCTGCTCAAGTTCACCAGTGCGCTTGTGCAGCAGCTGGGTGCCTTACAGAGGCCCCCTTTGTCGATGACAGCTTCATTGTCAATACCACTGCATCTGCTTCGGGAAGCTCCCTATGGGCCGTCGATGGCACACCTGACGCCAGACCCAGAGATTGAAGTGGTCGACATCGAGGAGGAGGAGTACCATCCAGACCTCATTATTCCTGAGGATGAGAAGGAAGAAGAGGAAGAGGTCCTGATCTCTGACAGCTCTTCAGCCTCCTCTTTCAGTGAGGACTTTGTGAAGCATACTCCTAGGTCTCCTCCTGAGGACCCACATTTTTTAATGTGATGAAACAGCTGTCCTCAGCCATGGGCTTCCACATTGAGGAAGAGGATTCCACCAGGAAAGATCTTGTGGATTTTCTGGAGATTCCAGAATCTTCCCCAAAGATCATTTCTCCAGTGCTCCCATGGAGTATGCAGCCACAGCAGCCTGGCACAGACCAGACACGGTGCCAGCTGTGCCTCGCAGGGTGGACATGCTTTATCACGCCCCTCAATGTCTCCCTTGTTATGCTGCCCAGGCAGAAACGGACTCAGTGGTCATTAAGGCAGCTCATGACAGATCTGAGGTGCCTAAACACCTCAGTTCCCTTCCCCCAGACAAGGAGTCTTGTAGAATTGATCTATGGGGAAAAAGGGTTTATGCCTTCTCCACCTTAGGTTTGAGGATTGCTAACTATGTGTCACACATGTTTAAATACCAAAAATACCAGTTGGAAGAAGGGCAAGGCTGCGGCCCAGGCCCTTTCTGAGGGCACTCAAAGCTGGAGCTGCTTCAGTGCTTCCAGGCAGCCAAGGAGGTTAGCAGACATCTCCTCAGAGCACTGTATGACATGGCCAACACCATTGCCAGAGCAGCTGCCATGGGTATCAGGATCTGCAACTGATGTGCAGCAGAAAGTGCTTAATGCCTCTTTCAATGGCACTAAGCTGTTTGGCCCTGATGTCAGGACCTCATAAATGGTCTGCAAACCTCGGGCAGGGCCATCAAATCGGTCCATTTCCCTCTCGCACACTCAACCAAAGGGTAGCGGGTGGCTTCCTTTTCATAAACAGAACACTTGGCCTGGTACAGCTCCCCATCCCCCAAAGAAAACGTAGAACCCAGGCCCCCTTGCCTGTCCCTCTGGTGCTGGAGTGGTGGCCAAGCGCCCCAGGATTGAGGGACCAGCCTCTGCAACTGGTTCTACCTCTGCTCGACTCCTTGCCAGACCCTCCTCCTCAGGCTCCAGACCAGTAGGTGGTGGTCAGAGGTCAGTTCTCCCTCCATCTGAACCAGTGGAGAACTATAACTTTGGATGCATGGATTCTGCAGATCCGAGCAAAGGATCACACCTTGGAGCTCATAGAGCAGCCTCCAGACACCTGGCCTCCTCCCTCCAGTTACCCTCCGGCTCCCTTGTCTGTTCTCAGGGAGGAAGTCTTCTGCACAAGCAGGCCATCAAACCAGTGCCCAGTCGCCAGAGAAACCAGGGGTTTAATTCCAGGTTTTTCCTGGTCCCCAAAAGACCGGAGATCTGAGGCCCATTTTAGATCTAAAGGACCTCAATCTGTTTGTTCAGTACAAAAAGTTCCAGATGGTAATTTTGCCAGGCCTAATGCCCCTCCTCAAGACAGGGGACCAGCTCTGCTCACTGGATATGTAGGATGCATACCTGCACACCTCGGTCTTTCCTCCACACAGGAAGTTTCTCCGTTTTGCCTTTCAGGGCAAGCATTATCAGTTCAAAGTGCTGCCCTTTGGCTTATCCTCTGCACCGCGAGTCTTTACCAAGTGCTTGGCAGTGGTCACAGCAGCTCTCAAAAGTGAGGGACTGTATGCCTTCCCTTACATGGACAAGTGGCTCCTAAAGGCCCCGTCTAGGGAACAGCTTTTGCTGACTCTGGAGTGCACTCTCCAGCTGTTCTACTCCCTGGGCATTACCGTCAGCATGCCCAAGTCAGTTCTAGTACCATCCCAAAGGCTGTAGTATAGAGGGGCAGCTCTGGACTCAGTGCAAGGGAAGGTCTTCCTGCCCCAAAACCAGGCAGAGTGCCTCATAACCCAAGCTCAGGATGTCGCTCAGAGCCAGTACATTCCTGCCAGGGTATACCTCAGATTTCTGGGCCTAATGGCAGCTGCCATACCCACCATTCCGCTGGCCAGGCTTCATATGCATACCCTCCATTGGACCTTCCGGGTACAGTGGGACCAGTGCGTGGATGAGTTGGACCATCCAGTCCTTGTCTCATCCCCAGTACGCAAGGTACTGCAGTGGTGGATGGACCTCTTGAATCTGCTGCAAGGCTTTCCATTCCAGGTCTCTTCCCCACATCAAATCCTAACCACAGATGCATCAGGTCTGGGCTGAGGTGCATACCTGAGCCCCTTTCTCACCCAGGATTCCTGGTCCCAGTGGGACGCTCCCCTGCATATCAATGTCCTGGAGATGAGAGCTGTGCTGTACGCTGTGCAGCCTTTTCAGGAACATCTTGCTCTGGGTCAGTTGCTGCTGCAGTCAGACAGTTAGAGTGCAGTATACTACATCAGCAAGCAGGGCAGAACTCACTCATACCCCCTGTGCTGGGAGGCCATGAGAGTGTGGTACTGGGTGCTGAATCACAGTCTGACACTCTCTGCTGTTCACGTGGCAGGCATCCTAAACACCCTGGTAGACAGTCTCAGCAGGACTCAGTCCAGCATGCATGAATGGGAGTGTCTCTCATCCATCGCAGAAGACTTGTTCAACAGATGGAGTCGTTCAGAGTTGGACCTTTTTGCGTACTCACTCAATGCAAACTGCCCAGTTTCTGCTCGCTAGATCCAGGGCCTGGAGTGTTTTGATGAGACGCATTGTCCCTTTCTTAGAGCAGGAGATTTCTTTATGCATTCCCTCCATTTTCTGTAATACAGATGGTGCTAATCAAGTTGTGGATGGAGGGGGCTAGCATGGATTCTAATGGCTCTATTCTGGCCTCACCAGATATGGTTCCCTCTACTTCAGCAGATGGCGGAGGAACCTCTGGTCCCTCTTCCTCTCTGCAGGAATCTGCTGACCCAGGATCAAGGGACCCTGATCCATTCCAACCTCAGGTCCCTTCATCTACATGCCTGGCTCCTGGGAACATAGCCATCACAAGATTCGGGGTCTGTGACAGGGTAGCAGAAGTCCTGGTGGCTACCTGGAATCCTTCCACTCAAGCCATGTATGCTATGAAATGGAAGCAGTTTGCCATCTGGGCTGCCAAAGATGACCTAGACCCTTTCACCTGTTCGGTGAATCATGTCCTGGACTACCTGATCTCACTCTGGCCTCCAGTATTCTTCCCTCAAGGTCCACCTTTTGGCTATTTCTGCATTTCATGAGTCCATGGGTGACCACACAATTGCTCAGCTGGATGTCTCCCGTACTTTTCTTAGGGGCATCCTGCATCTGAAACTTCCAATCCGTTCCCCTGTCCCGGCTTGGGACTTGAATTTTATCTTGTACAAATTGACCCTGTCTCCTTTTGAGTCGATTGCGACTTGTGATGTGCATTTTCTCTCCTGGTGCTATTTTTGGTTGCAGTTACTTTTGCTCGAAGAATTTCAGAGCTTCAGGCTCTCTGGTGCGAGGAGCCTTATTTGATTTTTCACAAAAACAGGGTATCTGCACACAAATCCTAAGTTTCTGGCTAAGGTGGTTTCAGAGTTCACACTCAATCTGTCCACCTTCCTGTTTATTTTCCTTGAGTGTGCCAATCCAGGGGAAGCACTGCTCCATATGTTAGATGTGCACAGAACTTTGAAGTACTATCTGCTTAGGACTAAGGAGTCCAGAAAGTCAAAGCAGTTATCTGTTTCCTTCGCCTCCGGCAGAGTGAGTGTTTCAGTTTCTATGCAATGTTTATCCAAATGGTTGGCAAATTGCATTGTGTTCTGCTACAGCAAGTATGGCAAAGAGTTGCCTGGTGCTGTCGAAGCTCATTTCACCGGTGGAATGGCTACCTTGGTGGCTTGTTTGGCCACTGACATTTGCGCAGCTGCCATCTAGAGTACAGTCAACACTTTCACCAAGTACTACAGCTCGGATATTGCCTCAAGAGCCCGTACAGGATTTGGCAGGGCTGTGTTACAGGGTCTTCTGTCTTAAGTTTATGGAGAGCTGTCCTCCCAGACTGTTTTTGCACTTGTAACTACTTGGTATTCGTTCCTACGGTGTTACCTGTTAACTGAGATACCCCCAAAGAAGATAGAACAGTTGTGTAAGAACTTAGTGTAACAGCAGATCTTTGAGGGGATCTCAGTCATCACGTATATTTTCCCTCCCACCATTCCCCTTCTTGGGACTCCTGTCTAGGAACTGGCTATCTGGTGTATCCAGTTTTTCTTTCAGAGCTGGGTACTTCTTTCTCTTTTTGGTCCCCCAGAGTGAGAGCCTTGCTCCCTTAGTCACCGGGGTGGGGGACTGAGGAGGGAGCAGGTCCGCCTACACCTATATAGGGTTGGTGATGTGGACGGCATAGGCGGCCCCAGTTGTACTGCTGAAAATGTTCCATGTGGATTCCCCTTCACCGACGGTAATGGTTCCTATGGTGTTACCTGATGACTGAGATCCCCTCGAAGATCTACTATTGTGATAAGTTCTTACGTAACTGTTCTTTTCTGATGCTTCTGCCAGGGTTGCAGCATCTGGCATTTGCATAAGAATATATTCTTAGCTCAGAGTGGCTGGCTTTGCCACTGATGTGCAACAGGCAGTTTTGAATGCACCTTTTAAGGACTCCAAACTTTTGATTATGATGTTGAAGCAGCCATATGTGGTCTTCAGACTTCTAAAATAATTGTATGATCTGGTAAGTCCCTCTACCCCACTCCCTTTCACAGTAGAGTGTGTGGTAGGGGCTCTTTTCATAGGCCTGTTGGCAGAGTTAACTATGTATACTGTGGCAACAAGGGTGCTGCAGAGGTGTTGGTCTCCTCCCAAATCCCCTCCTCCCTGGTGGTCATGCCAAAGCACCTAAAGGAATCATTTCTGGTGGTCCTGCCTCCCCCAGTTTGGCCTGACTCTCTTCCTTCTATTCCCCCCCCCCCAGCTGTTGCCTCCAGGGGTGAGTGTGGGGGGCAGGCTCTCTCTACATTTAAAACAGTATCAGGGGGATCACTACAGATGAGTGAGTTCTGGAGTTCATTGCAAGGGGACATTCTCTGGACTTGATAGAAATACCTCCAGGTCATCCTCCACTTCCTTCCTTTTATCCTGTGAGCCACTTGACTCTTCTAAAGGAGGAAATTCAGACCCTGTTTCAAAAGCGTGACATAGAACAGGTCCATGCTCAAGAACGGAGCAATATGTTCTATTCCTGATACTCCCTAATCCTAAAATGGATGGGAGATCTATGTCCTGTATTAGATCTCAGAGATTTCAACCTGTACATCAAATACAAAAAGTTTCAAATGGTGTCTCTGCAAGCCCTGATTTCCCCCAGAAAACAGTACTGGCTTTGTTCACTGGACAGGGAAGAATGCATACCTTCATATAAACATCAGGAAGTCCCAGACAGTACCTCCACTTTATAATGCAGGCAAGCACTATCAGTTCAATGTGTTGCCTTTTGGCTTGTCCTCTGTGCCATGGTTCTTTACAAAATGCTTGGCAGTAGCTGCAGCAGCCCTTCGAAGGGAAGGCTTATATGTCTTTCCTTATCTGGACGACTGGCTCCTGAAGACCATTTGCAGGGAAGCTGTTCTTCATACTCAGTCCGAAACATGTCCGTTGTTCCACAGCTTGGTGATCACAGTGCATATGCCAAATGTTGACTTCTTGCCAGAGGCTGCAGTACATAGGGGCAGTCTTGGACACAGAAAAGGGTGTGCCTTTGTGCTTCAGGACAGGGTAGACACGCTGCAAATTTGGTTCACAAGAGCCACTACACCTGTGCATGAATAATATTACATCTCCTATGGTCATAGTGACTGTGCCACTAGCCTGACTTCACGTTCAAATCCCACCGTGGACACTCAGGGTCCAGTGGGATCAGTTGATGGACGAGTTGGAGCAAATGGTCCTCATCACATCTCTACTACGCAGAATGTTGTTATGGTGGATGGACCATGACAGTTTACTCAAAGGCGTTCCATTCCTTGTTTTCAGACAAAAAGAGGTGTTCTCAAAGGGATTGCTGGGTGTGCCCCAGCCGAAATCAGCAAAATGTTTAATAAAAATGACTTGGCACATTCTATACTGATATGCTGCAAAAAATACTTTAAGAAGGCTAAATTGCCATACAAAAACTTTTAGTTAAACAGCAAAAGTGTTCATAATTAAATTACACACCGGAAGAATGCAAAAAAAGCTGCAACAATTTTGAACTTTGCTCTTTCTCGAGAGGACCATACATTTGTGGAGTTACTGGTGCATTTAAATACCTTGTAAAATTAGAACAATTAACATTCCCTTCCAACCACACATTAATATGTACCAGTTACCCACAACCATAAAATAATTATTAAATAACTAAAAGCCTTCGGCAGTTAGGAAAGGTAATAAACAAAGACCTCTGTGCGCAAGCACTGAGGCAATGGTTACCCCAAAGGGCATTTGGCCGGGAAGCCAAGTTTCAAAGAAATACAAAGTCACACATGCCCCCACAATGCAAAGCATCATGGGCTGCATATGCAAATCACCACAGAATATTATGCTGGTTCTACTTTAAGCAGAAATGCATGGTGCCGAAAGGCCTTTCACACAGTTTGCAAAGGGTGCCAACAGAAGGCATAGACATGTGTTTCGTTCTACCAGGACTCTTCAGTATGCCTCGTCTGTTTGACACCCCAGTGGAATGAACCAGCTACCCTAAGATTGTCTATCTAGGTTATGTTGTGGTGAACCCAATTAAAACAAAAAACTATTTAAAAAACAAAGAACCTCTGTGCGCAAGCACTGAGGCAATGGCTACCCCAAAGGGCATTTGGCCGGGAAGCCAAGTTTCAAAGAAATACAAAACCACACTTGCCCCCACATTGCAAAGCATCATGGGCTGCATATGCAAATCACCACAGAATATTATGCTTGTTCAACCTTAAGCAGAAATGCATGGTACCAAAAGGTGTCTCACGCAGTTTGCAAAGGGTGCCAACAGAAGACATAGACACATGTATTGTCCTACCAGGACTCATCAGTATGCCTCATCTGTTTTAATAGTCCATTCAGTCTAGTACTATTATTATTCACGCTGTGACCTTCGGACTTTATTCTATCTTCGTCCTTCTCGGGTTAATTCATTCATTGCGTGGTGTCCTCCTGTGTCATGAAACAACTAATGGCAGGCAACTTCAGAGGCAATTTCCATTTCAAAAAATTCCACAATAACAATTACGAGCATATAAAACACAGAAGTTACAAAATGCATTATCCAAAATATTGATCTTTGGATAATGCATTTTGTAACTTCTGTCTTTAATTTTTGCTCGATTGTTATTGTGGAATTTTTTTAATTATGAACACTTTGGAGTTTAAATAACGTTTTTGTATGGCAATTTAGCCTTCTGAAAATATTTTTTTGCAGCATATTGGTATAGTGTGGCGCTGAGCTATTTTTACTACACATGTTCCCATTCTTTGTACCAGCTCCTGTACAGATCGCGGCTGTGGTACTCATCTTGGGCCTTACCAAACAGTGGTGTCATGAACCAAGATGGAGACTGAGCTGCACATGATTGTCTTGGAGATGCATGCTGTCCTGCACAGCTTCCAGGCTTTTCAGAATCATCTCTGCCCAAGTCCTCTGTTAATCCAGATGGCCAATGTCCATATGATGCATTACATCAACAAGCAAGCAAGGAGGGACTCCTTCCTATCCCCTATGCACGGAAGTGATCATAGTTTGGAACTGGGCACTAGCGCACAACCTTCAGTTGTTGGTCATGTTTCTCCCAGGTCTACAGAATGTCTTGACAGACAGGTTAAGCAGGTCCCTGTCAGTGGTTCACGACTGGGAACTGCTGACTTTCGTGGTAAATGACCTCTTTGCAAGATGGGGTCGTCCAGAGCTGAACCTTTTTGCATCCTCACTCAACATAAAACTGCCATGTTTCTGCCTGCTTACTCCAGTGCCTGGGCTTTTCTGGCGAGACACGTTGTCCTGTCTTGGAAGGGGAAATTTCTTTATGCAATCCCCCCCATTCCTGTAATACAGATGGTTCTGCTCAAGTTATGGATGGAGAATTCCACTCTCATCCTCAGTGCTTCATTCTGGCCCCGACAGATATGGTTTCCACTCCTGCAACATCTGGCAGTGGAACATCCTCTTCCTCCACCTTCGTGTTGGAGCCTGTGATCACAGGGCAAGAAGTCTCCTGGTCCATTTGGACCTGAAATCCCTATACCTGCATGCATGGCTCCTGAAAACATTGCACATTTTGGGTGTCCCCCAAGGTTGCTGAAGTTCTGCTTGTGGCTAGGAAACCTTTTACCAGGTATACTTATTCCTTAAAATGAAAGTGTTTCACTATGTGATCTCCTTCTAGGAATATGGACCCTGTCATGTCCTGTGAAATCTGTACTGGAATATTTGCTTTCCCTCTCTGAATCAGGTCTGCGATATTCCTTTATTAAGGTGCATTTGGCTGCTGTATCAGCTTTTCATGCCCCTTCTGATGGTCCTTTGGTTGCACAGTTAGAGGTCTCCTTTACTTTTGAAGAGGTATCCTGCATATGAAACCTCCCATCTGTAATCCAGTCCTGCCTAGGGACTTGAATTTCATACTTGAGGAATTGATGCTGGCTCATTTTGAGCCAACTCTGAGTTATGGCTTATGGTTCCTGTCATGGAAAATGTTATTTTTGGTTGCTACGACTTCTACATGAAGGATTTCTGATCTACAGGCTTTGATGTGTAAGCCTCCTTGTTTGATTTTTTTTTTTTACACAATGCAGAGTCTCTTTGCATACGAATCGTAAGTTTCTACCAAAGGTGGAATCAGAATTTAGACTGAATTAAATGATACATCTTTCTGTGTATTATCCTGAGCATGCCAGCCAGCGTAAGGCACTGCTCCATACTTCAGATGTACATACCTGTAGAACAATGAGATAGTGTTACTCACACCGAGGACTGCAGAAAGTCCCCTCAGCTTTTTGTTTCATTTGCCCCTGGGAAAGAGGGCACTCCTTTGTCGAAACAGTGTCTGTCCAAATAGCTGGCAAATTGTGTGTTTTGTTGTAGAAAGTATGGTAAGGAATTTCCTGGTACTGTTCGTTGTCCTTCCAAAAGGGGTATGGCCGCTTCTGTTACCTGTTTCTGAAATGTTTCTGCTGCTGACATTTGGGCTGCTGCTACATGGAGCACTGCTCCCACTTCCACTGAACATTACAGTCTGGATGTTGTTTCTCATAGACGTGTTGGCTCTGGAATTGCAGTAGTGCAGGCCTTCTGTCCTAATCACATATTCGACTGTACCATCCTCCCTGGGTGCTTTGTACTGCTTGGGAGTCATTCCAAAGGTTTGGCCCTGTGGAGGAGATATCCTCAATGAAGATACAACAGTTACTTAAGAACTTAATGTAACAGTAGATTTGTAAGAGAATCTCCTTCATTAAGCCTTGACGTACCCTACCCCCCTTCCCCTTTTTGTTTTTCTGAGGGTTACATCAAGGACCTTATATTCAAAAGTTTGCCCGGTGGGCAAAGTGATTGTGCCCCGTTTGCCTGGGGTTGTGCCTATGTGCAATATTCAAAGAGTGCTGTGGTGCATGCAAAAAGGGCTAGCATGCACACAAAAAAAAAATGTATGCGGTGGGTAGAGTTTGGGGCGGGGACAGAAATACTGATATAGTGCAATGTTCAACACATTTGTGCTGTGCAAAAGAGCCCTCCCAATCCTCGAGGTCAAAACTTTGCTGCTTGCATTAATACATTTTTTTTCCTAGGGATGTGGATATGATGTACAATCCACACTTCAGGCAGTGTTCCTTTCTCCTTTAAATCAGCCGGAACGTCTTCAAGCCGGCTCCTCCCATCCACCCAGGTGGTAACTCCCCTAGCACTGCCCCGTGATGCCAGATCTTCCTTTTCTTTGGAATAAAAAGGTTTCCTCCTTATCCCTCTTGCGCTGAGTAGGCCCTTTGCTTATTAAAAACCTTCTACTTTACAAAAAAAAAGAAAAAATCTATCTTCGAGCGACTCCTTCTCATCATCCCTTATGGATGAAACAAAGTCAGCGCCGGGATTTCAGAAATGCACCTACAGGCAGAAAATGTCTCGGACGGACCCGCACACTATGTGTGTTTACTGCTAGGACCACAAGCATGACCCCTAGGCTTGCAGTCTGTGCCACACCCTGCATCTGTCCACTTTAGAAGACTGTCACGTTCGCCTTCTGTTGGACCATCCAGACAACCGGGATCCTTCTGTTAAGTCCAAAGACACTCGTCAGGTGGTCTCTGTGGGGTCCGATGAACAGCTTGCGGCATTCAAAGAAGCTGCAGCACAATCTTCCTTGGCTATGGCCTTTTTGTCTCTCTCTCCTTGGGTGCTTCCTTCACAGGGGCATTCAGGGATTTGTGCCAAGCCCTTCCCACCCATGGACAGGGTCCCTCCTTGGGCACTAAATCTAAATTGAAATCGAAAAAATAAAGAAACCAAGAAAAGGTCTTGCTGTCATTTGTGGGATTGTGAACGCTCTAGGGCCTCAGATTCTCACGCATCTTCGGAGGTTCCAACTTTGGTCGATACTTCAACCCAAGCTGCCAACTCTGTGGTCTTCATCTCAAACCAGTTGGTCGAGATGCAGGCCGATCTTTTGACTGAGAATTTTCTCAAGCCAGTTGACCCGTCGTCACAAGACGAGGCCGATACCTCCTCATCTAGGACTCCAGTCCTGCCTCTCACCTCTCAGGGGGGGATGGACCAGTGTGCTGATCTGCCGCCTCTCACACAGGATCTTCCAGACCAGAAGAATACTCGGCTCTCTCTCCAGCCCCTCTGAGACCCGCTGTCGGCAGCCCTGACAGGCAGGGTCATCATGGTCCTGATCCCGCAGCCCTGAGTCAAGCAGCCCACATCGGCATCAACGCTCACACTCTCGATACTTGGGCAAGCGGGGCTGCCACTATTCCTCTTCCTCTTCCTCGGGCGAGGAGGGGCTCTGTTGCAAATTACTTCAGCTCTATGAAGATCTGATGTGGCAGCAGTTCATGTTTATAGGGGTGAAGCCTGTTCCGGCCTTGAGCCCGGCCATTACATGGCTTTTGCCGCAGAGGCCACAACCTTCCTCACCTCGGCAGGAGCCAACTCAACAGGAACCAGCTCGGCCTCCCCTGACCTCTCTGCTAATTTTTGTGGAGCTGCTACCAAAACAGATAGAGTCCGGCCCTCCTCCTAAGGAGGCCCGCCCTGGATCAAGACTTCCTCATCAGCTGTCAATCGCCATTACTCCATACTGACCCCATAGGGTCAGCGGGGACTCTGGTGGTTGGCCTTTGTTTAATGAATCCTCTGAGTCAGAGGGCTTCTCCTTGCACTCTCATCTAGTGGATGTGGAGTCGGCAAAGGATTTATCAACAGACCAAGGTCCTTCCTTCATGGGCCTTCTCCTCCTAATCTTGGAGTCCATGGGTCTTCCTATGGAGCCTGTTCAGAAGCGGGTCAGGTATCAGCTCATCAAGATTCTCGACCGAGATGACTGCCCTGGAGAAGCCTTCCCAGTTGCTGAGGTTATTCTTGTCACTGCACTGGAGCTGTGGCAGCATCCGGCCTCTTGTCCTGCGCCACCGACCTGGATGGCCCATAAGTATGTGGTCCCTACTTGTTCCCTTTCGGGATTCACAGAGCACCCTTTAGCTGAGGGTCTGGTGGCTGACTCTGTGTTTCGGTGCACAGGCAACATGGGAGATGTTGATAGGCCTTCTGACAAGGAGTCCAAGAAATTGGACCACATGGCCAAAAAGGTCCATGCTGCCTCCTCTCTCAGCCTTCAGCAAATGACTTCAGCCCTCCTAATGGCCCACTTCGTCCATGCCCTCCTGGGCATTCTTGATGAGGTGCTTCCTCATCTCCTGGCAGACTTACAGACCACAGTCAAGTAGGTCCAGGATCAAGGCCTGGTGGTGGCTAAGCAACAGCTCCAGACTGACATGGACATCGGCGACTCTTGCGCTTGGTCCGTAATGGCCACGGTTGCCATGCACCGCAGGGCTTGGCTGAAGATCTCGACCTTTATAGCAGATACCCAGCACAAGCTGGCAGATGTCCCCTTCTTGGTCACCAACTTGTTCGGGACTGGGGTCGAGGGGCACCTCACCCACATTCTGAAGTTCAGTGCCACCTTGGATTTGGTGACTTCGGCCCTGAGGGATTCCCAAGGGCTGTAAACAGTAGAAGAAGAAGCCCTTTTGGACCCTCTCTGCCCCGCCTCAGGCTGGACAACAGGCTCAGGCTTGGTGTCCTTGGTCGATGTCAGTGGCCATGGTCCTCCGGAAGCCAGGAGGTCGGGGTCCTGGCGGCTCCTCAGCCAGTTCGTCCTTCACCTCCAAGCCTGCCCAGTGGTGGGATGGTGGGTGCCTACCCCATGCTCATCCTGTCTCTCCTTGGTCCTCCCATGGGGGGGGGCAGCTCCAGCCCTTCCTTTCTGCCTGGTCCGCTGCCACCACAAACAGGTGGGTCCTCGAAGTGATAGGTCAGGGTTTGCCTTTGGAATTTGAGGCTTACCTGCTTTGCTAAACCCGTGCCCCATGGGAGGACATAGTGTCCGTCGACATTCTGTGGGCCCTTTGGGATGACATCATCTAGCTCCTCAACAAGGAGGTCATGGCACCTGTCTCGGACCCTCCAGTACAACGGCGGTTTGTCTCCAGGTACTTCCTGGTGCCAAAACAGATGGGGCGTTGGCACCCCATCTTAGCTCTGCATGACCTGAACAAGTTTCTCAGGCCAGTACCTTCAGGATGGTGTCACTGTCACATATTATAGCATCTCTCAAGCAGAACATGTGGTTTTGCTCTCTAGACCTTCAGGATATGTTCTTTCATGTCCCAACCCGTCTGTCCCACTGCCAGTTCCTTCGGTTCCACACAGAAGGGATCCTCTTCAAGTTCCCGGCCATGCCATTCAGTCTGTCTTCGGCCACAGGGTCTTCACCAAATGCATAGCAGTGGTGGCAGGTTTTCTGAGGCACCAAGGAGTCGGGTATACCCTTTCCTGGATGAATGGCTGATCGCAGGTCCCTCCAGGCAGGTGGAGAGGTCCGGGGATCTGGCCCGCCAGACCTGTGTCTCTCTTGCTCTCCTGGTCAACAAGGCCAAGTCGGAACTTTTGCCTTTAAAAGTGATTCATTTCATCGGGGTGGAGCTAGACTCTTGCAGTGCCAGGGCTCAGCTTCCGGCAGACAGGATGGAGGCTCTCTCCTCTTTTGCCCGATCATTTTGTGTTGGGCAGTTGTGCCCTGCTTGGTACTTCCTGTGCCTCCTGGGATACATGGCTGTATGCACTAGCATGGTGTGTTGAGCCATTGGAGAATGTGCTCTCTGCAGTGGGAGCTGGCCTGCCAATGGTCTCAGGGCAAGGGCTACTTCGACCAGCCAGTCACTGTCACCCAGCCAATGTGGGATGCCCTCCATTGGTTGTTATTCCCGGAACATCTCAGGAAGGTATACCATTTGTCTGCCCAGAGCCAACGGTCATCCTGACGACTGACGCCTCCATCATGGGCTGGGGTGCCCACCTGGGGGAACATAGAGTCCATGGGCTCTGGACCCTCGAGGAGTCCCGGTGCCACATCTGTCTGCTGGAGCACTGGGCAGTTCAGCTGGCACTGACTGATTTTGCTCCGCACATCTGGGGTCAGATCATTCAAGTCTAGACGGCCAACACCATGACCATTTACTACCTCAACAAACAGGGCGGGATGCACTCCTTTCCTCTGTGTAGGGAAGCTTCTCATGTTTGGTCCCTCGTGCGCAGCCTAGAGGCCGATCTCCTAGCCATCCATGTGGCCAGTATCTCCAACCAGCTGGTGGACGCTCTCAGCTGTGTGGTTGAGGCATCTCATGAGTGGTCTCTCCATCCGGAGGTAGTACACACTTTGTTCTCCCTGTGAGGCACCCCTCTGGTGGATCTGTTTGCCTCCAGGGAGAATGCAAAGCTGAGACTGTACTGTGCCCCCCCTCAGTAAGGAATAGGGGGATGCCTTCTCCAGGCCCTAGACCCTGGGCCTTCTCTTTGCCTTCCCTCCATTTCCCTTGATCCACAAGGTGGTGCTCAAGGCGAGGAGGGACAAGGCACAGATGATCTTGGTGGATCTAGATTGGCCTTGCCAGTTCTGGTACCCAGATCTCCTCAGCAATAGGCTTCCGCGGCATCTCCCTCTGTGCCTGGACCTGCTCTCTTGCAATCTGACAGAGTACATCCAAGGTTACTAAAGGAACTGACTGAGTAGCTGACAGGGCCACTGGCAGACCTATTTAATAGTTCACTAGAGTCAGGCATGGTACTGTAGGACTGGAGAACAGCACATGTAGTGCCCCTTCACAAAAGTGTTCCCAAGGATGACCCAGGGAATTACAGACCAGTCAGTCTGACCTTTATTGTGGGCATGCTCATGGAGACCATACTAAAAGAAAGGTTGGTGGAATATCTAGAGGAGCATGGTCTCCAGGATGAGAGGAGCATGGGCATATGGGGGGGGGAGAGTGTGTCAAACACATCTGATTGACTTCTTTGACTGTTTCAGTACTATAGTAGACAGGGGCCAAGTGGTAGACATCCTCTATCTTGATTTTAGCAAGGTCTTTGACTCTGTGCACCACAAAAGGTTGATCAGGAAGTTGGTGGATCTTGGAGTTGGGGAAAAGATGGCCAAATGGATACAAAACTGGCTGAGGGTTAGAAACAAGAAGGTGGTTGTGGGGGGAGAGTTATTTGGCACCAGAGAGGTAACCAGTGGGGTCCTGCATGGCTCGGTGCTGGGGCCTGTGTTGTTCAGTGTCTTCATCAATGACATTGGGGATGGCATTAAGGGCAAAATGTGCCTATTTGTGGATGATGCCAAGTTCTGTGGGAGAGTGGACACAGCTGAAGGGATACAGGACCTACAGGAAGATCTGGAAAAGCTGGGGAGGTGGTCCAGGATCAGCCAAGAAATGCAAAGTTAAGCATACTGGAGCCAAGAATCCCAGGACAGAGTACTACCTGGGTGGAGTCTGAGTGTCTGCATCAGAGGAGGAGAAGGACCTGGGAGTTATGATCACTAGTGACCTGAAGCACTCCACGCAGTGCAAGAAAGCAGCAGCAAAGACCAACAAGATGCTGGGATGCATATCTAGGGGGATCAGTAGTAGGAGAGAGGAGGATGTACTGCCAGTGGGCAGCTTTGAGAGGCTGGGATAGGCATGTTTAAAGTAAGGATCATGGGTAGGGAGGATGGGAGGGGTGGAGAGGGAGGGCAGGGACATTAGTGCAAGCTGTGGACTCTGCAATACGAGCAGTTTTGATAGACCAAATGGCTTTATTCTACTGGCTTCTTCGTATGTTCGTACGTATGTATGTAATCAGAGGAAGGTTCTCCATCCGTGCCGTCAGTCCCTGTACCTGACAGCCTGATTCCTGAGCAATTAGAGTTACAGGCTTTGGGTCTCTCTGAAGATGTCCTCACCATGGTCCAGGCTTCTTGGAAGGAGTCGACCCGAAATGTTATGCCTTCAAATGGAAGATGTTCTCCATTTGGTGCCAGGGCAAGGGGCTTGACCCCTCATCTTGTCTGGTGGCTAGCATTCTCGACTACCTTTTGTCCCTCTCATAGCCTTCAGTCAGTGACCCTCAAGGTGCACCTGGCTGCCATCTCTGCTTACCGGGCATGGCCGGTACACAGTCAGTGGCACAGGAGAAGGTGGTCTGCTTTTTTAAAGGCCTTGACCGTATTTCCCCTCCAGTGCGTGATCCACCACCACCTTGGGACTTGTTGCTGGTGTTGGCAAAGCTCATGGGCAAGCCATGCGAACTGATGCACAGGTGTGACATGTCTCACCTATCATGTAAGACCACTTTCTTGGTGGCTATCACATCAGCCAGAAGGATCAGTGAGCTTCAGGCACTCTCGGTGGAGTCTCCTCACCTGGTCTTCCACAACAATGTTGTCCTCTGTCCCAATCCAAAGTTTCTCCCAAAGGTTGTGTCCAATTTTCACCTTAACCAGGTGACCAATCTCCCAGTGTACTTCTTCACCCACACCTCAGAGACTGAGCACAGGCTCCATACGTTGGACTGGTGGCAAGCGCTAGCCTACTATAAGGAGTGCATGGCTGGAATTTGGGGAGAGATTCACCAGCTATTGTCACCTACGCTGAAGCCATACCTGGCAGATTGGTAGCTAAGCGGATGCTTGGCAGATGGGTTGTTTCCTGCATAGACCTCTGCTATAGGGTGGCAGTTAGGGAGCTTCCCATAGGGCTAAGGGCTCATTCCACCTGCCATACTGCTGTCTCGGCAGCTGCTTCCAGGGACGTCCCTATCCAGGAAATCTGCAGGGCTGCTACCTGGAAATCAGCACACACCTTCATTTCCCACTACCACATCAACCTTGAGTCATGCCGGGATGCTGGTTTTGGGGCATCAGTTCTGTAATCTCTGTTTCCCAAATAGGGGGTATGCACCTTGCCCCCTCCTCCCAGAGAACTGCTAAGAGTCTGCCTGAATTGTGGATTGTACATCATATCCACATCCCCAGAAAAGCAGGTTACTCACCTGTAACAATAGTTCTAGGAGTGGTACATGATGTACTTCCACACTGACCCACCCGACCTCCCCTAGCAAGTGGCACACCTGTCTTGCTTCCAGTGGGCAAGATCGGACGTCACGGGGTGGGGCTCAGGGAGTTACTACCCGGCTGGGTGGGAGGAGCCAGTTTGAAGATGTTACTGCTGATTTAAAGGGGATAGGAATACTGCTTGAAGTGTGGATGAACATTATATACAACTCCTAGAACTACTGTTACAGGTGAGTAACCTGTTTATTCTTGCATGAACATTGCCTCATATCATGCAGGACTAACACATCTTACAATTGTATTTGGGCTGGCTGCCCTGTCCTGGCACCCTTGGTATTTCCAGAGTCACACTGCAGCCACATTGTTTCTGCAAAAGGGTTAGCACAGGCCACTTTGTGCAGTGCAGATACCACTGAGAAGAAGCCCGACTTACTCCAGGCAACCCAAGTGATCGGAGGAGCAGCTGCAGTCAACAACCACATTGGTGGTGGGGGAACACACCTGCTCCCAGGTTGTTAGTGGCACCCCCAACCCTCCGAACCCTGTCCCCATTACAAAAAGTAAGTCCCTGGTGCCTAGTGGTCCCCCCACCCTACGATCATCAGCCCCGGTTTGCGAAACTAATGATCTGATGCCCAGTGGTCCCCTTGCCCTCTGATCGCCAGCCCCTGTTATATTAACAGAAATTACCTGGTGCCTAGTGGTCTCCCCACCTTCCGATTGCCAGCCCCAGTATATTAAAAGTAATTCCCTGGTGCCTAGTTGTCCCCACCCTCCAATCACCAGTCCTGGTATATTAAAAGTAATTCCCTAGTGCCTGGTCGTCCCTCCACCCTTCGATCGCCAGTCCTAGTATATTGAAAGTAATTCCTTGCTGACTAGTAGTCCACCCTTGGTACTTGGTTTGGGCTTTGAAGACAGGGTTACTGGGTTTGGTGGCCCTTCTTGCACCAGCCACCAGGGCATTATGTTAATGTTACTCACCTCCTCAGTAAAAAGGATACTGAGGTGGTTGGAGGGGCTGGCGCCACTGTATACTAGTGGGCGCATGCAGGGACGTGCATGCAGGCCTACATGCGCCACCAGCTCTCCAGAAGTATTCTGAATCCCGTGGGGTCCTAGTACCTCTGGCACAGACCCATTAGTGGCACTCTATGGAGAGGATATTTTGAAAGATCAACACTTATGAGAAGTACATAATTTTCATTTTTTTTTATTGTGGCCCATTTATAGTTACAAGCTGTGTGGCTGGGAACTACATTCTGTGTAATTATGGTGGAATAATTACATGGGCTAGAATGGTTTTCAGCTAATCACAATGCTCGATTTTTCTTACACATTTTGTGATACTGGATAAGGTGTAGTGACACAAAAATACAAGCACATCTCCAATACAAAGCATCGTAGGTAATTTATGCAGATCATCCTGAGGAAATATAGGCTGGCTACAAATTAAGCAGGTCTGTAAGGTGCAGAAAGTCTTCACAAACATAATCTGGAAAGCATTATATGGTGATATGCACATTAGCATGGTGCATGTTATATAGTAAGGCAGGCACAGAAACTATAAGGTTGAGTTTGTTATTACTGATCAGGGCTGGAAATGCAGTGGCTAGGGAGAAGAGTTGTTATTGTAAAAACTGAGCGGGGCTGCGTATGTATTGACTGTGTGGGGTAGAGTTATTACTGACCACAGCTACAAAGTGACTTTGCTGGGTAAAGCTGATAGTCAAGTACTGATCATTGCTGCAGATGCAGTGACTATATAGGGTAGAGTTATGATCTAAGTACTGATTGCAGCTGCAAATGCAGTGACTGCTGTATGTTGGTAGAGTTGGTAACTATGGACTGAACGTGACTGGAAATGCAGCAACTTCCAGGAGTTGCAGTCACATTTGGCTGACACTGGATGAGGTGAGGGGTCCTGGTGCAGCAGATAGGGGAGCACTATTTTCTGTTTGGGGGTACTGACCTGTCTGTGTGTTTGATGTTCACAGGCTCTCTACCATGGCAAATTCATTGACACTGGGTTCACCCTACCCTTTTATAAGCGTATGCTGAACAAGAAGCCAACACTGAAGGACCTCGAATCCATCGACCCCGAGTTCTACAACTCAATCATGTGGATCAAGTGAGTGAGAAAAAGACTGCTTGAGAATAACGAAGGAACCGGGAAGTCGGAGGGCCGGCTGGGGAGAGAAGGATTAGGCATCCCCAGGACGGCTCTCCTTCTCCTGGGGTTGGGGGAGCTGTGTGTCCAGCACAGGTCAGCTGGGGGCTTCGCGGTGACCAGCTCCTGGATTCCTCAGGAGGTGTGTCGGATGCTGGCGTCGTTGCACGCCACGCCTCCTTCAGGTAGCAACACAGGAAAAATTGCAGATGCCGTTCATGATGCCTGCTTCCTGACCCTGATCGCCAGCTACTGCACTCCTGCAAGCTGACCTATCCCATCTCCAGTGGCTCTGGCCCGACCTCATGCCCCCGCCCTTGGGGGCAAGCCAGGGAGGCAATGTCGGTGGGCACCCCTATCAGCAATCTTCTCCCATCACCATGTAAGTTTGGGTCGGATGCGGTGGCCCAGCCCTGGGGGGCAATCCGGGTATCACTGCAGAAAGGTAAGTTTGTGGGGGCGAGGAGGGGATCTGGGGAGGTCTGGGCTGAGCATTCAGGCGGTATGCAGTATAAAGCATACTTAAAAAAAAACAAACAAAGGAGGCTGGAGAGCAGGCTATTCCATCCCTACTGCTTTCCAGTGTCCCTGATAAATTGAAGTCACCACAGAATGCAGACTTTTTTCACAATGTCTTGCAAAATGTATAGTCCTTATTATCTAGAGTCCTTCCATTGCTCATACTGATGCAGTGTCAACTGAGCATGTGTGAAGTCCTTTGAACCCTCTTGAGATCCTATGTCATCCTCGATTCCCTGCCTCTCCATGCTCAAGATCTTTCTGCTAAAGAAGCAACTCCTTGCTCTAAAGAGCTGGGTCATTTATGTGTTTGCAGATTTTGACCAGGAAGGCCACACTGATCTGTGCAGCTCATTTCCAGCTGTGTCCTGGGGGTGGAAGACAGGTGTGTGTTGAGCAGGGCACTGAGGAAACCCTTCACTACTCAAGAAAGTGCCATGGGATCTGTTTTTTGTAAAAAGGTTTTATTGAAACAGAATATTACACATAGTGCATATTACAAACCCATATGATTCAGTACTGCTTGGATTTGTTGCACACTACAGATTTCTTGGGTAGATTTAAACATTCACAACATTTAAATGACGAACTCCACTTAATGTCTAATAATGAGCTCTCCAAACCTTGTTTAACCCTAAAGATCTGTAGCTGTTAGGGGGAACCCTGTGGGATCTTTCACTGCCAACTGGATGACCATCTGAGATGGGCAGAAGAAGGGACCTCAATTTAACATCTCTTCCAAAGGAAGGCACCTCAGCAGTGCACGCCTGTTCCCGTGCTGGGCTACGGAATCAGTATTGGATATTAGCAAGTATTCCTGGAATGGGGCTAGAACCCACAATCTTCCAGCACCAAAGGCAAGTGTGACACCTACTGAGCCACTGATGAGTTTGGTTAGTTGCGCACTGCCAGGACCTTCCTGCACCTCAAGGGCTACATGGTGACCTACACCAGCAAGGTTCATTGGTCCCTCTGGAGAATGTGCTCCCTGCAGTGGGAGATGGCCCATCAGTGGTCTCAGTGTCAGGGCCACCTCGACCAAACGGTCACAGTGACCTAGATGTGGGATGCCATCCAGTGGTGGTTGGTCCTGGAACATCTGCAGGAAGGAGTCCCATTTGTTTGCCCAAAGCCGACAATCACTCTCATGACCGACACCTCGCTGATGGACTTGAGTGTCCACCTGGGGGAACAGAGGGTCCACAGCCTCTGGTCCGCCGAGGAGTCCCATGTCACAACAGCCTGCTGAAGCTTCAAGCTGTTCCCCTGGCACTTACAGCCTTCACTCCACATCCCCAGGGTCAGATCATCCAAGTCCAGCTGGACAACATGACAACCATGTATTACCTCAACAAGCAGGGCAGGACACATTCCCTACCCCTGTGCAGGGAAGCTCTCCAGATCTGGACCCTTGTGCTCAGCCTCAAGGCTGACCTGCAGGCCATTCATATGGACGGAGTGTCCAGTTGGATGGCAGATGCCCTCAGTTGAGTGGGTGAGGCGTCTCACGAGTGGTCCCTTCATCAGGCGGTAGTGGACTGTCTGTTCTTCCAGTGGAGCACCCCTCAGGTGGATCTGTTTGCCTCCTTGGAGAATGCCAAGCTGAGGCTGTTTTGTGCCTAACCCTCTCAGTGGCATACATTGCAGGGGGATGCCTTTGCAAGGCCCTGGACTCTGGGCCTCCTTTATGCCTTCCCTCGCTTTCCTCTGATCCACAAGGTCCTGATCAAAGCTTTGAGGGACAAGGCATGGATGACCCTGGTGGCTCCAGACTAGCCATGGCAGTTCTGGTACCCTGATTGCCTCACCTTCAGCAGCTGGCCTCCGTGGCATCTGCCATTTTGCCCAGACCTGCCTTCATGCTCTTGGAGGAAGGTCCTCCACCCGGACTTTCAACCCCTGCACCCGACAGCCTGGTTTCTGAGTGGCTAGAGTTCCAAGCTCGGGGTCTCTCCGACGAGGTCCTCCATGTAGTTGAGGCCTCTTGAAAGGAGTCGACTCATCGATGCTATGTCTTCAAATGAAAGAGATTCTCCATTTGGTGCCAGGGCAAGGAGCTTGACCCCCTGTCCTATTCCGTGGTTAGCATCCTCAATTACTTGTTGTTCCTCTCTCAGTTGGGCCTTTGGTTTACAACCCTCAGGGTACACCTGGCAGCCATCTCTGCATGCTGAGCATGAGCTGGTATGCTGATGGTGGCACAGGAGAAGGTGGTCAGGTGCTTCTTTAAGGGCCTTGACCACATTTCCCCTCTGGTGCGTGAACCACCACCACCTTGGGACTTGTTACTGGTGTTGGCAGTGCTCATGGGCAAGCCATTCGAACCAATGCACAGGTGTGAGATGTCACACCTGTCTTGGAAGACCGCCTTCTTGGTGACCATCACAACCGCCAGAAGAATCAGTGAGCTTCAGGTGCTTTTGGTGGAGCGTCCTTACCTGGTCTTCCACAGGGACAAGGGTTGTTCTTTGCCCAAACCCGAAGTTCCTTCAGAAGGTTGTCTCGGAGTTTCACCTTAACCAAGTGATCACTCTCCCGGTGTACTTCACCAACCACACCTCAGAGGCTGAGCACAGGCTCCATACTCTGAACCTGAGGCAAGCGCTTGCCTACTATAAGAGTTGCATGGCTGGAGTTTAGGGAGAGGTTTGCCAGCTGTTTGCCACCTGTGCTGAAGCCACACCTGGCAGACTGGCAGAAAAGTGCATGATTGGCAGGTGGATAGTCTCCTGCATCAATCTCTGCTATAGCTTAGCTGGTAGGGAGCCTCCCATATGGCTTAGAGCTTATTCCACCAAACATACCGCTGCCTCGGTGGTTGCTTCCAGGGACATCCCTATCCAGGAGATCTGCAGGGCTGCTACCTGGAAGTCAGCACACACTTTCATCTCCCATTACCATATCGACCTAGAGTCACGCCGGGATGCTGGTTTTGGGGCCTCTGTTCTCTAAATAGGGGGTGTGCGCATTGCCCCATCCTCCCAGAGAACTGCTAGGAGTCTGCCAGAAGTGTGGATAGTACACCACATCCATGCCCCTAGAAAAACAAGTTACTCACTTGTAACCATAGTTCTAGGAGTGGTATATGGTGTACATCCATACAACCCGCCCAACTTCCCCTGGCAAGTAGCACACTGGTCTGGATTCCAGCAGGTCAGATCTGATGTTAACGGGGTGGTGCCGATGAGGATACCACCCAGGTGCCAATGAGAGAAGCCAGCTTGAAGACCTTTCCGGACATATTTAAAGAGGAAAGGAATTCTGCCAGAAGTGTGGATGTACACCATATACCATTCCTAGACCTACAGTTACAGATGTGTGACTTGTTTTTTCTAGGGATGTGGATATGATATTCTGTCCACACTTGTAGGCAGTGTCCTTTCCCTTCAAGATGTGTCGGAAAGTCTTCAAACTGGCTCCTCCAACCCACCCGGGTGGTAATTCCCTCAGCTGTGCCCCATAATGCCAGATCTTCCTTTCCGCTCGAAGAAGCAGGTTCCCTCCTTACCGCTTCCGCGCTGAGTAGGCCCTAGCACTTTAAATCTTCAGATTCACTTCCAAAATCTCTGCTCTTCAAGTTCAGCCTTCAGCTTCTTTGATTGCAACCGCGATGGATGATAAGTCCACTCCTGGGTTCCGCCAGTGTCCTTGCAGACAGAAGATGTCCAGGACCAACCCGCATGCAACGTGACTTTACTGCCTGGGGCATAACCACATTCCCCAGCCCTGCGACATTTGCCGTTCGTTTCATCCTACCATTCTGGAGGACCATCTTGTTCACCTAAAGTTGGGCCACCCGGTGCAACGGAACCCGCTGGTCAAATCTAAGGATGCCCTTTGGGTGGTCTCCGCAGCTGCAGAATCCACTGAGCAGCTTTGCGGCCTTTGAAGAGGAGGCGGCCCAGGCCGCAGCCCATTCCTCCTCAGCATCTACCTTTGTGCTGCTTCAGCTGGACTTGACCTTCATGGGTTCCTTCAATGAATCGTGCCAGTCTCTGCCGACCCTCAGTCAGGAACCCTCCAGCAAATCCAAGTCTAAGAAAGAGTCCAAAAAAGAAAGGACTTATCGTTGATCATGGGATCAGGAGCGCTCTCGTTTAAGGGCCTCTGATTCCCGCGCTTCTCTGGATTTGACTTCAGTTGATTTCTCGGCCTTGGTCGCAGGCTCCACGGTGACCACATTGGGCCTGTCGGCCAAGACGCAGGTCGAAGTCCCAGCCAAAATTTTTCTCGAGGTGACCGACCAGTTGTCGACCGAAGAGGCCGACACTTCCTTATCTAGGACTCCGGTCCTGACTCAGACCATTGGAGGAGCGGATCAGTCTGCTGACCTACCACCTCTGGTTATGGATCTGGACTAGAAGGAGCCTCAGCAATCGCTGACTCCCTCCGAGCCCTGCTGCTGGTCCCCACAGCAGTCGAGGTTGAGGTCTTCCTCCCGTGGGTCGAGCTGGTCCTGCTGACATCGGAGCTTCTGCTCTCCACACCATGGAAAGTGGTGCTGCCACTACTCTTCATCCTCATCAGGTGAGGAGAGGCTTCGGCTCAAGTTGCGTCGACACTATGAGGACTTCAAGTGGCAACAGTTGGTGCTTACTGGCACTAAACTGACCCCAGTTTCCTCTCTGGCCATCACCTGGCTGTCGCCCGAAAGACTGACGCCATCTTCCTCGACGGAGCCAACCAAAACAGTCCCAGCTCCAGACAGTCATGGACATTGGTGACACTTGTGCGTGCTCCATGGTGGCCTCAGTGGCCATGCACCACAGGGCTTGGCTGAGGATCTCGAAGTTTATGTCAGACACTTGACACAAGCTAACAGATGTCCCTTTCTTGGGCACCAATTTATTCTGGCCTGGTGTCGAGGGCCACCTCACCCTCGTTGAGAAATCCAGTGCCACCTTGGACTCCATGACATCTGCCCACAGGGCCCCCATGGACTCCAAGCAGCAGCAGAAGAGGAAATCCTTTCAGTCAACCTCCATGCCTGCGACCAAACTGGCCCAACCCCAGGCTGGGCAGCAGGCTCAGGCCTGGCTTCCTCACCAAAGTTGGTGGCCTCAGTTGTCCGTAAGCCTGGAGGGAGAGGCTCCAGTGGCACCTCAGATGGGACCTCCTATGTCTCCAAGCCTGCCCAGTGATGGGATAAGTGGTGCCTCTCTCATGCCTGTCACACCTACCGTGGGTCCTCCCATGGGGTGCAGCTCCGCCACTTCCTTTCTGCCTGGTCCGCTGTCACAAATGGACCTGTTCACCTCCAGGGAGAATGCAAAACTGTGGCTGTATTATGCCCATCCCCCTTAGCAGAGAACTCTGCAGGGAGATGTCTTCTTGAGGTCCTGGACCCCAGGCCTCTTCTATGCCTTCCCTTTGATTCCCTTGATCCACAAGGTACTTCTCAAGGCCAGGAAGGACAAGGCTTAGGTGATCCTGGTGGCTGTGAACTGGCCACACCAATTCTGGTACCCTGATCTACTCAGCCTCAGCAGCAGGCTCCCAAGGCATCTTCCCCTATGCCTGGACCTGCATTCCATCAATCAGGGGAAGGTACTCCACATGAACCTTCAATCCCTGCACATGACAGCTAGGTTCCTGAGCTGCTAGAGTTACAAGCCTTGAGTCTCTCCGAAGCTGTGCTCACCATTGTGGAGGCACCTCGGAAGGAGTAGACTAGGAAGTGCTATGCCTTCAAATGGAAGAGTCTCTCCATTTGGTGTCAGGACAAGGGGTTGGACCCTTTGTCCTGTCTAGTGGGTAGCATTCTTGATTATCTTTGGTTCCTCTCTGTCGGGCCTTACCGGTTGACGACCCTTAAGGTGCACCTGGCAGCTATCTCTGCTTACTGGGTGTGGGCCGGTCAACAGTCGGCGGTGCAGGAGACAGTGGTCTGGTGCTTCTTCAAGGGCCTTGACCACATTTCCCCTCTAGTGCGTGAACCACCACCACCACCGTGGGACTTGCTGCTGGTTTTGGCAAAGCTCATGGGCAAGCCATTTGAACCAATGCATAGCTGTGATATGTCTCAACTGTCGTGGAAGACCACCTTCTTGGTGGCTATCAAGTCAGCCAGAAGGATCATTGAGCGCCAGGCACTTTTGGTGGAGTCTTTTTACCTGGTCTTCCACAAGGACAAGGTTGTCCTGCACCCCAACCCGAAGTTCCTCCTGAAGGTTGTGTCAGAGTTTCACCGTAACCAGGTGATAAATCTGCCAGTGTACTTCACCAATCACACTTCTGAGGCCGAGCACAGGTTCCATACTCTGGACCCGAGGAGAGCACTCACTTCTTATAGAGAGCGCATGGCTGGAGTTTGGGGAGAGGTATGCCAGCTGTTTGTCACCTACGCTGAAGACGCACCTGGCAGACCTGCAGCCAAGCGGACAGTTGGCAGGTGGATCACATCCTGCATTGATCTCTGCTATAGGTTGGCGGGTAGGGAGCTTCCTGGAGGACTAAGGGCTCATTCCACCTGCCATACCGCTGCGTTGGTGGCTGCTTCCAGGGATGGCCCTATCCAGGAACTCTGCAGGGCTGCTACCTGGAAGTCAGCACACACCTTCATTTCCCATTACCACATTGACTTAGAGTCACACAGGGATGCTGGTTTTGGGGCTCAGTTCTCCAATCTCTGTTTCCCAAATAGGGGGTGTGCACCTTGCCTCCCTCCTCCCGGAGAACTGCTAGGATTCTGCCTATAAGTGGGGATAGAACATCATATC
Organism: Neoceratodus forsteri; assembly: GCA_016271365.2. NCBI lineage: Eukaryota > Metazoa > Chordata > Ceratodontiformes > Ceratodontidae > Neoceratodus > Neoceratodus forsteri. The sequence continues at coordinate 1,008,946,042 of CM028130.1, read as the reverse complement.
CACATCCCTAGAAAAACAAGTTACTCACCTGTAACAGTAGTTCTAGGAGTGGTATATTATGTTCATTCACATAACCCACTGACCTCCCCTGGCTTTGGAGCACAACACTGCTTCCTCATGGGGCGGAGCCGATGGGTATACCACCCGGGTGGCTGGGAGGAGTCAGCTTGAAGACTTTCTGGAACATCTTAAAGGGAAAGGACACTGCCTATTAGTGTGGATGAACATCATATACCACTCTCAGAACTACTGTTATAGATGAGTAACCTGTTTTGTTTTCTTTGCCATCATGCTAATTGTTTTTTTTAATAAAATCCACCCAAATAGTCTCTTACTACCATTCTTTATTGTACTTCTACCCTGTTTTGAAAGCAGTACTGTATACCGTACTAAAAAACATTCATGCACATGCACATTGCACGTAGGAGTCCAGAGAATAATGCACCCTTGGCCCCGATCACCACTGCCTTATGTTCCCAGAGAGTGAGGAACCTTGCTTTATAGGGATAACAAATAGCTGTTCCTTACCCATATAGAGTCCTCATCATGTTGTCACACCTGGAAGTAGCTCTTGCTCCAAATGGATCATGCACCATTGTCTTTCTATTCCTTGAGGACACAGGGGCTCATTTGACTTTACATATTACAGCTTCAGCCGCTGCAGCCCCTAGCATTGCATTTAGGTGAGTGAGATATGCAGGGCAGCTATCTGGTTATCTTCTCACATATTTATGACCCACCACAACCTGACCTTGAATGCATAAAGAGACTCACTACAGCCAGAACCAGAATGCATAAAGAAATCCACTAAAACCTGAACCGGGTTGCATAAAGAGATGCTTGATCTTATTTGTGTCAGTCTTCACCATTCATCACATTTGGGTTACTGGCCGGAGGTCATGACCCCTCGGGAGCTTCTTTTTTTGGGGGATGGCGGGTCGGCGCAGCATCGGCGCTCGCCCTCGAGGCCGGGACGCATCATGCGTGGCGCTCATGGCTTGGCCGCTATGTGCTGTCGACTCCGCTCGCCCAGTTCTTCATCTCCCTTCGTCGAGGGTCACCCTCATGAGGAGCGCCGAGGAGAAGAAAGTGAGGCCTACCTCGCCCGCCAGCAAATTTATCCTTTGACTCCATGTCATTTCTAGTTACCCGTAGTCCGTCTGCTCCCTCCTGCCGGTTCTGTTTTGCACTCGACATTGCCGGTAAGATCTTTCCATTACTTTTGGTATACTGCGACGTCGAGTCTTGTTTTGGTGTTTTTTTCCTCCCTAGGTCATGTCTCGGTTGGAGGGCAAGAAAACTTCAAAGACGGGATGGCCCCCTATGCGACGGTGCCCATGCTGCTGAAAATACTCTGTCACCGACCAGCACGACCATTGCCTTACGTGTCTTGGCCCGCTTCACAACATGGATTCGTGCGACGCTTGTTTCTCCATGGACCACCGGGTCATTGAGCAATGCGTGTGGAAAGTGGGGCAAGCTCTGCTGACTTTCGGGGTTGGGGCACACACTCGTCAGGCCAAGCCACATTCTCTGGGCCTTTCCTCCAGGTCCCCTCCTAGTTCTGTACAGGCCGAGGAGGAGGGAGTCTCGGCCTCTCTTAGCCTAACCATAGTCAAGGCTTCTCCCGCAGTGCAGGAGGCCCGATCCGTTTCCTCCGGAGGCAGACCGGGGAGCGCCCGCAGTGGCAGTCGCGCCGGGCGAGGCTCCCCTGTAGCCGGACCCGTGGCTCGAAGGCCTGGGTGGGCGCCATCCTCGATGCCGTCTGTCGGCGCCGTTTTGAACCTCGGTGCCATCTGTGCTATGGGCCCTGACAAGTCGCCCGTTTGTAGAGCTGATGGTGCTGTGTACGATGGGAGGAGGTTCTCTGGCCGCCTCTGACTTTGCTCTCCTCTGCATCAACACGTAGCACGAGGTTGAGCACGGCACAGTGTCCAGTTCCGGGGCCGTTCGTGGTTCTAAGCATGGGCACAGTGCCGTGGGGGTTTTGGATCTCAGCGCCATTCGTGGCACCGAGAGCACTGTCGGAGCTGTTGTCGGTGCCATCTCTGTCCTTGATACCGCTCACAGTGCCGTGGGACAGGACGGCGCTGTGTCGGCTTCTGGCTCAGAGACTGTTGCCCTGGTTGGAGCCGTGTCTTCTTCTGCCACCATTCGCGGTGCTGTGGAGGACACTGGTACCGACTCGGGTATGGTCTCTGTTTCTGGTGCCCTATCTGGTCGAGATGGCAGCAGGTGCCCACCAACTGTGTCGCAGAGGGCTTCGACCTCCACCTCTTCGGAGGAGGAGTCAGACTCTGAGTCAGACGGGCAGTCTGGCTCCTTGGAGTTAGCTGCTAGCGTGGGCACCCTCATAGTGTCCTCAACAGGCCAGAGTCTGAGAAGCGGGCAGGGACTGCAGGGGTCAGGAGTTCTGACCAGCAGGCAGCGGTGCAGGCCATTATTGCACTGCAGCCCAGCCTCAGAGAGTTCTCTGCCCTCTCAGTGGTGGTACCCCCTCAGGTGGTGTGCCTAGATCTCCCAACTTTGGGGCCGATCAGAGCACCCATGGGAGGGAAGGGTGCAGCGCCCTGGATAGCTCCTTCGGTGGCCGACCAGGGCTGTCAGTTGCCTAGGCTGGCTCTCTTGAGGAGGAGGGTGCTCTCAGATTCTGAGGGGTCGAGGGGCATGGTTTCTGTGTGGCAACCTTTTTCTGGAGTCCACCCGGGCTCTGGGAGAAGCCGTAGCACGGATCTCCGCTCCTTCCCTTTGGTTTCTTTGAGAGGGTCCTGTTCTTTGGAGGTAGGGGGACATTCTTGTGGATCTGCACGGCCCCAGTCACCTCACAGGGAGGATTCTTCCAGGTGCAACTAAGGCAGTTCCAAAATGGTTGTTCAGCTGTTGGCTGTGGGGTCTTCCGGAGCGCCTTCTTCTGCTGGTGCTCCTGGTGCGCTCCCTAGCCCAGGCGGAGGTGAGTCGATTTCTCTTGTTGGCTCTGCCCTATCCCTCTGCCACATTCTTCAGTGCTCCCAGGCATCCTTGGTCCTAAGCCTCTCTCTCTCCTTGGAGCAGTTCAGGGCCGTGGCTGCTCAATTCCCCGCTTATGTCAGGGCACTGGACAGACAGGTTTTTCAACCTCCCCCTGAACAGTCACCCTCTGAGCAACTGAGGTCCGCTAACTCCTCATCCCCCTCTTCTGGGGGACAGGAGCCTTCTGTCCACATCTCCCCAGCTGCTGATCTTGCGGAGTATCCACGATTCCTCGTGAGGATGTTGGAGGACCTGCACATCACCCTTCCCACTCAAAGCAATCCAGAGCACTCAGCGCACGCCTTTCTAGGTGACTTCAGTGAGGACGCCCTTGTGGTGCCCCCCTGGCCTGCTCCCTTTTGGTAGGCATCGTTGCGTTCCTGGCAGAGACCCTTCTCCGGAGTTCCTGCCCCTAGGGATCTCTGCCAGCGGTATTGTGCTCCCCCCCACAGAGTCTCCAGGTTCCGTGCCTCATCCTCAGTCAGGATTGACGCAGCTGGACACTCCTGATGGGCTTCGCGCCCTCTACCATGACTGGGGCCCAGATCAAGATTCCTTGGATTTTGACTTCTGGAGGAGGAGGACGTTCTACTCGGCACAGTTGCTGCTCTCCATCGTAGCACATCAGGCCCACTATGCATCCTATGATAGGTTCTTGTGGTCCAGGCTGGGTCAGCTCCTAGCCTCTTTGCCTGACATGAAGCAAACCAGACAAGCCATCGCACTCTCTGCAAGTGACCTGGAGCTAGCAAGGCACCAAGCGTGGGCATCATATGATGCCATCAAGGTAGCTACCAGGGTCATAGGGACAGCGATCTGCACTAGGCAGGCAGCATGGCTATGTCTTTCCCAGTTGTCACCTGTGGCCCGGCATAGGGCGATTAACTCCGCTCACCAGAGAACCTGTCTCTTCTCCCGTAGGGCAAGACGGCGTTTGTTGAGGCAACTCCTTCCCCTTCCAGGAGGTCCCTGTCTCGTCTCTCCACACTCAGGTCTCCCTCGGCCCTGAAGGCTCTCCCTCTTAGTGTGTCACCCACTGAAAGCTAAGGGACTCTGTCCTTTAGGGTTAAACCCCCTTCGGGGGGCTTGGCACTCACCCAAATGTGATGAATGGTGAAGACTGACACAGATAAGATATGAAAATGATGTGCCTACTGTAATTATGATCTTTCTGTGTATCTTCACCATTCATCACAGTCCCGCCCACTATCCCCCATGGGCCTCAGTCTCTGGGTCCCCCTCCTTCTCTGTGCCCTCCCTTGCCTCCCTCCTTTCTTTGTCAGGAGTGGGATAAACAGGGGCACATAGGGGGATGATATTTCTAAGGAAAGAGTGGTCAGCGTGGGAGGCACTCCTTCTCCAGTGCTTTGGCTCAACCCCTGTGGGGTGGGAGTTGGCAGTTGCCCTCCATTCTCTACTCTTCCTTGTTCCCGTCAGTCCTTAATGTTCTTTGTCCATTGGTCATATCCTTCCTTATTTAAAAAAAGAACAAAAAAAACTAATTTTTCTTACACCAAAAATCCTTTCCCTGAGGTGGGGGGAGAATCCCTGTGTCCTATCTTTCTTCCAGAATAACCGTTTTCTGCCTTTTGGAGTTATTGCCAGTAACTCTGTGCCTTGAATTCTGTCATTAAGCCTTTTGGCTACTCCTTGCAGTTTCTATATAATCTGGAGACAAGTCAAGGTCCAGGGTATGGTTGCTACCCCCCCCCCAAACTTACCCTAAATTCCTCCTCTCTCCCTTTGCCTATTTCCAGAGACTGGGGCCCCTACCCAATCCCCTTAGTTTCCTTCTTCTTCTGTCCTCTCAGTCATTTATTTCTCCTTTTGTTTTATATATCTTTTCCTTTGTCTGTCCCTTGGACTTCCTTGTCCCACACTCCAATCCCTTTTCCTCACCTCTCCGGTGACTCAGAACTGGCAGGAGGGCAGAGTCGACAGCATATAACAGCCAACCCATGAGCGCCACGCAGTGCGTCGGCCTGGTGGTGGTGCCAATCTGCGTCTACTCAACCCATCCAAAAAAAAAGCCTGCGGTGTCATGACTTCCGGCCAGTAACACAAATGTGATGAATGGTGAAGATACACAGAAAGATCATAATTACGATAGGTACGTAATTTTCATTTTTGGGATTTAGGGCCCAATCCACAGAACCTTTGTGCTACAGGCACAGAATGGGAAAAACTGTTTTATGGATCAGGCCCTAAGACCTAAAGTATCTTTTTTTTCCTGTAATAGAATGCTGTGCCTCCTTCTCCCAGGCACTGCTCATAGTCTGTACCACTGTGTATCCATGGACGCAATCCAGGTTGTTAGAAGTACATATTGTTACTGTAGTTCTACTGCTAGTATTTTTCCACATTCACAAATTCCAGCCAGCCTCCCCAGCCTAGACTGCCACTTGATGTCTGGGTTCTGCTCCTTCCTTTCAGTGTGTTTTGATCTGAAGCGTGGAGGGGTGGCATCTCAGGATAGGGATGGGGTGTCATGATTTGAACCAGTTCCTTATGGGAAACTTAACTCGAGCTTTATTGATTGAATTTTGGTAACCGGGTAAGTCCACTGAGATAATTACAGTCCCTTTTTCAGGGGCAACAAGGACATGCAACAGTGTAATGTACAATACAAATTCCAACATTAGTAAAAGACGAGGAGGTACAAAGCAGTTAAGAAACAAATGTCACACAAAAAACAGTATACAATAATAGATTTAAGCATGGTTGCAAGCTTAGTGGAGACTGCAGCAGTGTACATGTAAAAGGAAACAACTACTGTTTCAAATAAGTAACTTTGAATGTCTGATAAGATCCTCCAGGAATCAGTCTTCACCATTGATTCACACTGGTGGGTTTGAGCTGGAGGCACTAAGACCACACGGGAGCCAGAACTTTTTTTTTGTGGGGGGGCACTGGTGATGTGACAGGGACCTCACGTGTGACATCACGAAACAGTGCACATGCCCGCTGGTGTATAGTGGCACCAACACCCAACTGCCTCAGTTTCTTTTTTCCCCCCACTGTCAAATGTGCGTCAATGATGATGTGACTTGCCTGTCGGGAGTCAGCACTTCAGCATCTATATGACGACAGCGTTCAGTGCTTCACTTTTAGTGTTTAAAGGGACACTGTCGGCTCTGAGCCCAATTTTACAGTGTGCGCAGTGAATGTGTGCATAGGAAGCACTGTTATAGAAAACATTCATGGGAAGAGATTTTAAAATAACTCTAAGATATTTCTCATTTTCTCTAAAAGTATATTATGCTCAGTCCACTTAAAATATGCGTGGCACGTGTCCACGAGAAGGAATGGCGCTGAGCCACAAGTAAACTCTTTCATGAATGAGTTCAAAATTTTGTATCACATAGTAATAAAAGATGTGCATTCCTACCATTCACACCAGTGATCCATTTGAAAGTATTCCCCTTGAAAAACGAGCAGTCTAAATATTTTATTTTGTTTATAAAAGTTGGAGCCGTGCTTCTGGGCATGCACATTAGAGTTGACACTAATGTGCATGCCCGGAAACATGCACCGGCTGCGGTGCTGGGGTAGGGCCCCTCAGGGCCTGCTCAGGTGCCACATTGGGTTTTGAATTTGGAGACAGCAGCCATAGACTAGGGTAAGCACCTCTAGCTGGAGTTTCTAAAGGTGTCTAATATCCCGGTCTGCTTAATTCCTCTCATTCAACTAGCTCTAGAGATTCTGTCAGAAACACTTTGAAGAGGCCTGCTATTGTGGCAGCTGTCCCCAAACAGGTGGACAAGAAATGCACTGCTCCTAAAACTAAATCAGTGTATTTCACTCAGCCTGTAGTTGATGCCGTTGTTATTCTTGCTGAGAATGACAAAGCCATAGAGCCCAAGGAGGTCACTGCGCATCCCTCGAACATGGGCTTACACAAGGATGACAGCATGGGTAAGTGGGTCTATGCCTGGGCTGTCCTTGGCATAAAAACAGCTAGTTACCGGGGTCACTTCACTGCTGAAGTCTCTGGAAGAGTCAGAACTGAACACGGGGATCTTCACTGAGGATATCTCCCTCATTGGGCCACACCTTTGGAACTGTAAGCCGTCAGCATCAGGATCACTCAGAAACTTTTCCTAGCTGGGGGCTGCCCACAGAGACATGCAGCATCGCCGCCTGTATAATGTGAGTGGCCCCAACTGTTCTTAAGTTCTTTCTTCCACCATCGATCAGCCTCATTGGACTTGCTGAGAAACAATTACCTTTACCGTATTTTTGCCTCTGCACTAATTTGCAGATTAATTTCTACAGTATATCAAATATGTAATTTGATTGTGTTGTTTCTTAGTTTCCTAGCACTATTCCTGTTGTTGTTGTTTATTAACGTGTGTACAACTACCTATTTTTGTTCTTACTATTGTATGTTTATTCTATATTTCATTATACACTGTATTTGACTTTTGCTGCTGGTCTTGCTGTGTATCCTATTCCCCTCTCCCCCAGGACACATCTGGAAATGAGCATGTCTGCTCAGTATGTTTTTCCTGGTGAAGCTTTTAAATAAATAAATAAAAATAAACAAATATCTAAATAGCTGTTGCTGCTTTTTTTAATTTAAATTATTTCTTCATTGTTGTCTCTGTATGCCACTGAAGAACAGAGAATCTTTGTTCCAGTATTGTTCCTGCAGCTACAGAATCTATAAGGACGATTCTCACGCTATTTGAGTGTGTTGTTTGGGCCCTGCCTATCTCATGACATGAAGGCCTGTGAGATCTGCCAGAGTTTCAGCCAGGCTGCAAGGCAACACCAACAGAAGGCTTTAAAAACCTTACTCGCCCAAAAAGCATTGAAGGACTTAGACAAGGCCATGAGTTCTGCTCCTGCTTCTCCCTTGCCATTGACCAGGAAATGCTCATTGAAGTCAAAAGACAGAGTTCAAGAAAAATCATCAAGACCCTCCTCTTCTGCCAGCCATAAGCACAAGGAACAAGACAAGTCTGCTTCACTGGTGAGGTTGAGGTCCCTATTGAAATTAGGTATGCCCTCTGCAGTACCAGCTGCGGTGGCATCGACTACAGCTCCCTCTCCAACTGTTAATGAGACACCAAGGATCAAGCCTTAGCTCAGGCATTGCCATACCTACTATGGACAGTACTTTGCTACTGTCGTTGGGCTCTGACCCAGGTAGTACCAGACGCTTTTTGGGGCACTGTCGACTCCCTGGCTGCACTGGCATCATTTTCAGATATGATAGTTCACCTTCTACCATCACTGTAGCCGGCAGTAGATCTGTCATCGACAAAGCCACCTGAAGCGGGGCCTTCGTTAATGGATCTCAGAAGCATGCCAACAGTTCCTCCTTCTCAGCCACTGCCTGTGTCACCGGCTGCTCCTATGGCCGTTGTCGTCATTCCTGATAATGACAAGAGTGAATACAATCCTGACTTCGTGGTCATTGAGGGGGCTTTGGAGGGGGAATACAAGAGTGAGGAGCAGTTTGAAGAAGGTAACTTGCCTGCTAGCTGCCCTCTATCATCCTGCAGCAAGGACTCTGTGGTTCATACACCACTGAGGATCCATATTTTCAGGCTGTGCTTCAACAAATGCAATCTGCCATGGGTTTTGCTGTTTTTTTTTTTTTTTTGTATACTTTCTTTACTCTTCTTCACTGGTCCATAGGTCTCTTTCCAGCTCTGCCCAGGACCTAACCCATTATCCCGCTCAGTCTGAGACCCCAACATCCTACCTCCGTCTACAGGCATCCTCCAGTTCTTTCCTTGTGCCCGACTGCCCGGCTCTGAGCTCCCCAGGTAAGGGCCACCAACTCCTCCGGTGCTTTATCTAAGGGCCAAGTTGCCACCAGGGGAGTGGAGGATCGGAGACTGATGGGGCGGGCCCAATGATGAGCGTGGATGGGTCAGGTGAGCAGGCCTTCGCCTACCCAGGTGTCAAGGTTTTTCCACTTTTCTTGGTTCCTGGGAGCTTGGACATGCAGTGATGTCCAGCGCACAATGGGCGTGCTTCTGCACCTGCCCACAGGATGTCCGCTATAGCTCCCATACCCCATTGTTGCGGTCTCCACAGCACACGACCTCCAACCACTGCCAGAGGTTGCCCAAGCTGTGGAAGACTGTGCCTCCCACCCCCAGGAGAGGACAGCAATCCTATGGACGCTTATTCCTCTCCGGCCCCTGCCAACCCCTGGTGGCCCGAGGTCGTTCCCGAACTCAGGTCACTGGTGCGGCTCGAGGTGTGGCGTCCAGTGCCTCAGCCCTTGGTGCCACCAGGCCAGCCAAGGGTTTTGCTGTTGAGGAGGAAGATTCCAGTTAAAGGAGTCTCATGAAATTTTTTGGAGATTCCTTCCATACCTTAAGTTATTTTTCCTTCTGTATATCCTGCACTATAGAATGCTACTTTTGCTTCTTGATATGGGACCAGTGCCCTGCCTGCAGTTCGAAGGAAGGTTAATAAACAGTACCCTGCTCTGTCTGTTAAGCTGTGTTAAGCTGCGCAGCCTGAAACTGCCTATGTAGTCATTATGGCTGCTCATGCCCATGCTAGGGCCCTTAACATGAGTACTTTACCTCCAGATAAAGAATCAAGGAAGTTAGATATAGTAGGCAAATGCACTTATGCCTCAGAATCCTTAGGCCTGCAGATTGCTAATTATTAGGCCCATATGATGAATACTAGATTAGCTGATGGAAGTCTGCAGGTACTGCAGCACAGGCGTTACCTTATAGTACTGCCACGACTAACTTGCTTAAAACCATCTCAACTGGTTCCAAAGTTGGCAACATCTACTGCATTCCGCGCATGATGTATTGGATGACTCTGTCAGGGCTGCAGCCTCAGGTATCTGTGTTAGGCCTCATGCCTGGCTTAGAGTAGCTGGTTTTGCTACTGATGTGCAACAGGCTGTTTTGAATGCTCCTTTCAGGGACTTCAAACTATTTGGTGATTATGTTGAAAATGCACTTTGTGACTTTAGTCCACCAAAATGACTTTAAAGTCTGTAAAGTCCTTTATCTTATGCTCACCAGAAGGCATGGTACAGAATCTTTTCATAGGCATGCTGCCATAGGTAATCGTACATGCTGTCATCAGTCCCATGGTTGAGATGGTGGTAACCTCCCGGATCTACTCCCCTTCGGTGCCCATGCAATAGCACCCAAAGGAATCAGTCACACTGGCCCCAGTTCCACCTGACTTTCTTCCATCTCCCCATCTCTCCTCAACTGTTGCCTCCAGGGATGAGAGTGTGGGGAAAGATCTTCCTGCATCTAAAGCAGTGGAGGGAGACCGCTACAGACGAGTGGGTCCTGGAAATAATAGAAAAGGAGAATGCTCTGAAATTTTCAGTTCATCTATCCCTGTCCTCTTAACCTCCGGGCCACTTGTCCCTTCTAAAAGAGGAAGTGCAGACCCTGTTTCACAAGACAGGAACAAATAATTCTGTTCCAGGTACTTCCTAGTTCCAAAGTGGACAGGAGATTTACCTCCTGTGCTGGACCCCAGAGTTCTCAGTTTGTACATCAGATATTAAAAGTTTCAAATGGTCTATCTGTAAGGCCTGATTGCCCTCTTACAAACAAGGGACTGGCTCAGTTCACTGGACATGAAGGATGCATACCTTCATATCAAGGTCAGATAGTGCCACAGACAGTACCTCCACTTCATGCTGGAGGGCAGGCACGATCAGTGCTGAGTGTTGCGCTTTAGCTTATCCTTGTGGATATTTACCAAATGTTTAGCAGTGGTTGTGACAGCCTTTCGCAGGGAAGGTCTTTATGTCTTCTGGACAATTGGCTTCTGAAGGCCAATTCTGGGAAAGCTCTTCTTCACACCCGTTCCCAAACAGCACAACTGTTCAAAGCCTTACAGATAACAGTGAATGTTCCAAAGTCAATACTGACCCCGTGCCATTGGCTGCAATATGTTGGGGCGGTACTAGACTTTTCGTTTAATTTTTATTGGTTATGCTGGAAAGGCATGTAAGCAAAATTGTCTTTTTCACACGTGTCCAGTGACAACAATTGGTACAATAATACATATTGGTAAACATTATATAGTTTGGAATGATAGTGCATACAATACTGGTACAGTAACACATATTAATGAACATTACATTGTTAGGAATAACAGCCATACAAAGGGGACAGAACATAATAGGGAAGGTACTGTTAAAGATAACATGACTATATAATAATTTTTTTTAACATATCACTGTTTTCACTGCCGGCATGCCCCATTCAGTCTGACCAGCCCCCCCAGCTCCGACACCCAGAAGTACCAGGGCTTACCTTATGCCCAGCCCAGGAGCAGTGCTTGTGGAGGGTTGGGCATCATCCTGCCTGCTGGGTGTTTTTCTCCTTCGTTTTTCTCCCTGTTACCCAGGGCCCCAGGAGTAGAGACGCATGCACGTGGAGGCGCGCATGCACTCTACAGCCCGGCAGCAGCCCCTTCTACCTGCCCATTGTCCTAGCACCATTGCACCCCTCTGGCTTGGACTGCAGCTTAGCATCCAGGAGGAGGCAGACCATGGCCGAGGGATGCAATCCCACCACCTCAGAGAGGAGAGCTGCCTTTCGGCTGCTATTACCAGCTCCGTACCCTCCCCCCCACCTCTGACAGCCCGTGCTCATGCCCGAACATGGGTCGCCGGCGTGGCACGAGGCAAGACGTTCTGGGCCTCAGACCTCGGCACCACTGGGCCGGCTAACTATATAATAATTTTAAAGAGAAAAGCAAAAATATGCCAGGTGAGAAGTGCAGGAAATTGAAAAGAAGAGATTGGAGCCGAGAGCGTGGGACGGGGCAGCTGCATTGGAGTTTGCCCAAAAAGTAGGATTTTAATTGGTTTTGAGTGATGTAAGTGTGCTACACAGGAATAAGGGTGAGGGAATGTTGTTAAAAAGTTTGGCACCTTTGTAGAAGCGGGAATGTTGCCCCTGGGTGGTATGACAGTGAGGAATTGCGAAGGTGTGGGTACTGGAATGCCTGGTGATCCTGGTGTGTACAGATTTATTGAAGAGGGAGGAGATGCTTCTAGGCATGGCGCACAATTGGATTTTAAAGAAAAAAAAACTGAAAATTCTGCTGTCAAATCTGTCCTCCAGGGGGAACCAGTTTGCAACCGTGTGCAGATCACAGTGGTGTGTCCTAAGGGAGAGGCCTGTGAGGAATCGGATGATGCTGTGATATTGTCAAGGCACATGTCAGAAAGCATTGGAAATCCAGGAGCAGTTTCAAAATTCACAAATATTTTATTTCTCTCAATAATAGCAAAATAAAAAATAGAAATTATTCAGTACAACTATCTAGCCTGAACCTCACGGTGCTGCCTATGGGTTCTATAGGGTCCTTTGAATGTGTGGCTGCCTGAGGAGGTATGGGTGTGGGCTTCAGTGTCCTCCTGCTCTATTGCCCCACAGGTAGCAATGGGGATTTTTTGCAAAAGATCGAGGAGCTCATCATGGGCCTGGTATTGGAGTCCCCCAGGAGGTTGATCCTGGGGGATTTCAATGCCTGGGTTGATGGGGGGCTATCAGAATTTGGTAGAGATCTTCTTGAGAGCATGGGGGCACTGGGCTTGACACAAGAAGTAATGACAGCGACACACTCAGGCAGCCATACATTGGATCTGGTTTTCTCTTCTGAGTTGGATATTATGGACCTTAGTGTTGATCCGGTGGTTTGGTCGGTTCATAGCACTGTGGGGTTCAAGTTTAACCCCCCTCTGATGGTCCTGCCCCTATGGAGATGGTTGAGTACTGGTCTTTACGGGGGTTTCCCCAGAGGACCTTTGGGCAGTGCTGGACCTATCGGGTGTTGGGGCAGCTTGTGCGATTGGGTCGGAAGAGGCAGTAGCAGCCTATAATGGGGTGGTTGGTGCGGCCTTTGACTCAGTCGTACCCTTACGTGTCCGACCTCTGTCTACTTGTCAGAGATCTCCCTGGTATGATGAGAATTTCCGAAGTTTAAAGACTAGGGGTCGGAGTTTAGAGAGGCGTTGGTGGAGGATAAATTGGCCCTGAGGACACATTATATGGACTATCAGGGGGCAGTCTCCCGTAGAAAGGCAGAATTTCTTTCTGGGGAGATTGCTACAGCGAGAAATGGACCAGTTCAGCTCTTCAGCACAGTGGACAGGCTTTTACATCCTGCCTGTCTGTGAGTTGGAGGGGTAAGTTTGAGTGTAAGGTGCGAGGAGCTGGCTCTGTTTTTCGATGACAAGGTGTCCTCCATGGGGGCTGAGGTCTCGTTGAACGTCTCTCGAAAGGGCTGCAGGATCTGGCCTGAGTTGAGTCAGAGCACTCCTCCTGTGGGATGAGTTTGAGCTGATTGGGGTTGGGGACGTGGTAGAGATAATCTCTAAGCTGCAGCCAACCTACTGTGATTCAGATCCAGGTCCAACTCGCCTTTTGGTGGAATGCTTGGACCTGATTGGTCCTGCGATTGCTGGGGTAGTCTGGAGTTGTTTAGGGAGTGGGATGTTTCCATTAGCCTTGAAAGAGGCTTTGGTTAGACCCCTGTTGAAAAAAACGTCTTTGGACCCGGACTGCCTCAGCAACTACAGAGCTGTTTCGAACCTCCCGTTTTTAGGGAAAGTTGTAGAAAAGGTGGTGGCCATTCAGCTGGAGAGACATCTTGCTGCTTCCTCTGCCTATGAGCCTTTCCAGTCTGGGTTCCGAGTGGGGCATAGTATAGAGATGGCCCTGGTGAGGGTGCTTAATGATCTCCTGATGGCGAGGGATAGAAGGGACCATACCATCTTGGTCCTTCTAGACCTCTCTGCGGCATTTGACACCGTGGACCGTGAGGTGTTACTTGATCAACTGCTGTTTTTGTGTGGTCTGTACAGAAATGTCATCAACTGGTTTAGATCATACCTAACAGAGTGCAGAGGGTGACCATGGGGATTTTCTCATCAAACCCGAAGCCTCTGGGCTGTGGTGTTCCTCAGGGGTCAGTTTTATCGCCTCTGTTGTTCACGGTGTATATGCTGCCACTGGGGAACATTATTAGGCAGTATGGGCTGGGTTTTCACTGCTATGCAGATGATGCACAGCTGTATCTGTCCTGTGCTTCTAATAGCCAGGTGTCAGACTCTGTATTAAACTCTGTATTTTACAGCTGCCTCTAGGAAATCCAGACATGGATGACTCACAGTTGGCTTAAACTAAACTCAGACAAGGCTGAGGTACTGATGGTGGAGTCTGGTCGTCATTACCCCCTGAACTTATGTTGGGGGGGGTGTGCCTTTAGCCCTCTCTAGGCAAGTGAAGAATTTGGGTATAATCCTGGACGGTGGCCTGACACTTGAACACAGGTATTGGCCGTGGTGAGAACCGGGTTTTTCTATCTCAGGAATATTGCCCGAATTCAAGCCCTGATCCGCCTGATGACCTGGCCACACTGGTGCATGGTTTCGTCACTTCCAGGTTAGACTACTGCAATGCCCTGTACCTAGGGATATCTGGAGGCAACCTCCGCAGATTGCAGCTGGTGCAGAATGCGGCTGCAAGATGATTGTTGGAGGTGAAAAGAGGCGAACATATCACCCCAGTGCTATGTGAACTGCACTGTCTGCCAGTTCGGTGGAGGATTGTCTTTAAAATGGGGTTGTTAACCTATAAATCCCTGCACTTGAGGAGCCCAGTTTATCTGCAAGAGCTCCTTGTGCCACACCGCCTGGCCCGGGTTCTCCGTTCTGCTGGGGGTAGCCTCCTTGGAGTTCCCAGGGTTAGGCTGCGGCATTCTGGTGATCGTGCATTTGTAGTCGCTGCGCCTACCCTGTGGAACTCTTGCCTGATTATCTTAGGGAGGCTTCCACAGTGGAAGCCTTTAAGAAGGGCCTCAAATTATATTTATTTAATCAAGCTTTTAACTGAAAGGGGTTTTATAAAAATAGTATATTTTGTGATGGTTAGTTAAGCTGGTGCTTTTAGTTATATTTTGTATATTGCTGCAGTTAGTTTGAATTGTATTATTGTATGGTATATGTTATATGTGTCATTGTACAGCAGCACCCAGGGTCTTTCGAGATGGGTGCTATATAAATAAAATATCTGTCCATCTATCTGTTTACACAGGCAGTACAAAGGCAGTCCAAACAGAGAAAGCTAAGTCCTTCTTCTGAGGGTGTCTCTTAATTCCAAATTTCAGTCTCTCACTCTCCTTGTATTTCTAGCAAAAGCATTGCTGCTCTTTTTATGTCTTTGGGAACTCATTAAGAGAGCCTGCTTCTCACATAATGAACTGACCTCTTGTTTACAGCTCTGCAAAAGACTTAAAAACTGCACCTCAGGTTAACCCTTTGAGTTCTAAATAGCTTTCTGCAATCATTTCAACAGTATAACTATATACAGTTTTAAACAAAGGGATCCCAGTATCAGTGACATTTCCACTTAAAGATTCGCATATATTTTTATACCTCCAGATATTCAAGTGGGAAGAAAAGGCAGAGAGATAGCGAGAGGTGGAGAATTGCGAATCCATCGGAGTGATCAGTTCCTACGTCTCACAAGAAAATTTGGTTGTGCAACCAGACAGAGAAGAGACAGAAAAGGAGAGGATAGAACAGACCCTTGCATTTCAACTCTTTCTGCATGACAAATGGGGCAGGGCCTTATTCAGCCCTGTCGCAGATATGTGGTCTTTAATCCAACTAGATTTTTCTGCAAGATGGAGGCTGAGTATATGAGGGAGCAGTAGTCTGAAACAGGTTAGCAGGAAGTTGTTGGCAAGCAAGGCCCTAGTTTCTGGTATGAGGAAATGTTTTAGTCGATGTAGGATGCCAAATCCTTGGTGAATTTTTTAAATTAATTGATGAGTGTGTGGCTCGTAGTTCAGGTGACAGGCCAAGTGAAGCCCTAGGTATTTGAAGGTGGTGACTCTCTCATTTGGGTTGCTGTAGTTGTCTATAAGAGTAAAATTTAAATTTAGGGACTTCCTTGATCTTACTTCGAGAGGGTTCCTTCAATAGGTCGTTACATATAGGACTGGCGCCACCTGGCGTCGGGACGCACGGCAGACTTTTCTAGCAATCTCTGACAGGGGAGCGCCCACCTGATGTTACGTGACCGACATCAGCATGGCTGTATATGATGGGCGATCCCCACGCCTGTCCTCCAATTCTTTCCCGCCATCAACTCATGTCAGTCGCATTGTAGACTTCCATTAGCGATCGTCGTGTTAGGTTTTCCTTCGCTAAATGTTTTCTGTACAAACTCTACATTTGCTTAATGTCTTTACCCAAGAAGAAGTGCTCATCCTGTGGCACCCAAATTCCTAATAAGGCTGATCATCTGAAATGTGTTATCTGTCTGGGCCCAGACCATCCTGTCTCATCCTGCTTGGAGTGCCAAACATTTAATCAGGCCACCAAAAAGCAAACACAGCAGGCTTTGGAGGCCCACCTTCTAAAAGTCCGCCTAGCTTTATTAGAGAAGCGAATGGACCGCATCAGAGAGTGCTCTTCAGAAAAATCTTCTCCCTCCCAGAAACACCACAAGGAGAAATCTCGAGTGCCAGAGCGCTCCACGGACCAACCTGAGGCCTTGCGGCCCTCAACGAGCAAGGCCGCCTCGCAGCCACCACCTAAGACTTTGGATGGTAAATCTGAAAAATCTTCTACGGGTCAGTAGGCCATCGGCTCCTCCGATGGCTGCACCGCTACAGCCATTAAGTTGGTCCCCGGCTCCTCCGGGGACTGCCTGGCCACCGGTAAGACGGCTCCCCAGCCTTCGGGGACCCGCCCAGCACCAGACGATAAGTTTGCCGAGGGCTCCTCCCCCGCCCACCCGACTCCGTCTGGAAAGATGTCAGTCTCTGGTGGCTGCTCAGTCATGTTTCTCCCATCTGGGCCTAGTGGCGCCTCACCCGACGTCCAACAGAACCAGGGGGAGAATGCCTCTCTCCCTCCTCTTCCCTCCCCTGTTCAAATGGGTACCTTAGGCGAAGATGGTGCGGAACCCCTCAAAGTTGTAGACCATTCCTCAGGGTCAGTCCCGTGCTCCCCTGATGGGGTCACGGGGAAGGAGGCTCCTCCTCAGCTGTCTGGCCATACAGTGGAGTCCCCTTCTCCTTCTTCAGGTGGGATCCTTTCGGACCTGATGAATATCCCGGTCCCGATCCCACCATCTGATCCGGCAATTCCAATTCCAACGCTGGAAACTCCGACTCTTCCCCAGACAGGGCCCAGTGGTGTGCCCCAGCCTCTGGCTCTGGCGCCAGACCACGCCCCGCTGTCGGGCCCCGACACCATCCTCTCCGACGCCGGATCCCTTTCCAGTGTCGAATCGGGTGGTGCCAGTCCCGACGTCATTCCCCCTGACATTGGCTGTCCCAACGCCGGACCCCCCACCAATTTACACTACAGCGGGTCTGACATGGGTCACCCCCCATCAGACCTGATGAGGATTTATACTAGACCCCGGACTGTCCCTCATTATCCCTTTGGGTACCTTGGGGACCATTTCCCGGCTGGTCCTCCTCCAGAGTGGAGTTCCTTCAGACAGTACTACCCTGGTTACAACCCCTACCACCATTTTCAGGGTTACCAGGTGTACCATTACCCAGTCCTACTGGTAATGCCTCCTCCTCCCCCTCAGCCACAACCTCCTCCACCACTCCCTCCACCTCCTCTGGCTTTGCCAGACTTCAGGACCTTAATCCATTCTTGGTGGCAGGGGGCGTGCTCAGAGTTGGTGTCAGACTGGAGACAAGACTCCCACTTCCATGCTCTCCTAGGTCCGCGTTCCCGATGAGCTGTTCTCCATCCATGGTACATGTCTCTGGGATGGCACATCAGGACATTGCCTTTCTGGACGTTCGTAATCTTCCTGATGAGGAGGCAGACGATGACGCTGACGAGGATGCCGATGAGTCGGTGGAGGATGCCTTGGAGGAACCCGAGGGTCTGAAAAGCAAGGTTTCCCCCAAGTCCTCCCAGAGGACCCTGCCTTCTCGGATCTTCTGAGGTCCATGAAAGATTTCTTTGACTGGGAGTCAGAGGATCAAGGCCCCATGAGACAGAGACTAGCCGAACATCTGGACTTAGAGTCTCTGTCTCCAGTTCCCATTCCTCCCTGGATCGGACCTCACCAGGACCTCACCTCTACAGTCTGACAGATGCTTCATTCTCTCCCGGCTGTCCCCATGAGGGCAGACAGGATATACCAGGCGCAGAAGGAAGCTCCTTTTCTTAAGATGCATCCTAAGGCGGACTCTGTCATCATTTCAGTTGCTCATGATCGCTCCGCTGCACCCAAGCGCATGAGCACCTCTCCTCCAGACAAAGAGTCAAGGCAGATGGACCAGTTCGGCAGAAGAGTTTATGCTTCAGCCTCATGTGCACTCAGATCCCTCAACTATGTGGCCCACATGGTGTCACACCAAAAGGCTACCTTAGCCAGGTTAGAGGCCCGAGTCCAGTCGATGGACCACTTGAGCCTCAAGGACGAGCTTGCCAAAGATCTTTGCCACTCTTGCTTCTCCTGTAAGCATGCTTTGCGAGCCACATACGACTTTGTTGATTCTGTAGCTCACGCCTCGGCTACTGCCGTCACCTTTAGGTGGCATTCCTTGCTCCACATCTCTGGCCTCACCAACGAGGTACAGTCTGCGATTCAGGACGCCCCCTTCTGGGGCTCGGATGCTTTTTGGTGGCAGCACCAAAGACATTATTACTGATCTCCGGGACAGAGGTCTTGCCCTAAGATCAGTAAGGTCCATGTACCGATGGGGCACTCAACAGCAGCAACAGCCCTTTTGGAAAAGGACGTGGAGGAAGAGGAAGCAGGCCCAGGCTCGGCGCCAGGGCAAACGCAAGGCCACGGGTTCAGCCACTCCTCTGGCCTTCAAGAACCAGAGACGTTCAGGAGGTCCTCCCCCTGAATGTCCTGCCACTTCCTGACTCCCTGTACCCACTAACTCATCAATCTCATGACGAGAAGCAGGTGTGGGGGGGGGGTTCGCCTGCCATGCACAGGAATGGAAGACGATAACCTCCGACACATGGGTTCTGCAGTTGGTGTCCGTCAGACACACTATAGAGTTTCTGGAAATTCCTCCAGAATCGCCGCTGAAAAGGTCTTACTCCAGGGATCAGGCTCTTCTCGTTCGAGAAGAAGTTCAAAGCCTCTTGCTCAAGGAAGCAATAGAGCGCATTCCCCTCCGGCAAAGGGGCAGGGGGGTCAACTCCCATTTTTTCCTGGTTCCAAAAAAGACTGGAGACTTCAGACCCATTCTCGACTTGAGCAGCCTCAATCGCTTTGTCGCGTACAAAAATGTCAGGATGCTGATGCTCCAGAGTCTTCTTCCACTCCTTCTGGAGAACCATTGGTTGTGCACTCTGGACATGCAGGATGCTTACCTGCACATCCCAATCTTCCCCAGCCACTGCCGCTTCCTGTGGTTCCAATTCCAAGGGGAGCACTTCCAGTTTTGGGTACTCCCTTTTGGTCTGTCCTCGGCACCTTGGGTGTTTACCAAGTGCCTAGCAGTGGTGGCAGCCTCTTTATGCCGCCAGAGTATTGCGGTTTTCCCTTACCTGGATGATTGGCTGATTTCAGCCCCGTTCAGGGACTCTTTACTGGAGGCTGTCTCCTTTACCCTGGACTTCTTTGACAGACTGGGGATTACTGTCAGTATTCCCAAGTCATCCATGACACCGTCCCAGAGACTGCAAGTCTTTGGGGTGGTTTTGGATACGGTCCAATGCAGAGCTTTCCTTCCTCCCTCCCTCCCTCCAGACAGGGTGGAGACCCTGATCCGTCAGGCTTTGTGAGTGGCTTCATCCAGGACCATCCTGGCCCGGGAGATCCTGCACCTTCTTGACCTGATGGCAGCCTCCATTACTACTGTTCCCTGGTGAGGCTCACACGAGAGCTACTCAATGGTCCTTGCGGGTGCAGTGGGATCAACTCCTGGATGACCTGGATCATCCGGTTCTGGTGTCGTCAGCAGTTCAGAAAGAATTGCTGTGGTGGAGGGACCACTGCAACCTTTCCTTGGGTCTTTCTTTCAGGAGCCCAGCTCCTTTGGCATCCCTAACTACAGATGCATCGAACATGGGATGGGGAGCACATCTAGGGGAGCACCAAGCTCAAGGGCTGTGGTCCAGCTTGGCGGCATTATTACACATCAACGTTCTGGAGAAGAGAGCGGTGTTGTACGCCTTCCAGGCCTTACAGACCTTACTTCCCAAGGGATCACTGCTGGTCCAAACGGACAATATGTTGATAGTTTGGTACCTCAACAAACAAGGAGGAACTCGCTCATACTCCCTGTGCAAGGAGGCAATGCGAGTGTGGAACTGGGCAGTAAAGCATGATCTGGCCCTAGTGGCCGTGCATGTTCCAGGCATTCAAAATGTCCTGGCAGACAGTCTCAGCAGGTCTCGGACCCTAACTCACGAATGGGAATTAAATCAGGAAGTAGCAGAATCTCTTTTCCT
Source organism: Neoceratodus forsteri (assembly GCA_016271365.2). Lineage (NCBI taxonomy): Eukaryota > Metazoa > Chordata > Ceratodontiformes > Ceratodontidae > Neoceratodus > Neoceratodus forsteri. The sequence goes on along the minus strand of CM028130.1, from coordinate 1,008,925,605 downwards.
AAGATGGGGGCATCCGTAAATCAACCTTTTCATCTCCCAATACAACACAAAACTTCCCAGTTTTTGTTCGCTCGTTCCAGGACATGGTGCTTTCTGGCATGACTCTCTGTCTCTCTCCTGGACAGGGAAATTGTTGTACGCTTTCCCTCCATTTCCCATTCTCAGAGGGTCCTTCTCAAACTTCAGGCAGAGAAGGCAAGGATGATTCTCATCACCCCTCTCTGGCCGAGACAATTTGGTTCCCGCTGCTACAACAGCTATCAGAGGGAACCACCGGTTCCACTTCCAGTGACCCACAACCTCTTGACTCAGGATCAAGGTCGCCTTGTCCATCCGGGGCTCAGGACCCTGCATCTTCACACGTGGCTCCTCCAGACATGGCGATTTCTCACTTCAGGGTCTCATCTCGAGTAGCTCAGGTTCTTTTGAAGTGGAAATGTTTTTCCATCTGGGCGACCTCCAAGAAGTGGAACCACTTTTCTTGTTCTACCCTGCAAGTCATGGAATACCTCCTTTATCTGTCAGACTCAGGTCTGTCAAATTCTTCCTTGAAGGTCCACCTTTCGGCAGTTTCAGCGTAGTACGAGCTGGTGGATGGTAAACCCCGTGGCTTAGTTGGGAGTCTCAAAAACCTTTCTGAAAGGGATCCTCCATCTGAAACCCCCCATCCACAGCCCAACCCCACCTTGGGATTTGAACTTTGTGTTGGAGAAGCTCACTCTTCCCCCGTTTGAACCGGCCATGAGCTGTGAATTGTGCTTCCTTTCCTGGAAGACATTATTTTTAGTTGCCATTACATCAGCTCGAAGGATTTCGGAGCTTCACGCTCTGGTTTGTAAAGAGTCTTATCTTATTTTCCACAAGGACCGGGCAGTCCTCAGGATAAATCCTAAGTTTTTACCCAAGGTGGTGTCAGAAGCTACACTGAACCGATCAGTAGAGCTTCCAGTTTACTTTCCATCCCATTCGAGCAGAGGTGAGGCACACCTGCACACCATGGACATCCATCGGATCTTTCGGTGCTATACACACCAAACCAAGTATTTCCGTAGCTGCAGTCAGTTTTTGGTTTCTTTTGCCCACAGGTCGAAGGGCAAAGCGGTTTTGAAGCAGTGCCTTTCCAAATGGTTAAGCAACTGTATTCAGTATTGTTACCAAAAGTATGAAAAAACCTCTGCCGGGTCCCATCAGAGGTCATTCTACTAGGAGCATGGCTGCTTTTTTGCGGAACGTCTCTGTAGCTGATATCTGCACCGCAGCTACTTGGAGTTCTGTTCACACTTTTACTAAACACTACAGTCTGAACATTGCTGCTAGGTGGAGGGCTGGCTTCAGCCTAGCTGTCTTGCAGGGCCTTCTGTCCTAGGCTGTGTCCATTCTGGTTCCCAGTTTCTGATGGAGTTGTTGTTTCCTCCTCCCTTGTTTCTCTCAGTCTCTCTTTGGAGGGACTGCTTGGGACTCTGTCCTATATGTAATGACCTACTGAAGGAACCCTCTTGAAGTAGGATAGTACAGTTATGTAGGAACTTACCATAACAGTAGATCTTCAGCAGAGGTTCCTTGGCTTCAGTAGGTCATATTTTTCCCTCCCTCCTTCCTCTCATTTTATTTCTTACACAGGGACTCCAAGTCGTGTTTGCTCCTGCTGTCAGGCCTCTTCCTGGCTCTGGCGGGAGAACTGAAGGGCAGATGTGGAGACCGCCCACTATATATGGCCACGCTGACGTCGGGTGGGCGGTCCCCTGTTGGGGATTGCTAGAAAAATCTGCCATGTGGCCCGACGCCAGGTGGCGCCAGTTCTGTACGTAATGACCTACTGAAGGAACCTCTCTCGAAGATCTACTGTTACAGTAAGTTCCTACGTAACTGTACTTTCCTGAGAATACCATGACCTTAGTTTTCTTGGAGTTGAGGACCAGGCCTTGGGAGGAGAACCAGGAGTGTAGTTTACTGAAGTCATGTTGCAGTTTGTACTGAAGGGAGAGGGGGTTCTTATCCTTGTAAAAGAGCTCCATGTCATCTACATAGAGGGTGAGCTCTGTGGATGAACAGATATTGGGGAGGGAAATATTGTTGACTACAAGAGAGAATAGGAGAGGTCTGAGGATGGAATCCTGTGGAACTCTATATTTGATGTGATGAATTTTGGTGTATTGTCGTACTATTGTAGTCCTGTGCATGCGATTAATGAGATAATAGTCAAACCATTTTATCACTTTGGCAGAGAAATTTAGGCTGGATAAGGTGAGGAGGAGAATTTTCTGATCGACAAGATTGAAGGCCTTTGTTAGGTCTACAAACACCGCTGATGTAGAAACCTTTGTCACTGGCCTTTTCAATTAAATCAGTAAGCCTTACTAGGGCAGTTTCTGTATTGTGACCAGTTCAGAACCCATGCTGTGAGTCTGCGAGAAGTTTGTGTGTATCTAGAAAGTTCATGGTTTGATCAAGGATGATATTTTCGATAACTTTGGATAGGGGCGCAAGTAGGGAAATGGGCCTGTAGTTACAAACATTGTTTCTGGAGTCAGATTTGTAGAGTGGTTTTATAGTGTCACTTTTCCACTTACTGGGGAATACCCCAGTGCAGAGTGAGTGGTTGAGGATGTTGGTTAGGGGAGTGCAGTGGGTACAGGGACAAGCTTCAGGATGTGGTAGTCAGTGTTGTCAGGGCCCAGACTGGGCTTCGGGTCATTCTTTTTTAGGTTGGTGATTACATTAGCAGGAAAGATATCTGAAGTAGAATTTGGGGGAGGAAGGGTTGTTTATGCAGGGGGAATCAGGTGATGCGATGTGTACACTAAGTAGCCTTAGTGCTATTTGGTTTATATATGTTGAGGTTGCTGAAGTAAATGTTGAAGAGATTGACTAGCTTGCTTGGTTCACTTATTAGGCTTTTCTCATTATTGGGATATTTGTACGGCAGTGTGACCTCTGCCTAGTAGGTTGTTGAGTGTTCTCTAGATGTGTTTAGAAATGTCCCTAGCACCCAATTGTTTGTCCCTGAGGAAGTTTGTTTTTGCAGCTCTTACCTTGGATTTGCACTTATTTTGTAGGGCTTGGTATTCATGTAGAAGGTTGAGAAGTTTAAATGTTCTGTATTTGGTCCATTCTTTGTCTCTTTTCCGTCTGAGCTTTAGTAGGTTAGAACTGATCCAGTTGTTAGTGTGACCTTTCACCCTGAGTTTTTTGAGTGGGAGTAAGGAGTCACAGATGAATAGAAAGATCTTGCTAAAGGATTTGAGGGCAGCGTCTGTGTCTAGGATGTGGCTGGTTGAAGGACCAGTCTGAACAAGGGGTGTGCTTTTCTGCCATAGGACAGTGCAGAAACCTTTCTTGCTCAAGTGTACTTGATACACAGTAGCCACTGTATCTCCTGGGCCTGAAGGCTACTGCTATAGTAACAGTGCCATTTGTTGGGCTCTGTATGTGAATCCCACAATGGACAAGTTGGTACAATGGAATCAACTGATGGACGAGTTGGAAAAAATGATTGTCATCACGTTCCCACTTTGTTGAACAGTACTTCAAGTCATAATTATCTGTTGAAACATCACAGACTGTTGCCATGGGAGTAACTGTGATGCCACAAGCATTGAATTATAAATTCAGGTAGGGAGAAAGCAACTGGTGTAGATGAACTCTTCAGGTGCACTGTGTCTAAATATTGTTTTGTAAAGTTCTCCTGAAGATGTCAGCTGCTCTTTAAGATGGAATAATGTAGAAAGGAGAAAAGGGGGCGTATGAAGGGAAATAGTTAACATTGGTAAGATTCTGAGTGGGGAATTTTGGGACAGACTAGATGGGGCTGTCCTTGTCATTTCGTCTTTTTCTTTTCTGTGTTCAATGAACAGCAAACTGTAAACATGTAACACCAATGTACAGTGTTCTTAGCTTCTGTCTCCAGAAGTATTTCAAGGCGAGAGACCCTAAATACACATCTGAGGTGTGTGATTCTTGACGTAAAATTACAGTCCCTGTCATGTGTAATATCACATACCATAACAACCCCGTTCATTCCCGTGCCATACCACAGTAAACAAGCCTAACACAGAATTGCGTTAGCAGAGTGGAGTACCACCTCATGTAAATAAAAAACAGCCAGATTTCTTATGCCAATGTCCTTTATTGCAGTGTCAAAAGCATGAAATGAATGGGTTATTAATGGCTGTAATCCCAAGGATTACTGCCTCAGAACACTCCAGAAAGTTTCTAAACTCCATACGCACATCACATCTCATGGTCAGTCAGTGTGGCAGTTCTACATTAGTTTTGTTTTCTATGGCTCTTACGCCAGCATATACCCTAGGTACTCTGCTGGGCTGAGACTCATGTCATCTCAGGGTCGGTGTGGCAGTTCTGTGTTAGCTATGTTTTCTGTGGCTGTTTCCCAGGGTATGTCTGGATTTTGGTTACATACCATAACATATCATGCAATGTCACATTATAGCATGCACTGTTCCATACCATCCTTATCATACCATACCGTGCCACATTTCACCTTGTTATGCTATACCACATCACAGCACACTATTCCATGCTAGCCGTATCATACTGTAGCATTCTATATACACCCTACCATAATGTGCAACATTATAACATAGCATTCCACATCTTAGCACACTGTACCATACCATCCTTATCACAGCGTACCTTTCTGTACCACACCCCATCCTACCATACCACATCACAGCACACTATACCATACCATCCATCTCACACTGTACCTTTCCATACCACACCCCACCCTACCACTCCATACCCTATCATACTATGCCATCCCTGTCATACACTGTCATTCCATACCACATCCCACCATGCCATGCCATATCACACCACATCACAGCATACTGTTCCATACCATCCCTGTCACACTGTACCTTTCCATGCACACACCACCACCATCCCATGCAGTACTGCAGCATACCATACCACATCACAGCACATACCATACCATCCCTATCATGCTGTACCTATCTTTTTTTTTTCCCCAATTCTGTTTGTAGCTCTCCAGCCTGGAACTCTCTCAGGCCACTGCACTCACCAGCTTGCTGTACCACCTGCTGTGTTCCCCTGCCATCTTCAAGTTCAGTACGGTTCCCCGGGTCGGGGGAGGACAACCCAGGGAGACCGTGGGTGGCAGTGGCGGGAAACCAGCATTGGGTGTGTGGCAGGGGCACTGGCAGGGCCGTCGCCTATCCAGGGCTGGAGGGGTATTTCTTGTGTTGGTTATCCGGGTCCCGGCTCCCTCGTGGTGCATGTCTGGCAGCCACGGCACATGGCAACCCTGCCTCGTGCCAGCCATGCTCATACTGCAGCCCAGCGGCTCAATGGTACCTCCAGTCTCCACCAGGGGTCGCCAGAGCACCAGGAATCCGTAACCCTCCCACCCGAAGAGGAGAGCTGCCCAGGGGCACTCAATCCGTCTCCCTCCCCTGCCGACTCCCAATCTCGCTCCCAAACTCGGATCATCGGCGTGAGGTGTGGCGTCCAACGCCTCAACCCTCAGTGCTACTGGGCTGAATGCTGTACCTATCTTATCTGTGTCAATCTTCACTATTCATCACAATTGGGTTACTGGCCGGAGATCATGACCCCGCGGGAACTTCCTTTTTTTTTTTGGATGGGTGGAGTCGACACAGCATCGGCGCCGTCCTCAAGGCCGACACACTGCGTGGTGCTCGTGGGTTGGCCATTATGTGCTGTTGACTCCGCCCTCTCGCCAGTTCTTTGTCTCTCACCGTCGAGGTCACCTCATGAGAGCTTCGAGACAAGAAAGTGAGGCCTACCTGCTTCACAGCAAATTTATCCTTCGACTCTGTGTCGTTTCTCGGTGCCATAGTCCATTGGCTCCCACCTGCGGGTTTTGTTCTCCACACTCGACGTTGCCCAGTAAGATCTTTCCATTAGGTTTGTTATACTGCAACGTCAAGTCTTGTTTTGGTGGGGTTTTTTTTCTCCGTAGGTCATGTCTCGGTCGGAGGGCAAGAAAACTTCAAAGATGGGACGGCTCCCCATGTGACGGTGCCCATACAGCCGAAAATACTCTGTCACCGACCAGCACGACCGTTGCCTTACGTGTCTTGGCCCGCTTCATGACATGGATTCGTGCGGCGCCTGTGTCTCCATGGACCGCTGGGTCAACGAGCAACACGTGTGGAAAGTGGGGCGAACTCTGCCGACTTTCAAGGGTTGGGTGTGCACTTGTCAGGCCAAGCCACGTTCTCTCGGCCTTTCCTCTGGGTCCCCTCCCGGTTCTATATGGGCAGAGGAGGGAGCCTCGGCCTCTCGTAGCAGAGGCTTCTCCCGCAGTGCAGGAAGCCCAGTCCGTTTCCTCCGGGAGATGGATGGGAGGCACCGCATTGGCAATCACCCCTTTGGGGGCGAAGGCTCCCCTGTTGTTGGACCTGCCACTAGGAAGGCCCAGGTCGGCACTATCCTGGCTGCCGCCTGTCAGTGCCATTTCATGCCTCGTCACCGTCCGCGGCGCCGTGGGCCCTGACAGAGTCATCATCTGCGCCGGTCCGTCGCTCGGTGCCGTGGCTGCTGTTGCCACAGTTTGCGGAGCTGATGGTGCTAGTGGCACCATGGGAGGTTCTGTGGCGCCATCTCTGACTTTTTCTAGCCTTGGCGGCAAGGTTGAGCACAGCGCTGTGTCCAGTTCCATCGACGTTCACGGTTCCGAGCATGGGCAGAGCGCCATGGGGGTTTCTGGCCTCAGCGCCATTTGCGCTATCAAAGCCATTGTTGGTGCCGTCTCTGTTCTCGATGCTGCTTGTGGTGCCGTGGAGGTTTCTGGCCTCAGTGCTGTCAGAGCTGTCATCTGCGCCATCTCTGTCCTCGGCGCCGCTCGCCGATTTCCCACTTATGTCAGGGCAATGGACAGACAAGTTTTCAACCTCCCAGCAGCCACCCTCTGAGCAATTGAGATCCTCTAACTCCTCATCCCTCTCTACTGGGGGAGAGGAGCCTTCTGTCCACATCTCCCTAGCTGCTGATCTTGCGGAGTATCAGCGATTCCTCGTGAGGATATTGGAGGACCTGCACATCACCCTTCCCACTCAAAGCAATCCAGAGCACTCGGAGCATGCCTTTCTAGGCGACTTCAGCGAGGACACCCTTGTGGTGCCCCCGGACTGCTCCCTTTTGGGATGTGCCATTGCATTCCCGGCAGAGACCCTTCTCCGGAGTTCCTGCCCCTAGGGATCTCTGCCAGCGAGTGGCTGCCCTCTTCCCCCGGGAGTCTATAGGTTCCATGCAGCATCCTCAGTCAGGATTGACGCAGCTGGACACTCCTGATGGGCTTCGCACCCTCCACCATGACCAGTCCCTAGATCAAGATTCCTTGGATTTTGACTTCTGGTGGAGGAGGACGTTCTACTTGGCACGGTTGCTGCTCTCCATCGCAGCACATCAGGCCCACTATGCATCCTATGATAGGTTCTTGTGGTCCAGGCTGGGTCAGATCCTAGCCTCTTTGCCTGACACGGAGCAAACCAGACAAGCCATTGCACTCTCTGCTCGTGGCCTGGAGCTAGCAAGGCACCAAGCAAGGGCATCATACAATGCCAACAAGGTAGCTACCAGGGTCGTAGGGACAGTGATCTGCACTAGGCAGGTGGCATGGTTACGTCTTTCCCGGCTATGACCCTTGGCCCAGCATAGGGTGATTACTCCGCTCACCAGAGAACCTATCTCTTTTCCCGTAGAGCGAGACGGCGTTTGTTGGGGCAGTTTCCTTCCCTCTCTGGGGGGTCCCTGTCTCACTCTCCCCACACTCGGGGCTCCCCAGGCCCTGAAGGTTCTTGGCACTCACCCAAATGTGATGAATTGTGAAGATTGACACAGATAAAATATGAAAATTATGTACCTACCATAGCTATGATCTTTCTATGCATCTTCACCATTCATCATATTCCCGCCCACCATTCCCCTGGGGCCTCAGTCTCTGGGTCCTGCTCACTGTCAGTGCCCTCCCTTGCCCCCTCCTTTCTTTGTCAGGAGTGAGATAAACAGGGGCACATGGGATGATATTTCTAACGGGAGAGTGGTCAGCATGGGGGGCACTCCTTCTCCAGTGCTTTGGCTCCACCCCTGTGGGGTGGGAGTTGGCAGTTGCCCTCCCGTCTCTACTCTTCCTTTGTTCCCATCAATCCTTAATTTTCTTTGTCCGTTGGATGTATCCTTCCTGATTAAAAAAAAAAACGAATTTTTCTTGCACCAAAAATCCTTTTTCTGAGGGGAGGAGAATCCCTGTGTCCTATCTTTCTTCCAGAATAACCGTTTTCTGCCTTTTGGAGTTATTGCCAGTAATTCCGTGCCTTGAATTCTGTCATTAAGCCTTTTGGCTACTCCTTGCAGTTCCTATACAATCTGGAGACAAGTCAAGGTCCAGGGTATGGTTGCTACCTTTCTCCACCCCAAAAACAATTACCCTAAATTCCTCCTCTCTCCTTTTACCAGAGATTGGGGCCCCTACCCAATCCCCTTAGTTTCCTTCTTCTTCTTCTGTCCTCTCCGTTGTTTATTTCTCCTGTTGTTTTATATGTCTTTTCCTTTGTCTGTACCTTGGACTTCCTTGTCCCACCCTCCCATCCCTTTTCCTCACCTGTCCGGTGATTCAGAACTGGGCGGAAGGGCAGAGTCGACAGCACATAATGGCCAACCCACAGAACACCACACTGTTGCATCGGCCTCGAGGTGAGTGCGATCTTTTCGTCGACTCCACCCATCTCCCCAAAAAAAGGTCCCATGGGGTCATGACTCTGGCCAGTAACCCAATTGTGATGAATGGTGAAGATACACTGAAAGATCATTATTACGGTAGGTACGTATTTTCATTTCCATACCACACCCCACTCTGCCACTCCATACCCTTTCATGCCATCCCTGTTATACACTAACATTCCATACCACACCCCACATCATCATGCCATACCACATCACAGCATACTATTCCATACCACCCCTGGATTAAAACCTTGATCCCACCACGTGGCATTCCCTCACTGGTGCATGTCTTCGTGACATCCAGACTCAACTACTGTAATTGATCGGGTTTCTTGGTCCGATCACTGCACGGTGAAGTTCACATTTGGGGCTCCCGCCATAAGCCCTTCCCCTGCGGAGATGATTAGCTGTCGCCCTTTGCGGGGTCTTACCCCTGAGGGTTTTTTGGCAGCAGCTAAATTATCTAGTGTGGGTGCTGCATGCGTCGGAGGAGTTGGTGCCGGTGTTGACACCTATAATAAGGTGCTCTCTGACACCATCAACTCCCTCGCACCTGTCCATGTACGACCCAGAACCTCATACCTGAGGTCCCCATGGTTCAATGGGGACCTCAGGGAGATGAAGAAGATGGGTCAGAGATTGGAGCGCTGCTGGTGAGGATCCCGCCTGGAGATGGACAGACTGGTCCTGCGTACGCACTATCGTGCGTATCAGGAGGCAATCAATCGTAAGAAGGCAGTGTTCCTGTCCAGGGAGATTGCTGCCGGGAAGAATCGACCAGCTTCACTCTTCCGGACTGTAGACAGACTTCTTCATCCTCTCTGCCTGCAGCCTAGGAGGGTTTTTTCCGTCAAGACTGTGAGGAGTTTGCTCGGTTCTTCTCGGACAGGGTGTCCATGATCCGGGCGGATGCCTCTTCAGCTAGCAATACCATAGCTAACAGTGGTCGTCAGATGTGTTCTGAGTGCACTCCGCCAAGTTGGGGAGTTTAGACCAGTGGAGGCAAGTGAGGTTATTGAGGTGCAACCAATTTGAGGCATACCTTTTGTGACTGGACCCAGTGCCAGCAGCGTTCTTAATGAGATGCGTTGGCTCTGTTGTTGATGTCGCCATGATCGTACGGTGTTCCTTATCTGAGGGAGTCTTTCCGATGCCTTGAAGGAGGCTCTGGTGAGACCCCTTTAAAGAAACCATCTTTGGACCCGAGATCATGGCGAATTACCGTCCTATCTCCAACCTCCCATTTTTGGGGAAGGTGGTGGAGAAGGTAGTAGCGCTTCAATTGGAAGAGCACCTCATGACTCACGAGTTGTACGATCCCTTCCAGTCGGCTTTTTGGGCCAGACATAGCACAGAAACTGCTCTTAGCACGGGTGCAGAATGATCTCCTCAGGGCTAGGAGATCGGGGGACAGGACAATTTCTTGTTCTTCTCGATCTCTCTTCGGCATTTGACACTGTGGACCATTGTGTGTTGCTAGTTCGCTTTAGGATTTATGTGGACTCACCGGTACTGTCATCAACTGGCTTGAGTCCTTTTCACAAACAGGAGGCAACGGGTTATGATGGGTAATTCTCATCTACACCAACCTCCTTTCTTGTGGAGTCCCTCAGGGTTCGGTACTGGCCCCAATGTTGTTCGCAGTGTACATGCTGCCCCTGGGTGGGATCATTAGGAAGTATGGTCTGAGTTTTCATTGCTATGCTGATGATACTCAGCTATATTTTTCCTTTGCCCCAGGAACATCCAATGCAGTGGATGTGCTAAACATCTGTCTGACCGAGATAAGTGACTGGATGGCCTCCAGCTGGTTGCGACTGAACCCTAACAAGACGGAGGTATTGGTAGTGGAGTCGAACAGAGTTCGTGATATGGAGGTCTCTGATTCAGCAACTGGACTTGTTCTTGGGGCTGTCTCATTGAAGGCCTCCTCTACGGTGCGTAGTCTTGGAGTGATTCTGGACAGGAACTTGACCATGGAGACTCAGATATCTTCCGTGGTTCGTACCTGTTTTTTCCATCTCAGAAACATTGCCAGGATTAGGCCCCTTGTTCCGCCTCTGGACCTCCCTACCTTGATACATGCCTTAGTCACATCTAGGCTGGACTACTGTAATGCGCTCTATCTCGGGGTCACAGGAGGACTTCTCCGCAGACTGCAGCTGGTGCAAAATGCAGCTGCCCGGTTACTGACTGGGCAGAAAAAATTTTGCCATATTACACCGGTACTGCGTGAATTGCACTGGCTGCCGGTCAGGTGGAGAGTCCTCTTTAAGGTGGGTCTTCTCACCTTTAAGGCCCTACACGGGCAGGGCCCTGGCTACCTGTCAGTCCTCCTGACACCTGTTCTATCGGTCCGCCCTCTTCGATCCTCCAGTAGTGGCCTCCTGACTGTTCCTAGGGCGAGGCTGAAGTCAGCCGGTGACAGAGCTTTCAGCGTTGCGGCTCCCGCCCTATGGAACCTATTACCAACTATGGTCAGAGAGGCCTCGACTGTACATATTTTTAAGATCCGCCTGAAAACCTTCTTATTTTCTCAGGCGTTTGATGTTTAGACTACATTAGACTATGATGTATTCATTATTTGCTATTTCACTTATTTTTTGTATTATGTTCTTTTAAAATTTTGTACGGCGCCCAGAGCCTCCGGGATTGGGCGTCTTTTAAATAAATTTGACTTGACTTGACTTGACTTGACAATCCTCTGTATATTGGGGTTGGTGGAGGGGTCCTATGCTGCCTGCAGCTAGTGCAGAATGCAGGGGCCAGGTTGCTGATGGGCCTTCTGAGATCTTGGCATGGGACCCGGTCCTGCGTGATCTGCACTGGCTGCCAGTGAAGTGGCAAATCACCTTCAGATAAGTTTACAGACCTACAAAGCCCTATACAGAGTGGGCCTGGACTCTCTGAGTGAATGCATATCTCTCTACTACCTTTCTCACTCTTTCTCTGCTCCTCCAAGGTGGACCTCCTAGTGGTTCCCAGTGCTAGGCTAAGACATCCAGGGATTGCACTTCTGAAGTTGCTGGCCTTATCCTGTGAAAGTTGCTTTCCAGATCCCTGAGGGAGGCCCCCATGGTGGAGACCTTTAAGAGAGGCCTAAAGACCCATTTGTTTGGAGAGACTTTTAACTTGGTTTAATACTCACTGGCTGTTTTAGTTAAATGTTGTATTTAATTTATGTTATTTATTAATTATTTTGATGTTTTTATTAGCCTATTCTGATATTATGTCTGTGTGTTTTAAATGATGTACAGCACTTTTTGCCCCTGGGATTGGGTGCCCAACAAATACATTTGCTAGTTACTACTACTTATTAGTATTTGAAGGTTCAAGTTAAGTTTAAGTTTGTAACTCAGATCTTCCAAGAATCAGTCTTCACCTTTGAGTCACATGGATGAGTCTGGGGCTGGAGGCACTACGACCCACCGGCAGCAAATTTTTTTCAAGGAGGTAGCTGACATCAGCTACTGTCGGAGCTTGTGCACCTCACATTGTGCCGCATACACCAGCCATTAACTGTCGCCAGCTCCCTCATGCAACACAGTTCTGATCTTCCCACCATTGAGTGCACATAGAGGTAGTGACAATGCCTCAGTTTACTGACCATGGTCGCCAAATTTTTCTACATCACCACTGAAAGTTTATAGTTTGCAGTGCCATCTTTTGTTTATATTATTTTTCTAAGGTGCTGAAACTTGAAAAAGACATGAAGGGGTTGAAGAAGTAAAAAAAAAACATTGTCAGCCTCCCATCATGTGTCATTGCCCCTGTATGAAACCCACTGTGGCAACAGATCAGCATCAATGCTGCTGCGCCTGTCTTGGCTCCTTTCTAGACATGGATGTGTGCAACATCTGACTTTCCATAGAGTGCTGTACTTTAGAAAGCCACATTATGAAGTGGGGTCACCTGACCTCACCTTCGGAGGCAGGTGTTGCACATGGGAGGCCAAGGCACGATCTCTGGGCTTTTCCTGAGTCCCTTCCCATTATATCTGGTGATAAGGAAATACATATTCCTCCTCAACCTCGCCTCGCCGAGGCATTAGAGCCCTGGAGAGGTGGGTGTAGTGGACAGTCATCTTCTTCTGGGCAGCCAGCTGCACATCCCCAAGTCTGCCTGCCCTGTGCAGCAGATATCCCCAGTTGTGAGGCCAAAGCTATACATGTGATCTACACTGGTGGACACCTCAGGGTCGTGGCCTGGTGCCGCCCTGGCTGTTGACGCTGTGAGTGGGGTGGTGCTGGCTGTGGCATGGGTCCCCTCCTGACACTGTTCATGGTGACAGGAGAGGGACCAACACCGAGACCATGTGGTGACTAGTTGTCAAGGTGGCAGTGTTGGTCTCTCCCTGAGCAGTCCTAGTGGCTGCAGGGTGGGATTGACGATGCCCCCTGCAGCGGGTGTGGCACCAGCTGTGGTGTCAGTCCTGGGCCCAGCACAGCACGGTGCCAGTGACAGTGTCAGCACTGGGGTCTCCTCTCCATCAATATCCTCCTCAGAGGGCACAGAATCATCCCTGCACATGTCCTCAGCCTCTGAGTACTCTCTGTACCAGAGATTACTGGTGGACACATTGCAGGCGCTGGATATGGGCACCATTGCAAATCGCAATACTATGTCCTTGCAGCTGGGACTCCTAGCAGATTTCATATTTCCTAGGAGAGTTCTGTCATCCCTCCCTGGCCTAGAACCTTTGGGGAGTGCTCAACGGCAGTCTGGAGATGTCGCTTCACATGCCCTCGAGCCCTGAGGAACATCCACCTGTGGTTCTGCATGGGCAATATCTCATCCTACTTCAAGGATCGAGGTCCTGCAGAACCCAACAGGGACTCTGCGTATGGTGTGTGACCAACCTCCTGAGGCTGATTCTGCTTAGGCAGATGCCCAGGGAAGAAAGAGATTTACCTTGACTCACACCATGATGTACATTTCTGCACATCAGGCGCATATGTAGCTTAAAACAGGCACCAGTGAACACAGCTGGGTCAGGTCCTAGCTACCATGCCACACTTGGAGGTAGCCGGGAAAGCCATGTGCCTTTCTTTCAAGGGCCTGGAGTTGGTGATGCACCAGTCAAGAGAATCGTATGATGCCAGTGAGGTGGACTGCAGGCTGGTAGGAACTGCAGTTTGCATTCTGCAAACAGCGTGGCTTCACCTTTCATGACTACCACCTGTAGTCTGGTGAAAGGTGTTTAATTCTCCTTCCAAAGGGACTCACTTTTTTTCTCCCGCAGGGTCAGGCATGAGCTGTTGAGGTACCCTTCTGCTCTTCTACCACAGGACCCTCCACCTGACCTTAACTGGCCTTGTGTCTTGCCAGACCTGTAGTAAGCCTCTGCCTTCAGTGATCTCCCCCACAAAGAGGGATGAGGGTAATTCTACCTTCAGGGTGAACCAGCTGCTCCCTGTTTTGGGAAGGCTTGGTACTCTGACCCATCACTGAATCAGTGGTGAAGATTGATTTTTGAAAAGGGAGTGAGGGTCACCTGCGGCCCCTTTACCGACAAAAAAAACCTTTGGGTTTTTCTTTTATGGAGTGGTTAGATGTCCCCTTCCCTCCATTTTGCTTTCATCCTTTTTCTCCCTATCTGGTTTATATCCCTGTTAATTGCTATATGCAACATGCGCCCTGGGCACTGTCCAATTAGATCAATGTACTAACTTCACTCAGGGTACATCCCTGTGGTTGCAGGGAGAAACACGACATGTTCTTTAGTTTTTTTTGTTGGTGTACCTTTGTTACCTCTCTCTGTGCTTTGGGCCTAAACCTACTCCACCTGAGGCATACCAGAGGAGATAGCCACATCTCGTCTCCCTAGGACTGTTTAATCCCACAGCTCCTATGCTCCTAATCCCTTCTTTTCTCCCATCTGTCAGAGAGAATAGAGGGTTATGGGCTAACGCTAAAGTTTACCCAATTTCTATCTGGTAGCATGAAATTGTTCTTCTCTGGAATCCAGTTATCATTTTTCCATTTTTGGCACAGTTGCCATCTCATTTGCAAGAGGGTGCCGGTTTGAACTTCCCTTTTTGCTGCTTTGCTAGGGCAGTCTACTTGGGGCTGCTACCCTATCTATTTTGCTAACACTATCCACACTCTGTCTAGTTAATGGTAAGAAGCTATGGCTCTTTGTAGGCCCAACTACCTTTGTGCCACCTGGTAGGCCCAACCCTTAGACTCTTAAATTGGTAGTGGGGTTTTATTTGGTTGTTTATTTTATTTCCTATATCTTTTTCCTATCCCTTTGGGCTAGAAAGTATGTAGTCCTCTGTTTAGTTCTCTCTGCTTGTTTCTCTCCTGACAAACAGAACTGAGATGTGTGAGGGAGCCGGTGACAGATCTTCCTGGACTAAGTCTCCATCACTCATTCACACTAGTGGGATAACGCCGGAGGCTCTAGGATCAAGCGGGAGTCAAAAATTTTCAGAAGGGTTGGTCGCCAGAAAACAGGACCACGCATGCGCGGCACCGCGAGACTTGGCTTGCGCCTGTGTAGGCTATCTTGGCGTCGAACCTCCAACCGCCTCAGCTCTTTTTCTCCCGCCATCGAGTGTGCTTGGATGTCAATGTCACTCGTCTGCCGGAGTCAAAGTTTTCGTCTATATGACAACAGCATTTAGCGTTTAATTTAATTTAACTTTGTGGTAGTAATTTCTTATTTTACAAACATAAAAAGAAGATTATGAAGAAAAGAAAAAGAAATTCTTTCCTGTCATCTACGGAGTCGTCCTTAGACGGTAGCGGTGACAGTAGGAAGACTTCGTTTGAAAGTTGTCATGGCAGAGGGACTGTGCCTGGTCTGCCGCCCTTGGGAAACGGGGGAGGGTCTGACTACGTACGGTCCTGTGCTTGGGGGCAGGGAAGACAGTCCACGAAGCACAAATCCTAGTGGTTCGGGAATCTAGCTCTGCTTAACCTCGAGCTCTTCTTCCTCGTTTGGGGAAGAAGAATTGAGTGCTACTCGAGGATTTGCCCTTATGCGTCTGCATGAGTACTGTTCTTGGGAGATAGGCCTGAACCGACTTCGGTGGGTTCCCCTAGGCCCCGCTCCTAATGGCCGCATTCTCAACTCCGGATTTAATCTCTGTCCTCGTTGGAACTCCGGTGAGCAGTTTCACCTCTGGGCAGCTCCTGTGGAGTAGAAGGTTTGACTTTTTCCTTTTTTTCTGGCTGTGTTCCTGATTTCGGGGCCTCTGGGCCTCGGAGCCATTGGAACGGAGCCAGGTCGATTGGATCAGGATGAGCATGGCACCTTCTTGGTGCCATCGCCATTGTGTCAACCCCTCGTGCCTACCCCCCCTTCTTTTTCCATGCTGGGGCTGGCATGGGCACCACCTTTTTCCTTCTCCCCTCTTTCTCAGGATTTCCATTTGCATTTTCCTTTGGTGCCATGGGTTGGCGCCGTGGGCCAGCACCATGGTTGGCGCCATGGTCAGCGCCATGCCTCGGTGCCGTGGTCGGCACTGACAGTGCCTTGGTCGGCACCGTGGATCGGCGCCATCACTCTGTGGCGGGTGCTGTTGTTGCTGCCTTTGGTTGCCTGCACCACTGGTGGTGCTACAGGTGTCTTACACGCGTGGGTGGCGCCGGGCACCCATGGGTGCCGTGGGTGGTGCCGGGCACCCACGGGTGGCACTGGGCACCAGCGGGTGCCATGAGTTCATGGGTGCTGCTGGTGCCTTTGAGTGCCATTCTTGCCATGGGTTCCATGGGTGCCTTGGGTGCCATTGCTGCCTGGGTGCCGAGGGTACCTGCAGGTACAGCCACGGGCACCCTAGGGTGTGCCCACTTTGGTATAGGGACTGCTTTGTACCTCCTGTGCCATGAGTGATGCTGGTGCCGCAGGGCTGCTATCGGGTGCTGTCTGGCAGAACTAGTAACAAATCTTCCTTCTTCAGACTTGTTCTCTACAGATCTTGTGGCGGGATGTTTTCCACAGAATGAAGTCCTGTTCTGCAGATTATTTTTCTGCACATCTTAGTGAGTGGCGGTCTACCTGGGATCTTGTGACATCTAGCGGTTTGTCCGCTGATGGAACTCTTTTGTGCTGTCCTGCCAGCGGAATCTCTCATTCCGCTCAGCATTTTCTCTGCTCCCTACATGATGCCAAGCTCCTCAACATTCTTCTTTGTGGCAGAGTCTCTAGTGGCTCTAACCTAGATCTCCCTTTAAGGGTCCTTCTGGGGTAGAAATGCATTTAGATGAGTCTTTCCCTGTCCTTCTGGTCAGTGATGCAGCAGGTAACTCATTTTATATGTTAAAGGGCACGCCCTCTCTTATCTTCAGAGTTCATGATGGAGGAACTTTTCAGTAGTTCCTCAGTGATGGGGTCCACCATAGTATTCAGACTGTATCCATGGACCATACACCTCTGCGTCTAGACTCTTTCAGTTGTCAAGACAATTACACTCTGTGGAACATTCTAATTCAATGGTCAGAAGCCGCACAGACTCTTCTGCTACTTTGATATGGGTATATAGCCCCCTTAATGATACTGCCCTTTCGGTGGTTTCTTCGGTAGGCAGTTAACATCTATTCAACTGTGGGATATTAGTCCAGTCACGATTTCAGTTATGGATGCTCAGGCTCCTCCTGCCCCTCAGAGGGATGACGTCTTCGTCATTTTTGTATCAGGCAATCCATGCAAGATAACAGCCTGAAACCTTGTCAGGCTCGGACTAATGGTAAAAAAAAAAAAAATGTTAAAATTATCACAGCACAGGACCTAGCCGAAATTACCCAATACCACACTTTTGGATCTGTTCATTTTCTGCCTCAGACCCTGAGATGGTCATCTCTAAACTATGGTAAAGAGTACCTGACATCATCTGCCCCTAGGGGGAGTCCAATCCAGCGGAGGTATGGGTCATCTCTTTTCTCCAAGAGAGATTTCTCTTATTCCAAGATATTTCTTAGACCTAGGCGACTGCCCAGTCTGTTGGTCCACCCCCCTTTTTTTTTAATCAGGCTTTCTTCTCTTGATCAGAGCCTCGCAGCAACAGAAGTGACTCTTCAGCGAGTCGGAAATTGGGTTCCTATTTTCTTGCTTGCTTCAACTTAACAGACGACATGCTCCTTTCCTGATCATAGGTCAAGTAGGTCTTTTTCTCAGATGGCTTCTCAAATATCCACACCTTCAGTTCCTGCGCAATGGTTCCATGCCAGTCGCACACACAGCTATCCTTTCCGAGTGCATGACAGAACTGTGATGTTTGTTTTTCAGCAAGCAGACTAGAGTCCTTCCTATTCCATTCAGGGAGGCCGGAGTGAGTGGTGCCTCACTGCATTGAGTCACTTCTACCACTATTCAGTCTCTTTCAACGAATGGATTAACCCTAACTTGGTTCTGCTGTGTCCTCCTTGACGCACATCTGCCTCTATTTGCCTTCAAAATCCAGCCCGTTTTTTTCTGTCAGAATATTTTTTTCCGCAATGGACATGTCCTCCTTTACACTTTTTCCTTTCTTCCCTGAGTTCAGAGACTGCTACCACAGTTGTACACACCAGGGCAGGATGATTTCTTTTTGGAATGTGCAGTGGGTAGGATCTGGTTCTCCTAGACCACCACAAGAGGCTTCTAAGTCATGCTTGGTCTTCCATCAGGAAGGTTCCGTTCCAGTGACTAAGTGGAGACCATTCTCCTTGATGGGCTAACCCCACCTGGACCCCTTTGCTCACCAACTAAGGGGTTCAAGTGCTCTTGGACCTGTTGTTTACAGGTCAGCCATACCTGATAGTAGGGGTTTCCATCTGCACTTTACGGTCTACCCTGAACCAGTAAACTTTACCTCCGACCCTTTAAGTTTCTGAGGTCCCTTTACATTACATTAGTACATATCTTTGACACTATTAATTTTGGTCCTAGACCAAATTGTGAGGCCAAGTTCTCGCCGCTCTCCTAGAGTGGTTCCGGCTTCCTGGCAGACATTCATTTTGTGCCCATTGCAGTCGTCTGCAAAGTGGTGAGTTACAACTCGAGCACTTATCTTGTAAGCACTATGTTCTAGATGTTCTTTACAAGACAACTCATTTTATTAGGGGGACAGCCCTTGGCCATCCTTTCTGAGTGAACCCTTTCTCCTGCCACCCTACTCAGGGTGGTTGGTTTTAGCTCACTACTCTCCCAATAGTGTGAATGAGTGACGGAGACTTAGTCCAGGAAGATATGGAAGTGATGTACTTACCGTAATTACTGATCTTCTTGGACAGTCTCCATCACTCATTCACACGCCCACCCACCATCCCCTGGGTTCACGCGTTTTCTTTCCTGGTCTTCATGGTCCTGTGGTTCAGACTGTGAAGACGTTGTTCTTTGACCTTTCTTGCAGAGGCCATCTGGGCCCTCTCAGGCCCAGAAACTCAGGATGAGTCATTCTCATTAGTTACGCTGCACCTCCTTGGTTGAAAAGGTACTGAGGCGGTTGGAAGGTCAGTGTCAAGATAACCTACACAGGCGCGAGCTAAGTCTCACGGTGCCATGCATGCATGGTCCTGTCTTGGCGCTGACCCTTCTAAAAATATTTGACTCCTGCTTGGTCCTAGTGCAGCCAGCACTATCCCACTAGTGTGAATGAGTGATGGAGACTGTCCAAAAAGATAAAAAATTACAGTGAGTACATAATTTCCATTTATTGCCTGCCGTGCATGGCACCATGGGAGGTGCGCAGGTGTCCATCAGTAGCTGACATTGCCTTCCTCCCTGCAAAAAATGTGCTCCCTTATAGGGTCTTAGTTCCTCTGGCCCCAGACCCACCACTGTGAATCAGTGGTGAAGATATTTTGGAAGATCAACAATTACGATAAGTGTGTGATTTTAATTTTTTGTGAATGCAGAGGATTACACAAATAATTTAAAAAAAAAACTACATTCTGATACAATTTCAAATATTTAAGTACTCTTTTAGAGATAAAAATGAAGAATGAATGATAAACAATTCCTTTTCAAACAAGTTAACTAGATCCGTAATTTCATGGTTTATTTTTTAACATTTCATTATTAACTCGCCTGAGTCAGAGCGGTCCCCTTCGACCACCGGCACCCGCACCCCTGGAGTCGGTCAGGTGTGCAAATCAGTGTGCCCCATCGCACTGTCTGGCCAATGGCAGCATCCCCCCCCACCCCGATAGGGATCTGCAGCTCTGAACTGGCGTAGACGCCACGCAAACTCCAGGGGCGCAGGGCTGGTCATCAGATGCCGAGGTCATCCCACCAATTTTTACTTCAATTCTATCCCCTTTAGGAGCTGGACATGCAGTGGCACAGACGTGCAGATGCCCGCTGCGCTCCTCCCTCAGTATATGCCCGTGTCTGTGGAGCACCCAGCCTCCGCTAGGTGTCGCAACAGCGCAGCGCATGTCCCTCGCCCCCCCAAAGGAAGGAGAGCAGTCGTGGGACGCTTGATCCTTCCTTCCTTCCCCCTGACAGCCCGAGTCCATTCCCGAACCTGGGTCGCCAGCACAACGCGAGGTGTGGCATCCAGCGCATCAACTCTCAGTGCCACGGTCTGACAATTTCATGGTTTATGATAACACCCAAACTGTACAGTGGCAGAACAACCATAACAGTGTCAAATTAACCTCTAATAGTCTACTGTATGGATTTTAGAAGAGCCACGGTAGCATTAGTCTGTCACCTTTCTGTTGTAGATTATACATTTATGCTTCCACCCTTGCCTTGATTCAGTGTGCAGATGTGAGATTGGTATATCTTATATTGACCTTTCTTTCCCCCTCCCCAGAGAGAACAACCTGCAAGAGTGCGAGCTTGAGTTGTACTTCGCTCAGGACATGGAGATTCTGGGGAAACTGACGACTCATGAGCTGAAGGAGGATGGAGAGAACCTGCGGGTGACCGAGGAGAACAAAGAGGAATACATCATGTAAGGAGGACCTTTTTCATTATATGTTTAATAGTGATGTGGGATGGCAAGCTGTGTGGATGCCTCTCTTTAAAGAGCAGCTAGCACTATTAATTCTTTGAGGAATGCAGCTCATGGCAAGGAGCTTCCTGCTCAAGGGCCTAAATCCGCCACAATTTAAATTTGTAAGTGCCAGGATTCTTTAGATCTTCATCAAGGCTCATAAAATTGCTTTTTAATGATGTGTAGTAGGGATGGGACTGCAGTACTATAGATAGGGTTACAATGCAATCAGGTGCAACGGTGGCCTGAGAGACTACTTGTTCACTTTGCAGGCAATTGTATGTGCTAAGGAGGGTATCCATATCCCCTTTAACATGTACAACTGCCTGCAGAGTAAACAAATAGTATCTGACGGCCACTGCTGCCCCCGATCACAATGAAAGTTTAACTGTAACACTGTAGCCCCTTCCCTACTTCACTGAAATGTGGTTTTGTGGACGGATTGTGGTAGGTACTCTGCAGCTTGGACTTCATTGTTAAGTACGTTGAAGCTTAAAGTAAGTTAAAGAACTAGAGAATCCGTGCAAAGACAGATTTTAAAAATGCCTGGGATGGGCACAGGGGACTTGCTGGGGTAAAGAAGGGAGGATGAGAGACAGCGACATAGATCAAGAAGGGTCTGCAGCAAAAATTAAGATAAAAATGGGTAGACTGAGTGAGCCCAGCAGCCCTTATCTGCTGACAGTTTCTCTGTTTATCAAATGGGAGCTAATTTAGGGCCTCAGGCAGGTAACTCCTTGCCATGAGTTACCTGACCCAAGGGTGTCAGCTGCTCTTGAAATATTGAATGCTAATATAGGGGGCTGTATTAGATACCTCTCATTAAATGTTGACTTGTCATTGAGGCACAGGTCAGGAAGCATAGGAAGACCAGGAGCAGGTATAAAATTAATGTTTTATTTTTTCCAATAACAATAAAATAAAATAAAAAATGTTTAGTGTAATTATTTACAAAGGCAGTACAAACACAGAAAACAAAGTCCTTCATCTGAGCAGATCTCTAATTTCAACTTTGTCTTCTCTCTCTCTCTACATATATATATCCTATGCAAAAAAAATTTGTTACTGCATCAGTTAGGGTTCTTCTACAATGAAAATAGCAAGCAAATTCAATGTTAGGGTTCCCACCCCTTGCACCCCACCAACAGGCATTGGGGTATGCGTTGGGGTCCTTGGGCCTAACTCTCACCCCATCCATGTGTAAACAAGCTGAGGGTGGTGCAGTGTGGGAGAATGGAGTGAGAGTTAAGACTGGGACTAACGCACATCAATGTACCTGTTGGTGAGCGGGCTGGTGTGGGCCAGGGGTGGGAACCCTAAAATCAAATTTCCTTGCTTTTTTCACTGTAGAGGATCCCTAACTGATGCATTAACAAAGTTTTGTAGAATTTCCTTACTTTTTGAAAAGAATGAAAAGTAGAAAGTTGCGCAGAAGTTGTAAGTGTCAGGCCACATTACCGCTAATGACTATAAAGTACATTACACAACAGCAAGGCCAGCCACCAAACAAATGTTAATCTAGTAGAACAGTAGAAAACGCTGTCCACAAAACGTAAACTGCGCCACACAATATGTCCGCAAAAAATATATTGTCTGACACGTAAACACCTCTATTAACATCTACAGGACATGCCGTCAACACCATCCAAATTTCAAGTAAAAAGACCAAACCATGTCCAAGATATAACATGTCAAAATTTGTCATTTTCATTCATCAGAGTTGCACGGTTCCACACCTGTTGACATTTAACACACAACGACTGAAAACTACATCCATGACACTAAGGCTACGTATCCTATCAATTTCCAGCCACCACCACAAGCAAAACGCTGTCCACAGAACATAAACTGCACCACGCCATATCTGCACCCAAAAAATATTGTCCGACATGGAAACACTATAATTTTCATTCACATTACATGCTGTCAACACCATCCAAATTTCAAGTGAAAAGACCAAACCGTGTCAGAGAGATAACATTTTAACGTATGAGATTTTCATTCGTCAGGCCACCACCACAAGCAAAACACTGTCCGCAACACGTAAAGTGCGTCATGCAATATCTCCGCAAAATAAATGTTCTCCAACACGTAAACACCATAATTCACATCTACAGGACATGTCGTAAACACCCTCCAAATTTCAAGTGAAAAGACCAAACCGTTTCCGAGATATTAAATCTTAGTTTGGTAAAATGTCCCTATCTATTCTATTATAAAAAATCTGGCCATCTTGTCCTGTCCTTGCGATCAAAGAATCTCACATTCAAAGAATTTGCAGGCTCGCGATCAAAGAATTTGCAGGCTCACGAACAAAGAATAACAACTTTTATAGTTTACAAAATTGAAAGGATTGCGGTAAACCACCGCCATGGTTCAACAGAACAAAGCCCCCTGAGCAAAACCCACCCTCATTTGACTTCCTAGCACACCCCGGGCTGAGAAAATTGATTTTGTAATCTGGCCATCTCATCCTACCCTCATGATGCACGACACGATCAAAGAATTCTCAATCAAAGAATTTGTAGGCTCACGATCAAAGAATTTGCATGGTCACGACCAAAGAATAAAAAATAGTGTAATTAACAAAATTTACACAACTGCGGTAATCCACTGCCATGGTTCATCAGAACGAAGCCACCTGAGTAAAACTCCCCTCATTTGTCTTCCTAGGACACCCCTGAGCTGAGAAAATTATTTTTTTTTTATCTGGCCATCTCGTCCCTCAGAAATAATTTCCTAGCGCCTGTTTCAGTTGCCGCTGGTAATACACACAGTCGGCAGCTGTTCGTGGAGGTGAGAGGTGGGCTGTGCCAGTTGCCGCTGGGGAAGGGTGGGGTGCTGGGTGGCTGGGTGGTGGCCACTAGACTACCAGGTATTGCTAAATTGAAATTAATTTTATTATGATGGGAGGGGGACTGCTAGACTGCCAGGGATAGAATATTAATTATAAAGAACTACAGATCGGGGGTAGGGGGACACTAGACTACCAGGGATATAATTAAAAAATATACATAAAAACACATGGGGGGGCACTAGACTACCACGGACAATAAATAAAGATATTTATATGATACTCATTGGAGGGGCAACTAGACTACCAGGGATAACAGAAATTATTATGTACTTTGCCATGATGGGGAGGGGGCCACTAGACTACCAAGGATAATAAAAACTGCAGTTTTTTTATTCACATATGGAAGAGCGAAGCCCGCTTAGCAAAACCCACCCTTATATTACTTAATAGGGCACCCCTGGGCTACATAAATCGAATTTAAAATCTGGCCATCTTGTCCCTCTCTACCGATGCACGATCGCGATCAAAGAATTTCCAGGCTCTCAATCAAAGATCGTTAGCGAGCCACAAACGAAGAATTTAAAAGCTAATAACTCTATTTTTGGACCGATTTGGATGGAACCAAAGCCATGGCTTGATAGAGCGGGGTCCCCTGAGTAAAACCCATCCAAGTTTTACCTCAGAAGTGACCCCTGAGCCGAGATATTTGTGTTTTTCTGATCGGAAAACTGAAAACAAGATGGCAGACTTCACGATCAAAGAATTTGAAAAAATCCTCAGGAACAAAGATTCTTGAACCGTGAGGCTGCAAATTCTTTGATTGCCAGGTGGGACGAGATGGCCAGAACCCCATTCTTTCATCGCAAGATATACATATAAATTTTCCCATTGACTTATAATGGGAACTTAAAATTCCCATAACTTTTGAATGCTTAATATTTTTTCATCAAACAAAAGCGACATGTTCGGCCACCAAAGCTCTTTTAGACAAGCCATCTCCAGAGCAGCATGCCACACGATGGCTGTGCAGGACCACATTCAGAATGCCAAAAGGTGCCTCCAAAAATGGATAATTTTGCATTTTTCAGTGCTTTCGTACACAAAGACCGGCATTCCGACCAAAACGCAATTTGGCAAATCAAGAGATCTACCGTGCCCCAATGCGTGTACCAAATTTCAGGCAAATCCATTGAACGGGTCCAAAGTTATTAACACCCAAACGTTTGACTTTAGTATGTAACTGACCGCTGAACCCTAACTATAGTGGCATGATCACGCCACTATAATATATATAACAGTATATATATATATATATATATATCTCAAAAGCATTGCTGTTCTTTTTCTAAGTCTGTGTCTGGGAACTTGTTAAGAAGACATCCTGTTTTTCAGAAAATTTTCTTGTTAGTTTCCTTCCTTGCAGTTGCAACAAAACAGTACATGGTGTCCCAGAACTGATGATCTATTGACAGCTTCTGCAAAGAGCTTGCAAACTAGCATCTCATGTTAACCCCTAGAGCTTCAAATAGCTTTTTGCAATCATTTCAACAATATAACTATATACATGTTCAAACCAAGGGGTCCCACTTTCACATAAAGATGCACACATATTTTATAACTTCAGATACATAAGGGGGAAGAAAATATAGGAACAGCAAGTGAAGGCAGAGAGATAGCGGAAGGGGGAGGGAATAGTGAGATAGTCTGAATGACCAGTTCCTGGTCTCACAAGAAAATGTTAATTTATTTATTTTTTTAGTTTTTGTTGATCAGGTAAGTGCACTAGACAAATCCTGCCTATTTTCAGGCATGAGGAGAGGGATACAGATGAATGCCAACTGACCTTGAACCAGAGTAAGCTGTCTGTGGTATTTTTTTTAGCGAATAATAATAACGCGGTCAGACAGACAAGAGACAGAACAGAAGAGGATAAAACAGATCCTTCCATTTAACTTTTTCTACATAACAAATGGGACAGGGTCTTATTCGACCCTGTCACATGAATGCTGATATGGGAATCTTTGTGGGATACCTGTCATTGAATCTCAAGAACTGCTATTGAAAGCTGTGTGAGATACCGCTTATTAAATATAGAATGCTTATATGGAAAGTTTTTTGAGCTACTTCTGATTAAATATCAAATGCTGACATGAGAAGCTATGTAAGATATCTATCATTAACTATTGAATGCTGGTATAGAACACTCTATCAGATACCTCATATTAAATATTGAGTACTGATACGGGCAGCTGTGTGAAATACCTTCACTGTCTCACCGCCAGGCCTGAATGCTGGCAATCTGGCCCAACTGATACCACTTTTGGGGTAAGATGAGATACTGGCATTCGGGCCTGGAGGTGAGATGAAAAGGATGAGGATTTTTGCACTGTGTGACTATTAGAATAACTAATTTTAATTAGAATTAGGTGAGGAGGCAGGTGGGGTTCAGATGGGGTGTTGGATAGGGGGTTCTATATTTGATAATGGTGGCGGGGGAGTCAGTAATTCCGTGGGTCCCAAACAGGGTGATGATTGTATTCCAGTGCAAAATTTGGTATTCTAGATGTGCTGGAATATGATTAAATTCGAGCCCTGAAACAGGTCGCTTAATGGCCAACTGGGTGGTGTGTTGCACTCCTGTTCCAGGTATCTGGTTTCAGCCATATACTTGGGAGTTAAATTTGGTGACGGGAGTGTCTGGGATGGCACTGCCATACAGTATCATGTCCAGCCAGAGGTAGAGTGTGCCAGGTTCCACAGTCGCAGTGACCCCTGAGGTAGGCCAAAGAGCTTGTCACCTCCACATAATGTTGCCGTGTGCCTGCAGGCCAGCCAAGGCACTGCCCAGCATCTAGCAGAAAGTGGGCAGAATAACAAAGAGAAAGAGAAAACTCACAAAAAAAACTGTCCTCTGCACCATCTGTATGATAGTTTCAGAATTCTTCAGCCTACTCTACATCAGTCCCCACCAGCTGCAACATAGTGGAGCAGCTGACAGGGCTTGGAGATCACTAGCCTGACAGCAGGCCAAGGTGGCTCCTCAGGGGCAAACAGTTCCAAGAAAAAACATTTGATCTCTGAATACCTCACATTAAATATCAAATGCTGATAAGGGACTTGGTGTGAGATAGTGCCTTTATTAAATGTGTAATTGAAAAGCACATTCTAATGTTATTCATAGGCATGTTAATTCTGCTTAAATATATATGTTACCTGGATCAGTACTGTAATAGCATTAAGTGTCGTATGCTACATACATAACTTGAGTTGAGTGGAATTTAAGGGCAAGCAGGTTTACACACACTGTTATGCCTGGTGCTGTCTAAAGCTGAAGGAGTGTCTTGAGGGGGTTAAGTATGTGTATTTTTTTTATTTGAAATGTTTGCTCTCCAGGACAGCTTTACGAGTCATTACATTTCATTTTCATACTAGTGTATGAAGAGTGTAAAACAAAGATAAATGTCTTTTTTTCTCTGAAGAAACTGTGGGACAAAAGTCATGAGCACCCATGTTCAAATCCCTGCTCATCCACACTCTGTGTGACCTTGAGCAAGTTAGTTGATCTCCCATGCATTTTAGCACCTAGCAGCTGTAAAATGAAATGAAGCTGGACTCCACTGAAAATTAGACTCTGTGTCTCAGCTGGCCTGTTCTGACTAAATAAATTACTGCAGTGAACAGTCTTTATGCCCAGGTTTTGTTCCCCTCACTCTTGTTGTATATAGGTGAGAAATTGCTTTACTGGACCTATTGTTGGCAAGATGGAAGAAGGCTGGACATGTTATAGCTATGCTATGGCTTTGCTGGACTTGTGAACTGACACCAATTGGAAGTGTACCAGTAAGGCTAATGAGAATAAGCATTCCCTTTTCTGTTCTATTTTCCTGCTCTGGTAGAGCTGGATCAGAGTGATACCAAGACAGTTGCAGGTGGGCCCTCATAGCAGCCTCCCAGCCCCAATAAACAAAAAAGTATGGCCATCATTCTGACAGCCGTGAGACAGAAACATAGAAACATAGACATTAATGGCAGACAAGGACCGCTTGGCCCACCTAGTCTGCCATTTCCCTACCTACAGGATAAGCTGCAGATTCTAGTTAACCAACAGCCTATTTCTTCCTACCCCCCACAAGAATTGCCTTATGTCTATCCCATGCATTCTTGAATTTCTTGAATTCTCCCACAGTTTTGGACCCCACAACCTCCTCAGGAAGGCTGTTCCATATGTCTACCACCCTCTGTGAAAACATACTTCCTCACATTGTCCCTGAGCCATTCCCCCCTCTATCTTCAGATTGTGTTTTTCTGAAAGATGCTACCCTCTTGGACTTTGTTGATTCCTCTGAGGTACTTAAAAGTTTCTATCATGTTCCCCCTCTCCCTCCTTTACTCAAGGTTATACATATTAATCTCCTTTAGTCTTTCCTCATATGGTTTCTCTTGCAGACCCTGTACCATTTTAGTTGCCTTCCTCTGGACTACCTCCATCCTGTCTATGTCCTTGCAGAGATGGGGTCTCCAGAACTGGATGCAGTACTGTAGATGAGGTCTCACCAACTGTCTGTACAGAGGGATAACAACTTCCTGTTTTCTGCTGGTGATGCCTCTCCCTATACTTCCCAGTATCCCCCCAGCCCTCCCTACTGCCTCCTCACATTGCTTGCTAATCTTAAGGTCATCTGATATGATTACCTGCAGGTCCCTTTCCAATTTTGTTGCTGTTACTACCTCCCTCCCCCCCAAATTGTGTAATTTTCTCCTGGGTTTTTGTTTCCCAGGTGCATTACTTTGCACTCCTTTGTATTAAATCCAAGCTGCCATACTTCTGACCATTCCTCCAACCTTGCCAAGTCCCTTCTCATCCTTTCCACGCCTCCTTGTGTATCAACCCTGTTGCAGATCTTTGTATCATCTGCAAAGAGGCATACTTTTCATTCCAGTCCCTCTGCAATGTCACTTACAAAGACATCAAAAAGGACTGGACCCAGAACTGAACCCTTCATTACCCCACTAGTAACCCTGCTTTCTTCAGAGTGGACTCCATTTACAGTTACATTCTGTGTCCTATTGTCCAGCCCGTGTTTTACCCAGGCTACCACACTGGGACCCACTCCCAGGCTGATTAATTTGATTATTAATCTTTTGTGTGGGACTGTGTCAAATGCCTTGCTGAAGTCCAGGTAGGCCATGTCTACAGCCCCTCCCTGGTCTACTACCTTGGCACCCAGTCAAAGAAATCGATTAGATTCGTCTGACATGACCTTCCCGCTGTGAACCCATGCTGCCTTGGGTCCTGTGCCTCACTTTCCTTTAGGTACTCAACAATTCTTTTCTTCAGAAGTGATTCCATAACTTTCCCTACCCCAGAGGTCAAACTGACAGGTCTGTAGTTTCCTGCCTCTGTCTTGTTCCCACTTTTGTGAAGGGGAATCACATCTGCCTTCTTCCAGTCCTCAGCTACCATACCATCCTCCAATGATTTGTTAAAAAGCGTAATCATTGGTGTCACTAGTTCTCCCCTTAATTCTTTAAGAATTCTGGGGTGAATTCCATCAGGCCCCATTGCTTTGTCCACCTTCAGTTTTAGGCGTTCTTTCAGAACCCTTTCTTCTGTGAAAGGACTGGGATCAACCCGCTTATTCAGAATGCTTCTGTTAATTGGATTAGGCACCTCCCCCTCCTCCTCTTTTGTGAATACTGAGCAGAAGTATTCATTCAGTATCCCTGCTTTTTCACTGTCCCTCTCTGCCCACCCACCATCCTTTCTATTCAGCCTCACTATCCCCGCCTTTGCCTTTCTGTGTTCCCTGATGTACCTATAAAAGGTTTTATTCCCCTTCTTAACTGAGTTGGCTATCTTTTCCTCAGTTTGGGCCTTTGCTATTCTTACTTCCCTCCCTGCTATCTTCTGCCTTAACCGGTACAGTTCTCGGTCCTGCGCCTTCTGTGTTTCCTTGTACTTCCTAAATGTTATCTTTTTGTCCCTAACCTTCCTCACCACCTCTTTTGAGAACCATAGTGGCTTTTTCTTTCATTTTGATTTATTTGCTTCACACAAAGGCTTTTGTTGCTGCTGTGATGGCAGTTTTGATTTTTCCCCATTGTCGCTCTCCCCCTCCTTCTAGCCTGTTTGATAGTGCTTTTCTAAGGCACTCTCCCATCTTGCCAAAGTCATCCCTCCTGAAGTCCAGTACCCTCACTTTTGTATGGCCTGACTCTGTAGCTGAGTTTATCATGAACCACACTGTCTGGTGGTCACTTGTTCCCAGATGGCTGCCCACTTCTAGATCTGAGATCCTCTCGCTGTCCCCATTTGAGAGCACGAGGTCTAAGATTGCTCCCTCACGAGTGAGTTCCAAAACTAGCTGTCTGAGGCTTGCCACCTGTAGGACATTGAGAATGGCCCTGCTCTTGGATGTGGCTGCAGCAAAGGTGCTCCAGTTAACATCTGGCATATTCAGGTTCCCCCATTAACAGTATCTCCCCTTTCTCTGCCATCCTAAGGATGCCTTCTATTATATCCTTGTCCGTTCCCTCTCCCTGACATGGGGGTCAGTATACAACCCCTGTACGGATTGTGGTGCCATTTCCAGTCTCTAAGGTGACCCACATTGCCTCCTCTCCTCCGTGTTTACTGTTTTGTTCTGTTGCTTTTGTCCCTTCCTTTACATAGAGAGCTGCTCCTCTCCCTCTTCTACCCTCCCTATCTCTCCTGTAGGTTGTGTACCCTGGTATGTTAACATCCCAGTCATGGTTCTCTGTGTACCATGTTTCTGTGACTGCTGCGATATCCAGGCATCCCTCTTCCATCAAGGCCACAAGTTCAGGGAGCTTGTTGCCCAGACTATGGGCATTGGTACTCATTACCCTCCATTTCTTGATGGCCTTACCCATTTTTGCCCCATCCCTGTCCTTATTGCCTTTGTCGTTTCTCTCATTTACCCCTGCCCTTCTCCCTATCGACATCTGTGTCTTGGTGTTTAGCCCTCCTTACTGCCCTGATTTTTGGGGGGCTAGATTTCTGCCCTTCCAATGCCCCCTTGGCTAGTTTAAATGCTTGCCAATGAAGCATTTAAACCTGTCACCCAGGATCCTGGTTCCCCTCCTGGACAGATGCAGACCATCACGCCAGTATAGGCCTGCATCACTCCAGGTGGACCCCCAGTCCCCAGTGAAGCCAAATCCTGAGCTCTGCACCATTTTTCAACTACTGATTGAATCCCATGGTCTGGAGCACCCTAGCCTCATCCATGCCATAGACAGGCAGCACCTCCGAGAAGGTTACCGTGCGTGCTACTTGTCTAAGGCCCCTCCCCAACTCCACAAACTCTTCCTGCACTGCTCTGATCCCTTTCTCAGCTAGGTCATTTGTCCCTAGGTGGACAACGACATCCAGCTCCCTCCCCCGTGCAGCTGCTCCAGCGATCCAGAGGATTCGCTCCCTGTCCCTCCAAGCCATGGTGCCAGGCAGGCACCTGACCTCCCTCTCCCCCCCCCTTCCTCCCCCAGTTCTACCCTCCTAACAATGGAGTCCCCCACCAGGAGTTGTTTCCTTCCCCATGGGGTCCCATGCCACCCTCCTGTGGGTCTCCTTTGTGGAGGTTCCCAGCATCCTCCTTGGTCTCCACTGCGGGTGCCTCCATAGAGGAACCACACTTGCCAGAACGCATATATGAATCAAGCGGGAAAGGGGTGCAGCACCCAAAATGTTGAATGGGAAGAACACCTCCCCCCAGCTAATGGTCAAACAGGAGTTCAGCATGTTTGTAGTTCATTTGCATCATCAGGTAAAGAAAAAGGTCCAACTCCCCATACGATGCACAGGGGAAACGCCGGACCTCGCCCAACAACTGACACACCAAAATCTGACCAATGGAAAATCATGTGCACAAATGCTCGCAGTCTGGGAAACAAGATCCCAGACCTGCAGGCAATAATAACAGAGGCTAAACTGGACATAGTAGCCATTAGCGAGACATGGTTTACCAGTAACCACACTTGGGAGTCTTCAGTACCTGGCTATGTACTGTTCAGAAGAGACTGAGGTGCAAAAAGGGGGGGTGGGGTGGCCCTTTATGTCAATGAAAATATAAAAGCTACAGAAATTCAGAATACACATAATGAGCCAGAAGAACTGTGGGTCACCCTTGAAACAGGAAATGGGACAGCCATACGAACTGGGGTTGTGTACAGACCTCCAGACCAGAGGGAGGACATAGACACATTACTGTTAGAAGATACACAAAACATGACAGCTAAAGGGGAGGTTCTGATAATGGGAGGCTTCAACATGACAGATACAGATTTGTCAATACCAGCAGGGACATCTGCCAGAACTTGATACATGGTGGATTCCCTGCAGGGGGATGGCCTCAAACAACTGGTACATCAACCAACAAGAGGCAGGGCTATCCTGAATCTAGTACTGACTAACAGGGAAAGTATCACAGATATCCAGGTAGAAGGTCACCTTGGGGACAGTGACCATCACATGGTATGGTCAGTTTGGCCACTAGAACAAAATCATCCCATTCCAAGGCAAAAATATGGGATTTCAGAGGAGCTGACTTTGATAAGATGGCCAACAGAGTTAAGCTAGCCCTGGCAAAAAGAAATACATTTGAGGGGCTACAGACAAAGTGGGCAAGCATTAAAGATGCAGTACTTGAAGCAACATCCCATTGTGTTAGTGAGAAAAGGAAGCACAAAAGAAGAAGGAAACCACTTTGGTTCTCAAACACAGTAGCAGAAAAGGTCAGAGACAAAAGGCTGGCCTTCAGAAAATATAAGGGAACGCATCAGGATGAAGACAGGGAGGCATATCAAACTTCCCTAAGGGAAGCGGGGAAGGCAGTAAGGCAGGCAAAGGCCCAAACCAAGGAAACACTAACATGTACAGTAAAATAAGGTGACAAGACCATAGATACATTAGTGAAATCAGAAAGTCCAGAGGGGGCATTGCTAAGATCAGAGGGGATAAGGGACGTGTGAGGAGGAGGACGACCATGTCAAAGCATCTATCCTAAATAGATACTTCTGCTCAGTATTTACTGAAGAGAAGGTAGGGCAGGGCCCACAGCTCTGCACCATGGACACAGGGGGGAGGGAGGAGTGCAGTAGTCCCTTCACAAAAGAAAGGGTCCTACAAGAGCTCAGTAAGCTTAGGGTGGACAAGGCAATGGGACCTGATGGCATACATCCCAGGGTACTAAAGGAGCTAAGGGTGGAACTAGCAGAGCCATTATCAGAACTGTTTAGTGAGTCTCTGAGCACAGGAGAGGTCCCAGAGGACTGGAGAAGGGCTCATGTGATCCCGCTCCACAAGAGTGGTAGCAGGGAGGAGGCAGGAACTACAGACCAGTCAGTCTTACCTCAGTATTGGGCAAGATTATGGAGACACTCCTTAAGGAAAGGATAGTGCAACACCTGGAATCCATAGGAGCACAGGATTCAAGACAGCATGGGTTTACAAAAGGAAGGTCATGTCAAACTAATCTCATAGATTTCTTTGACTGGGTAACTAGAGTTGTGGACCAAGGGGGAGCAGTTGATGTTGCCTGCCTTGACTTCAGCAAAGCTTTCGATACTGTTCCACATAGAAGATTGATTAATAAGCTGGGTAGGCTCGGGGTGGGTCAGACGTTGGTCAACTGGGTAGCAAACTGGTTGACGGGCAGAAAACAGAGAGTGGTGGTAAACGATATACAGTCAGAAGAGATGCAAGTCACAAGTGGGGTACCTCAGGTACCAGTCCTGGGGCCAGTCCTTTTCAATATCTTCATCAGTGACATTGCAGATGGACTGGAGGATGAGGTTTGTCGGTTTGCAGATGACACCAAGATTTGCAACAGAGTAGATGATCCAGATGGGGTGGGCAGAATGAGAAGAGATCTGGATAAACTTGAAAAATGGTCAGAAGAGTGGCAACTGGGGTTTTAACGCAAAGAAGTGCAAGATCATGCACATAGGGAAGAGAAACCCTGAAACCACCTATAGGCTGGGAGGGGAGTTGCTGGCAGTCACAAGGGAAGAAAGAGACTTCAGCATCATCATCATCACCGATGACCTGAAATCATCCAAGCAGTCCTTTGAAGCAGTAGGTAAGGCTAGAGGGATGTTGAGGTGTATTAGTAGGGGTATCATAAGTCGAAAGAGGGAGGTAATAATCCCTCTTTACAAGACACTTGTTGGGCCCCATCTGGAGTACTGCATGCAGTACTGGAGGCCACACCTTCACAAGGACATTAACCAAATTGAGGCAGTCCAGAGAAGGGCAACCAAAATGGTGCAGGGACTGCATCAGAAAATATAAGAGGACAGATTAACTGAACTCAATATGTATACCCTAAAGCAAAGGAGGGAGAGAGGCGATATGATTGAAACATTTAAACACGTTAAGGGCATTAACAAGGTGAGTCTAACATGTTTCAGTATAAGAAAAACAGCAGGACAAGAGGACACAGCATGAGATTAGAGGGAAGCCGATTAAGGGGTAATGTGAGGAAGTTTTTTTCACAGAAAGGGTGGTGGATGCATGGAACGGCCTACCTCAGGAAGTGGTGGTTATGAAGACAGCGCAGAGCTTCAGACAGGCATGGGATAGGCATAAGGGGGCAATATAGATGAGTATGAATAGATAGGCCATTGACAGAGTAAAGACCTATGGCACATTCATAAGTGTAACCTCTATTTACTCGAATCTCTCTATCAGACACATTACGAACTTGAAACATTACCCTTCTGGCATAAGCATGGGCTCTGGCAGGCAAAATACTTGGCTTGACCAGCAGTCCTCCTGGCAGTTTCTCATCGCCTGGTGCATCCAGCATGAGGATTTTATTCTTGACATCCTTTCTGATATGCACTTCCCCCTGTAAGGTACACTGGGCATTTGGCGCCAGAATCAGAGACTCCGGATCCTTCTTCCAGACAATTCCAACCTGTTCCTCTGGGTCCACTTTTTCAGCGTCTCTCTGTGCCTGATAGGCCTTCTTGATCAATGCTGGGATTCTCAAAGCTCTACCAGTCCTTGACCCTTGTTTCTCATAACACAACTGCACCAACCATCCAAACATATGCGCATTCATCCGAATCAGTAGAGGAATCCCATCATACAGTCCGGTAGGGGGACACATTAATGCCAGTGTCTCTTCTTGCTCGGCCACTCTAGCCACGGAGGTGGGAAAAGACAGCCAAATTCGGATATACCCGGAGTAGGGGTAGGTCTTCTCACTTAACCCCCAGACATGCGGTTCTTCCAACGATTGTAAGGGTACATCAGACAGGTGCGTCTGATACCAGTCCTGAAACATAGAAACATAGACTTTGACGGCAGATAAGGACCGCTAGGCCCATCTAGTCTGCCCATTTCCCTACTTACAGGATAGGCCTGCAGATCCTATTTAACCAACAGCCTATATCTTCCTGCCCCCCACAAGAATTGCCTTATGTCTGTCCCATGCATTCTTGAATTCTCCCACAGTTTTAGACTCCACAACTTCCTCAGGAAGGCTGTTCCATGCATCCACTACCCTCTCTGTGAAATATCACATTGCCCCTGAACACGCCTCCTTCTATCTTTAAATTGTGTCCCCTTGTTCTTGCAAGTCTCTTTTTCTGAAAGATGCTACCCTCTTGGACTTTGTTGATTCCTTATGTACTTGAAAGTTTCTATCATGTCCCCCTCTCCTTCTTTCCTCAAGGGTATACATATTAAGCTCCTTTAGTCTCTCCTCATACGGCTTCTCTTGCAGACCCTGCACCATTTTAGTTGCCCTCCTCTAGACTGCCTCTATCCTGTCTATGTCCTTGCGGAGATGGGGTCTCCAGAACTGGACACAGTATTCCAGATGGGGTCTCACCAACTGTCTGTACAGAGGGATAACAACTTCCTGTTTTCTGCTGCTGATGCCTCTCCCTATACATCCCAGTATACCCCGGCCCTCCCTACTGCCTTCTCACATTGCTTGCTAACCTTAAGGTCATCTGATATGATTACCCCAGGTCCCTTTCCTGTTTTGTTGTTGTTACTACCTCCCCACCCATTGTGTATTCTTCCCTGGTTCTTGTTTCCCAGGTGCATTATTTGCACTTTTTGCATTGAATCCTAGCTGCCATCGTCAGACCATTCCTCCAACCTTGCCAAGTCCTTTCATCCTTTCCACGCCTCCTTGTGTATCAACCCTGTTGCAGATCTTTGTGTCATCTGCAAAAAGGCATACTTTTCCTTCCAGTCCCTCTGCAATGCCACTGATGAAGACATTAAAAAGGACTGGACCCAATACTGAACCCTGCGGTACCCCACTAGTAACCACCCTTTCTTCAGAGCGGACTCCATTTACAATTACCTTCTGTGTCCTGTTGTCCAGCCAATGTTTATGTTAATGTTAAACATAATTGTCACTTGGGAGCCACTATCCAATACAGCTCCTGTAGATATTCCATTCACCTTCACAGTAGTCACCATGGAGGGATCCAGTATTCTGAACCAGTCTGGAGAGGCGGTAGCAAGGGCCTGGGCAGATGATCTAGCCACAAAGGGACGTTAGTTAGCATTTCTGGGACCTTCAATGCGGTCATTTCGTGCACCTCTTAACCACTGATCTTATCAGTGTCAATCTTCACCATTCATCACAGATGGATACTGGCTGGAGATCAGGACCCCGCGGGAGCTTTTAAAGGATAGGCGGAGCCGACGCAGCATTGGCACAGCCCCCGAGGCCGACGTACTACGTGGTGCTCGAGGTTTAGCCTTTAGGCTGCATTGACTTCGCCTGCCTACCAGTTCTTCGTCTCCTGCCGTTGAGGTCGCCTCGTGGGAAGCTGTTGAAGAAAACTAGGCCTGTCAGCCTTTATTGTGACGTTTAAGTCCGTCGGTCTTACTAGTTCTGGGTTTGCCTCTACCGACGTCGCCGGTAAGATCTTTCCTTTTATTTTAAAGTTTCGATGCGTCGAGTCTGTTTTTGGTGTTTTCCGTAAGTCGCATGTCTGCGGTCGGGGAGGCAAGAAGTTTTCCAAGGCGAATTCGGCCCCATGCGTCGGTGCCCCTGCGGCGCAAGTATTCCGTTACCGACCAACATCACGGTGTCTTGCGTGTCTTGGCCCACTTCACGACATGGATTTGTGTGGCGCCTGCTTCTCCATGGACGCCGTGTCCTAGAACAGCCTTGTGGCGGTAAATGAGGTGTGCCCATGACTTTCTGGGTGGGGTTGCTTTCGTCGGGCCAAACGCGTTCTCTGGCCCTTTCCTCTGGGTCCCCTCCGGTTCTATATGGGCGAGGAGGAGGAGCCTCGGCTACTAGTAGCCTGGCCTTGGTCAAGCTTCCCTGCAGCGCCGGAGGCCGTCCTGCTTCCCCGGAGCGGGCGGAGGCGCCGCTCACTGTCACCGCTCTTCGGGGTGAAGGCTTCCCCAGTGTCGCTCCGCGGGTCCGGAGGCCCGGTCGACGCTGTCCTCGACGCCGCCGTCGAGGCCTTCGCGCCGTGATGCGGCGGCCCTGGCCTGCGCCGACTTCATCTCTCGCGCCAGGCCCTGTCGGGCGCTGCTCGGGTGCGTTAACGCTGCTTTCGAGCCGGACCTGGATTCGTGCCTTTATGCTCTTCTCGGTATTCGCCTCGGCGCCGAAGAGCACGGGCGCCGTGGGCCTTCGCAGCGCCAGTCGGTGTTGGCCTCGCACCGCAGGGCGCTTAGTGCCATCGCGCGCCGAGCGCCCAGTGTGCCGTGGCGGCACAGAGTCCACTGAGCCACTGCACCGCTCGTCCTCAGTGCGCCTGCGCGCTTGAGGGGCCTGGCAGTGTCGTCGGCGCGAGGTCGCAGCTGGGCTGGCGTCGGCGCCGCTCTGTCCCTGGTACACCCCCAGTGCCAGTGGACTTGTTGACGCCATGCTGGCCCTGCTCTGACCTTGGCCCGAGCTGCCCTGGCGCCTTCTGTCAGCCCCACTTGCGGGGCCATGGAGGGCACGGGTGCCTCCTCGGCCACTGCTCTGACAGCCGGGCCCTTTGGTAAGGTTGCCTTCTCCCGCCCTCCTACCGTTTGGCTTAGGGCCTCAGACTCTACCTCTTCGGAGTCAGACTCTGAGTCGGACGGGCAGTCACACCCTTCGGGGTTGTCTGCGGAGGAGAGCCAGCCAGTGGTCTCCATGATGAGTCATAGCCAACCCCCTTCTGAGGAGCATCAGGTAGTTCCCGAGGTTAGGGTCAATGGTACTGACCAGCAGGCTATGGTGCATGCCACCATTGCCATGCAACCTGGCCTTGGGAGGTTTCTCGACCCCTCGGCGGTGGTACCCCCTCCGGTAGTGTGTCTCGATCGCCCAACTTTGGGGCCCATCGGGAAGTCTGCAGGGGGGGAGGGTGCTGCTCCCTGGGTCTCCCCTTCGGGGGCAGCCCAGAGCTGCCAGCTGCCTAGGCTGGCCCTCTTGAGGACCAGGACCCTCTCGGACTCTGAGGGGTCGAGGGTTGTGGGGTCGGCACGTCGGCCTTTCTCGGGGGTCCACCCGGGCCCTGGACGAAGCCGCAGTGTGAACTTCCACCCTTCCCCTTCTGGTTCCTTGAGGGGGTCCCATTCTTTGGAGGCAGGGGACCGTCCTTCTGGACCTATACGGCCCCGGTTGCCTCACTGGGGGGATTCTTCTGGGCGCAGCCTTGGAAGTACCAACGTTGTTGTACAGCTGTTGGCTGTGGAGTCTTCCGGGACACCCTCCTTGGGTGTCCATGGTCTGCTCCTTAGCCCTGGCAGAGGTCAGCCGACTTCCTCTCTCGGCTCTGCCCCTATCCCTCTGCCACATTCTCCTGCGCTCCCAGGCATTCTTGGTCCTAGTGGCCCTCTCACCTGGGAGCAGTTCAGAGCGGTGGCTGCCCAGTTCCCTGCTTATGTTAGGGTTATGGACAGCCAGGTTTTTCAACCTCCCCCTGTGCAGCCACCCTTGGAACATATGGTGACCTCCAGCTCCTCATCCCCCTCTTCTGGGGGAGAGAAACCTTCTGTCCACATCTCTCCAGCTGCTGATCTCTGAGTATCAGCGTTTCCTCGTGAGGATGGTGGAGGACTTGCACCTTTCACCCTCTACTGTCAGCAATCCTGAGCATGCGGCTCACGCCTTTCTAGGCGATTTTTGGCGAGGCCACCCTTGTGGTGCCACCCTGGCCTGCTCCCTTTTGGAAGGTGTCCTTGCGTTTCTGGCAGAGGCCCTTCTCCGGAATTCCTGCCCCAAGGGACCTCAGCCAGAGGTATTGCACTCCCCCAGAGTCTCCAGTTTCCATGCCTCATCCGCAGTCTGGCTTGACGCATCTGGACACTCCTGATGGGCTTCACGCCCTCCACCGTGACCGGCCCCCAGATCGAGACTCCTTGGATTTTGATTTTTGGGGGAGGAGGACCTTCTACTCGGCACGGTTGCTCCTTTCTATTTCTGCTCACCAGGCCCACTATGCAGCCTACAGCAGGTTCTTGTGGTCCAGGCTGGGTCACATCCTAGCTTCATTGCCTGACTCTGAGCAAACCAGACAAGCCATCGCGCTCTCTGCATGTGGCCTGGAGCTAGCAAGGCACCAAGCGAGGGCATCTTATGACGCCAGTGAGGTAGCTACCAGGATCGTAGGGACGTCGGTCTGCACTAGGAGATCAGCATGGCTACGTCTTTCCCAGTTGTCACCCTTGGCCGGTGTAGGGTGATTTGCTCCGCCCAATTGGGAACTCTACTTTTCTCCTCAGAGAGCGAGACAGCTTGTCGGCAGTCCTTCTCCGGGGACCCCTCCTCTCCCCCACTCTCTGGCCTCCCAGGGCCTGAGGTCCCCTTAGTGTGTCACCCACTGAGGGCTAAGGGACCCTGTCCCATGTGTGTGTGAAACAGCCCCTTGAGAGGCTTGGTACTCAGCCATCTGTGATGAATGGTGAATTGACACAGATAAGATATGAAAGTTACGTACCTACACGTAATTCTGATCTTTCTGTGTCTTCACCATTCATCAAACCCTACCATCCCCTGGGGCCTCAGTCTCTGGGTCCCTCCCTCTCTGTGGCTCCCTCTCCTCTTTAGGAGCGGGGTAAAGTAGGGACACACAGGGGGGTATTCTCCTATTAAGGGTGGACAGCTCGAGCGGCACTCCTTCTCTACTACATGTCTCCACCCCGATGGGGAGGGAGTTGGTGGTTGCCCTCCTCCTGTTCTCCTTCTGGTTTCCATCCAACTGTTTCCAAAAAAAAAAAAAATTTTTTTCCCCAAACGTTTTTCCTGAGAGAGTATTAAATCCCTGTATACCCTGTCCTTCCTCCAGAATAGCCGACTCTGTTTCTGGGGTATTTGCCAGTTATTCTGTGCCTTGAATTCTGGCAGAGAGCTTTGCTACTCCTTGCAGTTCCTATACAATCTGGTGACGGACGAGGTTCTCGGATACCTTGATACCTCTCACTCTCTCCTAAATTCTCTCCCCTCCCTACCCTCCCTTCCTCTGCTTCCAGAGATTGAAGCCCCTAACCAATCCCCTTAGTCTAATCTCTTCTTTGCTGTCCTCTCAGTCATTATTTCTCCTTTTAGTTCAGTTAAACTTTCCTTTTTCTGTCCCTTGGACTCTCTTGTCCCACCCTCCATCCCTTCCTCTTACCTCTCCAGCGACTCAGAACTGGTAGGCAGGCAGAGTCGACACAGCCTAACGGCCAACCCTCGAGCGCCACGCAGTACGTCGGCCTCGAGGGCAGCGCCGATGGTGTGTCGGCTCCGCCTACCCCTTAAAAAAAAAAAAAAAAAATGGTGAAGATACACAGAAAGATCAGAATTACAGTAGGTACGTAATTTTCATTTCTTTAGGCCCAGTAGAAAAATACAGTTATAACAGCAGCTCCTTCTTGTAGTTCTCTGCCTGTTTTTCTATTTTGTTTGTTCCTTCCATTCTTTCCAGTGCATCTGACTGGCCACCACTGCTGCGTCTCAGCCTGACACCCCTGCCCACCACCATCACAAGTCTTTTTGTAGAAACATAGAACTTGACAGTAGGAAAAAGACCCGCTGGCATGTCCAGTCTGCCCAAACCTACCTAATACTTCTGTGATGGCCTTATTGACCGTCTTCCACCCACTTCTCTTCTCCCACCTCCTGTCATTTTTAGACCATTATGCCTGCCCCACCCATGTTTCAGTCCATTCTTTGTTTTGGCACAGATACCTCCTGTGGCAGTCTGTTTCATTTGTCCACCATTCTTCCTGTAAAAAAAAAAAAGGAACTGGCCAGTGGAAACTCCATTACAAGGGGAAACTGCCTCACCTCATTGCCCAGTGGAGACTCCATTACAAGAGGAAACTGCCTCCCCTCAGCAGGTATATCCCCCCCAAAGGCACTGTCTAGACCGGTCCACTGATGTTGTTTGTTGACTGACAGACAGGTAAATTTGCCAGGACCTCCCTCCGGGCAAGGTACCCTGAGCATTCTCGCAGCCCCAGCATAGGACCTGGCCTGACCACCCATGAACTTCCTCTTCCCACTTTTCTCTGCCCACTCCCTTTGCTCCCAGTATTTCTGGTCCTCTGGGGCCCATGATCTGGGACCAGTTCATTTCCGTGGCTGGGGAGTTTTACCACTTCCTCCTCAGAGCCGACCGGGCTGTTTTTAGGCCTCTGGCCCTTGCACCACTGCTACCTGAATCCAGTTCTTCCTCTCCCACTGCTCCTCTGAGAAAAATGATTTTTTGTTCCAACTTCTGTCTGATGCTGAGTACTACCTACCAGTACCAGCAATTCCTATTGGAGATTATGCAGGAGAGTCTTCACTGTTTTATAGGTCACAGCACTGCTACCCTGGTGCTTTCATTCCATGGAGAAAACAGCAATGGCAAGATTGTCTTCTCTTCCTGGCTTGGCCGTTTACAAGGCATCCAGAAACATCTGTCTCCATACTTTTGCCCCTTCTCCAGGCTCTAGGAATGTCCAGCACAAGTACTGTGCTCCTGCAGGGTCTCCAGGCTGTATTCCTCACCTCATCTCAGGGATTCTGGTGCTGCAGACACGAACTCCCTCTGGGCCGAGGTACCCCGCACAACCCCCCCCCCCCCGGCACCGACTGTATGGAGATTGATGCTTGGGGCAGGGGAGTTTTTGTGGTGGTGCGCATGGTGATGTGCATTTCTGCACATCAGGCATACTAGGCAGCTTATGGCAAGCAGTAAAAAAGTGAAACCTCACTCACAGCGATCCAAGGAAAAGCACCAGTCATCTGGAGTAAGTGTCAAGTACAGCTTTATTACAAATAGTACTCCAGAGATAAAAGTGCAGAACAAGCTCTGAACCACTACTAGCCCCGGCGCTTCAAGTATCCCATTCTTCGTCAGGGGGCACCCCTGAGCAGCAGACATCCCCACTGGTGAGGCCAAAGCTATACACTCAGTCTACACTGGTGAACACACTGGTGTCATCTCCTGGTGTTGCCCTTACTGCTGTCACCATTCGCTGTGGTGACAAATTGTGTGGTGCTGGAGACAACACCAGGTCCCCTTCTGACACCGTTTGTGGTGTTGGAGGAGGAATCTGCCCAGGGGCTATTATTTGTCCTGTTACTGAGGTAGAGGTTGTCATTCCTCTGGAGCTGCTAATGACACTGAGCGGGATGGTGATGGCTGGCTATGGTGTCTCCCCTAACCCTGGTGCCATTCACGGCACCGGGGTGGGTCCTGTTGCTGTTCACAGCACTGGGGTAGGGGATGACTCCAGTGTCAGTCCCGGAGCTGATACCAAGCCAGGAACCAAGGTCAGTGCCAGCTGCAGTGATGGGGATGAACCCCTCTCTGAGGATGTCATCGACTCTGAGCCCAGTGCCAGAGGCAACACCAGCTCAGAGTCTAATGGCAGCCCACAGGCTGAGTTCTCCCTGGAACTGCTGGACACCACCACCACTGAGTAATGGGGCCACCCTACCAGGACTGTATGGCTCTGCTGTCTTCACCTGGGGGTTCCCCCATGGGCATCGATCGGATCACTCCTCTGAATAACCCTTCCCTCGGGTGAGGCCTTCTGTATAGTTTCACAGCCCAGGTTGAGGCCATCAGGACCCTAAGGTTGCCCTTGTTAATAGGCCCTGAGGGCCACTAACATGGGAACAATGTAGGGAGTTTGTTGGTGCCCTAGATAACTTTATAGGGACTCTTGACAAGGCCCAGTTTTTGCCCTTCTCCCTAATATCAACAGCCTCTGGGGTCAGTGCGTCATCCCCATTGATGTCCTCCTAAGAGGACAATGAATCATCCTTCTATCTGTCTTCAGCTGCTGAGTATGTTCTTTACCAGCAATT
This sequence comes from Neoceratodus forsteri, assembly GCA_016271365.2. Taxonomy (NCBI): domain Eukaryota; kingdom Metazoa; phylum Chordata; order Ceratodontiformes; family Ceratodontidae; genus Neoceratodus; species Neoceratodus forsteri. Next base: position 1,008,882,877 of record CM028130.1, on the reverse strand, counting down.
CTTAGTGGAGATGCTCCAGTCATGTGACCTAGGCTCATTCACAAGCCGCAGTCTGGCAGCCCTGCCATTGGAAATCTTTGGGGTTCCCAGCGATGGTACAGTTGTCATCCCTGCATGGCCTAGGGCTTTCAAGGAGGCATCAAGGTCAGTATAGAGGGCATCCCCTCTCTTGTCCACCCACCCATAGAGACTTCCTCATGCGGGATAATGCACCTACAGGATCTGCAGGTGTGGTACTTCAGCCCTCTTCTGGGCTTCAGATACTGCAAGCCCTGTTGAGGCTGCATTGCCTCACACGTTAGACCTCCAGAGGCACACTCTGCTCAGATGGATGCCCTTGGCAGGAAGGTTTTTACTTCCTCATGTGCTGCTTTTGTGCATTTCTGCACACCCGGCATGTCTGGCAGCTTTCAGTCATCACCTGTGGTTACAGCTAAGTCAGCTCTTAGCTGCCCTGCCTCAAAGTGAGTCGGTCAGGCAAGCCATTGGCCTTTCTACTCGAGGCCTGGAAGTAGCTCTGCACCAATCAAGGGCATCGTACAATGCTAGCGAGGAGGCCTCCAGGCTATCAGGAGATGCAATCTGCCTCAGGCGGATGACATGGCTTCACCTCTCCCAACTGGCACCTTTGGCCTATCATAAGTGCGTAACTTGCATTTCAAGGGGACTCCTTTCTTCCTCCCCAGAGTTAGACGGGAACTGTCAGTGCACACTCCTGCTCATGTGCAACAGGAGCACCCACCTGGCCCTAACCAGTCTCTGATCTCATCAGGCCTGCAAGGAGCCCCTGCCCCCAGGTGTTCTCCCCCACATAGAGGGCTGAGAGTATCTGTTACTCTCATGGCGAGCCAGCTTCTGCCTCAGAAGAAGGGAAAGCTTGTCACTTGAACCCATAAGTGGGAAGAATCAGTGGTGAAGTTTGATTCTTAGAAGATATGAAAATCACTTACTGTAATTGCTGATCTTTCAGCATGTTTTCACCATTGATTACCACACCTGCTCACCATCCCCCGCTCTAGCAGAGTCCTGGCCTCTGGGCAGCTCACCCTTCAGTGCTGGCCAGCACCACAAGTGCTAGGGCATCTCCCCAGTTGCGCTCCCTTGGAGTGGCTGTCAGAAATATATAAAAAGGGTTGGGAGCGCATTATTGAGTCAGTTTCCCACAAAAGAAAACAAAACTTAAAACTTGGATGAGTGTCCTTTTAGCGCCCTCGTGCCAACCAAAAGAAAAATGTATTTAAAAGGAAAAAAAAAAAGGGAGTGGATGGGAGGGTAGCTTCCTTTCCTTTCCTTTCCTTCCCTTCCCTTCCCCCAGATTGGGTTAAATCTCCTGGCGTATGCCCCTATTGCTTGCTAATGCAGTCTGTAGAGTCCAGTCCAACTCCACTTGGTAGCTGTACTGGCTCTGAGAGGTGCCAGCGTAACACTGGGGCAGTACAACAGCTTTTACACAGGGTGCACCCCTGTGGTTGCAGGAGAAACAGGTCATTTTCCCCTTTATATCTTCTGACTGTGTCACACTGATCTTCCTGGACATAAGTCTCCGCCACTCATTCACACTATTGGGATCTTCGCCGGAGACACTAGTACCCATCGGGAGCAAACTTTCTGCTGGAGGGTCGGCGCCAAAGATGGAGCCGCAAGGAATGGCACCTCGAGCCTCAGCTCGATGCGGTAATGACTATCTCGGCGCCACCTCCAACTGCCTCAGTTCCTTTTTTCCCGCTGTCGAGTGTGCTTCAGTGATGTGACTGCGACTGTTGGAGTCAAACTTCAAACTAGCAGCATAGTTTTCAGTTTTCTTATTTTGTAGTAATATCTCAATAAGTATTGCTTAAGTTTATTCTTTAAAAAAAAAAATATATATATATATAAGAGAAGTCTCATCCTACTTTGTCGGATTTGACCATGAGCAGGTCAGGTGACGGTAGGGAGACTTCGTATGAAAGCTGTTCAGTCAGGCTGGGTCCGGTCCACCGCCTTCTCTGGAAGGGGGGGTCTGACAACGGTCAGTCCAGTGCCCGAGGGGACGGGCGGTCCCAGCGGAAGCATAAAAATAAACGGTCGCATTCTCGGCACCGTTCGGCCTCGAGCTCTTCTTCGGCCCACAGGTCAAAAAAGAGAAGGCATCACTCGAGGTTGCCCTCTGATATGTCTGCGCATAGACGTTCGGTTATCGGGGCTAGTTGCCGGTCTCCTCCTTTGGAGTCGCCAGCCTCTGCTTCTGGTAGCCAATGGCTTCGATATCGGAGCCCTACCCCGCCTGCAGGTAGGTCTTCAGATGAGCAGTTTCGTCAGTGGGCCACTCTTATGGAGTAATGGGCTCTGAGGTTGGTTCAGCTACCTGGCTCAGTCACTCGGGGGCCTTCGGGCTTCTTGAGAGACCAGGTAGGGCAGTTGGACTTCCCTGGTCGTGCGGCTTCTTCGGTGCCGTCGACTCTGCGCTTAGGTGTTCCCCCCACATGGCTACGGTGCGGGCCACACCGATGCCTTATCTCCTGCTCTTCTTCCTTCAAAGCCTGTTTTGGTCTTGGAGTGTTTTCAGTGCCTCGGCGTCGATGGCACGCTTGCACTGTCCTCGGCGCCTGCGGCTTCTCAGTGCCATGTGGGTTCTCGGTGCGTTTTTGGTGCCGTATGGTCCTCGATGCATTTTTCATCCCAGGTGGTCCCGCTGGCATCGTTTCCGTGCCTGCGCCTCCGCGGCGCCGGGGGCTCTCAGGGCATCCCCCGCTTTTCAGGACTCCTCTTTTCCTTCTTCCCTTTCCTCTGACTTTCATTCCTTTCCTGTCCATACAGTCCCTCCTGGACTGTCAGGAGATGACATTGAGCCTGACCCAGACCTTCGGCTGGGTGATGAAGTGGAGGAAGCAGGATCTATTACTGCTACAGAGCCTGTGGTCGAAGACCTGTCCTTTAAGTCTCCGCTGAAAAATTTGATTTCCACTCTTTCTCTCCAGACTACAGACATCGATCCTGGGAAATTGTTAAGACTCCAATATCTTCATGCCCCGGAGATCCCTACGGATTTGACTCCTCCGGTTCAGCCTTCCTTCGAGACGCTGTCTCAAATGGTATAGAATAATCCTGCTCTCACCCCTTTGGTGGCTAAATCCATAGTTGGGAAATATTCAGCCCCCAAGGATCGTCCCATTTTGGCATCTCAAGCCTTTGCGGATCCTGTTGTAGTCCTGGCAGAGAATGATAAGGTCGTCCTTCCCCAAACTACTACAGCTCGACCTATTAACAAAGAATCTTGTAAGATAGACACCTTAGGTAAGAGAGTCTTTGCTGCTTCTACCCTAAGTATGCGCATTGCCAGCTACCAGGGCTATTTCTCCCAGTATGAGTATATCCAGTGGCACTCTATCAAGCAGATGGTTGAAGCTCTACTGGAATCGGATACAAAGCCAGAGCTTCGTTAAACCGTTACCAGAGGTATCGAATCTAATAACCAGCAGGTTAAAGCAGCTATGGATGCTTTCGACACTGCTTCCCGTTCGGCGGCCGCTGGTATTCGTACCCGCTGTCATTCCTGGCTGCGCACTTCGGGCTTCATGAATGATGCGCAGCAGCAGGTAATGGCGTTGCCCTTTGATGGTGCATATCTTTTCGGTCCTCAGGTAGAACAAGCTCTAGAAGCTACACAAAAGACTAGGTCAGCCATTAAGTTGGCTCGACCCCCTCCGGTCCCCTCTTGAGGGAGTGTCAATAAACATCACTTTCATAACCGTCAGTCCTTTCGAGGTGGAGGCAGGGGAGGTTTCCATAAAAACCAACCTGCCCAACCTCAAAAGAAGGCACAAGGGCCCAAAGCGCCCAGCGCCACCTTATGAGTTTCTGGCCCAAGTCCCATCTCAGCTGCCCGAGGTGGACTTTTCCTCTCCGTTGGGAGGTCGTCTGATGCACTTCTACAGCCAATGGAAGTCCATAACCTCAGACAAATGGGTCCTTCGGATAATTCGCGAGGGGTATTCACTCAATCTTGTGGAGACCCCTCCGGATCGTCCTCCCAAACGACAGCCCAGGCTGTCAACCCTTCAGTCAGACCTTCTTGCCACCGAGATTCAGGGCCTTCTGAACAACAGGGCAGTAGAAGTAGTGCTGCTGCATCAACGGAACACAGGGTTCTACTCCCATTACTTCCTGGTTCCAAAGAAGTCCGGGGGCATGCACCCCATTTTGGATCTCAGAAAGCTAAACAAATTTCTCCACAAGGAGAAATTCAGGATGATTTCTCTGGGAACCTTGTTACCTTTGCTTCATCAACACGACTGGCTAGCCTCTGTGGACATGCAGGAGGCTTACCAGCACATTTCTGTTCACCCGAGGCATCACAAATTCCTGAGGTTTGTGGCTCTGGGACAACATTATCAGTTCAGAGTCCTGCCCTTTGGGCTATCCTCGGCGCCGTGGGTTTTTACAAAGCGTTGTGCAGTTCTCGCAGCGCACCTCAGAAAGGTCGGAATACAGGTGTTCCCTTATCTCTACGATTGGCTTCTGGCAAGCCCTTCCAGGCAGGGAACTCTGGACGCTGTAGAGATGACCTCTCGCTTCCTTACATCTATGGGAGTTCTGCTGAACCTCTAGAAATCGCAGTTGCAGCCCTCCCAGAGGCTCCTTTTTATAAGGACTCTTCTGGACACCTCCTATGCGAAGGCTTTTCTTCCAGAAGACAGAAGGAACAATATCCTTCAAATGGCCTATCCCATCACATCGGGGAAAACGACTCAGTCCCAGCTCTCTCGATGCAACGGATGCTAGGCCTCATGGCATCCTCAGTATTCACTGTACCCCTAGCACGTCTGCACATGAGAACCACTCAGTGGATACTCAGTGGTCCCCAACCACTCACCCATAGTCCTATCCCATCAAAGTGACAGAACCCTTAAAGAGGCCACTCACCTGGTGGTCTCAAGAGAGCAATCTCCTGGAAGGGTATCCCTTTGCTCCTCTAGACCATCAGATCTCCATTACCACAGACGCGTCCCTAATGGGATGGGGAGCTCACTGTCAGGCTCTCCACACTCAAGGTGCGTGGACTCAGGTCGAGTCCCAGCTTCACATAAATGTTCTAGAAATGAGAGCCATTCTTTATGCGGTCCGAGCATTGAAGGACATTCTCTGTCACAAGAACATTCTCCTTCAAACGGACAACAAAGCAGTGATGTATTACATCAACAAGCAGGGCAGTGCTCATTCTTACCCCTTATGTAGGGAAGCGTTGAAGGTATGGGAATGGTGCTTGGAGCACAAGGCTCTAATTCAAGCGGTCTAGCTACTGGGAATACAAAAGGAGCTGGCAGACCGTCTCAGCAGAACAGAGACAGATCCTCATGAGTGGTCTCTCGACTCAAATATAGTTCAGTCACCATTCAAAGAGTGGGGAACTCCAGACCTGGACCTTTTTGCATCCCCACTCACGCAAAACTACCTCTCTTCTGCTCCAGAAATCCAGGGCCTGGCATTTTCTGTCAGGATGTGTTCAGGCTGCAGTGGACAAAATGCTTTCTTTACGCCTTTCCACCTCTTCCTCTAATTCAGAGGGTACTCCTCAAGTTTGAATCCCAGGGGGACAAGATGATTATCATTGCTCCCTTCTGGCCTTGGCAGCTGTGGTTTCCACTACTCAACAATATGTTGGCAGTTTCTCCGAGACCACTTCCCCTGCAGATGAACCTTTTGACTCAGGGGCCGGTGGTCCAGCCCAACCTGAGATCGCTTCACCTTCACGCTTGGCTCCTGAAGAGGTAGAAGTAAACCAGTTCAATGTCTCTCGAAGGGTTTCAGATATTCTTCTGGCTGCGCGGAAGCCAGCCACGTGGAAGCATTTTTCGCTCTGGTGTGCAAAGTCCTCTTTGAATCCCTTTTCCTGCCCACCAGATAAGGTTCTGGAGTACCTCTTGGACCTCTCAAATTCAGGTCTGCAGTACTCTACAGTCAAAGTTCACCTTAGTGCCATTTTTTCGTATCATGAGCCGTTTTTTTCCTTAACACTGGCTCAGTTACCTGTGGTTAAGAGATTTCTTAAAGGAATTCTGCATACCAGACCTCCTACAAGATGTCCAGTTGCAGCCTGGGACATTAATCTTGTGCTAGACATGCTCACTCGGAAACGTTTCGAACCTCTGGCTACCTGTGAGCTAAAATTTCTCACCTGGAAGACTGCCTTCCTAGTGGCCATTACTTCAGCCCGCAGGATCTCTGAGATATATGCCCTGGTCACAGACCCTCTGTATACTGTGTTCCATAAGGACAAAGTAGTCCTTCGGACTCATCCTAAATTTCTTCCTAAGGTTGCGTCAGAATTTCATCTAAACCAACCTTTGGTCCTTCCCTCTTACTTTGCGGACTTCCAAAATGAAGGAGAACGATCTCTTCATTCTTTGGATGTTAAGAGAGCTTTGCGTTTCTATCTAGATAGAACCAAGGACTTTCGCAAAGCCCAACAGCTGTTTGTTTCCTTCAGCAAGACCCGGCTGGGTCAACCTGTCGCTATCAGATGTATCTCAGCATGGTTAGTGGCATGCCTTCACCACTGCTATTCCATGGCGCAGGTTAAGTTGGAGGGTAGGGTTTACGCTCACTCTGCTAGCGCAGTCGCGGCATCCCTAGCGGAATTCGCAACGTGCCCATTGCAGATATTTGCAACGCGGCCACCTGGAGCTCAGTGCATAGATACATAGATACATAGACAGTGTCGGCAGATAAGGGCCTATGGCCCACCCAGTCTGCCCATTTGCCCATACTTTCGTTAAACATTATGCACTGGATGTCCATGCCAGACGACATTCTTCCTTTGGCAGAGCCATCCTTAATGGACTTCTGTCCTAGAAACGTGAGCTCTTGGTCTCTCCTGCCGCCCTCTCGGGGGATTATTAGCTCAGTACTCCCAATAGTGTGAATGAGTGGTGGAGACTTATGTCCAGGAAGATATGAAATTACATACCCACCGTAGATTTTTGATTTTCTTGGATGAGTCTCACCACTCATCTCACATGCCACCCTCCGCCCCCGAGCTCACCTCTGTTGTTGGTCTTCACTCCTCAAATCTTTAGGCTGTGAATACTTTTGTTGACCCTTCTTATACGGGTCGCCCGACTATCTTATGTCCGTTTTTAGGTTAGGCTATCCTTCTAGGTTAGTTATGCTGCACTCCTTGGTAAAAAGGTACTGAGGCGGTTGGAGGGTCGACGCCAAGACAGTCATTACCACGCGAGCTGAGGCTCGCGGTGCCGCTTCTCACGGCTCCATCTCTAGCACCGACCCTCCAGCAGAAAGTTTGCTCCCAATGGGTCCTAGTGCCTCTGGCGCAGATCCCAATAGTGTGAATGAGTGGTGGAGACTCGTCCAAGAAGATCAAGAATTACGGTAGGTACGTAATTTTCGTTTTTTGGTTGGTATGCCCATTTTCTTCCCGTATGCCAGCTGGACTCTTAGCCCACAATCTTTTGAGATGTCTGAGGAGATACTTCTTTGGACAGTATTGTCCTGCAGCTCCACATACACCTGTAAATCCCCTTTTCTTTAATAGGAGAAAGAAGGGACATATTAACTGATTATCCCATTAGTCCTCTATCTGGTAGCATGTGTTTTTTTTTCCCAGTAGTTCATGTGTCTCATTCCTGTTCTGGCACATTATGTCATCACAGTTCCAAGCATGCCTCTCAACTGTCCCTGATTTTCAGGGATGTCCCTGATTTTGCCTCAAAATTTTACTCTGTCCCTCCTAAAAATTGTTTCCGTGACCAGTCACTGGGGGTTGTAAGCATAAAATAATGTCAGACATTAAAGTTACATACTTGTTCGTCCTTAGAAAATGCATTTTATACTAAGCCCCTTATTCTACCAGCTTCCTGAGTGGATATCACCAATTTTGAAGATATGTCCCTGATTTTGGTCCTTTGTCCCTGATTTTTTTAAGCCTTGTCCCTGATTTATGAGGCAGGAGGTTGAGCGGTATGGCAAGGGGCCTCAATTCTGGCCATCCCCCTTTTTGTCTTCTGCCAGAGCCACATGCGTTAGGGCTGCTGCCTTTCAGATCACGGTCCACCTGCTGTTGGGCTAGTGGTGTGAGACTCTAGCTCTATATGCTACTTACCCCTTTGTGCCACTTAGTATGCCTTGTTTATCTATAGTTGTGTTTAATTTTATTTCTATATCCTTTCCCTATCCCTTTGGGCAGGGAAACTTTCTCTCCCTCTCTCTCTCTCTCTCTCTCTCTCTGTCTGTCTTCCTCTTTCCCCACTTTGTTTCTCTCCTGGCAAACAGAACTGAGGTAACTGAGACAGCCAGCAGGGGTTTTTGGCTGGAGCGTACCAAACATTTGCTCCTGAGGGGTCCTACTGCCTCCACCCCCATAAGTGGTAATCAATCATGAAGCTATTCTGTAAGATCAGCAATTACTATGTAATTTTCATTTGTATCCTATACTGGAGTGTTTTCGTGCTATCTGCATGCTCATAACCTGGATTGGCAGCCTTTTTGGACACACTAAAGTGCCAAGCTGAGACTCAGTATCAGTCAATCAACTTTAATTTATAGCACACCCAATAAGAGTATCCTCTTGGGGCGTATTAAAGAATCGGTACAAATGCAGTGTTAGTTATCGCTGTGACCAATCTGTCACTATGTCCCCAACCAAGAAGGTGGTTGTACGAGCATCTCCTTACCACTGTACCATGATGTCGGACCAAGATGGTAGATAGTAATGTCCTAAGTGAATTTTCAGGAAGGTTGGGATTCTTCTTTCCTGTTATCCAAGGCATCTACTAGTTCTGTTAGAGGCTATGCTAAGCTAAGTGGCCAAGAAACAGGAGTCTCCAGTTCCATGTAGTGAGAGAGTTGTCCTATGCTCCATTTAGAATAGGGACAGGGACTTGATATAGGGACCAGGGTTACAAAGGTTGCACACTGTCATGTCCAGCTACCACCCTGAGCTGGAAGCACTTGTTGCTTCTTCTTAGCTGGGAGCCCCACTTGCAGCAGAACAATCAATCCCCAATTTAAATCCTAGTTAGTGCACTTGCATGAAACATACTGACAAGAAACGGGATTAGAAACCCGAATCCTACAAGTTCTCTTCTGAGTTGAGTGACAGATAGACTGAATAAAATAAAAGGGCTGGATTAACTCTTAGAGACCATTTTGCACCTGATTGTCATGGATATATTTTTCAGGCTGCTGACAGAATGGAGATTCACCCGAGGTGTGGAGGAGCAGACAAAGGCCTTTTTGGATGGCTTCAATGAGGTGGTGCCACTTGAGTGGCTGAGGTACTTTGATGAGAAGGAGTTGGAGGTAAGTGGGCCAAGGATTTTTAGATTTCTAGTCATTTACCTTACTTGATTGGAAGAGAGCTGTAAAGATAGCACCTACCCTCTGATTTCTCCTCCCTTATGCAGGCCTTGAAGCTGCAGAAGGCAGGTCCTGCATTAGTATAACCTTTCAGTATCTCTAAAATACCCAGGTCTAGTTTTTTTCTTTCTATAGAGGTTCTTTCTCCCAGCAACTCACTTCATCACAGGGATATAGCTTTATCTTCCAAGAATCAACCTTCACCATTGATTCCCACTAGTGGGTCTTAGATAGAGGCACTAGGACCCAACGGGAGCCTGAACTTTTCAGAGGGCTGGTGCTGCGGTAAGCAGCGTACATGTGTGACGCCATGAGTCAGCACATGTGACTGCTAAGTTACCTCAGCATCAGCCCTCAACTACCTCAGTTCCTTTTTTCCCGCCATAGTGTGCACATCAGTGATGATTTCGCTCGCACGCTGGGAGTCAGAACCTCACGTCTATACAACAACAGCATTCAGTTCTTCTCAGTTTAAAGCTAGAATTTTTTTGTGTCCATTTCTTTTTTATTTTGTCACAATTTTATAAATTAGTTTCTCTCAACCCTACCAAGTATCAATGGCCAAAGACCATAGAGGATGATAGAGAGCCTGAAGAGGCAGGGGCCACCTCTGGTCCACTCTGTCCTCCAGAGAGGGATTCTGATGATGGGCAGTCCAGTACTCGGGAGGTAAGGCAGTCTTTCCATAAGTACAGGGACTGTTGGCACATGCCTGCAGATTGGTTTTGTCAGGCCTCACTGGCAGCCAGTCATGCTGCATGCTTCTGGTGGGTGGGTGGGGAGAACAAGGAAAGACAGTACAGACAGTGCCAGGCAGATGACACGCCACCGGCAAACCACTCCCACATGGGATCTGAGCTGTGGCACTCCATGATGAATCCCCACACCTTCAGCTCCATTTCAGGTGGCCATTTGTATGGGGGAAAGAAATGCCGAAGGAGCTGAAGACATACCCGACCCCATGGGTAAGTTGAGGGGGGCAGCAGAGAAGTGAGACGCAGGTGGAGTGGACCCAGAACTACCACAGCAGGATCTCAGTAGGCAAGGTAGCTCACAGTGGAGGTAGCCAAAGGAGGTCCTAGCCTGTGACCAAGCGGAGGATTAATAAACTAAAAAAAAAAAAAAGGAGGGGAAAGGGAGTATCTGTATATAAAGCCAAATCTTCCAAGAATCAGTCTTCTCCATAGATTCCCAGTATTGGTATCTCTGCTGAAGGTGCTAGGACCCCAGCGGTGCCAGAACTTTTCTGGAGGGCTGGTAGTGAGAGTAGGCCTCAAATGCACATCACTGCACACACTCAATTGTAAATGGTGGCGCCAGCCCACAGCTACCCCAGTTAGTTTGTTCCCACCATTGTGTGCACAGCAGCAGCAACACTGCTCTCTATGTCAGGGCCAAACTTCACTGTTTATATGATGACAGTATTCAGTTCCTTGGTTTTAGGTTTTTTTTTTTTTTTTTTTTTTGCATTGTTTATTTATATGCCCCTACGTCTCAACCAGCCTCTCCTTTGGGCCACCAGGGACTGCGCTCACCTCCTCCTGGGAACCCCTGTCACCAACTTCCCGCCTCATATTACAGCCATCTCAGGGTATCCCGATGTATCCCTTCATCAGTCAGGTCCTCTCTTTCCGGAGAGAAAGTGCCTTGCGGCTTGCCTTTCTTGGCCCTGGGTGCTGCTGAGGTCGATCCCAGTTGTCCGGGGGCTCCGTGGTGGTGAGGGTCTGGGTGGCCATCATCCAGTGGTCGAGACACCATTTTCCTCTGGTTGTCTTGGCCCCATCTGCAGCGCTGCTCCATAGTGCTCCCAGTCTCCACCAGGGGTCGCTACAGAGTGAGGCAAGCTCCCTAACTCACTTCAGGAGAGGAGAGCAGTTCTCCAGATGCTCAGTCCTCTCCTTTACCTGCTGACCCCCGATGTCCCGTGTCTGTTCCTGAACCCGGGTCCCCGTCGTGGCGCAAGGTGTGGCATCCAGCACCTCAACCCTCAGTGCCACCAGGCTGGCTCTTGGTTTTAGTTTTAAATACATTAGAGTTTGTTATTTTTGTGTCAGTTTAGTTAAACATACAAAAATTTATGGTTTTCTCTCAACCGTACGCTATGCTAATGGTCGACGACCATGGAAGAAGGTAGTGAGCCTGAAAAGGCAAATTTCCCAGCAGTGGGGCTATGCCTGTTCATCACATCTCTCTCTCTGGGTGGGTGCTGTGGCAATGGGTTGTTGTTGGCCCTGTCTGATGGACAGTCCTCCTGGAATCGCAAAAAGAAATTATCCAAATCTGCACACATTCTGCGTCGGGGTTCTTTGCACCATTCAGCCTTAACCCCTTCTCTAAAACGTAAGGAGAAGAAATGGCACTGGTCATTCTGCTGTGAAATACTCTACTTCTGTGGGCCCGAATTCCCCACTGTCCTCACTGATGGCACTGGGGACACCTGGGCCTTTGAGATCAATGCCTCCATCCCAGAGCCCCACTCTGTCCAGTAGAGGGAACCCGGTGGGCAGTTTGGCCATTGGGCAACACTCGTGGAGCAGTGGGCATATAAATCTAACAGTGCTGTTTTTGGTGCTAACTCCTGACCCCTTGGGGTCGATTGAACTGGCGCCATTTTCAGTGCCGCTTGACTTAGGCGCACTGCCTACTTTGACTCCAGCCTCCAGGCTGGAGCTGCTGTTGCTACTTCCACTGCCTGCCTCTCTTGTGGTGTCACCCCTATCCTCTCCGGGGACAGGAGCAGCCACAGTGCTGCCATTGGTTTCTTCAGGGCTGGCAGGGTCATCAGCATCATTGGCTGTGCAGTGTCCATTGCCGGGGTCAGGTTCCGTGGAGCCTGCTGTGATGCTGGTGCCAATGGTATTGCACTGGCCTTAAGTGTTTGGATCATTCCCTTCAGAGACAGTCCCAGTGCTGTCCTCGGTACTGCTGCCAGCACTGTTCCCGAGGGCTCTTACAGGGCTGGGTTTTGCTGAGACCATGGTCTGCACTCTCAGTCCTTTGACCCTCTCCTCTTTATTACTGTCTGTGTAAGGAAGGAGTAGAGAAGATGAGTCAGATCCTGACCTCATCATCTCTGATGACAATGACTCGTACTACAGTCCAGAGAACACAGAACTGGTTCCTGTTACTACCTCAAGAGGATCTCTACTTCCAGGCTGTGCTCAAAAATTTTCAATCTGCATTGAATTTCAAGCCAGTAGCCATAGACCAGGCTAAGCGCCTCCTACTGGAGTTTCTACATATGCTTAATATCCCAGTCTCTCTCTAGTTCCTCACATCCAGACAGCCCTGAAGACACTTCTGAGAGAGATTGGAGGTGGTCTGCAACTGTGGCAGCTGTACCCAAGCAGGTGGACAAGAAATATGTGGTGCTGAAATCTTAGTCTTTGTATTTCACTCAGCCAGTAGTGAGTGCCATTGTTATTCTGGCTAAGGATGACAAAGTCATAGTGCCCAAGGAGGTCACTGTGCACCTCACTAATGAAGATTTGCACAAAGTAGACACCATGGGCAAGCAGGTCTATGCCTCAGCTACCCTTGACATGAGGATAGCTAGCTACTAAGGCCACTTCTTCAGTATGAATATGCCCTAATGCAAGCTTCAGTCTCTGACAGAGGCCCTGCCCAGACACAGAGGCAAAACAAAAGATGTTGCTAGCTGTTAAACAAGGTACTGAATCTAATAACCACCAGCTTAAAGCCTCTGTGGATGCCTTTGATGCAGCATCTCACTCCATGGCTTCATGTATTTGCATCAGACAGCACTCGTGGCTGTGGACTGCTGGCTTCACCCTGGACATCCAGCAACAGAACATGAATGTGCCCCTTTGATGGCAGTTATCTGTTTGGACAGCAGGTGGAGCAGTCTGTTAAAGAGTTTAATGAAACGAGAATGACTCTTAAGACTTCCAGGACAGCTCCCTGTAACTCACAAAGGGGGTAGAGGACATGGCTGTTTTCACGGTGAGCAGTCCATTCATGGTAGTAGAGGCAGGGGAGCCCAAAAAAATAAATCCCAGCCTCTCCAGCCCCAAAAGAAAGTGTATATAAAGACAGAGGTGCCAAATGTGCTCAATGCCACTAGCTGCCATCTGACTAGGAGGGTTGTGAGGGCTAAGTTCCATGCCCTCCCCGAGCTGCTGATTCCCCCACCACATCAGGTACAGCTGTTGCGCTTTCTGTGGCATCCGCCTGGAAATTTTTGAATTTTGGCACCAAATCCAGGAATGGACAATTTTAAACTGAAGCAGATCTTTAGCTAAAATCCTTCTCTACACCGGATCCTCTGTCTGCTTTATATTGACAGAGCAATGGAGATAGTTTTAAGGTCAGCCCAGTGTCACTGAGGGTTGAGATGCTGGATGCCACACCTCGCGCCACGCCAGCGACCTGGGTTCGAGAACGAGCCTGGGCCACCGGGGGTCGGCAGGGGAGAGAGAAAGAATCGAGCATCCAGAGGACTGCTCTCCTCTCTCGGGGAGGGATCCAGGGACAGCCCAGCACTGCAGCAGCCCCCGGTGGAGACCGGAGGCACTGGAACGCTTAGTGCTGGCACACGGGGGAAGTCTGCCTTCCGGATGTGGGTGGGAGTATCCATGTCACGGGCTGGGTTGCATTGCACGTCCCACTTCTGGTGCGTAACAAAGAAACACCCCGGCTTGCCAAGGAGGCGATGAGGGCCTCAGGGACCTCCCTCTCATCCACAATACCGGGCAGACCACACTGGGGATCCATGGCAGACTTCTCAAGAGGGATGGACCCTCTAATTCCAGAAAGATGCCACTAAGGGAGAGTGATCCGGGGCACTGGGAAGACCCTCGAGGGAAGGGTGAACCGGAGTTGTCTGTCATGGTGGGGAGTAGTAGGGCTAGAGTCATGTGGGCACCTCTGAGAGAAGCCTTGATGAACTACAGAATAAATAAAGTTTTAAAAAAAAAAATTTAGATAATTTTTATTCTACTTGATTTGTTCTACTTTTTAACTAAATTGCTACCTCCTAGTACTGTTCTTGAATTCGTGACCAGGGCTAGGGTTTGTAATTAATTTATAGCGTGCCTAACCATGTGGGCGGCTAAACCTCTAGTTGACTGTTATAGTGCCTTATAAAATTCCGAACTGTGGTAGCTTAATCCGGGTGGCACTGTGCTAGGGAAGTAAACATGAACATACAAATCTGCCAGCAGAAACAGACCTTACAGTCTATCAAGTTAGTTTGCTCGAATGCGCAGCTAGCACCCTTATATTGTAGCTGCCCCCTCCTCCCCCCCTCACCTTTACCCCCTCGCACCCTGTCCCATGCCCTTTTAAAACTGCCCATTGTGCTACAGAATACCACCTCCCCAGGTACAGTATTCCATTTCTTCACCACCCTCTCTCTGAAAAAATGCCTCATCTCTCCCCAATATCTTCCACCCTCCAACCTGAGACCATACCCACTCATGTCCCTTCCTCAGCTTAAATATCCCTTCTGTGCCCATTTTGTTAATCCCCTTCAACTATTTGAAGGTCTTAATCATATTCCCTTGGTCCCGCCTCTCCTCCAGGGTATGCATGTTCAACTCAGTCAGCCTGTCCTCATAGGTTTTGCCCTCCAGCCCCTGGATCATCTTAGTTGCCCTACACTGCACCCCCTCCAGCAGTCAGATATCCTTCTTCAGAAAGCACGCAGTACTCCAAATATGGCCTGACTGGTGACCTGTACAGCGGCAGTATCACATCCCTATTTCTGGATGCAATTCCTCTTGCAATACACCCCAGCATCTTGTTGGCCTTAGTGGCCACTTTCCTGCACTGAGCTGAGTTGTTCATGTTACCCATTATAATAACCCCTAGGTCCTTCTCCTCCTCCTCTGTGACCTCTGTCTGAACCCCTCCCAACTGGTAGCTCCTCCCTGGGTTCCTTGCTCCAAAGTGCATAAACTTGCGCTTCTCGCATTGAAACTCAGTTGCAGGACCTTGCTATTTTGTGGGTAGTAAAAGCGTTACTGACTACTAGGCACCTTTAAGTGAAGTTAATGTTCTGCTGTGCCTTCCATTTGAATGAAGTTAGACCTTTCTGTTTAAGTGAAGTTAATTTTCTGTGAAGATGAAGGGATCCAGGTGATGAGCAGTGGCACACAGAGAGAATGACTTCCACTTTAAGGCGTAGGTGGCTCTAGTGGAAGGCTTTGTAGCAGCCACCACCAACATCAGCAACCCTAGAGGACACCCCAAAGTGGGTGATAGCTAAGTCTGCAGGATCCATGCATGTAGATGCAGGGACTTTAGGTCTGGATGGACTAGGGTGCCCTGTTCCTGGGAGAGCAAGCCAATGCAGAGGCGCAAGGGCACTGGAGGTTCCACCGTGAGCTGCTGCAGCAACGGGACCCAAATCTGACACGGTCAAAAGGAGGCTGTGATGACCTTCTCTGCCCTCTCCAACTTAAGCTTGAGAAGAATCCTCTGCAGGAGTGGAAAAGGAGGGAAGGCATACATGAACCTCCCCTTCCAGGAGAGAGACAACACGTTGCGCCAGAAAACTACAGGTCCTGGACTCAGCAAGCAGAAAAGTGGCAGTTTTGCATTAAGTGGGGACTCAAAAAAGGTCCAACTCTGGACGACCCCACTTGTCGAAGAGATCTTCGACCACTGAGTGCAGAAGTTCCCACTTGTGAGCCGTCAACCTGGACCAGCTGAGACTGTCGGCCAGGACATTTTGGATGCCTGGAACATGAATGACTGAGAGTTCCAGGCCATGCTCAATGGCTCAGTACCAGACTCTCATTGCCTCCCAACAAAGAGGGTATGAGTGAGTGCCCCCTTGCTTGGTGATGTAGTACACCACATACACGACCTTCTGTACCAGCAGCAAACTAGAGAATATGTGAGTCTGGAAGGCCTGCAAGACATAAAGAACCACACGCATCTCCAGCACGTTGATGTGAAGACTCTACTGTGCCTCAGACCAGGTCCCTTGAGTCTGGTGGTCGGCCAAGTGAGCATGTCAGCTGAGACCCGAAGCATCTGTTGTGAGGATCTGCTGAGGGGGAGACAGTCTGAAAGGGGACCCCTTGCAGGAGATTGGCAGGGTTCTGCCACCACTCCAGGGTCCTCCTTACCAGAATGGAGACCATCACTGGCTGATCCAGGTCATCTGTGCGTTGGTCCCATTTGACTCAAAGGGTCCATTGTGAAATCCTCATATGTAGGCAGACCAGAGGGACTGTAGCTATGGCCGCCACCATGTGCCCCAACAAGTGCTGGAACACCGTGGCAGGGATCTGTCAACTGGAGGAGATGAGATGGGTCTGCTCTATCAGGCACACCTCTCTGTCCTATGGCAGGAAAGCCCTGTCCCGGGAGGAGTCTAGAACTGCCCCAGTGTACAGAAGGCACTGGCATGAGGAGAAACAAGACACTGGTAGATTGACTGTGATCCCCAAAGCCTGGAAGAGCCAAAAGGTGCATTCCAGGATCCGAAGCAGGAGATCCATAGAGGGGCCTTTTAGCAGCCAGTCGTCAAGATGGGGGTCATGTAGAAGCCCTGTCTTCTCAGAGCTGCGGCCACCACTGCTAGGCACTTTGTAAAAACCCAGGGTACCGAAGAAAGGTCAAAAGGGAGGGCCCAGAACTGAAAATGGTCCTCCTGGAAGCAAAAGTGGAGGAAATGGCAGTGGGCTTGGGAAACCTGAATATGTAGGTAGGCATCTTGCATGTCCAGGGAGCAGAGCCAGACCTCCTGGTGAAGGAGGGGCAGCAAGCACTGGAAGGTAACCATCCTGAAGTGTTTGTACTCTGTTTACAGGTTCAGGTGGCTGAGGTCCAGGATTGGCCTCAGGTCCCCTGTCTTCTTGGGGATGAGGAAAATGGGAGTAAAACCCCCTTTCCTCTTTGAGACAGAGGGAGGGGCTCTATGGCCCTCTTGTGCAGGAGAGCCTGAATCTCTTTCCAGATGAGGGAGAGGTGAGCCAAAGGATATTGGGAGGACAAGGGAGGGTGATCTGGAGGAGGCTCCAGAAATTCTAAGGCATATCCATGTTCTATGACCTGGAGCACTCACTGGTCTGTGGTCACTGTTCACCACCCGTTGAGGTATAGGAAGAACTGACCTCCAGCCGCCTCCCCCAGGGCTTCTGCTGGGGAGGGGTTGGAAGAAGTTAGGCGTGGACCCAGGGTTGGTAGAGCAGCTGTGGGCACTTGTTGGGGGCTAGGAGCAGTTGCTACGGGGGGTTATTAGCCTTGCACTTGAGGGAGACCTTGGCTGCTGGCCTCTAGCAGGCTGACAAGAGGCCCAAAAGGACTGACGTTGGTTCTTCTGAGGCTGAGAGTGACAGAACGAATGGACCAACCTGAGCACCTTACCAGACTCCTGGAGTTGGGAGATGATGTCCTAGGCATCACCATCGTGCCCTTAAAGGAAGCATCTAAAATGCTGGCTAGAACATCAGGAGTAAAGCCAGACACTCTAAGCCATGACTGGTGATGAAGGCTGATTCCCATTGCCGCGGCACACCTGGAGGTGTCAGTGACATTGTACGCCATCCTCGTGAATGCCAACTTCTGAGCCCGACTTCAACAGTTGGGCCAGTTGAGTTTTAGTAGAGTCCTTAGGAAGAGACTGTACCAGATCCCTTGCCTGGTCCCACAGGGCGTTCTGATACTGGACTACATGGGCCAAATAGTATATGGCCCTAATAGCTAGGGTGGTAGACGCATACATGCATTTACCCCACTGGTCAAGCTGCCTGGAATCCCGGTCAGGGGGGTGGGCACTAAGGTGTTTGGGCCTCTTAGTGCAGTCGTGGACCGCATTAATGGCCACCAAATTTGCCTTGGGGTGGTCCCCAAAGAAGGGCTTGCCAACTGGCACATGGTAGAGGCAGTCTGCCTTCTTAGGTAAGGGCGGAGTGGTAGAGGGGTGGTCCATGCCACCTTGGTGACATCCTCTTAGGAGTCAATTAGAGCAGGTACCACCAAGGGGAGGATAGCCTTCTGCGGCATATAGATAAATGGTGACACTCCAGGTCCAGCTCCTCCATCTCCCATCCCATGAGGGACCGGATATAAACGCATAATGTCTAGGAACATTGGATCGTCTGAGGGGACTTAGAGGCCTCCTTAGACTGATCCTGCCCTTCAGAGGAATCCTGGAGCCCTCAGAAGACTCCAAAGAAGAAGAGTCATCCCCGGAATGCATGCTGCTGGAGACCAGCATCAGGGGGGCAACGGTCCTCTGTATGTGAGCCAGAGCCAACACTGGGGTGCCCCCTGGAGGACCCTGTAGTGCAGGAGCTGTTGGACCTCACCCAGTCCAGATCCTAAAGCGGAGGGTCCCAGGGGAAATGAGGGGGAGACTGCCTCTGGGGTCACCTGTCCTTGTTCTGGATAAAGGACCACTAGGCAGAGAAAAGAGCACTGTAATCCGGGGATAGGTTGTAGATTGGAGGATAAAGTTACTGCAGCTGTGGGTAAGGGTTCGTCAGCGGAGGAGCCAGTGTAGGGTACCAAGGCCCACCTGGTTCTGGCTGTGGATCCGAAGGAGGTCCAGCAGGCACTGGTTGCAGTAAGGGCTGATGCTGAGGCGACGATGGTTGCAGAGTCATCGGTTGAGGCGTTGGCAGGGCCAGTGCCAGTCTGACTGGTGAAGGCCAGCGATAGTCTGGAGAAGAAGCTGACATTGGCACCACAGATGAGGGTGGTGCCTGCGGGGAAGGAGACCACAGAGGCAAGGCCAGAGGCAACGCCTGGGTGAATGAAGAGGCGAGCACCTGCCATGGATGATGCCTGACAGGACTGGAGTCAGTCCTGGAATTGGGCACCGATGAAGGCAACACCTTGGCCAGAGGGACAATGGTCAGAGGACCGCCACCAGAGGATCCAGGACCAGCCAAGCCACCTGGCTGAGCACCCACGGATGCTAAGGCTGCATCAGGTTCGAGGGGCAGGGGACATCTGCTGCCCAAAAGAGTCTCCGCCCGATATGGGGACGTGGGCGACGGAGACACCGGGAGCCTGGAGGAAGTGAGGGCTGAAGGGGCCGACCCCCCACAGGAGGAAGACCCAGATGCAGCCACCAGTCTATGTGGTGTCCACAAGCGAGAGGCTGACCGAGGACAATCCCGGTGTTTGTGCCTGCCCGTCCGATTTCTTCTCCTTCTGAGAAGAAGAAACCCCGGAAGACTGAGTCGGGGAGGCCAAAGAACTCCTGGCCTGCAGCTCCTTCTCTGTCGTGCCCAAATTCTGCTTCAGGAGATGGCTCTCCAAGGTCTTCAGAGGACGTCTCTGAGTGGTCTGGTTGAAGTCTTGGCAGAACTGGCAGGCTTCGGTACTGTGGCTGGGGCCTTGGCAGAGCAGGCATGCAGAATGGCCATCCTCAGCAGGAATCTGTTTGCCGCAGGCACACTTAATTGGGTGATCAGAAGACAAGGCTGGAGGAGAAGACCTAAAACTCAGCCAAAAAACACTGAAAATTCAATGTTTTCATTACTAAAGAAGTTAAATAAAAAAAGAGAAAATGGTGGTAGACTGTAGCTGGCATCTGTGAAGGTCCAATGTGTGCAGGTTGATGACGGGAAAGAACTGAGTTAGGTGTGGGGGACCGCCCCTTTATTGGATAGGTGAACGCCAGCATGCTGATGTCTATGGGGGGGGTGGTCCCCCATGACAGACTGCTAGCTAAAAATTTTGTTTGTGGTATTGGCGCCTGGTGGCGTCAGTCCTACCCATGTTGGCCTGCTGCAAGAGTTCCCTCGAAGTAAGATCTTTAGATACCCTTTCTTTAGCACAGCTGCCACTGTTTAAGAGGTTCCTCAGAGGTGTTCTGCATACAAGATCTTCCTGGACATAAAGTCTCCACCACTCATTCACACTGATATGAACTATACAGGAGGCACTAGGACCCAGCGGGAGCAAACTTTTTGCAGGAGGGTCAGTGCCAGAGATGGAGCTGTGAGGAGCGTCATCGCGAGCCTCAGCTCGTGCAGCAGTGACTGTCTCGGCGTCGACCCTCCAACCGCCTCAGTTCCTTTTCTCCTGCCGTCAAGTGTGCTACACTGATGATGTCACTTGCCCACCGGGAGTTAAACTTCAAACTAATAGCATAGTTTTCAGTTTTTTATTTTGTAGTATTTCTTGAACTAAATTACCACTTACTATAATTTATTACAAGAAAGAAGTCTCAGCCTACATTGGCGGAGTCAACCATGAGCAGGTCAGGTGACGGTAGGGAGACTTCGTATGAAAGTTGATCTTCCCTTGTCAATCTTCACCATTCATTACTTCCTGGGTGTAAGCCGGAGGCGCGCACTTGTCACGGGAGCTTTTTTTTTTTTTTTTTAAAAGCTTGCAGCAAGCGCGCCGCCCTCGAGTAGCGTCATGCGGGCGGCCGTTATGTGACCGACTCCTCCTCCAACTCGGTTCTGTTTCTCCCGCCGTCGAGGCAGCACCTGCTCACGGAGCGCTTGTATTTTCGACTGCGTCAGCGACTCCTCTTTTCCACACACTCGACGCCAACCGGTAAGACTGTTCCTTTTCTTCTAAAGCGGCGCCGGGTGTGTTTTCCTACTGTTTTTTCTCATTAGTTTCGCGTTATGTCCGGTTCCGGAGCTAAGCATTTTTCTAAGGCAGGCGCGCCCCTGTCGTCGGTGCTCCTATGGCTAGCATTTCTCCGTCTCAGCCGGCATGGCCGTTTGTCTTGCTGCAGGACCCAACCATGACATGGATTAGCGGCGCCTGTTTCTCTATGGACCGCGTGTCCTCGAAGTCCAGCGTTGACAGCTCGGCAAGACCCGCCGACCTAGGGGGCGGCGTCGCTCAAGGATTCTCAGGTAGGTCTCTAGGCCCTTCCCGGGTCCCCTCCGGCCTATACTGATCTGAGGAGGAGGGTCTCCTTGTCTTTTCTTGCTCAGGAGGAGGCCCTTCTGCGGTGTCGGGGCGTCGTAGTCCCTCTCGGGGCGCCAGCTGACACCCCGCCTCGGCAGTCACCTCCTCGGAGGTGCAGGCTCCCCGTGTCGAGGCCTCGACTTTTGGGCCCTAACACAGGTGGACCCTCGGCCCGCCTTTCGGTGCCGTTTTGGATCAGGCGCCATTCGCGGTGCGGTGATCGGCGGCACCGTTTTGGATCGGCGCCCGTTCGCGGCGCCGGTAATCAGCGGCGCCGTTAGCGATGCCACTGGGCCTCGGCACCGTTTAGCAGTGCCAATGGTCATCGGCGCGCGCCGCTCGTCTCCAGTGCCGTTAGCAGCGCCATGAGCCTGGTCTTGCCTCCTCGCTGCGCGGGTCAGTTTCCGGCACCGGGAGCGGTGCCGTTTGTCCTTCCGGCGCCGTGGGGGTTGGGAGTCGGGCCTGGCTGCTGCCGGCGTTGGGGGGGCGAGCGGCGCCGCCGTTGGTACCGGTGCCGTTCGCGGCGCCGTGGCCTCTGGGACCCCTGGGGTGGCCAGCATTGAGGTCCAGCTGGTCTCGTCCTCCTCGGAGGACGATGACTCAGACGTGGACCCATCCTGGCACCCCCACTCTTCGGGGTCTGGGTCCCCTGTGGCTAGAGGTACCAGGCGGCGCAGCGGGCCCCTCCCTCTGTCCCCCCTTCCGTCGTCTCCTGAGGGCTCCCCGGCTGGGGGTGGCCGGGGGTCCCAGGGGCAGGCGTGGGGTGACGGAGGAGGCTCCCTCTCCGAGGCGGTGACAGCTACCCCCGGGTGCTGTTGCCCTCTGGAGACAGGGGATGCTGCTGTCGGAGGAGGAGGGCCCTCTCAGAGTCCGAGGGTTGAGGGCAGAGGGTCTGGCGCGGTCTTCTTTGTAGCCACCTCGGGGGTGGCCAGGAGCCTGGTGCCGAACCCCGCCCCCTCCCGCCGAGAGCTCTAGGGTGCCCTCCAGCGGCGTTCTTGCGGGCTGCCCTTCTGGATCCATGCAGTCCCGACGTCATCACAGGGGAGGTTCTCCCCCTGGGCTCTTCCAGGCTCCGCTTCCCCAGAGTTCCGTTCTGCGGCCTGGTCTGTTGTCCGGGACCCCTCCAGCTAGGGCTTCGTTCCCCGGATTCCAGAGCCCTGGCAGAGAGCTGTTGCCTCCTCGGAGGTGCCCCTCTCCCATCTCTCTGCCTCCACCACCCCCGCTCCCAGGCCATGTCGGTCCTACGGGTCCGTTATCCTGGGAGCAGTTCAGGGGTTCTGCGGCGGCCTTCCCCTCATATGTTAGATGCATGCATGAGCGGGTCTTTCGACTCTCCCCACCGCCGCAAGAGTCCTCTGGACATTCCAGCTCCCCATCATCCTCGTCTCCCTCCTTTGAGGGAGAGGAACCCCCTGCTCATCTCTCCTCCGATGCTGATTTCACGGAATATCAGCGTTTGCTTTCAAGGATGGTGAGGGATCTTCGGATTTCCTATGTTCGGAGAGACAATACCGAACGGGAGACGCGGGAATTCCTCGGTGAATTCAGTGCCCAGCATTTAGTGGTACCATCCTGGCCTATCCCTTCCAGGAGGCGTCTGTCCGGTCCTGGCAGTCCCCAGCGCCTTCTCAGCCCCGCTGACTGTCAGCGTGGGTATTGTGCACCCTCAGAGTCTCTAGGTACCCTTCCCAACCCCCTCTGGTTTGGTCTACCTGGACACTCCTTCCAGGCTCCGCTGCCTGGCGCACGACCGCCCACCGGATCCGGATTCTCTCCAGTTCGACCGTTGGGGGCGAAGAGTGTTCTCTTCTTCTCGTGCGGTTGCCTGTATTGCATCTCATCAGGCTCACCACGCTGCCTACAACCGGCATTTGTGGTCGATGATGTCCCAGCTGTTGGCATCAATGCCTGATATGGAGCAAACCAGACAAGCCGTTGCCCTCTCCGCAGTAGGCCTGGCAGGAGCTGGCAAGACACCAAGCAAGGGCATCTTACGACGCCAGTGAGGTGGCTTCCAGGCTTGCGGGGACAGCGATCTGCATCAGGCGGATGGCATGGCTTCGTCTCTCTCTAGGTTGTCACCCCTGGCCTGGCATAGGGTGATTCGCTCCGCCTTCCGGGGGACCATCTCTTCTCCTCCTCTAGAGCTAGGAGACTTTTGCAGGGGCTCTCTCCGTCTCCTCGTCCTCGGGAGGCACCTCCTAGCTCTTCTCCCACTTAGGCTTTTCTGAATAAGCCAGGGTCTTCTCCTTCTGTTTCTCACCAACAGGAGGCTGGGGGTCTTGTTCCCTCAGGTATTTACCTCTTCCCTCCCCGAGCAGGAAGAGCTTACTCACAGAAAGTAATGAATGGTGAAGATTGACAAGGAAGATATGAAAATTACATACCTACCGTAATTCTTGATCTTCTGTTGTATCTTCACCATTCATTCATACCACCACCATCCCTCAGTGGCCTCCTCCTATGGCTTCTCCCCCTCCGTCTCCTTCTCTCTCTGCAAAAAAAAAAAAAAATACCCCAAAAAAGGAAAAATTACTCCAATTTTTCCAAAAAAAGAATATATATATATTTTTAGGGGCCTTATTTCTATCCAGAAAAATTATTTACTCTAAGATTCTTGGGCGTTTTCCTAAATTGCGGTGTGGTGATCAGGCTGCACAACTATCTCTTGCCATACCTTCTGGCGAGATTCTTCTGGGGGTTTTGCCTGACTCTGTCTATACAGTTTAATCCGCAATTCCTGCTACCAGCTGTTAAGCCTAGAATCACACCCCCTTTATTCTTGCCTTGCAGAGCAGAGGAACGGGTACGATTATTTTTCCTTCAAAAAAAAAAAAGGGGGACAATGAGGGAACTCTCTCCGACTGCTGTAAGGCAATCTCTGGCTTTTAGGGTCATGCTCCTAAGCCTGCAAGTTATGCTCTATCAAAAAAAAACAAAGGCAAAGAAAATTCTTTCTTATAATAATATTGATGAATGTTTTTCCCTTCAAGTGTCCTTCCTGGACAGTTTTGCAGAGAAGCAGTGCTGACCATGACCAATCTTCGCCAGCCCAAGCCTCTGGCCCTGCCTTGGCAAGTCCGACTGAGTTCCATTTCAATACCTATAAACCGCCTGAAAGGCCTAGATTTTCCGTTTCTAAACCCTTGAGCAGCTCTTACATGCTGCCTGGGATTTATCCTTTCCTACTCGGGTGTCCTCCAGTTAAAGGCCTTTTCTCGGCCAGGAGCCCGAAGTGGGAATCAAGGACCATGGCATGTTGAGGACGAGGACTATGCCCTCCTGAGTCTGTCTAGTGGGTTCGGTGAACCTTCTCTTCAGCTCTGTCACCGGGGATTCTTGCTTCCCTGCTAATCGAGCCTTAAGCTTTCAGCTAACTATGCTCGTTGGGCATTCTGGTCCCTTCAACATCCCATCTTTCTCTTCTCTTCTTCTTCTCTTCTTTCTTCCTCATTACCTTCCTTCTCTCTCCACCTAGAGTCGCCCAGGTAAGGAGGCCCTGCGATCCCTAGGTTAGGAATGCTCTTATCTCCTCTGTCCTTTCTCCATCGGCTTATTCCTTTTTCAGTTCATTCTTCCTTACTTTGCTATCCCTTGGCTATCTTGCCTCGCTATCTCTCTTTCTATGCTTTCGCTTTTGCCTCTCCAGCTCACAGAACTGAGTTGGAGGAGGGTGATCACTACTAAGCCGCCCCTCGCGCATGACACATGGCGTCACTCTCGGGGGCGGCGCCGTTGGTCACAAACTTTTAAAAAAAAAAGCTCTCGCGGACGTAGTGCCGCTCCGGCTTACACCCAGGAAGTAATGAATGGTGAAGATACAAGAGAAGATCAAGAATTACGGTAGGTACGTAATTTTCATTTCTGTCAGTCGGGCTGGATCTGGTCTGACGCCCTCTCCGGAGGGAGGGTCTAACAATGGACAGCCCAATGCCCGGGAGGAAGAGCGGTCCCCCTGGAAGCATAAAAGAAAATGGTCGCACTCTCGGCACCGTCCGGCCTCAAGCTCTTCTTCGACCCATAGGTCCAGAAAGGGAAGACATCACTCGAGGTCGCCTTCTGGTATGTCTGTGTGTTGACAGTCGGTCATTGGAGTCAGTTGCTGGTCCACTCCAGAGTCGCTGTTTTTTTGTCTCCGACCTCTTCGACATCGGAGCCCTTCCCCGCCTTCTGGTGGGGCTTCAGATGAGCAGTTTAATCAGTGGGCTGCTCTGATGGAGCAGTGGGCTCGGAGGTTGGTCCAGCTGCCTGGTCCAGTCACTCAGGGGCCCTCAGACCCTTCGGGTGATCAGATAGGGTGGTTGGGCCTCCCTAGTCGCGCGGTGCCCTTTTCGGTGCTGTTGACGCCGCGCTCAGGTGTTTTCCCCCCTCACATGGCTGCAGTGCAAGGGGCCACACCGATGCCTCTTTCTCCTGCTTCTTTTCCTCCTTTTGCCTCAAATCTTGGTTTTTGGGGCCCTGCATTGGTTTTGGCGCCATCAGCGTCAAAGGATCGCTCAGCGCTGTCCTCGGCGTCAATACGTCTGTTGGTGCCATTGTGGTTGTTGGCACTGGCCTCTGCACTGTGTGGCTTTTCAGCGCTGTCATCAGTGCTGTGCGGCTTTTCGGCGCCATCCTCCGCACATGCCTTGTTGGCTGCGTCCTGCCTCAGTGCTGCAGGGCTTGTCGGGCGCTGTCCTGTGCGCCAGGGGCTCTGTGGGCAACGTGCGCTGTGCTGGGCCAGATGGCGCCGAGACTTGGTGTAACATCTTCCAGTCTCCAGGGCTCCTCGACTCCAAACCCCTTTCCCTCCTACTTTCCTTCTAATTTTCACTCCTTTCCTGTACATACAGTCCATCCTGGGCTGTCAGGAGATGATATTGAGCCTGACCCAGACCTTAAGGTGGGTGATGACATGGAAGGAACAGGATCTAATCCGACTACAGAGCCTGTGATCGAGGACCTGTCATTACAGTCTCTGCTGAAAAATTTGAATTCTACTCTCTCTCCAGACTATGGATATCGATCCTGGGAAGCTTTTAAGACTCCAGTAACTTCATGTACTTCAAGTAGCTTGAAACCTGGTCAGACACCTGGCAACTGGGCTTTAATGCCGAAAAGTGCAAGGTGCTGCATTTTGGGATGAAGAACCCAAGGAGGAGTTACCAGCTAGGGGGAGTGCAGCTAGCCCAGACAGTGGAGGAGAAGGATCTGGGTGTGCTCATTACAGGGTCAATGAACAACTCGGCACAATGTAGGAAGGCAGCTGCAAAGGCCAACAAAATGAAGGGTTGTATTGCAAGGGGTATATCCTCGAGGAGGGAGGAGATGATTCTGCCACTGTATAGGTCATTAGTTAGACCACACCTGGAGTACTGCGTGCAGTACTGGCGTCCGTATCTGAAGAGGGACATTAAGTTACTGGAGGGGGTGCAGCGCAGAGCAACAAAGATGATCAAGGGGCTGGGGGACTTATCATACAAGAGGAGGTTGAAGGAGTTCAACATGTACTCACTGGAGGAGAGGAGAGACAGGGGTGACATGATTGAAACCTTTAAATACATGAAAGGAATAAACAAGACGGGTACAGAAGGGCCGTTCAAAGTAAGTGAGGGGAGGGCCACCAGAGGCCATGATATGAGACTGGAGCGAGGAAGGCTCAGGAGGGAGATGAGGAGACACTTTTTTACAGAGAGGGTAGTGACTGGGTGGAATGCATTACCTGCTGAAGTGGTATGCAGTAGAACAGTGGACTGCTTCAAACGAGGATGGGACAGGACAAGGGGGAGGGTTAATGAAGGGGAAGGGTGGAAGAGAGGGGCAGCTGCAGAATAAAGGGTGCTAGCTGCACATTCGAGCAGACTTGATAGACCTCTAGGCCTTTATCTGCTGGCAAATTTCGTATGTTCCAGACATCCCTATGGATCTAACTCCCCCGGTACAGCGCTCATTTGAGATGCTTTCTCAAATGGTGTAGAATAATCCTGCCCTCATTCCTTCTGTGGCTAAGTCCATACAGTAGATGGGAAGTATGCTGCTCCCAAGGATCAACCCATTTTGGCCTCTCAAGCCTTTGCAGACCCTATTGTAGTCTTGGCACAGAATGATAAGGTCGTCCTTCCTGAGACTACTACAGCGCAACCTATAAACAAAGAATCTCGTAAGATAGATACTTTAGATGATAGAATTTTTGCTGCATCCACCCTGGGTATGCATATTGCCAGTTACCAGGGCTATTTCTCTCAATATGAGTATGTTCTTTGGCGTTCACTCAAACAAATGGTTGAAGCTTTACTGAAGTCGGATGCTAATTCAGAGCTTCTTCAAACCATAACCAGGGGTATCGAGTCCAACAACCAACAGGTTAAAGCAGCTATGGACGCTTTCGATACTGCCTCCTGATCGGTGGTGGCAGGCATTTGTACCCGCCGTCATTCCTGGCTGCACACTTCTGGCTTCACGAATGATGCCCAGCAACAGGTCATGGCGTTGCCTTTTGACAGTGTGTATCTCATCGGTCCTCAAGTAGAACAAGCTCTAGAGGCCACACAAGAGACCAGATCGGCCATTAAATTGGCTCGACCTGCTCCTGCCCCTTCGGGGGTGTTAATAAGCAGCAGTTTCACAACCGTCAGTCCTTTCGAAGCAAAGGCAGAGGAGGGTTTAATGAAAGCCAAGCCCCTCAGCCTCAAAAGAAAATGCAACAGAAAGCACAAGGGCCCAAAGCGCCCAGTGCTTCCTTCTGAGTTTCTGGCTCAAGTTCCACCTCAGCTACCCAAGGGGAACCCCTCCTTAGCGGTGGGAGGTCATCTGACTCAATTCTACAACCAGTGGAAGTCTATAACATTGGACAAATGGGTCCTCCGGATAATCTGCGAGGGATATTCCCTCAATCTTTCAGAGAACCCTATGGGTTGTCTCCCCAAACGGCAGCCAAAACTGTCAACTCTTGAGTCAGAACTTATCACCTCCGAGGATGCAAGGCCTTCTGAACAACAGGGCAGTAGAAGTAGTTCCGCGGGATCAACGGAACACAGGGTTCTACTCCCATTACTTTCTAGTTCCAAAGAAAACCGGGGGCATGCGCCACATTTTGGACCTCAGAAAATTGAACAAATTTCTTCCCAAAGAGAAATTCAAAATGATATCGCTAGGAACCCTGTTACCTTTGCTTCATCATCAAGACTGGTTAGCCTCCCTGGACATGCAGAATACTTACCAACATATTCCTATTCATCCAAGGCATCACAAATACCTAAGGTTTGTGGCTTTGGGCCAACATTATCAGTTCAGAGTCTTGCACTTTGGGCTTTCTTCGGTGCCACAAGTTTTTACAAAGTGTTGTGCAATTCTCACAGCGCACCTCAGAAAGATTGGAATACAAGTGTTCCCATATCTGGACGACTGGCTTCTAGCAAGCCCTTCCAGGCAAGGAACTCTTGACGCTGTAGCCACGGCCTCAGACTTCCTCACGTCCATGGGAGTCCTGCTAAATCTGAAGAAATCACAGTTGCAGCCCTCCCAGAAACTCCTTTTCATAGGAACTCTTCTGGACACCCCCTGTGCGAAAGCTTTTCTACCAGAGGACAGAAGGAGCGATATCCTACAGATGGCCTGATGCATCAGAGAGAACAGCTCGGTTCGAGCTATCTCAATGCAACGGATGCTGGGAATCAAGGCATCCTCGGTGTTCACTGTACCCCTAGCACGCCTCCACATAAGAACCTCTCAGTGGATGCTCAGTACTCAGTGGTCCCCGATCACTCACCCTCAGTCCTTTCTCATCAAGGTGACAGAACCTCTGAAGAGGTCACTCACCTGGTGGTCACAAGAGGACAATCTTCTGGAAGGGTATCCCTTTGCTCCTCTGGATCATCAGATTTCCATTACCACAGATGCATCCCTGATGGGGTGGGGAGCTTGCTATCAGAATCTCCACACCCAAGGTACGTGGACTCAGGACGAGTCTCAGTTTCACATAAATGTTTTAGAAATGAGAGCCGTCCTTTATGCAGTCCGGGCTTTGAAGGACATTCTCTGTCATAAGAATATTCTCCTTCAAATGGACGACAAAGCAGTAATGTATTACATCAACAAGCAGGGGCGGTGCTCACTCTTAACCTTTATGCAGGGAAGCGATGAGAGTGTGGGAATGGTGCTTGGAGCACAAGGCTCTAATTCAAGCAGTCTTCCTGCTGAGAGTGTAGAACGAACTGGCAGACCATCTCAGCAGAAGAGAGACAGATCCTCACGAATGGTCTCTCGACTCAACCGTGGTTCAGTCACTGTTCGCGGAGTGGGGAACTCCAGACCTGGACCTTTTTGCATCCCCACTCAACACAAAGCTGCCTCTCTTCTGCTCCAGAAATCCAGGGCCTGGCATTTTCTGTCCGGATGCGTTCAGGCTGCAGTGGACAAAACACTTTCTATACATCTTTCTGCCTCTCCCTCTAATTCAGAGGGTACTTCTCAAGTTTGAGTCCTAGGGGGACAGAATGATCCTCATTGCTCCCTTCTGGCCTCAACAAATATGGTTTCTGTTACTCAACAGTATGTAGAAAACCCCTCCGAAAGCACTTCCCCTTCCGATGAACCTTCTGACTCGGGCCTGTGGTCCATCCCAATCTGAGATCACTTCACCTTCACTCTTGGCTCCTGAAGAGATCGAGGTGAACAGGTTCAATATCTTGAGAGTTTCAGATATTCTTCTGGCTGCACGCAAGCCGGCCAGTAGGAAAATTTACACAGCCAAATGGAAGCATTTTTCTCTCTGGTGTGCAAAATCCTCTTTGAATCCTTTTCCTGTCCACCAAATTAAGTTCTAGAGTACCTTTTAGACCTCTCAAATTCAGGTCTACAGTACTCTACAGTCAAAGTTCACCTTTGTGCCATTTCAGCTTATCATGAGCCATTACTTTCCTTGTCACTGGCTCAGTTACCTGTCGTTAAGAGGTTTCTTAAGGGAATTCTGCATACCAGACCTCCTGTCAGACGTCCAGTCGCAGCCTGGGACATTAATATTTTACTAGACATGCTCACTCGAAAGCCTTTCGAGCCTCTAGCTTCCTGTGAGCTGAAATTTCTCACTTGGAAAACAGCCTTCCTGGTGGCGATTACCTCGTCCCTCAGGGTCTCTGAGATATATGCCTTGGTCACAGACCCTCCATATACTGTGTTTCATAAGGACAAAGTAACCATCCTAAGTTTCTCCCTTAGGTTGTTTCAGACTTCCATCTAAACCAACCTTTGGTCCTACCTACTTACTTTGCAAACTTCCAAATTGAAGGGGAGCATACCCTTCATTCTGTGAATGTCAAAAGAGCCCTGCATTTCTATTTAGATAGAACAAAAGAAATTTGCAAAGCTCAACAACTGTTTGTTTCCTTCAGCGAGACCCAGCTGGGTTAACCTTTAGCTAGCAGATGCATTTCAGTATGGCTGGTGCCATGCCTTCGCCACTGTTATTCCATGGCACAGGTTAAGCTGGAGGGCAGAGCGTATGCTCACTCTACTAGAGCAGTTGCAGCATCCCTGGTGGAAATCTGTAATGTGCCCATTGCAGATATTTGCAATGCGGCTACCTGGATCTCAATGCATACTTTCGTCAAGCATTGTGCCCTGGATGTCCATGCCAGGTGACACATTTCATTTGGCAGAACCATCCTTAATGGACTTCTTTCCTAAATTGTGCACTCTTGGTCTCTCCTGCCACCTTCTCAGGGGATTATTAGCTTGGCACTCTCCCTTCAGCGTGAATGAGTGGTGGAGACTTTATATGCAGGAAGATATGGAAATTATGTACCTTCCATAATTCTTGATCTTCTTGGGCGAAGTCTCCACCTCTCATTCACACGCCCACCCACAATCCGCTGAGCTCACCTCTGTTGTTGGTCTTCATTCCCTCAATCTTTAGGCTGTGAAGACTTCTTTGTTGACCCTTCTTATACAGGTCATCCGGGCTATCTTATGTCCGGTTTTAGTTAGTCTATCCTTCTAGGTTAGTTACGCTGCACCTCCTCAGAAAAAAGGTACTGAGGCGGTTGGAGGGTCGACGCTGAGATAGTCATTGCTGCACGAGCCGAGGCTCTTGACGCCGCTCCTCGTGGCTCTATCTCTGGCGCCAACCCTCCTGCAAAAACTTTGCTTCCGCTGGGTCCTAGTGCATCCAGCGTAGATCCCATCAGTGTGAATGAGTGGTGGAGACTTAGCCCAAAAAGATCAAGAATTATGGTAGGTATGTAATTTCCATTTCTCCCACCAGGAAACCAGTGACTTCCTGGGATACTAACCTTGTTCTGGATATGCTCTCGCGCAAGCCTTTCAAGCCTGTTGTGGCCTGTGGCTTGAAGTTTCTAACTTAGAAAGTAGCATTTCTGGTAGCTGTCACCTCTGCACACAAAGTATCTAAAATTCATGCTAGTTGTCATAGATCCTCCGTGTGTACTGTTTTCCACAAAGATAAGGTATTCTCCATACACAGCTGGCCTGGTGGCACTGAGGGTTGAGGCACTGGATGCCACACCTTGCACCATGCCAGCGATACGGGTTCAAGAACGGACTCTGGTCGTGCCGGGGTTGGCTGGGGGGAGGTAAGGATAGAGTGTCCGGAGGACTGCTCTCCTTCTTCAGGGAGGGGGGAAAATGCTGTACGCTGTTGGCTGACACCAAGCTGTGGCTCGGTGTCGGCGCAGCTGTGGGCACATGAGGGGTAGGCCCACATCCAGGGCACTTGGCTGCCTCTACGGAGGTGGAGACAGCAGTTGCGCCCATTGCACAGGCGTGAGGCGCAGGAGGAAACAGGAGGTAAAAAACGGGGCCCGACAGGACCCGTGATGGCCCAATCACTCTAGCGGCAGCCCCCATTCTGGATTACTGTCTCTGGGGGATGGGAGTAAGCCAGCGCTCCCGGATCCTGGCTCACCACGGAGGGAAAGCCACAGGAGAATGTCAGGGGTTGTAGAGCAGTGCAAGAGGGGGGGTTGTAGCCCCTGTCGGGTCTGCGGGGGAGGATAAACAAGTAATATAAAAAAAAAGGTATTCTCCATACACACCCCCAAGTTTCTGCCTAAGGTGGTGTCAGAGTTCCATCTTAATCTGGAGGCAGTATAGCGCAGTGGTCTAAGGCTTTGAGCTGCAAATCTGGTGACATCCAGCAGACCAGACCTGGGTTTGAATCCCATAGCTTCCACTTGTTTGTTTGCTGAATTTTGTTGACCCGGTAAGCCCACTGGGCCTAGAAAGTCCCTTTTTCAGGGGCGACCGGGGATACAGATGGTAAGCAACTGAAATTGAACCAGATTAAGCTGTTGGTGGTATTTTTAGTGAATGAGGGAAATTTGGCCAGGACACAGGGGAAATTCCCGTACTCTTTTTCGATAAGTGCCCTGGGATCTTTAACATCCACCTGAACTACCACCAATCCAGGCAGATGAGACCTCGGTTTAACGTCTCATCCGAAAGACAGCACCTCAGAAGTGCAGCACTCGTCTCGTGCTGCACTACAGTGTCAGTACTGGGATATTAACCCAAGTGCCAGATATGGAAACTGAACTCACAGCCCTCTGATCTCCCGGCCTCAGAGGTGAGTGTGCTACCTACTGAGCCACTGACACTGTAAACTTGACACTTGCATACTGTGTGACCCTGAGCAAGTCACTTAACTTCTTTGTGCTCCCAGGTCGCACCTGGAAACAAGCTCCGGCTTAGTATGCCTTTCCTGGTTAAACAGTTTCCCCCTTAATAGGGCTATAATCATGTCTGCCTACTTTGCCAACTTCCAGAATGAGGGAGAAATGACTCTCCACTGACTGAATGTTAAAGGGGATTTTACCTGGACAGGAGAAAGGATTCATACAGTCAAAGCTAGTCTTAGTCTCTTTTGATCCTAATCTCAAGGACAGCCTGTCACAGTCAAGTGCATTTCAACCTGGATTGTGAACTGCCTTCGCCACTGCTATGCAATGTCTCAGGTTAAAGTAGAGGACAAGGTACATGACCGCTCCACTAAAGCAGTTGCCACTTCCCCTGGCAGAAATACACTCTGTGCCCAATGGAGAAATTTGCAGAGCTGCAACTTGTAGCACAGTGCATGCCTTTACCAAACACTATGTCATGGATGTCCATGCCATTCAGCATGCTACCTTTGGCATGACAATTCTGAATGGATTGCTATCCTGAGTGAGTCCTGAACTCCAGCCTCCCTGGTCTGATGGACTTTCTCTGAGCTTGGTGCTCAGATCCATTAGTGGGAATCTATGGAGAGGATTAATTCTTGGAAGATATGAAAGTTATGTACTTACCGTAACTGTTGATCTTCCTGAATATTTTCTCCATAGAGTGCCATGCTCCTCACCCATGATCCCCTGGACTCACTGTAGTATTATTGTGTTGGTCATTACCCTTTTGTACTTGGTTTGGGCTGTGAAGACACTGTGTTAATGGGTCTGGTGACCCTTTCTACACCAGCCACCAGGGCTGTCTTACGCTGTTAGGTTAAGTGCGTAGTTTACTCATTATGTTCATGCTGTTCATCTCCTCGATAAAAAGGGTAATGAAGTAGTTGGGGGCTGGCGTCACTCTGTACCAGTGGGCATGAGCAATGACACGTGTGGGGCCTACTTGCGCCGCCAGCCCTCCAGAAATGTTCTGGCTCGTTTGGGGTCCTAGCACCTCCAGCACAGGCCCATTAATGGTAATCTGTGGAGAACATATTCAGGAAGATCAACAGTTACAATAAGTACAGAACTTTCATTTTTTGTTCTAACCCCCTCACCCTGAACCCACCAATATTGAGGTTCTGCCGGACAGCTATAGCCAGCTACTCTATACATTAGGCAAACAGTAGGGGGGGAAACAGAACATCCCTGCCTAGTACCCCATTGGAGAGTGAAGCGTGTGAACAGCACCCCATTTACCCTGACCACTGTCTCAGGAGTATTATAAAGGAAATAAGTGCATTTCCCTAAATTTGTACCAAGACCCATGGCAGATAGCGTATGTTGCAAGAAGGCTTAGTCCACCTGATGGAAAGCTTTTCCACATCCATAAAGAAGGCTGTCTAGAACTGCAAGTTCCACTGCTGTGAGGAAAGGATAGTAAGTGTAGACTGGATATTGTCACAAAGATTCTGCTGCTTAATAAATCCTGTTTAATCTTGATGGACTATGCACCCTGCTGTAGCTGTTTTGCCAGAATAGAAGTGAACATTTTAAGGTCCCTGGGGAGCAGTGATATGGGGCGATATGACTTGTATAGTATGGATTCTTAACATTCGTGCTCTCTGACATGATTTAGGGGCCCTCTCTTCTTCCAGAACTGCCCTGTATAGACAAAGTAACACAGGACTCATCTTCCCTTATACTTCATAAAATTCAGCTGTAATGTCATCTAGTCTAATCAATGTCCAATTTTTTAAATCCCTCATGACTGCCTCCAATTCTGCCCCCAGAGATAGGTGCTTCCAGATCTTCTGCCTCCCTCTGAATGAGAAAAGGCAGCCTTAATTTCTAAAAATATGCGTATATTGAAGCCCCATGGTTTGGCTGGCGCTCCTGAGAGTATAAAGATTTGTAATATGTGGCAATGATTTCTGTGATCTTCTCCGAGTGGAGTACCGACTGCTCTGAGCCCCCTCCTTTGATGTTAAGAAGTGCCCTGCTTGTTTGTGATTTGTGCAACTGCCACACCAACTGGCACCATGCCCTATTTCCAGATTGTTAACATTTCTATTGAGAGTATCTCAACTGACCCTCGATTTTCCGCTCTATATATGTGCTGATCTTCCAGGAATCATTCGTCACCACTGATTCCCACTAGTTAATTCCGATAGGTGGGTCTGAGCTGGAAGCACAAGAACCCTGTGAAAGCCAAAACTTTTCAGGAGGGCTGGCACTGAGGTAAGCTGTGCAGCTTCATGAGACTGAGCTCATGGGCACAGACTTACCTCTGCACCAGCCCTCAACTGCCTCAGTTCCTTTTTTCCCCTGCCGTCTAGTGCACATCAGTGACGACATTGCTCACCCGCTGGGAGTCAGAACTTCACGTCTGCACGTTTGCAGCATTCATTTCTTCTCAGTTTGTGTTACAGCTAGAGATTATTTATTTATTTTTATTTTGTTTTGTTAACCAGGTAAGTGCACTAGAGAAGAGTTTTGACTATTTTCAGGCACGACCCGGGAGAGTTACATAACATGGGAAATAAATGTACAAACAGGATTTAGCAATTTGCATATTACATAAAGTACAGAAGGCAGGTTACATAAGGTTTATGCATAACTGAATAATAAATACAAAATCGGATGACTGAAACAACAATAGAGCAATGACAGGTTAATGGTGAAATTAAGTACTGGACATACAAGCTGCTAGCAGGACATCCCAAAATACATTTGGGAGTTTGTTATTTTTGTGTCAGTTTTGTGTATTTTCACATTTTTCTGTCAGTCTTTCAGCCCTTTCAAGTGTCAACGGTTGAAGGCCATGGAGGATGGTAGGGAGCCTGCTCAGGCAAGCTGCTCCAGCACCAGGGCCATGTCCAGTCCACTTTCCCATTGGAGAAAGGTTCTGACTATGGGCAGTCCAATGCCTGGGAAGAAGGCCAGTCCTCGTGGAAATACAAAAAAGAAGCCGGTCTGATCCCAGTTGGGGTCCCAGCACCACTCAGCCTTGACTTTTTCCTCTTCCTACCAGAAGGGAAAGGGAGGTAAGGTGCCTGCCCAGTGCCATGGCTTGGAGGGACAGGAAACGAATCCTCAGGATCATGGGAGCAGCTGCAAGGGGGAGTGAGCTGGATGTCATTATCCACCTAGGGATGAATGACCTGGCTGAGAATGGGATCAGAGCAGTGCAACAGGAGTTTGTGGAATTGGGGGCCTTAGACAAGTAGCACACACAGTAACTTCCTCGGAAGTGCTACGTGTGAAACCTGTATTATGTAACCAAATTAATGATCTGAAAGCACTTTTAATAAGTCTGAGATTTGAACTAAAAGTTCATTGTGATTGTTATAGATGAGTTTTAGATGTTTGATGTATTACATTGTGAATGATTGATTCATGTTAACCTGTAAAGTAATGTCTTTGTTGTAGTATATTTAGATTTATATGTTTAGAAGTACACTATATTTTACAGGACCATCTTGAAAATAGGACTTTGTCCTAATGATGTGATATTTCCACCTGAATTCCTGTCTAAAAATAAAGGTTTTAACTAACTAACCTGTCTATGGCATGGATGAGGCTAGGGTACTCCGCACCATGGGATTCAATGACTGGTTGAAAAACTGGAGCAGAGCTCAGGGATTTGGCAATATTGGGGACTGGGGCTCCACCTGGAGGGATGCAGGCCTGTACAGGTGCGATGGTCTGCATCTAACCTGGAGGGGAACCAGGATCCTAGGTGATTGGTTTAAATGCTTCATTGGCAAGCATTTAAACTAGCCAAGGGGGGAGGCACTGAAAAGGTGAAAGGAGAAGGGATATCCTAGCCCCCCCTTCAAAAAATCAGGGTAGTTAGTGAGGTAAACACCAAGATAGAGCGGTCGATAGGGATAAGGGCTGGGGTGAATGGAGAAAAAGACAAAGGCAGTAAGGACAGGGATGGGGCAAAAATTAATAAAGCCAGAAAAAAATGGAGGGTAATGCGTACCAGTGCCCATAGTCTAGGTAAAAAGCTCCCCGAAATGGTGACCTTGATGGAAGATGGATGCCTGGATATCATGGCAGTCAAAGAAACATGGTACAAAGAGAACCATGACTGAGATGTCAACATACCAGGGTACACAATCTGCAGGAGGGACAGGGAGGGAAGAAGAGGAGGAGGAGTAGCTCTCTATGCAAGGGAAGGGATCATAGCAACAGAACTAAAAGGTAAACAGGGAGGAGAGGAGGCACTGTGGGTCACCCTGGAGACTGGAAATGGCTCCCCAGTCCACACAGGGGTTGTATACAGACCCCCATCTTCGGGGGAGGAAATGGATAAGGAAATGATAGAAGGCATCCTTGGGATGGCAGAGAAAGGTGAGATATTGCTGGGGGGACCTGAATGTGCCAGATGTTAACTGGAGCACCTTTGCTGCAACCACATCCAAGAGCAGGGCCATTCTTGATGCCCTACAGGGGCATGCCTCAGACAGGTAGTTTTGAAACCCACTCGAGAGGGAGCAGTCTTAGACCTAGTACTCTCAAATGGGGAAGGAGACAGGATCTCTGATCTTGAAGTGGGTAACTATCTGGGAACAAGTGACCACCAAACAGTGTGGTTCACAATAAGCTTAGCTGTAGAGTCAAGCCACACAAAAGTGAAGGTACTGGACTTCAGTAGGGCTGATTTTGTCAAAATGGGAGACTGCCTCAGAAAAGCACTAGCAAACAAGCAAAAAGA
The DNA here is from genome assembly GCA_016271365.2 of Neoceratodus forsteri. Lineage (NCBI taxonomy): Eukaryota > Metazoa > Chordata > Ceratodontiformes > Ceratodontidae > Neoceratodus > Neoceratodus forsteri. The sequence continues at coordinate 1,008,845,305 of CM028130.1, read as the reverse complement.
TGGGGTGGAGCAACAATGGGGAAACATCAAAACTGCCATCACAGAGGCAACAAGCCTTTGTGTGAAGCAAATAAATCAAAACGAAGGAAAAAACATTGTGGTTCTCAAAAGAAGTGGTGGGGAAGGTAAGGGAGAAAAAGATAGCATTCAGAAGGTATAAGGAAACAGAGAAGGAGCAGGACAGAGAACCATACCAGTTAAAGCAGAAGGAAGCGGGGAAGGCAGTCAGAATAGCAAAGGCCCAAACTGAGAAAAAGATAGCCAACTCAGCTAAGAAGGGGGATAAAACCTTTTGTAGGTACATTATGGAGCAAAGAAAGAAGAAAGCAGGGATACTGAGGATGAATAAAGAGGAAGGTGGTTGGGCATAGAGCGATAGTGATAAAGCAGGGATACTCAACGAATATTTCTACTCAGTATTCACAATGGAAAAGCAGGGGGAGAAACCTAATCCAGTCAATAGAAGCACTCTGGATAGGGGGTTGATATTAGTCCTTTCACAGAAGAAAGGGTTCTGAAAGAACTCTTAAAACTGAAGGTGGATAAGCAATAGGGTCTGATGGGATTCACCCCAGAATTCTAAAAGAACTAAGGGAAGAACTAGTAACACTACTGACTACCCTTTTCAATAAATCATTGGAGGATGGTGTGGTACCTGAGGACTGGAGAAGGGTGGAAGGTGATTCCCTTTCACAAAAGTGGGAGCAAGACAGAGGCAGAAAACTACAGACCTGTCAGTTTGACCTCAGTGGTAGGAAAAATGATGGAATCTCTTCTGAAGGAAAGAAGTGTTGAGTACCTAGAGGCAAGTGGGGCCCAGGACCCAAGGCAGCACGGATTCATAGCAGGAAGGTCATGTCAAACAAATTGAATTGATTTTTTTGACTGGGTGACCAAAGTAGTAGACCAGGGAGGGGCTGTGGACATGGCCTACCTAGACTTTAGCAAGGCATTTGACACAGTCCCCCACAAAAGATTAATAAACAAATTAGCCAGCCTGGGAGTGGGTCCCAGGGTGGTAGCCTGGGTAAAACACTGGCTGGAGAACAGGACACAGTTGGTAATAGTAAATGGAGTCCACAGTGAAGAAAGGAGGGTTATTAGTGGGGGGTACCACAGGGTTCAGTACTGGGGCTGGTCCTTTTTAATGTCTTTATAAGTGACATTGCAGAGGGACTGGAGGGGAAGGTATGTCTCTTTGCAAATGACACAAAGATCTGCAAGAGGGTTGACACACAAGGTGGGGTGGAAAGGATGAAAAGGGACTTGGCAAGGTTGGAGGAATGGTCAAATGTATGGCAGCTTAGATTCAACGCAAAGAAGTGCAAAGTAGTGCACCTGGGAAACAAAAACCCAGGGCAAGAGTACACAATGGGGGGTGAGATACTGACAACAACAAAAATAGAAAGGGACCTGGGGGTAGTCATATCAGATGACCTAAAGGTGGGCCAGCAATGTGAGAAGGCAGTAAGGAGGGCGGGGATACTGGGATGCATAGGGAGAGGCATCACCAGTAGAAAACAGGAAGTTGTTGGTCCTCTGTACAGACAGTTGGTAAGACTACATCTGGAGTACTGTGTACAGTTCTGGAGGCCCCTTCTCCGCAAAGACATAGACAGGGTGGAGGCTGTCCAGAGGAGGGCAGCCAAAATGGTGCAAGGTCTGCACCACAAGACATATGAAGAAAGACTAAAGGAGCTTAAGATGTATAGCCTTCAGGAAAGGAGGAAGAGGGGGGACATGATAGAAACTTTCAAATACCTCAAGGGAATCAACAAAGTCCAAGAGGGTAGCATCTTTCAAAAAAAGAGATGTTCAAGAACAAGAAGGCACAATTTGAAGATAGAGGGGGGGATGGCTCAGAGGTAATGTGAGGAAGTATTTATTCACAGAGAGGGTTGTAGATGCATGCAACAGCCTTCCTGAGGAGGTCATAAAGTCAAAAACAGTGGGGCAATTCAAGAATGCATGGGATAGACATAAGCCAGTTCTAGTGGGGGATAGGAGGAAGTAGGCTGTTGGTTAACTAGGATCTGCAGCTTATCCGTTAGGTAGGGAAATGGGCAGACTAGGTGGGCCAAGCGGTCCTTATCTGCTGTCAGATTCTATGTTTCTATGAAATGGCACAGATCGAGGTCACCCTCTGGGGTGATTTTGCCACAGGATCTCCGGTGTTGAGAGGCTGAAGTCCTTTGCCATCATCTTCTATGCCACTGAAGGCCTCAGTCCTTTGCCATCATCTTCTGTGTCATTGAAGGCCTATGGCTTCATGAAGCCAGAGTCTTGGACCCAGAGTTCCTCTCTGCCTGTAAGTGGGGACTCCAGTGGGCAGATCCACCATTGGGCAGCTCTTTTGGAGAAGTGGGTGCCGAGTCTGGCCCATGCTCCTCTGCCTGCAAAGCTGGTCCATGGCCCTTCAGGGCCAGTGGACCTGGAACTGCAGGCAGGGCCCTCAGGCCAGTAGAGGGTTTTGCTGGCAATGGCCTGTGGATCCTTGCTGGTGACTCTGCCGCCAACTCCAGTCCCACTGGCCGCTCCTTTATCTCAGGTCAGGATTACACCAGCCACTGTACCATTACTGTCACTTTACTATGCTGGAGGTGCTAGGACCCAGAGGGAGTCAAAAATATTCAGGAGGGCTGACGTCTGGATAGGGCCGCGAGGAAGCGGCACCATAAGCTCGGCTCGCGCCATATAGGCTACCTCGGCATCGACCCTCCCAACTGCCTGAATTCCTTTTTATGTTGGCTCACGCTTGCGCAGCCAACATATTGCAGTAGTGGCAGAGTTGGAGGTGTGGTCACTGTGGGCAAATGCAGGGCACGCATCAGTAGGTGCGTCTCTCATTCCCCAATAAAGCAGCAGCAGGCGCCGACACCTTCAACATGTAAACTGGCCACCAGATCTAAGGAAAGCTCCGCTGCAATGAGAGCCAAGCTTCTCGCGCAGCGGTGTGCCTTTCGTGGTGACCAGTTTACAAAACATGGCATCATGCCGCTGCAGAGTATCCTGACCCACTTCATTTGCCGAGACGGGAACCCACTTCCTGTCGGCATATTCTAACCCCATTTAACATGTGTTGCTAGGGGTGCCCGTCCCCCTCAGCATCATGTCCTTCCTTCCCAGTTTTGTGTGCTGATGGGGTGCCCAATCCCCCATTGGCTACAGAACCCTCCCCAGAAACAAACACTGTGGTGGGAGCCCACCCCAGCATGTCAAATGCCCCTGTAAAAGAAAAACCATCCAGCAATGTTTTTTTTTTTTTTTAAACCTGCAGAGAAGGAAATGGTCCCTTGTCGACTCTGATGGCCCTCCCACAACCCACACCCACCCTCTGCGCACCCTACTTCCCCACACACACACACACCCTCACCCCATACTTACTTCTGGAGCATGGTGCGACGATCTTCAGTGGACCAGGAGCAAGTCTGCACTTTTTAAAGCCGACCACGAACTGAAGAAATGCCGGTAAGCTGTATAATGGCATAAATAGGGTTTTTTCAACTTTGATGCATATCTCAGGCATTTTTGGGAATTTTGGCACCAAATTTTCAACATGAGGTTATTGGGACCCCTCCTCATGAATGCAGTCACTGTCATGGCGTTATTCGGTCCCGAAAGGTGATTTCATGGTCACTGCGCAGAGTCACCTTTTGGGACCGATTAACGAAACGACAGTGCCACTGTTCATGAGGTGGGCTCTCAGAAAGCTTATGTTGCAAATTTGGTGACAAAAAACAACAAATGACTGTTTTACGAGCGTGTGTTGCGCAGTTTTACGCACACTTGTAACCTCACGAATTTGTAACATTTGCACTCCAGATTTCAAAATTGGCATTTTTCCACACCTTCTTATGAACAATACAGCTGTCATTTTACATATCCTGGCCGAAATGTGTTTTCACACATCCGACGCAGAATAGCACGGTCGTATGCAAAATCAGTTTTCAGGACAGTTTAAGACAATGACGGTGACACTGTTCCTGAGCAGAGGCCCTAAAATGCCTATGTTGAAAATTTGGTGATGAAAGCCCATAAAATGACTTTGTTACAAGCGTGCATTGTGCAGTTTCCACACACCCTTGTAACTTCGGAAATTTTCAATATTTTCATGCCAGATTTTCAACACTGGCATTTTTTCACATCTCCTTATGAACAGTACAGCAGTCATTTTTCACATCCTGCCCAAAATGTGTTTTTGCACCTGTGGCTCAGAATGGCATGATCACTGTGGGAAATCAACTTTTAGGACAGTTTAACACAATTGCAGTGCCACTGTTCGTTAGGGGAGGTCCCAAAATGCCTATGTTGAAAATATGTCTCTTCAGGGCAGGGGTGAGGTTGGCGTCAGTTTAATACTTCACTGCCATTCATATTATGCATCTCTAACTCCTGCACTACCAATGCCAATACCAGCGAGACAACATTCGGCATTGACAAATGCTTGTTTTTCCTGCCGTCGAGTGCACTTCAGTAAAAACGTCGCTCGCCTGCTGGGAGTCAAAACTTCATGTCTACACGACAGCAGCTATAGAGTTTCAGTATTGATTAGTTGTATTATTTTTGTTATCAGTTGAAGGAAATATGTAAATAAGTTACTAAGTAAATTTCATCAGAGAAGTCTTCAGTCCCTCTTCAACAGAGTCGACCATGAGCGGTGCAGGTGACTGTAGGGAGACTTCGCATGAAAGCTGTGTTGTCAGCAGGGCTGGGTCTTGTCTGCTGCCCTCTACGGGGGCGAACTACAGGCAGTCCAGTGCTCGGGGCATGATCAGTCTTCCTGAAAACACAAAAAGAAGCGGTCCCATTCTCAGTCCTCGTCAAGGATTTGGCACACAGTCAGCCTCGAGTTCTTATTTGGCCTCTCGGCCAAAAAAGAAATGGTACCACTCGAGGTTGCCCTCTGGTAATTCTGCATGTCGATTGTCGGTTACCGGCACCAGGGGCCCAACTCCATCCCCTCCGGCGTCTCCTTCGGCTTCTCTTTCTGGTGACCAGCATCTTCAACTCCAGAGTCCCTCCCCACCTCATGGGGGGGTCCTCCGGTGAGCAGTTTCATCATTGGGCCACTCTTATGGAGCAGTGGGTTCAGTGGTTGTCCCATCTGCCTGAGCTGGTGAGTCCATCGCCGGGGCCTTTGGGCCTTTCGGTTTCGGACCTGCGGGCAGAACAGTTGGGACTTCCCAGTAGTGCGGCGCCTCCTTCGGTGCCATTGATGCCGCACTCCGGTGTTTTTCCCCCTCATATGGCTGTGGTGCAGGGGTCTACAATGGTGCCTTTATCTCCTGCTGAATTTCTCAGACTTTCCTCAGCAAGCTGGGGGGTTGGGAACCTCTGGTTCGGCGCTGCTGGCTCTGGCACTGGTTCTTCCATTGCCGTGTCCTGTGCCAGCGTCGCCTGTGTTCTCAGCGCCACCTTCTATTTCAGCGCCGGCTACGCCTGCGGTGCCGCATGCAACAGTGGGGTTTTTGACTCCAATTTTCTGTGCTTCTCCTCTTCTTTTTCCTCCCTTTTCTATCTGTACAGTCCCTTCAGGACTAGTAGGAGATGATATTGAGCCTGATTCTGATCTTTGATTGGAGGACTACTTTGACGACGATTCCTCCCTGGGGTGGTGAGCAAGCCTTCTCTTACAGCAGAGCTTCTGGTTGAGCACCTTTCCTTTAAGGCTCTGCTTAGAAACGTGAATAGCACTCTCTCTGTCTGGACTTCTGAGATCGATCCTGGGAAATTGCTGTGTCTGCAGTACCTGCACGTTCCAGACATTCCTGTGGAATTGACTCCTTCCCGCACAACCCTCTTTTGAGACTCTCTCACAAATGGTGTGGGATAACCCGGCGCTTATTCCCTCTGTGGCTAAATCCATAGATGGGAAATATGCCCCTTCCAAGGATCGGCCCATTCTGTCCTCACATGTCTTTGCTGATGCCATAATTGTCCTGGCAGAGAATGACAAGGCCGTTCTTCCACAAGAATCAACGGCATGTCCGATAAATAAGAAATCTCACAAAATCGACACTTTGGGAAAGCGAGTCTTTGCTGCTTCCACCTTGGGCATGCGTATTGTTAGCTACCAGGGATCTTCTTCGAGGTACAGCTCTTGCAGCAGGTTACACCATTAGGACTGAAGCCGGCAGGTGTCAGGACCCCACGGAAATTTTCTAGCTAGCAGTCTTCAGCAGGGACCGCCTCCGACGTTGGTCCTGCCCCGATGTCAGGTATAGTACATAAGGAGGCGGTCCCGCCAGAATCCCCAGTTCTTTCCCGCCGTTGACTTGCATGTCTCGACCCTTCAGTCAGTATCTAGCGCACGATGATCAGGAAATCCGTTCAAAACCGTTTCTTTGTCAAGAATACCTTTCTCCAGATTTATTCCTCTGTCTGATGTCCTCCCCAACTTCCGTGGAGGGCCATTCGTCCAAGTGCGCCTGTGGGAAACAGATTCCATTCAAAGACCCACAGGTGGCCTGCGTCTGGTGCCTGGGCCCAGACCATGACACCCAGGCTTGTTCTTTTTGTCAGGGCTTCAACAGCCGGACCCAGATCCGCTGACAGAAGGCTCTCCAGGCTTACCTTTTAGAAGAGAAGCTCAAGGCCATGGAACCTTCCTCCAAGGGGGAATCCTTGGAAAAATCCGGCAGGCACCATGAGAAGCACAGGGAGAAGGTGAGACCTAGATCCCCCTCTAGGGCCTCGGACTCCCGCAGCTCTAGCTCCAGGTCTGACCGCTCTCCGTCTCGGGCCCGTTCTCGGCCTCCCCCGGTCATGGTCAAGTCTGCAAGTGGTTCTTCTAGCCTGCGGCCTGCTAAGACCTCCAGGCCTTCTTCTTCCTCCAAGGCCTCGTCTAGGTTAGGAGAACACCACATGTCCGCTTCCCGGCACTCAGCCCCCGACATCCAGTCAGTCTCCCTGCTGCCTCCCCCTCAACATAAGGCTAAGGAACTGACCTCCCTGAAGCGGACGTCGGACCCGACGTCGGCCTATCCGACGTCTGCCAAACCTCCTAGACCCCGGCAACGTGATAGTCCGACACCCGTCGCCGGTCAGGCACTCACCTCCCAGGACGCCGGCCGGGGGACCGACGTCCGACACAGCAGCTAGAAGAACCCCACCGCCGCCTACCGACGTCGGCCAGGAGGCATTGACGGAGGAGGACTCCACTCAGCCCGAGGACCAGGCGGGCAACCCCGGACCTGTCGAACTCCCACAGGAGCCTTCCCCTGAATCGGAGACCCCCGGGGAGCTGACGCTGGCACCCGCCGACGGGCCACCGGTGCCCGGTCCATCATCTGGCCTTAACCTTTCGGAAGTGAAAGAGTTATTCAGTTTCTGGTGGGACACCATCAAAAAAGATGTGCTCACCATGCACCTTTCTCCCGCACCCGTGGCACCACTGGCCCCAGCACCCCCCTTCACCCAAAGGGGCAGCAGGCCGAGCGCCTTCCCCCCAGGAGCCAGCCGGACCTCCTAGGGGCAGACCTACAGACAAGAGAAGGCTCCCGTCCAGATCCTCTTCAGGGTCACCCAGTCCCAAGAGACCCAGAAGACTCCGCTACTCACCATCTACGGAGGACTCCAGATCAGACATCTTGGATGGCTCCAGATCTCCTTCTCCCATCAGCGTCCTTTCTCCGGACCCACGTAAACTTCCTAGGTTTCCTCCGGATGACCCCTCGTTCTCTGAGATCATGAGACATATCCAGGAGAACATGGGATGGGACGTAGAAGAACTCGACCGCGAAAGGCTACACCTAGCTTGTTATCTTCAGCAGAAAGATCCTAAGCCTGTGGTAGTACCACCCTTGGTGGACACCTTTGTGGACATCACCAAGGCAGCGTGGAAACGTCCACATTCGCTCCCGGCAATGCCGAAGAAGTCTGACCGCCTATACAAGGCCCCAAGGGAGGACCAGTACTTGGCTAATCATCCTCTGGCCGACTCCCTGGTCATCACAACCTCTCATGACTGGTCTCAGAGACCGCAACATTTGAGCACACAGCCACCAGACCCGGAGTCCAAGCAACTGGATGCACTGGGTAGGTGCATTTACGCAGCTGCGACCTGCGCCATCAGGTCCCTGAACTACCTTACCCACATGGTTCAATTTCAGAACGCTCTGTGGAAACAGGGACAGGAACTGGCAGAAAAATTGCCAGATGGTGAGCAAAAGGAGGAACTTCTCCAGCTCCTCCGCACGGGTTCAGACGTGGGGACCCAGGTGCTCTGAGCCGCGTACGACTCTGCGGACTCCTCGGCCAGAGCGGCAGCCTCAGGCATATGCCTCCGGAGACACTCATGGCTCTGTGTCTCCGGATTTACCCCAGATGTCCAGAAGAACATTTTGGATGCCTCCTTTCACGACTAAGTTTTGTTTGGTGAGGCATCTGAGAAGGTGTTCACCAACCTGCAGGAAGCTGGGAAGGCCGTTAGATCTGTCCAGGCCATGTACAGACCTAGACTCAGTTCCTTTAGTAGGAACCAGAGTCTTTTTTGCAGCCAGACTCGGAGACAACAGCCTCGTTCCAGCCTGCAACAGAGGGGCTCCTTCACCCGGAAAGCCCAGGGCAAGTCGTCCTCAGGTAGAGGCCAACGTCCCAACAAGTCGGCCCAACCTGCAGGACCCTCTGCTGCCACAGCATGACTCCTTCCCGGCCCCCGCCCCTCAGGATCAACAGGAAATAGAGGTCGGGGGTCGCATCGCAGACCACCTGCCAGGGTGGCAGTCGATCACCACCGACAGGTGGGTGCTACAGTTGGTCAAAAAAGGCCACTATATAGAATTCTTAGACAAGCCACCCACAAGGCCTCCTCTGCTCTCCCGATACTCGGGTCAACACACCCTGCTCATCAGGCAAGAAGTGCTCACGCTACTGCAGAAAAAAGCTTTGGAGCGCGTCCCAGGGAACCAGAGAGGAGCAGGACATTATTCCCACTTCTTCCTGGTTCCAAAGAAAACAGGGGACCTCCATCCAATCTTGGACCTCGGCGACCTCAATATGTCGGTTGCCTACAAATGCTTCCGCATGGTGACCCTCCTGGGACTAATCCCTGTGCTGAAGAAGAACGCATTCTTGGCGTTCCTGGACATGCAGGACGCTTACCTGCACATCCCCATCGCTCAAGCGCACAGGAGGTTCCTGCGCTTCGAGTTTCTCAGCCACCACTATCAGTTCTGAGCGCTCCCTTTTGGGCTGTCATCAGCCCCCAGGGTCTTTACCAAGTGCATGGCAGTAGTGGCAGCGTCTCTGAGGAGACAGGGCCACTATGTGTTCCTGTACCTCGACGATTGGCTTCTCATAGCCTCCTCCAAGGAGTGCTGTTGATAGCTATCCAGCACACCCAGATCCTTTTTCAGTCTCTGGGCATCCTAATCAACTACGAGAAGTCTCTCCTGGTATTGTCTCAGAAACTGCAATTCATAGGGGCAGTTCTGGACACCACCCAAGAGAAAGCTTTTCTTCCTGAAGACAGGGCGGAACGCATCCGGTCCCTCATAAGGGACCTATCAGCGAAGAAGACCATCCCAGCCAGATTGGTCCTTCGCCTGCTCGGACACATGGCTGCGGCCATTCCAACAGTCCCGATGGCAAGGCTCCACATGCAGGTAACCCAGTGGATGCTCAGAGTGCAATGGGACCAAAGGCAAGACCATCTGCAGCAGCTAGTCAGAATCACGAAGGCCATGGTTCGGGACTGGCAATGGTGGCTAGATCCAGGAACCCTCTCAGTGGGGGTTCCATTCATAGCGCAGTCCCCGGTGATAACACTCTCCACAGACGCCTCTGGGTTGGGGTGGGGAGCACACTTGAACGGGGTGAGGTCTCAGGGAACATGGACTACTCAGGAAGCTCATCTCCATATCAACATATTGGAGATGAGGGCGGTCCTTTATGCCCTGCAAGCCTTCCAGTTGGACATTCCACCAAGTACTCTCCTGTTACAAACAGACAATACAGCGGTAATGTATTACCTCAACAAACAAGGAGGCACACACTTCTACCCCCTCTGCAGGAAGGCCATGAGAGTGTGGGAATGGGTATTACGACACGGTGCAAACCTTATTGCAGTTCATGTTCCCGGAGTGGACAATACCGTCGCAGATAGCCTGAGTCATTCCCAGGCCAGAGTCAGCGAGTGGGAACTTCTACAGGAGGTGGCAGAGGATCTGTTTCACAGATGGGGCTCTCCAGAATTGGATTTGTTTGCGCCCCCATCCAACGCAAATCTGCCTAATTTTTGCTCGCTAGATCCAGGGCCTGGTGTTTTCTGGTGAGACGCGTTGTCCCTCTCCTGGGCGGTCAGATTCCTCTATGCCTTTCCTCCCTTCCCAGTGATCCAGAGAGTCCTTCTCAAACTTCGCAGGGAGCACGCGACGCTGATTCTGATAGTGCCATTTTGGCCCAGACAGATTTGGTTCCTGCTTCTGAGTCACTTGTCCCGGGAACCTCCGCTTCCTTTGCCAATCAGCTCCCATCTACTGTCTCAGGAGGAGGGTTCACTAGTCCACCCGGACTTACATTCATTGAACCTGCATGCTTGGCTCCTAGAGACACATAGCCATTTTGCGACACAGGGGTCTACTTGGGAGGTGTTGAGCTGCTGCCAGAAAACCGGCGACACATGCTATATACGCCATGAAATGGCATAGGTTTTGTCTGTGGTCTCAAGCATGTGTCTTCTCCTCTTTAGATTGTCCAGAGAAATTAGTTCTGGAATACCTGCTCTCCCTTTTTCAATCAGGGTTGGCTTACTCCTCGATCAAAGTGCACCTTTGTGCAATCTCAGCCTACCACGCCCCAATAGGCCAGCGCACTGTGGCACAGTTGGATACTTCCCATGCCTTAAGAGGGGTGCTCCACCTTAGGCCACCCATCAGGGATCCTGTCCCTCCTTGGGACCTACCGTTCGTCTTAGAGCAGCTTATGCTGCCACCCTTTGAACCTGCCGCAGATTGCAAGCTGTGTTTTCTGTCGTGGAAAACATTATTTTTGGTTGCTGTTACTTCGGCGAGAAGAATCTCCAAACTACATGCTCTTATGTGTAAGGAGCCTTATTTAATTTTTCACCAGGACAGGGTGTCCCTGAGGACGAATCCCAAGTTCCTACCTAAGGTGGTCTCAGCCCTCACTCTTAACCAGGACATTGATTTACCAGTGTACTTCCCTAAGTACGCTAATCGAGGAGAAGCGTTGCTTCACACCCTGGATGTTCACCAGTGTCTTAGATACTACTTGACCAGGACCAAACAGCACCGCAAAATGGAACAGCTGTTCGTCTCTTTCGCTGAGAGGATGTTGGGAGATCCAGTCTCGAAACAGACCCTTTCTCGCTGGCTCATCCAGTGCATTTCCCTTTGCTACAGCAAGCAACAGAAACCCTTACCAGGTATAGTTAAGGGCCGCTCGACAAGGGGAGTGGCTACCTCTTTTGCAGCACTGAAAAATGTATCCACATCGGCCATATGTGCTGCAGCCACCTGGGCTCAGTGCACACTTTAACAAGCATTACAGTTTTGATAGTCAGCCAACGGGCGAAGAGCGGGAGCCAGCCTTGCTGTCCTGCAGGACCTCCTGTCCTAGGCTCAGGACGTGTTGGTATCTCAGTATCGCCTCCTCTCGATGGCTTTTCAAGGCACCATTGCTTGGGAATCAGTCCTAATGGTGTAACCTGCTGCAAGAGCTGTACCTCGAAGAAGATAGTACAGTTACATAAGAACTTACTGTAACAGTAGATCTTCGAGAACAGCTCTTACAGCAGGTACCGTCCCGCCCACCATTCCCCCTTGGAGGAGGTAAGTTCCAGCCTACGCTTAGAAAGATCGTTCTTAGTCTTGGCCATCTGATGGCGGGTCCTCGGTCTCCCTTTCTGATGTCATCCAGTGGCCGGGAGTCTCCAGCGGGAGAACGGGGGATTCTGGCGGGACCGCCTCCTTATGTACTACGCCTGACGTCGGGGGCGGGACCGACGTCGGAGGCAGTTCCCACTGAAGACTGCTAGCTAGAAAATTTCCGTGGGGTCCTGACACCTGCTGGCTTCAGTCCTAATGGTGTAACCTGCTGCAAGAGCTGTTTTCGAAGATCTACTGTTACGGTAAGTTCTTACGTAACTGTACTTTATTTCTCTCAGTACGAATGTACACTCTGACATTCGCTGAAGGCCATGGTAGAAGCTCTTCCAGACTTGAAAGTTAACACAGAGCTTCCTCAAACCATTACTAGAGGCATTGAATCCAATAACCAGCACCTTAAAGCTGCCATGGATGCCTTTGACACTGCCTCCAGAGCAGCAGCGGGTAGGTATATGCACCCAACGCCATTCTTGGTTGCGCATGTTGGGATTCACAGATGATGCTCAGCAGAGTGTTATGGCTTTGTCTTTTGATGGTATGTACCTGTTTGGTCCTCAAGTCAAGCAGGCGCTAGAGGCTACACAGAAAACTAGAACAGCTATCAAAACGGCCAGACTGCCTTCCGCAGCCCCTCAAAGGGGCGGGAACAGGTGTCAGTTTCATAATCATCAGTCCTTCCATGGTAAAGACAGAGGGGTCTATAATAAAAACCAGACCCCTCAGTCACAAAAGAAAATGCAGCAGAAGGACAGGGCCCCAAAGCACCAAGTGCCATCCTCTGAGATTCCAGCCGCAGTCCCACCTCAGCTGTCCGAGAGGGACTCTTCCTCAACAGTAGGAAGGTATCTGACTCAGTTTTATAACCAGTGGAAGTCAATCACATCAGACAAGTAGGTACTCAGGATAATCCACGAGGGGTACTCTCTGAATCTTTAAGAAACCCCTCCGGATCATCCTCCCAAATGACAACCCAAGCTGTCTGTCTCTCAGTCAGACCGTCTTGCTTCCAAGATTCAAGGCCTTCTAAAGAACAGGGCAGTAGAAGTGGTCCCGCTGGATCAGCAGAACACAGGTTTCTACTCCCATTACTTCCTAGTTCCAAAGAAAATGGGCAGCATGTGCGCAATTCTCAATCTCAGGAAGTTAAACAAATTCCTTTACTAGGAAAAGTTCACTATGATATCCCTCAGTACACTCTTAGCTCTGATTCATCAAAACAATTGGCTGACTTCCTGGACATGCATGACACCTATCAGCATGTTCTCATACACCAAACCACCACAAATACCTCAGATTTGTGGCACTGGGTCAACTCTACTAGTTCAGAGTCCTGCCCTTGGGGCTATCCTCGCCACCTCGAGTCTTTACAAAGTGCTTTGTAGTTCAAACAACATGAAGTCTTGCTATATTATGACATATGCAGTGAGTCCCAACCTTCGAACTGCTCCGGAGGTGAAAGAGTTAACTTTCCATGCCAGGCATGGAACACTGAGCTCGAGCTCGGTTGAAACTCTGTCTGTTGTTCTTCAAACTCAAACCATCGGATTCTTTACTCCGCCTCACTGAACAGTCGCTCCGGAGATTTCTCCTTCTGCTCGGTTCATTTTGTCGGTTAAAGTATTGTTTTTCTTGATTTTCGACTGAATTGAAACCGCAACCGGTTGGTTCAGACTCTGTCTGTGGTGTTTGTGAGTACTAGATAGGTTTTACATTCATTTCTATTCTGTGTGGAACTTGTAAACGGTTTATCGGTTCGGTTTGAACCGATCAAGTTGTTTAAAATATCTTAATCTGTCTTTTAGAGTGTGGTTACCGGTTCTTATCGGTTCTAAAAAAAACGGATTTTATTACGGTTTTTTTCCACGACCCGTGACACAGTTGGGAACCGATAAGAGGGTCTTACCTGGCAGATTGTCATAAACGGGTAAGTTTGGTTAGGACTGGCACTATGTCTGAGAAACCCAAAAGAAAAACCGGGTCCACTGGGTTCCAACACTGCAGTGTGTGTGGGGAAGTCTTTGCCAAGGCTGATCCCCACACCACCTGTGTTTATTGTCTGGGGTTTGACCACCTCAATGCAGACTGCCAGATTTGTAAAAGTTTTCTTGCAGCTACCCTGGAAAAGAGAGTTGGTAGGCTCAGGGAAAGGGAGGCCAAAAAGTCAGCTGAACCGGATGGTCAGCCCGGTTTGGTTCCAACCGAACCGGAGGGAGTGCCCTCTGACCAGGGCGAGACTTCCTCGGGCAAAAGGAGATCCGACCCTGAGGAGCCGGGTCCAGCAAAAAGGACTAGAAAATCAGCTGGTGTGGAGCCAAAATTTTCCTCTCCAACCGCTGAAGAAATAGCCAAAGCGATAAAAATTGTCCAGTCGCTTTCCCTGGTTCTGACCGAACCGGCACCATCGGGTAAGCGCCCGGTTCGGCCGGTTCCACCGGTTCAAGAGTATGATTTAGAGGAGTATTATGAACCGGAGGAGGGGGAAGAGGAGTATGAGGAGAGTGAATGTGGATTTGAAAGTCTGGATGTTCCCATTGACCCAGACATCTCCACAGACAGACCTTCAGGAGTGTCTCCTCCTAGGCTTTCTGAGTCCCCTTCTCATTTTATGTTTTATAAAAAGTGGCTGAAACCTCCAGCTCCCTATGGAGGAAGCTGTGGATGATCAGAGGAGCCTGACTATGTGGAAATGATGGATATCCCAGAGTCTAGGAGACTGTCTATTCTTTACATAAATCTTTGGGAAACAGACATTTAAAATTTTAAAGCTCCTCACACTATACCTCCTGTTGATAAGAGAATGGACAAGAGATACACATTGTCAGGCTCTGATATGGAGTTCCTTCACACAACAATGCAGCCATGTTAGTAGTGCAGGCTGCAGCCTGTGACAAAGGCAAATATTCCCTTGGCTTCACACCCCGGATAAGGACTCCAGGAGGACTGATGCCATGGCAAAGAAACAGTACATGGCAGCATCCTTGGGACTCAGACAGGCAAATTATATGGCTTATGTTGCTAGATATCAGAAATCCAGATGGGATACTGTTATGGCTCTAGCAAAACAGGTCCCTGGCCAACTTGCCAAGGAGCTGGAGCAAGTGGCTGCTGATGGTATTGAGGCATCCAAGTTGCAATTCCATGCTGCAGTGGACTCTAATGATGTGTCATCAAGAGTTATGGCTACATCTGTGGCACTTCGCAGAATGGCTTGGCTCAGATGTACTAGCCTGTCACAGGATACCCAGACTAAGGCCATGGATTTTTCCTGTTGTGGGTAATTCTCTGTTTGGGAGCAGACAGAGAATTTCATGAAGAAAATGGATGAGTATAGGACCACCTATGGGAGTGCACAGGCCAAGGAAAGGCAGGCCACTCCTCAAAGGTAGCTTTCAGGGGCAGGGCAGGCCTTTCATAGGCCTTTAACAAGCCCAGGCCTCTCTTCTGCTTATGCCCAGAGGGGTTCTTTAGAGGGAGAGGCAGACGGGCACAAGCAGGCCTGCTTCCACCCTCAGCCCAAAGCCCCTGCCAAACAAGCACCCTGATGGGGTTGCTAGGCCATTCTCAGCTACCAGTAGGGCAGGCTGGCTTACTTTGTCCAGGACTGGAAGTCTCTGACATCAGACAAGTGGGTCCTGAAGTAGTAAGCCAGGGACTGGTTCTCAGCTTCAAAAATTTCCAAAGATGAGAACCAGATCCTTCCACCTGCAAATCCTCTGAGGCACTTGCCCTAGAGGCAGAGGTCTCTTCCTCCTGGCTCTCAGAGCTGTGGAAAGGGTTTCACCCTACACCAGGGTAAAGGGTTGTACTCAGGTACTTCCTTACCCCAAAAGACAGGAGAATGGCGCCCATCCTGGATCTCAGATATTTAAACAAGCACCTTTTAAAACCAAAATTCAAAATGGTGACTCTGGGAATTATTTTACCCTCTCTAAGGCCAGGGAACTTGCTAGTGTCTCTGGACCTCAAGGATGCCTATTTCCATATTCTCATCAGAAGCTCCCATCGAAAGTACCTCAGGTTCGAACTGCCCTCAGGCCATTACCAGTTCAGAGCAATGCCCTTTGGCCTCACCTCTGCTCCAAAGGTATTCACAAAATGCCTGGCAGTAGCAGTTGCTTCCCTAAGAAGGCAAAAAATTGCCATCTTCCCTTACCTGGACGACTGGCTCATAGTAGGCCAGTCTCCAGACCAAGTCAAGTTACATCTACAGATAACTCAGCAACTGCTCACCTCTCTAGGTTTCCTTCTGAATCTTTCAAAGTCAGTTCTAGAGCCTGTCCAGCTCCTCACCTTCATAGGTGCAGAGCTGAACACAGAGAAAGCCAGAGCCTTCCTTCCTTCCTTTAGACAGGGCAAGGACCCTGGTCTCTCTGGCCTCCTCATTCACCCTGCAGGTCTCTCGACCAGCAAGGCATTTTCTACAGCTCCTGGGTCACATGGCTGCTTCTACAGCAGTAGTGCAGGGAGCAAGATTTCAGATGAAGGACATCCAGTTCCATTTCAGAGCCTTTTGGTCTCAAAGGAAAGACCTTCTAACCAAATTGATCACAGTGACTCGAACCCTGATCCAGGCCCTTCAGTGGTGGCAGGATCAGAGCAATCTGAGACAAGGGGTTCCTTTTGTCACTCAGTCTCACTCCTTAATCCTTACTACTGACGCATCCCTCTTGGGGTGGGGAGCTCATATGGGTGACCTCACTACCCAGGGATCGTGGTCCCCTTAGGAATCTCTGCTCCACATCAATCTGTTGGAACTCAGAGCAGTTTTTCTAGCACTTCAAGCTTTTTCCAAGTCTGTTCAGAACAAGGTTGTACAGGTGAGAACAGACAACACCACCACAATGTGGTACATCAGCAAGCAAGGGGGCACTCGGTCTACGGCCTTGTGCACAGAAGCAATGAAGTTGTGATCTCTGGCTTACTCCCTGAACACCTCCCTGATGGCAGTTCACCTCCCAGGCAAGGACAATGTCCTGGCAGATGCTCTCAGCAGGATTTCCCAGGGCCATCACGAATGGTCACTGGACCCCCTGGTCTTGGAGGTGATATTTGCCAGATGGGGCACCCCGCAGATAGATCTTTTTGCAGCCCCAGACAATCACCAACTTCCTCTTTTTTGCTGCAGGCCCCCAGTGTTGGGCTCAGTCCCTCTGGATACCTTGGTTCTCAATTGGGAAGGGAAGTTTCTCTGTGCTTTCCCCCCTTCCCCTCTCCTGTTCAAAGTGCTAGTCAAAATCAGATCTCAACCCTGCAAGATGATCCTGATTGTTCCAGATTGGGCCAGACAACCCTGGTATCCACTCCTACTGTCCTTAGCAGTCCATCTTCCCCTGTGTCTTCCCAGGAATCACAACCTGTTAACCTGTGCTCAGGGGAGAGTTTGGTACCCGAACCTAAAATATCTCAATCTCAAGGCCTGGCTCTTGAAGAGTTAGAGTTTCTAATCTACACTCTCCCAAGGTGTAATGGATATCCTGAAGGCTTCTAGGAAACCTTCCACCAGGGCTACTTATAATTCCAAATGGAAGAGGTTTTCCATATGGTGCTCTGGAAAGCATATTTCCCCAGAATCTGCTGATTTACCCACAGTCCTGGATTATATGGTCCACTTAAATACCTTGGGGCTGAGACCAGCTACCCTAAAAGTGCATCTGGCAGCTGTGTCTGCTTTTATATCAGCAGGTAAGCCCTCTTCTCTTTCAGCTCATCCTGTATTCTCCAAGTTTTTCAAGGGATTGCTTCACACCAGCCCTCCATTCAGGGACCCTGCCCCTGCCTGGGATCTTAATGTTTGCATTGCTCAGCTTATGCAACCCCCTTTTGAGCCTTTGTCTTCAGCAGAGCTTAAGTACTTGACTTGGAAAATTGTGTTTCTGGTAGCCATCACTTCTGCCAGACGCATAAGTGAACTACAAGCTTTGTCAGTGGAGCCTGATTTTATCTCCTTTCATAGAGATAAGGTGGTCCTCAGAACTAACAGGAAGTTCTTGCCTAAGGTGGTTTCAGATTTCCACCTTAATCAATCTATATCTCTTCCAGTGTACTTCACTGACCATTCCTCCTCTGACAAGAGAAGACTGCACAGTTTAGATGTGAAGAGAGCCCTTAGTTACTACATAGAGCGTACCAAGGGTCACAGGTTTGACTCCCTCCAACTGTTCCTCACTTATGGTGAGGTTGGTAAAGAGAAACCTGCCACTAAAAGATCCATTGCCAGGTGGATTGTCTCTTGTATCCAATTCTGTTATGAAAAGCTGGGTAAGGTTCCCCTCAGGCCTGAGGGCTCACTCTACCAGAGGTACAGCTGCTTCTCTGGCTGCTGCCAGGGACATCCCTATTCTAGAGATATGTCAAGCAGCTACCTGGAAAACAGTTCACACTTTTACCAAGCATTACTCCCTGGACATCCAGGCTAGGAGTGATGCTCGGTTTGGCACAGCTGTGCTTCAGAGCCTATTTCCTAAGTAGGTACTTTCCCTCCTCCATGGGGGTACTGCTGTGTAGTCTGCATATGTCATAATATAGCAAGACTTCATGTTGTTTGAAGAAAAAATTACTCACCTTAGTAATGTTGTTTCTTCTAATGGAGTCTTGCTATATTATGACCTCCCCTTCTGCCTGCCCTTCTCAGAACCTCTATTTTTGGGATGTTGGTGGGCAGTGCAGTGTTGGCACTTAGTAGATGCCCACTTGTTGATTTCACCCCTCCTTTTTTGGGGTGACTTGGTGTTGTGTTTTCATTTTTGGGTCTCCTGACTTGAGTCTTTGTTTTGGGACCAAAAAATGTGTTCTTATGTTTAGTAGCCAGTTGGCTAGTGTAGGTTTACAGCTTCCACACAGGACCCAGTGAGTTTAGCTCGTGAAGATCTGACGTTTGAGTTTGAAGAACAACAGACAGAGTTTCAACCGAGCTCGAGCTCAGCGTTCCATGCCTGGCATGGAAAGTTAACTCTTTCATCTCTGGAGCATTTCGAAGGTTGGGACTCACTGCATATGTCATAATATAGCAAGACTCCATTAGAAGAAACAACATTACTAAGGTGAGTAATTTTTCTTCTTGCAGCACATCTCAGGAAGCTTGGAATTCAGGTGTTCCCGTATCTGGATGATTGGCTTTTAGCAAGTCCCTCCAGACAAGAGACTCAGGAAGCCATGGCTATGGCTTCCAAATTCCTCACGTCCATCGGAGTCAGAGGAGCTGACTTTGATAAGATGGCCAACAGAGTTAAGCTAGCCCTGGCAAAAAGAAACACAGGTGAGGAGGTACAGGCAAAGTGGGCAAGCATTAAGGATACAATACTTGAAGCAACATCCCATTGTGTTAGACAGAAAAGGAAGTGCAAAAGAAGAAGGAAACCACTTTGGTTCTCAAATACAGTAGCAGAAAAGGTCAGAGCCAAAAGGCTGGCCTTCAGGAAATATAAGGGAACACAGCGGGATGAAGATAGGAGGTATACCAAACTGCCCTAAGGGAAGCAGGTAAGGCAGTAAGGCAGGCAAAGTCCCAAACTGAGGAAACACTAGCACAACAGTAAAAGAAGGTGACAAGACTTTCTATAGATACATTAGTGAAAGGAGAAAGTCCAGAGGGGTATTGCATGCTTAATGGAGAAAAGGGAGCATGTGAGGAGGAGGACCCTGTAAAGGCATCTATCCTAAATAGATACTTTTGCTCAGTATTTACTGAAGAGAAGGTAGGGCAGGCCCACAGCTCAGCATCATGGACACAGGTGGAGGGAGGTGAGCACTACTCCTTCACAAAAGAAAGGGTCCTACAAGAGCTTGCTAAGCTCAGGGTGGATAAGGCAATGGGACCTGATGGCATACATCCCAGGTACTTAAGGAGCTAAAGGAGGAACTAGCAGAGCCATTAGCAGAATTGTTTAGTGAGTCTCTGAGCACAGGAGAGGTCCCAGAAACTGGAGAAGGGTTTATGTGATCCCGCTCCACAAAGAGTGGTAGCAGGAGGAGGCGGGAACTACAGACCAGTCAGTCTTACTCAGTAGTGGGCAAGATTATGGAGGCACCTTAAGGAAAGGATAGTGCAACACCTGGAATCCATAGGGGCACAGGATCCAAGACAGCATGGGTTTACAAAAGGAAGGTCCTGTCAATCTAATCTCATAGATTTCTTTGACTGGGTAACCAGAGTGGTGGACCAAGGGGGAGCAGTTGATGTCGCCTACCTTGACTTCAGCAAAGCTTTTGACACTGTTCCACATAGAAGATTGATAAATAAGCTAGGTAGGCTCGGTGGGTCAGAAGTTGGTCAACTGGGTGGCAAACTGGTTGACTGGCAGAAAACAGAGAGTGGTGGTAAATGGTATACAGTCAGAAGAGATGCAAGTCACAAGTGGGTACCTCAGGGATCAGTCCTGGGCCAGTCCTATTCAACATCTTCATTAGTGACCTGCAGATGGACTAGAGGGTAAGGCTTGTCTGTTTGCAGATGACACCAAGATCTGCAACAGAGTAGATGATCCAGATGGGGTGGGCAGAATGAGAAGAGATCTGGATAAACTAGCAAAATGGTCAGAAGAGTGGCAACTGAGATTTAATGCAAAGAAGTGCAAAATCATGCATATAGGGAAGAGAAACCCTGAAGCCACTTATAGGCTGGGAGGAGTTGCTAGCAGTCACAAAGGAAGAAAGAGACTTGGGCATCATCATCACTGATGACCTAAAATCATCCAAGCAGACCTCTAAGCAGTAGGTAAGGCTAGGGGGTGTTAGGGTGTATTAGTAGGGTATCACAAGTCGTAAGAGGAGGTACAATCCCTCTGTACAAGACATTGGTTAGGGCCCCATCTGGAGTATCATGGCAGTATTGAGGCCACACTTTCACAAGGACATTAACCAAATTGAGGCAGTCCAGAGAAGGGCAACCAAATGGTGCAGGGACTACATCAGAAGACATATAGGAGGACAGATTAACGGAGCTCAATATGTATACCCTTGAGCAAAGGAGGGAGAGAGGTGATATGATCGAGACATTTAAACACCTTAAGGGCATAAACCAGGTGAAAGAGTCTAACATGTTTAAATATAAGAAAAATAGCAGGACAAGAGGACACAGCATGAGATTAGAGGGAGGCCGATTAAGGGGGAATGTGAGGAAATTCTTTTTCACAGAAAGGGTGGTAGATGCATGGAATAGCTTACCACAAGAAGTGGTGGCTATGAATACAGTGCAGGGCTTCAAACAGGCATGGATAGGCATAAGGGAGCAATACAAATGACTATGAATAGATAGGTCACTGACAGAGCGTAAGAGTCAGTGGCACATTTATAAGGTAGAAAAGAAATGGGCAGACTGGATGGGCCTTCATGGTCCTATCTGCCACAATCATGTTTCTATGTCCTGCTAAATTTGGAAAAGTCACAGCTATAGCCCTCCCAGTGGCTCCTCTTTATAGGAGCCCTTCTGGATACCTCCAGTGCAAAAGCCTTTCTCCTGGAGGACAGATGGAACATCATCTTTCGGCTGGCTCGCTTCATCAGAGAGAACTACTCGGTTTCAGCTTTCTCGATGCAGCGGATGCTGGATCTCATGGCATCCTCAGTGTTCACTGTGCCTCTAGCTTGTCTTCACATGAGGACTTCTCAGTGGATGCTCAGCACTCAGTGGTCCCTGACCACGTACCTACAGTCCTTTCACATCAAGGTGACAGAACCTCTGAGACGGTCACTCACTTGGTGGACTCAGGAAAACAGCCTTCTGGAAGGTTACCTCTTCGCACTTCTAGAAGCCCAGATCTCCATCACCACGGATGCGTCCCTTCTGGGATAGGGAGTGCACTGCCAGGATCACCACACCTAGGGTCGATGGAGTCAGGACGAGTCTCAGCTTCACATAAATGTTCTACAAATGAGAGCCGTCCTGTATGCAGTCCGAGCCTTGAAGGACATACTCTGTCACAAGATCATTCTCATTCAAACTGAGAACAAAGCAGTGATGTACTACATCAGCAAGCAGGGTGGAGCACACTCTTACCCCCTTATGCAGGGAAGCGATGAGAGTGTGGGAGCGGTGCCTGGAACTCAAAGCTCTGATCCAGGTGGTCTGCCTGCTGGGAGTGCAGAACGATCTAACTGATTGTCTCAGGAGAACAGAGATGGACCCTCATGAGTGATCTCTCAACACAGATGTCATGCATTCACTCTTCGAAGAGTGGAGAACTCCAGACCTGGACCTTCTTTTGTCCCCACTCAATGCAATACTGCCTTTCTTCTGCTCCAGAAATCCAGAACCTAGTGTTTTTTGTCAGGATGCATTCAGACTGTGGTGGACAAGTTGCATTTTGTACGCATTTCCTCCTCTTCCCCTAGTTCAGAGGGTACTTCTCAAACTGGAGGTGCAGTGGGGTAGAATGATCCTCAGTGCCCAATTCTGACCTCGTCGGATCTGGTTTCCATTAATCAACAGATTATCGGAAGCTTCTCCAAGACAGCTTCCACTTCATATGAACCTGCTCACCCAGGGCCTTGTGATCCATCCCAACCTGAAGTTCTTTCACTTCCATGCCTGGCTCCTGAAGAGATCGAGTTGAATAGGTTTAATGTTTCACATAGGGTCTCAGGTATTTTGTTAGCTGTACGCAAGCCAGCTACTCGAAAAACTTAACGTCTAAGTGGAAGCAGTTCTCCATCTGGTGCACAAAATCTTCTTGGAATCCTTTTTCCTGCCCACCATATCAAGTCCTAAAGTATCTTCTAGATCTCTCAAACACAGGCCTCCCATACTCAACCGTGAAGGTTCACCTTCATGTGATCTCAGCATACCATGAGCCTATACACTCCATTTCTCTGGCTCAGCTACCTGTGGTCAAGAGGTTTCTTAAGGGCATACTGCATACCAGGCCACTGGTTAGACCAGTAGCTGCTTGGGACATTGATCTTGTGCTTGATATGCTCACCCATAAACCTTTCAAGTCCCTAGCTACTTGTGAGCTGAAGTTCCAGGATTGTGGATATGTTGTTCATCCACACTTACTGGCATGTCCCTTTCCCCTTTAAGAATCGCTGGAAGTCTTCAAGCTGGCTCCTCCCACCCACCTGGGTGGTATAACCCTTGGCTCCACTCCATGACGCAAGATCTTGCTATCTGCTGGAAGATTCAGGTTGCCTTCTCCATACTCCCGCATTTTGTAGGCCCTGGCTTCAAAACCTTTGGTTATTCTGAAAATTTGTCTAGTTCGCATTAGTGATCGTGACTACTTATCTTCGATTATGGAAGACAAGTCTTTCCCCAGATTTTGCCAGTGTTCACGCGGCCAGAAAATGTCATGCCCTGATCCCCACACTGCGTGCGTCTATTGCCTGGGTGTCCACCATGACACTTCGGAGTGCGATTTTTTTTTTTTTGTCTTGCATTTCACCCTGACGTCTTCGACCGTCTCGCACGCCTGAAGTTGGAAAAACGGAACCATCTGGTGAAATCAAAGGAGGCTCGGTGGGTGGTTTCTGTGCCCGCGGGATCCGCTGAGCAATTGGAACGCATGCAGGCCTTTGAGGAGGAAGCGGTTTGTGCTGGGGAATCTTTCTCTCAGAAGCTTCTTCGTTCTGCTCAACCTGGGCTCCACATTCTCGGGTTCCTTCCGAGAGTTGTGCCAGTATCTCCCGACTAAGGGCACACACTCTTCTCGGTCCCATAAGCGGGAAAAGGACCCAGAATTGTCTTTGTCTCGGCAAAGACATTCTTGGGATCAGGAGAGATCTCAGTCCTATGAACCGGCAGTCTCGACTTTGGTCGAAATTGCCTCTTCGGCTGCTGGCTTTTCGGCTTTGTTGTCTGGCCAGTCAACCGAAGTGTCGATCGAGGAGGTTGAAATAATCATCGACCCGATCGATCCATTGCGCTGACTCCAGTCGATGATTCTCTCAATTGAACTCCGGCCCTTTCTTTCCCCAACGAGGAGACCCAGCCCACTGGGAATCCCATCAAGGAGGTGGTCCCCAACCCTGGGAAATCACCGGTCCCACCGGTGTCTCCCAAGTGACCGAATCGGCCCGTCCGATCTCGATCGAGGTCTAAGATCCCTTCGACTGACAGTCTGAGGAAGAGCCACAAGCACTAAAAAAAAGAGGCGACGCCATCAGTCGTCCTCGACCTCCTTGGATGAGGAGAGGCTCCGGTGGAAACTACCGATGTACTCTGACGACCTCGTATGGCAATAACTGATTATGTCCCGAGCCGACCCCTACTTCTACCTCGACCATTACTTGGCTTTCGCCTCCCAGGCCGAAGCCAACTCCTTCGGAGCCTATTAAGTCAGCTCCCTCGCCCGCGGAGCTGGAAAAATCTCCAGTTCGGCTTACACCAGTCTCTCCGCCGATCATGGTGGAACCACCATCCAAGCAGCCTGTGGAAGGGGCTCCTTCCACTTATTCTGTCAGGCGGTTTCCTCTAATCATTAATGTTAGTTGGCACTTAGTTATTCAGTTTTCACTACAGTATAAAAAGGGATTGATATTGATTTAGAGGGTCTGCTGCTAAACTGGTGATGATGCTACTAAAGTCCACTGGTAGCAGTCATGTGTGGTCCACATGTCCCAGAAAAAATGAACTGGTAGCAAGTCATATGCAGTCCATATCTCCGGGAAAAAATAATTTCCACTTGTTAAGCACTTCTGTATCCCAACACAGGGTAGTTGCCAGTGCTCCTGAGGCCCTGTTGCAGTCTTATAGGGTTTAAGACAATGGACTTAACTTATACTGAAATCAGTTCATAGCCTTATAAAAGGGAATATTCAAGGGCCTTTTCATACTACAGTGTCTCCACTTCAACACGCATGTACTTCCTGGTGGATGTTAAATATCACAGTCTATACCTGTGTCCAAAGTTTTAATCCTCCTCCAAGTCAGGCTCCAAATCCCACCTGACCTGGCCTGAAATTTTTGTGGTATGAATTCCACCCGCTGCTCCATGTATTAGGGATCAAGTAAATTAAAAGGATGTGTCCCTGTAAACAATATGAAAGTGGGCAGGAAACAAGAATGAATTTGATTCCAAGTGTACAGAGCTGTAGGTACACTGCGTCAAACAGCTTGTGGCGGTTCCTCGTTGCAAAGGACAGTGCAGGGCCTGTATTTAAACTAAACC
This sequence comes from Neoceratodus forsteri, assembly GCA_016271365.2. Taxonomy (NCBI): domain Eukaryota; kingdom Metazoa; phylum Chordata; order Ceratodontiformes; family Ceratodontidae; genus Neoceratodus; species Neoceratodus forsteri. Next base: position 1,008,820,353 of record CM028130.1, on the reverse strand, counting down.
TGAATTGATCTGGAATTTACTGTTTCTCTGTTCTTCTTTCAGTACATCTTTTAACACTAATTCTGATCAAAATGGGAATGTTGCAAGTGTAGGGAAACTGAATTTGAATTTTGCTGAATCAATTTAGATTTCCTGTTTCTCTGCTTTTTTTATTTTGATGGAAAATAATTATTTGCTACTAGGCTATTGAAATTTAAATATTGGTATTGGCTTCCGTGCATTTTTAAGTGTTCATATTCCACTCCTGAGTCGTTTTATGAATTGTTGCATGTCCTCTATTAGGACTGTAACAGTTGGATTTCCTTTTCTTTTCTTCTCTGGATAAAATGTACTGTTGGTGATATATTGAAAAATGAATAAAAAAGTATTAAAAAAAGGAAATGGTTGGGATATAGCTTAATGCCCTGGTCATCGAGAAGCAGCCGGTACTGTGGTTTAAGGCAGCAATATGTGTATGTATCCCTGACAACTGCACCAATAGTTTTCACAAGTACGTTGTGAGGCTAGGTGGAGTTCCTCCTGTGCATATTAATGCAGGAAACTTTTTTTTTGTCTGCTCTAGGTTAAATTCCTCTGTTAAAGCAAAAAGCATCCCAGTCTAGTACTAAATGAAAGCAAATTCTCATTCTCCACCCCTTCAGATATGCCCTCCACTCTAACATTAGGGGCCCTTGCCTCATTTTAAAGGCCTCCAGATGACTCCAGAGCTGGGAGTTTTCCTGTGTCAGTTTAGCTACTGCTGCCAATGGTGTGATGGACTAGGTGTCAATATGTGTGACTGTAACTGACATTGTCGTTAGCATCACATCCTGCCCCTCCCTCCACTGTAGAGATCTTTCAGATCTTCCAAGAATCAATCTTCACCATTGATTCACTCATATGGGTCTGGGGCTGAAGCACTAGGACCCTGCAGGAGCAAAATTATTGATAGAAGAGAGCCAATCATGGCTACTGACCATGGTGCTTGCGCTCCCCCACATGGTGCCATGTGCCATCCAATAACCATTACCCCCTCACTCACCTCAGTTCTGTTCTTCCCACTGTTGAATGTACACCATGAGAGTGCAGTACCTCAGTTTGACTCGTCGCCATTTTTATTACTGTATCACTGCTATTTTTGTATCTTTCTTGGTGCCACTTTTGTTTATTATTTTATCTTGGTGCCGAAGTCCAACAAGAAAGGGGTCAAAACTGTTGAAAAAGTCCAACAGTCACCCCATATTGCGTGTTGCCCCCATGGGAAACCCATGGCTGCTGTGGACCAACATCAGTTCTGTGCAGCCTGCCATGGATAACAGCATCACGTGGATGCGAGTGATGCCTGCTTCTCGATGAACTGCTGCACCCTAGAGAACCATGCGTTGAGGTAGAGTTGTCCAATCCTCATCTTCAGAGGCAGGTGCCACTTGTATGCATCCAAGGTCCGGTCTTTCTCCTGGGCCTCTTCCTGGGACCTTTGGTTCCACGGAAGCACAGGGTCCTCCTCAACCTCACTGTGCTGAGGTGTTGGAGGCCCTGATGGTTGGGTCCATGTGACAGACGGCTCCTTGTTTGTAGCCACCTGAGAACCCTCCACAGTCTGTCTGCCCTGACACACAGCATTATGCTTAGTCTACACTGGGGCATCTCCCATGCTGTTGTCACCATCTGCAGCGATGACATGGTGGGTGGCACCAGAGACAATGTCGGGCTCCCTACTGACACGGTTCACAGAGTCAGGTGAGGTACCGGGACCAGGTTGTCACCTTCAACAGTGTTGCTGCTGATGATACTGAGGAGGGTGACGATGATAGCTGCAGTGGTGAATGTGATGATGGTCATGGTGTCAGTCCTGGGTCCTGCTCTGGGTAAGGTGCTAGCCAAAGTGTCATCCCTGACTTTGGTATCGTTCATGACACTAGAGTGTGTGATAACTCTAGGGTCAGTGTTGAGGCTGACACTGAGTATGGTACCGAGAGGAGTGTCTACCAAGGTCACAGGAGTGAACCCGTCTGTAAGACTGTCATCGAACCTGAACCCAGTGCCAGAGGCAGTACCGACTCTGGATTGGATGATGGTCTAGAGGCTAAGTTCTCTCTGGAGCCGCTGGATGAGACCATCACTGATAAGGACCAAGGCCACCCTACAGGGCCAATATGACTTTGCTTTCCTCACTTGGGAGGTCCCCCCTATAGGTACCTATCGAGTCACTCCGCAGATGTAGGAGGACACCCTTTGGGCAATTCTGCTAGGCCTCAGGCCCTCCCCTCGGGCGAGGCCCCCTGTGCAGTTCTGCAACTGGGGTCAAGGCCCTCAAGACAAGGAGTCTTGTCCTTTTCAAGGAGGGCCTCACCGCTTCCTTGAAAAGTTGCCCTCATTCATATGCCCTGAGAGGATGCTAACATGGGACTAGCACTGGAAATTCATTGGTGCCTTAGAGATTTTTCACACAGAGTCTAATAGGGCCCAGGTCAGGCCCTTCTCCTGCCAGCCAGTACCAACAGTCCCTGGAGTTGGTGCCTCATTTCCATTGACGTCGTCCTCAGAGAACAATGAGTCATCGATCTATCAGCCTTTTGCCACTGAGTACACACTATACCAGAGATTCTTGATGGAGATGCTCCAGGTGCCCGACTTGAATGTATTTACATATCGCAGTCCGGCAGCCCTGCCACTGGGACTCCTTGGAATTCCCAATGTCGACTCTTCGGGACTTGTGTTACTACAGACCCAACTGGGGCCATGATGCATCATGCGTGACTAACCTCCAGAGGCAGATTCCACTCAGATGGATGCTCTTGACAGGAAGGCTTTCACCTTGACACAATGCACATTTCTGTATTTCTGCACACCAGCCACATATGGCGACCTTCAACCGTCACCTATGGCTGCAGCTAAGCCAACTCTCGGCTACACTGCCACAGAATGAGTCAACCAGGCAAGCCATTGACCTTTCTGCGCAGGGCCTGGAGGTAGCTTGGCACCAGTCAGGGGCATCTTGTGATGCCAGCGTCAAAAGGAACTGCAGTATGCATCAGGTGGATGTAAAACACAGAGAAAGTTCTGCTCTCCGAGTGGCCTGTGGTGCTACGGTGGGTGGCCAGACCCCAGGAGTTAACAGATTAAACGTGCACTCACCAGAATCCCTGTGGTTAGGTCTTACACAGCACTGGTTTTCTTAAAAGTAAAGTCCAGAACAAATGCCAATCCACATTGAAGTTTCGTCAATGGAGGGGCCCTCTGATGAAGCACGAAGCTCTCCGAATGAAGTGCTCGGGAGTCTGCAACTGAATGGTGTTTGGCCTTGCTGTTTATGTAATTCTTTTGTACTTGCTTGTGGATTTACCTGGAGAAGATGGAAACTTTGATACCTTTTATTGGACCAACAAGTGTCTTGTACACAGATGGAATTATACACAAGCTTTCGGGGCCACACAGGTCCCTTCTTCAAGTGAATAGCAAAACTGAGCAACATAAGCAGCATTTATATCCACTGTGGAGCAATTAAAAATCAGTAAGTGAAGTAGGAAGGTGACAAAGGGGACTAGAGATGAAAGTCAAAGATGCAAAGTAAAAACGTGAAGAAATGAGGAGTGGGACTGAGTAGAAACAGGTCAGTAGGAAATGAAAGGAAGCTAAAGGGAAGACAAAAGCACATAGATGGGATCTGAGATCAAAGGCTGGCTGTAAGGGTTGAATAGACAGGAGATGCCTAAGAGATGCAAGAAGTCAAGAAATTAGGAGAAACAAAAGAATAAAGGCCTAGATGAACACAGTGTGAAGTGGTATAAACAGAGGTGTGAAAACAAGAGGGAGTGGGAGGGACTGAGCTAAAGAGTTATTAGGAGAGGCAGGGAGGATGTGAGATACAGGTAAAAAAAATGGATCAGGCAGAACTCAGAAAATAAATAAGAGAAATACAGAACCAAAGTGTGATAAATAATGACATGATTTAGTACACAATAAAAAAGAATTACAGTTTACCATAGTGTGTCATGAAACCGATGTCCCAATTCAGTCCAGAAATGTTAGATTTAAATTGTTTAATATATTTAAATTCCCATGTCCTTCTGTCCTGTGTGTTTCTGAAGTTGCCTCTTAGTATCAAGACCAATAAATCCAAGAGAGAGTGATTTGTTTGTGAAAATGGTTTCCTACTGGAGTACTGATAATCTGGTTTACTATTGTGTGATGGTGGTGATTCATCCTGGTTTTCAGTGGTTGGCTAGTTTTCTCAATATAGCATCCATTTGTGCACTTCTTGCATTGAATTAGGTAAACCACATTGCTGGATTGACATGTGTAGGATCCATTAATTTGTATTATGTTGTTCTGGCTTGTCTTGATGGTGGCCTGTGTGGATATGTGGGTGCAGGTCTTACATCTTGCCACGTTGCACGGTGTTGTCCCTACGGGCTGCGGTCTGCACCAGAAAGTTAGTTAACAGAAAACATCAAATAAGACTGGGGATGGTAAATTATTGATGGTTGTGCAGCCAGGCAAGGACAAGGAATGCAAGTGCAGTGACTTTGGGAGCGCGGGCATTCAAGCAAGCGCCGACTTAAGAAATAAAAAATATCTCCGGTTTAACAGGGAACCAGGAATTGGGAACAATTCAGCTGAAATCAAGGTCTCTGCATTGTATTGTCTTCTTAACCCTTTCCTTAGTTAGCTCAGCTCTGTAGCCATTTAGGATGGTTGAGGAGGTTACTAGTGCTGGGGCGCTTCTAAGGAAAAGGTGCCAAGTTCAAACAAAGGAGACATGAGGCTCATGTCGATCCTGGCTGGTTTGATCCGATTCGCACTTTACTGGAGATGTGCGGCGGCGTGAGCAGCTGCTGGGGCTGTAGTAGAGCCCTGGTTTTGCCAGGGAGGCTATAGAGACAAAGAGGGAAATAAACTTGTTAAAAATATAGGACAGGAGGATGGAGGGATATTTAAATGACTTCAGGAGGGGACAGGGAAGGAGCAGGCAGTACAGAGAATGAGCAGACAGAAAGTAGGAGGGAGTAAAATCACAAGTGAGTGCAAAAGTTGTATAACCAGGAACGAAAACATTTAGAGAAGCTGGAGGACAGTGAAAACGCAAGCAATGTCTAGCAGTATGCACAAGGACTAACTAAATATAAACTTTAACATGCTGGAAGCAATGCAATTATACACCTTTTAACATGCTGGAAGCACTACAATTATACACCTAGCAGAGCAAGGTGGTGAGAGTAGGGACTGCAGGTACATGCAGTTACCGGTTGTGAATAGATTTTTAGGGTACGTGGCACAGTCACAACAGAATCAGTCAGCTTAGTAAGGGTAGAAGTGCTCACTGCAGCAGGATATTAAGCACTACGGGCTGCGGTCTGCACCAGAAAGGAAGTTAACAGAAAACATCAAATAAGACTGGGGATGGTAAATTATTGATGGTTGTGCAGCCAGACAAGTACAAGGAATGCAAGTGCAGTGACTTTGGGAGCGCGGGCGTTCAAGCGAGCGCCGACTTAAGAAATAAAAAATATCTCCGGTTCAACAGGGAGCCAGGAATTGGGAGCAATTCAGCTGAAATCAAGGTCTCTGTACTGTATTGTCTTCTTAACCCTTTCCTTAGTGAGCTCCATAGCCGTTTAGGACGGTTGAGGAGGTTACTAGTGCTGGGGCGCTTCTAAGGAAAAGGCACCAAGTTCAAACAAAGGAGACAAGAGGCTTGCGATCCTCCGGCTGGTTTGATCCAATCGTACCTTTACTGGAGACGTGTGGAGAGGAGCAGCTGCTGGGGCTGTAGTGAGCCCTGTTCTTGCCGGGGGACTTTACTGGAGACGTGTGGCTAGGGAGCAGCTGCTGGGGCTGTAGTGAGCCCTGTTCTTCATGGGGAGCTTTACTGGAGATGTGCGACGAGGGAGCAGCTGCTGGGGCTGTACTGAGCCCTGTTCTTAGCTGTGACCTGGTATGGGGTTTCCCCTAGAGTAGCAGATGTTCTTGTAGCCACCAGGAAACCTTCTACTAGGGCCACCCATGCTGCGAAGTGGAAGCGTTTTTGCATCTGGGCCTCTGCTCGCCACCTTAATTCCTTTACCTGTTTGGTAAACTCTGTCCTTAGGTATCTCCTTTCTCTGTCAGACTTGGGTCTGAGCTACTCCTCTATCAAGGTGCATTTGTCAGCTGTTTCTGCATATCATGCACCGGTACAGGGCAAGGCTCTTGCCTAACTGAATTTGCTTCACACCATCTTGTGGGGTATCTTACATTTGAAACCTCCCATTCGGGATCCTGTCCCTCCATGGGACCTTTTGTTTATTTTGGAGAAACTTACTTTGCCTCCCTTCAAACTGGCCACGATCTGCAAGCTACGCTTTCTGTCACTGTTACTTCTGCCCGGAGATTTCCGAGCTTCATGCTCTAATTTGTAAAGAGCCTTATTTAGTTTTCCACACGGACAGGATGATCTTGCGGGCCAATCTTAAGTTTTTGCCAAAAGTGGTGTCCAAATTTACCCTGAACCAGGACATCCATTTCCCACTCTATTATTCAGAGCATTCTAATCAAGGGGAGGCTCTGCTTCGTACTCTGGACTTTCACTGGGTTCTTCATTATTATTTGACACGCACCTGGGATATCAGGAAATCTGATCAGCTGTTTGTTTCATTCAACCTGAAGACTCAAGGGGCGCCTGTCTATAAGCAGACTCTGTCTAGGTGGTTGGTTAACTGCATTGTTTACTGTTATCATAAGTACAACAAGCCTTTACCAGGATCAGTTAAAGGCCATTTTACCATTGGAGTTGCTGTCTCCTTTGCTTCCTTGAGCAACTTGTCGGTGGCAGATATCTGCGCAGCTGCCACCTGAGTTCCATCCACACTTTCATTTAACGCACAGTTTTGGACATTGCTTCCAGGCGTGGGCAGGCTTCTCAGCCTTGCTGTCCTCAGGGCCTGCTCTCCTAAGGACCCAGTTACCCGTTTCCTCCCCCACTCTGTCAAAGGGTTTGTCCTTGTACTGCTTGGGACTCTGTCCCTTGTGGTTTTAGCCTGCTGCAAAGAGCTCCACTCAAAGAAGTAAAATAAGTACAGAGTCGCAAGAACTTACACGTAACAGTAGATCTTTGAGAGGAGCTCTTGCAGCAGCCTCTTCCTCCTCTTATCCCTGATTATCCTGCTTCTCCATTCTCAGCTACCTTCTTTCTTCAATTTGAAGAACCTCCTCGGTTCTCCGATCTTTTGGCTACACCAGGGTCTCCGGTGGGAGAACTGGGGTATGGCCAGGAGACTGCTCCTTTTATACCATTGGGTGATGTCGGGAGCGGGCTGATGTCAGGGGCGGTCCCCCACTGTAGACTGCTAGCTAGAAGTTTTCCATGGGGTCCTGGCGCCTGCTGGCTTCAGTCCTTATGGTGTAGCCTACTGCAAGAGCTCCTATCAAAGATCTACTGTTGCGGTAAGTTCTTACGTAACTGTACTTTACGTACATACCGTAACTGTTGATCTTCCAGAATATCTTCAACATCGACTACCACAACCACCCACCATCTCCTGCTTTAGCAGAGTCGGAGCCTCTGGACAGCTCACTCAGTCAGTGCTGGCCAGCACCACTAGTGCTAGGACATCTCCCAAGTTGCACTGCCTATGAGATGGCTTTTCAAAAATATAAAAAGGAGGTTGGGGCTCATTGCTGATGAGAAATGGATACATCATTGAGTCAGTGACTCATTTATAATGGTTTCCAAAGGATCATCGTCAGGTGTGTCCTGGGAGCATATGGCAGTAAAGTGACTTGCTTAGCGTCACACAGTACACACGTGGAGGTTGTGGGACTCAAACCCAGGTCTGCTGGATGAACCAAGCTCATTCTTTACTCGCTACTCTAACCTCTAGGCTATACTGCCAGCCCAGTGACCTCTAACATATTACAAACATTGGATGTCAGGCTTCGAGGTCTATGTCTCCAGGCTGATCCCTTTTCCCATTTTTATGCAGTGACTGTTATGCCATGGCAGTGCATTTGCTAATCTCCAGTCTTTTAGCACCACCTCTGATTCCAGCAAGCTGTTAAATAGAGTTGTCATGGGTTCTGCTGTCTCTTTCCTGTTTCCTTTAGAACTTCGGGTGCATGTCCACTTTCAGAGCGTTAAGATCTTTCAGCACCCTTTCCTCAGTAATTGGTTCCATATTGATCCCAACACCCCATCCCTTTTGACCTTAACTTCACATTCTGGTAGATGACCCTTGTCCTCCATTGTAAATACTGAACAGAAATACTTGTTGAGTATTTCTGTGTTTGCCTTTTCCATTTCTCTGTGTGATTATTCCCTCCTTGGGGTTGTGTTTTTCCTTAATATAATGACAAATGTATCCCCTCCTCAGAGATGTGTTTTTCCATAATATACTACAAAATATCTTATTCCCCTTTCTGCTCCCTCTGCTATTTCTAACTCTGTATTAGATTTTGCTCTTTTAACCTTCTTGTTGGCTTCCCTCCTTTTGTCCTGGTGTACATCTCCTTGTATTCCTCTGACTGTCCTAGCAGATTTTGAAGGCTTTCCTTTTCTCCTTCACCACCTGTCCTACCTCTGTTGTGAACCATAAGTGTTTCCTTCTCCTGGTTTTAACCACTGTCCTGACACAGAGGTTCTTAGCCTGCAGTACCCTATGTTTAATTAGATCTTATTTGCTATCAGCCCCCACTGCTTTCCCCACCTCCTAGATTATCTCTGAGTATATTCCGCATTACCCCTCCTGAAATCCAGTTCTTTTGTTAGTGACCACCTTCTTCTTCTTGTCTCTAGTTCTTATTTTGAAGCACCCAGTTTGGTGGCCACTGGATCCCAAAGGCATACAAACTGAAACCTCCACGATGTCCCTGTTTGTTAGTAGCAAATCTAGAATAACCACACACACACCCCATTTAGACGCCTCTACCATATTTACCAGAAAGGCATCCTCCCCCCATCTGGTTCCTAGCATTAGTTGCTATTGGGATACTCCAGTCCACATCAAGCATGTTAAAGTCCCCTAGTAGCAGCACCTCACCCTCCTCTGTTTCTGATTTCCTTAGTCATATTTTTGTCAGTCTCTCCATTCTGCGAAGGTGGTCTATGAAACACACCTACCCCGATAACCAGCTCCCAAATGTGACTACCTGAACCCACAATATTTGTACACCCATGTGCTGTTCCCCGTCTTTAATCTCTGTGGCTTGTATACTGTCCTTCACATATAAAGCCACTCATTCCTAAGGATGTAAATAATTTGGAATTAATAAACTATGAATGATTCACATCTAAAATCCAAGAGGATTTGATAAAATGGGGAAGAATGCATCTCTTCTTTTTTCAGTGGGCAGAAATTATATGGATGAATATCCTATCCCGGCTGTTGTACCTTTTTCAAACCATCCCGATCTATCCAGTGAGATATTACTTTACGTCATGGATAAAAATGATTTCTAGTTCTAGTAAGGGTTGGGGGGCATATACCTGCAGTCCATTTATCATTATTACATCGATCCTTGACACAAGGAGGAATAAACCTACCAAATTAAGATTTATATGTAAAAGCTGCTTTTTTTAAGGATCATAGTCATGTGGCTAACGCCACACTGTATTGCTGCATGGAAGCGTATCAAGTTTTCTATTAATGATTTATATGACTTGGGATCCTATCCTGTTTGCATCACAGGAGAAAGCACCTCCGTTGAGTTATTTCAATACCTTCACAGCCAACACGCTTAAAGTCTGGTATCAGTTAAGGTCTCACCCTAAACTAGAATATATATTTCATTTCTGCTGATTGTTGTCAGCTGATGTGGACTTTTTACCAGCACAAATGTACCTGTCATTTAACTTTTAACCATTGGTGGCAGCTTGGTTGAAAATATATACGCCAATTCCTCGATCAAACGGGAGTGGTCCTGTTTGAAACATTAGAAACTAACTTCAGCCTTACAGGTCAGGAATGCTGCAGGTATTTACAGGTTAGGACATATATTTTACATAAGCAAAGGAAATATACAGTGTTTTCTGACCCTATTCCATCTTTATTAGAAATTATATTAGCTGTACAATGTGACTAGCCATGGGGCCATCTTGTATGAAATATTTATAAAACTTTAAGGGAGTATTTGGGCTACTTCACCCAATCCAAGGAATAAAGACCTTAATATTGCAGTACAGTGTGACTCCTGGTTGAGGTATGCTATCCCAGCAGTAAAACAAAGTCTAGCTAGAGCTGATAGGGCTGTGAAGAGCTACCAAGTGAAGAAAGTTACACATGAGAAATGTATTCATATGCCCAGGTGTAACTTGGCCATTTTTGAGGTATTGGTAATTAGATTTTTCAATATGGTTTTTGACTCCTCCTCATGTACAGTGCCAGTGTCAATTTGTTCAATTGTCCCGAAAGATGATTGCACATAGTAAACGCGCTATTCTGCGCCACAGGTGCAAAAATGCATTTTGGGCAGGTTGTGGAACATGACAGCTGTACTGTTTTGAAGGAGGTGTGCAAAATGGCAATGTTAAAATGTGGAGTGAAAATATTAAACATTGGCGACGTTTAGGGAGCATATATATAAACTGTGCAATGCACACTTTGTAATTCATTAATTTGTAACATGGACTTTTTGGGACTCCACCTCATGAATAGCACTGTCATTTCGCGGAATCGCTCTAAAGGTGATTCCACGCAGTGACCATGAAATCACCTTTTGGGACTGAGTAACAAAATGACAGTGACAGTTTTCACGAGGTGGGGTCCCAAGAACCCCATGTTGAAAATTTTGGGCAAAAATTCCAAAAAATGGCTGAGATATCAGTATAAGTTGGAAACCCCATTGAATGGCTGTATAACATGCTTACCTTTAATTCTTCAGTTCGCGGTTGGGCTTTGAAGAATGCAGGCGTGTCCCGATCCAGAGAAGATGATAGTGCCAGCCTCCAGAGGAAGTATGGGGTGGGGGTGGGGAGGTGGTGCTCAGTGGGAGGGTGGTGAGGGGGACTGCAGTGATGACGAGGGACTGTTTTAGTTTCACAGGGAAAAAACCTGACAACCAGGGACCGTTTCTAATTTTCAGCAAAAAAAACAGAAAAACATTTCAGCACATTGGGGTGGGCTCTGATGTGCCTATGAATCACCGACATGGGATTGGGCACTTCGGTTGTCTGGTCATGACTTGGGCAGGGGCACCATGGAAAAAGAAACGCGACTAGGACCGCTTTCTAATTTACAGGAAAAGAATTGCACACTGGTGGCTCCTGTGTGCCACAAGATGTCGGGCATGACTTGGGGAGGAGGGCACAGAAAATATTGAATGGCATTTTGCCATTCGCAGCTTAGAGCGGCTGCTGAACTAGCTGCATGCATGCGTTCGTGCACATGCGCAGTTCAAGATTGAATAAAGGTAACGGCCGATATAGTGCGGCTGTTATTCCATAGGCTGATCATAGCGGAGGGGTTTAAGCTCCATTGGGCTTTCTGAAGGATACTTCCAAAAGTCCAATGGAAGGGGTTCTGTGATCGGCTGTTTTCAGAACTACAGAACTCTCGCAAAATGGCTGTAGGCTCTGCCCACAGCCCTAAAAAACTGCATCTAATTCCTGGAGAGAATATGCCTAGAAATGCAGGTATCACTTCTTTCGCACTCCAGCAGTTCTCATAAAATATATGCCACAGAATTACAGGTCTGCTGGAGGGGTTGTGGGTTTACCCCGGCAGGTCTGGGTCATATTTTCTGGTCATGTTCTGTCATTGTTGTGAATTGGCAAGCCATTTTAAAAGAATTAGATGATTTGATGGGGGAACCTATTGACCTAGTGGCTGAGCTGGCTTTACTTTCGATTCCCCCCTAGGGGACATCTCAGTTGGTCTAAATCATTACTTGTGGCATATTTACTAGCAGCAAAAAAGGCTATAATGAGATGATAGATTACCTCCAAGGTTCCAACAGTGACAGAGTGGCATAAGATAGTATTGGACATTTTATCTATTGGAGAAGCTCACATTGGTGCTAAATGGCAGACTTGACCAATTTGCTATCAGATGACAACGCTAGGTGTGGTATCTGGCTTCAGTCGATGCAGAGTTTGTCTCTTTATATTTATATTTATATTGTGAAGACTTTGAAGAGGTGCTGCCACTGCGGACGGAGGGGGGGAGAGATGCTGTCCTCGGGTTAAAATACACAGGTCCTGGGACAATGTTCTATGACAATACCTTTATTTTTCATTTTGCTACTCTTGCTCTCTCCTAAGTCTGTTGGATGTTGATGCATGAAGCCATATTTAGCCGTATTAGCTGTAAAAAAAAAAAATAGGTAAGGAACCTCTACTGCACCTTGTCTGGTATTTGAATGTCTATGTATGCTTACTGTGCTTTATCTAATAAAAACTTAAGTACAAAGGAAAAAACATATAAAGCCACTCATTCTCTCACTTCAATGGAATTGCCAACCTCAAATGATCTTACCCAAATTAATCTTCACCATTCATTACTGATAGGTCTTATTGGAGGACAGGACCCTGCACAGAAATAAAAAGAGCACTGTCACTTTAAAAATTTGTGTGTGGGTGGAGACAACGTTGGGACGGCACTGCCCTTAAGGCCAGCATTCTACATGGAGTTCGTGGGTTGGCCAGTAACCGATGCCGACTCCTCCCAACCCTCAGTTCTGTTTTTTCTGCCATTGAGGAAGGACCCTGCGTGGGAATTCTGCAAACAACTGTGTCACTGTCTAGGCCTCAATTATCGGTGCCATGAGTACCGGTGCCATTTGGTGCTGGAGGGTTTTCTTGTTTTCCCTAAAGTTTAATTCGGTGCCAGATGTACTCTTATCATTTATTTATTTGTGTTTAAGCTGCAACAACGATATGTTGGGTTGGGGTGTCGCTCCAAGTCGAAGCAGTCTGGAGTTGCCCCTATGGCAACTTCATCACAGTCACAGACCCCAACAGTCATTGTTTTTCTTGCCTGGGTCCCTGCCATCCAATGGACGAGTGTGACACCTGTTTTTCGATGGATCTCCGTACCTTGGTAATTCGAGCTGCATGCTGGGGTAGGGAACCCCCGACTTTCAGTGGGCATCAGCGGATTCGGGACACCAAGACAAGAACTTCCGGCTCAACCCCTGAGCTCCCCTCCCCCCCGGGCCTATATGACTCAGTGGAATAGGAACCTTCTCTGCTCCTCTTGCCGGGGCACGAGGTTCCTGCGAGGGGTTGGTGAGGGGTCACCCTTCGCAGTCCGGCTCCTCCTCGGAGGATCGGACGACCCCCGAGGTGGAGTCAGAGCTGTATGTGGGCTCATACTTAGGCTCTCTGCACCGTCTCTGGTGCTGATGAGCAGTGCGGTGTGGCTAGTGTGTCTGAGCCTCCCCCTGTTGCCTCTTGGGGTGCTGGAGGGTCCAGGGTTTCAGGTGTGACCCAGTTGGAAGTGGCCCTTGTCTCCTCCCCTGCTTCAGGGAACAATGATGGGAGCGACCCCATTGTGCCCCTGGCTCTTTGGGCTCTGCTCGGACGTCTCTTGGGCCACTGGAGTCTCCAGCTCTGGCTTCACGTTCGGGGGCAGTGCCGTCAGCGATGTTGCTGCCCCGGACCCTGCCAGAACCACCTCTGGTTCTCCAGTTTGAGTGTGGCAGCACCGTGTTCAAGTGTGGTGCAGAAGTCTGTACCGAGTTGGTGGTTGGCACCATGATCGGTGCCGCCTCTCTTGGCAGCACCGAGGTCGGTGCCTCCTCTTTTGGCAGTGCTGCGGTCAGTGCCAGCTCTTCCTCGGCTACAGCCTGGCCACCCTCCTCTCCTGGCTCTACCTCATTAGTCAGTTCTGGTCTTCCAATGACCGGATTCTGGCCGACAAAAGAGAGCCTTGGGAGACTCTATAACCTCTTCGGGGGTGGAGTGGTTCTTCCTTCAAGGGGGGCAAGCCTGGATTCCTCCACTGGGCCTCCTAAAAGGGATAGATCTTCCTCCCAGGAGAAAAGGGTTGGTGGAACGGTCTGTGAACGTCAGCCTGCGCGTCCTAGGGCTGCTGGGAGCCGTCGTGGGGGACTGTCCAGTTTGGCCTCTCTTCCAGGGGAGAGTTCTGCAGTGGGTGAGGGCAGGAGCCTCCTGAGTTGTGCTGCACGGCTCCAGCCTCACATTCCGGAGGATAGGTGTCCCCCAGACCACTCCTTAGGGGTTGGGTGAGCTGTGGTTTTAGGTTTTTCCAATTCTTCCTCTGATCAGGGCACATCTGGATGAACCCAGTGCTCTGGCAGAGGTAGTTTCTGGTCTAGCCAGGCTATACCTCATACTCTGTCTCCCTTACCCCCTTTTCCAGGGTTTCCTAGCCCTGAAGGACCCCTTTCTTGGGAACAGTTCAGGGCGCTGGCAGCACTGTTCCCCCGTTACTTCAGGGCCATTTCTGAGGTTGTTTTTAGACCTACAACTTCAGTGCTACCTAGCTCTGAATCAGAGTCTCTCTCTTCTTTGGCTTCCTCAGTGTAGGAAGAGGACGCATCATGCCATTTTTCCTCTGTGGGGGACTTTTCGTCCTACCAGCGTTTCCTGTCAGAGATGATGAGAGAGCTCCATATGTCCCACCCGGTCGGATAGAACCCTGATCATGCGACGCTGTCATTCCTGGGGGAGTACATCGCTGACACATTGGTCATCCCTCCTTGGCCAGTGCCATTACAGGAGGCATCGCACGCCGTTTGGCTATGACCCTCTGCCCCTTCCCCTGCCACTAGGGACTTGTTCACACAGACACTGCACAGCAGTGGGGTCTCCGGTGCCATGCCTCAGCCTTCTTCAGGCCTGGGATTCCTGGACACCCCCTCTGGGCATCAGTACCTTAGTTGAGACAGCCCCCCCTGACTCAGACTCAGCCGAGTTTGACCAATGGGGGAGAAGGATGTATTTTTGGCACGTCTCCTTGTGCGGATATTGGCTCATCAGGCACACCTGGCGGCCTATGCTAGGCATATCTGTTCTCTGCTAGTGCAAGCCCTAGTAGCGCTGCCTGATGGTGAGGGAACCAGGCAGGCCATTCGCCTAACCACTCAGGGCCTGGAACTAGCAAGACATCTCTTTAGGGCTGTCTACAATGCCAATGAGATGGCTTCCAGGCTGGTAGGATATTCAGTCTGCATTAGGCGGGCTGCATGGCTTCGCCTATCCAGGTTGTCACCCCTGGCTCGACATGGGTGATGTCCTCACCTTTCCGGGGGGGTTCACTTCTTTTCCCATAGGGCACGGCAAGTTCTTCAGGGGCACCCTTCACCTCCCTAGATCTCAAGAACGTTCACCAGCCCTGTCAAGCCCTCGGGCCTAGCCAGGCCCAGATCGGTCCCCTTCTCCCATGTCTTTTTCTCCCGCTCGGGAGGCTGGAGGAATATCCTTTCCCCAGGGTTCACCTTCTTGGTACTTGGACCCATTAGTAATGAATGGTGAAGATTAATTTGGGTAAGATATACAAATTACATACTTACCGTAATTATGATCTTCCCAAATATCTTCACCATTCATTACGCCCACCCTCTGATCTGACACTGGGTGGCCCAGCCCCTTTTTTCCTCCCTTCCCTCCCTGTCCCTCTGGCCAGAGGGGAGTAAAACTTCGGGGCTTGATCCTGGGCGAACCCTGTGTCCAGGATGAATGTTTCCATCTCTAATGGTTGACAAGGTTGCTCCACTTTTTGTGATATCTCTAGGGTGGACTCCCTTAAGGGCTTTCCTAATGGAGCAGTCCTCCAGTCCTTAGAAACTGCTTCCTGTACCAATCTTCTTAGAGGACTTAACTATTCGTCTTTTGGTGAATTTTTAGAAGAACAGACACTCAGACCGGGAGGGAAGGTATGGATGGAGGCAGGAGGTAAGGAACAAGTTTATCAATATGAGAGACGAGTTCTCTCTCAGTTTAAAAAAAAAAATTATTTTCCTCTCAGTATAGCCAGGTCCCCAGGCCTCTGGCTCCTCTACTTCTACAACCCCCTCTCTCCTCCCTCTTGATCCAGTTGGATCTTGAGCCCTGGTTAATCTTTTTCCACTTGGAATCTAGTCCTTCGGGCTCCTGAGGAAACAGACCTGTAGGCTGTGGGGCTGGGGAGTGTTGGGGAGAGTTGGGCCAGTTTCTTTTCATCCACCTGTCTTCCTTTCTTCCTTCTCTTAGTTATTTTAACTTGCCCAGGGCTGTCCAGTGTTCTAGTCATCCCTATCTGTCCCTCTTTGTTTTCCCTCTGAACTAACCCTGGTTAGCCCTCTGGCTTTATTTTGTTTTTTTCCCCTATCCTTACCTATCTTTCAGGCACCCTGGCCCTCTGAATTCCGCCCCTCCTTTTCCCTGTTCCTGCCTGGTGGACAGAACTGAGGCTGGAGGAGTCGGTTGGTTATTGGCACAACCCACGAGTGCCATGTAGAACGTTGGTCATGGAGGGCGGGCGCTGCCTTGAACCTCCGCCACAAAAATTTTAAAGAGACAGCTCTTTTTATTTCCATGCAGGGTCCTGACCTCTGGTAGAACCCATTAGTAATGAATAGTGAAGATATTTGGGAAGATCATAATTGTGGTAAGTACGTAATTTGTATTTTTTGTGCCTCCCGACCTAACACCAAAGCGTGTGGCTCTATGAAGGAGATACTTTAGAATATCGAGAGTTATGATAAATAACTTTACTTTTTACTGCTAGTATTCAGTTCACATCTTACAGTCCACCAGCCTTCCCTGGCAAGGCTTGCTTTGGGTTCCTGTGGTCCAGCTTGCAAACCTGTAAGTAGTGGGAGCAGCGCTGGAGGGCACATGATTGCTTAGTAGGAAGAGTCGAGCTTGAAAACCTGTTTCCGATGACTGAGCATGCTCAGTGGAGGACTGCCTATGTATGGGAGTGAACTGAATACAAGTAGTAGAACTACTGTTACAAACAAGTAACCTGTTCTTTAGGGCAGTTGAGGAGGGAAAAGGTGAAGGAAGAGGGGAGCTCATTTCCAGGTGTGTCATGTTGTGCAAGAACTATAGTGATTTTAGGAAGATAAAATACAAAGAATAAATACAGAACTGAAGTATACTACATATATCTGACTGAGTCTCTGCCCAACTGAATTCAGGAGGAGTAATACGTGCTCTCTGTCTCTCATCCTGTAGTTGATGCTGTGTGGGATGCAGGAGATAGATATGACTGACTGGCAGAAGAACACAATCTATCGACATTACACCAAGAACAGCAAACAGATCCAGTGGTTCTGGCAGGTAAGCATGTGGATATTCATTAGTAGTTCTCACTGTGATAATGGGGCTCTGGAATTAACCTTTTCCTCGGAATGCATGTCCTCTTTTTTTTAAGACTGTAGTATCCATGGCAGCCCAGCTGAGATACAATATCTCTTGTTCAGCGAAGTCCAGGAACTGCCCTGGTTTTTTTACAGGTGGGAGGGACCGAGGCCCATGGGGAACTGGTATCTTACATAGACAGTGTCGGCAGATAAGGGCCTATGGCCCACCCAGTCTGCCCATTTAAGTTTGTAAATTCAGTTTATGTTTTCCAGGAAGTCTGTTGCCCCTTACCCCTGACCTCCAGAATTCCTTTATGTCTATCCCATGCATTCTTAAATCCCGTGATTGTTTCAGCCCCCACCACTTCCTCTGGCAGGGGTGTTCCACTTGTCCACCACCCGCTCTGTGAAGAAATTCTTCCTCACGCTTCCTCTGAATCGCCCTCCCTCCAACTTCATCCCATGCCCTCTAGTCCTGGAACATCTTTTTCGCTTAAAATAGTGCTGCCCTGCACCCTGTTCCTCCCTGTAAGATACTTGTATGTCTCTATCATATCCCCTCTCCTCCCCTCCTCCAGGGAGTACATGTTCAGTGCCTCAACCTGTCCTCATAGGACTTGTGATGCAATCCATGCACCATCTTTGTTGCCTCCTCTGAACCTTCTCACCCTGTCTATGTCCTCACGAGGTAAGGTCTCCAGAACTGCACAGTGTACTCCAGGTGCGGCCTCACTAGTGTCTTGTATAGTGGAATTATGACCTCCTTTTCCTGCTGGTGATGCCCCTGCCTATGCATCCCAGCATCCTATTTGCTTTACCTGCTGCCTTGTCACACTGTTTCCTACCTTGAGGTCATCAGAGATGATAACTCCAAGATCCCTTTCCTGCTTGGTGCATGCTATATCCTCACCCTAACTGATATATTGTGCCAGGCTTTTGTGCCCCATATGCATTATCTTGCACTTCCTTGTCATTGAATTTCAACGGCCAAACCCCTGACCATTCTTCAAGTTTCTGCAGGTCCCTTCTCATTCTGTCTACACCCTCTGGTGTGTTTACTCTGTTACAGAGCTTTGTGTCATCAGCGAACAGTGAAATTCTGCCTTCTAGGTCCTGCGCAATGTCACTGATGAAGATATTGAATAGTACCGGTCCCAGCACTCTTGCTCGAAGTCAGTGAGCTAGTGGCTGTTTGGGGAGTTTAAACAGGATCTCCTAGCTTCTGATCCCTGACTCTTAACTACTCTGCCACACTGATTACATAGAGTGTTTTATTTTACTACCGCTCCAACAAGGGACCTTGTTGATAGAAAATTATAGGGGGAACAATCAGAAATAAGGTTGCTAACCTGTGGTGGGCATCCCTGCGTATTGCAACTAAGATCCCAGAGTGCAGTGACCAATATCCCTTGTGTTCCCAGGTACTATGACTGACATCTCTCGGTACCACATCCAGCACCCTGGGTACTGTAATGAGCATCCCTAGGTACTGCGTTAGCCTCCACTTAGGGTTAGTGTTGGCCCAAAGCAGGATTATCTTTGACCCAACGGCAAGATTACCATTGGCCCCAAGGCAGAATTATCATTGGCCCAAGGGCAGGATTATTGTTGGCCCCATGGCAGGATTTTCTTTGGCTGCAGGGGTAGGATTATCCCATGTGATGGGGGCTGAAAAGATCAAAATTCCTTTTGATGAGGAGAGTACACCTGAGTCTTGTGTCCAGTCTCTGCTCCACCTTGTCTGTGTAGCAATAAGACACAACAGGATGTTAGTTGTGCTGCCACAGCTGCATGCCCAGGGGGCATAGAAAGGCAAGAGACAGCAGGTCGATTGTCTTCAGACCCTGGAAATACAGTCAAGGCAGCACAACCAACAGTCTGGAGTGTCTTAATGCACTTATAAAATGGGTTTTCTGGTAAGAATGTCCCTCTTGTCAAGAAAATGCTCCAAACCTTACACCTGCATCTCTACATAGGGTTGAAATCCTGCAGATAATGCAGTTTTTCACGTCTTGCGCTATGCCCAAATAAAAAAAACATAGAATTCATGACTGTCTTCATGATAAACCTGTTTTCCGTGTCCTCATAAGCAAAAAAGTGCTTTACTTGGCAGTCATGCACTGGCAGTGATTTTCCTGATGGAGCAGCTACCAGATGAGAAACAAACCCCTTGGCAAACATTCAGCGCCAGAAAACACGTCCCACTGGTCCAGCATTTACTTACTCGATGGGAAAAGAAAGAGAACCAAAGTAGTTAAGGGCACATAGGCACGTCAGCATGGGCGGCCCTGTCTTACAGAAGCTTCCTATGAGATCCTGATGCTGATGACTTACAGTCCAGTGTATTATGGCTTTATGGAGATACCACCGAAGATCCAGAAGTTGCTGAGCCTACTGTCCTCAGTGTGAGCATGCATATTGTCACACTATTCCTGCAGGTTTTTAACTTTATATTTTTTCCCGTTTCTCCTCTTCAACTGCAAGGCCCTCCTTCCACCTGTCCAAACTCTCCATAAGAGTCCTCCAGTGGTCCAACCCGCCACCAGTTTCTGCTCGACATCCTCTCTGGAATCCCAACCATACACCACAGCTTGTCCCTTTGAATGGGCCCCCCAAGTTTTTCAAGTCTGGAGGAGGAGGATACTTTACTCAATGGTTGAGGTCTGGGAGGAGAAGCTAGCAAGGCACAAAGGAGTCTGTAGGGCCCCACTGTGGCATTGGGATGGAACAGCTTCATCTGCCTAGGGCGGCTGGGGTATTGTTTCCCCACTAAGCCCTCCTTTATCCTTCCCCAGGTGTGGTCCACATGAGTGACCTGGCAGAATGCCTGTCGGGGCCATTGGAAGGGTGACTGAGCCCATCCCTACCTTTGGAACTCCCCTGCCGGCCCCACTCTGGGCATGTGACGCCTCCGCATCACTCACCAGGCAAATGGGATTATGCTGATGTAAGATTGCTCCAGAGGGATCACTTATTCCTTCTCACATTATATGCCCTCCCTCAAGCTTCCAGGGGGCATTCATGCAGTGAAAGAGGTGCCTTCCCTGCTAGAGGCAGGATGCATTGAAGATTGACCTCAGATGTCCTGGTCTCAGGGCACAAACACGGGTTACTTGATTGACAAATGGTAGCGCTACCACTGCACTAGTCAGGCTGTGCAGATTTTATCGGTCTCTATCAGTAAACTCCCTGCTGTTTCCCATTATTTGTCCTGTTCCAATGGTAGATTTATCCTTGGTACCGTTTAAAGTTTTGCTGGAGTCTTCATTGGACCCAACATCACTACCAATGGCATGCCTGGCTCCAGTGATTGTACCATCCTTGGTGCAAACAGATGGTCAGCTATAGCACTGTGTGGCATCAGTGGAACTGTTTCCAGAGCTGCGTTCTGCACCAGCCTTGATACCATGCTGTACACTGTACCATTTTTCAGACAATGTGCTGCAACATTCACTTTGCCTTACTCAATGCCCAACCTCCTTTATTTATTTTATTTAATTTATTTATTTGTATTTCGGATGACACCTTTGAGCCGAGGGCTCTTTTACAAAGGGTCCATGTCAAAGCAATAAGGACAATAAGGTACAAAACATAACATGATCATTAGGAACTTACAAACAAAACAAAAAAAAAGACAAGTACGGTTACAATAATAAAAGCCAAAGGCATTGTCAAGGAATTGTGTTGCAAGTTAATTATACAGTACAAGTCATAGGTGGCTCAGTGAAGCTTTGTTAGGAGTGAGTTTGTGGGAAAAGAGAAAGAAGAGTGGTGGTGAGGGGTGGTATAGGAGAGAGAGAGGGAGAGGGAGGCGGGGAGATAGGGAAGGCATTGTGTTGGGTATGTGGTAGATGGGAAATCCTTTGCTGTCCATATGCCCATTATGGGCTTGGCTGCTTTATTGCGGTCCCCATCAGCTCTGTCACACAGCCTTTGGACACTGGATAACTTGTGACCATCTTGGTGCACATCCCTAAAATCACAGCAACACCATCTGGTTTGGGTATTGCTCTCCCCTCCTCTCTGGGAAGCTGTATCAGCTACCATCCAAATGTTGTAGCAGGCTGATCTGCAGCATCCCAAGTTCTCATTTGCCATAACCAGAGAGCCCCAAATCCCTTGCAGCTGATGTCAGAGCTGCACTGGGATATTCAGTAGCCTGCAGTGCATGTTAGAACTTTTATAAGCTCAGATCAAATATTTGCCTATCCCACTGTTCTGTGTGACTATAATTAATCCCAGGAGGACAGCAGGACCAGCAAACAAAAGGTTAGAGCTCAGAAAAACTCTTAACATGCACTGCAGGCTGTTGAATCTCCCACTGCTGCAATCCAGTTCTGACATCAGATTCAGGGGATTCTGGGATTTTTGGTCTGCTTGCAAGTCAGCAGAATCAGCCTGATACATTTACTATACTGCAGTAAACAGTAAGTAAAAAAAAAAATGTTTTCCCCCACCGATTGCAGACTGGGACCAGCCCACAGTGGGTGTGGGGTTCTCAATGCTGACTGTTCTCCTTTAACTATCCTTAGTGCTCCTGCAAGACTGGTTTACTCTTTGAAATATTTATCATTTGATGTCTCTGGACTGCAGTTTTTGCTGAGTTTCTGTTGCTACATTTGGTCTTTTTTCTGGATCATCATCTGGTTATTGTTTAAGGCTTCCTTGGATTTATCCCTGCTGATGTCATCCACTTGGGAGTCCTTCATTTGGGCAGGTGTCCAGTTGTGTTTGATTTCTCATTTGTCTACATTTAAACTTTCAAAATGTTTTGGAGAGTTTGCATTCACAATGAGGATAGCTTCTTGGTAACCGGTTAATGACATGTCCTTAGCAACCAGTTGTTTGCCTGATTAAGACAATTCAGCCACTGTAGTAGATTCCAGTTCCACTTGATTCTGATTGTACTTTGTATGTTAATATGTCCCCCGGAGCCACTCTTTGCTGTCTAAGAGTGGTTTCATGCGCATTCAGCTTGAACGAGAACAGTGAAGCGAAGCTGAGCTGTTCTGGCTCAAGCTGAAGGCAAGTGAAACCACTCTGATACAGGAACGAGTGGCGGAAGGGAACATATTAGTACATTATTGATCGAGCGTGATCAATAATATAATTTAAACAGAAAATCTTCCCTGAACGTGCCCATCTCCAGGGCATCTGCTCGTGAGACACTCTTCACAGAATAAGAGTGTCTCAAGCGCAGAGGAAAGGAGTGCTCTGATTGGCCGGGAGCGCTCCCTCAATCTATAATCATTAACATAGAAATATAATAAATGTTAGGAAGAAAAAGGCCCAGTGGCCCATCCTTCCTATCCTTCAAGTAAATTTACTATTGGGGCCAAATACTGCTTAGTGGGGACATCCTAGGATTACACACTGATGTTTCATTTAAGCAAGATAAGTAGTAATGTTTGTGTGTGTGTGTGTGTGTGTGTGTGTGTATGTGTGTATATATATATATATATATTTTTTTTTTCAACTTTATCTCTTCTCTGGTCCCATAAACCTCTCTCCAATGGGGCACACAGAGCCTCTCGTCTCCCGCCTGGCCTGAGGACCTCCTGGACTAGTCTGCTGCTCCTGGGAGCTCTCCTCAGTCTCCACTGACCACACCTCCCTGGCTCTGAGCTCCGGGTGGGACCGCCTTTACTCCTCCGGCGCTCTATCTATAGTCTAGAAGGGCAGCCAGGGAGTGGAGGAGAGAGAGACAGCAACCATTCATGTTGGACCCGGTGGTGGGCATGTGGGACATTCTCTGGTCCTGCCTTCGCCTGTCCAGGTGCCAGGGTTTTTTCTGCTCTTCGTTCCCGGAGGCGTGGACGTACAGTGACAGCAGACATGTGATGGGCACGTTCCCTCACCCGTCCACAAGCCATCTGCCGCTGCTTCCATACCCCAGTAATGTATCTCCTGCTTGTTGTGATGCTCCCAGTCTCCACTCGGAGCTGCTGTAATAGCGGGAGACACAACCCACCCACCCCCAGGAGAGGAGAGCAGTCCTCTGGACGCTGAATCCTCTCCTGACCCTGACAACCCCTGATGACCTGAGCTCATTCCTGAACCCGGGTCACTGGCATGGCTTGAGGTGTGGCGTCCAGCGGGTCGACCCCCATGGAGCCTTGATTCTACCCCCCAGGTGGGGATGAGGTGAGGCCTGTACACCCCAAGCTTCTAGTTCCATTGGGCCCCCGGCAGGACAGGCAGGAGAGAGCTGTGGGGTCTGCACCATGTGCTCCATCTTCGCGGTGCTTGGGGAGCTGTTTTTCCTTGTTCTCGGGGGTGTGACGTGCACCCAGACGTCAAGGCACTAACGCCAACGTCCATCATGCCCCAACGCCTCAGAATGGCTTTGGTGCTTGCTGTGCCCCTGGTCTCCACCAGAGGCCAGTCAAGCCGAGCCTCGTCTCCCCTCCCTCCCTGGAGAAGGCAAGCAGTCTTTGGATGCTCGAGCCTCCTCCTCGGCCAGCTCCATCTCCCTGGGCACATTCCAGAACCCAGGTTGATGGTGTTGTAAGCGGTAGTGCTACCACTGCACTGGCAGTCCGTCTCTCAAGGGCCACTTTGACCAGCCGGTCACTGTGACCCTGCAGGAAAGTATCCTATTTGTCCGCCCAGAGCCGGCGGTCATCCTGACGACCGATGCCTCTCTCATGGGCTGGGGTGCCCACCTGGGGGAACAGAGTCTACGTACTCTGGACTCCCAAGGAGTCCTGGTGTCACATCAGCCTGCTGGAGCTTAGGGCAGTTCAGCTGGTGCTGACTGCTTTTGCTCCACACATTCAGGGTCAGGTGGTTCAGGTCCAGACAGACAACACCACAATCATGTCCTGCCTCAACAAGCAGGGTTGGATGCACTCCCTTCCTCTGTGCAGGGAAGCTCTCCGCATGTGGACCCTCGTGCACAGCTTGGAGGCCGATATCCTGGCCATCCATGTGGCCAGTGTCTGTAACCAGCTGGCAGACGGTCTCAGCCATGTGGGTGAGTTGTCTCACAAGTGGTCTCTCCACCCAGAGGTTGTACACGACCTGTTCTCCCAGTAGGTTATCTGGTGGATCTGTTTGCCTCCAGGGAGAACACAAAGCTGAGGCTGTTCTGTGCCTTCCCCCCTCAGCTGGGAACGCTGCAGGGGATGCCATCTCGATGGCCATGACCCAGGGCCTTCTCTATGCCTTCCCTCCATTTCCCTTGATCCACAAGGTGCTGCTCAAGGTGAGGAGGAACAAGGCATGGCTGATCCTGGTGGCTCCGAACTGGCCATGCCAATTCTGGTACCCTGATCTCCTCAGCCTTAACAGCAGGCTCCCAAGGTGTCTCCCTCTATGCTCAGACCTGCTCTCCATCAATCAAAGGAAGGTACTCCATCCATAACTTCAATTCGTGCACCTGACAGCCTGGTTCCTGAGCGGCTAGAGTTCCAGGCATTGTGTCTCTCCGAAGATGTCCTTGCTGTGGTCGAAGCATCTTGGAAGGAGTCAACCTGAAAATGCTATGCCTTTAAGTGGAAGAGGTTCTTCATTTGGTGCCAGGGCAAGGGGCTCGACCTCTGTCCTTGTTTGGTGGATAGCATTCTTGACTACCCTTGGTCCCTCTCCCAGTCGGGCCTTCGGTCGACGACCCTTAGGGTGCACCTGGCAGCTATCTCTGCTTACCGGGTGCTGGCCAGTCAGCAGTCGGTACAGGAGAAGGTGGTCAGATGCTTTTTAAAGGCCTTGACTACATTTCCTCTCTGGTGTGTGAACCACCACCACCTTGGGACTTGTTGCTGGTGTTGGTAAAGTTCATGGGCAAGCCATTTGTACCAATGCATAGGTGTAATATGTCTCACCTGTTGTAGAAGACCATCTTCCTGGTGGCTATCATGTCAGCCAGAAGGATCAGTGAGCTCCAGGTGCTCTCGGTGGAGCCTCCTTACCTGGTCTTCCACAGGGACGAGGTTGTCCTTCTCCCCAACCCGAAGTTCTTCCCGAAGGTTGTGTTGGATTTTTGCCTTAACCAGGTGATAAGTCTCCCGGTGCACTTACACCAGCCACACCTCGGAGGCCGAGCATAGGCTCCATACCTTGAACCTGTGTCGAGCGCTCAACTATTACAAGGAGCACACGGCTGGAGTTCAGAGAGAGGTTTGCAAGCTACTTGTCACCTACACTGAAGCCACACCTGGCAGACCGGCAGCTAAGCAGACAGTTGGCAGGTGGATTGTATCCTGCATCGACTTCTGCTATAGGTTGGCAGGTAGGGAGTCTCCCATAGAGTAAGGGCTCATTCTGCCTGTCATACTGCTGCCTCAGTGGCTGCTTCCAAGGACGTCCCTATCCAGGAAATCTTCAGCTGCTACCTGGGAGTCAGCACACACCTTCATTTCCCACTACCCCATCGACCTTGAGTCACACCAGGATGCTGGTTTTGGGGCCTCAGTTCTCCAATCTTTATTCCCTAAGTAGGGGGTGTGTGCCTTGCCCCCTTCTCCCGGAGAATTGCTAGGAGTCTGCCACAAGTATAGATAAGTACACCATATCCATGTCCCTAGAAAAATAGCTTAGTCACCTGTAACAGTAGTAGTATAGGAGTTGTATATGGTGTACATCCACACAGACCCACCCGACCGCCCCTGGCTAGTGGCACACTGATCTGGCTTCCAGCACGCAAGATACATAGATACATAGACCTGATGTCACGGGGGATTGCCGAGGGAGTTACCATCCGGGTGGGTGGGAGGAGCCTGCTTGAAGAAGTTCCGGCAATCCTTAAAGGGGAAAAGACACCGCCAGAAGTGTGGATGTACATCATGTACCACTCCTAGAAATACTGTTACAGGTGAGTAACTTGTTTTTACTCACCATAGTAATGTTTTTTTTTTTTTCGTAAAAGTGACCTGCAAACTTAGCTGCAGCCTGCTCTCTTCCCCAAATACCTTTCCATGCTGCTGCAGGAGTCAGTGGCTGCTATGACTGACGTTATTGGGGCAATATTTATATTTTAAATCATTGGTGAAATTGAGCACTGAACCCAGAAGTGCCGCATGGGTCCTGATTGAGCACGTGCAAGGTCTAATGGGTATTCCACCAATTTAGTGACGTAAATAACACTGCTGCTATGAATATAACAACAGTGGCTGGAACTTAATATACATATTTTATTGCTTCCACGGGGGCCTTGATGCCTAAAATAACACAGCAACACATGGACAGGCCGTTGCTGTATTATTTTAGGCATCAAGACCCCCGTGGAATCAAAATAAGGTGCCTCTTGTAGAGTGTGCCCTAAGACCTCTTGGGGGCAATGGGGCAATTTACCAGCTTCATCACAACAGAACTGTATGCAGGAGACTATCCAGTGAGAAAAGATTCTCCTGAAGTTATATTTTCATGTACCAAATGTCTTGAAAATGTTGAATTAAAACAGCAGATAACCTGTTTTAATAGCAGATTAATGGCTCTAGAGGCAAGTCAATTAGAAATGGCAGCTAGATTTAAAACAAGCAATGAAACTGAATCTCTAATATATACGGGTTTAACTAAAGAAGGTAGTAGTAATGCAAGTTTATCTAATAGCATCGACCCTTCATTGGTACAACTTGTAGTTGACATCTCTACAGATAATACTATTCAGGTTAACCAAAATAAGAAAAGACTAAGAGAGCCTGAAACCTTTGCTGAAGACGAATGGTTTAATGTTCAGAATGCAAAAGCTCCTAGAAAGGGTACATTTGAGATTCCATTAACTAATTGCTTTGACATTTTCAATAGTTCTGGAGTATTTATAGAAGGACAAACGTATACAGATCAACAAATATTACCTATAGTCACCGCCAATCCCCCAAATTATGTTGAAGGATTAGGAACGTCTCATAACCCTTTCCAAGGGCTTTCTAACTCTAATGATGTCATTCAAAACAATATGAATATCCAGGATATGGATACCCACCAATGGATTTTATAGACAGACCGAGTAAGATAGATCAATATTTATTGGCCATATTAACTGCAAACTCTGCTAACCATGTTGTTAACAGACCATGTATGTCACAGTCCCTTTTCCCTGAGAGTTCTAGTGCAAATTATGTTACTCAAAATCATATGCTCATACAGAATATGGAAACTCCCTGCATGGAAGACAGAAATCTTATAGAGCTACAGCCTGTGCAAATGTTAAAGTCAGTATATGTATTGGGAGACTCCTTAATAAAGCACTCAGATAGAACGGTTTGCAATAGAGATAAAGAGAATAGAACACTGTCTTCTTTTGGGGGGGCTAAAATCAATGATATAACTTTAATGT
Source organism: Neoceratodus forsteri (assembly GCA_016271365.2). Taxonomy (NCBI): domain Eukaryota; kingdom Metazoa; phylum Chordata; order Ceratodontiformes; family Ceratodontidae; genus Neoceratodus; species Neoceratodus forsteri. The sequence goes on along the minus strand of CM028130.1, from coordinate 1,008,792,872 downwards.
TGGCTAATATTCTGGAAAACTCAAGCGAGCCCCTTGTAATAATTCATGTTGGTGCCAATAATATATTTAAGGAGTCATTACTAAAGATAAAACAAGATCTTGTAGCAATGTACAATAAACTTAAACTATTAAATCGTAATGTTACTTTTTCTGAGATACTTCCAGTCCCAAAAGCTTGTAAATCAATTGATGGAAAAATCAAAATGTTTAATAATTGGCTTAGAAACTGGTGCATAAAACAACAGTTAGGGTGTATCACCCATTGGAATGAATTTCAAGATCAGAATGAAGTATATTCATGGGATGGATTACACTTGAGCAGAAATGGAAATTAAATTTTGGGGAAGCATATTGTTTTATATACTGACAGACATTTAAACTAACTACTCGGGGGGGCTATAAGATCTTGGAGACTCTGAACAATTGTAATAAGGGAAGCAATAATGGGGGGTGTTGGTAAATAGTCCTAATAATAATACTGGGATCAATAAAGTTAAAGATATTCATGAATCAGAAACTTGAATAAAAATCTGATGATCATATTACTTGTAAATGCCCATAGTCTAAATGATAAGATTGATGAATTAAGGGCCGTTTTAACAGATACAAGATTGATATATGTGGAGTCTGTGAGACATGGTTTAACAATGAGGACTGAATACAGATATTGACGGATACACTAAAATCTACAAGCATTGTCCAATTTCTAAAGGTGGAGGAATTGCTATATATATAACTAACAAATATAAATGTTCACCAGCAAACTATAAAGTTACTGAAAATAATGAAGCTGAATTGTTAGGGACTAAGGTACTGATATCAAATAAGTATAGCCTGACAATTGGACTTAGATATAGAGCCCCAAACTTAAATAGTAATGATAATCTGTTCATGTATAATATAGAAAAAATGGTTATTACAGATAATTACATATTAATGGGAGATTTCAATTTTCCTAAAATCGATTGGGTAAACAGCGCATGCACAACTGAACTTGAAAAAAGATTTTTGGACTTCTGTACAGTAAACAATTTGGAACAACTGGTTCAGGAACCAATGAGGGGAAATAATATCTTAGATCTGTTTTTATCAAATATGACAGACGACATAACCGAGGTCAAAGTAATAAACCCCCATCTACTAGTGATCATTATATGGTTTTAGTTAAGGCTAATATAACATGTGACTATTTGAGTAGAGGCTGTACATATTAAAATTAATAAATATTTAGAAGAATGGAATTGGGCTGCAGATTTTTCAAACTGTAATTTGGAGACTATTTGGCATAAATTTCAATCCAAAATAAATTATTGTATGAAATATTGGGTACCACACAGGACTAAATATAAAATTAATAATAACAAAAAAACTCCCTTTTGGTGGAACAAGTCCATAAAACGGAGCATAACAAGGAAAAATAAACTTTATAGAAAATACAGTCTACTAAAAATTTAGCAATTTATACAGGAGCCGTTAACAAAAGTAAAAGTTTAATAAGGAAAACAAAAAAACAACATGAAGAGAAACTAGCTCTATCAGCCAAGGATAATAAAAAACACTTTTTATAATTACATAGGTTCCTTGAAAAACAGTACTTCAAATATAGGACCCCTAATCACTACTGATGGAGTTATCACTGATGAAGTAGAAATGGCAACAGAACTAAATAGATACTTTACAAGTGTTTTCAATAAGAAAGATAATATGGTGTCTTCTGGTTGTAAGTCCTCTGAAGAATTTAAACCTTTTACTCAAAATGATGTAAAACATGTCATTATAAATATTACGTCTGATAGTTCTGCTGGTCCGGATAGAATCCCATCTATTTTTATTAAAAATACTGTAAACCAGCTTAAGGGACCTTTGGCATACATGTTTAATATCTCGTAACAACAGGTTTAACCATACCTATATGGAATCAAGCAATTGTTATCCCCCTATATAAAAAAGGGAGTAGAAATTTGGTTCAGAATTATAGGCCTATAGGCCTATAAGCCTGACTGCAATATTTTGTAAAATCTTGGAAAGACTCTTAAAGAATAGAATTATTGATCATTTATCTGTCACTGGACAGACTGATTTTACACAGCATGGGTTTGTTAAGGGGTGATCATGTCATACTAACCTACTAAGCTTTTTTGAGCCAGTAAGTGAAGCTCTGGACAGTGGCCTTGCAGTGGATATAGTCTTCTTGAATTTTTCCAAAGCTTTCGATTCTGTGGCACATGGAATATTAATCCAAGAGTTAATAAAAACAAATATACATCATCTTATAGTAAACTGGATCAAAGCATGGCTAACTGATAGGAAACAACAAGTGTCTTTAAAGGGTTATTTATTGACATGGGAGAGTGTGACCAGTAGCTTCCATCAAGGATCTATATTGGGGCCTGTACTTTTCAACATAATGGTATCTTCCTTACTACCCTTAAATAATCAGTGTTGGATGGTAAAATACGTGGATGACTGTAAACTCTGAGGCATTGTAACTGATCAAACTTCTGCTCAGAATTTCCAAGAAAATCTCACATATTTAGAATCATGGTCCATTAAAAACAAATTATTATTTAATGTACAAAAATGTAAAGTGATGCATCTTGGTAAGCGAAACAAATGTTTTTCTTACACTTTTAATAATACAGTATTACAGACAATTGATAATGAAAAAGATTGGGGGTTACCTTTTCTAACGATTTCTCCTTTGAAACGCATACTACTAATATAGTTAAGAAGAGCAATCAGATTTTGGGCTGCATTTTAAAAAATATTAAAAGTAGAAGTGAAAAGGTAATAATCCCTCTTTTTTCAAGTTTGGTTAGGCCACATCTTGAGTATTGTTCATCAGTACGTGGCCCATCTTCGGTTAGGGGTAATAAATTAATAGAAGGTGTGCAACGCAGAGTTACAAAACAAATCAAAGAAGTCAAGGGGCAGAATTATGGTTGTAGATTAAATAATCTTGGGCTTTTTTCTATGCAGTATAGGAAACTAAGAGGAGATCTGATTTTAGTTTATAATGCTTTTAATAATAATAGGATATTTGAAACTACAGGATTATGTCCAAATCCATCTACGACATCTGCAAGGTCTCATAATAAAAAATTAAGCGGAACTCAAAATAAGACTAACAATAGAAGTCAGTGGTTTACTCAAAGGGTCATATTAGCATGGAATGCGTTACCCGAGGATATTGTTGAAAGTAATTCTGTAAGCATTTTTGAAAGAAAACTAGATTTATACATGGGTCAACAAAATATATTTTCCACCAATGAGAGGTGGCAAGCTCATAAAAGGCATCACTGCCTACTGAGTTTGTAAACTACCTATGAACCTAGGAATTCTGGTTTGCCTTTCCCTGCTTCACCATGAGTGACAAAAAAGCTGAGTGCTACTGGACCTAACATCCTTTGTCTGGTCTAAGTAATAACCTGGTGCCCTTTTGACATCCAGGTAGTAGAACTTCTCTTTCCCTTTGCTGGCTTTTTGAGTAAAGAACACAGGGAGGGCAATTGACTGATTCAGTTGGAATTCAGATACCACCTTAGGAAGGACTTTACTGTTTATCTTTAGGACTACTTTGTCCCTATGAAAAATTACGTAGTTTGGATCTGTGCGGAGGGCTTGGCACTCACTCAACCTTCTAGCAGATGTTATGGCCACTAGGAACATTGTTTTCCAAGTGACATACTTAAGTGCAGCAGTGGCCATAGGCTCAAAAGGATCCTCCATCAATTGAGCAATACATACCTTTACAACCCAGGGAGGGACAAGGGTTCCTCACAGGTGAGTATAGGTGATCTAGATCTTTGAACAACTTTTTGAAAATGGGTTGTGAGGCCATGGACCTGTCTTTGTCAGCTGATGTGCAAGTTGATACTGCTGCCAAATGCACCTTCAGGGTTGAGAGCCACTGACACACAGACTGAATGTGGACCAGGAAATCCAGGACTGTAGACAGGCTTGCCTGGAGACGGTGTATCTGCCTTTGAGCACACCAGAAAGAAAATCTTCTCCATTTTGAAGCCTGTGTTTTCCTTGTTGCTGGTCTTCTAGAAACCTTCAGCACATCAATTGCTTCTGATAGATTTAGATCCGAAAACTCCAGCTCTTCAAGAACCATTACTCTGAGGTGTAGAGTACTGAGGTCTGGAAATGTTATCCTACAACAATGTCAACTGGTTGTATCTTAGTGGCAGATTGATAAGAGGTTTACTGGAAAGGGACAGGGGCATGGAGTACTAGGTCTGCCTGACCCAGTCTCGTGCTATGAGAATCATTGTTGCTGACTCCCTCCTGAGCTTTATGAGTACCCTCAGCAAGAATGGGAATGGAGGGAAGGCATGTAGAAACTCCCTTGTCTAGTCCAGGACCAGTGCATTCTCTGTGACTGATCCCATTGCTGGGGTCTGCAACAAGAGTAGGAGTTGGTTGTTCTCCCAGGAAGCAAACGGGTCTATTTCAGGTGTTACCCAATGTCTGAACACTGATGCCAGGTCCTGGTGAGTCCACTCATGGTTCCCTTGGCTGATTCTGCTTCCAGATCTTCATGGCTTCTATACGTAATAATAATAATCTTTATTTAAATTAAGCGCCTTTCAGAATATGAAGGCGCTGTACATAAAAATTAGGAAAATCAATAACAAAAACAGCAATATAAAACAGTCTGTAGAGATCCTTATCAATAAATTAATTAGAATAAGCCTGGTGCCACAAAAAAGTTTTGAGCGCCTGTTTAAAGCCCCCATGGTCACGCACTCCTGAAACTGACGGGGTAGAGAATTCCAGAGGGCTGGGGCTGCGTACATAAATGCAAGGGCCCCTGAGGATTTTAAAGATACCCTCGGAATCTCCAGCAACCCCTTGTCAGCCGAACAGAGCTGTCACTCGGGGCAATAAGGTACCAGAAGCTCTTTCAGGTAGTCAGGGCCGAGTCCATGTAGGGCTTTATACGTCAGTAATCTGACTTTGAAAGTGATTCGCCACTGAATTGGCAGCCAGTGCAGTTCGTGCAGCACCGGTGTAATGTGAAATGACCGGGAAGTCCCTGTCAACAACCATGCCGCAGCATTCTGCACTAACTGCAGGCGGCAGATAGCAACCCCCGGTAGCCCTAAGTAAAGGGAGTTGCAATAATCAAGGCGCAAGGTCACAAAGGCGTGGATCAGCGTGGGAAGGTCACCAGATGGAACAAGGTGCTTGATCCTAGTGATGTTCCTAAGATGGTAAAAGGATGACTTGACTGCAGACACCTAAGATCGCAGTGTCAGCCCGTCATCAAATACCACCCCCAGTTCCCGCACCCGTTCGGAGGTAAGGAGATGAGAGCCCCCCCAGAAAAAGTCCAGAAGGCTGACCAGCCCCCACCCTTCTATCCAGCAACCCAGATCCACAGCCATCACCTCAGTCTTTCCCGTGTTCAGCTTCAGCCAGCTGGAATTCATCCAGTCTTGGATTTCAGCAAAGCAGTTGTTGAATATCGAGAGAGCACTATCCTGGTCAGGTGCAAAAGACAGGTAGAGCTGGGTATCATCAGCTTAGCAGTGAAACTTCAGCCCATACTAACTTACAGTGTCTCCAAGTGGCAGCATGTACACGGCGAACAACATGGGAGACAACGCTGAGCCCCGGAGAACCCCACGTGACAGAGAGGGAGGGTCAGAGGAATAAATCCCAGACACCATTCTCAGAGTTCTGCCAGTGAGGAAAGATTTAAACCATCTGAGGACTGTACTAGTCAGGCCACAGATGAACCTCAGGCGCTCAAGGAGCACCCCATGGTCCATGGTGTCAAAAGCTGAAGAGAGATCAAGGAGCACCAAGATGGAGCGGCTTCTCCGCTCTCTAGCCATCAGCAGATTATTGAGCACCTGAACCAGAGCAGTCTCGGTACTGTGTCTCTTTCGAAAACCAGATTGGAGAGGTTCGTAGATGTTATGGATGGTCAAGTGGTTCTCCAGCTGTACAGCCACTACTTTCTCAATTACCTTCCCTATAAAGGGGAGGTTTGAGATTGGTCTGTAGTTAGCCAGAGAGTCTGGGTCCAAGGAAGCCTTCTTCAGGAGGGGTGTCACCACCACCTCCTTCTGGGAGCTAGGAAACTCACTCGAGTCAAGGGAGCACCAGACTCTCTGTGCCAGGATCGGGACGATGATGTCACAACAACCCATAATTAGGGAAATTGGACCCGGGTCCAAACTACAGCACATAGGGTGCATACCCCGGACAATCCGCATAACATCCACGAACTCCGGCCGGTCAAAGGTACTCCAGGAAACAAGAGGGACAGTGACCAAGCACTGATCAATAGCATCCCCCATAGGGCGAGTCAAGAGAATCTCCACCCTGATGTCAGCCACCTGATTCGCAAAGAACCAAGGAAGCTCATTGCACTCCAGTTGCAAAAAGGCTCTTCGAGACTGCACACAGGCTGGGTTGCACAGCCTTTCCACAGTTCGAAAGAGCTGGGCCGGTCGGTTCTGAGGAGATGACCTTATTATAGGCCAACACCAGAGCCTCTGGATGCCTGCCTGCCGCAGAAAAGTCTGAGAGGTCAAGTACCGCCGCTAGGCCTTCAGGGCTCACATCCCATAAAGGGCGGTAACTGACCATCTCCACAGGGGTAGGCCTATGAAGGGGGGGCGCAAAAATTGAACCTCACGGTGCAAGGATCAGACCAACCGACAGGTTCCACCCCCAAATCGGAGGCTTCGATCCCTAAGAGGAAAACCAAATCAAAGGAGTGACCACGTTTGTGAGTAGCAGAGGTAACAATCTGTGTGAGGCCCGGAGATGTCATCAACTGGAGGAAGTGTTCTCCAAATTGCGAGAGTTCGTCATCGACCAAGGCGTTGAAGTCACCCAGGACCATCAGTCTGGGTGACTCAAATGCCATGTTGATCACGAAATCCACTACTTCCTGAAGGAATCACTTCCCATCCCTGGGTGGACGGTAGATGAGGGCTATCCTACAACCTACACCTGCTACTACAGTACACTCGAATGACTGTGCCTCCTCAACTAGTACACTCGTGAGGCCCAATTTGGTCTTGAAACAGACCACAACCCCGCGTTCCAGTCTCAAGCAGTGGATCACTGTGCACCCGGACGGAATTGCAGCCTCCAGCATGGGACCAGCATTTTCATCCAGCCAGGTCTCAGTGATGCAAGCCAGATCAGCTGTTCTGACAAGATATGCAATAATTGCAGTCTTGTTCTTAATTGATCTGGCGTTGCATAACACCGCTTGAGTTGGACAGGTCTCCTGGGCCGCCTCGGCTACTTGTCCACTAAAAATGGTGGTGCCCTTGGGTCTGGGGACCAGACATGGAGGACCACGTGCCAGACTCCATTTTGCCCCAGGGCGTCTTCTGGATCTAACTACCCCACATAGCCGTGAGGATCTTGTTCATCTCTATTTATTTATGTAATATATTGTTGTGGTGTTGTCTTTTCGGACCTGAACGGACTAACCCTGGATTTGGGAGGAGAGGGACTGCATTGCTAGGAGCATTATCCTGAGTTCCAGGAGACTTATGTTCCTGGGTCTCCTGTGTACTCCAGGTGCCACTCACAGTGAGATCCTCCAGGTGAGCGCTCCACTCTAGGAGGGAGGCATCTGTTGTGAGGATGTTTGTAGGAGATTGCTTAAGGAAGGGAACTCTCTCTCTGAGGTTGTCTTCCTGTTTCCACCCCCTTAGAGCCCGTAGCAAAGTTTTTATGACAGGCACTAGCTTGGACAGATGATCCCATCTTTGGGACCAATGATCCCATAGGTGGTACTGGGTGTCTCCCACCTGGAACCTGGCCCCGGGTATCACTGCGGTGTATGAAGCCATGTGTCCCTGTAGCTGTAGAAAATTCCTTGCAGGCCTTGGTTTGCCTATTCTGAAAGATTTTGCAGTTGAATAGATTTGCTGTTAGCCCATCGCCTCAGTGATTGAGCTACTGCTCACAACACTGGCGACCCAGGTTTGGAAGCGAACTCAGGGGCCAGGGTGAGGAGGATTGGCGTCCAGAGAACTGCTGTCTTCCTCTGAGGGGAGGGCTTCCAGAGCCTGGTGTCTGTCTGGCCATAGCAGAAGCTAAGCAAAAGGTGCCCAGGACTACCTAGAAAGGCAGTAGGGTTGGACAGACACTAACATGCAGTGCGCGGGAGCATGCAGCGCATGTCCTGGTGTCATTGCATACCACGCTACATGAGGAGGAAAAGGAAGAACCTTCCAGCAGCAGGATAGCCTTGGACACTGCAGGCCCTGCACACAACTAGCTGGGTTTGCCAGATTGAAGACTGGATCCAGTTTCCAACAGGAATCCGGTGGGGGGACGGGACCATGTTGACACCACCGGTGGGAGGGGCAAGCCCTGGGAGTAGTGGCTGGCAGGTAAGTCCTGGTGGATGTCGGAGTGACAAGGCTGGGGTGTCTGGGCTGATATGGGCCGTCCGGGGGGGTGGGGCAAAAGAAAGAAATTAAGATTTGCTACCCTTGCATGTGGAAGAAGATTCTTCATTTTTAGCTCATCTAGCTCTGCACGAGTAAAGTCCGGTACTTGGGCTGGTTCTGTTTGTGACTTCTGTAGGTTTACTGGAAAGCCTAGGGCCTCTAAGATGCATCTGTATAGAGGATCTTGCCTCTTGCTGTTTTCCCTGAGACCAAACAGTCACCCAGGAAGGGAAAAAACACCACTCCTTGACTTCTCAGATGTGCTGCTACCACACCCAGGCACTGTGTGAACTCCCTTTGTGCTGAGGTGAGCCTGACAGGAAGGGATGTGAATTGATATTGGTGGATCTTACTTCAAGTGGGAGCTGTTGCAGCAGGCTGTAACCATTAGGACTAAGCCGTAGGCATCAGGACCCACCGGAAAACTTCTCAGCCAGCAGTACCCAGCAGGGACCACCCCCGACATCGGCTCCACCCCGACATCGGCCACGGTATAAAAGGGGGCAGACCCAGTTCTTTTCCTGTCACGACCCGCTCACGTTGGAGAAGATCTTAGCTTGCCAGCTGCCAGCAAAAACTTCGTTTTTCGCCTTTTTCCTCAAATTTTTCTCTATTCTGCGATGGTTTTTCAGTACCAATGCATGTTGTTCCTGTCATCGGTCACTTCCTCAGGACCCCATCGGAACAAGTGCAGTTGCGGCCATCAGATACCATTGAAGGATGGCCACACTAAGTGTGTCTTCTGCCTGGTCCTAACCACAACACCGCGGCCTACTCCACCTGCCAGGGCTTCACAGGCAGGACCAGGATCCACCGTTTAAAGGTTCTCAAGGCATTCCAGTTGGAACAGAAGATGGACCTGCACACCTCCGGGGAGAAGGCCAAGTATAAGAAGAAGTCCAAGCGGTCCTGGGACAAGGACCATAGTTGGTCCCGCCACCGGTCTAGGTCTCGGTCTCGTTCTCGGTCCTCCCCCAAAAAGCCCCATTCTTCCTTGGGCTCTGGAGAGCTGCACTCCAAAAAGGATTCTGCTCCTGCAAAAAAGCACAGGCTAAAGCAGATACGTCTGGGGAGAAGCCTGCTAAGCCCAAGGTGACACCGCTCAGAGTCACCCCTAAGACCTCAGGGCCACAAGCTACGGCCCTGCCCGCCAAGGTCCCGGCTTCGCCCAATAAGGGTAAGCCTCTGGAGTCAGAGGACACTCCAGTGCCCCCCCCCCGGCAAGAAACCATCGTCGGTCCTGGTACCAACGCCGGTAGAAGGGGCGAAGGAACCTGACGCTACTGACGAAGGGGCAGCGTCTCCGTCTCCCAAGTCCTCCTCCCCTCAGGGCTCTCCAAGAGGCTCCCACTCTGGGCTGTCAGACACTTCAGAAGTCCCCTTTCCGGGGAAGGCAGCCTTGGTGTTTTCCAAAGAGGAGCTCCAGGAACTCTTTTCTTTTTGGTGGGGTCAAGTCCAGAAAAAGACCCCTCCCGAAGCCGGCTCCATCACCTAATCAGACCCATCAGGTAAACTGCAACGGAGGGTGTTCCTTCGCCATGAAGACCCCTGAGGCTGCTGCCTCGCTCAACCTCCAGGGCCCGTTCCTGATCTCTGTCCGCAGACCGACACCGGCGCTCACCGAGGTCAGGTAGCCAATGCTGGTTCAGGTCTCATTCTAGGAGCCATTCCCATTCCAATGGGCGGGCCCGCTCCCAACATCGGTCCCAGGACCGACGTCCATCATCACTCCGTCGTCGGTCTCGTGACCGACGTCAGTCCTCGGACTGACGTCGGTTGGTGAGCCACCGACATTCGAGCGGGGCTAGTCATAGGGGCAGGTCTGGCTACTCCTCACCTAGTAGCCAGCCATCCTCTTCTGCTTCCTCTTCCCTCTCGGGGATTGGGGGTTCCCAAGGGGAAAAGGACCAGCCCCACTCGCCTCCTGATAATCCAACCTTTATGGACATCATGAGGCACATCCAGGCCTCCAATGAATGGGATATGGAGGACCTGGATCCAGAACGCCATCAACTAGCCAAGTACCTGAGGCAAAAGGAGCCCAAGCCTCTCGTGGTGCCTCCTTTAGTGGACACCTTTCAGGATCTTACCAGAATTACCTGGAAGCATCTGGCTTTGGTCCCGGCAGTTCCTAAAAAGTCAGACAGGCTGTACAGGGCCCCGAGGGATGAGCCTTTCTTGGCAGAGCACCCTCAGGCAGATTCCTCTGTGATCACAGCTGCTCATGATAAGTCTAAGCAGCCGAAACATCTTCGCTCCCAGCCTCCTGACCCAGAGTCTCGCTATTTGGACCAGGTGGGCAAGAAGGTATATTCTGCCTCCACCTGCTCCATTAGGTCCCTAATTTCCTGATGCATATGGTTCAATACCAGAATGCGCTCTGGGAACGAGGACAGGAGCTTGTTAATGCCTTGCCAGACTCTGCACAGAAGACAGAGATTCTGGATGTCCTTAAGTTGGGCTCGGACATAGGCACGCATGTTCTCAGTGCCTTGTACAACACTGCAGACATGGCAGCCAGAGCGTCAGCGTCAGGAGGTCTGTCTCCGGCGCAACGCTTAGTTGAGAGTCTCTGGCTTTCACCAAGATCTGCAGTCCAGAATCCGAGACCTCCTGTTCCAGGATTCCGTCTTGTTTGAGCAGGAGACAGAGTCACTCATTTCACGTCTCCAGGAGTCGGGGAAATCCATCTGGTCTGTCCGTCAGATGTACAGAGGAGACCAGAGGAAGGCGAGGAAATGGCCATTTCGGAAGCCCTCAGGTGCCCAAGCCCATGGCAGCCAACAAGGCCAGAGAGGTGGCTTTAAAAGGATAGCCAGCAACCAGCAGCCTAGAGGTGCTCCTTTTTGTGGCTCCAAGTCCTCCCAAGCCTCTGTGCCTACTCCCAGCTCCACCCAATGACTCCCTCCCAACCCCCCTCCTCCAGAGGAGGTTCCAGGGGAGGCAGTAGGGGGTCACTTCTCCCTTCATCTGAAGGGATGGAGCTCTATCACTACGGACCAGTGGGTCCTCGATATTATAAGGAGGGGACATATGTTGGAGTTCACCGAGATCCCCCAGACACTCCACCAAGCTCCTCGAGATACCCTCCTTCTCACATTCCACTCATAGAAGGAGAGATTCAGTCCCTCTTGTGAAAAAGAGTGATAGAGCCAGTCCTTCTGCAGCAGCAAGGAAAAGGGTATTACTCCCATTTCTTCCTGGTTCCAAAGAAGACCCAAGACCTTCGTCCCATTCTGGACCTCAGTTCTTTAAACTACTTTATAGAATACAGAAGGTTCCAGATGGTGACTCTTCCCAGGTCTCCTTCCTCTGCTGCATCAGGGAGACTGGCTCTGCTCCCTAGACATGCAAGATGCGTACATGCACATAGGGGTCTTTCCCCCTACAGGAAGTACCTGAGGTTCCACTTCCAGGGGGTGCATTATCAGTTTCGGGTTCTCCCATTCGGCTTCTCCTTCGCTCCTCGAGTCTTCACAAAATGCTTGGCAGTAGTGACTGCGGCTCTAAGGTGCCAGGGACATTCTGTCTTTCCTTACCTCAACGATTGGCTGCTTGCGGCCCCGTCAAGATCACGCCTTCTTCAGGCTCTCGGAGACACCTATACTCTATTCCGAGAGCTGGGGATTACCCTGAAATCTTCCAAAGTCTTCCCCAGAGCCCAGCCAAAGACTCATCTTCATAGGAGCGGTCCTGGATTCGGGACAGGGCATGGCTTTTCTACCCCCAGAGAGGGGCGATCGCTTGCGGGAGATTGCAGAATCGGTCCTTGTAACCTGTCAGGTCCAGGCCAGGACCTTCCCTTCCTCAGACTTCTGGGACACATGGCATTGGCCATTCCTGTCACTCTTCTGGCCCATCTCCACATGAGAATCCCACAATGGATGCTCAGGGTGCAGTGGGATCAGTGCTCAGACGACCTGGATCACGTGGTCAAGGTCACAGAGCCAGTAAAGAGGACGCTTCTTTAGTGGTTGGACCCTCTAAATTTAGAAAAAGGGGTCCCTTTCCATCCAGAGCCCCCAAATCAGACTCTAACAACGGATGTCTCGGATTTAGGTTGGGGGCGCACCTGGAGGCCTGCCAAACACAGGGAGGTGATGAGAGTCTGGTACTGGGCACTGGAGCGGCACATTTCTCTGTCCGCAGTGCACATTCCAGGCATCCTAAATTACTTGGCCGACAGCCTAAGCAGGTCTCAGTCCAAGGCACATGAGTGGGAGCTACTGCAATCAGTAGCGCACCAGCTCTTCGACACATGGGGTCATCCAGAGCTGGACCTCTTTGCGTCACCACCCAATGCCAAACTGCCAAATTTCTGCTCGCGAGAGCCCGCGCCTGGTGTTTTCTGTCCAGACGCATTGCCCCTTTGTTGTGCAGGGAGGTTTCTTTATGCCTTTCCTCTCGTCCAGAGAGTTCTCTTGAAGTTTCAGGCCGAAGGGGCTCGGATGATTCTAATCGCTCCTCTGCGGCCTTGGCAGATTTGGTTCCCACTACGTCAGCGGATGTCCACGGAACCTCCAATCCCGCTGCCAATATGCTCGCAGTTGCTGTCCCAGGATCAGGGCTCGCTGGTTCATCCCGATCTCAGGTCTTTGCATCTTCATGCTTGGCTCTTTCGGACGTAGCAAAGTCCAGGTATGGGGTCTCCCAAGAGGTGGCGGATGTCCTCGTTTTGGTGAGGAAGCCCTCTACTCGCTCCACTTATGCTATGAAGTAGAAGCGCTTCTGCTTATAGGCATCGTCTCACCATCTGGACCCCCTTACCTGTCCGGTGAACTCAGCATTGCAGTATCTCCTCTCCTTATACTAACAAGGCTTGAGCTACTCTTCCATAAAGGTGCACATGTGGGCCATTTCTGCATATCACACCCTTTTGGGGGACAAAACACTGGCGCAATAGGATGTGGCCCGCACCTTTTTAAGAGGAATTCTACACGAGACCTCCCATTAGTGATCCTATCCCCCCAGGACCTCCTGTTTGTGTCAGAGAAGCTTACTCTTCCAGCCTTTGAACCCGCAGCTAACTGTGAGCTGCGTTAACTTTCCTGGAAGGTTTGTTTTTTAGTTGCTGTTACTTCAGCTCAAAGAGTTTCCGAGCTCCAGGCTCTGATGTGTAAAAAGCCGTATTTAATTCTCCACAGGGAAAGGGTTTTCCTCAGAATGAATCCTAAGTTCCTTTCTAAGGTGGTCTCAGAGTTGACCCTCAACCAGTCGGTTGACCTTCCAGTTTATTTTTCTTCTCCCTCTAATAGAGGAGAAGCTCTTCTTCACACTCTGGACGTTCACAGGGCACTGAGGTACTACCCTAAACGCACAGCTGCACACTGTAAATTGGAGCAACTGTTTGTGGCCTTTACGCCACAGCACTTGGGTAAACTGGTGTCCAAGCAAACGATTTCCAAGTGGCTTGTCAACTGCATTGTATTTTGCTATGAGAAGCACAATAAACCCCTTCCGGGACTGGTCAGGGGTCACTCCACTAGAGGAGTCTCTGCTTCCTTTGCTGCTCTGTGGAATGTCTCCATCAGGGACATCTGTGCGGCTGCTACCTGGAACTCTGTGCACACTTTCGTGAAGCACTATAGCCTGGACATTGCGTACAGACACCGTGCCGGCTTCGGCCTGACGGTCCTTCAGGGACTTCTGCCTTGATCTACTGTTTCAGCATCCTACCATCTTCCATCTCCCGGGGCTAGGCTCCTCCTTGGCACGGGACTGCTTGGGATGCAGTCCTAATGGTTATAGCCTGTTGCAAGAGCTCCCACTCGAAGTAAGATAGCACAGTTACGTAAGAACTTACCGTAACAGTAGATCTTCGAGAGGAGCTCTTGCAGTAGGTGCTGCTTTCCCGCCCTCCATCCCCCGAATGAGGTGTACAGATCATCATCTTCAGGCTTTGCCTCCTTCTCTCGTCAGGGCCCGTTCGTGGATCTTGGCGGTGGAACTGGGGTGGAGCTGGGTCCGCCCCCTTTTAGACCATGGCCGACGGGGTGGAGCCGACGTCAAGGGGGCAGTCCCTGCTGGGTACTGCTGGCTGAGATGTTTTCTGGTGGGTCCTGATGCCTGCAGCATTAGTCCTAATGGTTATAGCCTGCTGCAAGAGCTCCTCTCGAAGATCTACTTTTACAGTAAGTTCTTACGTAACTGTACTTTCCCTAGCCTGAACCTGAAGTACTTTCTGTGAGAGTGTGTGTGACTGGTATGTGGAAGTAGGCATCTTTCTTGTATCATTTATGCATCATCTATATGTTCGTTCACATACCTTAGATCTAAAATGGGTCACCACTCCCCATTTTAATTGTGGGTCAGGAAGTATCTGGAGAATAGACCCTTGCCCATTTGTGTGGAAGGGACTTGCTCCAGTGCTTGTGATTGCAGTAATTTCTTCACTTCCAACTCCAACAGGATTTTCTCTGTTGGTGTAGGAGGTTGGAAAACCTTTGGGTTCTGCAGTTTTGGGAACTGTCTGATCTGCAGGGACAATCCATGGCCCACTACTTCCAGGACCCACTTGTCTGTGGTGATTTTTGACCATTCCTGGAAGGAATGGGACAGCTTTCCCCCCACTGGCAATGGGTGTGAGACCTGGGCGGAGTTGTCGAGTTTTGTAACTGTTGGGGCTTAGGAGCTAGAGTTGCAGCTGCATGCAATGCACCCCATTGGCCCCTTCCGCTACAGTAACCTCTCTGTAGTGGATGCTCATAAGGAACGTAGGCCCATTAATAGTAGCCCCTACCCATACCTCCCCTTCCATAATTCCTGTGGGAAGTGGAGGCCTTTTCTTTCTCAGTGTTGCTCTCGTAGGTGGATTGGTACTCATCCACCTTTTTCATATAAGCCTCTGTTTTGTCATCAAATAGGGAGTTTTCCCTCAAAGGGGAAATCCATAGCTTTTGTTTTATGTGTCCTGGGATAGGATGATAGTCCTAAGCCAGGCACACCTCCTTTGAAGCAGTGTCATCAGTGTACACTGCCATGTGAAACTGGTACTTCGTGGGGTTCCATGTCAAGATGGCGACTCCCAAACAATGAGGAGTGAAAACAATCACGAAATCACAGCGCCACCCTATATAGTGACTTTCTGTTTGTGGGGCCTCATGCCCCCATCACACACCCTTGCTTAATATACCAACTCGGCGGTGGGGGGCCTCGGGAGGGGGGGGGACTGTCAGTCTGTCAGCAGCTGTAAGTTCATGCTGTTTTCACCTCCTTGCCCTGGGGAGTCGCTATCTTGATGGGCTACCGCCTGCGGGCATCCATGCCTACCTGTTTTAGCCGTGTCTTGTGCTAAGTCATCAGTAGCTTTCTCACTCAGTGCCAGTATGGAGTTCTAGAGAGCATTCTGGTACTGAGCTATGTATGCCAAGTAAACCGCTTGCCTGAGGAGCAAGGAAGAAAAAATTACTCACCTTAGTAATCTTGTTTCTTCCAGTGTATTCTTCGATATTCATAACTGTATGCAGTCTGCCTCCTAAGTAGAACTGCCCGGAGAGAAATGGAACTATATGCAAATGATAGAACCTATCATTGTTCGAGACACATTTTGAAACTGCTGCCCTCATCTACTGCAACGTTCCATCAACGTCTCAGATTTCGAAAAATAGCCTACAAGGCAGAAATACTATGTACCTATCTAAAACTATCTATAAATGCCTAAAAGGGATTAACTCCCGTAACAAAATATATACCCTAGTGACTGTTTCACTAGAACTGAAACATAAGTTTTATCCTGGAAACTCAGGAAACCAAAGAAGAAGGAGGAATCCTACCCAGGTAAAGTGTACCCCAATAGGGTGTACGTGCTTGTAGAAAATCCAAGATAACATCAGTAGGCATGCTGAGGCTCTGGTTCTGGTAGGGGAGGCAGGGAAGGGAGAGTTATGAATATAGATGAATACACTGGAAGAAATAAGATTACTAAGGTGAGTAATTTTTTCTTCTAACCCCATGTATTCTTCTATATTCATAACTGTATGCAGACTTCAAAGCAGTACCTTTGGAGGTGGGCAGAGAACCTACTTAGAAAAGAGGCTCTGCAGGACTGCTGTTTCAAATCTGGCATCACCTCTGGACAGTATGTCCAGGCTGTAATGCTTAGTGAAAGTATATACTGTCCTCCATATGGCAGCTTTGCATATGTCCAGTAGGGGACATCCTTTGAAGTTGCTATAGAAGCAGCTGTTCCCCTGGTTGAATGGGTCCTAAGTCCTGAGGGGGCCTGTTTTTTGATAGCAGAACTGTATACAGCTAACTATCCAACGAGAGATTGATCTCTTGGTAGCTGGTGTACCTTTTTTCACATCCCCATAGGCAAGGAATAACTGTTGTTTATCCTGCCTGTGATCCTTAGTATGAGATATGTAGTATGTAAGAGCTCTCTTCACATCCAGACTGTGATGTCTACGCTCACCTGAAGTAGAGTGTTCAGTGAAAAACACTGGTAATGTAATGGATTGGTTCAAATGAAAATCTGACACCACCTTAGGAAGAAATTTTCTGTTGGTTCTGAGTATCACCTTGTCATTACGGAAAGACAAATGGTGCTTTTCCACAGATAGGACCTGAAGCTCACTTATCCTTCTAGCAGAAGTAATAGCCACTAGGAATACAGTTTTCCATGTGACATACTGTAGGTGGGCTGAGGACATAGGTTCAAAAGGTGGCCTCATAAGCTGAGCAATACAAATATTCAAATCCCACCCAGGGACAGGTTCCCTAATTGGTGGGTATGTAAGACACAGACCTTTGAAAACTTTTTGAAAATAGGGTCAGATGCAATGGAGATGGGGCTTTCTACTGAAATATGAGCAGAGATAGCTGCTAAGTGGACCCTTAGTGAAGTATGCTTAAGGCCTTGGTCATGTAAGAAAATAAAGTACTCAAGTAGGGTTGGGAATTCCTGCTGAGGCAGGTTCGATGCTGTGCAGGGTGCACCAAGAGAGAGAAATCTTCTCCATTTGGCTGAATAGGTTTTCTTCGTGGAGGATTTTCTATATCCCTTAAGTATGTGTAAAACTGTTTGGGAGAGGTTTAGGTTTGCAAATTCTATGTCTTCAAGAGCCAAGCCTTGAGACAGAGAGAGCCGAGACTGGGATATCCTATTTTCCCTTGGTGGGAGGTTAACAGGTTGTGCCTCCAGGGGAAGATGTATTGGTCTGGATACCAGCATGGATAGTAGGAGAGGATACCAATGTTGTCTGGGCCAGTCTGGAGCAATGAGGATCATTGAGGCCGACTAGGACCTGAGCTTGATCAGGACTCTGAGGATGAGAGGGAAGGGAGGGAAAGCGTATAGGCTTCTCCCTGACCAATCCAGTACCATGGCATCCACTGGGACTCTGCCCCTGAGTGGGGGTCGGCAACAAAACAGTGGTAGTTTGTGGTTCTCTGGAGAGGCAAAAAGGTCCACCTCCGGGGTACCCCACATTCTGTATACCGAATTGGTCACCTGTGTGTCCAATGACCACTCGTGATGGCCCTGACTGATTCTGCTGAGGGCATCTGCTAAAATGTTGTCCTTTCCTGGGACATGGACTGCTTGCAGAGTAACTTTTATAGAGTATGCAAGATCCCACAGTTTCATGTTCTCTGAGCATAAAGGGTCGGACCTTGTGCCCCCTTGCTTGTTTACATGGTACATTGTTGTGGTATTGTCTGTTCTGACCTGTACCACACTGCCTGGTACCAAATGAGCAAAAGCTTTTAGAGCTAGGAATATAGCTCGGAGCTCCAAGAGATTTATGTGCAGAAGGCATTCTGCCTCGGACCAAGTCCCATGAATGGTGTGTTCCCCCATGTGGGCGCCCCATCCCGGTAGAGAAGCATCTGTTGTGAGAACAAAGGAAGTGTTCTCGTTTTGGAAAGGGACACCTTGCCTTAAGTTGTCTGAATTTTTCCACCACTGTAAGGTTTGAATAACAACCTCTGTTACTGGGATGAGCTTTGACATCTTGTCCCTTCTCTGTGACCAGTGGGACCTGAGATGAGATTGCAAGTCTCTCATTCTGTATCTTGCCCCTGAAACTGTACCTGTTGCTGTAGCTATATGGCCCAGAATCTGCAGATAGTGTCTTGCTGGGCATGGCTGGTTTAGTTTGAAAGAGGAAGGCAGGTCGAAAATACTCTGCACCCTGTCTTGAGGGAGGAAAGCCCTTCCCCGAGTAGTATCCAGCTCTGCTCCTATAAACTGAAGCAGCTGAACAAGGGTAAGAACAGACTTTTCCTGATTTATCAGGAATCCCAAGGACTATAGGAGATGAACTGCTGATTGCAGGTGCTCTGAAACCTGTTGTGGGATTTCCCTCACACAGCCAGTCGTCCAGATAAGGGAAGACTAGGATGCCAGACTGCCTTAAGTGTGCCACCACTACAGCTAGGCACTTTGTGAATACCCTGGGTGCTGAGGTCAGACCGAAGGGAAGGGAACTGATAGTGTCCTGAAAGGAGTCTGAACCTGAGATACTTTCTGTGAGATTGCCTTATTGGGATGTGGAAAAATCCAGAGATGGTAACCAATCTCCCTGCTGGATAACCGGGAGTATGGACTGCAAAGTGACCATCTTGAATTTTGGTTTTACCAGGAATTTGTTGAGAGATCTGAGATCCAGAATGGGTCGCCAGTCCCCATTTTGGTTTTTGGTCAGGAAGTAGTGGGAGTAGAAACCCCTTCCCCTGAGGTGTGCTGGTACATGCTGCACTGCTTTCATGTGGATCAATTTCTGCAGCTTCTTTTGCAAGAGCTTGCCCTCCAAGAGGGAAGCTGGTTTGAAAACTCTTGATTTCAGAGGGGGAAGGGATTTGAAGCATAGGGACAAACCCTGACTTACCACCTCCAGAACCCACCTGTCTGTGGTGATGGAGAACCAGTTCTGGAGGAAGTAAGTTAGCCTGCCCCCTACTGGCACTGGGGAGGTGACCTGGACCAACTGGTCAGGGGTTTTGTTTTGGGGGTGCCTGAGCCTGGGCAGATTGGGAGCCCTTTCTGGAACCCCTCCTGCCCCTAGATCTAAAATACCCAGTCTGCTGTGGGTAGGGTCGTTGCTGAAAAGCAGCTTGGCCCTGATAAAAAGGCCTCCCATAAGGGGACCTTCCCCTGCCCCCCTTCCATAAGGCCTATAAGAAGGGGTAGGCCTGTCCCTGGAGGAATTACTCTTGTAGGTGGCCTTGTATTCATCCACCTTCTTCATGTATTCCTCAGTGTGTTCGCCAGACAGGGAGTTATTTTCCACAGGCAAATCCATGGCCTTTGTCTGGGTATCCTGGGTGAGATTAGTGGCCCTAAGCCATGCCAGTCTTCGTAGGGCCATCAACAGAGCCATGCACCTGGCAGCATTATCATTAGCATCAGCTGCCATCTGGAGCTGATATTTAGCAGCTTCCAGACCAGATCTAGCTGTCTCTGCCAGGTCGTCAGAGAGGAGCGAGGGAGCCTTCTCTGACATAGCCAGTACTGATTGCCACAGTATTTTCTGATACTGTGCTGCATATGCCTGGTAATTAGCCTGCCTCACACCTAGGGAGACAGCTAAGTACCCTTTCTTAGACATACCATCTAATTTCCTGGATTCCTTCTCAGGGGGATGGGAAGAGAGAGGAACCCTCGCCTTTTCACAGGTGGCCTGCTGAACTATGCCTTGGTGGTCAGGGTAAGAGTATAAAAGTTCTGCTCCCTCCCTGTCCAGGTGATATTTCTTGTCAGACTTCCTATCTGTAGGAGGAATAGAGTTAGGAGTCTGTTAAATTGTAAACAAGTCTTTTTTAAAGAACTTGTTGATTGGTAGATGTACCTTTTTTGTGGGTGCTTACCCCATCTTCTCAAGGTATTTGACCTCCTCTTCATCATCGACCACTTCAATGGTAGCCAAGTCTAGAGCATCCGCTATCTTTCTCACAAAAGAGAAGTGAGAAGAAAAATCATCAGGTCGAGGAGGAGAACCGAACTCCTGCTCAGGTGAGATTTCGGGCTCTATAGGTTCATACTGTTCAGGAGCCATCTCACCATAGTCATCACATTCCAGTTCCTGTGATTCAGGGGTAGGAGCTGTGGCAGGAGCCTTAGGAGGAGCAGGATGAGCAGGCAGAACCCCCTGTAAAGCCTGCAGAACCCTCATAGCCTGAGCTATCTCCTCTGCAGAAGGCAGGCTGTGAGACACAGTAGAGACCCCTTGAGAAACAGAAATCTGGGGTTCTGTGTGTTTAGTTTTCTTGGATTTTTTGGAGGGGGCTGGAGAGTCAGCTGGACCACTCCCCTTTTTAAAATGCCAGAAACACCCTTCTCAGGGGTGGTAACAGTAGATAAAGCGGTTTCACCCGCAGCTTTTGGTGGCTGGTTAGAGCCTGAGGAACCACAGTCCACTTTTTTCTTCAGCCTTTCCATCCTTTTTTCAATTGTTTTAGGAGGGAAGGATTTACAAATGGCACAGTCTGCTGAAAAATGATCAGGTCCCAAGCAGACTAAACAAAGATCATGTTTGTCAGCTTTAGCAAACACTTCCCCACATTTTGTATAATTTTTAAAACCTGGGGGACCAGTCTTTTTCTTTGCTTTTTCTTGTGTTTCCATTTCCAGGAGAAAAACCAGTAACTGCCTACTAGTATTCAAACTAATGTTTTTTTTTTGTCGGTTCAGGAACCGGTTAAGGATCCGAGGAAAGAACCAATAACTTAGAGATCGAACCGGGTCATCAGTTCACAGGAACCGGGTTATCGGTTCAAAAGAACCGATCACTCGGTTACAAAGAATAAGTTTAAAACACAGAAATTAATGAAAATTTATATAAATAATGACTAAAACTAAGGCAAAAAATGCCAAATTAACTAGAAAAGCCTCAGTTCTTCAGCAGTTATCCCAAACCGTGAGGAACCAAGAAAAAATACAATTTTACCTCCAAGCTAAATAAACTTAACTTTTTGAAGTAATAGAATTAAATTAAACAATAAACAAAGGCAGCAGTTTAAATATTAGACTAGATAATACTTATAAAACTGGAATCAGCTCGAACTGACGAGAGGAAGATGTCCAGGCGTCTGACTTGTCAGGTGGAGTGAGAAATCTGAGACATTGATGGAACGTTGCAGTAGATGAGGGCAGCCGTTTGAATGTGTGTCTCGAGCAAGGATAGGTTCCATCATTTGCATATAGTTCCATTTTTCTCCGGGCAGTTCTACTTAGGAGGCAGACTCCATACAGTTATAAATATAGAAGAATACATGGGGTTAGAAGCTGAGGAATATACTTTTTTGGCCATGCTGTCCAGTTTCCTGGAGTCCTTCTGAGGAGGCTGGGAAGAGAAGGGCACTTCAGCCTTGACGCATATGGCAGCATGAACTACCTCCTCATGATCAGGATGGCAGTACAGGTACTCGACTCCCTGTCTGTCCACTAGCATATTTCTCTTAGGTGACGAGATTCTTATACTGGTGTGCCTCCAGAAAGATAATCCCAGTGCAGGCAGGGTTATCTACAGTTCTGGACTCGGTGGTATACTACAGTCCTTAAGTCTGAGACCTTCAACCCTGACAGCTGTTTCAGCCTACACATCAGCACGCAAAGACAGGTCCTTGGCCTCACAACTTATTTTTAAAAGGATTTTAAGGGCCTCAGTCATCTGCAACCCACAAGTCCTTCCATGGGACCTGAACATCTGTCTTGCTCAACAGATGGAGGCTCCTTTTGAGCCTGTGGGTACATCTTACTTAAATATGTTACATGGAAAACAGTTTTCCCGATAGCCATAATATCTGCCCAGAGGGTAAGAAAACTGTAAGCCTTGTGTACAGATCCAAACTAAATAATTTTCCACAGAGGCTAGGTAGTCCTTGGAACCAATAGGGAGTTGTTCCTACTTAAGGGGGTATCAGAATTCCACTTAAACCAGTCAGTTATCCTTCCTGTCCTCTGTACTGAACACTCCAGTACAGGTGAGCAAAAATTGTACTGTCTGGATGTAAAAAGAGTACTAGGCCACATCACGGGCCAGACAATGGATGTCGGGTCCCAGAGTTCACAGCTTTTTTTTTTACTGATTGAGAGGTTGGCAATGGTAAGCCAGCAGCTAGGGAGACTGTCTCTCAGTGGATAGTTTCTTGTATAAGTTCTGCTATGAAAAGGCTGGCAAAGTACCCCCCAGGCCTACCAGCATGCTTCACAGGGGGCACCTCTGCCTCTGTGGCAGCCACAAAGGGAATCCCCATTGACAAATTTGTAAAGCATCAGCCTGGAAAACATTACACACCTTCACAAAGCACTACTGTCTGGGCATACAGACTAGGAGGGATGCCAGTTTTGGAACTGCTGTCTGGTAGAACCTGTTTATCAAATGGGTGCTAGACCCATCCTCCCGAGGTACTGCTACCGAGTCTGCCATTTGTAAGGCATCTCATTGATGAATACTTGTTAGAAGAAAACATGACTCACTGTAGGGATGTTGCTTCTTCTCATGGATCTGTCAATGAGCCTTACAGATTCTGACCCTGCCTCCCCTTCTAGAATCTGAAAATAGGTTCACACAAGAATCAGTTCGTAGGTTGCTTGAGTATTACTTTATTGCAATTTCTCAAGAATTGTAAAACTGTGATCATTTAAATTCTACATGTTTTTGTCTGCTTCAGTTTAGTTGGGTTTCGTAAAATTTAAAATTTAAAATTTCGGCATTCTTCCCCTGTGGCCCAGCAGCACTCCTTTCATGGAGACCAGCAGCAGCAGGCTCAGACTTGGTGCCCTCAGCCCAAGTCCAGACCTACCCAGGCCCAAAACGAAGGTTGAGGTTCAGGCCCTGGACCTTCTTCCTCCAAGCCTGCCCAGCGAAGGGATAGGGGCAGCCACCACTACTCCTATCATGCCAGCTCTGGGTCTTCCCATGGGGGGGTTGGCTGCACCACTTCCTTTCCGCCTGGTCTGCTGTTACCACAGACAGGTGGGTCTTAGAAGTGGTCGGTCAGGGTCTGCCTCTGGAATTCGAGCAGTACCCTCCAAGCTGAGCCCATGCCCCACTGAAGGAGAGAATGTCTGCTTGCACTCAGTCGGCCATGAGATGACATTACCCAGCTCCTCCTTGAGGAGGCAGTGGCTCGAGTGACTATCCTCCACCGGACCCAGGGTTCATTTCCAGGTACTTCCTGGTTCCGAAGCAGACGGGGGGGCTGGCGCCCCATTCTAGATCTGCATGACCTGAATCAATACCTCAGGCCTCGCACCTTCTGGATAGTCACTGTGTCCCACATCATACCATCCCTGGAGCAGAACATGTGGTTCTGCTCACTGGATCTTCAGGATGCGTTCTTTCACGTCCCAATCCATCCATCCCACCAATGGTTCCTCCGCTTCAGGGTCGAAGACATTCTTTACGAGTTATGAGCCATGCCATTCAGCCTGTCATCAGCCCCATGGGTCTTCACCAAATGCATTGCAGTTGTGGCAGCCCACCTCAGGCATTGAGGGATCAGAATATACCCCTGCCTCAATGATTGGCTCCTAGCAGGTTCCACCCAGTAGGAGGTGGAGAGGTCCAGGGATCTGACCCTCCAAACCTGTGCTCTCAACTTGGCCTCCTGATCAGTGAGGCCAAGTCAGACGCTTTTCCATGCCCGCCCCCCCCCCAGCAGGGCTCACTGCAGGGGGATGCCTTCTCAAGGCCGTGGCCCCAGGCCTCTTCTACGCCTTCCCTCCATTTCCCTTGATCCACAAGGTGCTTCTCAAGGTGAGGAGGGACAAGGCACAGGTGATCCTGGTAGCCCCAGACTGGCCATGCCAGTTCTGGTACCCAGATCTCCTCAGCCTCAGCAACAGGCTCCTGAGGCGGCTTCCAGCATACCTGGACCTGCTCTCAGTCAGTCAGGGGAAGGTTCTCCACCCGGACCTTCAGTCCCTGCACCTGACAGTCTGGTACCTGAGCGGCTAGAGTTCCAGGCTTTGGATCTCTCCGAGGATGTGCTCACAGTAGTTGAAGCATCCAGAAAGGAGTCAATTAGGAAGTGTTATGCCTTCAAATGGAAAAAGTTTTCCATATGGTGTCAGGGCAAGGGCCTGGGCCCTCTGTCCTCTCAAGTGGCTAACATTCTTGACTACCTTTGGTCTCTGTCCAAAGGGGGTCTTCGGTCATCGACCCTTAGGGTGCACCTGGCAGCCATCTCTGCTTACCAGGCACAGGCTGGTCAGCAGACGTTGGCACAGGAAACAGTGATTGGGTGCTTTTTCAAAGGCCTGGATCACATATCCCCTCCAGTGCGTGAACCTCCACCTCCGTGGGATCTACTGCTGGTCTTGGCAAAGCTCATGGGCAAGCCATTCAAACCAATGCACAAGCGTGAGTTGTCACAGTTGTCATGAAAGACTGCCTTCCTGGTGGGTATCACGTCTGCCAGAAGGACAGGGGAGTTCCAGGCGCTCTTGGTGGACTCCCCTTATATGGTCTTCCACAGGGACAAGGTTTGCCCCCACCTGAAATTCCTGCCGAAGGTGGTGTCAGAGTTTCACTTTAACCAGGTGATGAGACTGCCTGTGTTCTACCCGAACTACACCTCTGATGCTGAGTACAGGCTCCATACTTCGGACCTGAGACGAGAGGTTCGCCAGCTGTTTGTCACCTACGCTGAAGCCACTTCTGGCAGACCTGCAGCAAAGCAGACAATCGCTAGATGGATCACATCCTGCTTTAGTCTATGCTATGAGTTGGCAGGCAAGGAGCCTCCCAAAGGGATAAGAGCTCATTCTGCCCACCATACTGCTGCTTCGGTGGCTGTTTCCAGGGACATCCCCATACAGGAAATCTGTCTGGCTGCTACCTGGAAGACAGCAAACACCCTCATCACCCATTACCACATCGACTTTGAGTCACGCCGGGATGCTGGTTTTGGGGCCTCAGTTCTCCAATCTCTGTTCCCTAAGTAGGGGGTGTGTGCCTTGCCTCCCTCCTCCTGGAGAACTGCTAGGAGTCTGCCAAGACGTGTGGATGAACAACATATCCACATCCCTAGAAAAACTGGTTACTCACCTGTAACAGTAGTTCTAGGAGTGGTGTATGTTGTTCATCCACACAGACTCACCTGACCTCCCCAGCTGTGATGCACACACCTGGCTTCCAGCGGGCTAAGATCTGGCATCATGGGGTGGAGCCAAGGGTTATACCACCCGGATGGGTGGGAGGAGCCAGCTTAAAGAATTTCCGGCAGATTTAAAGGGGAAAGGGACAATGGCAGGAAGTGTGGATTAACAACATATACCACTCCTAGAACTACTGTTACAGGTGAGTAACCTGTTTTTCTGTCCCAGAGACCAAATCTGAGAACCATTAACGAGTTCCGAAATACATGTCTCAATATTTACAGTAAAGGACTCACTATATGAGATATATTAGTAAGAAACCCTTTAATCTTTAAGCAAACTTCTTGCATTGAGGGGCATTCCCAAAACATGAACAAGATCACCCTGAGCATCATTACATTTATTGCAATTAGGATCTGCCCTAAGACCCATTTTATACATCATGTAAGGAGTGTAATAAAGATTATGTATAGTCTTAAACTGAATAAGTATTAAATTAACATAAAGGCTTTAATAGAGAACATCTAAATAATGTTCCAGTCCCATTCTTCTGTATTCGTGTGAAGTGCATTAGCCCACCATCTATCGGTCTCAATGGAAGATCCCCTGACTGACTCTAAAAGAAGATTTTAGATGGGAGATATCCTGCCAGATAACTGACAAGTACCCAATAGCTGTTTTGAGATATAATTCAGGGAATGAGTAGTGTCTGTGGAGTCAAAATGTTTTCTAACTGAACATGTCAGATTATTAAAAAAAATGTTCATCAGCACCCTTGATATCAGAAATGTCATATTTTTGGGAAAACTCGCTCCATCTGAGGAAATCATTTTGATTTATTATGCCTCTAACCTGCCTGATACCTGACTTGTCCCATTCAATTTTCTGAAAAGTGTCCTTGTTATAAGTGAAGTTTGGGTTATCCCATAGAGGTTGCAGCATGGATCTGTAAAGGTTAAGCCCTAGTAAATGATCTATTCGCTTTAACTGCTTAAGTGAATCTGAGACCATTCTATTACCTGTATATTTAATTGATTCTGTTTCTTTCTTAATGAAAATGCCTTTTTCTGTACTCAACCAGTCAGGAATATAGGCATCTTCTGGAGAGGAAATAAACCATTTAACCAGCTGGGATAATCTGGTTGATAAATAATATAAGAAAAGATCAGCCATTTTCAATCTACCACTACTGACCCACCTAACAAGTCTATAGCATGCGAACTGAACCTTCTTATAATTCCAAATACATTTGAAGAATTGTGAGTTCATCCCTTCCAGCCACCTCTCAGGAATGTTGCATGGTAAGATCATAAATAAGAAAAGGATTCTAGGAAATGCATTAGTTTTAGTCACTTCTAACCTCCCCCACAATCCCAGTGGTAATTTATTCCACTTTTTTAAGTCCTCAATCAGTTTATTATTGATCAAGTGAAGATTGTTAGTCATGGTTTTGTGAATGGATTTATAGATTTGAATACCCAAATAATCGAATTTATCCCCAGCCCAAGAAAGCTCCAAATCCTGGAGGTCCTGACAATGTCGGGTACTATTTATTGCCAAAAATCTAGATTTCTCTTCATTAAGTTTATATCCAGAAATGTTACCAACATCCACCAGAATCTTCAGTATACTAGGGATAGATGTCTTAGGATTTGAGGTTAATAAAATATCTGTCTAAGCCGAAATTAAAAATTCCCTTTTCCCTAATTTAATTTCTGATCTAGATTTTATCTGTTTGTTATTTCCTTATTATAGGATAGCTAGATTGAACAACAGTGGTGATAACGGAATGTCTTGTCTGGTGCCTTTAGTTATCTCAAAACCAGGAGAAATAACCCCATTGGTAATGACAGAGAAGTCATGTTGTTATATAAAATTTTCACCCAGGTTATAAACTGGTCCGGAAAGCCATAAAGAGAGAAAATGTCTATGATATGATGCCAGAAAACATTATCAAAAGCTTTCTCTTCATCTAATGACAGAAGGCCCATGAGAATTTTAGACACCTCTGCATGATGGATAACATGAAAGATCTTTCGAACATTATCTGCCGAGAATCTAGCCCTGATAAAACCAGTTTGTTGATTACCAATTAAGATATGAATACCCTTCTCCAGTCTTATCAGATAACATTTTGTCCAAAATAGTAATGTCATTATTAAGGGATATTGATCTGTAACTACTGCAAAGTTGGGGATCTTAACCTGTCTTACGTAATAATGTAATGAATCCCTGCATCATGGTTTTTGAATGTTCACTCTTATCCACTGCCTCCTGGAACACCCTATTTAATACAGGCAATAATTCTTTATTAACAGTGTGGTAAATGTTAACTGAAAATCCATCAGGACCAGGAGCTTTATTTCTTTTTAGATTTTTAATAGCAGTGGAAATCTTGTTGGAGGAAAAATTTCACTAGTTGATCTTTTTGATCAGGAACTTTAGGTATAAATAAATCTTTGAAGAAGTCAGGCTCATTTGTCTATCTCTATTTTCAAAATTATATACATGTTTAAAGAACTTTAGAAATGTATTATTAACATTTTTATGGTGAGATATTACCACATTATTTGAGAGACTCCTAATAGATGTAATGGTAGTGGGGAAGCTATTCTGTTTTAGTCTTAGAGCTAAAAGTTTTGAAGCTTATGGACCTGAATCTATATAATTCATTTTTGATTTTCTAAAAACTCAGCCTCTCCCCTCAGTAGTTCATTAAACTCCATTTTAAGTTTTGACCGAAGGGCACACGCACTGTCAGATTTATCAGTTAAGAGATTTCTTTCAGCTTCTCTAATCTTTACTAACAATTCAGTTTGCTTTTTAAATATTTCTTTTTTTTTTTTTAAAGCAGAAGAGACACTGATAAAATAACCTCTCAACCAGCACTTTAGGCAATCACAATTATTAATCCAGGATGTATCAAGTGGATTGTTAAGCTTTTAAAACTTGTAATATTTTATTTTTAATATTAGAGACCACCGCTTCCTCAGTAAGTAAAAAATTATTCATTTTGCACCTTCTAGACTTTTAAGGTTGTCTGATTCTTTAAAGTTCAAAACACAGGGGACTATGATTACCTGACTTTGAATTTCTATAAGGTTAGTTCTGTTTACAAATGTTTTGATTTCATTTCATTTTTATACTGGAAAGGCACATGAGCAAAACTGCCTGTGTTCACGAGCGTCCAGTGACAAAAACACTGAGTACAGAGAGAGCAGAAGTTATACAGACAAATGAAGAGCAGGTCAGGGTTTCACAGAAAGACCGTCATGGTGATAGTAACACCGATAAGTACTGTAAAACCCAAATTGACTAGGGTGCAAATGCATTTGTTAAGTGCAATCACACACAGTACTGTCCAGGAGGTATTGTTTAAGCCTGAGTTTAAATAAACCAAGGGAGGGACATTGGACCAGTGAGTAGGGGAACAGATCTTCCTGGACATAAAGTCTCCACCACTCATTCACACTAATGGGATCTGTGCTGGAGGCACTAGGACCCAGTGGGAGCAAACTTTTTTGCTGGAGTACCGGTAGCCAGAGATGGAGCCGAGGCTGACCATAAGCCTCAGCTCAGTGCGGTAATGACCATCTTGGCGTCGACCCTCCAACCGCCTCCGTTCCTTTTTTCCCACCATCGAGTGCACTTCAGTGACGACGTCGCTCATCCACCGGGAGTCAAACTTCAAACTAGCAGCTTAGTTTTTCAGTTTTATTGTTTTGAAGTAATATCTCGAATAAATATTGCTTAGTTTATTTATTCTTAATTTAAGAAGAAATCTCAGCTTACATTGACGGAGTCGACCACAAGCAGGTCAGGTGACGGTAGGGAGACTTCGTATGAAAGCTGTTCAGTCAGCCGGGCTGGGTCTGGTCTGCCGCCTTCTCTGGAAGGGGGGTCTGACAACGGACAGTTCAGTGCCCGAGGGGGTGGGTAGTCCCCTCAAAAGCATAAAAGTAAATGGTCGCACTCTCGGCACCATTCGGCCTCGAGCTCTTCTTCGACCCGCAGGTCAAGAAAGAGAACGCATCACTCGAGGTCACCCTCTGATATGTCTGCGTGTAGATGGTCAGTTATTGGGGCTAGTTGCTGGTCTCCTCCTTCGGAGTCACCGGTTTCTATTTCTGGCTGCCGACATCTTCGACATCGCAGCCCTACTCCGCCTTCTGGTAGGTCTTCAGGTCAGCAGTTTCATCAGTGGGCCGCTCTTATGGAGCAATGGGCTCTGAGATTGGTCCAGCTGCCTGGCTCGGTCACTCAGGGGCCTTTGTGCTTCTTGGGAGATCAGGTAGGGTGACCTCTAGTCGCGCGACGCCGTCTTCGGTGCCATCGACTCCGCGCTTAGGTGTTTTCCCCCCCTCACACGGCTGTGGCACAGGGGGCCACACCAATGCCTTTATCTCCTGGTATTCATCCTTCTTTCTCCTTAAATCCTGTTTTTCAGAGTCTTGGGATGTTTTCGACACCCTCGGCGTCAATGGCTCGCTCGGCGCCGATGCGTCTGTCAGTGCTGTCATCAGCGCCATTGACTTTCTCTGCGCCATGTGCTTTGTCGGCACCGTCCTCAGCGCCGTGCACTTCGTCGGCACCATCCTCAGTGCCGTGTGCTTCGTCGACGCCATCCTCGGCACTGTGCACTTCGTCAGCGCCATCCTCGCCGCCGTGTGGCTTCACGGCACCATGCATCCTCTTGGCGCCATGCAGCTCTTCGGTGCCTTGTGGCTTCTCGGAGCCATGCGGCCTCTCGGAGATGTCTTCAGCGCCATCCGGCTCTTCGGTGCCGTGCGTTTTTTTCGGCGCCGTGCGTTTCTTCGGTGCCGAGGCCTGTTAGGACATCATCCAACCTTTAGGACGCCTCCTTCAACCCTTTTCCTTCCTCATTTCCTTCTGATTTTCACTCCCATCCTGTCCATATAGTCCCTCCTGGACTGTCAGGAGATGACATTAAGCTTGGCCCAGACCTTAGGCTGGGTGATGGTGTGGAAGGAACAGGATGTATTCCTGCTGTAGAGCCTGTGGTCGAGGACCTGTCTTTTAAGTCTCTGCTGAAAAACTTGATTTCCACTCTTTCTCTCCAAACTACAGATATCGATCCTGGGAAACTGTTAAAACTCCAATACCTTCATGTTCCGAAGATCCCTATGGATTTGACTGCTCCAGTACAGCCCTCCTTTGAGACACTGTCTCAAATGGTATGGAATAATCCTGCTCTCATTCCTTTGGTGGCTAAGTCCACAGATAGGAAATATGCTGCTCCCAAGGACCGACCAATTTTGGCATCCCAAGCCTTTACAGATCCTATTGTAGTCTTGGCAGAAAATGATAAGGTCTTCCTTCCCCAGACTACTACAGCTCGACCTATTAACAAAGAATCTCATAAGACAGACACTTTAGGCAAGAGAGTCTTTGCTGCTTCCACCCTAGGTATGCGTATTGCCAGCTACAAAGGCTATTTCTTTCAGTATGAGTATATCCTTTGGCATTCACTCAAACAAATGGTTGAAGCTCTACCAGAGTGGGACACAAATTCAGAGCTTCTTCAAACCATAACTAGGGGTATCGAATCCAACAACCAGCAGGTTAAAGCGGCTATGGATGCTTTCGATACTGCTTCCTGAGCAGCGGCGGCTGGCATTTGTACCCACCGTCATTCCTGGCTGCGCACTTCAGGTTTCACGAATGATGTACAGCAACAGGTAATGGCGTTGCCTTTCGATGGTGTGTATCTCTTCGGCCCTCAAGTAGAACAGGCTCTAGAGGCTACACAAAAGACTAGGTCAGCCATTAAATTGGCTCGACCTCCTCCTGTCCCCTCTCGAGGGGGCGTTAATAAACGCCAGTTTCATAATTGTCAGTCCTTTCGAGGCAAAGGCAGGAGAAGTTTTAATAAAAACCAAGCCCCCAGCCTCAAAAGAAAATGCAGCAGAAGGCGCAGGGACCCAAAACGCCCAGTGCTGCCTTCTGAGTTGTTGGCCCAAGTCCCACCTCAGCTGCATGAGGTGGACTCTTCCTCAGCGGTGGGAGGTCGTCTAACTCACTTCTACAGTCAGTGAAAATCCATAACCTCAGACAAGTGGGTCCTCCGGATAATCCGCGAAAGGTATTCACTCAGTCTTTTGGGCCCCGGATCGTCCCCAGGCGACAGCCCAGGCTGTCAGCTCTTCAGTCATATCTTCTCGCCTCTGAGATATGGGGCCTTCTGAACAACAGGGCAGTGGAAGTAGTTCCGCTGGATCAATGGAACACAGGGTTCTACTCCCATTACTTTCTGGTTCCAAAGAAAACCAGGGGTATGCGCCCCATTTTGGACCTCAGAAAACTAAACAAATTCCGTCTCAAAGAGAAATTCAAAATGATATCACTAGGAACCCTGTTACCTTTGCTTCATCAACTCGACTGGTTAGCCTCCCTGGACATGCAAGATGCTTACCAGCACATTCCTATTCACCCAAAGCATCACAAATACCTAAGGTTCGTAGCTTTGGGACAGCATTATCAATTCAGAGTCCTGCCCTTTGGGCTATCCTCGGCGCCACGACTTTTTACAAAGTGTTGTGCAATTCTCGCAGCGCATCTCAGAAAAATCGGAATACAAGTGTTCCCATATCTGGACGATTGGCTTCTAGCAAGCCCTTCCAGACAGGGAACTCTAGACACCATAGCCATGGCTTCACACTTTCTCACGTCCATGGGAGTCCTGCTAAACCTCAAAACATCACAGCTGCAGCCCTCCCAGAGGCTCCTTTTCTTAGGAACCCTTCTGGACACATCCTGTGCGAAAGCATTTCTTCCAGAGGACAGGAGGAGCGATACCCTTCAGATGGCCTGATACATCGGAGAGAGCAGCTCGGTTTCAGCTCTTTCGATGCAACGGATGCTAGGTCTCATGTCATCCTTGGTGTTCACTGTACCCCTAGCATGCCTCCACATGAGAACCTCTCAATGGATGCTCAGTACTCAGTGGTACCCGACCACTCACCCTCAGTCCTTTCTCATCAAGGTGACAGAACCTCTGAGGAGATCACTCACCTGGTGGTCGCAAGAGGACAATCTTCTGGAAGGGTATCCCTTTGCTCCTCTGGATCATCAGATTTCCATTACCACAGATGCGTCCCTGATGGGGTGGGGAGCTCACTGTCAGACTCTTCACACTCAAGGTACATGGACTCAGGTCGAGTACCAGCTTCACATAAAAGTTTTAGAAATGAGAGCCGTCCTTTATGCAGTCCGGGCTTTGAAGGACATTCTCTGTCACAAGAACATTCTCTTTCAAACGGACAACAAAGCAGTGATATATTACATCAACAAGCAAGACGGTGCTTACTCTTACCCCTTATTCAGAGAAGCAATCAGAGTGTGGGAATGGTGCTTGGAGCACAAGGCTCTAATTCAGGCGGTCTACCGGCTTGGGGTGCAGAACGAACTGGCAGACCCTCTCAGCAGAACAGAGACAGATCTTCACAAATGGTCTCTCGACTCAACCATAGTTCAGTCACTGTTCGTAGAGTGGGGAACTCCAGACCTGGACCTTTTTGCATCCCCATTCAACACAAAACTGGCTCTCTTCTGCTCCAGAAATCCAGGGCCTGGCATTTTCTGTCACGATGCGTTCAGGCTGCAGTGTACAAAATGCTTTCTATACGCCTTTCCGCCTCTTCCTCTGATTCAGAGGGTACTTCTCAAGTTCGAGTCCCAGGGGGACAAAATGATCCTTATTGCTCCTTTCTGGCCTCAACAGATATGGTTTCCACTACTCAACAATATGTCGGAAGCTCCTCCAAAACTGCTTCCCCTTCAGATGAACCTTCTGATTCAGGGGCCTGTGGTCCACCCCAACCTGAGATCGCTTCACATTCACGCTTGGCTCCTGAAGAGTTAGAAGTGAACAGGTTCAGTGTCTCTCACAGGGTTTCAGATATTCTTCTGGCTGCACGCAAGCCAGCCACTAGGAAAACTTATACAGCTAAATGGAAGCGTTTTTCCCCTCTAATGTGTGCAAAGTCCTCTTTAAATCCCTTTTCTTGCCCACCAGATAAAGTTTTAGAGTACCTCTTAGACTTCTCAAATCCAGGTCTGCAATACTCTACAGTTAAGGTTCACCTGTGTGCCATTTCGGCTTATCATGTGCCAGTACTTTCCTTGTCTCTGGCTCAGTTACCTGTGGTTAAGAGGTTTCTTAAGGGAATTCTGTATACCAGATCTCCCATAAGATGTCCAGTCACAGCCTGGGACTTTAATCTTGTGCTAGACATGCTGACTCAAAAACCTTTCGAGCCTCTAGCTACCTGGGAGTTAAAATTTCTCACTTGGAAAATGGCCTTCCTAGTGGCCATTACCTCGGCCCGCAAGGTCTCTGAGATACATGCCTTGGTCACAGACCCTCTGTATACTGTGTTTCATAACAACAGAGTAGTTCTTAGGACCCATCCTAAGTTTCTCCCTAAGGTTGTTTCTGAATTCCATCTAAACCAACCCTTGGTCCTTCCTACTTACTTTGTGAACTTCCAAAATGAAGGAGAGCGTTCTCTTCATTCCTTGCACATCAAAAGAGCTTTGCATTTCTATCTAGATAGAACAAAAGACTTTTTGCAAAGCTCAACAACTGTTTGTTTCTTTCAGCGAGACCCGGCTGGGCCAACCTGTCACTATCAGATGTATTTCAGCATGGCTAGTGGCATGCCATCGCCACTGTTATTCCATGGCACAGGTTAAGCTGGAAGGTAGAGTGTACACTCACTCTACTAGAGTGGTTGTGGCATCCCTAGTGGAAATCCTCAACGTGCCCATTGCAAATATTTGCAATGCGGCTACCTGGAGCTCAGTGCATACTTTCATCGAACACTGTGCCCTGGATGTCCATGCCAGACGACATCTTTCTTTTGGCAGAACCATCCTTAATGGACTTCTGTCCTAAAACTGTGAACTCTTGGTCTCTCCTGCCGCCCTCTTGGGGGATTATTAGCTCGGTACTCTCCCATTAGTGTGAATGAGTGGTGGAGACTTTATATCCAGGAAGATATGGAAATTACGTACCTACCATAATTCTTGATCTTCTTGGACGAGTCTCCACCACTCATTCACACGCCCACCCTCCATCCCCCAAGCTCACCTCTGTTGTTAGTCTTCACTCCCTCAATCTTAGGCTATGAAGGCTTCTTTGTTAACCTTTCTTATATGGGTCATCTGGACTATCTTATATCCGGTTTTTGGTTAGACTATCCTTCTAGGTTAGTTACGCTGCACCTCCTCGGGGAGGAAAAGGTACCGAGGCGGTTGGAGGGTCGACGCCAAAATAGTCATTACCGCACGAGCTGAGGCTCGCAGGGCCACTCCTCACAGTTCCATCTCTGGCGCCGGCCCTTCAGCAAAAAAGTTTGCTCCCGCTGGGTCCTAGTGCCTCTGGCGCAGATCCCATTAGTGCTAATGAGTGGTGGAGACTAGTCCAAGAAGATCAAGAATTACAGTAGGCACGTAATTTCCATTCAAACAACATGAAGTCTTGCTATATTATGACATATGCAGTTTGTCCCAGCCTTAGAACTGCTCCGGAGGTGAAAGAGTTAACTTCCATGCCAGGCATGGAATCTTGAGCGCGAGCTCGGTTGAAAAACTCTGTCTGTTGATCTTCAAACTGAAACTGTCAGATTCTTTACTCCGCCTCACTGAACAGTCGCTCCGGAGATTCCTCCTACTGCTCAGTTCATTTCTCGGTTAAAAAAGTGTTTTTCTCGGTTTGTTTAAACCACAATTATATTTATTTTAACCGCAAACCGGTCGGTTCAAGCTCTGTCTGTGGTATCGTAAGTAATAGATAGGTTTTCCATTCTCTGTGTGGAACTTGCAAACGTTGTTATCGGTTCGGTTTGAACCGATCAGGTTGTTGTTAAAACTTATTAAATTACATTTAGAGTGCGGTTCCCGGTTCATATCGGTTCTAAAAAAAAAGGATTTCATTAAGGTTTTTTCCACGACCCGTGACACGGTTGGGAACCGATAAGGGAGTCTTGCTTGGTGAATTGCCAGAAAAGGGTAAGTTTTTGGTTAGGCTGGCATTATGTCTGAGAAACCCAAAAGAAAACCCGGGCCCACTGGGTTTCAGCACTGTAGTGTTCTGGGGAAGCCTTTGCTAAGGCTGACACACACCACATGTGTTTATTGTCTGGGGTTTGACCACCTCAATGCAGACTGCCAGATTTGCAAGAATTTCCCTGCAGCTACCCTGGATAAGAGAGTTGGTAGGCTCAGGGGACGAGAGGCCAAAAAGTCCGCTAACCCGATGACAGCCCGTTCGGTGCCAACCGAACCGGAGGGAGTGCCCTCTGACCAGGGCAAGACTTCCTCGGGCAGACGAAGAGCTGACTCTGAGGAGCCAGTTCCAGCAAAGAGGACTAGAAAATCAGCAGGTGTGGAGCCAAAATTTCCTTCTCCAACCGCTGCAGAGATAGCCAAAGCGATCCAAATTGTCCAGTCGCTTTCCCCGGTTCCGTCCGAACTGCCACTATCAGGTAAACGGTCGGTTCGGTCGGTTCCACCGGTTCAAGAATATGATATAGAGGAATTTTATGAACTGGAGGAGGATTATGAACAGTGTGAATGTGATTTTGAAAGTCTGGATGTGCCCATTGAACCGGACATCTCCCCAGACAGACCTTCAGGAGTGTCTGCCCCTAGGCTTTCTGAGTCCCCTTCTCATTTTCTGTTTTATAAAAAAGTTGCTGAAACCCTCCGGCTCCCTTTGCAAGAAGCTGTGGATGAACAGGAGGAGCCTGACTATGTGGAAATGATGGATATCCCAGAGTCCAGGAGATCGCTCTATTCCTTTACATAAATCTTTAGGAAACAGACACAAAAATTTTAAAAGCTCCTAATTCTTTACCTCCTGTGGATAAAAGATGGACAGGAGGTACACTTTCGAGCCTGATACGGAGTTCCTTTCACAACAATGCAGCCATGTTGGGGTAGTGCAGGCTGCAGCCTATGATAGCAAATATTCCCTTGACCACACCCCTGACAAGGACTCCAGGAGGATTGATGCCATGGCAAAGAAACAATACATGGCAGCATCCTTGGGACTCAGACAGGCAAATTATATGGCTATGTTGCAAGATACCAGAACCAGATGGGATACTGTTATGGCTTTAGCGAAACAGGTCCCTGGCCAGCTTGCCAAGGAGCTGGAACAGGTGGCTGCTGATGGTATTAAGGCATCCAAGGTGCAATTCCATGCTGCAGTGGACTCTTCAAGAGTCATGGCTACCTGTGGCTTTTTGTAGAATGGCTTGGCTCAGGTGTACTAGCCTGTCACAGGATACCCAGGCTAAGGCCATGGATTTTCCTGTTGTGGGTAATTCTCTGTTTGGGGAGTAGACAGAGAATTACATGAAGAAAATGGATGAGTAGAGGACCACTTATAGGAGTGCACAGGCCAAGGAGAGGCAAGCCACTCCTCAGAGGCAGCCTTCCAGGGGCAGGGGCAGGCCTTTTCACAGGCCTTTTAACCAAGCCCAGGCCTCCTCTTCAGCTTATGCCCAGAGGGGGTTCTTCAGAGGGAGAGGCAGACGGGGTACGAGCAGGCCTGCTCCCACCCCTCACCCTAAAGCCCCTGCCAAACAGGCACCCTGATGGGATGCCCAGGGCCGATTCTCCATTACCTGTAGGGGGCAGGCTGGCTTACTTCGTCCAGGACTGGGAGTCTTTAGCATCAGACTAATGGAACTGGATGCCCCTTATCTGAAATCTGGCTCCCTGCACTACTGCTGCCGAAGCAGCCATGTGTCCCAGGAGCTGTAGAAAGTGCCTTGCTGGTAGAGAGACCCGCAGGGTGAAGGAGGAAGCCAGAGAAATCAGGGTACTTGCCCTTTCCAGAGGAAGGAAGGCTCTGGCTTCTTTTGTGTTCAGTTCTGCACCTATGAAGGTGAGAAACTGAACAGGCTCTAGGACTGACTTTGGAAGATTGAGAAGGAAACTAGAGAAGTTAGCAGTTGCTGAGTTACTTGAAGGTGTAACCTGACTTGGTCTGTGGACTGGCCTACTATGAGCCAGTCGTCCAAGTAAGGAAAGATGGCAATTTTTGCCTTCTTAAGTGGGCAACTGCTACTGCCAGGCATTTTGTGAATACCCTTGGGGCAGATGTAAGGCCGAAGGGCATTGCTCTGAACTGGTAATGACCTGAGGGCAGTTCAATCTGAGGTACTTTCACTGGGAGCTCTGATGAGAACATGAAAATAGGCATCCTTGAGGTCCAGGGACACTAGCCAGTCCCTGGCCTTAAAGAGGTAAAATAATTCCCAGAGTCACCATTTTGAATTTTGGTTTTAGAAGGTGTTTGTTTAGATACCTGAGATCCAGGATGGGCCACCATTCTCCTGTCTTTTTGGTGTAAGGAAGTACCTGGAGTACAACCCTTGCCTTAGTGTGGGGTGGAACCTTTCCACAGCTCTGAGAGCCAGGAGGGTAGAGACTTCTGCCTCCAGGGCAAGAGCCTCTGAAGGATTTGCAGGTGGAGAGGATCTGATTCTCATCTTTGGAAATTTTTGAAGCTGAGAACCGGTCCCTGGCTTACTACTTCCAGGACCCACTTGTCTGACATTAGAGACTCCAGTCCTGGACAAAGTAAGCTAGCCTGCCCCCTACAGGTAGTGGAGAATCGGCCCTGGGTGCCCCATCAGGGTGCCTGTTTGGCAGGGGCTTTAGGCTGAGGGGTGGAAGCAGGCCTGCCTGCACCCCATCTGCCTGTCCCTCTAAAGAACCCCTTCTGTGCAAAAGCTGAAGAGGAATCCTGGGCTTGGTAAAAAGGCCTATGAAAAGGCCTACTCCTGCCCCTGGGAGGCTGCCTTTGGAAAGTGACTTGCCTTTCCTTGGCCTATGCACTCCTATAGGTGGTCCTATATTCATCCATTTTCTTCATGTAATTCTCTGTTTGCTCCCCAAACAGAGAGTTGCCCACAACAGGGAAGTCCATGGCCTTAGTCTGGGTATCCTGTGACAGGCTAGTACATCTGAGCCGAGCCATAGCTGTAGCCATGACTCTGGATGATACCTCATTAGAGTCCACTGCAGCATGGAATTGCACCTTGGATGCCTCAATACCATCTGGAGCCACCTGCTCCAGCTCTTCTGCCAGCTGGCCAGGAACCTGCTTTGCTAGAGCTAAAACAGTATCCCATCTGGATTTTTGATATCTAGCAACATAAGCCATATAATTAGCCTGTCTGAGTCCTCAAGGAAGCTGCCATGTACTGTTTCTTGCCATGACATCTATCTTTCTGGAGTCCTTGTCAGGGGGTGAGAGGCTAAGGGAACATTTGCCTTGTCACAGGCTGCAGCCTGCACCACCCCCACGTGGCTGCATTGTTGTGTAAGGAACTCCATATCAGAGCCTGATAATGCATACCTTTTGTCCATTCTTTTATCAACAGGAGGTATGGTGTGAGGAGCTTTTAAAATCTTTACTGTCTGTTTCCAAAAAGATTTATGCAGAGGAATAGACAGTCTCCTAGACTCTGGGATATCCATCATTTCTATAAAATCTGGCTCCTCCTGATCATCCACAGCTTCCTCCATAGGGAGCTGGAGGGTTTCAGCCACTTTTTTTTTAAACTTGAAGTGAGAAGGGGACTCAGAAAGCCTAGGGGGAGACACTCCTGAAGGTCTTTCTGGAGAGATGTCCGGTTCAATGGGCACATCCAGACTTTCAAAACCACATTCACTCTCCTCATACTCCTCTTCCCCCTCCTCTGGTTCATAAAATTCCCTTAAATAATGCTCCTGAACCGGAGGAACCGACCGAACCGAGCGCTTACCTGATGATGCCGGTTCGGTCGGAACCGGGGAGACTGAACAATTTTTATTGCTTTAGCTATTTCTTCAGCAGTTGAGAGGGAAGTTTTGACTCACACCAGCTGATTTTCTAGATTTATTTGTTGAACCGACTCCTCAGAGTCGGCTCTCCTTGCCCGAGTATACGCCCTGGTCAGAGGCACTCCCTCCAGTTCGGTTGAAACCGAACCGGCTGGCCATCCGGGTCAGCGGACTTTATGGCCTCCCGTTCCCTGAGTCTACCAACTCTCTTATCCAGGGTAGCTGCAGGAAAACCCATGCAAATCTGGCAGTCTGAATTGAGGTGGTCAACCCCAGACAATAAACACATGTGGTGTGGGGGTCAGCCTTGGCAAAGGCTTCCCCACATACAACACAGTGCTGAAACCCAGTGGGCCCGGTTTTTCTTTTGGGTTTCTCAGACATAGTGCCAGCCTAACCAAAAACTTGCCCTTTTACGGCAATCTGCCAAGCAAGACTCCCTTATCGGTTCCCAACCGTGTCACGGGTCGATGAGAAAAAACGTAATTAAATCGTTTTTTTTTAGAACCGATAAGAACCGGGAACCGCACTTCTAAAAGACTGTAATGTAATAGAAGTAACTTGATTGGTTCAAACCGAACCGATAAAAATGTTTACAAGTTCCACACAGAAAATAAATGTAAAACCTATCTAGTACTTACAATACCACAGACAGAGCTTGAACTGACCGGTTGCGGTTTAATTTCGGTTAAAAAACCGAAAACTTTTATACTTTAACCGACAAAATGAACCGTGCAGAAGGAGGAATCTCCGGAGCGACTGTTCAGTGAGGTGGAGTAAAGAATCTGACAGTTTAAGTTTGAAGAACAACAGAAAGAATTTTCAACCGAGCTTAAGCTCTAAGTTCCATGCCTGGCATGGACTTTAACTCTTTCACCTCCGGAGCAGTTCTAAGGCTGGGACAAACTGCATATGTCATAATATAGCAAGACTTCATGTTGTTTGAAAGCTGCCACATTTTTAAAACTATCAACATATAGAAACATGCCATACCTTGTATGTCCAAAGGTGAAAAAGTATGATGTAAGTTATGGTAGCTATGGAATGACTGAATTCCAATACGACAAAGCCCTGTATTGTCATTCCATGAGACAAACCTGTGCGATGAAAGAAATCAATGTTTTTGTTTGATGCTCTTTATCCTTCCCACCAACCCAGCTGCCCTCTCCTTCAGGCAGACAAGACCTGCCACCCCACGTCCTCTGACCACTGTCCGCAGCCCTCAATGTCACTTCCCGGCCAACCCAGTGTATCCCTTCACGGGGGGGGGGGCTTCCTTGCCCGGTACTGGTAGGGGGGGACTGTCATGTGCACAAAGGCACATTCTTCCATCCTCGATGGAGTGAGAAGGGCGCAGCATAGGGCTAATCAGCTCCGCGTCGGCAGGAGGGCAGACCGCCATCATCTGGGCAGCATGGGTGGCCGTCTTCCTTTTTCTATCCCTCCCACCTCCTGAAATTCACCGATATAGTGGCAACTTGGGGTGGGGATGAACAGCGGCGTGTCGAGGCAGCACACCACCTAGTACATTTCCCAAACCACCAACACGGTGCTAGAGGTCCTTCCACCCCCGGGAGGAAAGTGTCTGAATGGACGCTTGTACTTCCTCCCTGCCAGTCTCCACTACTGGTACCTAGGCTCGGGACACAAACTTTGGTCATCAGGGTGCCAAGCGAACCCCTTTGCTCGGTGCTTCGGAGTTGGCAGAAAACAGTTTTAAGTTTAAAAAAGAACCACTCTAGTTTGATGAGACTTCTCGGCATGTGCTCCATGTCAACAAGTATTTAGCTAAGGAAAACACCATATCTTGCACATACAATTAGCTCTTTGTTTATTCTGCCATTTTTTCCCCACATTGCAGCAGATGGGCCGCCCATCAGCTTGCAGCTAGACATGATGACCTCATCTAGTCACTGAATGAAAAATTAAAATTACGTACCTACCGTAATTCTGATCTTTCTGTGTATCTTCACCATTCATCACAGATGAGTTACCTGGCCGGAGGTCAGGACCCCGTGGGAGTTTTTTTTTTTTTTTTTTAAAGGGTAGGCAGAGCCGACACACCATTGGCGCTGCCCGAGGCCGACGTACCGCGTGGCGCCGAGGGTTGGCCGTTAGGCTTGAAGCCGACTGCCTACCTACCAGTTCTAAGCCTGAGAGGTAAGAGGGAAGGGATGGAGGGTGGGACAAGAGAGTCCAAGGGACAGAAAAAGGAAAGGATAACTGAACTAAAAGGAGAAATAACGACTAAGAGGACAGCAAAGAGGTTAGATTAAGGGAATTGGGTAGGGGCCCCAATCTCTGGAAGCGGAAGAAAGGATGGTAGGGAGGGGAGAGAAGTTAGGAGAGAGGGAGAGGTATCAAGGTATCCGAGACCCTTGTCCGTCACCAGATTGTATAGGAACTGCAAGGAGTAGCAAAGCTCTCTGCCAGAATTCAAGGCACAGAATAACTGGCAAATACCCCAGAAGCAGAGTCGGCTATTCTGGAGGAAGGACAGGGTACAGGGATTTAGTACTCTCTCAGAAAAAATGTTTGGTGAAAAAAAGGGTTTTTTTTTGTGTGTTTTTTTTACATAGTTGGATGGAAACCAGGAGGAGGGCAACTGCCAACTCCCACCCTGTCGGGTGGAGACAAGTAGTAGAGAAGGAGTGCCGATTGAGCTGTCTACTCTTCATAGGAGAATACCACCCCCCCTGTGTGTCCCTACTTTACCCCGCTCCTAAAGAGGAGAGGGGGAGCCACAGAGGAGGGGACCCAGAGACTGAGGCTCCAGGATGAGAGAGATGAATGGTGAAGACACAGAAAGATCTAGAATTACGTGTATGTAATATTCATATCTTATCTGTGTCAGTCTTCACCATTCATCACAGATGGGTGAGTACTAAGCTCCCAAGGGGTTGTTTCTTACACCCTAAGGGACAGAGTCCCTAGCCCTCAGTGGGTGACACACTAAGGGGGAACCTTCAGGGCCTAGGAGGCCGAGAGTGGGAGAGAGGGCGGAGTTCCCGGAGGGGGAAGGAAGCTGCCCCGACAAGCGCCGTCTCACTCTATGGGAGAAAAGGTAGGTTCCCTGGTGGGCGGAACTAATCACCCTACGCCGGACCAAGGGTGACAACCGGGAAAGATGTAGCCATGCCGAGCTCCTAGTGCAGATTGCTGTCCCTACGACCCTGGTAGCTACCTCGTTTGCGTCATAAGATGCCCTCGCTTGGTGCCTTGCTAGCTCCAGGCCACGTGCAGAGAGCGCGATGGCTTGTCTGGTTTGCTCAGAGTCGGGCAACGAGGCTAGGATCTGACCTAGCCTGGACCACAAGAACCTGTTGTAGGCTGCATAGTGGGCCTGATGAGCAGAAATAGAAAGACAACCGTGCAGTGAAGGTCCTCCTCCCCAAAAATCAAAATCTGAGGAGTCTTGATCTGGGGGCGGTCACGTGGAGGCGCGAAGCCCATCAGGAGTGTCCAGGTCGTCAAGCCAGACTGTGGATGAGGCATGGAACCTGAAGACTCCCGGGCGTGCAATACCTCTGGCTGAGGTCCCTTGGGGCAGGAACTCCAGAGAGGGCCTCTGCCAAGCATAAGGGAGATGCCTCCGGAAAGGGAGCTGGCCAGGCCGGCACCACAAGGGTGGCCTCGCCAAAATTGCCTAGAAAGGCGTGCGTCGCATACTCAGGATTGCAGATAGTAGAGGGTGAAAGGTGCAAATCCTCCAACATCCTCATGAGGAAACGCTGATACTCCGAGAGATCAGCAGCCAGAGACATGTGGACAGAAGGTTCCTCTCCCCCTGAAGAGGGGGATGAGGAGCTGGAGGTCACCATGTGTTCAGAGGGTGGCTGCACGGGGGGGAGGTTGAAAAACCTGGCTGTCCATAGCTCTAACATAAGCAGGGAACTGGGCAGCCACCGCTCTGAACTGCTTCCAGGTGAGAGGGCCGCTAGGACCCAGGATGCCTGGGAGCGCAGGAGAATGTGGCAGAGGGATAGGGGCAGAGCCGAGAAGAGAAGTCTGCTGACCTCCGCCAGGGCTAGGGAGCGGACTGTGAGTACCCGAGGAGGGTGCCCCGGAAGACCCCACAGCTGACAGCTGTACAACCACCTTGGTACTGCCTTGGTTGCGCCCAGAAGAATCCCCCCAGTGAGGCGACCGGGGCCGTAAAGGTCCAGAAGGACGGTCCCCTGCCTCAAAAGAATGGGACTCCCTCAAGGAACCCGAGGGGGAAGGGTGGAAATCTGCACTACGGCTCCGTCCAGGGCCAAGTGGACCCCAGAAAAAGGCTGACACGCCGACCCCACACCTCTCGACCCCTCAGAGTCCGAGAGAGTCCTCCTTCTCGAGAGGGCCAGTCTAGGTAGCTGGTATCTCTGGGCAGCCCCCGAAGGGGAGACCCAGGGAGCAGTACCCTCCCCTCCTGTAGGCTACTCGATGGGCCCCAAAGTTGGGCGATCAAGACACACCACTGGAGGGGGTATGA
The DNA here is from genome assembly GCA_016271365.2 of Neoceratodus forsteri. Classification (NCBI taxonomy): domain Eukaryota; kingdom Metazoa; phylum Chordata; order Ceratodontiformes; family Ceratodontidae; genus Neoceratodus; species Neoceratodus forsteri. The sequence goes on along the minus strand of CM028130.1, from coordinate 1,008,749,050 downwards.
CCGCCGAGGGGTCAATGAAACCCCCAAGACCAGGCTGCAGAGCTATAGTGGCACCGCACCACTGCCTGCTGGTCAGCACCACTGACCCTTGTCTCGGGGGCCACCGGCCTCTCCTCAGTAGGGGGCTGGCTCTGACTGGTCGGCAAGACCACAGTGCTGCCCTCCTCCACAGCCAACCCCGAGGGATGCGACTGCTCATCCGACTCGGAGCTCGACTCAGACTCTGAAGAGGTAGAGTCCAAAGCTCTGAGCCAAACCGTAGGAGGGCGTGCAGAACCAACCTTGCCACCAGGCCCGGCAGCCAGTGCTGTGCCCGAGTCGGTGCCCGTGCCCTCCGCAACCCCGTGAGCAGGGCACCGCGCTAGCTCGAGCCAGAGGTCCAGTGCCAGGGCCAGTCGCAGCACCGTCCAATCCAGCGGTGCAGGAGGCGGTACCAAGGACGAGGCCGGTGCCGGCAGCACACCCTCGGCATGGAGCGGCGCGGGCGGCACCGACAGATAAGTCGAAGGCCCCACGGCGTAAGCCCGAAGGCGCGGCGCCATGCTCAACCTCGGTGCCATCAAGATATGGCAAAGGGCGATGCTGGATCTGGTCCCAGGCGGCGCGAATGGCGTCGGCTGAGCCGACGGCCGGCGACAAGTCAGCGGCTGGCGGCCCTGACAGGGGCCTGGTGCCGACCTGGGCCTTCCGAGCAGCGGGAGCGACACGGGGAGCCTTCACCCCGAAGGAGCGGTGCCATGGCGGCACTCCCGCCCGCTCCCCTGAAGGAGCGGGCCGGGCCTCCTGCGCCACAGGAGGGCCTCGGCGATGGCCAGGCTACAGTAGCGAGGCTCCCTCCTCCTCAGTCCGTATAGAACCGGGAGGGACCCGGAGGAAGGGCCAAAAGCGCGGCGTGGCCCGACAAGTCCGAACCCTACCCCGAAGGTCGGAGCTCGCCCCACTTTCAACGCGCACTGTTCGAGAGACCGGCGGTCCATGGAGAAGCAGGCGTTACGAGTCCATGTCATGAAGCGGGCCAAGACACCGGTCGTGCTGGTCAGTGACGGAGAATTTTCGGCTGCACGGGCACCCGGCATGGGGGCGACCCGTCTTGAACTTCTTGCCCTCCGACCGAGACATGACCTACGGAAAAAAATACCAAAACAGACTCGACATCGCAGAATTCAAATAAAAGGAAGATCTTACCGGTCGACGTCGAGTAGAAGCAGAACACAGAACCGGCAGGCAACTGACGGACTGAAAACGCCGAATGCGAAGGGCTGAAGGCCTAAAATTCTTGTCAGAAGCTTCCCACGAGGTGACCTCGATGGTGGGAGACGAAGAACTGGTAGGCAGGTGGAGTCGACACAGCCTAACGGCCAACCCTCGAGCACCCGCCCAATGCGACCGGCCTGGGAAATGACGCCCGATGGTGTCGGCTCCGCCTACCCTTTAAAAAAAAAAAGCTCTCGCGGGGTCCTGACCTCCGGCCAGGTAACCCATCTGTGATGAATGGTGAAGACTGACACAGATAAGATTGATTGGCTCACAATGGTGCTCACTGAGCACAATGAGTGCAAATATCTGACAGTTAAGCTTAACTGAAAACTAAACATGGCCGTTTCTGAAAATTTTTGTGCAAATCATTCCCTGTAAAATTCAGGTAACCATATTATTCCCTGTAAATGCTATAACATATGAATATATAACAATAACAATTGGCCCACTCCCGAAACAAGTTGCCCTCAAAGAGCCACCAGACATAACCAATCATCTCCTATTAAAATAAATGGTTTTTTTTTCCCTCTAATTGCATTGTAATTGTGTTCCAAATTTCTATAGCCAGAATACATTTGCCACTCTGCATACGGGATAACAAGGGGACATGTGTCACTTATCAATGGGCTGTTTTAATGAGACCAGTAAGAGAGAAAATAGCCTTGTAGGGAGACATCAAAATGTACCTGCACTTGCCCACAGTAGCGCCTTCTTCCTAGTAAGAGGGTAGATCCTAAAATGCTGAACATTTTTGTGCAAATTGTTCCTTGTAAAATTCAGGTAACCATATTATTATTCCCTGTAACTGCTATGACATAAGAGTAAATATGTAACAGTAACAATTAGCACACAACAAGTTGCCCTCAGTGAGTCACCAGACATAACCCATGATCTCCTATTAAAATAAATGTTTTCCTTTTTTTTTTTTTCCCTAATTGCGATCCAAATTTCTACAGCCAGAATACATTTGTCACTTTCTGCATATTGGATGACAAGGGGACATCTGTACCTTATCAATGGGCTGTTTTAATGAGACTAGGAAGAGAGAAAAGGAGAGAAAATAGTCTTGTAGTGAGAGACATCAAAATGTACCTGCACATGCCCACAGTAGCACCTTCTTCCTAGTAAAATGCTTGAGAAAAACATATTAACACCATCTTCAGTATACCAGCCATACTGAGCAGCCTTAAATCCCCAATACTCCGGTGGCAATGCTTAGAGACATTAAGCCCTCCCACTGACACGGGAAATGCATTAACACACGCAGATCACCCCCTTACCTCAGGAGACAGGAGGTATTACAAAAAACAAGATGCCAGTGCGAGAACAACAGACAGATTGTACAGAAGCACAGCAGGTACTTGATAAACAGCATATTTTATAAAAATATCTAGAGAGAGGAGGTATTTAGAGAGAAACAGCTCCTTGAAACCTACTTAACGAACGTAGACCTAACAAGACAAAACGTTCTTTAGGCAAAATCAGAAGCCATGTACAACTAGCTAGAAATGTCAAATGATTCAAATAGAAGGGGAAGATCTTTTTTTTTTCTTATTTCCTCAGACTGGCCTTATCTGTTGATAGACCATTGTATTCCAACACTCCTTTTGGCGACTAGATCTTAAGGGTAGTTGGGTACAGAATTTCTGATCATATTTGTAACCAGCTTCTCGTAGTTTTTTCTTGATTGGGAGAAAGGCATCCCTCTTTTTGATTAAATTTAGAGGGAGGCCGTTGTAGATCTTAATTTTGCATCCATCAAATTGAATGTTATTATCTCTTAAAACTCTTTGAATATGCACTTTCTGTTGAAAGTTAAGCAGCCTGCAGACAAACAGTTGGGGTCTTTCATTGGGGCCAGGTTTTGTTTTTAAAGATCTAGGAGTTCTTTCAACGATACAGTATTTTTAGTAAGGTGGTGGGCTAGTAATATGAGTCAGCAGGATGTTACAAAATGATATAGGATCACCCCCCCCATACCCTCTCTTAGACCGAAAATCCTTATATCATTCGTACTGTTTCTGGCCTCAAGATCTTCTAACTTAGGCTCCAACTTATTAATTTTCTTGCTGTTTAAAATCCTTTCTGCCTGCTCCTTTCCTGCAGAGTCTTCTATGCTACTTATTATCGTCTCCGAATCACATATTCTTATTTTCTGTTCAGTCAAATCATTGCAAATTTCTTTTAGACCTGCCTCCATGTTATTCAGAGTAAGTTTCATTCCTGAAATTTCATTGGTAAGTAATTTAAAATGTATGACTGTCAAATGTTGTGGAGGTGCCTGCTTTTTGGAGAGAGATTTGCCTAAGTCAGCGGAGCTATTACAGCTAGCAGGCAAAGACCTAGATTCACCTAAGTCAACGGAGCTATTATAGCTAGCAGGCAAAGACCTTTTCATTGGGTTAGATTATGCCACCATTTCCACTAAGTTTTCTTCCATTCTGTCAGGCAAGTTATAAGAAAATGAGAAAAGTTGAGAGGAAGGGAAACCAGTTTTCTACTTTCCTTTAATCCACCAGTTGTTTCACACTGCCACAGCTCCAGAAGATGCTGCTGTTACAGAATTCATCTTACAGTGTGAAGTATGCCATACTTTTATCAGTTCCAATCCTGATAACACAGTCGGTAGACAGGGAAAAAAAGCTGTTTCTACATTAAAATAATTTACATTTTAAAGCTAAAAACTAGATGCATATTAATTTGGGGGGAGCTCACTCTTGCATGTCCGACCTCTCTGTTGCTATTCAGTCAAATCCTGAAAGATTTACTACTTGACAGTACCAGACATGATGTGTGGCACAATAGTCTACCTGGAGGCTGACATAGCTAGTTCTGTTCCCCTCATAAGTCATTAGTGCCATGACTTCACTATCTATGACATCGCAACTAACCAAGAAGATCCTCTTACGTTCTGCCAGGCAGGTCACAAATGGTATCAGAATGAGTGAGATACGAAGAAGAACAGAACTAGATATGTTAGTCTTCAGCTAAAGTAATGCTTTTCATATCACACCTAATAACATCAGTGGAAAAGCCTGAGCAAATGGAAGAACATACTTTAAAAATAAAAAGTAAGAACTGTGTAATTTTGAAAATTAGCAACCTTTTCTGCCTGGTATTTTTGGTGCTACAAGCCCTTTAAGAGTTGCTTAAAGTTAAGCCAACCCTTAATTCATGGTAGTTGCATATATTACCCACAGTACCGTGCACTAAGAGAATGAATACATCTGTGCTTCTTTCACGATACCTATGACTGTTGACATAAAAACAGGATAACTATGTTATTACTCTTAACCTGCTCTGGCTGCTTGTCTACACCTGATGTCTTAATTCCATTTATGACATCATTATCATTCCAATAGTAACATATTGTGATGTCATAGGCAGATGTTTATGATGTCAGCTGTAGTCCAGCAGCCAGAACGGTTGAAGTTTGGGGGAAAAGGGATGCTAAATGCAGAGAATACATAAGATATAAATTGAAATGTGTCTAAAAAATGTTCTTAAGTTCAGGGGCTCTTTGAAGCAATATTGTATCCTGCTAAAAATCTGCCTCTCTGGTTTTGTAAACAGGTTGTGAAGGAGATGGACAATGAGAAACGAATCCGCTTACTGCAGTTTGTTACCGGAACCTGCCGTCTCCCTGTTGGTGGATTTGCAGAGCTCATAGGTATTAGAAATCACAATTTGTTTTTGCAACTACTCTTCAGTAGCCCACACGGGGACTTAACTCATGACCTTGGTGTTACGCTTCAACCAGCTGAGCTACTGTACCTGGCCATTTCGTAGGTAATATAGAGAACATAGGAAAAAGTTACGCCTTACCCAGCAGAACTTGCTTCAGTCCAGAATCAGTTTGTGAGCCACCTTTAGTAACCTGATTGAACGGAACTGAAAGAGTTTGATGCATTAAGGTTGTAGAGTAACTCTCAAGTTGCCACCAAAACAGGTCTTCCTCATCTTCCTGGACATAAGTCTCCACCACTCATTCACACTAGTGGGATTAGCGCCGGAGGCACTAAGACCCATCGGGAGCAAACTTTTTGCTGGAGGGTCGACGCGAGAGACGGCGCCGCGAGACACGGCGCCGCGAGCAGCGGCTCGAGCGGTAATGACCATCTCGGCGACGACCCTCCAACCGCCTCAGTTCCTTTTTTCCCGCCGTCGGTGCACTTCAGTGGCGGCGTCGCTCGCCTGTCGAGTCAAACTCAAACTAGCGCATAGTTTTCAGTTTGTTTTTGTAACTTTATCACGATAAGTAGTATCGCTTAATTTTATTCTATTTTCGTTAAATTTTCTAATATTTAAATTTTACTTGAAGAAGTCTCGGCCTACTGAATGGTCGGCATAGAGCAGGTCAGGTGGCGGTGGGGAGACTTCGTATGAAAGCTGTTCAGTCAGCCAGGCTGGGTCCGGTCAGCCTCCTTCTCCTCAGCGGGGTTCCGGCAGCGGTCAGTCCGATGCCGAGGATGAGGGGTCCCCGCCGGCATAAAATAAGCGGTCGCATTCTCGGCACCGTTCGACGAGCTCTTCTTGACCCACAGGTCAAAGAGAAGGCATCACTCGAGTGCGCCTCTGGTATATCTCGCGTCAGCTGGGTTCGATTGCTAGTTGCGGTCTCCTTCTTGAGTCGCCAACTTCCGGTAATCGTCGTCCTCGACATCGAGTCCCTCCCGCCTATAGGTAGGACTCCAGATGAGCAGTTTCATCAGTGGGCGCTCTTATGGAGCAATGGGCTCGGAGGTTGGTTCTTATGCCTGGCTCGGTTGCCTCGGCCCTGGGCCCCTCGGCGATCAGGTAGGCGGTTGGACCTTCCTGGTCGTGGCGCCTTGCCGGTGCCAGCGACTCCGTCTTAGTGTTCCCCCTCACATGGCTGCGGCGCAGGGGCCTCACCGATGCCCTTATCTCTGGTTTTTCCTTCTCTAGCTTTCCAGGTTCCTGGGGCTTTCCGGCGCCTTCGGCGGGTCTGGTGGCTTGTCGGCGCCGTTTTCGTGCCCGCTGGGTCTTGGCGCCCGTCCGTAGCGCCGCCCGGTGGTGCCGTTGGATAGGCGGCGCCCGTTGCGGCGTCGTCCATGATGCCGTTCAGCGGCGCCGATCGCGTCGTCGTCCGGCGGTGCCGTGCTTGGCGATAGTCGGCCCGCGCGTCGTCATTCGTCAGCAGCGCCGCGGGCGCTGCAGGCACGCGATGCCTCTTCAGCGCCCGTGCACCTCCTCGGTGCCGTCTTCAGCCCGTTTGCCGTCTGGCGCGGCAGTAAGGGACTCTCCTTGTTTTCTGCTATTTCCTCCTCTCTAATTTTCACTCCTTTCCTGTCCAAACAGTCCTTTCTGGACCATCAGGAGATGATGTTGAGCCTGACCCAGACCTTGCGGTTGGGTGATGAAGTGGAGAAACAGGATCTTTCTTTGCTACAGAGCCTGTGGTGAGGACCTGTCCTTTAAGTCTCTGTTGAAGAACCTGGGATCACTCTTTCTCTCAGACTACAGACATCGATCCTGGGAAGATATTAAGACTCCAGTATCTTCATGCTTGGAGATCCCTCAGTTTGACTCCTCCGATCCAGCCTTCCTTGAGGCGCTGTCTCAAATGGTATGGAATAATCCTGCTCTTATTCCCTCAGTGGCTAAATCCATTGATAAAGTATTCAGCTCCCAAGGATCGTCCCATTTTGGCATCCCAAGCCTGCGGATCCTATTGTAGTCCTGGCAGAGAATGACAAGGTCGTTCTTCCTCAAACTACTACAGCTCGACCTATTAACAAGAGTCTCGTAAGATTGATACATTAGGTAAGAGAGTCTTTGCTGCCTCCACTCTAAGTATCGTGTGCCAGTTATCAAGGCTATTTTCTCAGTATGAGTATATCCTGTGGCACTCTATGAAAAGAATGGTTGAAGCTCTTCCAGATTCGGTTCCAAGTCAGAGCTTCTTCTGACTGTTATTAGAGGTATTGAGTCAATAACCAACAGGTCAAAGCCGCCATGGGCGCTTTCGACACTGCTTCTCGCTCAGCAGGCGAGTTTGTACTAGGCGCCATTCCTGGCTGCGTACTTCTGGCTTCACGAATGATGCTCAGCAGCAGGTGATGGCGCTGCCTTTTGATGGCTCCTTTCTTTTTGGCCCTCAGGTGGAGCAAGCCTTAGAGGCCACTCAGAAGACTAGATCGGCCATTAAGTTGGCCAGACCTCCACCTGTCCCCTCTCGGGGGCATGTGAACAGACGTCAGTTTCATAGTCGTCAGTCCTTTCGAGGCAGAGGCAGGGGAAGCTTCCATAAAGCCAACCTGCCCAACCTCAAAGAAGGCGCGGCAGAAGCGCGGGGCCTAAAGCTCCCAGTGCTACCTTATGTCGTTGGCCCAAGTTCCATCCACTCTGCCCGAGTGGAACTTTCTCCTCCGGTGGGAGGTGCGTCTGATGTACTTCTACAACCAGTGGAAGTCCATAATTCGGACAAATGGGTCCTTCGGATAGTCGCGAGGTTATTCTCTCAATTTCTTGGAAACCCCGAATTGTCCTCCCAGGCGACAACCCAGGTTGTCGGCCTCTCAGTCAGACCTCCTCACGCGGAGATCCAGGGCCTTCTGAACAACAGGGCAATAGAACTGGTGCCCCGCATCTACGAAACACAGGGTTCTACTCCATTACTTTCTGGTTCCAAAGAAATCTGGGGGATCGCCCCATTCTAGACCTCAGAAAGTTAAACAAATTCCTCCCAGGAGAAATTCAAGATGATTTCCCTAGGTACCCTGTTACCCTTGCTGCATCAGCCGACTGGCTGGCCTCTCTGGATATGCAGGATGCTTACCAGCATATCCCGTCCACCCGACCCACAAAGTTCCTCAGGTTTGTAGCTTTGGGTCCAGCATTATCAGTTCAGAGTCCTGCCCTTTGGGCTATCCTCGCGCCATGAGTTTTTACAAAGTGTTGTGCAGTTCATGGCGCATCTCAAGGAGAAAGTCGGACTCCGGTGTTTCCCTACCTGGACGATTGGCTTCAGCAAGCCCTTCCGTCCAAGGACTTTGGAAGCGATGCAAGCGACTTCTCGTCTTCTCACGTCCATGGGAGTTCTGCTGAATTTGAAAAAATCTCAACTGCAACCCTCCCAGGGCTCCTTTTCATAGGGGCGCTTCTAGACACCTCTTCAGCGAAGGCTTTCCTTCAGAGGACAGAAGACTCGACATCCTTGAATGGCCCGTTACATCAGGGAGAACCAATCGGTTACAGCTCTCTCGATGCAACACATGTTGGGTCTCATGGCGTCCTCGGTCTTCACTGTCCCTCTGGCCCGACTGCACATGAGAACCACCCAATGGATGGTCTCCACTCAGTGGTCCCCGACCTCTCACCCCAGTCTTATCCCATCAGGTGGCGGAGCCCTTGAAGGTCTCTCACCTGGTGTTCTCAAAGAGCAATCTCCTGGAAGGATTCCCCTTTGCTCCCCGGATCATCAGATCTCCATCACCACAGCGCATCGCTAATGGGATGGGAGCTCACTGTCTCTCCCTCCACACTCAAGGTGTATGGACTCAGTTGAAACTCATCTCCACATAATGTCCTGGAGATGAGAGCGGTCCTCTATGCAATCGAGCTCTGAAGGATGTCCTTTGTCACAAGAACATTCTCCTTCAAGCGGACAACAAAGCAGTGATGTATTACATCAACAAGCAAAGCGGTGCTCATTCTTATCCCTTTGCAGGGAAGCAATGAGGGTGTGGGAGTGGTGCTTGGAGCACAAGTCTCTGATTCAAGCGGTTTATCTGCCGGGTATACAAAGCGACCTAGCAGATCACCTCAGCAGAGCGGAGGCAGACCCTCACAGTGGTCTCTCAATCCAGCCGTAGCTGGTCCCTGTTCAAAGAGTGGGGACTCCAGACCTGGACCTTTTGAATCCCACTCAGCATAAAACTGCTCTCTTCTGCTCCAGAAATCCAGGGCCTGGCATTTTCTGTCAGGATCGTTCAGGCTGCGGTGGACAAAGCAGCTTTCTTCACCTGCTTTCCCGCTTCCTCTAATCCAGAGTACTCCTCAAGTTCGAGTCTCAGGGGACCAAGATGATTCTCATTGCTCCTTCCTGGCCTCGCAACTATAGTTTCCTCTACTCAACAGTATGTTGGCAGCCTCTCGAGACCACTTCCTTTGCAAATCAGTCTTTGACTCAGGGTTGTTGGTCCATCCCAACCTGAAATCACTTCACCTTCATGCTTGGCTCCTGAAGAGATAGAAGTGAATCGGTTCAGATCTCTCGTAGAGTCTCAGACATCCTTCTGGCTGCTCGGAAGCCAGCCACCCGAAAAACGTACGCTTCCAAATGGAAATGTTTTTCTCTCTGGTGTGCAAAATCCTCTTGGAATCCCTTTTCCTGTCCTCTTGGCAAGGTTCTGGAGTATCTTTTGGACCTGTCGAACTTAGGTCTTCAGTACTCCACAGTTAAAGTTCACCTTAGTGCCATCTCAGCGTTCCATGAGCCGGTTTCTTCCTTAACTCTGGCTCAGTTACCTATGGTGGAGAGATTTCTTAAGGGGATTCTCCATACCAGACCCCCTGTTAAGCGTCCAGTTGCAGCCTGGGACATTGACCTGGTGCTGGACATGCTCACTCGAAGCCTTCAGACCCTTAGCTACCTGTGAGCTAAAATTTCTTACCTGGAAGACTGCCTTCCTGATGGCCATTACCTCAGCCCGCAGGGGTCTCTGAGATACATGCCCTGGTTACGGACCCTCCGTATACTGTATTCCATAAAGACAAGGTAGTTCTCCATTACTCATCCTAAATTTCTTCCCAAGGTTGTGTCAGAATTCTCTAAACCAACCTCTGGTACTTCCCGCTTACTTCGCTAATTTCCAAAATGAAGAGGGCAGGCTCTTCATTCCTTGGATGTTAAAGAGGCCTTGCGGTTCTATTTAGATAGAACCAAGGATGTTGCAAGACTCAGCAACTGTTCGTTTCTTTCAGCGACACCGGCTGGGTCAACCTGTCGCTATTAGATGCATCTCTTCATGGTTAGTGGCATGCCTTCGTCATTGCTATTCCATGGCTCAAGTTAAATTAGAAGGTAGGTGTCGCTCACTCTACTAGAGGCAGTCCTTGACATCCTAGCGGAAGTCGCAATGTTCCAATTGCAGATATATAACGCCGCCACCTGAGAGCTCAGTGCATACCTTCGTTAAGCACTATGCACTGGATGTTCATGCTAGGCGACATTCCGCATTGGCAGAACTATCCTTAATGGGCTTCTATCTTAGGCGTGAGCTCTGGCTCTCCTGCCGCCCTTTTGGGGGATTATCAGCTTAGTACTCTCCCACTAGTGTGAATGAGTGGTGGAGACTTATGTCCAGGAAGATAGGAAAATTACGTACCTACCGTAATTCTTGATCTTCTTGGGCCGAGTCTCCCACCATCTATCCCTCCATCCCGAGCTCACCGCTGTATTGGTCTTCACTCCCTCAAATCTTTAGGCCGTGAGGACTTCTTTACTGACCCTTCTTACACGGGTCATACGGACTATCTTATGTCCGTTTTTTAATGTTGGGTTTACTCTTTCACACGTTGAATTGCGCTGCACCTCCTTGGTAAAAAGGTACTGAGGCGGTTGGAGAATTACGTCGCCGAGATGAGTCATTACCGCTCGAGCCGCTGCTTTCATAAGCCTGTTGGTCTCGCGGGCGCCTGCCTTCACACAATTCTCCAGCAAAAGTTTGCTCCCGATGGGTCTTAGTGCCTCCGGCGCTAATCCCACTAGTGTGAATGAGTGGTGGAGACTCGTCCAAGAAGATCAAGAATTACGGTAGGTACGTAATTTTCCTTTCTCTTCAGTGTCGAACTTAGTTTCAGCCAGCTTTGTGTTTGCAATTTTTTTAAACATTTTAGTGTTCATAAAAGGTGCTGGACTGACAGCACTGGAGAATAAAACCCTGTTTATGCACATGACCCATGCAGCATTCCCCTAGCTTATCCAAACTTATTTGTTATATACCATACACACCTTGTGTGCTGTGCCTAGCAACATTTAGGATTATGCTCCTTTTAATGTATTGTATTCAGGGATCTATTTAACTCCAAAAATTGATTAGCGTTTTGCTCATAAAAGTGCTAAAGCATTGTGAAAATGCATAGCACTCGCCTCACTGTGTTTAACAAACATAACACTTCTAGAAAACCTGTATGAATACTTTCTGTACAGTTAGCATTGTCCCAAGAAAAAAACTGCTAATCAATTATTTAAAACCCTGGTATTGCATATATAGACTATTATTTTTGTAAATCTGTTAATAACTAATTTTTTTCTCCTTTTGTACTGTCTTGCATGCCTTCCCCCAGCACACATCTGAAGTTTTCAGATGCATCGTGGAGGTGGGGGAAGAAAAGGAAACAGAACAGATCCAAAGTGCAGTGTACAAAAAAACAGTAGTTGAGTCTTCAAAAATACAATTTACATAAGTTAATTACAATACAGTAAAATTTGAAATTGACAAAACAACAATTAACAGTGAGCAATAAAACAACAAAAAGGAGTAAGGAGTAGTGATTGATGAACCTGAGGAGAGGGGCTAAGTTCTGTGAAATGTGGGCTAATAAACTTTTCTATTTTTAGTCACTTTATGTGTATGAATACAGTAAGTGCAGAGAGAGACACCAGACATACAGCATTTCAGACAGTGGACTAGCTATGGATGGGAAGCAGTGATAAATCCAGCCAATGCCGGACTTCTTTTTATTGCTAAATATATTACTGATCCCCATTTCGGACAATGCAGTAGGTACAGACAGGGGGCAGAGCTATAGATCCAGCCAATGACAGACTTCTTTTTACTGCTATATATATATATATATTTTTTTTTTTTATTCTTTCTTTATGCTTCCCTGCTGCCAACCACCCGATACCCTCTGCCCAGTCATGGACCACAGGCTTCCACCCCCCACAGTGGCCGTGACCCTCCGATACCCCCCTGGATTACCCCCCAGGGCAGGGTTCATCTTAGCACTGCAGTCAAAGGGATAGGTCAGAGGGTTGGGCTAGGGGGCTAATTGAAGCCATGGCGGGCTTCATCAAGGGTGTCCAGCAGCTGCTCCTTTTTCAGATTTTTCTGGGGGGTGGGGATGTGCAATGACATCCTGCGCCACCCCTGGACGTGATAGGCGTCGGTCGCTGCACAACCCCCAGACTCCGCCAGGGGTATGTCGAGTGCTGAACACTCTCCCCACACATTCCCCCTGGAGAAGGAGAGCAGTCCTCAGGACACTCCATCCTTCTCCCCTCCGGATGGCTCCCCAGCGACCCAGGTCTGTTCCCGAACCCGGGTCACCGGCGTCACAAGTCCAGATTCAACCGCTGCGCCAACAGGCTGGTCTTATTGCTAGCTATATTAGTGCTCCCCATTTCAGACAGAGCAGTATATATGGACTGGGAGCAGTAATATATCTAGTAATTAAAACAAGTCTGGCTCTGGCTAGATCTGTGGTGCTGAGCAGTAAGGGACTTTTTTAATTCTATTTCTTTATTTAATATAATTTTCCAACATGCTAAGACAATTTTTAAATTATCACAGACAAATAAAAATATGAAACACCATGAACATTAAAAAAACAACATACTAAGAATAAAAGAGATACATTAGATTAAAACTAAAACAATGCTTGACAGTTCATATTATAATGAATCATCTGCTGACTATAAACATTTGAGGTGGCATAACTCATCAAAATGTCATACAGCAATCATATAACACTAGGTATTCTCCTGAAATATTCTATCTTTATTTTTATTTTTAAGGGATGAAGTCCGACCTAATTGGGGTTATATACATTATCCAACGTCTCCAGATGAACTCAAATAAGGACTGTTTTTTATTCAGGATGGCCGTTAGTTGTTCCATCCTGTAAATTCCTCCCTTGTCCTCCTCAAGCCACCTCAAATGAGGACTCACCATGGCATAGCTGCCATCAGCTCCTTCCTACCATCACTTTGGAATGATTCACAAAACATTCTAAAACTCTCCCGCCTGCCCAACCATTATGCATTCAAACAACTGCTCTTTAGATGCTTGAAAACTGCGTGCGACTGTTTCAGGTAATCTCTTACACGTAACCTGTACACAACCCTAGCTTGTGGACCCCCATGGCCTTCCTATTCCCCCATAGGCCTGCAGCTCCATAGGGTAACTACCCCTCCCCAGGCTCCTTCCCTCTTTCCTTTCCTGTGCCATCCCCCCTAGGGGACTCTAACATAGCAGGGTTTCCCCTCCCTCCCCTTATGTGTTCTTCTATCGCCCTCCCATCCTCTCCGCCTCGCTCCTATTGTCCCCAAATATGCTATGATGAATTATTGTGTATGTATACAGCCTTTGCTATCTAAGATTTGCTCCTGATATCATCTTATTTTTGTAATTTTTTATTATAATTATACTGTTTTCCCATCTGTTATGTTAGATTTGTTGTAAACTGAAAATTCGTTCTGTGTGTCCAGGACCATCTTGCAAATGAGCTCGCTCAATGATGTAACTGCCTGGTTAAACAAAGTTTGATTGACATTGTTATCATGATGTCCTGCCATTGGCTCAAGGTGGGTGGGTCCTGGTGCAACCACTTTTTAGTGATCGCCTTCTGGGCTGCCAGGTTAGAGATTCTTATCAATCTGCTTGTATTGGAATCTCTAAATTCCTTAGGATAATCTGAGAAGAAATAGAGGGTAGGAGACAGTCTGAAAGCTGGTGTGAACATATCCCCCAGGACCTTCTGTAGTGTCTGAAAAAAAGTATGAAGCCTTGGGCATTCCCACAAGATGTGAACCAGTGCAGCTTTAGGGTGCCCGCAGCCCCTCAGCAATTACTATCCTGTCCCAACTGAAATTTAGCCTGAATTGTAGGCATCCTGAAGTAACATGTAGTTACTTTCCAGGAAAAAACTTTCCAACTTATAGCTATTGTTACTCAATGTATTTTACATAGATGATTTTCCCAGGTCTCATCGGGCATCTGCACCCCCCAGGTCAGCCCTCCAAACTGCTTTTACTGAATCAGCTGAGTCTCCCTCTGAACTATTTAGTGCTACATATAAGTATGAAATCATGTGGTCTAGAGGGTCTTTTCCTTCTATAGCTGCCTACAGTGTTATAATAGTTTTAGGAGTTGGGTCACCGCCCAAAACAAATCCCTGGATAGAGTTTTAATATAATCCCAGAACTGTAAGTATCTAAACTTATCCCTAGTTGAGGTCCCATACTGTGTTTTTGACTCTGCCAGCATGACATAAACGCCATCTTTGATAAAATGGGAGATTAAATGTAATACTGCCCTTTCCCATCTGTGAAAACCTAGGTCCATCTTAGCCGGTGCAAAGGAGTCTGTGTATGGGATTGAATATAGCAGTGGTCTCCATCTTGCTAGATTTTTTCCCCTTTAAAATGGCATACCAGCATTTTAAACTGGTTTCTCTATCAGGTTAAGATCCCTACTGTCCTTCTGAGGTACCCTCTGGTCCAGAAGGACTCTATTCATGTGCGTCAGGTCTTCTTCTTGCATTTCTGTAGCTTTCCATTTTGCTGTATACTGTGGATGCAGCCAGTACAGCACAGTTCTGAGCTGGGCTGCATAGTAATAGTTTTAAATTTGGGAGTGCTAGGCCTCCTAGTCTTTTTGGCAGTTGGAGGAGGGTAAGCCTGATCCTCGGTCTCTGTGCTCCCCAGATAAATCTGGAGATCATCTTGTTCAGAGCCTGAAAGAACCCAGCTGGAATTACGATAGGTATTGATTGGGTTAAATATAAAAATCTAGGCAAAAATCACCTTTCTGACTGCCTCAACTCTGAATTAAAGGGATAGGGACAATTGCCCATTTCTCTAGATCTGCCTTGAGCTTATTTAATGGGGGGGGGTAGTTAGGATTAAACATTTGTTTGTGGGTAAGACCCTGTTGAATTCCCAAATATTAGTACCTCTGTCAGTGACTCTTGTGGTTTTTGGAGTGATGTTAACACCATCATAAGGGAAAAACAAGTGCAGTACCATCTCTGATATGGTTGTGGATGCACCATGGACACGGGGGAGGGAGGTGAGCACTACTCCCTTCACAAAAGAAAGGGTCCTACAAAAGCTCGCTACGCTCAGGATGAACAAGGCAATGGGACCTGATGGCATACATCCCAGGGTACTTAAGGAGCTATGGGTGGAACTAGCAGAGCTATTATCAGAACTGTTTAATGAGTCTCTGAGCACAGGAGAGGTCCCAGAAGACTGGAGAAGGGCTCATGTGATTCCGCTCCACAAGAGTGGTAGCAGGGAGGAGGCAGGGAACTACAGACCAGTCAGTCTTACCTCAGTAGTGGGCAAGATTATGGAGGCACTCCTTAAGGAAAAGATAGTGCAACACCTGGAATCCATAGAGGAACAGGATCCAAGACCGCATGAGTTTACAAAAGGAAGGTCCTGTCAAACTAATCTCATAGATTTCTTTGACTGGGTAACCAGAGTGGTGGACCAAGGGGGAGCAGTTGATGTCGCCTACCTTGACTTCAGCAAAGCTTTTGACACTGTTCCATATAGAAGATTGATAAATAAGCTGGGTAGGCTCGGGGTGGGTCAGAAGTTGGTCAGCTGGGTGGCAAACTGGTTGACGGGCAGAAAACAGAGAATGGTGGTAAATGGTATACAGTCAGAAAAGGTGCAAGTCACAAGTAGGGTACCTCAGGGATTAGTCCTGGGGCCAGTCCTCTTAAATATCTTCATTAGTGACATTGCAGATGGACTAGAGGGTAAGGCTTGTCTGTTTGCAGATGACACCAAAATCTGCAACAGAGTAGATGATCCAGATGTGGTGGGCAGAATGAGAAGAGATCTGGATAAACTAGCAAAATGGTCAGAAGAGTGGCAACTGGGATTTAATGCAAAGAAGTGCAAGATCATGCACATAGGGAAGAGAAACCCTGAAGCACCTATAGGCTGGGAGGGGAATTGCTGGCAGTCTCAAAGTAAGAAAGAGACTTGGGCATCATCATCACCGATGACCTGAAATCATTCAAGCAGACCTCTAAAGCAGTTGGTAGGGCTAGGGGAATGTTAGGATGTATTAGTAGGGGTAACACAAGTCGTAAGAGGGAGGAGGTAATTCCTCTTTACAAGACACTTGTTAGGCCCCATCTGGAGTACTGCATGCAGTACTGGAGGCCACACCTTCACAAGGACATTTACCAAATTGAGGCAGTCCAGAGAAGGGCAACCAAAATGGCGCAGGGACTGCATCAGAAGACATATGAGTACAGATAAACGGAGCTCAATATGTATACCCTTGAGCAAAGGAGGGAGAGAAGTGATATGATAGAAACATTCAAACACCTTAAGGGCATTAACAAGGTGAAAGAGTCTAACATGTTTAAATATAAGAAAATAGCAGGACAAGAGGACACAGCATGAGATTAGAGGGAGGCCGATTAAGGGGGAATGTGAGGAAATTCTTTTTCACAGAAAGGATGGTGGATGCATGGAATGGCCTACCTCAGGAAGTGGTGGCTATGAATACAGTACAGGGCTTCAGACATTCATGGGATAGGCATAAGGGAGCAATACAGATGATTATGAATAGATAGGCCACCGACAGAGCAAAGGCTGATGGCACATTTATAAGGTAGAAAAAGAAATGGGCAGACTGGATGGGCCTTGCGGTCCTTATCTGATGTCAACTTCTATGTTTCTGTGGTTGTAGTTGCAATAACCTGCTCACTATCGCCGAGGCTCTTAACTCCAGATTCACTGACCTCTCCTCCTACTCTGCACCTCCTGGGCCTTTACCTGTCACTCCGTAGGATAACCTTAAACCTTCCAACCCATCGTTCACCTTTCGCCCAGTCTCTGAGAGTGAAATCTTACACTTACCTAAGTCCGTCTCTCCTGCTGGATCGGCAGAGGCAGATGGACTCTTACCAAAATTCCTAAGAACTGTTGCACTGTCTATAGTCTCTCCAGTGACTAGACTTTTCAACCTGTCTCTTCTTACAGGACATGTCCCTTCCCTCTGGAAGATTGCTCGAGTTGTACTGGTCTACAAAAAGGGGGGCACCATTAACCTGGATAACTACAGCCCTATTGCCATCCTCTCCACCCTCTCTAAAATACTGGAGAAAATTGTTGCTACCCAGGTCTCTGGTTACCTGTACTCCTTAAAACTCCTCACCCCTGACCAACATGGTTTCTGACGTGGGCACAGTACATCCACTGCTCTCATACAGTTTACAAATGATGTCAGACTTGCTATGGACAAAGGCTCTCTCACTGGGGCTACTTTTGTTGATCTTACAAAAGCGTTTAATTTAGTTGACTACCCGCTGCTCCTATCAAAGTTGTCATCCCTAGGCTTCTCGCCCTCTGTCACCACCTGGTTCCAAAATTATCTTTCAAAGCAGCAACAGTTTGTCCAGATCGGAGATGCTAAGCCTCTCTTGCTCCTACTTGGATGGGAGTGCCCCAAGGTTCGATTCTTGGTCCTCTCCTGTTTACAGTCTTCATAAACGACATCCCACCGCTCACTGGTGCTTGCTCAGGTCTGCTATATGCAGATGATCTTGTTCTTTACTCATCCTCCTCAAACCTCTCAGATATCAACCTGAATCTCAATAGTAACTTCAGTACCTTTCAGAGCTGGCTATTGCAAAACAAGCTTGTCTTAAATAAAAATAAAACGGTGACTGTGCTCTTCGGTTCAGGTTCAAAAATTCGTCCTGCACCCAACCATTAAGTATCAGAGCGTAGATGGCTCTCCCTTAACACAGTTACCTCTTTTAAATACCTAGGAGTAACCCTTGATCCCACCTTGGATTTTGATCTGCACCTAGCCTCAGTCATTAAATCTGTCAATATTCAACTTGGACTGGCATACAAGGTGAGACATAGCCTAACATCCACGGCGAGGATGGCCATTGCACAGGGGATCCTGGGACCCAAATTGGCATATGGGTTAATAGCCTTTCCGGCAACTACTGGAGGGCTCCTCTGAAAGTGGGATGTCTGATACAACAGCATTTGCCGTTTTGCTTTGTCTTTGCCCAAACTTGCTCACCGATGCACACTATACTCCAGTCTGGGATGGTTTACCCCCTCAGCCTTCCGACAGTTTACTTCCTACTGTTTTATAAAGAATATAATCTCCTCTCGGATACCTGACAAACTGGTTCTACTGCTCAAACCTGTGACCTCTGCCTACCCACTGAGATCAGCTGACAAATCCCTTCTTGTCCAACTGAGATGTAAAACCAAAATGGGGGAGAGTGCTTTCTTTAGCTGGGCCCCTAAACTATGGAACTCCCTTCCACTAAGTCTAAGAATCTCCCCTTCTCCACACAGCTTGAAACAGGAGCTTCGTATGGCTCTTCTAAGCTCTGAACCCTGCTCCTGTCCTCTGTCCACCCACTCCTGTACTGGTGCCTCCTAGTTGCCTACCGGCTCCAACCTCTACTACTCTCAAACCTACCTGGAAATCTTATTTCCTCTCTTCTTCCTCCACTTACTCACTAGTTGTATGACTTATGACTGTTAGTTATTTGCACTTATATTTCTGTTTTGTTACTACATATAGATTCCTGCAAATGTACTGTCATTGCTGAAAATTTTATATAAGTGTACTATGTCTGACTTCTACTTGTTCCCATGATGTTTTCTTGCATCTACTATTGTCTACGTACCCTTTGTTGTAATCTCCCGGGTTGTACCTGAAAATAGGCAGCTATGCTGTCTAGTGTACCTACCCGGTTAACAAAAACTAAGTAAATAAAATAAATAAATTTTAATTGCTGTAAATTCCATCTAAAAGGGAAAGCTGATTTAATTGCTTCAGAGGGAGCATAATGTAACTAAAGGACCTCTTTCTAGGTGGAATTAATTTTTTACCCTGCTATTTCCCCAAAATCTAATAGAACCCTGCAGAGTGGCTGTAAGGACTGCTCCTGGTCTGTTAAATATATAAGCAAATCATTGGCGTATAATGCCAGTTTGTGACATTCTCCCCCAGCTCCAAGCCCCAGACTGCCCCCTTTTACCTCAGAGCCTGAGACAGTGGTTCTAGGTACAGAGCAAACAGGAGGAGTGACAGAGGACACCCCTGCCTGGTGCCTCGTAGTAATGGTATTGGAGATGAGACTGATCCATTTATTTTAACATAAGCTAAAGGGTTTGTATGTAAAGTATCTATAATTTGAACAGACCCAGAAAAACCCAGTTTCCACATCACAGCTCTAAGAAATGGCCACACCACCCGGCCGAAGGCCTTCTCTGCATCCAAACTTAATAGTAGGAAAGGGGCCCCCGACTGGGCAATGTAGTGCAGCAGGTGGATTGTCCTCTTTATATTATTATCCTGGTTCTGTCATTTGGGAACAAAACCAGTTTGGTCGTGATTGACCAGGAGGGAGAGGATAGTCTCCATTCGCCCCACCATAATGGTTGTGAATAATTTATAATCTATGTTAAGAACCGAGATTGGTCTATTTGGAGAACATAGAGAAGGATCTTTCCCCAGTTTGGGGATACTGGTAATGGTGGCAAATTTCCATGTAGATGGTATCTCCTCCCCCCTTCCTGGACCCCCAAGACACACATCTAGCAAAGTAGGTCTCACCTCCTTCCTAAACATCTTAAAAAAACTCTCCTGTGTAGCCATCCGGTCCCAGGCTTTTGTTAGCTTTTAAGCTAGAAATGGCTGAATTAATTTCTGCCATTGTGATTGGCGGACCTAGGACTTGTTGGTGATCCTGTGAAAGTACAGGTAGTTGAAGTCTGGTTAAAAAAGTGTCTATCTTCTCCCCCACTGACTCATGATCAGGAGTATACAGTTTGTGGTAACATTTTTCAAATGCTTTCATAATCTGATGAGGTAGCCCAACCATCTGACCTGTCTCTGTGTCCCGGATTTGTGTGATTGAGGACTGAGAGGTCCTCTTCTAAGTCTATATGCCAGAAGGCAGGTAGCCCTCAGCCCACTTTAATAGTATTTTTGTTTTAGGTACTGGAGGGCCTGTTTTGTTTTTGTTTTTTGTTGATCCGTAAGCCCACTGGGCCTAGAAGTCTCTTTTCAGGGGTGACTGGGGGTACAGATGGCAAGCAACTGAATTTGAACCAGATTAAGCTGTTGGTGGCATTTTAGTGAATGAGGGGAAATTTGGCCAGGACACCGGGGAAATTCCCCTTCTCGTTTCGATAAGTGCCATGGGATCTTTAACATCCACCTGAACTACCACCAATCCAGACAGATGGAACCTCGGTTTAATGTCTCATCCGAAAGACTGCACCTTAGAAGTGCAGCACCCCTCTCATGCTGCACTACAGTGTCAGTATTGGGCTATTAACCCAAGTGCCAGATGTGGGAACTGAACCCACAGCCCTCTTCTGTACCTGTTCTGTATGGATATTTAACAACTGTTGTATCTGTTGCCTGTTAGTTTGTATTAAAGGGTAGACTGCTACGTCCCCTGCTGCATGTTGTCCCTGTAACTCCTTTAGTTGCTGACAAAGTTTCTCCAGTCATTGTTGCCTTTTATAATTTGAGGCATACTTAATAATATCCCCCCTCAGCACTACCTTAAGCATACCCCAGAGTGTTGATTTTTTAATCCCAGAGGTTAGGTTTTCCCTCAGTATCTGAGGGATTCTCTCCTTTACCACTTCCCTGAAATCTTTTGGATTTAACTGTAACCCCTAGATGGCGCTATCCCAGGGGCTACTACCCCTGCCTGATTTGCCACTAACAGGTTGAGGGGCCTGGATCCAATGGCGGGTGCCTCCACCCAGAGGTCAGGGTTTGCAATAGTTAAACTTACTTGGTCACAGCCCTGTGGGACACTGCAACCCTCTTTCTTCCCACTAGTGGCCCACACAATATATCAGAATTACCTTCACAGTATACACTTACCCCAGGACTAGTTCCGCACTGGGACCTCCTGTGAAATAAGATACAGTGCAACAATCACAGTACAGTACTTTAACATAGACAAATACCTCAGGAAGTATAACTTTGTGAAACAAGCAGCTCTGATTTATTTAGGGGATAGAACAAGGACAGGGGAAATCAGGTTAATTAGCTTATCACTTTACTATCTACCTATGGCTCTGTGCAAGGCCTATCCCTACCAGTTACTGTCCTGGGTACCTAGGCCCTAGTGGCTAGTCCAGACCGTGGCAGCTGGTAGGGCCCTTTCACACAGTGAAAAGAAAATTAGTTTAAACAGTCAGCAGTACAGTGATTCCATTTGGATTTAATGTGGCAATTCAACAGGGGCGACTCTGAATTAGTACTCACGACCTCCAAACAAGATAGGGTCCTTCAACGCCAGCAGGGCTACTCTTGAGCTCCACGAGACTCTTCACACATTTATATGGTAAAAAAGAAAGTACTATACCAGGCAGGCTGCTTCTCTATCCCGATCGCAATTACTGCACAATACCGGGAGAACACACAGCAGATTCAGTTCCTGACAGACCGAGTGCAATTCAACAATTTCTCCAGTCTTCTACAGGGTGAGCCTGGTTTCTACTCTTCAGAGATCCTTGATTCTCTTCACAGGACTGATTCAGTCCTAACAAGCAGTTACACAAGCTGCAGACCAGAACTCTGGGCCTTACACACGTTTTTGACTGAAACTGTGCACTGAAGGAGCACAGGTTTCTTTCCCTTTACTGCCAGATCTAAACTGAAACTCCAACAGACAAACCGGCACTTCCTTTGAGTTCCTCCCAGTTCTTGACTGGATTGGCTGTCACCACAATAGACTGCTGCTGTTGGTCCAAAAGGCGCCAAGTCTAAACTACATCTCCCAGAGTCACTGCCCATACAATCCTCTTGTGGCTGGCTCAGATTATGAGTCCAAGTTCTGATTCGCTCCAAGGCACCATTTTAGAGCTAGCTTACCCCACACTGATTGGTCCAGTTCAGCAGTTCAAAACCAGAATGGGAACTAGGCAGACACAGTTCTGACTGCAAAGAAAGCAGGTTAGACAAACTGTAATTTCATTATTACTGTAAATGATTTCTGGCAAACAGTTACATCTTTCAGATAGGTTCCCTTTGCACTCCTAGTGACTGCAAAATGGAGTGAATTGGCGGCAGCTCAGTGGTACTCAAACAGAGAAGCACACAGTTCCCCCCATACAAACTAATTATGTCTGCAAGCAGACAGCTCTTAAAGAGACAGTACCAGAGGCTCTAAAAACACTCACTGATAAATGGCTTAAATGCCAAACACCATTCAGGCTTGGAGCATTCAAGCAAGCTCCTGGAAGTCTTTTGGGAACCCCCATTTGCATGGGGGTTACATAACAAAAAATTAAGTCTCCAGATCAGCCTCCTTTTCTCCGAGACCCACTCCAGCTTAAGTAGTAACTGGGAATAGTTTGAGAGTACTGAGGGGACAATCCAACATTCATTCAGCTGGTATTGGTGCTCTTTCGAGACTAAAAAATGGTCTGTCCTTGTGTAGGTACCATGCATGGCCGAAAAGTGAGTGTACGCTCTCCTTCCTGGGTATTATAGGTATTTCCATGCATCTACTCACCACTGCACCCCCCTTGAAGAAACTCAGAGCTGCCTTCTGTGCAGATGTTCTCCTGGAAGCTCAAGGGTTTATGGTATCCCGCTGATCATAAATTTGGTTATGATCTCCCCCTACAACCAGCATGCCCTTCTGATGTTCTGTAATTTTTTGACATAGTGTCCTAACCATCGTGGCGTTTGATCCTGGTGGGATATATAGGGAGGCTAAAGTTATCCATTGGCCTTCCAGTAGACCCATAGCTATAGCCAAGTGGCCCTCTAGATCTAAATAAGTGGCACTTAGATGAAAAGGGGTGGACCGTGGGATTAGAACGGCTGCTCCACTTCGCTTCCCCCCACCTCCCATACGAGGAAGCGACTACTTGAGAAAAGCCAGACTTGGTCAATTTAGAGTGTTCCTCTTTACTTAAGTGTGTTTCTTGGAGGAAAACAAAGGTTGGCTTCTGTTTCTTGACAGAGGAGATTACCCTATATCTCTTAATAGTGTTATTTAACCCATTAATGTTATGCGAGATAATTATCATTTGCTGTTTACTGACCATTTAAACTATGCATTTATTCTGGGGATTTCCCAGAGTCCCCCGCCTGTATCCTCTTCCCATACATCAGGAACTAGAAAGCCTGTGGTTGCACCCTCTTCACAGTATCTTCCCCAGTGCCAATAAAAATAGATGTCTTAATCCCTCTCTTACTATAATTGCATATCCTGTGCACCTCGTATGTCGTGCAGCTATTATTTACTCTGCTGTCAAGCATAATATTTAACAAACATCTCACTATATGTAAAACACTTAATTCAATAACCTCTATTTTATAACAGTTCTTATTAATCAAACTATCATTAATTAACCATATTTCCCAATTGCATAGTATATATTCCCACATTATAAACATATATATATATACTGACTCCCAAGGTAGGGGAACATAACAAGTGTGTTCTCCTAGCGATTCAAGATGGGAGCCCATAAGTGATTCCCACCCAAATGGAAGGAAAAGTGGTCGCAAAGCATGCCAGTCCTTCCTGGTCCCAGACTATTTTGGACCTAAAAAAGATGACACCTACAGATGGTATCACTGTCATCAGCCTGAGGCCCCCTGTAGAGCCATAGCCCTTGAGCTGGCCGGGCATAATAGTAATTCCAGTGTCACTTTAATCCCTGTGTCTCCCATAACAAATATATATGGTAGCTTTTGAGCTCCCAAGTGTCCTTCTGGCATTTCTACCTAAAGGGCCATTCAATGGTAACAATGGGTGGGTGACCTCAAGGATTACTTTATCTCTTCATAGCATCTGTCCTCATTTCTGAGCTGACCTGTAATTCAAATAAAAAAGAAAAGAGTTCCCCTGTCTCCTTACCATATATTGCATTATTCCCATTCTCCCAATCAGAGCAAAAAACATGTACGAAACAAAATGGTAGCCCTCGTACTTCCGTTTAAACTCCCTCCCTACTAAACCCCTTCGAGTGAGAAAAGAAACAATCTATGGAGGATTGCTTCATCCTTCCCTTAATGCTATATCTCTACTTAATATCTGTGGGGAAATAGAGGGTCCATTTTTGTCCACTTGTGCAATGTCTATATTTATTGGGTCTGTGAGGCAGAAGCAAGTGCCATTAAGTTAATCCACAATATAGTTAAACGAAAGTAAAGTCTGGCATCGTTCAAACAGATTCCCCACAGAGATACACTTGGTCATCAGGTAGCAATGTCTCGGGTTCATTAAGGGGATTATTATAGAAGAAAGGAAGCTATGTCCCAAAGTTGTTCATGGTGAGAGTGAATGATGGGCCCTCCAAATCGCCCACAAAAGCATTTTAAACATTATATGTAGGATCCTGTTTTTCTGTTGGTGTAAGCAAAAGTCCCAGTCCAAGTAAGTGATACATACTGATAGGTAGGTAACTACACCCTCCCTCCCCCCCAGCCAGTCTGGGGGGACTTCAGTAAAGGATCGCTCCCTTGCAAAGCAGTGCCCAAAATGCTAGATCAATCAATGTCAGTGCTCACCAGATTTCAAGTGTTCCCCGCCTCAGAGGAGTGTCCTCCTGTTGCTTTCTGATTTTTCATGTTACCATGAAGCACCTTGATATCTTTGAGTGTTGTTGGTGCTGCTGCTCTGGCTTTATTCTTCTGTGAGTGTTTCTCTGCTGTGCGCCACTCTGCGCGTGGTGGTCGGGTTCGTTGCTCCTTCGGAACTTCTGACTCCACTCCCCAGCCTCTTGCCTATAGTTCCTGCTGCTCTTCTGAGGGTGAGTCATACACCTTGGCTCTGGAGTCCCAAAAAATCTTCAGTTTTGCCGGATATGGTGTCTGGAATCTTATGGTCCCAAAGAATTCTTAGAATTGGTGAGTAGGTGGCTGGCTGCTTAACAATCTCTGTAGGGTAGTGTGACAAGCTGGCCTATGGTAGATGAAGAGGCAACACACTGGGTTTAAAGTTCACAGAAGAAAATGTACTTTTATTGCTCCAAATGTAAGTTATTGCTCCAGAAAAGCATAATCGGTCAGTTCAACTTCTCCAGCCTGGTCAGGTAACATAAAGGTTAACACAAAACAGTTCTTTGAGGCTGACTTGACCAAAGGAATCTTTCAGGCTGACTTGACAAAAGGAATCTTTGAACCACCTATGTGGGCCAACAGTTTTTTCAATATGCAGTCTCAAACAAAACAAACGGTTTATGGGCCAGTAGTTTTGAATGCACAGTCTCAAATAAAACACAAACAGTTTTCCCATTTAGCCTTATTTGCAGATTATCAGCAGTACATTCCACTCACTGTTTTTGGCCCAGCTGTTTAGGCTGATCCTTTACCTCAGGACTCTCTCAACAGGTTTCAACTTCTCCCCAAAGGCTGTCTCCAACAGTTAACCATTCTCCTTGGCTTTCTGCTCTGGTTCCTGTCTTACATTCCACCCTCCATCTTGCAGGGTTCTCTGCCTAGGAGTATGTCCTCCCTGCAGCAGTTTCCAGCTTCTAACTGACTCCATGCAGGATTCTCCCTGCCTTTCAACAATCCCTCTAATCAGCAACACCTGGGAAGGCACACCCCCCCTTGCCTGTTCATGTTGCATTCCCTCATCCTCAGCCAGGGTGTTAACCTCTTGTTTCCCAGGGTAGTGTTTACACTGTCACAGGTAGTCATTGTCAAAAATAAGTCGGGCCGCATTATATTTCACTATTTTTATTTTTGCCAGGCCGTTCTCAATAAAAATCCTTGTCTTTATAGCTGGAAAGTTTGAGAACTATATACCGGGGTCTGACTGCAGGGTCCAATGGTCTTGGGGCTAAAGCACGGTGTGCATGCTTAATTTTAAAATTGAAGGTTGGGGATAGCGCCAGGACATCTCTGAGTAGATCTTCGAGAAAGTCCTCCATCTGTCCGGTTTTTGATCCCTCAGGGAGACCATAAATATGGATGTTGTCCCTCCTTGAGCGAGCTTCCATATCAATAATTTTACTCTGTACAGTCTCCTGGTGGGTTACCAGAAAATCAGCTACAGCTCGCAACTGATGGGAGTCATCCTCAATGTCCGATACCCTCTTCTTGGAAGATTCCACTTTGCCTTCCACCTCCTTGATTCGTGATTGTAATGACTGAAATTCCTGTTTAGTTTCAGCTCAAAAGGCTCTGAGTTCGGTTAAGCGGGTTTCAAATCGAGATCTGGACAGGCATTCGGTCTCCTGGTCTGTATCCATTTCTAGGGCCTCATTGTCTACAAGAGACGAGCTGCAGCTAGGCCCCTCGTGGTCTGAAAATCCACCTCTATCCCGTGTATTAACTGTGGATTTGGAGCGGGATCTGCTAGATCTGGACCCGCCTTTTGTTCTGTAGCCATCTCAGTAGAGTTTTACCATTTTAAATGTAGAATTCAGAGGGATTGGTATATGGGTATCTCGGAGCTCTAGAAGAAGGCTGCCATTGGGGTGATGACATCACCGGAAGCTGGTAAGGGACTTTTTAATGTACTGGTGGCCCAGGTTCGTGCTTTGAGCCCAAGAAATCAGGGGTGAAGGCTAGCAGATGACAATTACTGTTCAGTATGCTGCTTGACTTGGATTCAACCTTCTAGCCCAGAACATCAAGAGCAGAGGACTGTGGGGTTGGGGATACTGCTTAACTCACCGGTGACCAGGGTTCACCCGCTGAGCCTGGGACATGAGGGCAGGAGGCCAGAGTGTGGGGGGAGATTACAACTCTGCTCACTGGCATTGCGGGTTTAAACCCCAAGCCTGGGATATCAGGAGCAAAAACCAGCAGGGCAGTATGGGATTGTTTGTCTTGCAATCTGGTTGCCTCCTAGCACTAGTCAGAAGGCAACACATGTGGCAACTTATCCTATCGGGGGGGTGGGGAGTGACATGAAGCATGTTCGTATCATTGCTCCATGTTGTGAGGGCTGAACAAGGAAAATGTCTGACCATCTAGTCAGATAAGTCTCCTTATTCCAGTGGGTGAAACTCTTCTGGGAAGTCCACATCCCTGCTGGGATTATACTCTATTCAGTCAGAGAATTTTTTTTGGCCTGATCATAGAGGAATGGAAAGAATGAGAGTTCAGCTCCTGTATCTATTCAGTAAGTTCAGTAAGGAGTAACTCCCAACAGAGCAGAAGAGTTGTCCACCTGGTGCATGCATCTGTTATCCCTAGGAAGGAGGGATGAAATAATGAGAAACTTCTAACAACATGAGTCCAGTAGTGATGCCATATGAAAAAAATGCATCATCTCCACTCTGAGATATTGCCTCGGAGTTTAGAATGGTGCTGTTGAATCAGAACTCCATTCAAGTGTTGCTATGTGCTGGTGCCCCCTCTAGTGTTCTAACGTCATAATTTGTTTTCTCCACTGAAGGCAGCATTCACCTCGGAGACCTCTCGAAGTCCATCGGCTGAGTCCTTTGTTTGTACTTATACTCTTTAACGTTATTTCATACGAACATACGAAAATGCCAGCAAATACTGGCCTTAAGGTCTATCGAGTCTGCCCGATTGTGCAGCTAGCCCGATATATGCATTAGTTATAGTTTTTATTTAACTTTGTTATTTCAGTGGAGCCCACTTAATGGCATACCGCTTATTTGCAAATCCCGCTTAATCGAATACATTTTCAGTTCCCCGATTCTTTTCCTATCTGTTCTATTATAAACTGATCGGTTAATGGAATGCAAGCCACCCATATAAATGCATCATTTTTAAGTGCTCCCAAAACCTAATTACTGAGCTCCCGTCATTGTCCATAGCCGCGAACAATTGAGCACTAAGTATTACGTGATCCAGGTGCTCCAAGTGCTCCAGACAGAGACTAAAGAGCGGTTAATGGATCAGTTAGCACTCTGTAAAACCAGCTGTCCCCCGAACACTAATGTGACTGCTTCACGCTGATCCCCTGAATCATGTCACATCACCCCCAAAGCCAAATATAAAAGTCACATCACAAAGAATAAAAAATTGAAATCCAAGTTCACACTCATCCACTGGAATGTTTGCTATGGGTCCGTGGGGTCATGTGAGTGAGGTTGATAAGGCTGCTATGGCAGTTGCTAGGATTCCATGTAGTCATGTGAGCATGGTTACTGTGGCTGCTAGAGTTGCTATGGCGGCAGTGTAGCAGGGGGAAGTATGCGAATTTCGGCGGCTGAAAAAAAAAATGTATCAGCAGTGCAAACGGAGAAATGAACTAAGGTAGGAAGTACTGTACTAGGTAGTGAAGGGAACCAATGGGTGTGTTGGATCGGGATGTGCAAACACAGTAGTAGCAGGCAAATGGAGAGTTATAGGATCAGTTCAGGATTTGCAAACCACAGTATCAGGCAAAAGGAGCATTACCGGATCACCAGGAGGAGTCGGGACACCCAAGATAGCATAACCGCATAGTCCGCTTAAACGCATAATTTTACCAAGTCCCAGGGCTATGCGTTTAAGTGGGTTTGGCTGTATAATGGTATTCTCTGGTTCCCAATCAGTTCCCTGGAACTAGAGATAAGTGAATTTTGCGATTCCCATTAAAATGCGGTAACTGTTTTTTTTTTGGAAAACAATTTAAAAGAACCACTTATTTTAAAAGTTTAATTTCGCAGTTCACTAATTTTATTGTTTAAGGAACGGGCAATACTTTTTAGCTAAATTCAAGTTGATTGGTATTACTGAAAAGCCTAAGAAAAGGACATGGACCATAGGATTTAAAAATTGTGAATCCTGTCACAAAATCTTGGCGAAGGCAGACTTCCATGATTTGTGTTTTGTTTGTTTGGACCCTGATCGCAACTTTTTAAATCGTGATTTGTGTAAACTTTTCTGCTGTAAAACACAAATGTAAAGGGCAAAATTCGGAGAATCTGTCTGCCACCCAGTTATGTAGCAGCTCTCCTAAATAGAAGATGAAGGGAAGTACCTGAGAGGGTGGAAAGCATGCATCCTCAAGTACCTCTCATACAAAATCTTAGGTGACTGAAAAGCAACCATCTCTGATCAAAGAGGCAGAAAAAGCTGCCAAGCTATCATCCCACTCAGAGAAAGAGCACAGGGTGTCTGATAGGGGAAACCCTGATGCTAAGGATGGCAAAAAGAACACATTGTGGTCAGAGCTACTATGGCTGCTAATGCATTAACTTGATAAGGGATATAAAATTAATATAGGTTGGCAGAAGCCACTGCCGACCTTACCCAGCCGAGATGCAGTGCCAGATGGCATCTTTTTCATCCATGCATGCCACCG
Organism: Neoceratodus forsteri; assembly: GCA_016271365.2. NCBI lineage: Eukaryota > Metazoa > Chordata > Ceratodontiformes > Ceratodontidae > Neoceratodus > Neoceratodus forsteri. The sequence goes on along the minus strand of CM028130.1, from coordinate 1,008,719,557 downwards.
ACATGATACTTGCACCTTCGCTCCTGAAGCAGAGTCATCTGCATAGCAATGTGAGGGAGAAGTTGCAAGAGGAATACAGTGGAGGGCTGGAAGGAAGAAACTTAAAGGGAAACAAGTCATCACAAAGGGTCCCACAATCAAGTGTAGGGCTGGTCCCAATGTGCACGTTGTATGAAAAAACATTTTGGTTCATTTACTGTTTACTGTAGTATAGTAGATTAATTCAGACTAATTTTGCTTAGTTGTATGCGGACATCTTCTTTTACTACAATTCCCAGACTCCCTGCAGTTGACATCAGAGCAGTAGGCAGCAGTGGGAGATTCAACAGTCTGTGTTGCATATTAGAGCTTCAAACCCCAGGAATCACTCAGTATGCTTAACTAATGCAGTCAGCCTTCAGTGTTAAACTGCCACGGAGAGAATGGAATGTATGTAAATGATGAAACTCTTACTGACTCATGCCAGTTTCAGACTGCAGCCCCTAGTAACTGCTGCACTCTGAAGTGCTCAAATTATTTCTCCGCCTACCAGTTCGGACACCTTGGAAAGCTGTCCTCAACTTCTCTAGAAAATCATTTAATTATGAAGTAGTTTGTTCTTTTATTATTATTTTACAATTGCTGCCCCTATTTCAGGTATAGTTTTAGTGGGTTTTGTTAGGTTTTTAGCAGTACTTCATGGTTCCACGGAACCGCAGAGAACCACTCTTTTTGTGGTAATTTTTCACTAATTTTGGTTATTTTTACTATTCAGCACTCAGTTCCGTCTGGGACCATAGCGCTATTTTTATTTTAACTTTGTTTAGTGTTTGCCCGGTTCCTTTTCCTGTCAGGAACCAAGTGCGTCGGTCGGTTCTGCTGTATTATCTCCTGTGAGGAACCGATCATTTTTTTCTGGGACATATTTAAAACTCTAGATTGTGGTTTGTGAACGACTGTTTTTCATTGGTTATTTCTGTTGTTCCTGACACTAATGTCAAAAACTCCTAAGAAAATGCAGTCAGCCTTCAGTGTGTGTTTTTTTTTTGTTTTTTTTCTCTTTTCTATTACGCTCTGGTCACAGCTCTTGGGACCTTCTCTTGGACATCCAATCCTTGTCCTGGCCGCCTGTGGATCCCTCAGTCTGTGCCTCCTCTTCCCCCCCTGCAGTCAGTACACCCAGTTTCACCCACCTGGGGAGGGCAGCCCTCACCTCGTTGGGCTCTCTTACTAGTCAGACTCCAACTGCAGGTGGGCCCGGAGGAAAGAACTGGAAGGCCAGCCGAGGAGAACCTGGTGGAGGGCATGGGGGACTGGTGTTGTTGCCTGTCCCACGAAGCTGGTCTTTTCCTTGTTCTGCGCTAATTCCCCATCCCAGCATGGGCACGCCCCAATGCTCTGGCGCACGGCAACCCTACCTGCATCTGCCATGCTGCTCTCGTGCTGCCTGGCTTGCTGCAACGACCCCTGGTGTCTACCGGGGGTCACTGGCATTCTGAGCTGACCCAACCCATGCACCTGGGGAGGAGAGCACCTTGAGGGCACTCATTCCTCGACCCGCCCCTGCCGACCCATCAGCACCTGAGTCCGTTCCCAAACCTGGGTCTCTGGTGTAGCGTGAGGTGTGGCGTCCAGCGCCTCAGCCCTCAGCGCCAGCGGGCCTGCGAAGCCTTCAGTGTTGAACTGCCATGGAGAGAACAGAATGTATGTAAATGATGGAACTCTTATTGGCTCATGCCAATTTCTGACTACTGCCCCTAGTAACTGCTGCACTCTGAAGTGCTCAGATTAATTTCTCCGCCTGCCAGTTCAGACGCCTCGGAGAGCTCTCCTCAACTTCTCTAGAAAATCATTTATTTTGAAGTAGTTCATTCTTTTATTATTATTTTACAGTTGCCGCCCCTATTTTAGGTGTGGGTTTTTTTAGGTTTTTAGCGGTACTTCACGGTTCTGGGGAACTGCAGAGAACCACTGTTTTTGTCATAATTTTCCACTAATTTTGGTGGTTATTACTATTTAGCACTCGGTTCCATCTGGGAACATAGCGCTATTTTTCTTTCTTTTTTTTTTTTTGCATTATTTGTTTTTCTTCCCTCCTTGTTCAGATGTTGCTACTCTGGGCATTCCTAGGACCCCTCCTGCCCTCTGCACTCCCCTCTCAGGTCCTGACCCCCTCCACTTGGGTCCCACACGCAGCCTACCTCATGGCATCCCAGCATTTCGCTTCACTGGATGGGTCCCTCTCCTCCGAGGGGGAATGCACCAGTGGAGGGGTGATACCAGCAGTTCTTTTTCCTAGGCCACGGGGCACTGCTGAGGCCTGCGAGGAGCGACTCCCTTTACATTTGCCACCCCTATTTTAGGTATGTGTTTTTTTAGGTTTTTAGCGGTACTTCACGGTTCTGGGGAACTGCAGAGAACCACTGTTTTTGTCATAATTTTCCACTAATTTTGGTGGTTATTACTATTTAGCACTCGGTTCCATCTGGGAACATAGCGCTATTTTTTTTTTTTTTTTGCATTATTTGTTTTTCCTCCCTCCTTGTTCAGATGTTGCTACTCTGGGCATTCCTAGGACCCCTTCTGCCCTCTGCACTCCCCTCTCAAGTCCTGACCCCCTCCGCAGGTCCCACATAGCAGCCTACCCCATGGTATCCCAGCGTTTTGCTCCGCCGGACGGGTCCCTCTCCTCCGAGGGGGAATGCACCAGTGAAGGGGTGATACCAGCAGTTCTTTTTCCTAGGCCACGGGGCACTGCTGAGGCCTGCGAGGAGCGACTCCCTTGAGGAGGCAGACAGGCAGAGTATCTGGAGGCCATCATCCAGCAAGCATCCAGCCATTTTTCTCCTTATGTTGTGGAGGGCAGCGTAATGACAGCAAGGCGTACGCCAGCGTCCACTCCTCCCTCCTGTTGCAAGTTGTTCCGTACATCCTGCATTGCTCCCAGCCTCTGCTAGGAGCCAGCAGGCGCTGGAGCTATCCCACACCTTCCCCCTGGAGAAGGAGAGCTGTCCATAGGATGCTGTATCCTCCTCCCCGCGGCCGGCCCTCCAGTGTCCCGGGCTCATTCTCGAACCCGGGTCGCTGGCGTCGCAAGCAGAAATCCAACCGCTGTGCCGACGGGCTGGCTGGTTCTATTTTTCTTTTAACTTTGTTTAGTGTTTGCCCAGTTCCTTTTCCTGTCAGGAACTGAGCGCATCGGTCAGTTCCACTGTATTATCTCCTGTGGGGAACCAATCATTTTTTTCTAGGACATATTTAAAACTCTTGATAATGGTTTGAGAACTGACTGTTTTTCATCGGTTATTTCTGTTGTTCCTGACACTAATGTCAAAAACACCTAAGAAAAAGAAATGGATAGGACTAACTGTTTTAAAAACTGCACTGGTTGTGGACAAATAGTAGCAAAAGCGGATAGGCACAATTTGCGTATTTCCTACCCGAGTGCTAGTCACATATTTGTAAACTGTGATATTTGCAAAACTTCCTGCCCTAAAACTGTGAAGAAAAGGGCCAAGAAACGGAAGAGAGGCTACCCCGCCTCCTGCTAAGCTTCCACGGTTGGAGGCTTCTCCATCAAAAAAAGATAAAGTAAGGAACCGTGAAAAATCCACCTAGAAAACTGACTCTTCTAAGGCAAAAAGTCCAGTGGCACTGGCTTCAGAACCAGTTCTTGCAAAAATAATACATAAAGAAAAATATATCGTTGCACCTCCTGCTGAAAAAGCAAAGGAGCTCTCAGTGGGTACACCAACATTGCCCTCTGCGGAGGAAATTGCCAAGGACTTCAGGTATTGCAGGTCCTCCAGGCTGTCGGTCCTTTGATTCCTCCCTCAGTTCCCTCCAGTTCCTGCTTTGGTTCCCTTTTCACAGGAACTGGCCTATTTGTATGAGGAACAAGAGGAGGAGGAGGCAGAACCCATTGAGCCAGAAGTCTCCCCGGAGCAGGACTTTGGTCCCCCCCACCACCAGGGGTCCAGAGAACTATTCGTCTCATAATTCTAAATGGTAGATACCCTCATCTCTCTGTCCAGGAGTTAGTTGAGGATAAAGAAGAAGCTGATTTCCTGGATATGATGGGTCTTACACCCACAAAAAGACTGCTACTGCCCATCCATAAATCCCTAAAAAAAGGCACTACTGAAAATTCTCCAAACCCCTACTTCAGTGCCAGGGGTGGACAGGAAAGTAGATAAGATCCAGTTGGATAGAGCTAACGTTGACTTTTTATTTACTCACCCTGATCATGACGAGTGGTTCAGGCTGCTGCGTGTGATAGAGCTAGGGTGCCTTTGGCTTCCCTCCCCCCTGACAAGGACTCGAGGAAAATAGATGCCATGGGCAAGAAAGGGCACATGCCAGCTTCACTCCTTGTCAGGCAAGCCAAGTTATATGGCTTATGCAGCTCAGTACCAAAAAGCTCTGTGGACAACAGTGCTGGCTATGTCAGACAAGATTCATGTGGAAACGGCAGTGGATCTAGCTGAGGTCAGCTTTAGATGCCACAAAATATCAGTTCAAGGGACATGGATATGTTGTTCAATCCACACTTATTGGCAGGTTCCTTGCAGCTTTAAATGTTGCCTGAAGGTCTTCAAGCTGGCTCCTCCCACCCACCTGGGTGGTAAAACCCTTGGCTCCACCCCGTGATGCCAGATCTTCCTTACCACTTGGAAGCTCAGGTTCCCTCCTTAGCACTCTGCGTTTTAGGCCTGGATCCACACTCTTCGGTTAACCTGAAACTAATTCTAAAATTTACAAGACTCTGGTCTTCGTCTTCCCTCGTGGCTGCTTCTAGGGACGTCTCTATCCAGGAAATTTGCAGGGCTGCTACCTAGAAGTCCGCACACACCTTCATTTCCCATTACCACATTGACCTTGAGTCACGCCGGGATGCTGGTTTTGGGACCTCGGTTCTCCAATCCTTATTCCCTAAGTAGGGGGTGCGCGCCTTGCCTCCCTCCTCCCGGAGAACTGCTAGGAGTCTGCCATCAGTGTGGATTGAACAACATATCCACATCCCTAGAAATACAGGTTACTCACCTGTAACAGGAGTTCTAGGAGTGGTATATGTTGTTCATCCACACAACCCACCCGACCTCCCCGGCTTCGACGCGCAACCTGGCTTCCAGCGGGCTAGATCTGGTATCATGGGGCGGAGCTGAGGGTTTTACCACCCGGGTGGGTAGGAGGAGCCAGCTAAGACCTTCCGGCAACATTTAAAGCAGCAAGGAACCTGCCAATAAGTGTGGATGAACAACATATACCACTCCTAGAACTCCTGTTACAGGTGAGTAACCTGTATTTCCATATCGCAGTAGATGCCAGTGACACTGCTGCCAGGCTCATGGCCCTTACGGTCTCATTGAGGAGGTTTGCCTGGCTTAGAGCCACAAACCTCTCTCAGGATACCCAGGCAAAAGCTGTGGATTTCCCCTGTGAGAATAATTATCTTTCTAGGGATAAATCAGAGGCCTACATGAAAAAGGTGTAGGACTACAAGGCCATCTACAGAAGTAATGCAGCCAAAGATAGACCCTCCACTTCCTAGAGGTGGGGTAGGGGATCCTACTCCAGGCCTTTCTTCCAGGCCTAAGCTCTGCCAGACTACCAGCAGACCAGGGATACTTCAGGGGTAGGGGCAGAAAGGCAGTGAAACGTGCAGACCCAGCCCTCCAGGCCAAGGCTTCACTGAGACCGAACCCCTGATGTGTATGTACAGGTCACCTCCCCCCTACCAGTAGGTGGCAAGCTGGCTCACTTCCTCCAGGCTTCGCAGTCCATCACCACAGACAAGTGGATCTCGGAGGTAGTGAGCCAGGGTCTGTCTCTAAGCTTCAAAACACTCCCCAAGCTAAGAAGCAGAAATTTTTCTCCAGTCACCCCATCAGAAGGGTGCTTCTGGAAGCAGAAGTTGCCAACTTTTTGCTCATTAGAGCAGTGGAACCTGTCCCTCTATCACAGAGGGGCACGGGATTCTACTCCAGGTATTTCCTAATACAAAAGAAGAATGGAGACTGGTGACCCATACTATATCTCAAACTCCTGAACAAACATGTGACAAAGCCAAAGTTCAGAATGGTTACCCTGGCTATGATAATCCCCACTCCCCAGCAGGAGGACTGGTTGGCATCCTTGTACCTCAAGGATGCCTATTTGCACATCCCAATCCAACCCAGCCACGAACATACCCAAGGTTCAGACTTCCCTCAAGTCATTATCAGTTTGCAGCCATGCCCTTTGGCCTATCCTCAGCCCCAAGGGCATTCACAAAGTGCCTAGCTGTAGTGGTGGCTCACTTCAGAAGACAATGGGTCACAATGTTTCCTTACCTAGACGACTGGTTAGTTGTAGGACAGTCCACTCAGCACACCAGAGACTCCCTTGCTCTAGTTCAGAGCACTCAGAAATCTCTGGATTTTTGGTAAGTGCCCAGAAGTATCAAGTAGAACCTGTTCTGGTACTGGACTTTATTGGAGCAGAGTTGGACACCCTGCAAGGAAGGGCATTCCTGCCCAAGACAGAGTAAACAGTATCCTGGAGCGGACAAGGTCTTTCAAACTGAACAGAACCAGGCCTGCAAGACACTTCCTGCAACTGCTAGGCCACATGGCAGCAGCCATGGCCATGGTACCAGGCTCAGGATTCCAGATGAGACATTCAGTTCCATTTAATGGCTCACTGGTCTCAGAGGAGGGATCCTCTGGCCAAGCTGGTACCTGTTTGTTTCAAAAACTCTTATTCAGGCCCTGCAATGGTGGATGGACAGGGACAGGGACAATCTCAGAGAGGGGACTCCTTTCCAAAAGGAAAACCCTTCGCTAGTGCTAACTACAGACACCTCCCTCTTAGGGTGGGGGTCACACATGCTCAACCTTACGGCCAGTGGTACAAGGTCTCCCCAAGAATCACTTCTGCACATCAGTCTGTTAGAGCTCAGAGCAGTGTACCTGGCTCTTCAGTCATTGGCACTTCAGCTAGAGGGCAAGGTGGTGCAGGTTAGAACAGATAATACAACCACAGTGTATTACGTCAACAACCAGGGGAGCACTAGGTCAACCTTGCTGTGCACAGAGGCCATGAAGGTCTAGAACCTAGCCTACTCCCTGCAGGTTTCCCTGTCCACCATCTATCTACCAGGCAAGGACAATATTCTGGCAGATTCCCTCAGCAGGATCAGCTAGAACTATCATGAATGGTCCACAGGTGCTACAGTCAGTGTTGAAAAAGGTGCTGCACATCAGAGATAGATCTCTTTGCCTCCCCAGACAACCACCAGCTGCCACAGACCTCCAGCCAAGGAGACTGTGCCACTGGATGCCCTAGCATTGGATTGGTCAGGCAGATTTCTTTATGCCTTTCCTCTCCTGCTCAGGGTTCTGATAAACCTCAGGACAAATCCAACAGCAATGATCCTGACAGCACCAGATTGGGTAGGACAGCTTTGGTACTCGCTCCTGTTGGTCTTGTCAGTGGCACAGCCGATTCACCTCCCTCAGAGGCACAATCTGCTGACATCCTTGCAGGGAAGGATACTGTATCCCAGCCTCAAGTCACTTCACCACAGGGCTTGGTTCTTAAAGACTTAGAGTTTGCCAGTCTGCACTTCTCTGAAGAGGCCCTGAATAGCCTTAGGGGTTCTTGCAAACCCTCAACCAGGAAAACCTATGCTTCCAAGTGGAAGAGGGTTTTTATATGGTGTGGCCACAAAGGAATCCACCCTGCTACTGCTGGGTTGTCTGCCCTTTTTGACTATCTGACCCACTTAAATTCACTAGCCCTTAGGCCCTCTATCCTGAAGGTACACCTGGCTGCAGTCTCTGCATACATTTCAGCCGGTAAAGACAGGTCCTTGGCATCTAACCCTGTCTTCAAGAAGTTTTTTTTTTTCCATATTGCTTTTTACTATTGTTTTTCCGTTTTCTCTCCATACACCCCCTTCCTCTTGCGGCATGAACGTGCATGTGTGGAGGCACGCATATGTGACATCTCCACACTTATGTGTCTCCCAGCCTCCAGCACTGCCCTCTGGCCTCCACTAGGGGGCAGCCAAGGAGTGGGATGACAACCCTCCCCTTCCCAGGAGAGGAGAGCAGTCCATCGGATGCTTGATCCTCTCCTTCCCCTGCCGACCCCCTGCAACCCGAGGTCGCTCCCAACCCCAGGTCGCCGGTATGGTGTGAGGTGTGGCATCCAGCGCCTCAACCCTCAGTGCCAGCAGGCCGGCTTTCAGGAATTTTTTTTAAAGATCTCCTTCACCTTCACCCCAGGGTGGGATAAATCATGTAGCCAGGTGGCCAATGGCCACTAAAAAAATTGGTTTGGCTACCAGATTTCAAAAGTTACCAGCCCACTGGCTACCTGCCCATGGAAGTGATTTTTGAGTCTGATGATGGAAATTAAAGAATATTGCTTTAGCTACCAGGTTTTTAAAAACTAGGGGTCAAGCTGACCACCAGCTCACAAACTGATTTGTCCCACTCTGCTACACCCTCCCTTTAGAGAGCCAGTGCCGGCCTGGGATCTGAACATTTGCATTGCCAGGCTAATGGAACCACCATTTGAGCCCATGGCAACTGCAGAGTTAAAGCATGTTACCTGAAAAGCTGTTTTCCTAGTAGCCATCACTTTAGGTAGACGAGTGAGTGAGCTTCAGGCCCTGTGCACAGATCTGAACTATATCTCTTTCAACAGGGATAAGGTGGTAGTCAGGACTAATAGGAAATTCCTACCTAAAGTCATCTCAGATTTCCACCTGAATCAATCTATTACATTGCCAATATTTTTCACTGCCAGCTGCAGCTCAGTAGAGTGGAGACTGCATAGCCTGGATGTCAAGAGGGCACTTAGCCACTATCTTGATAGGACCAAGGCCTACAGGTCAGATGTTATCCAGTTGTTCCTTACCTGTTGGGAAGTGAGTAAAGGTAAACCAGCATCTAGAAGAACCATTGCACACTGTATAGTGGCCTGCATTCAGTTCTGTTACAGCAAAGTTGGTAAACAGCTCCCCCCCGAGCCTCAGGGCACACTCTACTAGGGCACAGCTGCATCAGCGGCTGCAGCAAGGGATATACCCCTACTGGAAATTTGTAAAGCAGCTACATGGAAAACTGTCCACACATTCACCAAGCACTACTACTTAAACATACAGTCTAGAAGTGACGCCAGGTTTGGCACAGCAGTTTTACAGAGCCTTTTTTCCCAAATAGGTTCTCTGTCCTACCTCCAAAGGTACTGTTTGGTAGTCTGCATTGGTTAAGCATACTGAGTGATTCCTGGGGTTTGAAGAAAAAAATTACTCACCATAGCAATTATGTTTCTTCCAGGGGATCACTCAGCATGCTTAAGGATCAACTGCAGATATATTACAAACATATTATAAACTTTACTCCTTTTCCCTAATATAAAGATAACCAGGCCTTATTTACTACATATGAAATGGAAAAAAAAATTGCCATTTGTCATGTACAGATACTATTTTAATGCTCTCCTATTTGATAGTTTCACAGAAAATCCCTCAGACATTTTTATAGCTGTGGGCAGAGCCTGCGGTCATTTTACGTCGGCTCCTAAAATGACCGATCGTGGCATGCTTCCATTGGACTTTGGGAAGTATCCTTCCAAACGTCCAACAGAGCTTGGAGCACTTCACCACAATCGACTGCTATGAAGTAACAGCTAAAACAGCCGCACTATTTCGGCTGTTATTTCCACATTCCAGGACAGGAACTGCGCATGCACGACTTACGCGCATTGGCAGTTCCACCGGTGCCGCCATCTTGGGAATGGTAGAATGCCATTCACCACAACTACACATGCCAATGTGTCACACATGTGTAGTTGTATCACCGCCGCCACATTGCAGATGGCACTCTGCATCACTCGTTCTGCAACTTCAGAAGCTCGCCACAGCCGTATCGGCTCTGGTTAGACCTTGTTAAACCATCTGGTGAGTGCTCATTCCATTCAGGCAACAATGACATCATTTTCCTCAAACATAGAAACTGTCAGCAGATAAGGACCACTAGGCACATCTAGTCTCAAGGTCCTGGCAGTTCAGTACACACCCTGCCTCCCCTACCAGAACCGGGAAAAAGGGATCCCTTATCTTGCATCCCTGCTGGTCACTATATGTCCTGCTGTTTTATAAGGATTAAAGTTTGGAAGTTTTTTAAACCAGTTGTGTTTAATTGTTATCCCTTCTTACAGGGACCATTACTTAAGGGGCTCATATAGGGGAATAGAGTTACGTAGTTTAGCTAGTTAGGGTGCCTTCACTTTGTTAGACTTCTTAATGAATCTGAGCATTTCAGAGTGCAGCAGTTACTAGGGGTAGCAGTTTAAATTGGCACAAGCCAATGAGCGTTCCATCATTTACATACATTCCATTATTTCCGTGGCAGTTCAGCACTGAAGGCTGATTGCATTAGTTAAGCATACTGAGTTATCCCCTGGAAGAAACATAATTACTATGGTGAGTAATTTTTTCTTTTGCAATCTCTGATTGGATGTTTCTTGGTTCTGCTTTTCTCCAGGGGCTACGTACACTCCTCTGTGACTGTACATAGCCCAAGGAGGACAGCGGGACCAGCAAACAAAAGATCAGAACTTATATAAACGCTTAACATGCACTGCAGGCTAGCAATTTATTTTATTTATTTGCTTCTGTTTCAAATCTTCTCACTGGTGCCTACTGCACTGATGTCAGTTGCAGGCAATTCTGGGATTTGTAATAAAAGATGTTAGCCTAGAATTAAGCAAAGTAAGTCTGATATTCAAACAACATGAAGTCTTGCTGTATTCTGACAATAGCAGTGAGTCCCAACCTTCGAACTGCCCCGGAGATGAAAGAGTTAACTTTCCATGCCAGGCATGGAACGCTGAGCTCGAGCTCGGTTGAGACTCTGTCTGTTGCTGTTTGAACTCAAACCATCAGATTCTTTACTCCGCCTCACTGAACAGTCGCTCCGGAGATTTCTCCTTTGCTCGGTTCAATTTGTCGGTTAAAGTACCGCTTTTCTCGGTTTTCGACCGAATTTAAACTGCAACCTGTCAGTTCAGTCTCTGTCTGTGGTATTCGTGAGTACTAGAGCAGCTGCCGTGGCTCAATGGAGAGTTGGTAGGCTCAGGGAAAGGGAAGCCAAAAAGTCCGCTGACCCGGATCCCAGCCCGGTTCGGTTCAAACCGAACCAGAAGAAGTGCCCTCTGACCGAAGCGAAACTTCTTGAGCAAGGAGAACCCGATTCCGGTCGGTTCGTTAGAGAACAAGAAGGGAAAAATCAGCTGGTGTGGATCCAAAAGTCTCTTCTCCAACTGCTGATGAAATAGCCAAGCGATAAAATTGTTTGATCGCTTTCCCGGTTCCGACGAACCAGCACCATCAGGAAAGCTGGCTGGTTGACCGGTTACCGGTTCGGATTATGATTTGGAAGAATATTATGAACTGGAGGAGGAGGAAGAGAGTATGAGGAAAGTGAATGTGGTTTTGAAAGTCTGGATGTGCCCATTGACCCGGACATCTCCCCAGACAGACCTTCAGGAGTGTCTCCTCCTAGGCTTTCTGAGTCCTCCTCCCATTTCATGTTTTACAAGAAAGTGGCCGAAACCCTTCAGCTTCCTATGGAAGAAGCTGTGGATGACCAGGAGGAGCCTGACTACGTGGAAATGATGGATAACCCAGAGTCCAGGAGACTGTCTATTCCCTTACACAAGTCTTTTGGGAAACAGACATTTAAGATTTTAAAGACTCCCAATTCTATACCTCCTGTGGATAAAAGAATGGACAAGAGGTATACTTTGTCAGGCTCAGATATGGAGTTCCTTACCCAGCAGTGCAGCCATGTTGGGGTAGTGCAGGCTGCAGCCTGTGATAAGGCTAATATACCCTTGGCTTCACACCCCCCAGATAAGGACTCCAGGAGGATTGATGCCATGGCAAAGAAACAGTACATGGCAGCATCCTTGGGACTCAGGCAGGCCAATTATATGGCCTATTCAGCTAGATATCAGAAATCTGGATGGGACACTGTCATGGCATTAGCTAAACAGGTCCCGGGCCAGCTTGCCAAGGAGCTGGAGCAGGTGGCTGCTGATGGTATTGAGGCATCCAAGGTGTAATTCCATGCTGCAGTGGATTCCAATGATGTTTCATCTAGAGTCATGGCTACATCTGTGGCCCTTCGTAGGATGGCTTGGCTCAGATGTACTAGCCTGTCTCAGGATACCCAGACTAAGGCCACGGATTTTCCTGTTGTGGGTAATTCTCTGTTTGGGGAGCAAACAGAGAACTACATGAAGAAAATGGATGAATACAGGACCACCTATAGGAGTGCCCAGGCCAAGGAAAGGCAAGCCACTCCTCAGAGGCAGCATCCCAGGGGCAGAGGCAGGCCTTTTCATAGGCCTTTCTACCAAGCCCAGGCCTCCTCTTCTGCCTATGCTCAGAGGGGGTTCTTTAGAGGGAGAGGCAGAAGGGGTACAAGCAGGCCTGCTTCCACCCCTCAGCCTAAACCCCCTGCCAAACAGGCACCCTGATGGGTTTGCCAGGGCCGATTCTCCACCACCTGTAGGGGGGCAGGCTGGCTTACTTTGTCCAGGACTGGAAGTCTTTAACATCAGACAAATGGGTCCTGGAAGTAGTAAGCCAGGGACTGGTTCTCAGCTTCAAAAAATTTCCAAAGTTGAGAACCAGATCCTTTCTACCTGCAGATTCTTCAGAGGCACTTGCCCTAGAGGCAGAGGTCTCTTCCGTCTTGGCCCTCAGAGCTGTAGAAAGGGTTCCACCCCTACACAAAGGGAAAGGATTGTACTCCAGGTACTTCCTCTCCCCCAAAAAGACAGGAGAATGGCGGCCCATCCTGGATCTCAGATATTTAAACAAGCACCTTTTAAAGCCAAAGTTCAAAATGGTGACTCTGGGAATAATTCTACCTTCTCTAAGGCCAAGGGACTGGCTAATCTCCCTGGACCTCAAGGATGCCTATTTCCATATTCTCATCAGAAGCTCCCATCGAAAGTACCTCAGGTTCGAGCTGCCCTCAACATTACCAATTCAGAGCAATGCCCTTCGGCCTAACCTCTGCTCCAAGGGTGTTCACAAAATGCCTGGCAGTAGTAGTTGCTTCCCTAAGAAGGCAAAGGATTGCCATCTTCCCATACCTGGATGACTGGCTCATAGTAGGCCAGTCCCCAGACCAAGTCAAGTTACACCTACAGATAACTCAGCAACTGCTCACCTCTCTAGGTTTCCTTCTGAATCTTTCAAAGTCAGTCCTAGTTCTAGAACCTGTTCAGCTCCTCACCTTCATAGGCACAGAGCTAGATACAGAAAAGGCCAGAGCCTTCCTTCCCCTGGACAGGGCAAGGACCCTTATCTCACTGGCCTCTTCATTCACCCTACAGGTATCTCGACCAGCAAGGCATTTTCTGCAGCTCCTGGGGCACATGGCTGCTTCTACAGCAGTGGTGCAGGGAGCAAGATTTCAGATGAGGGACATTCAGTTCCACTTGAGAGCCTTTTGGTCTCAGAAAAAGGACCCCAGTGACTAGAACCCTGATCCAAGCCTTGCAGTGGTAGCAGGATCAGAACAATCTAAGACAGGGAGTTCCTTTTGTCACTCAGTCTCACTCTTTAATTCTTACTACAGATGTCTCCCTCTAGGGGTGGGGGGCCCACTTGGGAGACCTGACCACCCAAGGGTTGTGGTCCCCTCAGGAATCTCTGCTTCACATCAGTCTGTTGGAACTCAGAGCAGTGTTTCTAGCACTTCAAGCTTTTTCCAAGTCTGTTCAGAACAAAGTTGTTCAGATCAGGACAGACAAAACCACCACAATGTGGTATATCAACAAGCAAGGGGGCACTCGGTCTACGGCCTTGTGCACAGAAGCAGTGAAGTTGTGGTCTCTGGCCTATTCCCTGAACACCTCCCTCACAGCAGTACACCTCCCAGGCAAGGACAATGTCCTGGCAGATGCTCTCAGCAGGATATCTCAGGGCCATCACGAAAGGTCACTGGATCCCCTGGTTTTGGAAGTGATCTTCTCCAGATGGGGCACCCCACAGATAGATCTTTTTGCAGCCCCAGACAATCACCAACTACCTCTTCTTTGCTGCAGGTCCCCAGTGTTGGGCTCAGTCCCCCGGATGCCTTGGTTCTCAATTGGGAAGGGAAGTTCCTGTATGCTTTTCTCCCCTTCCCTCTCCTGTTCAAAGTGCTAGTCAAAATCAGGTCTCAATCCTGCAAGGTGATTCTGATTGCTCCAGACTGGGCCAGACAGCCCTGGTACCCTCTCCTGTTGTCCTTAGCAGTCCACCTTCCCTTGTCTCTTCCCAGGAATTACAACCTGTTATCCTGTACGCAGGGGAGGGTTTGGTACCCGAATCTCAAATCTCTCAATCTCAAGGCCTGGCTCTTGAAGAGTTAGTTTGCTGATTTACACCTCTCTCAAGGTGCTATGGATATTCTAAAGGCTTCTAGGAAGCCTTCCACCAGAGCTACTTATAATTCCAAATGGAAAAGATTCTCCATATGGTGCTCTGGGAAGCATATTTCCCCAGAGTCTGCTGACCTGCCCACAGTCCTTGACTATATGGTCCATCTGAATAGCTTGGGACTCAGACCAGCTACACTAAGGGTGCATCTGGCAGCTGTCTCTGCTTTTCTTTCAGCAGGTAAGCCCTCTTCTCTTTCAGCTCACCCTGTATTCTCCAGGTTTTTCAAGGGATTGCTTCATACCAATCCGCCATTCAGGGACCCTGCCCCTGCTTGGGACCTTAATGTTTGCATTGCTCAGCTTATGCAACCCCCTTTTGAGCCTTCATCCTCAGCAGAGCTTAAGTACTTGACTTGGAAAACTGTGTTTCTGGTGGCCATCACTTCTGCCAGGCGTGTAAGTGAGTTACAAGTCCTGTCTGTGGAGCCTGATTTTATCTCTTTCCATAGAGATAAGGTGGACCTCAGGACTAACAGGAAGTTTTTACCTAAGGTGGTTTCAGACTTCCACCTTAACCAATCTGTGTCTCTTCCTGTGTACTTCACTGACCATTCCTCCTCTGGTGAGAGGAGGTTGCACAGTTTGGATGTGAAAAGAGCCCTTAGCTACTACATAGAACGTACCAAGGGTCACAGGTTTGACTCCTTCCAACTGTTCCTCACTTATGGTGAGGTTGGTAAAGGAAAACCTGCCACTAAAAGATCCATTGCCAGGTGGATTGTCTCTTGCATTCAATTTTGCTACGAAAAACTAGATAAGATTCCATCCTCAGGCCTGAGGGCTCACTCTACCAGAGGTACAGCTGCTTCCCTGGCTGCTGCCAGGGATATTCCTATCTTAGAGATATGTCAAGCAGCTACCTGGAAAACAGTTCACACTTTTACCAAGCATTACTCTCTGGATATCCAGGCTAGGAGTGATGCTCGGTTTGGCACAGCTGTGCTTCAGAGCCTATTTCCTAAGTAGGTTCTGTCCCTCCTCCATGGAGGTACTGCTTGGTAGTCTGCTATTGTCAGAATACAGCAAGACTTCATGTTGTTTGAAGAAAAAATTACTCACCTTAGTAATGTTGTTTCTTCTAATGGAGTCTTGCTGTATTCTGACCTCCCCCCGCCTTCCCCTCTCAGAACCTTTGTTTTTGGGATGTGGATGGGCAGTAGCAGTGTTGGCACTCAGGAGGTGCCCCACCTTTTTTATTATCACCACCCTCTTTTCTTTGGGTGAGTGGGTGTTGTGTTTATTTCATTTTTTTGGGTTTCCTGACGAGTCTTTGTTTTGGGACCAAAAAATCTGTTATATATTGAGTAGCCAGTTGGCTAGTGTAGGTTTACAGCTTCCACACAGGACCTCAGCGAGTTTAGCTCGTAAAGATCTGACGGTTTGAGTTCAAACAGCAACAGACAGAGTCTCAACCGAGCTCGAGCTCAGCGTTCCATGCCTGGCATGGAAAGTTAACTCTCTCATCTCCGGGGCAGTTGGAAGGTTGGGACTCACTGCTTTTGTCAGAATACAGCAAGACTCCATTAGAAGAAACAACATTACTAAGGCAAGTAATTTTTTCTAATTGACTATACTATTGTAAACACTAAGTAAACCAAAATGATTTTGTACACAAAGTGCACTTTAGGACCAGCCCCACACTTGAGCATGGAACCTTTGGTGGTGACCATTCCCCTTTAAGAACAGACTGGGCTCCAAGATGGAGGTATTTAGAAGGCATTTGGTGTTGTACTAGCAGAAAGGTCAACAGAGAGAAGTTGTAAAGCAGTTTTATCCACTGACATTAGTGTCACCAATGTAACTAACCTGCATGAGGGGAGCCTAAGAAGCCTGGTGGCACTAAAAGTATTATCAGTGTCGTGCACTACAGAGGGCTTCAGTTGCTCTCCATATCACTACCATCACACTATCTGTTCTGAGGGTGCATGGGGGAGGCGTGAGGAGAATGTGCACAGCGGAAATAGCAGGATTGCCCAGACTGCTACTTTGGAGATAAATTGCAACATATCGATGATGCATCTCGGTAGCAGCCGGCTAATGCTGGTAAGGATACTGCTACAGTCTGCTGAATTCAGGGAGAAGCATGATAACGATGAAGGTGATGATGGTGAGGATGTGCCAGCTCATGTCACAAATGGTAGTGCTGCTGCCGCCTTTACTCTCCCTGTTGATCACCAGGGGCTGTAGGGAAGCCACACTGACTGCACAATTGACACTGAGAAGGTCATCATTGAGGAGTTCAGGCTGGGACTTGGGCTGAGACTAGAGTAGCACGAACTGTGATTGGGAGACAGACTGAAATGAATATGCATCATTAGGAAATAGATGAAACAAAATGCTGGATCCTGATTTGGTCTTTGGTTAAACAGGGCCCAGCACACTCACTGTGACCCATTCACCTGCCTGTCAACTGCAATGCCCACAGGGAACATTTTTGACAAGGCATCGCATGCTGCTGAGCCACAGTGTTCAGTGTACACATCCCGCTACCACACTCCTATCCCAACCACGTTTTTCTTACCTTCCCCCTCAGTCTCCTTTCTGTAACTCCTGAAAGTCCCACAAATGAAGTTGCTGCTTTTGACTTCTACCACTGCTGTCTTCTACTACAGACCTGCTGTAGCCCCATTACTCCTGCCTCATGTACACCTGACCACAGTGCATACTTTGAAAAATTCAACTGCAGAATACTCCTGGCTTTTCCTTTCATCTTGGTATTGCTTGTTGCCCTCCTCCTAATCTCTGATGTAGGCCATGATGCCCACCTCCACTTTTGTCATCTAGTGTCGCCTACCACTGCTATTCCATAAGGCCTA
The DNA here is from genome assembly GCA_016271365.2 of Neoceratodus forsteri. NCBI lineage: Eukaryota > Metazoa > Chordata > Ceratodontiformes > Ceratodontidae > Neoceratodus > Neoceratodus forsteri. The sequence continues at coordinate 1,008,702,266 of CM028130.1, read as the reverse complement.
AATGGGACTTCATGCTCCAGCTCAAGGGTTGAATTGTCATTTTCTCTGCGGCTGCTGCAACCTGGCTACAATCAGTTTGTGAAATGACACCACCACCACTTAGTGGTAAAAAACAAAACAAAACAAAAAACGATGGTAGCAGGATTGCAGGGTCTCAAGACCAAGATGGATCTTATTCTACTGTGACTACTTGTAACCACTGATGAGGTATGAATATTTTTTAATAGGTTTTTGTTTGGAAAAGGGTTCTGTCAATGACGTGATAATCAAAATCTAAAGTTTTATTCCCGATAAACCTTTGGATTTTGATCATTTTCCTGCCATTCAGTAAATGGGTACAGTAATTTGTTTTCTGCTGCGAAATCATTTACAGGAATGCTGTCAGTGACTCAGCTGAGAGATAGATTATGTTTCGTCTGGCACTCCTCCGCAAAACATTCAGGAATCAGGAATGATCAGTTTCTTTGTGTCCTGCCCCTAACGTTTGTTGATAAAGCTGATACAAGAGCCCGCCTGATGCTCTCTCTCGCTCCCCGAGTTCCTTGCCTGACTTGCTCACACATCTCTCTCTTTTTTTTTTTCTTCTCTCTCTCTGTGAGGGAGATGATCAGTGCTCTCATTAATACAGCTGTGGACAGCAAGTAAGGTAATGACAACAAGTCTGTTTGTCTTAAGTCAGCTGATCAGCTTGGGTGGTGGAGGGCTCGGCTTCTTCTGTGTGCATGTGTGTATGGCTACATGCTCCTAGCATCCACCAGTTCATTCAGAGCTGTAGCCCTGAATGACCACCCCTAACAATGTCCCTGGGAAGGAGTGCCACCAACTGTGGCTCCGTTGCTTGGGAGGGGGGGTTGGAGAGCAGGAAGGATTACAGGGGAGCAGAAAGGAGTGCCGCCAGATGGGGCATGGGGGCAGGGGGACTGCAGAGTGCGGCTTCGATATGGGGGGAAGAGGCAAGAGGAGAGAGAGAAAGAGAGAAGAGGAGGAGACGGAGAGAGAGAGAGAGAGAGAAAGCGCAAGTGCACCGATCCATGATCTTCCTGTTCTAAGTCTCCATCACTCATTCACACTAGTGGGGTAGCGCCAGAGGCACTAGGACCAAGCAGGAGCCAAAATTTTCAGAAGGGTCGGCGCTGAGACAGGACCACACATGTGCAGCATCGAGAGACTAGCTCGTGCCTGTGTAGGCTATCTCGGCGTTGACCCTCCAACCGCCTCAGTTCCTTTTCTCCCGTCTTTGAGTGCACTTGGATGTCGACGTCGTTCGTCTACCAGAGTCTAAGTTTTCATCTATATGACAGCAGCTTTTAGCGTTTAATTTAATATTTCAAGTAGTAATTTCGTAATTTACGAACGAGAAAAGAAGATTATGAAGAAAAATAAAAATAAATTCTTTCCTGCCATCAAAGGAGTCGTCCTTAGTCGGTAGCGGTGACGGTAGGGGGACTTTGTTTGAAAGTTTTCATGGCAGAGGGGCTGTGTCCGGTCCTCCGCCCTTAATTAATGGGGAGGAGGGGGTCTGACTATGGACAGTCCTACTGTGCTTGGGGGAGAGGACAGTCCACGAGCACAAATCTAACGGTTCCGGGGATTCGGCTCCGCTTAACCTCAAGCTCTTCTTCCTCATTGGGGGAAGAAGAATCGGTGCCACTCAAGATTGCCCGTTTGTACATCTGCACGAGGATTGTTCGTCAGGAGGGGCGATGGGCCTGAACCGACTTTGGTGGGTTCCCCTTGGCCCCGCTCCTAACGGCTGCATTGTCGACTCCGAACTCCATCTCTGTCCTCATTGGAACTCCGGTGGGAAGTTTCACCTCTGGACCGCTCCTGTAGAGCAGGGGGTTTGACTTTTCCAGTTTTCCTGGCTCTGTTCCTGATTTCCGGGCCTCGGAGCCATTAGACCGGAGTCTGGTCCATTGGATCACGAAGGGTGAGGTGCCCTCTTGGTGCCTTTGCCATAGTGTCGACCCCTCGCGCCTATCCCCATCTCCCTTTTCCATGCAGGGGCCTGCACAGGCACCACCTTTTTCCTTCTCCCCTTCTTCTCAGGATTTCCATTTGCATTTTCCTTCAGTGCCGTGCCTCAGGGCTGTGTCTTGGTGCCTTGGTCGGCGCCGTGCCTCAGTGCCTTGGTCGGTGCCATGCCTTAGTCGGCGGCATGGGTCAGCACCGTGGGTCAACACCATCGCTCTGTGCGGCGATGTTGTTGCTGACTTTGGTTTTCGGTGCCGCGGGTATCTAGGTGGTGCCGTGCACCCGTGGGCTGCGCCGAGCATCTCTGGGTGCCGCAGGTGGCACTGCGGCTGCCATGGGTGCCATAGGTGCCACTGATACCCTCTGGTGCCATTCTTGCCATGGGTGCCATGGGTGTGTCGGAGGTTGCCATGGTACCATGGGTGTCGGGGGGGGGGTCATTGCTGCATGGGTGCCAGGGGTGCCTGCAGGTACTGCCACGGGTGCCCTCAGGTATCGCCCAGGTTGGCATAGGCACTGCTTGGTGCCGTCCTGTGCCACGAGTGATGCTGGTGCCGCAGGGGTGCTAGTGGGTGCTGTCTGGCAAAATTAGTGACACATTTTTCCTTTTTGGACTTCTTCTCCACAGAACTTGTGGCAGGATGTTTTCCACAGAATGAAGTCCTGTTCTGCGGATTATTTTTCCGCACATCTTAGTGAGTGGCGGTCGATGTGGGATCTTGTGTCATCCAGCAGTTTTCTGCTGATGGAACTCTGCTGTACTGTTCTGCCTGCGGAATCTCTCTTTCCATTCAGCACTTTCTCGGCTCCCTACATGGTATCAAGCTCCTCGACATCCTTCCTGGTGGCAGAGTCTCTAGTGGCTCTGACCTAGACTTCCCTTAGAGGTTCTTCTGGGGTAGAAGTGCATCTAGATGGGTCTTTCCATGTCCTTCTGATCAGTAATACATCAGATTACTCATTTTGTATACTGAAGAGCATGTCCTCTCTATCATCAGAGTCCGTGATGGAAGATCTTTTCAGTAGTTCCTCAGTAATGGGGTCCACTATAGTATTTCAGACTTCGTCTCTGGACCATACACTTTTGCGTCTAGACTTTTTCAGTTGTCAAGACAATTATACTCTGTGGAACATTCTGATTTAATGGTCAGGAGCCTCTCTGGCTCTTCCGCTCCTTTGATAAAGGTATATAGCCCCCTTATGATATTGCCCCTTTGGTGGCTTCTTCGCCATAGGTGGTTAACATCTCTCCAGCTGTGATTATTAGTCTGGTTATGATTTCAGTATGGACGCTCAAGCTCCTTCTGCACTCAGATGGAGAACATCTTCATCATTTTGTAATAAGACAATCCTTGTGAAATAGCAGCCTGAAAGCATTGTTAGACTTGGACTAAAAAAAAAAAAATTTTATCACAGCACAGGGCCTAGCCGAAATTACCCGATAACCCCCTTTTTTGGATCTGGTCAGGTTCCGCCTCAGCCCCTGATGCACTCCTCTCCAGACTACGGTAAAGAGTACCTGACTTCTTCTTCTTCCCCTAGGGGGAGTCCGATCCAGCGGTGGTATGGGTCATCCCTTTCTCCAACGGAGATTTCTCTCATTCAGAAATATTTCCTAGACCTAGGCGACTACCCAGCCTGTTAATTCCCCTTTCTTTTTATCAGACTTTCTTCTCTTGAGCGGAGCCTCGCAGCAACAGAAGCAACTCTTCACCGAGTCAGAACTCAGGTTCCTACTTCCTTGCTTGCTTTAACTTAACAGGCGATATACTCTTTCTTGACTGAAAGTAAAGTATGTCTTTTTTCAGAGGTAGCTTCTCAAATATTCACACCTTCAGTTTCTGTGCACTGGTTCCATGCCTGTTGCTCACGAAGCTATCCTCTCCAAGTGCGTGACAGAGTTGTGATGTTTGTTTTTCAGCAAACAAATTAGAATCCTTTCCTACTCCCTTCAGGGAGGCCAGAGTGAGTAGTGCCTCACCGCATTGAGTCACTGCTGCTTTCAGTTACTTTCAGCGAATGGGTTAGCCCTAACTTTTTTTGATTTATTTACTGTATATTTGGAATTACAATCCTTTGAGTCATAGACTCTTTTGCAAAGGCTCCACGTCGTTTACGGGGGTGGAGGAAGAACAAAGTACAAGGATGACAGACGGAACGAACAATTATATACAGGTTTCAGTTCAAACAATATTTATACAATGGCTCCACGGTGGTTACAGGGGTTGGAGAGAGACAAGACATTATAAGACAACAAAAAGAAACAATTTTTATATACACTTAGATTATTTGCTGGTTACGGTACTGACATGGTAGTTGAGAAGCTTATTTTTAGTGCATTAGGAGGCATACATGTGAGCCCAAGACAGAGCTTACGGGGGGGGGCGGCGGTTCGTAGGGTCTAGGAGGCCCCTGTGTCAGTAGAGGGGGTGAGGGAGGAGTGTGGGCAGGCCTTATTAGCATTCACATTTAGCGTTTTCCCAGAGGTGGGTTCTAAGGCCTGTTTTGAAGAGTGAGATGCTATGGGACTGGGAGAGAGTAGGGGGAAGAGTGTTGAGCCATTTGGGGGGCACGGTAGCGGAAGGATCTCTGCCCTAGAGACGTTCGACATGGGGAGACCGTGAAGAATGAGGTAGTCGAGAGTCTGGTAATGCGCCTGAGAGGGGCCGGGCTGATGATGGGGAGTAGACCGACTGGAGTAAGCTGGAGGTGGATCTTTTTTGCTAGGATGCAGGTGTGATATTTGAGTCTTTGATGGAAATTAAGCCAACCTGTCAGTGTGTACAGATCACAGGTGTGGGTGAGTCTGTCACAGCCAGTAACTAGGCGGCAGGCTTTATTAAGCACAGTGATTATGCTGCTTAGGGTGGAGCTGTCAGCAGTGCCGTAGATAACAATCCATAATTGATAAGGAGACTGTGGAGGTGAGCTATCTGCATGGCTTAGGCAGGCAGGCTGTTTTGATCCCTGTAGAGGTACCAACTCTGGAGTTGATCGCTGACGAGAGGAGGCGTACGTGTCTGTGGTAGGAGAGGGAGGTATCTAAGGTGACACCCAGGTATTTAAAATGAGTAATGTGTTCCAGTTGGGTACCATCCAAGTTTGTAATATGGAGTGCCATCTGGCTGTGTGGCTTTGGCGATGAGCAAAGGTGATGGACTTTTTTTGGAATAGTTAATGATCAGGCGGTGATCGTCGAACCAGTTGGTCCTGCTGTGTCCCTCCTTGTCACACATCTGCCTCTATTTGCCTTAGAAATCTAGCCCCTGTTTTTTTTTTCTGTCGGAATGTTTTTTTGTGCAGTGGACATGTCCTTCTGTACATTTTTCCTTTCTCCCTGAGTTCAGAGACTGCTACTACAGTTGTACACACAGGGGTAGGATGATTCCTTTTGGAAAATGCAGTGGGTAGGATCTGGTTCTACTAACCACCACAAGAGGCTTCTAAGTCGTGCTTGGTCTTCCATCAGGGAGGTCCCAGTGACTAAATGGAGACCATTCTCCTTAATGGGCTAACCCCACCTGGACCCCCTTTACTTACCAAGTAAGGGGTTCAAGTGCTTCTGGACCTGTTGTTCACGAGTCAGCCATACTTGATAGCCATCTGCACTTTCCGGTCTACCCTGAACCAGTAGACTTTACCTCTGACTTTTTCAGTTCCTGAGGTCCATTTATGTTACATTAGTACATGTCTTTGACACTATTAATTTTGGTTCTAGACCAGATTGTGAGGCCAGGTTCTTACCACTCTCCTACAATGGTTGTGGCTTCCTGGCAGACTTTCATGTTGTGCCTATTGCAGTCGTCTGCAAAGTGGTGAGTTACAACTCGAGCGCTTATCTTGTAAGCACTATGTTCTAGATGCTCTTTACAAGACAGCTGTTTTTATTAGCAGGACAGTCCTTGGCCATCCTTTCTGAGTGAACCCTATCTCCTACCACCCTACTCAGGGTTGTTGGTTTTAGCTCGGTACTCTCCCACTAGTGTGAATGAGTGATGGAGACTTAGTCCAGGAAGATATGGAAAGTACGTACTTACCGTAATTATTGATCTTCTTGGACAGTCTCCATCATTCATTCACACGCCCACCCACCATCCTCTGGGTTCACTTGTTTTCTTTCCTGGTCTTCATGGTCCTATGATTCAGACTGTGAAGACATTGTTTTTTGACCTTTCTTGCAAAGGCCATCTGGGCCCTCTCAGGCCCAGAAACTCAGGATGAGTTATTCTCAATAGTTACGCTGCACCTCCTCGGTTGAAAAGGTACTGAGGCGGTTGGAGGATCGATGCCGAGATAGCCTACACAGGCGTGAGCTAGTCTCGCAGTGCCGTGCATGCATGGTCCTGTCTCGGCGCTGACCCTTCTGAAAATTTTGTGCTGCCACTTGGTCCTAGCACCTCCGGCGCTATCCCATTAGTGTGAATGAGTGATGGAGACTGTCCAAGAAGATCAGTAATTATGGTAAGTACGTAATTTCCATTTATGTGCTTCAGCTCCACTGGGAGAAGCAAACATTATCTCAATTATGTGATGTTTTCTGTATCCAGCCTCCCCCTGCCAGAGCCCCCTATATTTTCTCCTCCTTTGTTAGCAATATATCAGCATAGCTCCCGCTATGCAGCCATAAAAAAAACAGATGCTCTAGTGCAATCAGCACCAGCTAAGACAAAATTAAAGGAAGTCATCTGACTGCACCAGCCCCTGAAGGGGACCAGGAGCCAGCAGTAGAAAAGAGAGCAGTGCCCTCAGCAGAGGACATCACAATAATGTGGAATTTTTTCTAGACCTTCAAAAGCATGGTAAATCCTCCCACTATTCCTGCCCCTCCTTCCCAGCCTCAGGCATTTTTTGAATCAGATCTGGAGGAGGACGATGGGAGTGAAGGGTACCCAACAGAACTGCAGACGGCCCCTGAACATGACTTTGGTCACAATCCAGATTCAGTGAAGATTCAATGAGGATTTGTTCTCATTTCTCTTTTGTAGGGCAGATAGTTGAGACTCGCATATCCACGCCACTGAGACTGAAGATGGTATAGAAGTGGCAACATTTATGAGTATGCTAGTACTGACCTCATCTAAGCAGCTCCCAGTACCCATCCACAAATCCCTCACAACAACCACTTGCAAGATTTTGGAGCATCCAAATTCAGCTCTTGGCATTGACAAAGAAGTGGAAAAGAAAAAGCAGAGAAGCTGGGGAAATAATTTTTTTATTCTCACCCTGATCATGAAGGAGGAGTTGTCGCCAAGACATAGGTCAGGAGGAAAAAATTACTTAACATAGTAATCTTGTTTCTTCCAGGGGATACTCCAATATTCCTAACTCGTATGCAGTATGCCTTTAAGCCAGATCTGCCCGGAGATGGAACGTTATGCTAATAATGGAATCATTGGCACATGCCACTTTTTCAAATGCTGCCACCTATCAACTACCTACATTCTACCCTCAGATTTCGTGGATGCCTGACAAGACAGGGCCCAAGAGGAGCTTAATAATTATCTATAACAATAACAGTATTAATGAACACCCAGAAAAAAAACTCCAACTGGAGGGAAAAGCATTAACAACGCCCCCATGTCAGAATCACCTGAAGAGGGGAAACACCTTTGAACACAATTCCAAATACAAAGCCAGAGTGTGGCACACATACTCCTGGTATTACATCATGGAGTGCAGAGGCCACTGGTTCTAGCAGGGGGGCAGGATGGGAGAGTTAGGAATATTGGAGTATCCCCTGGAAGAAACAAGATTATTATGGTAAGTGTTTTTTCACCCCAGGAATACTCCTATATTCCTAACTCTTATGCAGACTAAGAAACAGTACCTTTGGAGGTGGGCACAGGACCTATTTTGGAAACAAGCTCTGCAGGACAGCTGTGCCAAACCTGGCACCACCCCTAGCCTGCATATCCAGGCTATAATGCTTGGTAAAGGTGTGCACTGTTCTCCAGATAGCTGCTTTACAGATGTCCACCAAGGGAACCTCCCTGGTAGCTGCTATGGTAGTATGGTAGCAGCTATACCCCTTGTGGAATGGGCTGTAAGCCCTGCTGGGGCCTCCTTCCCCGCTTTTGAATAGCAAAACTGGATACACTGGACTATCCAGCAAGAAATGGACCTCTTAGATGCTGGAGTTCCTTTTCCTACATCCCCATAGGTCAAGAACAGTTGCTTCCTTTCCTGCCTATGGGACTTTGTGGCTGTCTTGTAGTAGCTAAGGGCTCTCTTGACATCAAGGCTGTGCCACATGCACTCACCAGAGCATGAATGCTCAGTAAAGAAAACAGGTATGGTGATGGACTGGTTCAAATGAAAGTCAGAGACCACCTTTGGAAGAAATTTTCTGTTAGTTCACAAGACCACTTTGTCCCTGTGGAATGAAATGAAGTCCTGCTCAATACAGAGAGCCTGGAGCTCACTGATCCTTCTGGCAGAAGTGATTGCCATTAGAAAAACAGTTTTCCATGTGACATATTTCAAAGGAGCTGAAGACATGGGCTCAAAAGGGGGGGCCCATAAGTTTGGCAATACAGATCTTACTTCGAGAGGGTTCCTTCAGTAGGTCAGCACATATAGGACTGGCGCCACCTGGCGTCGGGCCGTACGGCAGACTTCTGTAGCAATACCTGATGGGGGATCGCCCACCTGATGTCACGTGACTGACGTCAACGTGACTGTATATAGTGGGCGGTCCCCACGCCCGCCTCCCAGTTCTTTCCCACCGTCGCCTCATGTCAGTTGCATTGCAGACTTCCATATAGCGATCGTCGTGAAAGTTTATCCTGTCGGATTATCCCTCGCTGCCTTTTTCTCAAATTTTGTGTTCTTCATTGATGTCTTCTCTCAAGAGGAAGTGCTCGTACTGTGGCACGCAGATGCCGCACAAAAACGGCCACCTCAAGTGCATCCTCTGTTTAGGCCCTGACCATCCAGTCTCCTCCTGCCCTGAGTGCCAGACCTTCAACCAGGCCACAAAAAAGAGGAGAAAGCAGGCTTTGGAGGCCCATCTGCTAAAAGCCCATCTGGCTTCCCTTGAGAAGAACATGGATCATCTCAGAGATTTGTCTGAAAAATCTTCTCCTTCAAAGAAACATAAGGAGAAATCTAGGGAGTGGGACCACTCCACGGACGACGCCAGACCCTTGACGAGCAAGGCCCAGCTGCCGCCCAGAAAATCAGACGGTAAGTCTGGCAAAACTCCAGTGGATCAGTCAGCCGTCGGCTCCTCCGGCGACCGCACCACCTCGGCTGATAGGTTGGCGCCTGGCTCCTCCGGGGACCGCGCGGCGGCCGTTAAGTTGTCTACCCAGGCAGTAGGTACTCACCCGGCTCCGGTTGATAAGCCGGCCGGGGGCTCCTCCCCTGACCGCCCGACTCTACCCACTAAGTCGGCTGTCTCTGAGGACCGCTCAGGTTCGGTTCCCCCCTCGGGGCCTGGCGGCGCCTCACCTGACATCCGGCGGAACCAGAGGGAGAAAGCCCCTCTCCCTCCTCCTCCTCCTTCCTCACCCGTACCCTCCAATTCCCATGCGGGTATGTCCGCCAATGGTAGCGGAGAGCCCAACAACCCTGTCGATGCTTCGGCTCCACCTTCCCCTTCTGGAGTCGAGGAGAAGGAGGCTCCTTCTCGGCCTACAGGCCTTACTGTGGAGGCCCCTCTTCCACCTTCCGGCAGGCTTCTGGCACCCCCTCTGACGCTGGTTATCCCGATGACAGTCCCGGGACCGGTTGACTGGCCTCTGCCTTTGGCCCCGACGCCAGATCCAGTCCCGATGCCAGGGCCCCTTCGTCCGGTTCCAACGCCGGCCCCTCCAAAGTTGGATCCCCTTCTGGCACCAGATCAGGTGGTGCCGGTTCCGACATCGGTTCCCCTGAGGTGGGCTGTCCCAACGCTGGATCCTCAACCTATTTATACAATGGCGGGTCCGACGTGTGTTCCCCCGACGCCAGATCTGACAGTGGGGATTTATACCAGACCCTGAACTGTCCCACATTGCCCGCTGGGTTATCCTGGGGACCACTAACCGGGGGGTTCCTCTCCGGACTGGAGTCATTTTGGGCAGTTCTACCCTGGATTCAATCCCTACTCACACTTTACGGGATTCCAGAGCTATTACCCACCTCCGGTTATCCCTCCTCCCCCTCAGCATCTGCCTTCTCTGCCACCCCCTCCTCCTCCTCCAGTTACCCTGGATTTCAAGGCTTTAATCCAGTCTTGGTGGCAGGGGGCTCGGTTGGAGTTGGTCTTGGACCTGGAGACTAGACTCCCACAACCGCAGTCTCTCAGGTCCCCTTCCCTGAGCAGTTCGTCTATTACCACTGTCCACATTTCGGGGAAGACTCGGCAGGACATTTCCCTTCCAGGTGGCAGATGCCATCCTGTTGAGAGGCTGATGATGACAGTTCAGAGGGGAGAAAAGATTCCTCAGAAGAGATTCCGGAGGACCATGAGAAAAAAAGGCAAGGTCTCTCCAAAGTCTCCACCAGAAGACCCTGCCTTCTCAGACCTGTTGAGGGCCATGAAGGATTACTTTGACTGGGAGTCAGAGGAACAGGACCCTATGAGACAGAGGCTCGCAGAGCACCTCGACTTAGAGCCTCTGTCTCCCATCCCCATTCCTCCCTGGATGGCACCTCACCAAGTCCTCACCACTACTGTCTGGCAGATGCCTCATTCAATCCCAGCTGTCCCCAGGCGGGCGGACAGGCTCTACCGGGCGCCGAAGGATGCCCCATTCTTAAAGGCTCATCCCAAGGCTGACTCTGTGGTCATCTCTGCAGCTCATGATCGCTCTTCAGCGATTAAGTACATGAGCACTACTCCTCTGGACAATGAGTCGAGGCAGATGGACCAGTTCGGGAAAAAGGTATACTCGTCAGCTACGTGCACCCTCCGGTCCCTCAGTTACGTGACCCACATGGTGTCCCACCAAAAAGCAACCCTGGCCAGGCTGGAAGGGCAAGTTCAGTCCATGGATCCCTTGCCTTTGAAGGAGGATCTTGCCAAGGATATCCACCTCTCCAAGGTTTCCTGTAGGCACGCTTTACATGCTACTTACGACTCCGTTGACTCAGTGGCCCATACCTCGGCAACTGCCGTTGCCCTCAGACAGCATTCCTGGCTTCGCCTTTCTGGACTCGCCAACGAGGTCCAGTTGGCGATTCAGGACACCCCTTTCAGGGGCTCGGTTCTTTTTGGTGGGGACACCAAGGATATCACAGACCTACAGGACAAGGGCATTGTACTTAGGTCTGTCAGGTCAATGTACCGATCAGGCTTCCAGCAGCAGCAGTCCTTTCAGAAAAGGACCTGGAGGCAGAGAAAGAACGCACCAGCGCGCCGCCAAGGGAAACGTAAGGCCACGGGTACAGCCACCCCTCCTGCCTCCAAAAATCAGAAATGTTCAGAAGGGTCCTCCCCCTGAATGTCCCACCCCTTCTTGACTCCCCGACTCCACTGCCTCCTCAGTCTCGCAACGGGGACCTGGTGGAAGGGAGGTTCGCCCACCATGCGCAGGAGTGGAGGGCGGTCACCTCCGACGAGTGGGTCCTGCAGCTACTGTCCGTCGGACACACCATAGAACTTCTTGAGGTTTCCCCAGAAACTCCACCACAGAAGTCCTCCTACTCCCGGGACTAGGCCCTTCTCGTTCGCAAGGAGGTAAATTCGCTTTTGCTCAAAGAAGCAATCGAACGTGTCCCCTTCGGGCAAAGGGATTTTATTCCCACTTTTTCCTGGTTCCAAAAAAGACTGGGGACTTCAGACCCATAAATGACCTAAGTCAGCTAAATCAGTTTGTCACGTACAGAAAAATTTTGAGTGCTAACACTCCAGAGCCTTCTCCCTCTCCTCATGGAGAACCACTGGCTCTGTGCCCTGAATATGCAGGATGCCTACCTGCACATTCCTATTTTCCCCAGCCACCATCGATTCCTGAACTTTCGTTTCCAAGGGGAACACTTCCAGTTCTGGGCGCTCCCTTTTGGTCCGTCTTCGGCACCATGGGTTTTTACCAAGTGCCTGGTGGTGGTGGTCGCAGCATTCCTACACCGCAGGGGTATAGCGGTCTTCCTTTACCTGGACGACTGGCTGATTTCAGCCCCATCCAGGGATTCTTTGCTGGAGGCTCTTTCTGTTACCCTGGACCTTTTCAGCAGACTAGGGATCATGGTCAGTGTTCCCAAGTCATCACTTATCCCTGCCCAGAGAATTCAGTTTATTGGGGCAGTCCTGGATATGGTCCAGTGCAGAGCCTTCCTTCCTCTAGACAGGGTGGAGACCCTTGTCTGTCAGGCCTCCAAAGTGGCTTCCCTCAGGACCATCCCAGCTTGGGAAGTCCTGGCGGTCTCCATCACTACTGTTCCCTTAGCAAGACTTCACATGAGGATTACTCAGTGGTCATTGCAGGTGCAGTGGGATGAGCTTCTGGACGACCTGGACCATCCGGTTCTAGTCTCATCAGCAATTCAGAAAGATCTGCAGTGGTGGATGGATTCTCGCAATCTTTCTTTGGGACTTCCCTTTCGGAATCCTACACCAGTAGCCACCCTTATTACAGATGCCTCGAATATGGGGTAGGGAGCTCACCTCGGGGAACACAAAGTCCAAGGACTATGGTCCGGCCTGGAGACTTCACTCCACATCAATGTTCTGGAGTTGAGGGCAGTCCTGTAAGCGATACAGGCCTTTCAGGCCCTCCTTCCAAAGGGGTCACTGCTTATCCAGATGGACAATATGTCAGTAGTTTGGTATGTCAACAAACAAAGAGGAACCCGGTCGTACCCCTTATGCAGGGAGGTGACACAGGTGTGGAACTGGGCAGTCCAGCACCATCTGGTCCTTGTGACCGTGCACATTCCAGGTGTTCTAAACATCCTGGTGGATAGTCTGAGCAGATCTCGAACCCTAGCTCACGAGTGGGAACTACATCAGGAAGTGGCGGAATCCATCTTCCAAAACTGGGGGCGTCCGGAAATCGACCTCTTACAATCCAATGCAGAACTTCCCAGATTTTGCTCACTGGTTCCAGAGCAAGGTGCTTTTTGGAGCAACGCATTGTCTCTATCTTGGACAGGGACATTTTTGTACGCGTTCCCTCCGTTTCCCATTCTGCAGAGGGTTCTCCTCAAGCTTCAGGCGGAGAGGACAAAGATGATTCTCATCGCTCCTTTCTGGCCTAGACAGATCTGGTTCCCGCTGCTACAGCAGCTTGCCCGGGAACCACCGGTTCCACTTCCAGTGACTCACGACCTCCTGACCCAGGATCAAGGTCGACTGGTGCACCCAGGGCTCAGGACCCTGCATCTCCATGTGTCGCTCCTGCAGAAATAATGATATCTCACTTTGGGGTTTCCTCCAGGGTTGCTCAAGTCCTCATTGAGGCCAGAAAACCTTCTACACATTCCACTTACACCATGAAGTGGAAGCAGTTTTCCATTTGGGTGACCGCTAAGGGCTGGAACCCCTTCTCTTGCTCGGCCCCACAAGTTATGGAATACCTCCTTCACTTGTCAGACTCTGGTCTGTCCTACTCTTCCTTAAAGGTCCATATCTCAGCATACCACGAGCTAGTGGATGGTAAACCCATGGCTCAGCTGGATGTCTCAGAAACTTTTCTGAAAGGGATTCTCCATCTGATACCCCCCATCCACAGCCCCACTCCGCCTTGGGACTTGAACTTCGTTCTGGAAAAGCTCACCCTTCCTCCTTTCAAGCCGGCTATGAGCTGTGATTCATGCTTCCTATCCTGGAAGGCGCTTTTTCTTGTGGCTATCCTGTCAGCCTGAAGCATTTCGGAGCTTCACGCTCTAGTCTGCAAGGAGCCATACTTGATTTTCCATCGGGATTGGGCGGTCCTCAGAACTCATCCGAGGTTTCTTCCCAAGGTGGTGTCAGAAGCCACACTGAATCAGTCAATAGAGCTTCCAGTATATTACCCGTCCCCCTCGAACAGAGGTGAGGCACTCCTTCATACAATGGATGTCCATCGGATTCTCTGGTGTTACACCCACTGGAACAAAGAGTTTCGCTCTTACGACCAGTTGTTTGTCTCCTTTGCCCCGAGATCGAAGGGCAAACTGGTTTCTAAGCAGGGCCTTTCCAAATGGTTAAGCAACTGCATTCGATACTGTTACCACAAGTACGATAAACCTGTGCCGGGTTCCATCAGAGGTCATTCTACTAGGGGCATGGCTGCCTCCACGGCCTTCCTACAGAATGTTTCTGAGGCCGACATCTGCGCTGCTGCTACTTGGAGTTCTGTCCATACCTTTACCAAACATTACAGTCTGGACATTCCTTCTAGGCGGAGGGCTGGCTTTGGCCTAGCCATCCTGCAGGGCCTTCTGTCCTAGACTGGGTCCTTCCTGGAACGCAGTTTTTTCCGTTGGAGTTAGTTTTCCTCCTTTCTAGTTTCTCTCGGTCTCTCCTTGGAGGGACTGCTTGGGACTCTGTCCTATACATCATGACCTACTGAAGGAACCCTCTTGAAGTAAGATAGTACAGTTACGTAGGAACTTACTGTAACAGTAGATCTTTGAGAGAGGTTCCTTCAGTAGGTGATATTTTTCCCCTCCCTCCCTCCTTCTCCTCATTTTTATTTCTACAGGGACTCCAAATCCTGTTTGCTCCTGCTGTCAAGTCTCTTCCTCGCTCCGGCAGGAGAACTGGAGGGCTGGCGTGGGGACCGCCCACTATATACAATCATGCTGAATTCAGTCACGTGACGTCCAGTGGGCGGTCCCCCGTCAGGCATTGCTAGAAAAGTCTGCCATGCGGCCCAACGCCAGGTGGCGCCAGTCCTATATGTGATGACCTACTGAAGGAACCTCTCTCGAAGATCTACTGTTACGGTAAGTTCCTGCGTAACTGTACTATGTTTAGATCCCAGGTTGGCACCGGTTCCCTGATAGGGGGTGCAGGTGGGCCATACCTTTAAAGAACTTTTTAAAGATAGAATTTTATGCCAAAGAGACATTCTTCCCAGCTGAAATGTAAGCAGACAGTGACGCCAACTGTACTTTTAAGGTAGAAGGCTGCAGGCCCAATGAATGCAGATAAGTAAGGTAGTCCAGCACAGCTGGAACCCCTGCTACCTGGGCTGGTACTATATTCCTGGTGGAGCACCAAGCAGAAAATCTTTTCCAACTAGAGGCATAGGTTTTCTTGGTGGAAGGTTTCCTGTACCCCCTTAAGATACCCAGGACACTTTCCGGAAGATGCAGATTAGCATACTCTAAGTCCTCAAGAGCCATGCTTTGAGCCTGAGTGACTAGAGGTTTGGGTACAGGAGTCTCCCCTGACTAGAGGTTAGCAGGTTGTGCTAACCTCCAGGTTAGCAGGTTGTGCAAGTGGGTAGCCATCTGAGAACTAGCGACCATCGAACAGTATGGTTCACAATAAACACAGCAATAGAGTCAAGCCACACAAAGGCAAAAGTACTGGACTTCAGGAGGGCTGACTTTGCCAAAATGGGTGAGTGCCTAAGGAATGCACTAGCAAATGGGCAGGAAGGAGGGGTGGAAGAACAATGGGGAATAATAAAAACTGCCATCACAGAGTTAACGAGCCTTTGTGTGAAGCAAATAAACAAAACAAAACGATGTACGAAACCACTATGGTTCTCAAAGGAGGTGGCAGTGAAGGTTCAAGAGAAAAAGAAAGCATTCAGAAAGTACAAGGAATCACAGAAGGAGCAGGACAGAGAATTGTATCAGTTAAAGCAAAAGGAAGCTGGGAAGGCAGTCAGAACAGGAAAGGCCCGAACTGAGGAAAAGATAGCCAACTCAGTTAAGAAGGGGGATAAAACCTTTTTTTTTTTTTTTAGGTACATCAGGGAGCGAAGGAAGACTAAGGGAGGGCTAGTGAGGCTTAATAAAGGGAAGGGGGTGGGCAGAGGGTGACTGTGAAAAGGCAGAGATACTAAACAAATATTTTTGCTCAGTATTTACAGTTGAAGAGGGGGAGGTACCTAAAACAAACAGTAGAAGCACTCTGGATACAGAAGTTGATACCAGCCTATTTACAGAAGAAAGGGTTCTGAAAGAACTCCTAAAACTGAAGGTGGACAAACCAACGGGGCCTGATGGGATTCATCCCAGAATTCTAAAAGAACTAAGGGTAGAACTAGTGACACCACTGACTACCCTCTTTAACAAATCATGGGAGGATGGGGTGGTACCTGAGGACTGGAGGAGGGCCGATGTAATTTCCCTTCACAAAAGTGGGAACAGGGCAGAAGCGGGAAACTACAGACCAGTTAGTTTAACCTCAGTGATAGGGAAAATGATGGAATCACTTCTGAAGGAAAGAATTGTCGAGTACCTAGAGGCCAGAGGGGCACAGGACCCAAGGCAGCATGGATTCACAGCAGGAAGGTCATGCCAGACGAATCTAATAGATTTCTTTGACTGGGTGACCAAAGTAGTAGATCAGGGAGGGGCTGTGGACATGGCGTCCCTAGACTTTAGCAAGGCATTTGACTCAGTCCCACACAAAAGATTAATATACAAGTTAGCCAGCCTGGGAGTGGGTCCCAAGATGATAGTCTGGGTAAAGAATTGGCTGGAGAATAGGACACAGAGGGTAATAGTAAATGGAGTCCACTCTGAAGAAAGGGGGGTTACTAGTGGGGTACCGCAGGGTTCAGTATTAGGACCGGTCTTCTTCAATGTCTTTGTAAGTGACATTGCAGAGGGACTGGAAGGAAAAGTATGTCTCTTTGCAGATGACACAAAGATCTGCAACAGAGTTGATGCACAAGGTGGGTGGAAAGGATGAGAAGGGACTTGGCAAGGTTAGAGGAATGGTCAAATGTATGGCAGCTTAGATTTAATGCTAAGAAGTGAGGTAATGCACCTGGGAAACAAAAACCCAGGGGAAGAGTACACAATGGGGGGTGAGATACTAACAACAAAAAAAATGGAAAGGGACCTGGGGGTAGTCATATCAGATGACTTAAAGGTGGGCAAGCAATGTGAGAAGGCAGTAAGGAGGGCTGGGGGGATACTGGGATGCATAAAGAAAAGCATCACCAGTAGAAAACAGGAAGTTATTATCCCTCTGTACAGACAGCTGGTGAGACCCCATCTGGAGTACTGTGTGTAGTTCTGGAGACCCAATCTCCGCAAGGACATAGACAAGATGGAAGCTGTCCAGAGGAGGGCAACTAAAATGGTGCAGGGTCTGCACCAGAAGACATATGAAGAGAGACTAAAGGAGCTTAATATGTATAGCCTCGAGGAAAGGAGAGAGAGGGGGGACATGATAGAAATGTTCAAGTACCTCAAGGAAAAGTCCAAGAGGGTGGCATCTTTCAAAAAAAGAGGGGTGCAAGAACAAGGGAGCACAATTTGAAGATAGAGGGGGGCGGCTCAGAGGTAATGTAAGGAAGTATTTTTTCACAGAGAGGGTTGTGGATGCATGGAATGGCATTCCGGAGGAGGTTGTGGAATCAAAAGCAGTGATTGAATTCAAGCATGCATGGGACAGCCATAAGGAAGCAATTCTGGGGGGGGGGGGGTAGAAAGAAGTAGGCTGCTGGTTAACTAGGATCTGCAGCTTATCCATTAGGTAGGGGAAATGGGCAGACTGGGTGGGCCATGCGGTCCTTATGTGCCGTCAAATTCTATGTTTCTGTGTGCCTCCGGGGAAGGTGTATTGGTTTGGCCACAGACATGGAGAGCAGCAGAGAATACCATGGCTGTCTGGCCCAGTCTAGGGCTACCAAGATCATTGTGGCTGACTGGGCCCTGAGCTTGAGTACCACCCTGTACACCAGAAGGAATGGAGGGAACACATACAGGTACCTCCCTGACCAGTCCAGAATTAGAGCATCCAGGTGTACTGTTCCCATAGCTGGAGGTCTGCAACAGAACTGTGGCAGGTGATGACTTTTAATGGGATACAAAGAGATCTGTCTCTGGGGTACCCCACCTTCTGAAAATCACTTTCACCACCTGCCTGTTTAGGGTCCATTCATGATGGGCCTGGTTGATTCGACTCAAGGCATCTGCTAAGGTATTGTCCTTGCCTGGCAGATGAATGGTCTGAAGAGAGACTCCTAGGGAGTAGGCCAGAGTCCAAATTCGCATGACTTCTGTGCAGAGAGGATCCAACCTTGTTCCTCCCTGCTTGTTTATGTAATACATGGTGGTGGTATTATCTGTTCTGACCTGTACCACCTTTCCCTGAATTAGTGATGTGAAGGCTTGCAGTGCCAGGAACCGCCCTGAGCTCCAGCGGGTTTATGTGCTGAAGTGACTCTGCACTTGACCAAGTGCCATGGGTAGTGTGATCCCCTAGGTGAGCACCCCACCCTAGAAGTGATGCATCTGTTGTGAGACTCACTGGTGGAGGGCCTTTTTGGAAGGGGACCCCCTCTCTGAGGTTGGCTTCCCTCTTTCCACCACTGAAGGGCCAGGAGTAAAATTTTTGTTACTCGCACCATCTTTGATAGAGAATCCATTTTTTGACACCAATGAGCTCTTAAGTGGAATTGACTGTCTCTCATCTAGAACCTGGAACCCAGAACTGTGCCAGTGGCGGCTGCCATGTGGCCCAGTAACTGCAGAAACTGTCTTGCAGTTTTTGGTCTGTTGAGGCTGAAGGAGCCTGCCAATTGCAGGATACTTTTTACTCTGTCCAGATGTAGGTAAGCTCTGCCCTCCTGGGTATTTAACTCTGCTCCTATGAACTGCAGGACTTGTGCAGGGATTAGGACTAACTTTTTGAGATTTAACCAGAAAACCCAAAGACTCCAGGAGCCCTTGGGTGAGCTGTAGATGTTCCTTTACCTGTTATGGTGACTTTCCCACCACCAATGAATCATCTAGATAGGGGAACACTGTGACACTTTGCCTTCGCAAATGTGTCACAACCGCTGCCAGGAACTTTGTGAGTACTCTTGGAGCTGAAGTGAGACCGAATGGCAGGGTTGAAAACTGGTAATGACCTGAAGGGAGTCTGAATCTGAGGTATTTTCTGTGAGACTCCTTTATAGGGATGTGGAAATAAGCGTCTTTGAGGTCCAGGGATGCTAGCCAATCTCCTTTTTGGAGAGTTGGCAGAATTAGTGACAAGGTTACCATTTTGAACTTCAGCTTTAAGTGCCTGTTTAGTACCCTTAGGTTTAGGATAGGCCACCACTCCCCATTTTTCTTTGTTGTTAGAAAGTATCTTGAGTAAGACTCCTTTCCCTTTTGCTGTAGAGGCACTGGTTACACTGCTTTTGCCAACAGTAGGTTTCGAACCTCCTTTTCCAGCAGCTTTCTTTCCGAAATGGAAGCTGGTTTGAACACTCTGGTTCTCAGGGAGGGAAGGGACTTGAAGCTTAGGGACAATCTCTGACTCACTACTTCCAGGACCCACTTGTCTGTGGTGATCTGTTTCCAAGCCTGGAAATAGCGAGTTAGTCTGCTGCCTACTGGAAGTGGGGAGGCGGCCTTGGAAGACGAGTCAGGGGTCCTGCTTTGCCTGGGGCTGAAACTGGGAGCCACACCTGGAACCCCATCTGCCCCTGCCTCTGAAGTATACTTGCTGAGAGTACTGTTGTACTTGGGGTACAGCCATTGCCTGATAAAAAGGCCTGGAGTTGAACTGTCTGCCCCTGTCTCCCCTTCCAAATGATCTTGTGGATGGGGAAGCCTTCTCTTTGGCAGAGTTACTTCTATAAGTGGCCTTGTATTCGTCCACTTTTTTCATGTAGGCCTCTGTGTGAGTTCCAAAGAGGGAGTTACCCTCGACTGGAAAATCCAGAGCCTTGGTTTGGGTGTCTTGGGTAAGGTTTGGGGCTCTTAACCAGGCAAGCCTCCTCTGAGCAATTGTATTTGCCATCCACCTAGCAGCAGTGTCGTTGTCTGCTGCCATCTGGAACTGATATTTGGCAGCCTCCAAGCCAAATCTGGCAGTTTCAATAAGGTCTGCTGAAAGGTTAGCAGGAGCCTTGTCTGCCATAGCCATGACAGACTGCCAGAGGGATTTTTGGTACTGGGCCGCATAGGCCTGGAAATTAACTTCTGTGATGGCCAAAGAAGCTGATAAACAGCCCTTTTTGGCCATACTGTCTATTTTCCTTGAATCTTTCTCTGGAGGGTGAGAAGCAAGAGGAACTTTTGCCTTATCACAGGCTGCAGCTTGTACCACCCCCTGCTGGTCAGGGTGGGAAAATAAGAATTCGGATCCATTCCTGTCAAACTGGTACTTTTTGTCCAGCCTTTTATCCAAAGTGGGACTGACCTAGGTGTTTGGAGGAGTTTTATTGCATCCCTTGTGAAAAACTTATTTATAGGGAACAATAGCTTTCTTGTGGGTGTTAACCCCATCATTTCTAAGTACTCTGCCTCCTCCTAGTAGAGAGATCCAGTGCATCCACCATTTTTCTGACAAAAGAAAAATGAGATGAGTAATCCTCTGATGATTTAGGAGGGGAGCCAAACTCCTGCTCAGGAGAGACTTCAGTTCCCATAGGCTCTCCCTCATCCTTCTCCTCATATTCCTCATAGTCATCACGTTCATGCAGAGAGGACTGGGTAAACTCAGCCGGGGTCTGGACTGTAGACTGCTGTCCAGCAGGCAGGAGACCCTGCAAGGCTTGTAAAACTTTAAATGCCTGTGCAATTTCCAGAGGAGAAGGCATGGTTACAGACAGAGCAGAAGTCCTCATAGGCTGACCAGCAGGGGGTTCAGTGTGTTTAGTTTTCATAGTTTTTTTTTTCTTGGGAACTGGAGAGTTAGACGGTTCAGCAAGCCTTTTTGTACCTGTGTCAGGGGTAGAAAGTGTGGCTCCTGTAGTTTCACCCACAGCCACAGAGGGTATTGGCTGGTCAGAGCCACAAGGACCCTTAGGTGGAGGCAGTTTCTTTTTAAGCCTTTCCAAACATTTTTCATATGTTTTTTCAGGAAAGGTCTTACAGATTTCATAATCTGTCTTTAAATGATAAGGGCAGCAGATGAAAACAAAATAATACGTATATGTATTTTTTAAAGTTTCGCGACGAGATGATGAGGAGATGGTCTCCGAGCGTCTAGTCTTGACAGGTGGAGAGAGAAATCTGAGGGTAGAATGTAGGCAGTTGACAGGTGGCAGCATTTGAAAAAGTGGCACATGCGAGTGATTCCATCATTAGCATAACATTCCATCTCTGGACAGATCTGGCTTAAAGGTCGTACTGCACAAGAGTTAGGAATATTGAAATATTCCTGGGGTGGGAAGCATAGGAAAACCAGGAGCAGTTATAAAATTTGCAAGTAACATTTTATTATTCTCAATAACAGTAGAATACAAATAAAAAATTGTGCAGAATGTTTTTTTTTTTTTAACACAGGCAGTTCAAACAGAACTAATTTCTTCCTCTGAGGGTATCTCTAATTCTAAATTTCAGTCTCTCCATCTAGCAAACAAACATTGCTGATGTTTTTATAAGATGTCTGCCTGGCAATTCATTTCTGCATCATGAGGTCATTAAGAGACATCCTGATCTTCCTGGACATAGTCTCCACCACTCATTCACACTAATAGGAATATGCTGGAGGCACTAGGGCCTAGTGGGAGCAAACCTTTCAGGAGGGCCTGTGCCTGGGATGGAGCTATGAGGAAGCGGCACCGTGAGCCCCGGCGTGTGTGGTAATGACTGTCTCGTTGTTGACCCTCCAGCCGTCTCAGTGATGACGTCGCTCGCCCGCCAGGAGTCAAACTTCAAACTAGCAGCTTAGTTTTCAGTTTATTATTTTGTATTTTATCAACGATAAGTACTGATTATATTTTAATAAATTCTTACTTGTACAACAGAGAAGTCATCAGCCCTCCATTGACTGAGTCGACCATGAGTGGGGCAGGTGACGGTAGGGAGACTTTGTATAAAAGCTGTTTAGCCAGCGGGGCCGGGTCTGGTCCGCCGCCCTCCCCAGAGGGGGGTCTGACAACGGCGGCCCAATGCTCAGGGAGATGGGTGGTCTCCCTGGAAGCATAAAAAGAAACGGTCCCATTCTCAGCACCGCTCGGCCTTGAGTTCTTCTTTGATGTGCGGTCCGAAGCAGACACGGCATCACTCGAGGTCGCCGTCTGGTAAGTCTGCGCGTAGACGGTCGGTTATTAGGGCCAGGCGCCGGTCTCCACCTCTGTTGGAGTCGCTGGTATCTGTCTCTGAGGGCCGACCTCTTCGACACCAGGACCCTCTCCGCCTATTGGAGGGGTTTCCAATGAGCAGTTGCACCAGTGGGCTGCTCTTATGGAACAGTGGGCTCGGAGGTTGGCCCGACTACCGAACCAGCCTGTCCGACCCCGGGGCCTTCGGGCCCTTCAGTTCCAGGATGGCAGGCGAGGTGGTTAGGTCTTCGTAGTCGTGCGGCGCCTTCTTCAGTGCCGTCGACTCCGCGCTCTGGTGTCTGTCCCCCTCACACAGATGCGGTGCAAGGGTCTACACTGATGCCCTTATCTCCTGTCAGTTTTTCTTCAAATCGCAGTTCTCAGACTTCTGTGATGTTGCCGTCTTTGGTGCCAACTTCCCTCGAGTGCTGTCGGTGCCGTCTGCGGCGCTACGGGCTCTGTCGCTGCTGTCCTCAGCATCAGAACTGGTGGTGCACTATCCATTGGCGCCTCCAATGCCAGGGATGGCACCGGCATTGGATGCGGCAGCGCACTCTTTGTCGGCACTGTGTACAATGCTGTTTTCTGTGGCAGCACCTTCTTTGTTCTCGGTGCCGTTTTCTTTGGCACCAGGGATGGATGTGGTGCCGTCTAGTTTCCAGAGGTTTTCGACTCTGATTCTTTCTCCTTCCTCCTGGTTTTCACTCCGTTCCTGTCTATACGGTCCCTCCTGGACTGTCAGGAGATGATTTTGAGCCCGATCCAGATCTTAGACTGGATGATGATGTTGATGCTGATACTGCCCTGGGGGCAGGGATCAGTCCTGCTGAGCCTGTTATTGAGGACCTTTCCTTTAAGTCTCTGCTCAAGAATTTAAATTGGCCCCTTTCTCTTCAGACCACAGAAATCGATCCTGGGAAGCTTTTGCATCTCCAGTATTTTCATGTCCCAGAAATCCCTATGGATTTAACCCCTCCAGTATAGCCCTCTTTGAAGACCCTTTCACAGATGGTATGGAAATCCAGCTCTTATTCCTTCTGTTGCCAAGTCCATAGATAGGAAATAAGCCCCTCCCAAGGATCGCCCCATCTTGGCCTGTCAAGCCTTTGCTGATACCATTGGGGTCCTGACAGAGAATGATAAGGCTGTCCTTCCTCAGGAATCTACAGCCTGGCCTATGAACAAAGAATCTCGCAAGATAGACACCTTAGGTAAGAGAGTCTTTGCTGCTTCAACCCTTGGCGTGCGCATTGGCAGCTACCAGGGCTATTTCTTTCAGTATGAGTATGTTTTTTGGTATTCACTCAAAGCAATGGTAGAAGCTCTGCCTGAATCCAAGGTTAACTCAGAGCTACTTCAAACTATAACTAGGAGTATCGAATCCAATAACCAACAGGTTAAAGCTGCAATGGATGCCTTCAATACCGCTTCCCGGGCGGCGGCGGCTGGCATCTGCACCTGTCACCACTCTTGGTTGTGTACTTTGGGCTTCACAAATGATGCCTAGCAGCAGGTCATGGCCTTACCTTTCGACGGTATGTATTTGTTCAGACCTCAGGTGGAGCGAGCACTAGAGGCCACACGGAAGACTAGGTCTTCCATTAAGAAAGCCAGACCTGCGCCCATCTCCTCCTGAGGGTGTGGGAATAAGCACCAGTTTCAAAACTGTCAGTCCTTTCAGGGCAAAGGCAGAGGAGGTTTTAACTGAAACCAGAACCCTCAGCCGCAAAAGAAAGTGCAGCAGAAGGCACAAGGGCCCAAAGTGCCCAGTGCCACCTTCTGAGTTTCCGGCCCAGGTCCCACCTCAGTTGCCTTGGGGCCTCAGCAGTGGGAGAATGTCTGACTCAGTTCTACAACCAGTGGAAATTTATAACATCAGACAGATGGGTCCTCGGATAATCCGCGAGGAGTATTCTCTCAATCTTCCGGAAACCCCTCTGCATCATCCTCCCAAATGACAGCCCAGGCTGTTGGCAGTACAGTCAGACCTTCTTGCTTCTGAGGTACAAGTCCTTCTGAATAACAGAGCAGTAGAGGTAGTTCCGCTGGATCAACAAAACACAGGTTTCTACTTCCATTACTTTCAAACAACATGAAGTCTTGCTGTATTCTGATTATTGCAGTTAGCCCCAGCCTTTAAACTGCCCCGGAGATGAAAGGGTTAACTTTCTATACAGAGCATAGAATGCTGAGCTCGAGCTCGGTTGAGGTCTCTGTCTGGAGCCCTTTGAAATTCCAACCATCAGATTCTTTACTCCACCTCACTGAACAGTCGCTGCAGAGATTTCTCCTTCAGCTCGGTTCGAAAGTCGGTTAAAGTCTCGGTTAAGTTGTTGATTTTTACCGAATTTATTTCCGCATAGTCGGTTCAGTCTCTCTCTGTGGTGCCGTGAGGACTAGATATGTTTTGTTCTGATTTTCTGTGTTGAAATTGTAAAGTGTTAGATCGGTTCGGCTGAACCAATCATTTGTATTGAATCCTTGTGTTTTACTTTAGAGTGTGGTTACCGGTCCTTATCGGTTCTAAAAAAAAAAAAAACGTGTTTTGAGCGTTTTTTTCCAACACCCGTGACATGGTTAGGAACCGATAAGGGAGTCTTGCCTGGCGGTTGCCATAAAAAGGGTAAGTTTGGTTAGGTTGGCCATGTCTGAGAAACCCAAGAAAAAAAACGAGCCCACTTGGGTTTCAACACTGCAGTGAGTGTGAGGAGGTCTTTGCTAAGGCCGACCCCCCGCACCACCTGTGTTTATTGTCTGGGGTTTGAACACCTCGATACAGACTGCCAAATTTATAAACATTTTCCTAAATCTACCCTTGAAAAGAGATTAGGTAGACTGAGGGAAAAGGAGGCCAAGAAGTCCGTTGACCCAGATGGCCAGCCTGGTTCGGTTCCAACCGGAACCAGAAGGAGTGCCCTCTGACCAGGGCGATACTTCTTCAGGCAAGAGGAGAGCCGATCCTGAGGGGTCGGTTCCTACAAAAAGGAAACGCAAAGAAAAATCGACCAGTTCAGATCCAGAGGTTCATATTACCACCGCCGAGGAAATAGAGCGATTCAAATTGTGGAATCGCTTCACCCGGTTCCGACTGATCCGGCACCTTTTCACAGGGGTTCAGTTCGGTTGGTTCCCCCGGTTCAAGATTATACCCCTGAAGATTTTTATGAACCGGAGTTTGAGGAGGAGGGGGAGTTTAAAGATGATGATGATGATGGTGAAAGTCTGGATGTACCTGTGGAACCAGACATCTCCCCAGACAGACCTTCTGGTGTATCCCCTTCTAGGCTTTCTGAGTCCCCTTCCCACTTTTTGTTTTACAGAAAAGTGGCTGAAACCCTCCAGCTTCCTATGGAGGAGGCAATGGAGGACTAGGAGGAGCCTGATTATGTGGAAATGATGGACATCCCAGAGTCCAGGTGACTGTCTGTTCCCCTCCACAAATCCTTTGGGAAGCAGACACAAAAAATCCTGTAGTCTCCCAATTCTGTACCCCCTGTTGACAGAAGGACGGACAGGAGGTACACACTATCAGGCTCAAATGCAGAGTTTTATACCAGCAATGCAGCCATGTTGGGGTAGTGCACGCTGCTGCCTGTGATAAGGCAAACATTCCCTTGGCTTCACACACCCCCAGACAAAGAATCCAGGAAGATTGATGCCATGGCAAAAGAACAGTACATGGCATCTTCCTTGGGACTCAGGCAGGCGAATTATATGGCCTATACAGCCAGGTACCAGAGGTCCAGGTGGGACACTGTACTGGCACTGGCTAAACAGGCCTCCCCCCAACTAGCCAAGGAGCTGGAGGAGGTGGCTGCAGATGGGATTGAGGCATCAAAAGTACAGTTTCATGCTGCTGTGGACTCCAGTGATGTGTCATCAAGAGTCATGGCTACATCTGTGGCTTTTCGGAGAATGGCTTGGCTCAGATGTACTAGCCTTTCACAGGACACCCAGGCTAAGGCTATGGATTTTCCTGTAGTGGGTAATTTTCTGTTTGGCGAGCAGACAGACAATTACGCGAAGAAAATGGACGCGTACAGGACCACTTACAGGAGTGCTCAGGCCAAGGAGAGGCAGGCAACTCCTGAAAGGCAGCAGTCTAGGGGCAGGGGCAGGCCTTTTCATAGGCCTTTTTACCAAGCACAGGCCTCTTCTCCGTTTTCACAGAGGGAGTTCTTCAGAGGGAGAGGCAGAAGGGGGATGAGCAGGGCTGCATCCACCCCTTAGCCTAAGGCCCCTGCCAAGCAGACACCCTGATGGGTCTGCCCGGGTCGACTCTCCTGTTCCAGTAGGGGGGGCAGGCTGGCTTACTTTGTCTAGGACTGGATGTCTATTACCTCAGACAAGTGGGTCCTGGAAGTGGTAAACCAGGGACTGGTTCTCACTTCAAAAAATTTCTGAAGATGAGAGACAGATCTTTTCCACCTGCAGGTCTCGCAGAAACCCTTGCACTAGAGGCAGAGGTTTCATCTCTTAAGGCCTTAGGAGCCATGGAGAGAGTTCCTACCCTACACTGGGGCAAAGGTCTATATTCCAGGTACTTCCTTATCCCAAAAAAGACAGGGGAGTGGCGACCCATCCTAGACCTAAGATACCTGAACAAACATCTTTTAAAACCAAAGTTCAAGATGGTAACTCTGGGAATAATTCTTCCTTCTCTAAGACCAGGGACCTGGCTAGCCTCCCTTAACCTAAAGGATGCCTATTTTCACATTCCCATCTGGTGCTCCCACAGAAAGTACCTCTGGTTCGAGTTGCCCTCAGGCCACTATCAGTTCAAAGCAATGCTCTTTGGTCTAACATCAACCCCAAGGGTTTTCACAAAGTACCTGGCAGTAGTCGTTGCCTTTCTAAGAAGGCAAAAGATATATATTTTATCATATCTGGACGACTGGCTCATAGTGGGCCAGTCTCCAAACCAAGTCAAGTCAGACCTGCAAGTGACCCAGCAAGTGCTCACTTCTCTAGGATTTCTTCTCAACCTTCCCAAGTCAGTTCTCGAGCCAGTGCAGCTCCTTACCTTTATAGGGACAGAGCTGGATACTGTCAAAGCAAGAGCCTTTCTTCCCCTGGAAAGGGCAAGAATTCGTATAGAACTGGCTTCTTCCTTCAGCCTTCAGGAGTCTCGACCAGCAAGGCATTTCCTCCAGTTGTTGGGCCACATGGCAGCTTCTACAGCAGTGATCCAAGGGGCACGATTCCAGATGAGGGACATTCAGTGCCATCCGAGGGCCTTTTGATCCCAAAGGAAGGATTCCTTTACCAAACTGATTCCAGTGACTTGGACCCTGATCCAAGCCCTTCAATGGTGGCAAGATCAGGACAGTTTAAGGCAAGGGGTCCCATTTGCCACTCAGTCTCATTCAGTGGTCCTTACCATGGATGCTTCCCTCCTGGGCTGGGGAGCCCATCTGGGGGCCCTCACTGCCCAGGGACTGTGGTCCCCTCAGGGATCCCTTCTCCATAGCAATCTCCTAGAACTCAGGGCAGTTTTTCTGGCCCTGCAACCTTTCTCTCAGTCAGTGCAGAACAAGGTGGTTCAAGTCAGAACAGACAACACCACCATGTGGTACATCAACAAGCAAGGAGGCACTTGGTCTACGGCCTTGTGCACAGAAGCCATGAAGTTGTGGTCCCTGGCTTATTCCCTGCAAACCTCTCTGATAGCAGTCCACCTTCCAGGGAAGGACAATATGCTAGCAGATGCACTGAGCAGGATCTCACAGGGCCATCACGAATGGTCCCAGGACCCTCTGGTCTTGAAGGTGATTTTTTTCAAGGTGGGGCACTCCAGAGATAGATCTCTTTGCAGCCCCAGACAATCACCAACTTCCTCTCTTTTGTTGCAGACCCCCAGTCTTGGGCTCAGTCCCTCTGGATGCTCTGATTCTGAACTGGGAAGGGAAATTTCTGTATGCCTTCCTTCCCTTTCCTCTGCTGTTCAAAGTTTTAGTCAAGATAAGGTCACAACCCTGCAAAGTGATTCTGATTGCTCCAGACTGGGCCAGACAGCCTTGGTACCCCCTGTTGCTGTCCCTAGCAGTCCATCTTCCCCTGTCTCTTCCCAGGAATTACAACCTGTTAACCTCCTCTCAGGGGAGGATTTGGTACCCCAGTCTTCACTCTCAAGGCATGGCTCTTGAAGAGTTAAGAGTATGCAGATTTGCATCTGTCTCAGGGAGTTCTGGATATTCTCAAAGCCTCTCGAAAGCCCGCCACTAGAAAAACCTACAACTCCAAATGGAAGAGGTTCAGCATTTGGTGTTCCAAGAAACATGTTTCCCCAGACACTGCTGGATTGCCTACAGTTCCAGGTTATATTGTCCATCTGAATGGCTTAAGCCTCAGATCAGCTGTTCTCAATGTGCACTTGTCAACTGTTTCTGCTTTTCTTTCAGTGGTGAAGTCTTCCTCACTATCATCTCATCCTGTGTTCTATAAATTTTTTAAAGGATTGCTTCATACCAATCCTCCCTTTAGAGACCCTGCCCCTGCCTGGGATTTAAATGTTTGCATTGCTCAACTTATGCAACCTCCCTTTGAACCTATGTCCTCAGCAGAGCTTAAGTATTTGACTTGGAAAACTGTGGTTTTAGTAGCCATTACCTCTGCGAGACGTATCAGTGAATTGCAAACCCTGTCAGTGGAGCCTGATTTTATCTCCTTTCATAGGGATAAAGTGGTCCTTAGAACCAATAGAAGGTTCTTGCCCAAAGTGGTTTCAGATTTTCACTTGAATCAGTCTTTGTCTCTCCCCTGTTTTCTTCACTGATCATTCTTCTTCAGGAGAGAGGAGGCTACACAGTTTAGATGTTAAAAGGGCCATAAGCTACTATATAAAGCGTACCAAGGGTCACAGGTTTGATTCCCTCCAGTTGTTCCTCACTTATGGAGAAGTGAGAAAGGGCAAACCTGCCACCAAGAGAACTATTGCCAGGTGGATTGTGTCTTGTATACAATTCTGCTATGAGAAGCTAGGAAAAATTCCACCCTCGGGGCCTGAGGGCTCACTCCACCAGAGGTACAGCTGCTTCCCTGGCTGCTGCCAGGGATATTCGTCTCTTAGAAATTTGTCAAGCAGCCACCTGGAAAACAGTCCATACCTTTACCAAGCATTACTCTCTGGATATCCAGGCTAGGAGTGATGCTCAGTTTGGCATAGCAGTACTTCAGAGCCTATTCCTAAAGTAGATTCTGTCCCTCCTCCATGGAGGTACTGCTTGGTATAGAAACATAGAATTTGACGGCAGATAAGGACCGCTTGGCCCACCCAGTCTGCCCATTTCCCTACCTACTGGATAAGCTGCAGATCCTAGTTAACCAGCAGCCTACTTCTTCCTACCCCAACCCCCCTAGAATGGCCTTATGACTGTCCCATGCATGCTTGCATTCCACCACTGTTTTTGACTCCACAACCTCCTCCAGAAGGCTGTTCCATGCTTCCACAACCCTCTCTGTGAAAAAATACTTCCTTAAATTACCTCTGAGCTGCCCCCCGTCTTCAAATTGTGCCCCCTTGTTCTTGCACACCTCTTTTTTTGAAAGATGCTACCCTCTTGGACTTTGTTGATTCCCTTGAGGTACTTGAACGTTTCTGTCATGTCCCCCCCCCTTTCCTCGAGGCTATACATATTAAGCTCCTTTCGTCTCTCTTCATATGTCTTCCGGTGTAGACCCTGCACCAGTTAAGTTGCCCTCCTCTGGACAGCTTCCATCCTGTCTATGTCTTTGCGGAGATTGGGTCTCCAGAACTGCACGCAGTACTCCAGATGGGGTCTCACCAGCTGTCTGTACAGAGGGATAATAACTTCCTGTTTTCTACTGGTGATGCCTCTCCCTATGCATCCCAGTGCCCCCAGCCCGCCTTGCTGCCCTCTCACATTGCTTGCCCACCTTTAGGTCATCTGATATGACTACCCCCAGGTCCCTTTCCATTTTTGTTGTTGCTAGTATCTCACCCCCCATTGTGTACTCTTCCCTGGGTTTTGTTTCCCAGGTGCATTACCTTGCACTTCTTAGCATTGAATCTAAGCTGCCATACATTTGACCATTCCTCTAACCTTGCCAAGTCCCTTCTCATCCTTTCCACCCCAACCTGTGCATCAACTCTGTTGCAGATCTTTGTGTCATCTGCAAAGAGACATACTTTTCCTTCCAGTCCCTCTGCAAAGTCATTTATAAAGACATTGAAGAGGACCGGTATTAATACTGAACCCTGCGGTACCCCACTAGTAACCCCCCTTTCTTCTGAGTGGACTCCATTTACTATTACTCTCTGTGTCCTATTCTCCAGCCAATTCTTTACCCAGGCTGTCATCTTGGGACCCACTCCCAGGCTGGCTAACTTACATATTAATCTTTTGTGTGGGTCTCTGTCAAATGCCTTGCTAAAGTCTAGGTAGGCCATGTCAACAGCCCCTTCCTGATCTACTACTTTGGTCACCCAGTCAAAGAAATCTATCAGATTCTTCTGGCATGACCTTCCCACTGTGAATCCATGCTGCCTAGGGCCCTGTGCCCCTCTGGCCTCTAGATACTCGACAGTTCTTTCCTTCAGAAGTGATTCCATCATTTTCCCTATCACTGAGGTTAAACTAACAGGTCTGTAGTTTCCTGCTTCTGCCTTGCTCCCACTTTTGTGAAGGGGAATCACATCTGCCCTCCTCCAGTCCTCAGGTACCACCCCATCCTCCCATGATTTGTTAAAGAGGGTAGTCAGTGGTGTCACTAGTTCTACCCTTAGTTCTTTTAGAATTCTGGGATGAATCCCATCGGGCCCATTGCTTTGTCCACCTTCAGTTTTAAGAGTTCTTTCAGAACCCTTTCTTCTGTAAATGGGCTGGTATCAGCTTCTGTATCCAGAGTGTTTCTACTGTTTGTTTTAGGTACCTTCCCTCTTCATTTGTAAATACTGAGCAAAAATATTTGTTTAGTATCTCTGCCTTTCACAGTCTCCATCTGCCCACCTCCTCCCTCCCCTTTATTAAGCCTCAGTATCCTCCTTGGTCTTCCTTGCTCCCTGATGTACCTATAAAAGGTTTTATCTCCCTTCTTAACTGAGTTGGCTATCTTTTCCTCAGTTTGGGCCTTTGCTGTTCTGACAGCCTTCCCAGCCTCCTTTTGCTTTAACTGATACAGTTCTCTGTCCTGCTTCTTCTGCGATTCCTTGTACTTCCTGAATGCTTTCTTTTTCTCTTGAACCTTCACTGCCACTTCCTTTGAGAACCATAGTGGTTTCTTACATCATTTTGTTTTGTTTATTTGCTTCACACAAAGGCTCGTTACCTCTGTGATGGCAGTTTTTATTATTCCCCATTGTTCTTCCACCCCTCCTTCCTGCCCATTTGCTAGTGCAGGTAGTCTGCAATAGTCAGAATACAGCAAGACTTCATGTTGTTTGAAGAAAAAATTACTCACCTTAGTAATTATGTTTCTTCCAATGGAGTCTTGCTGTATTCTGACTTCCCTCCCTGCCTCCCCTCTCAGAACGTGTTTTTGGGAAGTGGGTGGGCAGGTGCAGTGTTGCACCTCAGGGGTGCTCCTTTTACACCCTCTTCTTTTTGTTTGGGTGTTTATCATTATTCTTATTTGGATTGGTTTTTGGTTTTGAGTTTCCTGACTTGAGTCTTCCTTGGGAATCCAAAACTTTTTGTTGCCTGTTGGCTAGTAAAAATTTTACAATTTCCACATAGGATAGTTAGTGAGTTTTTGCTAGTAAGAATCTGACGGTTGGATTTCAAAGGGCTCCAGACAGAGACCTCAACTGAGCTCGAGCTCAGCATTCTATGCTCTGCATAGAAAGTTAACCCTTTGTTCTCTGGGTCAGTTTAAAGGCTGGGGCCAACTGCAATAGTCAGAATACAGCAAGACTCCATTAGAAGAAACATAATTACTAAAGTGAGTAATTTTTTTTTTCTGGTTCCAAAGAAAACTGTCAGCATGCACCCTGTTCTGGATCTAAGAAAATTAAACAAATTCCTGCATAAGGAAAAGTTCAAGATGATCTCACTTGGTACCCTACTACCTTTGTTTCATCAACATGATTGGCTAGTCTCCCTGAACATGCAGGACACCTACCAGCACATTCTCATACACCCAAAGCACCACAAGTACCTAAAGTTTGTGGCATTGGGTCAGCACTATCGGTTCAGAGTCCTGCCCTTTGGGCTATCCTCGGCGCCTCGAGTTTTTACAGAGTGTTGTGCAGTTCTCACACGCACCTCAGAAAACTCTGAATACAAGTGTTCCCATGTCTGGCTCCTAGCAAGTCCCTCCAGGCAAGAGACTCTGGAGGCCGTGGCCACGGCCTCAGACTTCCTCATATCCATGGGAGTTCTGCTGAACCTCAACAAGTAGCAGTTGCAGCTCTCCCAGAAGCTCCTCTTCATAGGAACTCTTCTGGACACCTCCTGTGTGAAGGCTTTTCTTCCAGAGGACAAAAGAAGTGATATCTTACAGATGGCCCGACACATCAGGGAGCATAGCTCAGTTCGAGCTATCTCTGTGTAACGGATGCTGGACCTCATGGCATCCTCGATGTTCACTATACCCTTAGCTCATCTACACATGAGAACCTCTCAGTGGATGCTCAGTGGTCCCCTACCACTCACCCTCGGTTCTTTCTGATCAAGGTGACGGAACCCCTGAAGAGGTCGCTCACCTAGTTGTCTCAGGAGGACAACCTTCTGGAAGGATATCCCTTCGCCCCTCTGGATCATCAGATCTCCATTACCACGGACGCGTTTCTCTTGGGTTGGGGAGCTCTCTGCCAGGATCTCCACACCCAGGGTATGTGGACTCGGGATGAGTCTCAACTTCACATAAACGTCCTGGAAATGAGAGCCGTCCTCTCGCAGTCCAAGCTTTGGAGGACATACTGTCTAACAAGAACATTCTCCTTCAAATGGACAACAAAGCAGTGATATACTGCATCAACAAACAGGGCGGCGCACACTCTTACCCATTATGCAGGGAAGCAATGAGAGTGTGGGAATGGTGGCTGGAGCACAAGACTCTGATTCATGTGGTTTACCTGTCAGGACTACAAAACAAGTTGAAGGACCGCCTCAGCAGAACAGAGACAGATCCTCATGAGTGGTCTCTTGGCTCAACCGTTGTTCAGTTACTCTTCAAAGAGTGGGGAACTCCAGACCTGGACCTTTTTGTGTCCCCATTCAACGCAAAACTGTCTCTCTTCTGCTCCAGAAATCCAGGACCTGGCATTTTTTGTCAGGATGCATTCAGGCTGCGGTGGACAAAACGCATTCTATACGCTTTTCCTCCTCTTCCCCTAATTCAGAGGGTACTGCTCAAATTGGAGTCCTGGGGGGCAGAATGATCTTCATTGCCCCCTTCTGGCCTTAGCAGTTATGGTTCCCGCTACTCAACAGACTATCTGAGACCCCCTGAAAACGCTTCCCCTTCAGATGAACCTTCTGACCCAGGGTCCTGTGGTCTATCCCAACCTGAGGACACTTCACCTTCATGCTTGGCTCCTGAAGAGATAGAGGTGAATAGGTTCAATGTTTCTCACAGAGTTTCAGATATTCTTTTGGCTGCATGTAAGCCGGCCACTAGGAAAACTTACACAGCTAAATGGAAGCGTTTCTCTATCTGGTGTGCAAAATCCTCTTGTAACCCTTTTTCCTGCCCACCGAATAAAGTCTTGGAGTATCTCTTAGGCCTCTCAAACACAGGTCTGTAGTACTCCACAGTCAAAGTTCATCTTTTTGCCATTTCAGCATATCATGAGCTGGTACTTTCCATGTCGCTGGCTCAGTTGCCTGTAGTTAAGAGGTGTCTTAGGGGTATTCTGCATACTAGACCTCCTATTAGACGTCCAGTTGCAGCCTGGGACATTGAACTTGTGCTAGACATGCCCACTCGTAAACCTTTCGAGCCTCTAGCTACTTGCAAGTTGAAGTTCCTCACTTGGAAGACGGCCTTCCTGGTGGCCATTACTTCGGCCCGTAGAGTTTCTGAAATACACACATTGGTCACAGACACCTCCCCCCCCGCCCCACCGTACACTGTATTTCACAAGGACAGAGTAGTTCTTACGACTCATCCTAAGTTTCTCCCTACGGTTGTCTCAGAATTCCATCTAAACCAACCTTTAGTCCTTCCTACCTACTTTGTGAACTTCTAGAATGAAGGGGAGCGTACCTTTCATTCTCTGGATGTTAAGAGAGCGTTGCGGTTCCATCTAGATAGAACAAAAGAAATTTGCAAGACTCAACAGCTGTTTTGTTTCCTTCATCGAGACCTGACTGGGTCAACCTTTTGCTATCTGATGCATTTCAGCATGGCTGGTGGCATGCCTTCGCCACTACTATTCTATGGCACAGGTCAAGCTGGAAGGCAGAGTGTACGCTCACTCTACCAGAGCAGTCGTGGCATCTCTGGCGAAAATCTGTAACGTGCCCATTGCAGATATTTGCAATGTGGCTACTTGGAGCTCCGTGAATACTTTCGTTAAGCACTATGCCTTGGATGTCCATGCCAGACGACATCTGTCATTTGGCAGGACCATTCTTAACGGACTTCTGTCCTAAGCACGTGAGTTCTGTATCTCCTGCCGCCCGTCTTGGGGGGATTATTTAGCTCGGTACTCTCCCATTAGTGTGACTGAGTGGTGGAGACTTTATGTCCAGGATGATATGGAAATTACGTACCTACCGTAATTCTTGATCTTCTTGGATGAAGTCTCCACCACTCATTCACACTCCCACCCACCATCCCCTGAGCTCACTTCTCTGTTTATGGTATTCACTCCCTCAGTGGCTGAGCTGTGAAGACTTTATTGTTGACCCTTCTTACACGGGTCATTCGGACAGTCTTTTGTTCGATTTTTAGGTTAGTCCTTTCTGGGTTAGTTACGCTGCACCGCCTCGGAAAAAAAGGTACTGAGGCAGTTGGAGGGTCAACGTCGAGATCGTCATTACCGCATGCACCTGGGCTTGCGGTGCCACTTCCTCATGGCTCCATCTCAGGCACCAGCCCTCCTGAAAGGTTTGCTCCAACTGGGTCCTAGCACCTCCGGAGTAGACCCATTAGTGTGAATGAGTGGTGGAGACTTCATCCAAGAAAGATAAAGAATTACGGTAGGCACGTAATTTCCATTTTTCACACACAATGCATGAGAGTTCTTGTTAGTTTTTTCCTGCAGGTGATGAACAAAATAGAACATGGTGTCCTAAAACTAATCTATTGACGACTATGCAAATGAGCTTGTGCTGCATCTCAAGGTTAATTCCCTGAATTCCAAATAGCTTTTTGCAATCATTTCAACTATACAGTTATGTACATTGGCAAACAAAGGGATCCCAGTTTCACATACAGATTCGCATGTTTTTATAACCACAGATAAGCAAGCAGGAAGAAAAGACAGAAGCAGCAAGTGAAGTCAGTGAGATAGCAGGAGGCAGAGAATCACGAGACTCTGAGTGATCAGTTCCTAGGTCTTACAAGAAAATTTGATGGCGCAATCAGACAGACAAGAGACAGAAGGGGAGAGGATAGAACAGATCTTTGCGTTTAACTCTTTCTGCATAACAAATGGGACACAACCTTATTCAACCCTGTCACAGTTGTGCAGGCAGCTGCATGTGAAAAATCTAAAGTGTTAGTAGCTTCTGTGCTTTTAGAAAGCAGGATTATATGTCAGGGAATGAGTGCACTTTAACCACCCTGCAGTTAAGGTGGACTGCTTAGGTGGCGTACACTGCACAGTATCAAAAAGCCCTTTGGAGTACAGTGCAAATGAGAAGCAAGAAGCTGACAAGTGAACTTGGTAGTGAGCTAGCAGAAACTGCCAAAGATGCACTGGAAGCCACCAAATATCAGTTTCACAAGGCTATGTATACCGATGACACAGCCACAAGGGTGCTAGCACATGCAGTAGCTCTGAGGGAGTTTCCGTGGCTCAGGGCAACCATTCTGTCAGAGGATACAGTGACAAAGGGTATGCACTTCACATTAAAGGGACCCTCCCTCTTTGAGGATAAAACAGAAGCCTACATGACAAAGGTTGATGAACAAAAAATAACCTCAGATCCAAGGGTGTTCTCAAAATGCCTAGCAGCAGTGGTTGAATCCCTGAGAAGAAAGGGAATAACAGTGTATTCTTACCTGGATGTCTGACTAGTCACAGGAAGGACAGAACAAGAGGCATGATGCTCATTGCAATGGTGAGAAACACCTTGGAAAGTCTGGGCTTTCTACTAAGTATAGAAAAGTCCTAGCTGGAACCCAGTCAAGTGCTGGTCTTCATAGAGCAGAGTTTAGACTCTACTCAGGGAAAGCATAATTGCCACAAGCAAGAGTGAGGAACCTGTTGACTTGTGCAAGATCTTACAAGCCAGGCAAGCCAAGACCAACAAAAGACTTCTTGCAACTGCTAGGCATGCACCAGCAGCAACAGCTGTGGTGCCCTAGCCCATTTACAGATGAGAGATGTTCAGTACCACTTAAGAAGACACTGGCATCAAAGGTCAAACCCACTAAGCCAGCTAGTATCAATCACATTAGGCCTGGTCAGGGCTCTAGAGTGGTGGAAGGAAGTGGACAATCTCAGGGAAGGAATCCCATTCCAAAAACTATCCACAATACTTACTCTGACAACAGATGCTTCCCTACTAGGATGGAAGGGGGCATCTGGACGATCACATAGTAAATGGAGTCTTGTCTCCACAAGAGCAACGGGAGCACATCAGCCTGCTGGAACTCAGGGCTGTACTCCTGTCTTGCAACACTCCTCAAACCTGGTCCAAGACTGGTCTGTTCTGATCAGAACAGTCAATACCACCACAATTTACTACATAAGCAAGCAAAGTGGCACCAGATCCACAAAACTATGCACTCAGGCAATGAGGATCAGCAATCTGGCATACTCCCTAAAAACAGAAATGGCTGCTGTAGATCTACCAGGAAAGGACAATGTCCTGGCAGATTCATCAGATGGGATAAGTCAGGGAAATCGCAAGTGGTCACTAGAACACCAGGTGGTTCAGAGTTTATTCAGGAGATAGGGCATACCAGAGGTGGGAAATGACAATCACTGATTACCACTGTTCTCCTGTAGGCCACTTCACAGGTGGACCCTCCCCCAGGATGCTCTGACTCTTAACTGAGAGGAAAAGTTTCTCTGTGCAGTCCCTCTAATTCACAGAGTACTCTGGAAGTTGAGAAAAGATTCAGCACAATGATTCTAGTGGCACCAGATTAGGTGACGCAGCCATGGTTCTCTCTCCACTATCCCTGTCAGACAGGGATTCCATTTCTCTCCACATGAGACACGGCCTTCTGACTGTCTCAGGGCAAGGTAATATTTCCAAACCTCAGAGCACTGAGGTTGAAAGCTTGGTCTTTGAAGACCTAGAAAACTTTAGCAT
The DNA here is from genome assembly GCA_016271365.2 of Neoceratodus forsteri. Classification (NCBI taxonomy): domain Eukaryota; kingdom Metazoa; phylum Chordata; order Ceratodontiformes; family Ceratodontidae; genus Neoceratodus; species Neoceratodus forsteri. The sequence goes on along the minus strand of CM028130.1, from coordinate 1,008,664,810 downwards.
GAACCTGTCAAGCAGAGTTCTGGATATTTTGAAAGTTTCAAGGAAACAGTCCACAAGAAGATCTTATTCCTCAAAATGGAAAAGATTGTCAGTTTCATGCTCAGATGAGGGAGTTTCTTCCCTGGAAGCTGATTTAACAATTGTTCTGGATTACTTAGAACATCTGCACAGAAGTGGTTTGAGGAGTTCATCACTGAAAATCCTCCTGGCAGCAGTATGAGCTTTCCTTCAGCTGCAGCCCCCCAGATAGGGAACCTGTTCAACCCTAAAACCTAAATATGTGCTTGGCACAATGAATGCATGCCCCCTTCGAGCCTGTGGCCTCTGTGGACCTCAAGATTGTAACATGGTAGACACTGCTCCTCATAGCAATGACCTCTGCCAGAAGAGTCAGTAAACTCTAAGCTCTGTGCACAGAGCCTAACTACACCATCATGCACAAGGACAAAGTTGTCCTGAGGATAGACTGGAAATTACTCCTTAAAGTGACGTCAGATTTTCACCTGAACCAGTTACACTGCCTCTGCTTTTTCCATCCCATTCAAGTCCAGGTGAACAAAAGTTGCATTGTATGGCTGTCAAGAGAGCACTAAGTTACTGTCTTGACAGATATCAGATCTGACAACAGCCAGCTGTTTGTTACCTTTGAGGAGGTTGGTAAAGGCAAACCTGCTACAAGAAAGACCATTTTTAGGAGGATGGTCTCTTGCATACAGTTCTGCTCTGAAAAAGCAGATGAGTAGCCCCCCCTTGGGATTGCAGCACATTCCCCAAGGGAACTGCAGCCCCAGTGGCAGCCTCAGGAGGCATCCCTGTAGCAGATATCTGCAAATCAGTTACCTAGACAACTGTACACATACTGTCCGAGCATTCTATTCAGAAGAAATGCTAGGTTTGGGATAGCAGTCTTGCAGAACCTTTTTCCTAAACAGGTTCCAGTCTTCCATGGTACTGCTATGCAGTCTGCATTTTTTTTGTGTGGCATCACTGTTCGACTCATGTTGTTAGAGGAAAAAAATTATCCACTGTACTAATGATGTTTCTTCTAATGGGTCCAGTAGTGAGCTAATGAATCCCATTCCATCTCCCCTTCTAGAACCTAATCAGATAAAGGTTTCTAAATATAATATGGGTTTAAATACATCTTTTAAAGAATTTATGGTATATTTACTTAACAAATTTAAAAACGATTTTAAGTTGAACTATTTTTTGCCCACTTGGGCTGTAGGTGGTCTCCGAGCCGATCTGTGATGTTCCTGCCACCCGCCCCCACACAGCTGAAGCCAGAGGAAAAGCTGCACAAGCAGGTGGATTCGGTCCGAGAGCCAGAAATTTGTTGCGATGCCTCCGTGTGATACGAACCATCCTGGTGGTTCATATAAAGCCCGCCCAACTCCCCAACTTCTGAATTCAGGCTCTCAACCCGCTTGGGCTGTAGGTGGTCTCCAAGCTGATCCGTGATCTTCCTGCCACCCACCTTCACACAGCTGAAGCCCAAGGAAAAGCTGCGCACGCTGTTGGAGTCGCTGCAGGAGCCAGAAATTCATTTTGGTGCCTCTGGGTGATTTGAACCATCCTGGTGGTTCGTATCAAGCCCGCCCGACTACCTGACTTCAGGCTGTCCGCCCACTTGAGCTGTAGGTGGTCTCCGAGCCGATCCATGATCTTCCTGCCACCCCCAAAGATGAGCTGTGCATGCCTCTGGATTCGCTCCAGGAGGCAGAAATTTGTTTCGGTGCCTCCGGGTGATTGAGCCATCCTGGTGGTTCGTATCAAGCCCACCCCACTCCCCGACTTCTGAGTTTAGGTACGGACTTGCTGCACCAACTGCCAGGCCCACAAAGACATTGCTGCTTAAACAAAGGCACAGTTTAAATCTTGATGCCTTTTTTTCTGAGCGTCTCATAGGAGCTTACCTCTGGTGCCTATTTGACCGGGACCGCACAGCTCTCTTAAACAGTCTACAGCTGATATTGAACTTAATCCTGCACTGCTGCTAAAAATGTTGTACTTCCAGAGCTAGCTATTATTTGAAGTAATTTTTTGTTTAGTTAAAATTGTACTGTATTTTATTGCTGTGTCTTAACTCTGTGCTCCCAATTTAGCTATTTCAACAGCTGGCTGTATTATAAATTAGTCCCTAGGACCCTGATCCCTCTGTTATTTTTCAGGCTGTTCCTAGTAGCTCGCAGTTTGACTACCTTATTTATATTGTAACTGCTTTTCTGCTCTTTCTGGGCATCTGTATCTCTCTCACAACTCTCCCCCCTCTTGTCTGTACCGCCCTGAGCTTTTGTCTCTTCTAAACTCTCCCCAGTAGCTTTCTGTTCTTACTTCTCTGATCCCTCCCTGTAGCTTCTTTTTTGTTCTTTGGAGCCCTCCCCTGTTGCTGCCTGTACTTAATTTCTCTATTGCCCTCCTTTCTCCGCAGGCTGTCAGCCTGCTTGGGCTGTAGGTGGTCTCTGAGCCAATCCGTGATCTTCCTACCACCCGCCACACACAGCTGAAGCCTGAGGAAAAGCTGCACATGCTATTTGATTCGCTCTGGGAGCCAGAAATTTGTTTTGGTGCCTCTGGGTGATTAGAACCATCCTAGTGTTTCGTATCATGCCCGCCTGATTCTCCGACTTCTGAGTTCAGGTACGGACTTGCTGCACCAGCCGCCAGGCCCACAAAGACATTGCTGCTTAAACAAAGGCGTTACCCCGCCGGCACTGTGTGCCGGCTCCCCACCCTTGTTGGACACTTAATTAAATAGTCACAGTGTAGTCACATGACTAAGTGTCTGTTTCCTCATTAGCCCATTATACAGTCTGTCCACTAGGTGTTCTCATCTGCCTGATCTCACTGTCCTCAACCTATTTCATGCACCTAGTCTCTCACTCGGCTCTATATACTGTCCATATAATAGGGACTTCTTTTTGTTTTGTCTTGTCCATATCCATTTATACTCTATTTCACTTTCCCTGTGTTTTTCTGTGAGGCATAAGCATCTCTCCTGTTGGACTCTCATCTCTTTCTCTTGCCCTACTGCACTACAACTCCCCAGCTCATCTACTCACATAAACTGATGGATCCTAAACTCCTCACACTGCCCTCAACTGCACTTCTACTCTTATTTCTCTCTCGACTCTCCTTAGCACCCTACTCCCTAACCTTTGGAGCCTCCCCTCCTTCGCTCTCTGATTTTACCTTCTCAGACCTTCTTCTGTTGCCACCCAGTCATTACTACTCCCCAGGGTGCTCATTTACCATTTATCTTATACTGTAAACAACTGCATCTTTAGTCATCTGTCTTTTCAACCTCCATTTACTCATCGCAAGCTCTGGTACTTATTTCTCTTAGCTATCATTCTGGCTGGTGATGCTGAGTTAAACCCTGGCCCTATTACCTACTCCTCTTACATAGACTCTTCCCTGAGTAACATAAAAGGGCTTCGTGGCACCCACCACAATATAAGAAGCCTCACCCGAAATCATGCAGTCCTGCAGGCGTGGGTTAGTCTTTATAAACCGGACATCCTGTGCCTGAGACCTGGCTTAAGCCGTCCATTCCAGACTCTGTCTACTCCTTAGCTAACTACAGCCTGCTAAGATGGAACTGCCCTTCATCCAAACGAGGGGAAGGGGTTGCCTTATTCTACAAATCCCATCTAAACCTCTCTATCATTCCTACTCCTACTCTCCCATTCTGAATACCTCCACACTACCCTTGCCCTAGGCACAAAAAAACTTCATATTGTTTGCACCTATAATCCTCCTCAGAGTGGCCATGCTGGCCTTGAAGAATTTTTAGATCAGGTAGACCAGGTAGTCTGTCACAAGGAAGTACTCGTCCTGGGTGACTTTAATCTAAACTGGATGGGTAAGACTCAGGACTCCCTCCTCTTGTTGGTTCAAAGTCACAGTCTGCATCAGCTCATTAATGAGCCTATCAGGGTCTCAACAAACTTGTCAACCAGCTCCTTGATCGATTGGTTGCTGACAAATCGGGTCAACCGTGTCCCAGTAGCTTGTACACCTGCCAATGCCATAAGTGACCACTCCCGTCTTCTACATCTGGAATCACTCATCTGAGCTCTCACCACCTCCACATTGCATCACTTTTAGAGATTTTGCCAGATTTGATCAAGGGAAATTTCTTCTTGATGTCTCTTTAATTGACTGCTCCGGCCTCTACCAGCCCCAGGATGCCCAAACTGCCCTCAGCATCTTTCTTGCCAATTTCGGGGCTCGTCAGGATAAACACGCATCCCAGATCTCCCATTGTGTTCATGGTAAACAAACTAGGTGGTTGAAAAAGGACTTGTGCTCATTCGCATTAGGGACAAAAGCTGAAAGCGTTGCAAGGCCTCAGGCCTGCAGTCTGACTTCAATTACTACAGGGCTCAACGCAATGCCTGCAAAAAACAAATCAGACTAGCTAAAAGTAACTACTGCAAAGGGCTACTTCTTGATGCTGTGGGAATCCCTAGACAATTCTAGTCACATATAAAAATCTTCCTTGGCAATCAACAATCCCACACTCCCAATGATATGGTCCTAAATGGTGTTCACTGTAACGATCCTGCCACCATAGCAAATTCTTTCAATCTACATTTTTCCAACTTATCCAAATACACTTCATCATTCTCCACTCTGCCAGCAGACTGTTGCTACAATCCCAACCCTGTGGGTGTGACCCCACCCTTTGGTTTCAAAGCTATAACTAGGTCTCAAGTTGTGAAATTCCTAAATACTATCTCGGGCACCGCCAGCGTTGGCTCTGATGGTATGGAACCCAGGTTCCCAAAACTCGCCACTCCTTTTATTGCCTCTCTCTCCTGGCCTGAATTTTTACTTTGTCTCTGTGCCATAGTCAAGTCCCGGATATCTGGAAAATTGCCTGGGTTACTCCTGTTTTTAAAAATGGAGACAAGGACATCTTTAATTACTGGCCCATAGCAGTTCTCTCAGTTCTGAGCAAAATTCTTGAAAAATTTGTTGCCTCCCAAACTGTTGATTTTCTTCTTAAAAATAACCTACTCTCTGATAAACAACACGGTTTTCGCAAGGGTCTAGTAACTTCAAAGCCTAACTCAAACTTACAATTGATACTCTTTCTGCCATGGACTCTGGCCTTCTGACTGGTGCAGTCTTTATCGATTTTGACAAAAGCTTTTGATCTCGTTGACCACCCCTTACTTCTCTCCATTCTTCAGTCCATGGATTTCTCTCTGCCTGTCATCACTTGGTTTAGCAGCTATCTATCTGACCGTACACAAGTCGAAAAAATTAACTCTGCCCTCCTCATGGTCCACTCCTTTTCTCCATTTTTATAAACAATATCACCTATGATATTGCCAACTGCTCATCCCTCCTTTATGCGGATGATTTTGTACTTTATACCAACTCTAAAAATGTATTGGATATTAACCTAAATCTCTCCTCTGCCCTCTCACAATTTCAGGCATGGCTCTTTGAGCATAAGCTTGTCCTAAATGTGGGCAAAATGCAAGCAATGTTCTTTGGCTCAGCCTCTAAGCTCATGTCCTGCCATATCGCGCTCAAAGTGACTGACTCTGATGGCTCTCTTCTAACCCCAGTAATACTCAGGTATTCATAACTTCTGCAGTGTCCCTTTAAGACTGAGCTGCCTGGAGAGATGGAATGCTATGCAAATGATGGAATCTTTGCACATGCTGTTTTTCAAATGCTGCCTTTGAACTAACTGCCTTGGTTCTAAACCCTCAGATTTCACTTGCCACCTATCAAGACCAGAAGCCCGGAGTTTCTCTCCTCCACATTTAGTCCTGATGCGTTAAAACTTTAAAAAATACATAAATATTTTTATCCTTTTCTTTTGCTACCTTTAGCTAAGTGTTATTAGTTTATTAAACATTGTTTTAGTGTTAAATTCTTTGTTTTCTCGGTTTCTCCCGGTTCGGTATAACCGATGGGAATCTGGGGCCTTTCTTAGTGTTTTCGGAGTTCCCTGACTAAGGAACCCCTTTAGTTTTATTAAATTTAAGTCTTTTATATTTTAAATTTAAACCATTAATCCCGGTTCGTGAACCGCTAGCTACAGTTCTGTTTCTCAGTTCTGTTTCGGTTCTGAAAAGATTTTCTCGGTTCAAGAACCGACCACTACTGCTAAATAAGGTTTTAAAATCCTTTTTATTTAGCGGTTGTTTACAAATTGCTTTTTCTCACCCAGAATGTCTGAAAAACTGAAAAGAAGAACCGGTGAACCCGGTTTTAAGCCATGTACTGATTGTGGTGAGATTTTTGCCAAAGCAGACAAGCATTGTCTTTGTGTTGCCTGTTTGGGTATTGAACATTTAAAAACAGACTGTGGCATTTGTAAAACTTTTCCGGAAAAAACTGTGGAAAAGCGCCTTGAAAGGCTTAAGAAAAAGATGTTTGTTTCAAGGGATCCCTCAAGCTCTGACCAGCCAGCACCCTCTGTTGCTGTGGCTGAAGCCACTTTGATACCAACTTCTGTAACTGCCACCCCCTGAGATGGGTACACAAGCAGTTTCAAAGAGACTTGCTGAATCTGCTGACTCTCCAGTTCCCTGTAAAAAATCTAAAAAGACAAAACACACAGAACCCCCTGCTGATGAGCAGTTGGGGACTTCTGTGCCTGCAGTAAAAATGCCAAGTGCAGATGAAGTTGCATAGACCTTTCATGTTATCCAGGCTTTACAAGGGCTGACTACCCCTTTGCTTTAGACACCAGCCAAGCAGACTGGCTCCTCTTCTCAATCTTCTATATATGAGCAAGAAGAGTATTTGGATGTTGAAGAGGAGGGAGAAGGGGACCCCATTGAACCAGAGGTTTCCCCAGGGCAAGAATTTGGCTCTCCTCCTCCAAGGGCATCAGAGGATTTTTCCTCTTATTTTACCTTTGTAAGAAGGATGGTGGATGCATTGGATATCCCCACAAGTGAAGTTATTGAGGATGAAGAAGTTGAATACATGGAACTTATGGGGTTAACACCCACCAAAAAGCTTCTCCTTCCAATTAATAACTTCTTCAAAAAAGATGCCCTAAAATTACTGCAAACTCCTAATACTCTCCCACCTCTGGATAAGAGGCTGGACAAAAAGTACCAATTAGAAAGGCAGGGTGCTGAATTTTTATTCTCTCACCCTGACCATCAAGGAGTGGTACAGGTGGCCGCCTGTGACAAGGCAAGGGTCCTACTAGCCTCCCATCCTCCAGACAAGGATTCGAGGAAAATAGTATGGCCAAAAAAGGTTACCTCACAGCTTCCTTGGCCATCAGGCAGGCCAATTTCCAGGCCTATGCTGCGTAGTACCAGAAATCACTCTGGCAATCTGTCCTGGCCATGTCAGAAAAAGTACAGTCTCCTATTTCAGCTCACCTAGCTGAAACAGCTAGATTTGGTCTGGAAACAGCCACATGTAACCCCTAGATGGCGCTATCCCAGGGGCTACTACCCCTGCCTGATTTGCCACTAACAGGTTGAGGGGCCTGGATCCAATGGCGGGTGCCTCCACCCAGAGGTCAGGGTTTGCAATAGTTAAACTAACTTGGTCACAGCCCTCTGGGACACTGCAACCCCCTTCTTCCCACTAGTGGCCCACACAATATATCAGAATTACCTTCACAGTATACACTTACCCCAGGTCTGGTTCCGGCACTGGGACCTCCTGTGAAATGAGATACAGTGCAACAATCACAGTACAGTACTTTAACATAGACAAATACCTCAGGCAGTATAACTTTGCTGAAACAAGCAGCTCTGATTTATTTAGGGGGATATAACAAGGACAGGGGGAAATCAGGTTAATTAGCTTATCACTTTAATAATCTACCTATGGCTCTGTGCACAGGCCTATCCCTATCAGTTACTGTCCCTGGGTACCCAAGCCCTAGTGGCTAGTCCAAACCGTGGCAGCTGGTAGGGGCCCTTTCACACAGAGAAAAGGAGAATTAAACAGTCAGCAGTACTGTAATTCCATTTGGATTTAATGTGGCAATTCAACAGGGAGCGACCCTGAATTAGTACTCATGACCTCCAAATAAGATAGGGTCCTTCAGTGTCAGCAGGGCTCACTTGAGGTGCACAAACCTCTTCACACATCCATATAAAAGAAAGCACTATACCAGGCAGGCTGCATCTGTATCCGACGCAATTACTGCACAATACCCGGAGAACACACAGCAGATTCAGTTCCTGACAGACCGAGTGTAATTTTCAGCAATTCCTCCAGTCTTCTACAGGGTGAGCCTGGTTTCTACTCTTCAGAGATCCTTTGATTCTTTTCACAGGACGGATTCAGTCCTAACAAGCTGCAGACTGGAACTCTGGGCCTTACACACGTTTTTTGACTAAAACTGCACACTGAAAAAGCACAGGGCTCCTTCCTTCTTCACTGCCAAAGCTCAACTGAAACTCCAACCGACAAAACCAGGCACTTTCTTTGAGTTCCTCCCAGTTCTTGACTGGATTGGCTGTCACTCACAATAGACTGCTGCTGTTGGTCCAAAAAGGTGCTGAAGTCTAAACTACATCTCCCAGAGTCACTGCCCATACAATCCTCTTGTGGCTGACTCCAGATTATGAGTCCAAGTTCTGATTCGGCCCAAGGCACCATTTTAGAGCTAGCTTACCCACACTGATTGGTCCAGTTCAGCAGTTCAAAACTAGAATGGGAACTAGCAGACACAGTTCTGACTGCAAAGAAAGCAGGTTAGACAAACTGTAATTTATTATTACTCTAAATAATTTCTGGCAAACAGTTACGCCTGTCAGATAGGTTCCTTTGCACCTCTAGTGACTGCAAAATGAAGTGAATTGGCAGCAGCTTGAGTGGTACTCAATCAAAGAAACACACAGTCCCCCTATATAAACTAATTATGTCTGCAAGCAGACAGCTCTTAAAGAGACAGTACCAGAGGTTCTAAAAACACTCACTGATAAATGGCTTAAACGCCAAACACCATTCAGGCTTGGAGCATTCAAGCAAGCTCCTGGAAGTCTTTTGGGAACCCCCATTTGCAGGGGGGTTACACCCTTCCTGGCCTGGGAAAGCTTGACGTCCGCGTCAAGCAAGTACCTCCATAAGTTTCAACTGCAACCATATACATTTGCATTAGGCTCGAACATGTAATCATCAGTCAATATATCATTTTACCAAGAACACATTTCTGAAACATTGCAGTACGTCACTCTTTACACAGTATTACATACACATTGTACCATAACTCAAGTTATTACCTCTTGTACATGAAACCTGAAGAGAGGGGGCCCTTCCCTATCAGTTACCTTGGGGCTGGACGGGGCAAGGGCACCATACTTAGAGGGCAACACAAGTAACTTGGAGTTAGCACTGACGCCAGTTTGGGCAATGAGCTCGGGACACATACACTCCTTTATGGACAACATTGAGAGGCAAATCACAGGCCTCCCAAGGGAATCATAACTGAGGTGCACCACAGGCTTTACAGCTCGACCAGTCTTTCTAGGGGAACTGTTACAGTCTCTGCACTCTGAGCCTCATTTTCAGCATTGTCCTCACTTGTCAGGGAGTCTCCATGGGGTAGAGAGGCTAGAACTTGGGGCACTTTCAGCTCCAGGAGTTACAGTTTCTGAGTCCACAACATTTGGCTCGCATGGAGAGCTTTCGGACACTGGCAGTGGACTGTCAGGGCACTCAAAATACTCTTCTTGTTCGGGTGTATCACCAGTCTGCCCCAATCTATCATTTTCCTCCCTGAAAGCTCAAACAGTTCAACCATGCACAATGATTCCATTTCATCTGATCTGATGCTTGCACTTCACTTTCTGGGAGCATTGGCTCCAGGATGAAGCTGGGGCTTAGACAGTCCAGAAGGCCCAGCTTTGTCTCCAGTATTGACTAGGGATTGCCCGAAACAATTGACTCAGTTCGTAAGAAGGATAGTATTCAAAGTCACCTCACTTTCTTCCGATATGGACTGACAGTCATGCTCAACTGGGACTTGTGGAGGGAACACTTAACTTTGCTTCTGTAGGTGCAGACTTTCTTGATCTTTCTTAGCAGCAGCTCTAGTCACTGGTCCAGAGGGGCATCTTCTAGGGCTCAGACTCAATTAAGATTTGTCCAATGGGCAGTAAATGATTTCTATGCATTGTTTTACATCTTTTGAATTATTCTCAGGCCTTACTTTGTACACTGGCAGATCATCTAGTTTGCCCACTACAATGTGAGGGAGATGGTGCCATCTGTCAGCAATCTTGTGCTTGCCATGCAGTCCCAGATTTCTTAGCAATACCCGATCTCCCTCCTGGAGTTCCTGTGCTTTCACCTTTTATCATACCTTTCTTTGTTGGCCAGATTTCTTTTGGCAGCCATGGTTTGAGCCAGTTGAGTACGCATGAGTTAGCTGGGCCTTTAACTTTTGCACATACTGTAAATAGTTGTCAGCTTGAACCCCATCAGGAGAGACCCCAAAACACACATCTACCGGTAGTCGAGCTTCTCTTCCAAACATCAGGCGGTAGGGGGAGAATCCAGTGGCATCACTTTTGGTGCAGTTATAAGCATGTACCAGGGTGCTAATTTGTTGGCTCCATCTAGGCTTGTGCTTTGGGTGCAGGGTGCCTAGCATATCTAGCAAAGTGCGGTTGAAACGTTCAGGCTGTGGGTCCCCCTGGGGGTGGTAAGGAGTGGTTCTGGACTTTGCACTCCCACAGAGAAAGCATCTCTTTGATCAGACGACTCTCAAAGTCTCTCCTTGATCAGAATGGATTCTTTGTGAGCCCCATAGTGAACAAAAGTTTTCTACAAGTACTTTGGCCACAGTGGATGCTTTCTGGTCTTTGGTGGGGAAAGCTTGGGCATATCTCGTGAAATGGTCAGTGACCACCAGCACATTACTGATATTTCTTTGATCTGACTCCAAACTCAAAAATCAATACAGACCAGCTCCATGGGTGCACTGGTGGTGATGTTAACAAGGGGCAGCCCTCTGGGCAAAGCTTTCTCTGTAAGCAGTGACTACAAGTTCGAATGTGTTGCTCCACATCAGCCCCATCTTAGGCCAATAGAATCTGGATCTCACCAAGTCAAGTGTTCTGTCTATACCAAGGTGCCCATGTGGTTGTGCAAGGACCTCAGTACTGAGTCTCGAAGGCAGTGGGCAGCACTAGTTGTTGTTTGTCTACTTGTCCCCCTCTGTCTACTGTTTCTCTGTATAACAGTTTATTGATCAGTTTCAACTTAGGACCTTCTTTGTATAACAGTGCAGTTCTCAAATCAGTGGAGCGTAATTTGGACACATCTTTTCCTGCATAGAGGGCTTCTAAAGCTGCTTTGATCATGGGATCGCGGGATTGAGCCCGCCGAATACTGTCATTGTCCAGCTGAGGCAGTGCACCAATGTCTATTGCAGAAAAGTGGCAATAAGCAGCAGGTATGCAATTCTCAGAGCTCCCAAGCAATCCACCATGCAGTCCACTGCGTCCGTGGACATTGTTCCTCCCTGTCAAACTTCGGCAGAGTGCCGAATGTCAGGTTCTGCCAATCGGACCCAATCATTCTGGGGAACAGGCCTCCGGGAGAGAGCATCAGCATCTATGTGGTTCAGACCTGCTCGGTATTTCGAGCATAGTCATATGTAGATAATGCAGAAAGCCACCTATGGCCAGTGGCATCCAACTTAGCTGAGGTCTGCACATAGGTCAAAGGATTATTGTCAGTTTTTACTAGTATTTTAGCCCCATACAAGTACTCATGGAATTGGTCAACAATAGCCCACTTCAAAGCTAGGAACTCTAACTTATGTACAGGATAGTTCTTTTCGGATGGGGTCAGGCTTCTACTGGCAAAGGCCACTGGTCTCAGGCCATTCTCGTGCTCTTGGTACAACACAGCCCCCAACCCTTGCAAGCTAGCATCAGTGTGCAGGACATAAGGTTTTCTTGGATCGGCATAGGCCAGCACTGGAGCATGGGTAGTTGATATATGATCTCATGAAAAGCAGTCTCACAATCAGGAGTCCAGCGGGCCCCAAATACTTCACTCGGATGAAAATACACTCTTTCAGTCTTGAGGGACGCTGACTTTTGGTATTTTTTGTGGGTTGGGGATACCCTTGAGTAAGGTTAAGTAAAGGCGGATCACTCTGAATAGTCCTTGATGAAGCACCGATAATAACCACAGAATCCCAGGAATCTTTGCAGTTCTTTAGATTTTGGGCTGTGGCCAGGTGGTCAAGGCCTCAACTTTACTTGGGTGGTCTCTATTCCTCGGTGGATACTATGTGTCCCACATACTTTACTGATGTTTGAAAGAATTGACACTTATCAATGGACAGTTTAAGGCCAAAGTCCTCAGTCGGTCCAATACCTTAAATAATCTGCCTCATGTTCTCCAGTGAGCTGCCAAACACAATAACATCATCTAGGTATACCAGGCACTCTAGTAAGTTCATGTCCCCACTGCACGCTCCATCAATCGTTGAAAAGTGGCTGGGGCACCTGAAATCCCTTGAGGCATCCTCATGAATTCATAGAAGCCAAGCGGACAGATAAAGGCCGTCTCTCTCACAGGTCCTTCTGGGGCCATCGGATCTGGTAGTACCACTGCGGAGATCCAGCACAGAGAACCACTTGCTCCCCGCTTAGGCAGTCCAAAGCATCCTGAATGCGGGCATTGTGTACTGATCAGGGATAGTCCGCCGGTTTAAGGTGCGATAATCCACACACATCCTTACTGTTCCATTCTTTTCCTCACTGCCACAATGGGGAAGCATAAGGGCTTCTGGATTCTTGTATTACACCAGCAGCTAACATCTCTTGCAGATGCGTCTCACATCATCTATGTCAGCAGGTGCTAGGCGTCGAGACCTCTCACGAAATGGTCTTTTGTCATGCAGCCGGATATTGTGCTCAAGCCCTGCACGCATCCTACATCCCATTCCTTTAAAGAAAACACCTGGTCTCTCTGGGCAAGCTTCTCACTGATCCTCACTTTCCATTCAGCTGGCAGCGGGAGTCGCCAAATCAAACAAGTCAGGCGTTACTCTGTCATTCTTCCTTGAACTCTTGCTGCTGGGTAGCACTGCAGTGTCTGCACAATGCACATTAGCCAGGATGCAACCTCTGTTTACTCGAATGTCTCTTTCAGACACATTATGAACTTGGACCATTACCCTTCTGGCATAAGCATGGGCTCTAGCGGGCAAATACTAGGCTTGACCAGCAGTCCCTCTGGCAATTTTCCATCGCCTGGTGCATCCAACATTAATATTTTATTCTTAACATCCTTTCTGATATGGACCTCTCCTGTAAGGTACACTGGGCATTTGGCGCCAGGATCAGAGACTCAGGATCCTTCTTCCATACAATTCGACCGGTTCCTCTGGTTCTGTTTTTCAGCATCTCTCGTGCCTCATAGGCCTTCTTAATTAAAGCGGAACTCTTAAAGCTCTACTAGTCTTTGACCCCTGTTTTTCATAACACAACTGTGCCAGCCTTCCGAACATATGAGCATTTGTTCCAATCAACAAAGGGACACCATCATACAGTCCAGTGGGGGGACACATAAGGCTAGGGTCTCTACTTGTTCGGCCACTCCAGCCACGGAGGTGGGGAAAGACAGCCAAATTCGGATATACCCGGAATAGGGGTAGGCCTTCTCACTTAACCCCCATACATGCAGTCCTTCTAATGGTTGTAAGGGTATGGCTGACAAATGCTTCTGATACCAATCCTGGAACATAATTGTCACTTGGGAGCCACTGTCTAATACAGCTCTTGTAGATACTCCATTCACCTTTACAGTGGTCTCCATGGAGGGACCCACTATTCTGGACCAGTCTGGAGAGGCGGTAGTGGGGGCCTGGGCAACTGACCTTGTCACAAAGGACGTGAATTAGCATTTTGGTGCCCTCACTGGGATCATGTCGCACCTCTTAACCACTGATTTCTTCTCCAAGCTCTCCTTGTAGCCTATATGCAACTTTGTCAGTGTCTTTTGGGGACTGGCATTCCCTTTCATGTGCCCATCTTCCCACAATTATAGCAAAACATACTTTCTGGAGTTTGAGCTAGCCGAGCGCCACACTGGGAGCCAGGGCGGGGTATTACTAACTGGAAACCTGGGTGCCATCTCTGTCTGCGTGCGTGATAAGCATTTGGAACATCTCGTCAGTTTCTCCACTTCCATGGTCAAGAATTGAGTTTGGAGCTGTTATCAGCAGGAGATACATGGTGGGTACCCCACCCCATAGCAGATGCAGTCGGATATAGGTGGGGCCCACGTACTTGCAGGCGTGGCCTTCATAAAGGACTGTTTTTGAATTCCCGGATCTCTCTCAACAGTTCAGCCCATTGTGGCATATCTTTTCCTTGTCAGAGCACTCATTGACTGTCAACCTCTGCCCTGAACTTCACTTGATGGGTCACCCTCAGTCACTCGGTGTAGCCACAGCTGTTGGTGCAGGTACCTCCTGAGATCGCCTTTTCTCAACTCCTCAATTTCTCTCATTAACTCATCATAGGAGGGTGGGGATTCCAGTCGATTTGCCAGGCGAACTGAAGCAACAGCAGTTCTGAGAAGGGCAGACTTAAGGATTCTGTCCAGTCTGGTTCGGTCCAGTTCAATCGCTGGCAAACTACCCTTTCTGAGGCATTCTTGCAACAATTTTTCCAGCCGAGAGACATACACAGACAACAACTCCCTTGGTACTGTTGTGCATTTCTTACTCTCCACCATAGGTCCTCATCAGAATCTGGGCTCCCATACACATTCTCCAAGGCCTCAAGATAGGCCTGTGCAGTCGCTTCAGGGTTACTGGCCCGTTTAGCACGGATGGTAGCCAGGGCAGGACCTCGGAGGCTCCTCACTAACCCTCTTTCGCCGCTTCCGAGCATTGCCATTCTAGCACTTGGGGGGCAACATAGTCTATCCAGGTCTCCCAGTCATCCTCCCTTGGGGGTGGGGAGGGTGCCAGAGAAGATCCTCAACCTTCGGTAAGAGTCGTGACTAATGGCAGGTGCAGAAATAGGAGTCTGCATTGGTTCAGCCACCATTACGGGCACTGGAGCAGGAGAGGGTGTTGGGGGAGGAACACCCCCAGGTGGCAAGAATAGTTTCTTCAAGTCCTCCACAGTTTTCCCCTCTCCCAGCAACCATTCAGCAAATTTCTCCTCAAAAGTTTCAGATAGTGGTGGGGGCTGATTCCCCGGTCTTTACTGTCCTTAGTTATCACTCTCAAGCAGTGAGGGCTCCTCTGGGGTAATGGTCTGTGGCACTTTGAGCTATCTATGGGATCCTTAAACTCTACTAGGGCCAGGAAAGTGTGGGTGAGCAGATTAGCATGCGACCCACCACCACAGGGTTTTGTAAACCTTCCACCTTGGAAAGTACTCCCTGCACAGTGTCCGTGATTGATACCCAGGGGATGTCCAGGATAAGCATAGCATTTTGGGGTCGATCTCCTCCCAGTACACCACTCCACCAGCCGGTGCACAGCCACTTCTGTCGGGTGCCCATTTTTTCTTAACAGTGGTTCAGTAAATATGGCCACTAGAGGACACACAATCCCAGCGGTGAGCCTCCAAGATGTAACCCAGATGGCGCTATCCCAGGGCTACTACCCTGCCTGATTTGCCACTAACAGGTTGAGGGCCTGGATCCAATGGCGGGTGCCTCCACCCAGAGGTCAGGGTTTGCAATAGTTAAACTAACTTGGTCACAGCCCTCTGGGACACTGCAACCCCTTTCTTCCCACTAGTGGCCCACACAATATATCAGAATTACCTTCACAGTATACACTTACCCCAGGACTGGTTCCGGCACTGGGACCTCCTGTGAAATGAGATACAGTGCAACAATCACAGTACAGTACTTTAACATAGACAAATACCTCAGGTAGTATAACTTTGCTGAAACAAGCAGCTCTGATTTATTTAGGGGGATATAACAAGGACAGGGGAAATCAGGTTAATTAGCTTATCACTTTAATAATCATTTATGGCTCTGTGCACAGCCTATCCCTATCAGTTACTGTCCCTGGGTACCAAGCCCTAGTGGCTAGTCCAAACCGTGGCAGCTGGTAGGGGCCCTTTCACACAGAGAAAAGGAGAATTAAACAGTCAGCAGTACTGTAATTCCATTTGGATTTAATGTGGCATTCAGCAGGGCGACCTGAATTAGTACTCATGACCTCCAAATAAGATAGGGTCCTTCAATGTCAGCAGGGCTCACTTGAGGTGCACAAACCTCTTCACACATCCATATAAAAGCACTATACCAGGCAGGCTGCATCTGTATCCCGATCGCATAATTACTGCACAATACCGGAGAACACACAGCAGATTCAGTTCCTGACAGACCCAGTGTAATTTTCAGCAATTCCTCCAGTCTTCTACAGGGTGAGCCTGGTTTCTACTCTTCAGAGATCCTTTGATTCTTTTCACAGGACGGATCAGTCCTAACAAGCTGCAGACCGAACTCTGGGCCTTACACACGTTTTTGACTAAAACTGCACACTGAAAAAGCACAGGGCTCCTTCCTTCTTCACTGCCAAAGCTCAACTGAAACTCCAACCGACAAAACCAGGCACTTCCTTTGAGTTCCTCCCAGTTCTTGACTGGATTGGCTGTCACTCACAATAGACTGCTGCTGTTGGTCCAAAAGGTGCTGAAGTCTAAACTACATCTCCCAGAGTCACTGCCCATACAATCCTCTTGTGGCTGGCTCAGATTATGAGTCCAAGTTCTGATTCGTCCAAGGCACCATTTTAGAGCTAGCTTACCCACACTGATTGGTCCAGTTCAGCAGTTCAAAACTAGAATGGGAACTAGCAGACACAGTTCTGACTGCAAAGAAAGCAGGTTAGACAAACTGTAATTTCATTATTACTCTAAATAATTTCTGGCAAACAGTTACGTCTGTCAGATAGGTTCCCTTTGCACTCCTAGTGACTGCAAAAATGAAGTGAATTGGCAGCAGCTTGAGTGGTACTCAATCAAAGAAACACACAGTCCCCCCCATATAAACTAATTATGTCTGCAAGCAGACAGCTCTTAAAGAGACAGTACCAGAGGTTCTAAAAACACTCACTGATAAATGGCTTAAACGCCAAACACCATTCAGGCTTGGAGCATTCAAGCAAGCTCCTGGAAGTCTTTTGGGAACCCCCATTTGCAGGGGGGTTACACACATATCAATTTCAAAGGGCTGCTGATTCTAATGACACAGCTTCCAGGTGGATGGCAAACACTGTGGCTCAAAGAAGGTTTGCTTGGTTAAGAGCCACAAACCTTACCGAGGATACACAGACCAAAGCATTAGATTTCCCACCAGAGGAAAATTCCCTCTTTGGGCAAATGACAGAGGCTTACATGAAAAAGGTGGATAAATATAAAGCCACCTACAGAACCAATTCTGCAAAGGAAAAAGCTTCCCCATCCACTAGACCTTATGGAAGGGGAGGCAGGGGTTGGGCCTTTCAAAGCAGGCATTTCTTTCAGCCCATGGCTACAACCCCATACCAGCAGTATCTGCAGCAAGGATACTTTAGGGGTAGGGGCAGGTGGGGTTCCAGGCGTGGTTCCCAGCCCCAGGCTCAGCCCCAAGCAAAGCAGGCACCCTGACGTGCCTGTACAGTCCGCCTCCCTACTGCCTGTAGGAGGCAGACTGACTCACTTTTCGCATTCCTAGGTAAACATCGCTACAGACAAGTGGGTACTGGAAGTAGTGAGTCAGGGACTGTCTCTATCTTTCAGATCCCTTCCCCCTCTAAGAACTCAAGTTTTCAAACCATCCTCAAATACTGAAAGAAAACTGGAAGAAGAAGTTCAAAAGCTGCTCCTGTCTTGAGCAGTAGAACCAGTGCCAACAAACTTAAAGGGAAAGGGATTTTTCTCAAGATACTTTCTTACCACAAAGAAAAATGGGGAGTGGCGGCCCATATTAGACCTCAGGGTCTTAAACAGATACCTAACAAAACCAAAGTTCAAAATGGTAACTTTGGCATTGATTTTGCCAGCCCTCCAAAAAGGAGATTGGTTGGCCTCACTGGACCTAAAAGATGCCTACTTCCACATCCCCATAAGGGAATCTCCCAGACAATACCTCAGGCTTAGACTCCCTTCAGGTCACTATCAATTTTCAACTCTGCCATTCGGTCTCACTTCTGCACCAAGGGTGTTTACAAAGTGCCTGGCAGTGGTGGTGGCACACCTTCGAAAGTAGGATGTCAGTCCTCTCATACCTAGAAGATTGGCTGATGATGGGAAAATCCCCTCCGCACGTCAGGGAGCAACTGTATCTTACTCAAGAGCCCCTGGAGTCTTTAGGATTCCTAATAAATCAAAAGAAGTCTGTTCTGCAACCTTCTTGGGTATTACAGTTCCTAGGAGCTGAGCTGAATACCCTGCAGGGCAGGGCATTTCTGCCACTGGACAGGGCAAGGAACATTCAACAGTTAGCTGGTTCATGTGTCTTGAACAAGTCAAAAACTGCAAGACAGTTCCTCCAACTGTTAGGCCACATGGCGGCTGCCACTGGCACAGTGCTAGGGTCCAGGTTCCAGGTGAGGGACATCCAATTTCACCTAAGAGCTCACTGGTGCCAGAAAAGGGACTCGGTCTCAAAATTGGTTCCAGTAACAGAAACTGTTACAGGCCCTAGAATGGTGGAAAGAGGAAAACAATCTGAGGGAAGGGGTTCCCTTCCAACAGGAGTTCCCATCAGTGACTCTCACTATGGATGCATCACTACTGGGTTGGGGAGCCCATCTGGGAGATCACACTACCCAGGGCACTTGGTCAAGTGCAGAGTCACTCCTGCACATAAACCCACTGGAGCTCAGAGCAGTGTTGTTAGCACTGAGGGCATTCACGCTTCTGCTACAGGGAAAAGAGGTACAGATCAGAACAGACAATACCACTACCATGTACTACATAAATAAGCAGGAAGGGACAAGGTCCAGTCCTCTCTGCACAGAGTCTATGAAAATGTGGAGTCTGGCTTACTCCTTGGGAATTTCTCTCCAAGCCATTTATCTGCCAGGCAAGGACAATGCCTTGGCAGACACCTTGAGTCGGACCAACCAGACCCATCACAAAAGGACCCTGAACGGGCGAGTGGTGCAGGTAACTTTCAAGAGGTGGGGCACTCTGGAGGTGGACTTGTTTGCATCCCACTAGAACCACCACCTGCTGAAATAGTGTTGCAGACCACCAGAGAGGGGAACAATCACTCTGGATGCCTTAATTCTAGATTGGTCAGGGAAACACCTGTATGCTTTCCTTCCCTTCTCTCTGGTATACAGGGTTTTGCTCAAGCTCAGGTCCCAGCAAGCATCCATGATCTTGATAGCACCAGACTGGCCCATGCAGCCATGATACTCTCTACTGCTGTCCATGTCTGTGGCCGAACCAATACACCTTCCCAGGAGGCACAATCTGTTAACCTCCAGTCAGGGGAGGCTCCTGTACCTGAACCTCAGATTCCTCAGGCTCAAGGCCTGGCTCTTGAGGACATAGAATATGCAGGACTAAACCTTTTTGGAGGTGTTCTGGATATTTTGAAAGGCTACAGGAAGCCCTCCACTAAGAAAACTTATTCTGCAAAATGGAAAAGGTTTTCCATCTGGTGTTCCACACACGCTATTGAACCAACACAGGCTGGGATATCAGTCATGTTGAACTATCTTACTCATTTACATTCTTTGGGCCTTCAGGCCAGTACTCTGAAAGTATATTTGTCTGCAGTTTCTGCTTACATTTTAGCCAGGCAAAAGTTCTCATTGTCTTCAGATCCTATTTTCAAAAGGTTCTTTAAGGGCCTTTCCCATTTGCACCCCTCTCACAGGGAACCAGTGCCTGCATGGGATCTTAATGTGTATATAGCCAAGCTCATGTGACCCCCTTTTGAGCCTATGTCTTCAGGTCATCTAAAATTTGTCACTTGGAAAACAGTTTTTCTAGTGCCAGTGACTTCTGCCAGAAGAATCAGCGAGCTTCAGGCTCTTTGTGTAGACAAGGACTACATTTCTTTCTACAACGACAAAGTGGTACTGAGAACAAACAGAAAAGTTCTCCCCAAAGTGGTTTTGGATTTCCAAGTGAACCAAACCATTACCCTACCTGTATTTTTTTTTACTGAACACTCCACCTCTGGTGAAAGGAGGCTCCACAGTCTGGATGTTAAAAGATCCCTTAGTTATTACGTGACAGCCACTGAGAACCATAGGCAGGACAGAAAACAGCTGTTCCTGATTTATGGGGATGTGGGAAAGGGTAACTCAGCATCCAAAAGGTCAGTTTCTCACTGGATAGTTTAGTGCATCCAGTTTTGTTACTCTAAAGTGGGAAGGGAACCCCTAGCAGGGTTGAGGGCCCATTCCACAAGGGGCACAGCTGCTACCTTAGCAGCTACCAGGGATGTTCCATTAGTGGACATCTGTAAAGCAGCTACCTGAAAATCAGCACACACCTTCACAAAGCATAACAGTTTGGACATGTTGTCCAGGAGTGATGACCGGTTTGGCACAGCAGTCCTGCAGAATCTATTTCCAAAACAGATTCTGTACCCAACTCCAAAGGTAATGTTTCGTAGTCTACAGAAGTTATGAATACCTGAGTATTACTGGGGTTAGAAGAAAAAATTACTTACCGTAGTAATCTTGTTGCTTCCCAGTGATACTTGGGAATTCATAACTACCCACCCTGCCTCCCCTTCAAGAACCAGTAGCCTTTGCATTCCTGGGAGTATGTATCTTGCCTGCTATGTGAGTGCCACAATCAGGCACTTTTGTTTGTAATTTGCATTCTTCTTGTTCTTCCCCTTCAGGTGATTCTGACATTCAGGGGTATTGTTGTTTTTTGTTTATCCCAATTCTGGGATTTTTGACTTCCCTTTGGGAGGATTTTATGGGGTATTACTTAATTATTACTATAGTTCCAATCATTTGGGTGGTAGATATAATTTTATAGTTCTGAGTCCTATCTTTCCAGGCTCCAAGGAAATCTGAGGGTTTAGAACCAAGGTAGTTCAAATACAGCATTTGAAAAACAGCACTTGCAAAGATTCCATCATTTGCATAGCATTCCATTTCTCCGGGCAGCTCAGTCTTAAAGGGACACTGCAGAACTTATGAATACCCGAGTGTCACTGGGAAGAAACAAGATTACTATGGTAAGTAATTTTTTCTTATTGGGACAGTAAAATATTTCAAGAATCTGGGAGTCCTGCTAGATGAGTCCCTTGATTTCGACCTCCACGTTCAATCCATCTGTAAATTTGTTAATGCAAAGCTTGGGATTGCTTACAGAACAAGCTATGCTTTAACTTCAGCCACCAGAGTGGCTATTGCACAGGGCATACTGCTCCCTTCCCTTACTTATGGGGTTGCAACATATACTGCTATGTCTAAGTCAGCTCTTCATAAATGGGATACCACCTACAATAACATCTGCCGTTATGTCTCCTCTTCCCTCGGCTTAAGCACCACTGTCGGCTCTACGCAGATCTTCATTGGCTCTCCCCTCAGACTTCTCTCTCTCTAGGCTCTGTGATGGATGCTGTTATCAGATTGCAAACACCCTTGTTTCTAGCCTCATTACTGATCCCTCAATCCTCTTCCTACAGCCTTCGCCCAGTTGATCAGTCTCTCCTACACGTCTCAAGATGTAAAACTTCAAAGGATACCTGTGCTTTCTCTCATGTTGCCCCGCTGCACTGGAACTCCTTTACCCTTACCATTTCTCACTCACCAACTCATGCTATATTTAAAAAGAAGCTGTGAAATTTCCTAACCAAATCAGTTCCTTGTACGTGCTTTGATGCCACGTAGTCCCCCCCCCCCTCTAGTCCTATCACCATGGCCATATCCTTACCCAGATTACCTAACCTCATGCTAATTCTTGCCTCTCTGGGTTACCCTCCTAACTCAGTTTTGTAATGTTTTGACCATGCCTGAATTGGTCCCCCTTTATCTCTGTGCTCATTTTCTCTTTGGTTGCACTTCCCTTGTACTGCTCCAATTTACGTCTCTGCCTTTGATTGGTTTCCCCTTTAATTTGTTAAATTCTGTATTCCCTCATCCTTTTCATTAATGCTCTTTTTGTGCTTGCACTTATCATTACACTGTTGTTTAGCTGGAAATCCTCTCTTTATGCCCTCCCTTGTGTCTAATTGCAATCCATATGCCCCTACCTTATAATTAATCACAATATACTACTCTCTGAAGTTCTACGTGACTGAATTCTTTCCTAGGAACTACATTGTAAAGCCATGTCAGTGATAGCATCTCCTATTGTTTATTTTGTCTCTTGTCATCATATGAAATTATATATTCTACCTCATTTTTGTATTCTCTCTGTATTGTGTAATCTCTGTTGTAACCTCCTGGGTCGTGCCTGAAAATAGTCATTTCTATGGTTAGTGCACCTTACCCGGTTAACAAAAACTAAATACATAAAAAAATAAATACAATCTTTAGCTTACTATAACCATTGCAGTTTATCTAGTTAGTACTGCTCCCTTCTGCTCTTCAGTACAAATCTGATGTTAAAACACTAGAGGGAGCACAAGCACAAAGCAACATTTAACTGGAATTCTGGTTCCACAGCAGCATTCTAAACTCTGAAGCAACATTTCAGGGTGGAGATTATGCATTTGTTATATTGGCTCACTATTGTACCCATTAGAAGAAACATCATTACTGCAGTGAGTAATTTTTTTCTTCCAGGAGGACCATGATAAGAATGGCTGGACATATTTGATACTTTGGTGATTATGAGCTAAAATGATTGTAAAGAGGGACACCACTGCTTGATATGCTTTGACAAAGCGAGTGTGTACTACACAAAGGAGGGAGAGCACACCTGTCTTCTAATGGTGCTGCTGTATGGGTACCTCACAAAACGTTGGCTGTCCTAAATGGTAAAAGTAAAAAAAAATTATTGAATATATGCAAGAGTTGAACTCGCCAGTTTGTCTGCGCTCAGTAGGGCCCTCCTCTCTAATATTTCCAACAACCTGTGGCCAGTTATGCCTGCTTCCCTGTGACTGGTCCATCAGCACAGTAGCAGCATTTCCACTCATGGTGCTGGTGCCCTGGGTTCAGGAGCAAGACCAGAGCACTGGCAGACCTGCCAGGAGGAGAAGAATCGAGCATCTCAGTGAATGCTCTCCTCTGGGGTGGGTGGTTTTCTGGCTCTTGCTGCATTACCGCCATCTGGACACCCACAGGTGATGACACAGCTGGGAGCCTGCCATGAGGGAGAGAAGATGATGGCCCAACTCAGCCTAATACACTTGCATGCACATACACTAGAGTCCTGCAGAGCTACTGTACAAGGGGAGAGAAAAATGGCAGGAGGAAAAACATGGCCAACGCACACCAGGATGATGGTCCCGAAGGCTTTTTGGGACCCAGGTCCTCCTTCCCCTGCCAGATCATCCTTGTAGTACAGCTCAGTTAGGTGTCTTCCACACCATCAGCCTCATCCTGGGGAGAAAGCCGTGGAGGTAGGAGACAGCAGGGGGTGTAGGGTGCAGTGGGGTTGGGTGGTGACTTGTGGAGGGGGGCCAAATGTGGGCAACCTGGCCTGAGAAGAAGAATAAACTGCAGAGACTGAAGAGTTGGCGACTTCCGGTTCCGGGAATGGCGCGGTAACAGCTCCCTTAAGTGGCTCCCAGATCCTGATGCATTAAATCTGTCCCTATTTTAAAACTAACAACCTACAAACCTTATTGAAGGTGGAGATTCATTAGCAAAGGGTCCCCTGCAACCTCTGAAGCTGTCCTTCTCTCCGTTTCTGAAGTCTCGGGCGAAAAAAGGAGAGTGCCACACCCGTCGCTCGATCCCGCCTCGAAGGAGGAGAGTCTAACTCGCTAGAGGCCTACCGCGCTTGCTTCCAGCCCTCAGCTCTCCCACTCAGATCTCTGTGTTCTCCCTCCTTTCCCTCTGTTAGTACTGGAGGGACTGAATTGCAGCCTCTAGAGTGTGCCTGACTGCCCTCCCCACTCAGTCCTCGGGGCCCTGGCGTGACCTGCATTCCCGATCCCGATCGTGCTTCAGGCCAAATTGATCCCCTGGGCATATCTTCATCATCGGTTTGTATTTCTGATTGCAAAGCAGGAGTTCCTGGACCTCGCGGCCCGCGCTGCTCGGAGCGAGTGGAACCGATTAACGCAGGCATACAAAGGAGATCCTACTACTAGTATTACTTATTGGAAAAAAAAAAAAAAGAGAGAGCTGAAGTTGCTTCTTAACACCTGACCTAGCCAAAAGGTAAAGGGGAAATCACAGAGGGAGCACAAAAGAAAGATTTGATAGAGGGTTATATATAAATAAATAAAGATCTGTTCCAGCCTGCTGAGCCCTGAATAAAACAAAGCCCTCTAGATTTTCAGCTTGCCCCTCTCATACTCAGTTGAATGGAACTTTGCCTCTATAACAGATTTTCCCCATTGCTTGATCTAACTGCTGGAGGGGAAAAAGCAAATCTTTGTCCTTCTGATCAGCCTAACTTTCCTGTAGCTTCCTCTACTGGTCCTACTCATTCCTCCCCTTCACAGATGGCAACTAAGGGTGGCAAGAAAAGGGGAACCGACAACCAAACAGCCCAAGCAGCCAGCTCAGCACAATTATCTTCTCAACCTGAACAAAACATTTTACGGGCTATCACAGAATTTAGAGAGGAAATGAGGGACTCACTAAACCAGGTCAGGGCTGACCTAAGATCATTGCAGACTTGCGCTGATGAGGCAGACCAGCAGATTTCTCAGAATTTAATAAAAATTAATGCTTTGGAAACAACCATTCTTTCTCTTGTGGAATCCCAGCTACACTGTTCTCTTGGACAGGAGGATGCTGAGAACAGAGACCGGAGAAAAACCCTCCGGATTTTCGGCCTCCCGGAGGGTGAAAAGGGCCCAGACCCCCTGGCTGATCAGTCCTTTAGGTCCATCCTTGACCTAGGTCCCAACTACCCTCTTGATTTTGAACGGGTACATCGTGCCCTGACACCTAAACCCAAGGCTAAAGACGCTAGACCTAGATCTTTTGTCATCAGGATGCAAAGCTACCAGACTAAGGAACAGCTCCTTAAAAAATTGTGGCAGAAAGGGAGGATCATGTATGGAAACAATCGCATCATCATCGACAACGATTATGCCCCTTCACCCAAAACCCAAGAAGGGCCTATGCCCCACTGTTTCCTATATTAAGAGCCAAAACAGATTAGATTACATACTTTATATCCTGCCAAGCTCACTGTATACCTTCCAGAGGGCCCCCTGCAATACTCATGAGCCACGGAGGCCAAGGAAGACCTAGTTAAGAAGGGAATAGTTAAAGAGTATCTTCTGACCCGTTCCGGACCTCTGATGAACACCCCACAGAGACAAACACAGCAGAAGGCTACGCCTCAGCCCAATATGAACATGGAAGAAATGCTCCAGAAGATTAGTCTGCTGAGGAATCCCTTGTGACGTGGACCATTACTAGGTCCTAATGGTGGGTGAGTCTAGTGGTACTCTTCTTGTGGGGATGGGGGCTTGGTTGGGGGTGGGCCCGGTTGCCCTCTATCTTCTGGAATACCGCCTCAACGGTCTAGCACTTATATAAGGAGATATTAATGTAAATCTATTTCTACTTATTAGCAGTAGCTGTTGGTTAGTAACCCTCCTCGATGGTGAGCACTGCTTGGCTGAGGGGTTCACAGTGGTGCTCAGGGCTCCGGGTTCCTCCCCGTAGGGAGCTCCTCCCTCCTCCCTCTCTCTGGACCTCAGGGGCCCATGTCGGGAGACAAGTCTTTGTCCTTGGCGGGCTTCTCCAGTGGTCCCTCCTAGTGGAGGGCCCTTGATTGAAGCCCCCAGGTGAAAAAGAAAAAAGGGAGGAAAGAAGGAAAAAGAAGAGGGAAGAAAAAAGGAAACGTTTAAACTGAGACCTGGAACAAATAAAACAAGTTTCAGACTAGCAGAACTCATTTTTAGGATCTCAAAGCGCAATTCAATCTTTACAGGGATGACTTTAGAGTATTGGAGAGGGAGGGCCTCGGCTTTCCCTTCCTCGTTCCCACCTTTTTTTTTTCCTCCCCCCCTCACTCGGAGGGGCCTTCTCCCCTTCCTCAATAGACAAACACAGAGAAATTAAATATAGATGCCCTGAAAATATCCTGGGAAGGACACAGTATTAGACCAAGGTCACGAGGAACATAGGAAAGGACTCTTAGAGGGCAGAGAAACTTTGACAGTCGAGTAAGATCCCTTGACCTTCCCCCCCCTTTTTTTCTCTCTCCCTTTCTTCGGAAATGGGGTAGCGGTACCAACTTGGATATTGGGGGAGAGGGGTTAAGGAGAGGGAGGAAGGGAACGGTTCCTGACCGCTCTCCTTTTTCTCCCATTATTTTGGGAGAAGGAAATAATACCCCATATGGATCTCTGGGGGCCAGCTTTGCCCATCCCAGGTGAACCCCTAGGGTGCATACCTGCATCCTTTGAGGAATCTCTAATACTAGAGATCCTTGATCAATACTGACCTTCCCCCTCGGGAATCAGATTGAGATTACGACGAGGTGGAGGTGGAACTTTATTCCCACCCGAATAATGGAAGCTGTGACAAACCAAGTTATGTTAAGTTACGTTACTCAGTTAATTGTGAATGGGTTAGATTCACAATATTGTTACTTATTTATAGTTATTTACAAAGTTATAGATATTGTTGTGGTTCATTATTGTTCAAGTAACGAAACTGGAAGGAGACGCAGGAGACAGGTTACAATATTTTATTGGTTTGCTTTATTACAGAAACTTTTCAAAGAAACAGTCAACAGATGTCAAAATGAGAAACTGATAGTGGCTGATAGATCTTCTTGTGCTGCTGGGGGGGATCCGGGCGTGGCTGTATGGGGAGGACCTGAAAAACAAACAAAAAAAAATAACAATAGTGAAAATTGGAAACCCAAAGGGACAATAAAGGTAAACAGTATTAAACTTAAAACAGTGAAAAAAGCAGAAAAGCATAAAAAACCCAAATGGCTTCTCAACCAGTAAATATCGATTCTATAAATGTAAATGGCCTTCATAACCCCATCAAAAGATCCCGAGTAATGCAGCACCTAAATCAACAAAAGGCTGACGTCATATTTATACAAGAATCTCATCTTTCAGATATAAAACATCAGAAATTAAGATGGGGAGATCGATATACTATTTACTCTTCATCTTATCCAAATGGGCGTAAATGGGGAGTAGCAATAATGATTCCACCCACAACCCAAATTAAAATAAATAAAATACAATCAGATAAATTAGGACGCTACATAATTATTCAAGGTCGTCTATAAAATCAAGAAGTTACATTAGTTAATATATATCTACCTCCACAGACTAAACCCCCAATAATCCAGCAAGTCTTCAATAAAATACTAGACTTCCATCAGGGACAACTTATATTGGTGGGAGACTTTAACATGACAATTACCCCAAGTCTTGATTCATCAAACCCCAAAGTCTATTGCCTCTCAACTCCAGTGAAGTTTTTCAAACGCAACTTGAAAATTTGGGTTTGGTGGACATTTGGAGAAAATGTTTCCCTACTGTTCCAGGCTTTACTTATTTCTCAGGGAGATTTCACTCATACTCCAGACTAGATTATTTTTTCACCACATGTGAACACTTCTCCTCAGTAAGAGATATAACCATTTGCCCCAAGATAATATCGGACCATCATCCTTTACTATTAAAAGTAGATATGGGCAAAAAACCAAACAAACTCTCAGGAGACTAAACCCATTCCTTTTAAAAGACAAAGAATTTACCGATCAAATAAAAAAAAGAATCCCCAAATTCTTCGAAGAGAATGCTCAATCAGCTGTTCCTGAAGCCATAATATGGGACGCTATGAAAGCCACCATTAGAGGCAAGATTATTGCCTATGCTTCAAGGAAAAAATAGGAAAGGGAGAGGAAATATAACGATCTTATCAACACCTTACAAAATCTTCAACTTCTATATAGAGAAGGGGATAAAAAAATACAATCAAAACTCAGATCAACTAAATCAGCCCTCCAAAAAATAATAGACGAAAAGATCCAATTGTCCCTTATATACTTAAAACGAGCAAAGTACGAGGATGGATCACGAGGAGCACGCCGGTTGACACAGAAATTGAGAGCAAGGAAAAATGCAGTAACAATATTAAAAATAAAGCATCCCCAAATGGGTAAAATAACTCATAGAGAGGAGGAGATAAGGCAAGCCTTTGTTTATTATTACCAACAGCTCTATACCACACACAACTCCTCTTCTCACGAAGATAGACAAACCTTCCTTGACCAACTACAACTTCCAAAAATCTCAACAGTGCAAGTTCAGAAACTACAAGCTCCCATAACAATTGAAGAAATAGAAGCTGCAGTTACTAAACAATTTTCTGGCCGTTGCCCTGGCCCTGATGGATATACCAATGAATGGTACAAAACCTTCAGTATAGAAATAAACCCAAGACTTTTAAAACTATTCAGAGAAACGGCAGCTGGAAACACTGCCCTCCCCCCGTCCTGGGAGTACGCCACAATAGCCGCCATCCCAAAACCTAATGGAAATAAATTAGACCCTTCTGCATATCGCCCGATATCAGTACTGAATTCAGACTATATAATCTTCATGGCAATATTGGCCAAAAGAATAGAAACAATCCTCCCATCAGTAATACATTCAGATCAAGCGAGCTTTATAAAAAAATAGATCTACTACAGATAATGTTAGAAAATCTTTAATACTTATAGAATATATCCAAACTCGGAAGATCCCAGCTGCCTTTATAAGCCTTGACGCAGAAAAGGCATTTGACAGGGTAAATTGGCCTTTTCTTTGGGATTCCCTAAAAACATTCGGTTTTCCGGACTCATTGCTGTGTTGGCTGACCCAAATATACCTTTCACCAAAAGCATACATCCGGATAAATGGGGGTCTTTCCTCCCCAATCTCAATAGGTCAGGGCACAAGGCAGGGTTGTCCTCTTCCCCTCTACTTTTCGTAATATATCTTGAGCCATTAGCAAGGGCAATAAGAGTATCAGAAAAGGTGGAGGGTGTCCCATTGCTACAGCCAGAAAACAAGATCAGCATTTTTGTGGATGACATACTTCTGTCCTTAATATCTCCCTCCGACTCGACCAAAGAAACATGGGAAATTCTAACTCGATTTGAAGAATTGGCAGGTTTTAAATTAAACATTTCAAAAACTAAGGCTTTACTGTTTAACTGTTCCCCTCCAAACACACTAAAACGAAGCCTAGCAATTAAATGGCACTCTACCAAAATAAAATATCTAGGAATTCACATCCCCCGAGATCTCCAGGTATTTGAACTAATAAATTACAAACCTATCTTAATAGAAATCAGCAAAGACTTAGACAAATGGTCCACTCTACCTATATCTTTATTTCAACGCATTGAAGCCACTAGAATGAATATACTACCCCTCCTGCTGCATTTGTTCCAAAATATTCCCTACCTCCCATCACAATATTATTTTAAGTCATGGGATAACATGATATCTAAATTTATCTGGAACAAACAAAAACCACAAATTTGTCTCTCTATATTAAAATTATCATTTGCCCAAGATGGTACTAATCTTCCAGACTTGAGAAAATACGCGTTGAAGTGGCGTTTCTGAAAAAACTCTTATTATGGCTTTCTGATCAGTTTGACTCCCAATGGAAGAAACTGGAATTTCATTTAAATATGTACGATATAAAAAAAATATTTTTTCTTCTCCTGGGAAAACCTCTCCATTGAGAGATTTCACAGGTATTACCTCACTGGTCCTAGCTAACTGGTTTAAAATGCGAGAGAAAGAGCCCCTCCATCAGTCTATGAATATTGCAAAATAATTTCAGAGGATGATCTCTTCGTTCCATCCCATAATGATCTAACTTTTTGTCGTTGGCACAGACTGGGGTTGAAGCAGGCTTTTCAGTTTTTAGGACCAAACGGGATTTTACCATTTGAAGAATTACAACTTAAATTTAATCTTCCAAATGTGGATCATTTTAGATATCTCCAAATAAGAAACCATCTACTTCACAGTAGAATAATTCAGGTTAAGCTGACTTCCCCTCCTCCTTCCCTTTTAAAATTATTTCTGGACCACTCGGGATGGGGGGGGGGGAGAGACAATACTGGAATCAATATTAGCTAGCTGGAACAAAGACTTAGATCTCGTAGTATCTGAAGCAGAATGGTCCTCCTCATCCTTGCAGGCGGTCAAGATCACCCAGTCTTACATTTTGAGAGAATACTCTTGGAAATGTAGATCAAGATTTTTCAGGTCTCCGGCTAGTCTGACTAAATATCTCCCGATGGAATTCGGAGTATGCTGGAGGGGGTGTGGTGCCGATATGGCAGATTTAGCACATATTCTGTGGCAGTGCCCATATCTAATGCCTTTCTGGTTATGCATACAAAAAGAAATTGGGGAGGGTCTTGGGGAGTATGTCGAGCTCACAGCAGAAATGGTGCTTATGGCTGTTTACCCGGACCGCTCCCCCCCAGACAAAAACTCTGCTTCCTGTCTTACTATTAACAGCAAAAAAATCTCTAACAAAGAAATGGATGACCAAAGCAATACCGAACATCCATGAATGAAGACGAATTGTGTATTCTATATACCAGATGGAAAATATCACCGCAAAATTAAATAACCAGGTGGACAGATTTGCCGCCCTCTGGCAGAGATGGTCTCTTTACCAGGCCGGAGTTGATCCTGAATTTTGCCCATAGTGGACAGGAACTGGGTTAGTGAGAAAACGAGAACAGATTGAAGTTATGGGTCTATTTATCTTATAATAACAACCTCTATCAAGCATAAAAGATATTCATGCAATGTAAACCTGCATCACAACAATTCTGATGTAAGCATAGAAAATGATGTGATTGTACAATGTCTCCTGAACTACAAGAAAAAGAAAAAAAACCTTAATAAAAATATATTTAAAAAAAAAAAACTGCAGAGACTGAAGTGGTGCAGATGTTTTCCCAGTTCACAAACGGTAGGTTTTTCTGGCCCTAGAGTTAAGCAAAATAAATAACAGGTGAATTTATCTTTTGACTTGTAGGCAGCATCGGCCCTCAGAAGTTTTGCATTGACAAGGTTGGAAAGGAGACCTGGTTGCCCAGAAGCCACACCTGGTAAGCTCTTGTTGCCAAGGTTTAAACTGCTTATCTTATACTGTGTGTAACTGCAGACAGGAATCTTGTCCAAGTTGCCCAGGGATTCACTGTAAGGAACTGCTACTCCATCTTGGCTACAAGTTATGTAAAACTTTATTACATCCTCCCTCCGGTCTGCAAACAGAATGGTCTTTTCTAGGATTGTGGCTATGTTGTTCATCCACACTCTTTGGCATGTCTCTTTCCCCTTTAAGGTTTACCAGAAGTCTTCAAGCTGGCTCCTCCCACCCACCCGGGTGGTATATACCTCAGCTCCACCCCATGACGCCAGATCTTCCTTTCCGCTGGAAGATTCAGGTTGCCTCCTCATGCTGTCACATTTTGTAGGTCCTGGCTTTCAAAACCTCGATTTTACTGAAATTAAAACTCGTTCCAGTTAGCGATCGTGCCTTTGCGTCTTCAATTATGGAAGAAAAATCTTCCCCCAGGATTTCGCTGGTGTCTTTGTGGCCAGAAGATGTCGTGTACCGATCCCCACCTCACATGCGTCTACTGCCTAGGTGTCAGCCATGACACCTCGTCCTGCAGCTTTTACTTGGCCTTCCATCCCAACGTTCTGGATGACCGCCTGGCATGATTGAAATTGGGGAGACCGGAGAAAAGGAGTCCTCCGGTGAAGTCCAAGGAGGCTAGGTGGGAAGTTTCCACGACTGCAGGGTCCTCCGAGCAATTGGAACGCATGCAGGCGTTCGAGGAAGAAGCGGCTCGTGCAGCCGATTCTCGGAGCTTCTTCGTTCCTCTCAACCTAGGCTCCACCTTCTCTGGCTCCTTCCAGGAGTTGTGCCAGTCTTTCCCCACCTGGGGAGAGGTGCCTGCAGGCTTGCACTCCTCCCAATCCCGTAAGCGGGAGAAGGAGCCGAGCAAATCTTCGTCTCGGCGAAGACACTCCTGGGACCGAGAGAGGTCTCAGTCCCAGGAGCATGCGGTCTCGACCTCGGTTGAGATCTTTTCTTCAGCCGCTGGCTTTTCAAACCTTCTGTCAAGCCAGGCGACCGAAGATCCGGCCAACGAGGTCGAGATTATTGATCCCATCGACCCTCTGTCACCGGCTCCAACTGACGACTCCTTGGAAAGGACTCCGGTCCTTGTCTTCCACGATGGGGAGAACCAGACTGCTGGTGACCCCCTCGGGGACCCAGTTCCAGACCCCCGGAAGTCACCAGTTCCGCTGGTAGCTCCGGAGCGATTGAGTTGGCCCGCCCGATCTCAATCGCGGTCTAGAACCCCCTCGACCAACAGGCCAAGGAAGAGCCATTAGCACTGTAAGAAGAGGCGATGCGATCAGTTGTCTGCGTCCTCCTCGGATGAGGAGAGGCTCCAGTGGAAACTCCGGTGCTACGAGAACCTCGTGGCAACAGCTGATCTTGTCCAGGCACAAGCCGACTCCAGCTCCTTCCCTGCCATTACTTGCTTTTCGCCTCCTGCCGAAGCCGACCCCCCTGGAGCCGAAATCTTCGGTTCCCCTGCCCGCAGGGCTGGCAAACCCACTTCTTCAGCCTAAACCAGCTTCTCCACCCATAGAGGTGGAACCGCCACCTAAGCAGCCCATGGGAGGGGCTCCTTCGAAAGAAGACAGACCAGACACCGGGCTTCCCTGGCGTTTATTGGTCATGGTCACCCCTGGCCGCCCTCAGCGCGTTGAGGGTGATCTGGGCGGCAAGCCGCTGTATTCAGACTCCTCGGACTCGGACGTCACCAGGCTTCACTATCATCCTGGGGATGATGAGTCGTTCGTTGGCCTAGGGATGGAGGAAGGTCCTTCCTCCTTCCAAGGGATCCTTCGCCTTATCTCTGAGTCCACAGGGATGCCCCTGGAACCCCTCCAGAAAAAGGCAGAGTACTCTCTTACAGACATCCTTAAGAGAGAGAATACCCCAACGGAGGCCTTTCCGGTGGCCGAGGACATAGTTGGTCTGCCACTCGAACTTTGGCAGCGTCCTGCCTCTTGTCCAGCTCCATCTGCCCATCATGGCCTACAAATACGCAGCCTGGTGACCGCCTCTGTGTTCAGGCGTACTGGCAGTTCTGCTGATACTGACCGACATCCCGACAAAGAGTCCAAACTTTTGGACCCATTCGGCAAGGAAGGTCTATGCAGCTTCCTCCTTGGGCCTTTGTCAGGCAAGTTCGGCCGTCATCATGGCACACTTCTCTCATGCCTTTCTTGGGTCGTTAGATGAAGTCCTCCCACATCTTCCCGCGGACATGCAGACCACGGTCAAGCAGGTCCAAGACCAGGGCCAAGCTGTTGCCAAACAACAGCTCCAGATGGCCCTGGACATTGGGGATTCTTGTGCCCGCTCGATGGCCGCCGCAGCTGCCTCTTGCTGCAGGTCCTGGCTGAGGCTCTCCTCCTTCCCGGCAGATACTCAGCACAAATTAGCTGCTGGGCCCTTCCTTGGGACAGACTTGTTCGGACCAGGAGTGGCCAGTCACCTTCAGCGCATAGAGCAGTCCAGTGCCACCTTGGACGCCACTTCTGCCAAGGGTTCTTCGGGCAAGAGCCAGCAGAAGAAGAAGCAGCCCTTTCGGCATTCTTCCCCTGCGGCTTAGCAGTCTCCTTCCAAGGGAGACAGCAGCACCAGCATCAGCAGCAGGCTCAAGCTTGGTACCCTTGGCCCAAGCCTGGACCCCAACAGGCCCGTAAAGGAGGCTGAGGCTCAGGTCCTGGAGCCTCTTCCTCCTCCAGGCCTACTCAGTGACGGTGTGGGGGCTGCCACCCCTACTCCTGTCATGACAGCTCTGGGTCCTCCCATGGGGGGCCGGCTCCACTACTTCCTTTCCGCCTGGTCCGCTGTCAATTCAGACAGGTGGGTTGTCGAAGTGGTCAGTCAGGGACTGCCTCTAGAGTTCAAGCAGTACCCTCCCAGCCGAGCCCGTGCCCCCCAGGAGGAACGGATTTCTGCTCACACCCAGTCGCCTCTTCGAGATGACATTGCTCAGCTCCTCCTCAAGGAGGCAATAGCTCCCGTGGCAGATCCTCCAGCAGACCCGGGCTTTATCTCCAGCTACTTCCTGGTGCCCAAGCGGATGGGGGGCTGGTGCACCATTCTAGATCTCCACGACCTGAATCAGTATCTCAGATCTCACAACTTTCGGATGGTCACTCTGTCCCAGGTCATTCCATCGTTGGAGTGAAACGTGGTTTTGTTCACTGGCTCTGCAGGACGCGTTCTTTCATGTCCCAATCCATCCATCACATCAGCGGTTCCTTCACTTCAGGGTCGACGGGACCCTATACAAGTTCTGAGCCATGCCGTTTGGCCTGTCATCGGACCCACGGGTCTTCACCAAATGCATTGCAGTGGTGGCGGCCCATCTACGGCGTCGGGGATCAGAATTTACCCCACCTCGACGACTGGCTTCTGGCAGGTCACACCCTACAGGAGGTGGAGAGAGCCGGGAATCTGACCCTCCAGACCTGATCCCAACTCAGCCTCCTAATTAACGAGGCCAAGTCGGAACTCATGCCTTCTCAGGTGATGGGCTTTATTGAGGCAGAGCTCGACTCTTGTCAAGCCAGAGCTTGGCTCCCGGAAGACAGGGCAGAAGTTCTTTCCTCCTTTGCCCAATAATTTCTGGTTGGGCAGTTGCAACCTGCCCGGGACTTTCTGCGCCTTCTGGGTTACATGATGGCATGCACCTCTGTGGTCCATTGGGCCCGGTGGCTTATGCTCCTCCTCCAGTGGGAGCTGGCTGCCCAGTGGACTCAGTGCCATGGTCAATTGGACCATCTGATCACTGTAACCCAGAAGATGTGTGATGCTCTCCAGTGGTGGACCACCCCAGACCGGTTGCAGGAAGGGATCCCATTTGTCCACCCGAGCCGACGGTCTTCCTCATGACCAGTGCCTCTCTCATGGGCTGGGGAGCCCACATGGGGGACAAAAGGGCCCACAGCCTTTGGACCCCCGAGGAGTCCCATTGCCACATCAACCTGTTGGAGCTCAGAGCAGTCAGACTGGTATTGTCAGCTTTCGCTCCTCAGCGCTGGGGTCAAGTGGTTTAAGTCCAGATGGACAATATCATGACCATGTACTACCTCAGCAAACAGGGCAGCATGGACTCTCGTTTGCTGTGCAAGGAGGTGCTCCGCATCTGGACCCTTGTGCGCCAATTGAAGGCGGATCTCCTAGCCATCCCATTGGGGCAAACCGATGGTGGACCTGTTTGCCTCCAGGGAAAACACCTAGCTGAGGATGTTTCATGCCCACCCCCCTCAGCAGAGCTTGCTGCAGGGGGATGCCTTCTCAAGGCCATGGACTCCAGGCCTCCTTTACGCCTTCCCTCCATTTCCCTTGATCCACAAGGTGCTTCTCAAGATGAGGAGGGACAAGGCGAAGGTGATCCTGGTAGCCCCAGATTGGCCACGCCAGTTCTGGTATCCAGATCTCCTCAGCCTCAGCTGCAAGCGCCCCAGAGCGGCTTTGTACACACCCGGACCTGATATCATTCAGTCAGGGGAAGATATTCCATACGGACCATCAATCCCTGCACCTCACAGCCTGGTACCTGAGCGGCTAGAGTTCCAGGCTTTGGGTCTTTCCAAAGATGTCTACACTGTGGTGGAGGCATCTAGAAAGGAATCGACCAGGAAATGTTATGCCTTCAAATGGAAGTGGTTTTCCATTTGGTGTCAGGACAAGGGCCTGGACCCTCTGTCCTGCCCTGTGGCTAACATTCTTGACTACCTTTGGTCTCTCTCTCTCTCCAAAGGGTGTCTACAGTCATTGACCTTTAGGGTGCGCCTGGCAGCCATCTCTGCTTACCGGGCGTGAGCCGGTCAGCCGACATTGGCACAGGAGACAGTGGTCAGGCGCTGTTTCAAAGGCCTGTATCACATATCCCCTCCAATGCGTGAACCTTCACCTCTGTGGGATCTACTGCTGGTACTGGCAAAGCTCATAGGCAAGCCATTTGAACCCATGCACAAGTGTGAGTTGTCACACTTGTCATGGAAGATGGCCTCCTTGGTGGCTATCACGTCAGCCAGAAGGACAGGGGAGCTCCAGGCACTTTCGGTGGACTTCCCTTATCTGGTCTTTCACAGGGACAAAGTTGTCCTGCACCCCCACCCAAAATTCCTTCCGAAGGTGGTGTCAGAGTTTCACTTTATCCAGGTGTGGACTGTGCCGGTATACTACCCTAAATTACACCTCGGAGGCCGAGTACAAGCTCCATACTTTGGACCTGAGATGAGCTCTCTCCTATCATAAGGAGAGGATGGCGGAAATTCGGGGAGAGGTTCGCCAGCTGTTTGTCACCTACGCTGAAGCTGCTTCTGGCAGACCTGCAGCGAAGCAGACTATTGCAAGATGGATCACATCATGCATAGGTCTGTGCTATGAGTTGTCGGGCAAGAAGCCTCCCAGAGGGATAAGAGCTCATTCTACCCGCCATACTGCTGCATCAGTTGCTGCTTCCAGGGAAATCCCTATCCAGGAAATCTGTTGGGCTGCTACCTGGAAGTCAGCAAACACCTTCGTCACCCACTACCACATCAAACTTGAGTCATGCTTGGATGCTGGTTTTAGGGCCTCAGTTCTCCAGTCTCTGTTCCCTAAGTTGGGTGTGTGCGCCTTGCATCCCTCCTCCCAGAGAACTGCAAGGAGTCTGCCAAAGAGTGTGGATGAACAACATATACCACTCCTAGAACTACTGTTGCAGGTGAATAACCTGTTTTTTTGGAGAACAGCCTTAAAGATGCTGCAGTTTATCTATTGTCCCTTTTCTACCCACCCTGAAATTACTTAGTAGGCTCTCTTACATCACAATCAGCAGTGATTCCATCAGGAGGGCTGGCCCGGTGGTGTGGAGGGTTGAGGCACTGAGCCTTATCTGCCACCACACCGTTCACCTAGGTTCAGGAACTGACTCAGGTCACTGGATTTTGGCTGGGGAGAGGAAGATTGAGCATCTGGCGCACTGCTCTCCTCCTCTGGGGAGGGAGAGATGCAGATCCTGGCACACATGTGACCTCTAGTGGTGGCTAGGAGTGCAGGCAGCCAGGAACCGCAACGTGGGAGTGGAGGAATGGCAGCCGGTGATGTTCTATGCGTGGAAGCATGCGTGGGTATGTCTGGATGGCATTGCATAGCCATTCCTCCGGGAAGAAAGGCGGAGGAGAATGGCTGGTGTGCAGCACAGGATGACATGACCCCTTGCAGGCTCTGCACCAGGGCTACAGGGCCCTTTCCCAGGAACCAGATCTGTTTTGCTGGTGGTAGCCACTGGCGGCCCGCCATGGGGATAAGCCATGGAGGAAGCACCAGGATTAAGGTACATCCCTGAGAATTCCTGGTGACAGGGCTGGGGGGAGTGGGGAGAAGGATAGCCTGCACTAGCCACAGAAGGAGGTATAAAAAGATTAATTAAAAAAAATTAAATAAAAAAAAAACAGTGATTCCTTCAGGGAATGTACGACAGGAGTAGCTGTGAGATCCCCTCACACCTAGCACTCCTACAACATTGTCTTCAGTGACTCCAGCTAGGGGAGGCTGAGACTGGAGTAGTTGTGAACACCCCCCCACCCCCAATCATCCCGGCTGAGACTGCGGTAGTTGTGAACTCCCCACAACCAGTGATCCTGTACTACTGCCTACAGTGATTTCTGCTGGGAGAGGCTGGGACTGGAGTAGCTGTGATCTCCCCCACACTAAATTGCTATTACAACATTGCATACAGTGTCTCCTACTGGTAGAGGCTGGGACTGGAGTAGCTGTTAACTTCCCCCACCTAACACTCCTACACCACTGCCTACAGTGACTCCTGCTGGTAGAGGCTGGGACTGGAGTTGCTGTGAGTCCCAAGCACTCTTACACCATTGCCTACAGAGACTCTCTGGGAGAGGCTGAGTCTGGAGTACACTGCAACCACACACCCTAACATCCGTACACTGCCTACAGGGAAGCATGCAACCCCAACACACATACATCTTATACTATCCTCACACACATCTGCCCCACCCCATAACCCCTAAGTCAATGAAGATCTGTACTTGTCATTAACCTCCTTCCTGTCATTCTCACTTTGCAGCTTTAACCGCCTGGACCTGCCTCCTTACAAGAGCTATGAACAGCTAAAGGAGAAGCTGCTGTTTGCCGTGGAAGAGACTGAAGGATTTGGCCAGGAGTGAGACTTCCTGCTTCTCTCACAGAGCCTGCATGGATGGATTGGAGGGAGGGGGGATGCAGCTTCACTGCACTGCAGTACTGTGACGCCATTCCACTACTGTAAAACTGAGTCTGAACTCCTCTGGTTTTCTCTGCTCATTCAACATTCTTTGGGACTTGCTGATGGGGCTCCTACACAGGGCTCATTGCAGGCTGAATGAAGGCGTCAGGAAATCCGAGGCATGCCCCCTTGTTGGACCACACCACTTCATGCAGCAGTTAACAGCAGTGAGATAAATCAGTTTCTAATCACAGATGTTCCCATAAATATGTTAATAAGTGCAATTCCCTCTGTTTACAGGCTTCATTAAGGCAGAAAGTGGCTGGCTTTTAGTCGCACTCTCATGGAAGCCTCTGTGCCATATCATGGTAGCCATTTCCACAGAGGTACACTCACATACCCATAAAAACAGTCCATTTTACCTTGGCAGCACCTTTCATAGTCATTCACTAAGATATCCTGTATTCCTTCAGGCTGCACTCCAGGGAACTGATGTTATTCCCATTATAACAGGCCACAACAATTGAAAGGGTTACTTGATATTAATCATGAACTGCGGAGTCTTCAGTTCTCCTATTTTCGGTGAGAGACCTATATTTTAATTGCTGAGAGTGGAGTGCATTTTGTCGTCTCCCACTAGGAACTGCACAGCCTTGACATTTCACCGAGCAGTCATGACCCCTACTTGTTCCTTTTTAGTCTGATAGCCAGAGCTAGGATAATGACTCTTACTTCGGTTGGGTTTTGCCCCCATAGTCTTATCCTTTCAGTTTTTTGTTTTTTTTGGGGGAGGTCCCAGCCGCACCTTTCCTTCCACCAGCATGTAAATAACAGGCTGCATTCATGCTGGTCACGTAATGGCGTCCGGCCCTTTACTGTGTGTGCGGGTACCCTGCTCGATCTTCATAGTGGTCACCAGCACTGTTCTATGGCTACCTTCCCCCACAATGGACAGCTCAGAACATTCAGCCCACAACAGTTTGGGACAGCCTTCCCTACCCTACCACCACCACCACCACTGAAGGGCACCTAAGCCCCACAACACAGGTGTAATTATTCACTCAGATATCCAATGTACAAATCATTGATGAGAGCCCATCTGGAGTACTGTGTCCAGTTCTGGAAGCCGCATCTCCGTAAGGACATAGACAGAGCAGAGACAGTTCAGAGAAGGGCAACAAAAATGGTGCAGGGCCTGCACCAAAAGTCATATGAAGAGAGACTGGAGGACCTCAATATGTATACCTTGGAGGAGAGGATAGAGAGGGGGGATATGATAGAGACCTTCAGATATCTCAAGGACATAAATAAGGTACAGGAGGGTAACATTTTTCAGAAAAAGAGATGTTCTAGAACAAGGGGTCATGACATGAGGCTGGAAGAGGTAGACTAAGGGGTAACATGAGGACGTATTTCTTCACAGAAAGGGTGGTGAATGCATGAAATGGCCTCCCAGTGGAGGTGGTGGGGGCTAACTTGGTATGGGAATTCAAAAATGCATGGGATAGGCATAGGAGAACCCTAGTGATAGGAAATAGAATAAAGCCGGAGATCAAGTAGGGTCTGTGGTTTTTGCAATAGGTAGGGAAAATGGGCAGACTGGGTGGGTCTAGTGGCCCATATCTGTCGTCAGTTTCTATGTTGCCTGGGACTCATGCCATCCTGATAGACTTTGTATTCCCCCACCTCCACCCCTGTCCCTGCCCCAGTGCCTCACTTTTGCTTCTGAAACCAAGTACCGCCCTGCAACATGCTCAGACTGTGCCAACCCAGCGACCCCCGACACTCTCAGCTCATACCCCCCTAACAACACATACAGCCCAGGGTGGTTGCGAATCAGTGTGTGAACCCCATCCTCTGAGCCCTCCCCCTTGCTGCACCACATGACTTTCCTGAACTCCCAGGTATGTAAAATGACCCACAGATGTCAAAAGTGGGGAGAGAGCAAAGAGTAAGAGACCTCCTTACTGGTATGCTTAGTTTTTGTGGACTTGTCTGAACCACTCACATTCTCTAAAGCCTCAATCCCAAAGTAAGGCATTATGGGTATGAAAATCCTTGTGCAAGCCTGGTTGAAAGTGCTTCACTAGACCGGTCATTGCCTTTTTTTGAGGGGGGGGTTTGCCCCCCCCCCCAATTTCCCAGTGGAACTCAGCCCCTGCCCCACACACCGTCTCACCATGCACAGGCTTACCCCTTCCCCCCGATGGACACTAGCAGCTATGCCCTGGCTTACCCCCCCCAGGGTGGGGCCACCTAAGTGGGGCCCTCCCGGCAGGCACTGGTGACTGCGAGAATGGTGGTGGAGCAGACCGTCATACCCGGAGGACCAGACCTTTTCTGATGCTATGATCCCCTGGGAGGCAGGGCTTACAATGCCAGCATCTGTCCCGCCTCCCACCGGCCTTTTCCCACGATCCCCCACCCGGCCTCCACCAGAGGTCGCCAACAGGCTAGACGGCCCCGAGAAGGAGAGAGCCACCCCTGGGCGCTGTATCCTTCTCCACCTGTGATGTTGTCACAAGCGGTCACCTTGCCACTGCGCCAGTAAACAGCTTATACATCTGCTCCAGTATAGGCTGAGAGTGACAGAGTACAGACACGTGTTTTGTCTTCTTGGGACCCTTTGGTATAGTTCAGTCATTATCTAAGCCAAGTACCAAGTCTAAACCCAAGGCGTCAGGCATTAATGCACTTATAGTTAGCATACTAATGAGGCAATTTGCAGGAAGAGTAGGTGCATAGGATCTGTAAAGGATGCTAGGAGAGAAAATATCCAAATGATTTGGTTTTTTCTCCTTACTGTCTATGCCTTTATTACAGGCAGTGTGAAGACCCACTCTCTAGATACAGAGTTTTTCCTCTGTGAGATTAAGGGCTCTGATAGCCTCTAGTTTTCCATATCTTTTAACAAGTAATACGTTATTAAACCAGAATCAGTTTGTCTTTTGGTAGCTGTTTGGCATGGCACTTGACCTGGAAGTTATAAACTGCGGACACTCTTATTCCTGTGAGCTACTTAGCTGATATTAGCTCTTATGTTTTGTAATTCCCTTCTACAACAGAAAGGGATTCACTGTTAGTTTGCCCCATAAACAAAGCCTCAGCTTGTAGTCAAAGTCCTTGATTTCTGCATCTTCCGTGACACTGTCGGAATCCAATATAAATCTCTGTGCAATCACTACAGTAGAGTGGGAAACATGTTCACCATGGTAGACTGGGCAGCACAAACAGTGAATGCTGTACTGTGTAGGCAAACATGCCACTTCTTGCACACTGAAAACTTAACATACATCTGTGGTGATGAGAAGGGACTTAGGGACCATTTTGTCCACCCCTACTGCCACAAGGCAGTGACTGTGTCTAGTGTGGACACACCTTTAACCTTATCAGCCAGAATGCTACACAACCTTAACAGCCAGAATGCTACCTCTGCTCGTGCAGTGTAACCCTCAATGCCATTCTCATTCGGGAATCTATCTAGTCCTGCTTAAAAAGACTGAACAGTGGTGTCTTCCCTACCCGGTCAGAATAGTGCCACAATAATAGCTCTGCTC
Organism: Neoceratodus forsteri; assembly: GCA_016271365.2. Classification (NCBI taxonomy): domain Eukaryota; kingdom Metazoa; phylum Chordata; order Ceratodontiformes; family Ceratodontidae; genus Neoceratodus; species Neoceratodus forsteri. Next base: position 1,008,622,878 of record CM028130.1, on the reverse strand, counting down.
AGAAGAGCACAGTCTACACAGCATGTCCACAGACAGCGACGGGAATAACAGCACTATGTAGTAAGCACTCCTCAGGTCGCTGTCCATGGTGCTAAAGAAGAGCACAAGGGGACAGGAAATCAGGAGGCTGGCAGAGTTGCTCCCGTGGCGTGGAGCACTAAAGCATGAGCAGCTCAGCCAGAATGGTGGTGGAGACCAGGGTTCTAATCCTGGTCTCCAAAAGTTGACACCCTCCCCCCCCATAATCCAAATCCGACTTGGTTATTTTTTAAGTATGGGGGGTGTGAGAATGTAGAAACCACCTGCAAAACTACAACTATTGGTGGTAATGATCGCAAACCAGACTTGCGATCACTACAAGTGGCGCTGTGTTTGTTTGCGGCATTTGTTCCTGCCACTTTTATGATCAGCACTGTTTGGATGGCGCTGTTAGTTTTTTTTAACTTCTCTTTATTCACCTCACTCTGCACTGTCACTCCACTCAATCGGATCCCCTCAAGCCTTCACAGCATCCCTTGCCACCCCAGGAAGCTGCTCCTAGAGTGACCCTCCCCCCTGCTCAGAGATCCTAGGTAGATATCCCGGGTATACCCCTGGGCGGCGGGAGACTCCCCTTACCTTGCCCCGAACAGAAGGTGGAGCAGGGTGATCCTGAAGGAATCTGCCCCCATTGACGACTGGTAACATGGTTCGGCACTTGGAAGAGTTGTCACCTAGGAGTGGCGTGCTCCATTTTTTTCCTTTTTCCAGTAACCCTGACCCCCGCAGATGTCAGCACGCTAGGAGAGCCAATTGGGAGGCATGTGTCGAGACACAATTCCTCCCTGGGTTCTCAGCTGACACTGCCCCTCTCCATTGTTTGTGTCCCAACCTGCATCGTCAATCCCGGGTTCACCCAGGAGATGGCGATATAGCAGCAGGACAGACAGGCCACCCTTCCCCAGAGAGGGATAGCTGCCACTGGGTGCCTCTCTTCCCCTGCCGATCCCCGGCAGCCTGAGTCCATCACCGAACCCGGGCCGCCGGCATCCAGTGCCTCAACCCTCAGCTCCACAGGGCCGGCTCAGATGGCACTGTTTTTAACAGCGCTGTTATGACCTAGTGCCATATCTTCCACAACCTCAGCAAATAGGTGATTCCACATGTTAACCACCCATTGTATGAAGTAATGCTTTAGAAAGTTTCCACTTATCCCCCCCCCCCCAGGTAGTGTATGTACTCTAGTTCTGCTTGCACTCAACAGCTCAAATATCTACCATCATTCTACCCAACCCATGTTAACAAAGAGACTTGCTTTGCCATACCATGGTATAATGAGTTTGCATTTAAATCTTATAAAGCCTTGGTCTGCCCGTGCTGCCAGCAGGCAGCCTGCATTCAGGATGCAGCTGGGGGACATCTGGGTGTGTTGCTGTTGCACGGCAGTGCTTCTAGCCAGGGAGGGTTAGCGCCAGGCTCTGCAACCTCAACAACCACTGTGGTGGGCCAGGGAGCTTGCCTGTTCCACAGGGAGATGCTGTGTGCTTGTAAGGCCTGTTTGGGCCCAGCACCGTGCAGAAGGTGAGTGGATTCACATGGAGAAATGGGAAAAATCCTATGCACCGTGAGCTGTCAGTGAGTGATAGACACAGGCACTCTTGGAATCTGCTCCCTGGATCCCCACTGTCTATATTAGTGAAGGAGTAGCAAACAGGCCTTTATAATAGATTCCAGTAGTTTCCCTGCTATAGATTTCATACTGTCTAGTCTGTAGTTGCCTGGCTCATATCAACCCCTCACGTTTGGTTAGGGGGACCACATTCACTGTCCTCCAAGCCTCTGGAACATCTATCTCTAAAGAGCAATTAAAGAAATCCGTTAGTGATTCAGCCAGGCCCTACCCACTACTTTGTCACACTGTCCTGCCACTTTGAGGTCATCAGATAAGATTACCCCAAGGTCCCTTTCCTGCTTAGTGATTATCAGTGACACCCCCGACACACATCCTATACTCAGCCCCTGGGTTTCTGTGCTCTAGGTGCCTGATTGTGCACTTTTTGGCACTGAACCCCAGCTGCCATGCCCTTGACCACTCCTCAGGTTTCCCAAGGTCTCTGTGCAGTCTCTCTACCCCCTGCTGAGTAAAGGAAAGATGGGGAGGGGAAATTGTTTAATCAGGAAAGGCACACTAAGCCTGAGCTTGTTTCCAGGTGTCACCTGGGAGCACAAGGAAGTTAAGTGACTTAGGGTCACACAGTATGCCGGTGGGGGCTGATGGAATTCAAACCCAGGTCTCCAGGTTTACAGCTCAGTGCCTTTAACCACTACGCTATCCTGCCTCCTCATGTGAGTATCCATAGTATGCAAGTATAGGTCGTGCGAATCAAACCAAGGTCTGTTTGATGTACCAAGCACATTCACAGCTCATTACTCTAACCTCTACACTATACTGCCAAAAGGCATACGGCCCCTTCCAGTCCTTCTGCAGTGTCACTTAGGAAGGCATCAAATAGCACTGGACTCACTACGGTTGCCCTCCCTGTTGATGTGCAGGCCATCCCTTGTGAACGGCTTCCAACCCTATCAAGTATGGCCCCAATCTCCTAGGAATTGGAAACCCTCCCCACTATAGCAGCCCTTTAACCATGCATTAAACTGTTGTATTTTGAGCTGCTTCCTATGGCTAAAGCATAGCTTTGATAGGACCTCAGAGAAGGGTCACTGTTCCTGCCCTGTCCCTGAGAGTCTTGGCTAGGGTGTAGAAGCACTCCTTCACCTCCTCTGTACCTCTCCTGGTTAGATCATCTGTGTCTGTGTGAACTGTCATATCTGCCTCCCCCCACCCCATCCTTCCCAGTAAGTTCCAGCACTTTTTGGAGGGTATCCACCATTGTCCTTCGGGAAATAGTGGACCTCCCTCTCAGCTTCTGGTGTGGAACACACCATCTCGCCTGAGCCACAGACAAATGAGCCCACCAAGATTATGACCCTTTTCCTTCCCCCTTTGGGTTTCCCACCTTTCTCTTACTTGTGCACAATGGCCTGGGCACCTTTTCCAGCAGTGCTGGTCCCTGCTCCATCCTGGTAGGATTCCGGGGGGGGGCTCTTTCAACAGTGTTGATAAGAGGTGGGTACACCTTGCACTTCTGGTACCCCATTCCATCTCATTGTTAACTCCCTCCTGACTATGGACCATTTGCCTGTATTGGACCTCTGGGCCCTCTTTGGCAGTGGTCCCTGTAGCTCCAATTGTTGATCGCTGGCCCTGGCTATCAAATAGCAGATTTCCACCCTTGCTGCCTTGAGTTCAGCTCCCAATAGCTGCACCTTTCCACAATGGAAGCACTAGCCGTGGACCTAGAACATCCTCTGTGTTATGACTGCCACAAAGTTCCTGCTCTCCATCCATTCCCCCCCCCACAGCAATGCCCCACCTGTTTGCGTGTGTGTTTTGTCGTTTTTGTGTACAGATAATACTTAGCTTTTATGTTAGTTGTACTAGGCCCTATCCCAGAGAGGGATGCCACTGCCTCCTATGTGAACTCTGCTTCATAGTACCCCAGCAACAGATTACATGGCCCTGCTCCAATTAGAGAGGTAGCTGCCTGTCTAAACTCAGCTTCACTGTGCCCCTAATACAGTTTATGTAGCCCTACATCAAATCGGGAGGTAGCAGTTAATGTAGCCCTACCCCAGGTTGGCAGGTAGCAATTTATGCAGAGCTACCCCAGGTAGACTCAAGCCTAGCTACCACACCAGTCTAGTGGAGTCCTGGGTACATGGCAAGAAGTCGCAAAGGGGGAGGGGGAGAGCACCTGCTACATCAGTGCCTCCTTTGGCAACTAGCAACAGCCCTGAGGTCACCTCTAGTCAGGAAATGAGTCAAGGGACTTTGAGGGAGAACAAGGAAAATCAGCTGCCCTAGCAAACTGGGTGACAACCACCACCACATGGGTAGACCTCCGAACCTACAAAACCCTAACTCCAGTGCCACTGCCAAGCTAAACTGCCTGTTCCCCAGGTGGTAGCAGGAGGTGCCCCTTCCCCCATGCCTAGATAAGTCATAAGCCTCTGACAGTAGAGCACTAGGAGTATCAGAAAGAGGTGCCTGTAGAATGTGGGTCATTTTGGTGGGAGTTGAGGCTTCATCAGGTCTGAAGGAGTGAGGTGCCAGGGCTGTAGGAGTAAAAAACAAACTAGAAATGCCTGGAAAAGAATGTGGGTTGGTTGTAGAGTAAGCAACCAGTGCAGAGGCTCCTAGCCATGTTTAATTATGGCACGGTGCCGCAGCAGTGTCAGCTGCAGTTCAAACCCAAGAGCGGTGCTGTTTTACTGAACCCTTTCCATTTTCAGCTACAGCACCGTCCCTGCTTTTAACTGAATGTATAGCTGGACAGAGCTCTGCGGTGTCCCTGTTTGGTCTTCATTTGTATTGTAGTTGTACAGAAAATGATGCGCTGTGTTTTTACACACCATGCGGAAATCACAGGCCAGTTTTATAGGCCTTGAACAAGGCCGCTGAATATGGATATTATATTTTAAAACCAGCAAAATCTTTTTAATATAATAGCTTGACACCTGAAAACCCTTTGACTGCAGTGGACATGATGATGAGTTTCTGTTTGATTCTGTATGTCTTAAAGTTGATCTAAAGAATATTCTATTAAAAATGTTTAATTTCTCTCTGGGCTCTTTGTGGTCATGTTCTACAAATTGCTGATCCTTGCTACAGTTTGGATTGACTGCAAACCAGCACTAGGGAATGAGAAGAAGGGTTTGAGGTTCCAGACTGACACTGGCGGGTGTCATGGGGGCAGGGTTGGGGGGTTCTAGAGTGACTGTAAACCAGCATTTGGGAGTAGAAATCAAGGGCAGCATGGGGGAGGGGGCTTGGGATGATCATAGACCAGCATGAGGTGGGGGCCTATTGGGAGCTCCTGGGTGACTTCGATCCCAAATCAGAGGAGTGGGAAGTGGGGTTCAGGGTTGACTGTGGGCCTGTACTGGGGTCAGGGTCAGATTATTCTGGATCATGCCAGACCAGCAGCAGCAAGTTGAAGGTTCCAGAGTGTGACTAAAAGTAATCATACTGGTTAGGGGATTCAGAGTGACTGTGGGAGCAGCAGCTGGAGTTCCAAGGCTTTGGCCTGCTGTCTGCCTAAAGCAGCTGTCAGTGCTACTACTGATAGTATAGTTATGCACCACACCAGCTCTGCTCTGTGATGTAGCTTTCCTAATGCAATAAATAATAAGCAATAAGAACTGTTAGGGTGTATGACGCATGGAACAGGGTTTGCCGATTAGGAGAACCATCAGGCCACCACTAATTTGCCTGGATGTTGCTGTGAAGGTGGGGCCCAGGTTATGCAGCCTTATCCCTTTCAGAGAGTACTGGACTCACCATCTTTTCCTGCCATGTGGCATGAATTTGGGGGGAGGAGCCCTCTGGGGTCCTGTCAACTTACACTTCGAATTTGACAGCAAGGGTCTTTGTATCACTGCACAAGTGGAATGTTATGAAAACTCTGGGGTTTTTTTTTGTTTGTTTGTTTGTTTTTTATCTTCTTTTTGGGGCTGGGCTCCCCTAGCCCTGCGAACGGGCTTGCCTGTCTATTGGTGGCCTGCCCCCTCATACTCGAGGAAGCCCCCCCCCCCAAAGTGGGGCCACCATAAGCAGAACTGTCATGGCCAGAGGGGACAGGCACCAGGAGTGGCTCATACATGGGGAGCTGGCATTTTTTCTGACATTGCTCCCTCCGGAGCAGAGTGCGTGCAGTGATGCAAGCCGAGGAGGAACCCGCAAGCTTCCGTGCACACTCCCCTCAGTGCATCTGCACTCGGCTCTCACATGGCGCCTTGCTCCCCAGCCTCCACCAGGGGGCAACCAGTCACCGGTGCTGCACATCCCCTCCCGGAGAAGGAGAGCAGACCTCCGGATACTCGATCCTTCCCCTCCCCTGCTGACCCCCGGCGGCCCATGCCCATTCCCGAATATGGGCCACCGGCGTGGTGCGAGGTTTGGCATCCAGCGCCTCAACCCTCAGCTCCACCTGGCCTGCCAGGTTTGTTTTTGTTTCTTTTTTACACACAGTAAAACAGATGAACAGAACTTTGTTCATCTCACAGAGCAAGCAGCAATACAGTATACGTGTTTAGAATAAGTTAATCAGTTTTAGTTGTGATATTGTGATAACAGCACCAGTCATAGAATATGTAGAAAATAACCAAAGTGTTAAAAACAAGCTGGTTCAGATATCTTGTTGTGTTGTGTTAGCCATTGGCGCAAGAGCAAAGCAAGTTCTTAAAGAGACCAACACCTCAAGAACTTTGAAAACATAATATTTGGACACAAAGCAGCTTATGTTTCTCATTAGCTCTGTATTTCTTATCTCCATAGTTTACTACTGAAGTCATTACTGTTACTGGGTTTGTGGGGAACATGGGGTTCAACATGGGAGGACGAGAGCTTTTTTGCCTCAGACAGACTACACCTGAACAAAGAGGGATCAGCAGTACTAAAGATTAAGTTAGAAGAGTTTATCAAAAAAAAGTATAATTTAAACTGAATTTCAAACGGGGGGGGGGTTAAGAAAAAGGCCACTCAGTGAGATAGGAGAGTTGGGAGGCTACCATTCTCCACCCCCCCCACCCAAGATGGAAATATAATGCAGGAGAAAAACAAAAACCAGGGAAGGTTGGTAAGGGAGGGCAGGGAGGGAGTACATGGTGGAAGGGATTATATGCAAACGCCAGGAGTTTGGGGAGCAAGATGGTAGACTTGGAGACTATCATAGCGGACGAGGGTCTTGACATAGTAGCAGTAAGTGAGACCTGGTGGACAGGGCATCATACCTGGGAGACAGTAGTTCCAGACATCAGGCTGTTTAGGAGGGACAGGAGAGGAAAGGGGGGCATTATACATCAGTCATGGGAATGACATATGGGAAGGGGGTTGGGGCAGCTGCAATCTAGATGACATTAGGGCAATGGAAAGGCAGAAGGAGGAAGGGGAGTCAGAGTTTCTGTGGGTCACACTAGATAAACTGACTGGAGAATCTTTGAGGTTGGGGTGGTATACAGACTTCCTATGCGTGGGGGGGGAAAGGGATAGGCAGCTGATGCAGGCATTTATATGGATGGCTCTCAACGGGGAGCTTCTGCTAGTGGGGGACCTAAACCTACCTGATGTAGACTGGGAGATACTGGCTGCAGTATTGGTTAGAAGTAGGGGGATCCTAGAGGAGCTACAGGGTGTATTCATACAACAGCTGGTTAGGGAGCCGACTAGGGGAGATAACTTGCTGGACGTGGTCCCCACAAATGTGGAAAGTGTAGAAGAGGTGGAGGTGGGTGATGGTCTTGGTACAAGTGAACACAGGACTGTAAGGTTCAAGGTAAGGATGGGGAGGGAGTCAAATCGGACCAACACAAGAGTTATGCACTTCAGGAGGACAGACTTTAATAAAATGAGGAGGATATTTAAGGAAGAAATGGCAGGAAAGGGAAATATAGGGGATGTGGAGGACTTATGGGAAACTATCAAAGGGGGAGCTACTAAAAGCCACTGAAATCTGCTTTAAGAGGGTGAGGAAGAATAAAAAAAGGAGGAGACCACTGGTTTACAAGGGAGGCGGCAAGAGTGGTCAGGGAAAGGAAGAGGGCTTTCAGAAAATATAAGATGTCACTAAGGAATGAGGATGGGGAGGCTTATAGGGAGAAGAGGAGATTAGCAAGGCAGAAGATAAGGAGGGCAAAAGCTGATAAGGAGAAGAAAATAGCAAGGCAGGCTAAAAGGGGAGATAAAACTTTTTAGGTATGTGGGAGAAAGAAGAAAGGCAAGGCAGGGGTTAGTACGATTGAGAGGGGAGGGTGGAATGAAACTGGAGGGGGACTTGGAGAAAGCAGAGTTGCTGAATAGATACTTCTGCTCAGCCTTCATGGAGGACAATGTGCGTAGGGGACCCGAGCTGAAGGGGAGGGGTAAGGAAGACAAGAAAAAATTACCTTAGTAATTATGTTTGTTCTATTGGAGTCTTGCTGTATTCTGACAAGTGCAGTTAGCCCCAGCCTTTAAACTTCCCCGGAGAACAAAGGGTTAACATTTCTGTGCAGAGCATAAAATGCTGAGCTTGAGCTCGATTGATGTCTCTGTCTGTTTCCCTTTGAACCCTAACCGTCAGATTCTTAAGAGCAACACTCTAATAGTATTCTATGTGGAAATTGTAAAACAAAATTTTTAATAGCCAACTGGCAACAAAAAGTTTTGTACTACCAAAAGAAGACTCAAGTCAGGAAACCCAAAACTCAAAACCCAAACAGGAATATAACAAAATAAACACCCATACAAGAAGAGGGTGTAAAAAAAGCACCCCTGAGGTGCAACACTGCACCTGCCCACCCACTTCCCAAAAACAGGTTCTGAGAGGGGAGGCAGGGAGGGAGGTCAGAATACAGCAAGACTCCAATAGAAGAAACATAATTACTAAGGTGAGTAATTTTTTCTTCCAAACAACGAAGTCTTGCTGTATTCTGTAGTCTGAACTACCAAGCAGTACCTCCATGGAGGAGGGACAGAACCTACTTTGGGAATAGGCTCTGAAGTACTGCTGTGCCAAACCGAGCATCACTCCAAGCCTGGATATCCAGAGAGTAATGCTTGGTAAAGGTATGGACTGCTTTCCAGGTGGCTGCTTGACAAATTTCTGAGAGAGGGATATCCCTGGCAGCAGCCAGGGAAGCAGCTGTACCTCTTGTGGAATGAGCCCTCAGGCCTGAGGGTGGAGTTTTTCCCAGTTTTTCATAGCAGAATTGTATACAAGACACTTTCCACTTGGCAATAGATCTTTTGGTGGCAGGTTTTCCCTTTCCTACTTCTCCATAAGTGAGGAACAACTGGAGGGAGTCCAACCTGTGACCCTTGGTACACTCTATGTAGTAACTAAGGGCTCTTTTAACATCTAAACCGTGTAGCCTCCTCTCTCCTGATGAAGAATGATCAGTGAAGAAAACAGAGACATAGACTGGTTTAAATGGAAGTCTGAAATGACTTTGGGCAAGAACCTTCTATTGGTTCTAAGGACCACTTTATCCCTGTGAAAGGAGATAAAATCAGGTTCCACTGACAGGGCTTGCAATTCACTGATACGCCTGGCAGAGGTAATGGCTACCAAGAACACAGTTTTCCAAGTCAAGTACTTTAGCTCTGCTGAGGACATAGGCTCAAAAGGGGGTTGCATAAGTTGAGCAATGCAAACATTCAAATCCCAGGCAGGGGCAGGGTCTCTAAAAGGAGGATTGGTGTGAAGCAATCCTTTAAAAAATTTACAGAACACAGGGTGAGAAGATAGTGAGGAAGACTTCCCCACAGAGAGAAACGCAGAAACAGCTGACAAGTGTACCTTAAGAGTAACTGGTCTGAGGCCTAGCCCATTAAGATGGACCATATAATCCAGAACAGTAGGCAATCCAGCAGTATCTGGAGAAATATGCTTCTTAGAACACCAAATGCTGAATCTCTTCCATTTGGGGGTTATAAGTCTTTCTGGTGGAGGGCTTTCGAGAAGTTTTGAGAATATCCAGAACCCCTTGGGAAAGATGCAGATCTGCAAACTCTAACTCTTCAAGAGCCCACCTTGGGATTGAGAGACTGGGGTGCCAAATCCTCCCCTGATAGGATGTTAACAGGTTGTAATTCTTGGGAAGAGACGGGAAGATGGACTGCTAGGGATAGCAACAGGGGGTATCAGGGTCGTCTGGCCCAATCAGGAGCAATCAGAATCACTTTGCAAGGTTGAGACCTTATTTTGACTAAAACGTTGAACAGGAGTGGGAAGGGGGAGGGAAGGCATACAGAAACTTCCCTTCCAGAATCTGGGCATCCTGGGGGACTAAGCCCAAGACTGGAGGTCTGCAATAAAAGAGAGGGAGTTGCTGATTGTCTGTAGCTGCAAAGAGATCTATCTCTGGAGTGCCCCACCTTGAAAAAATCACTTTCAGCACTTGAGGGTCCAGGGACCAGTCGTGATGGCCCTGAGAGATCCTGCTCAGTGCATCTGCTAGCACATTGTCCTTCCCTGGAAGGTGAACTGCTACCAGAGAGGTTTGCAGGGAATAAGCCAGGGACCACAACTTCATGGTTGCCATGCACAAGGCCGTGGACTGAGTGCCTCCCTGCTTGTTGATGTACCACATGGTGGTGGTGGTGTCTGTTCTGACCTGAACCACCTTGTTTTGTACTGATTGAGAGAAAGTTTTCAGGGCCAGAAAAACTGCCCTGAGCTCTAGGAGATTGATATGGAGAAGGGGTTCTTGGAGGGACCATAGCCTCTGGGCAGTGAGGGCCCCCAGATGGGCTCCCCAGCCCAGAAGAGAAGCATCCATGGTAAGGACCACTGAACAAGGCCGAGTGGCAAAAGGAACACCTTGTCTTAAATTGTCCTGATCCTGCCACCATTGGAGGGCTTGGATCAAGGTCGGAGTCACTGGAATCAGTTTTGTAAGGGAATCTTTCCTCTGAGACCAAAAAGCTCTCAGATGGAACTGAATATCCCTCATCTTATCTGTGTCAATCTTCACCATTCATCACAGATGGGTTCTGGCCAGGAATCAGGACCTTGAGAACCTTTTTTTTTTTTTAAAAGGATGGGCGGTCGGCCAGCATCGGCTCCTCGAGGCGGCATGCTACCGTGGGCGCCGAGGATTAGCCGTTGATGCTGTCGACTCACTGCCTACCAGTTCTTCGCTCCCCGCCATCGAGGTTGCCTCGTGGGAAGCCAGCTGAAGAAATTTTCAAACTTTTAGGCCTTAGCCTTTTGTCATCGACAGTCCATCGGTTCCTGCTAGTTCTAGTCTGCCCTACTCGACGTCGCTGGTAAGATCTTTCCATTTATTTTACAGTATAAGCGACGTCGAGTCTGTTTTTGGCATTTTTTTCCGTAGGTCATCGCGCAGTCGGGCAAGAAGTCGCCTAAGGTGGGCGGCGCCCTCTATGCGCGGAAGCCCATGCGGCGCAAGTACTCTGTTACCGACCAGCATGACTGAGTCTCTCGTGTCTTGGCCCACTTCACGACATGGATTCGTGCGATGCCTGCTTCTCCATGGACCGCCGCATCCTCGAACAGCACGCGTTTAAAGTAGGGCGAGCTCCGCCGACTTCCGGGGGTAGGATTCGCACTCGTCAGGCCAAGCCGCGCTCTCTCTGCCTTTCCTCCAGGTCCCTTCCCGGTTCTATACGGACCGAGGAGGAGGAAGCCTCGTCCTCTTGTAGCCTAGCCTTGGCCGAGGCTCCTTCCGCGGCGCAGGAGGCCCATCCCGCTTCCTCCCGGGAGCAGGCGGGAGGCGCCGTTATGGCAATCACCCCTTCAGGGGTGAAGGCTCCCACGGTGTCGCTCCCACGGTCCGGAAGGTCCGGGTCGACTCCGTCGCTCTATGCCGTTGGGGCCTTCGGCGCCGTTCGCGGTGCCATGGGCCCTGTCGGCGCCGATGGCAGCTCCGACTCATCTCTCAATGCCGTGGGCCTTGTCGGTGCCATTTGCGGTGCCGACCCTGCTCGCAGCACCGTGACCCTGGAATCGGCGTTGCCTTTCGCCATGTCTCGCCTCGGTGCTGAGGTTGAGCACGGCGCCATGGGGCCTTCAGAGTCGTCCGTCGGTGCCGTCCTCGGTGCCATTGGTGCTCTCGGTGCCGCTCGCGGCACCAGGGGGTCTGGCGGTGCCATGTTCGGCACCGAGTCCGCCCTCAGAGTCGTCGGCGCCGCTTCGGTCCTCGGTGCCGCTTGTGGCGCCAAGGGGCCTGGCGGCGTTGTCGGCGCCGAGGCTGTTGCTGGGGCTTCTGTCAGCACCATCTCTGTTCCTGGTACCGCCCCTGGTGCCAGTGGGCTTGATGGTGCCGCAGCTGGCCCTAGTTCAGGACCTTTGGCCCGTGCTGCCCTGCTGCCTTCTGCCAGCACCGCTTGCGGGGCTGTGGAGGGTGCAGGTGCCGCCTTGGCCACTGCTTTGACTTCTGGGCCCTTTGGAAGAGTAGCCCCGCCCCTCCCACTGCTTTGGCTTAGAGCTCAGACGCTACCTCTTCGGAGTCGGGCTCGGAGTCGAACAGGCAGTCACACCCTTTGGGGTTGTCTGCAGAGGAGGATGAGCCGGTGGTCTCCACGACGGGTCTCAGTCAGCCCCCTACTGAGGTGCGTCTGGTTCCCCCCCCCGAGGTTAGGGTCAGTGGTACTGACCAGCAGGCTGTGGTATGTGCCACCATTGCCATGCAACGTGGCCTTGGGGGGTTCCTTGACCCCTCGGCTGTGGTACCCCCTCCGGTGGTGTGTCTCAATCGCCCAACTTTGGGGCCTATTGGGAAGCCCATGGGAGGGGAGGGTGCTGCTCCCTGGGTCTCCCCTTCGGGGGCAGCCCAGAGTTGCCAGCTGCCTAGGCTGGCCCTTTCGAGGACTAGGACTCTCTCGGACTCTGATGGGTCGAGGGGTGTGGGGTCTTCACGTTGACCTTTCTCTAGGACCCACCCGGGCTCTGGACGAAGCTGAAGTGCAGACTTCTGCCCTTCCCCTTCTGGTTCCTTCAGGGGATCCCATTCTTTGGAGGCAGGGGACCGTCCTTCTGGATCTATACGACCCCGGTCGCCTCACTTGGGGGATTCTTCTGGGCGCAGCCTAGGCAGTACCAATGTGGTTGTACAGCTGTCGTCTTTGGAGTCTTCCAGGACACCCTCCGTGGGGGTCCATGGTCTGCTCCCTAGCCCTGGCAAAGGTCAGCCGACTTCCTCTCTCGGCTCTGCCCCCTCCCCTCTGCTGCCTTCTCCAGCGTTCCCAGGTATTCTTGGTCCTAGCGGCCCTCTCACCTGAGAACAGTTCAGAGCAGTGGCTGCTCAGTTCCCTGCCTACATTAGGGCCATGGACAGCCAGGTTTTTCAACCTACCCCCGAGCAGCCACTCTCAGAGCGCATGGTGACCTACAGCTCCTCATCCCCCTCTTCAGGGGGAGAGGAACCGTCTGTCCATATCTCTCCTGCCGCTGATCTCTCTTGAGTATCAGCGTTTCCTCGTGAGGATGCTGGAGTACCTTCACCTCTGTCCCCCCTGTCCATGAGCAATCCTGAGCATGCGGCGCACGCCTTTCTAGGCGATTTCGGTGCGGCCACCCTTGTGGTGCCGCCCTGGCCTACTCCCTTTCGGGAGGTGTCCATGCGTTTCTGGCAGAGGCCCTTCTCTGGAGTTCCTGCCACTAGGGACCTCAGCCAGAGGTATTGCGCTCCCCCAGAGTCTCCAGGTTCTATGTCTCATCCACAGTCTGGATTGACGCACCTGGACATTCCTGATGGGCTTCACGCCCTCCACCATGACCGGCCCCCAGATCAGGACTCTTCAGATTTTGATTTCTGGGGGAGGAGGACTTTCTACTCGGCACGGTTGCTTCTCTCCATCTCCGCTCATCAGGCCCACTATGCAGCCTACAACAGGTTCTTGTGGTCAGCGCTGGGTCAGATCCTAGCTGTTTTGCCTGACTTGGAGCAAACCAGGCAAGCCATCGCGTACTCTGCACATGGCCTGGAGCTAGCAAGGCACCAAGCAAGGGCATCTTACGACGCCAGTGAGGTAGCTACCAGGGTAGTAGGGACAGCGATCTGCACCAGGAGATCGGCGTGGCTTCGTCTTTCCCGGTTGTCACCCTTGGCCCGGCGTAGGGTGATTTGCTCTGCTCACCAGGGAACCTATCTCTTTTCCCGTAGGGCGAGACGATGTTTGTTGGGGCAAATTCCTTACCCCTCTGGGGAGACCCCGTCTCGCTCTCCCCACTCTCGGGCCTCCTCAGGCCCAGAAGGTTCCCCCTCTTAGTGTGTCACCCACTGAGGGCTAAGGGACACTATCCCTTAGGGTACAATTAATCAACCCCCTTCGGGGGGCTTGGTACTCACCCATCTGTGATGAATGGTGAAGATTGACACAGATAAGATATAGAAATTACATACCTACCGTAATTATGATCTTTCTGTGTATCTTCACCATTCATCACATCTCGCCATCCCCCTGGGGCTCCAGTCTCTGGATCCTCCTCCCTCTGTGCCTACCCCTCTTTTTGAGCGGGGTAAAGTTGGGACACACAGGGGGGTAGTTTTCTTCCCCAAGGGGTACAGTTCGAGTGGCACTTCTTCTCTACTACTTATCTTCACCCCTACGGGGTGAGAACTGGTGGTTGCCCTCCTTCTGTTATCCATCTATTTAAGAAAAATAAATAAATAACTCCCTTTTTTTCACCAAATCTCTTTACAGAGAGAGTACTGAGTTCCTGTACCCTGTCCTTCTCCAGAATAGCCGACTCTGCTTTTGGGGTATTGCCAGTTATTCTGTGCCTTGAATTCTGGCAAATGAGCTTTGCCACTCCTTGCAGTTCCTATACAGTCTGGTGATGGACAAGGGTCCTGGATCCTTGTTACCTCTCACTCTCTCCTAAATTCTCTCTCTCCCCCCCTTCCTCCTTTTACAGAGATTGGGGCCCCTACCCAATCCCCTTAGTCTTACTTCCTCTATGCTGTCCTCTCAGTCGTTATTTCTACTTTTAGTTCAGTTTCCTCTTCCTTTTTCTGTCCCTTGGACTCTCTTGTCCCACCCGCCATCCCTTCCTCTTACCTCCCCGGCGACTCAGAACTGGTAGGCAGGCGGAGTCGACACAACAACGGCTAATCCTCGAGCTCCCGTGAGTCAATCGGCCTCGAGGGCGGCGCTGAGGCTGCGTCGACTCCGCCTATCCTTAAAAAAAAAAAAAAAGGCTCCCGCGGGGTCCTGATCTCCGGCCAGTACCCATCTGTGATGAATGGTGAAGATACACAGAAAGATCATAATTACAGTAGGTACGTAATTTCTATATCTGGAATCTTGCCCCTTGGACCACTGCTGTTGAAGCTGCCATGTGGCCCAAGAGCTGGAGGAAATGCCTTGCTGGTCGAGATACCTGAAGGAAGAGGCTAGTTCCATAACAGCCCTTGCCCTTTCTAGAGGGAGAAAGGCTCTTGCTCTGACTGTGTCCAGTTCTGCCCCATAAAGGTAAGAAGCTATACTGGTTCGAGAACTGACTTGGGAAGGTTGAGAAAAAAACCTAGAGAAGTGAGCACTTGCTGGGTCACTTGCAAGTGAGACTTGACTTGGTCTGGAGACTGACCCACTATTAGGCAATCGTCCAGATGTGGAAAAATGGAAATCTTTTGCCTTCTTAGAAAGGCAACTACTACTGCCAGGCACTTTGTGAAAACCCTTGGGGCTGAGGTTAGGCCAAAGGGTATTGCTCTGAACTGATAGTGGCCTGAGGGCAACTTGAACCTGAGGTACTTTCTGTGGGAGCAGCAGATGGGAATATGAAAGTAGGCATCTTTGAAGTCCAGGGAGGCTAACCAGTCTCCTGGCCTTACAGAGGGAAGGATTATTCCCAGAGTTACCATCTTGAACTTTGGTTTTAAAAGATGTTTGTTTAGATATCTTAGGTCTAGGATGGGTCACCACTCCCATGTCTTTTTTGGGATCTGGAAGTACCTGGAGTACAGCCCTTTGCTTCAGTGTAGGGCAGGTACTCTCTCTATGGCTCTTAAGGCCAGAAGAGAAGAAACCTCTGCCTCTAAGGCAAGGGTTTCCGAGAGATTTGCAGGTGGAAAAGATCTGGCTCTCATCTTTGGAAATTTCTTGAAGCTGAGAACCAGTCCCTGGCTTACCACTTCCAGGACCCACTTGTCTGATGTAATAGACATCCAGTCTTGGACAAAGTAAGCCAGCCTGCCCCCTACTGGAATAGGAGAGTTGACCTGGGCAGGCCCATCAGGGTGTCTGCTTGGCAGGGGCTTTAGGCTGAGGAGTGGATGCAGCCCTGCTCATCCCCCTTCTGCCTCTCCCTCTGAAGAACCCCCTCTGTGAAAAGGAAGAAGAGGCCTGTGCTTGGTAAAAAGGCCTGCCCCCTGCCCCTAGACTGCTGCCTTTGAGGAGTTGCCTGCCTCTCTTTGGCCTGAGCACTCCTGTATGTGGTACTGTACTCGTCCATTTTCTTAATGTAATTCTCTGTCTGCTCCCTAAACAGAGAATTACCCACCACAGGAAAATCCATGGCTTTAGCCTGGGTATCCTGTGAGAGGCTAGTACATCTGAGCCAAGCCATTCTCAGAGCCACAGATGTAGCCATGACTCTTGATGACACATCATTAGAGTCTACAGCAGCATGAAACTGAACTTTAGATGCCTCAATCCCATCTGCAGCCACCGCCTCCAGCTCCTTGGCTAGCTGGGGGGAGGCCTGTTTAACCAGTGCCAGTACAGTGTCCCACCTGGACTTCTGGTACCTGGCTGTATAGGCCATATAATTTGCCTGTCTGAGTCCCAGGGAAGATGCCATGTACAGCTTTTTTGCCATGGCATCAACCTTCCTAGAGTCTTTGGGGGGTGTGAAGCCAAGGGAATGCTTGCCTTATCACGGGCAGCAGCCTGCACAACCCCAACATGGCTGCATTGGTGAGATAAAATCTCTGTTTCTGAGCCTGAGAGTGTATACCTCTTGTCCATTCTTCTGTCCATAGGAGGTATAGAATTGGGAGACTTCAGAATTTTTTGTGTCTGTTTCCCAAAAGATTTGTGAAGGGGAATAGACAGTCTCCTGAACTCTGGGATGTCCATCATTTCTACATAATCAGGCTCCTCCTGATCCTCCATTGCCTCTTCCATAGGAAGTTGGAGGGTCTCAGCCACCTTTCTGTAGAACATAAAGTGGGAAGGGGATTCAGAAAGCCTAGGAGGGGATACACCTGAAGGTCTGTCTGGAGAGATGTCCAGTTCCACAGGCACAACTAGACTTTCACCATCACCATCATCAAATTCCCCTTCCTCCTCAAACTCCAGTTCATAAAATTCTTCCAAAGTATAATCGTGAACCGGGGGAACCGACCAAACCGAGCCCCTGCCAAAAGGTGCCAGATCAGTCGGAACCGGGCAAAGTGATTCCACAATCCGAATCGCTCTGGCTATTTCTTCGGCGGTCAGAACATGGACTTCTGGATTGAACCGGACGATTTTTCATTGCACTTTCTTTTTGTCGGAACCGACCCCTTGGGATCAGCTCTCCTTTTGCCCGAAGTATCGCCCTGGTCAGAGGGCACTCCTTCTGGTTCGGTCGGAACCGAACCGGGCTGGCCATCTGGGTCAGCGGACTTCTTGGCCTCCTTTTCCCTCAGTCTACCTAATCTCTTTTCCAGGGTAGATTTGGGAAAATTCTTGCAAATTTGGCAATCTGAATCGAGGTGGTCAAACCCCAGACAATAAACACAGGTTGTGTGGGGATCGGCCTTAGCAAAGACCTCTCCACACTCACTGCAGTGGCGAAACCCAGCAGGCCTGGTTTTTTTCTTGGGTTTCTCAAACATGGCCAACCTAACCAAATTTACCCTTTATTCGGCAACCGCCAGACAAGACTCCCTTATCGGTTCCTAACCATGTCACGGGTCTTGGAAAAACCATTTCAAAACACGTTTTTTTTAGAACCAATAAGAACCGGTAACCACACACTAAAATTTACACAAGAATTAAACAAATGATCAGCTCGGCCGAACCGATCCACACTTTTTACAAGTTCCACACAGAAACACAGTACAAAACTGTCTAGTACTCACGATACCACAGACAGAGACTGAACCGAGTTATGCGGGAAACCGACGAAAAAATGACAAACCGACTTTTGAACCGAGCTGCAGGAGAAATCTCCGGAGCGACTGTTCAGTGAGGCGGAGTAGAGAATCTGATGGTTAGCGTTCAACGGGAAACAGACAGAGACATCAACGGAGCTCAAGCTCAAGTTGTTTGAAAAAGGTGGATCCTAGAATATTCAACATTGACAGGGTTAAGGAGGAACTAGGTAGGTTAAAAGTTGACAAAGCAATGGGGCCAGACGGCTTGCACCCACGGGCACTCCGGGAACTGGGGAAGAGCTAGCTGCCCCACTGACGAGACTGTTTAACTTGTCCCTGGATACAGGATAGGTGCCAAGGGACTGGAGGAGGGCGGATGTGGTGCCGCTGCACAGGGGGGCAGTAAAGAGATAGCAGAGAATTATTGACTGATCAGCCTAACCTCGGTGGTGGGTAAGGTGATGGAGGCACTAATTAAGGAAAGGGTGGTGGACTATAGTGGCCTGCAGGATGATAGCATGGCTTCACTAAGGGGAGGTTATGTCAAATCTGATAGAATTATTCAGTTGCGTGATGCAGGTGGTTGACCAGGGAGGGGCAGTGGTTTAGCCTATCTGGACTTCAGTAAGGCCTTTGACACCATCCCTCACAGAAGGCTAATAAATAAGCAGGAAAGCTTAGGGGGAGGACAGAAAATTACTAGGTGGGTGGAAAACTGGTTGGTGGGCAGAAGCGAGAGAGTAGTAGTAAATGGGGTACACTCTAGAGTGTGGGGGGGGGTGACGACTGCAGTGCCCCAGGGGTTAGTACTGGGACCTTTCCTTTTCAATATCTACATCAGTGATATAGCGGACGGGCTAGAGGGAAGGGTGTGCCTATTTGCAGATGATAGAAGATCTGCAATAGGGTGGACACCCCATGGGAGGTGGAAGCCATGAGGAGTGACCTGAAGATTCCGGAGGGGTGGTCAGAAACTTGGCAACTAAAATTCAGTGCAAAGAAGTGTGTGATGATGCACTTGGGGCACAAAAACCCGCAAGCAGCTTACACTCTTGGGGAAGGGGGTGGAAATCAAAAACACCAAGCAGGAAAGGGATTTGGGGATTATAATATCAAGCAACCTTTAAGTAGGTAGCCAATGTAGCAAAGCTGTGGGGAAGGCAAATCGAATGTTGGCATGCATTGGGGGGGCACAACGAACAGAAGAAGGGAGGTTCTGATGCCTCTTTACAAAGTCATGTGAGGCCACACCTAGAGTACGGGGTCCAGTTGTGGAGACCGCATCTACAAAGGGACATAGATGGGATTGAGAGAATTCAGAGAAGGGCAACCACGTTGGTGTACGGTATGCAGGGGAAGCCATACAAGCAAAGGTATAGGGAATTGGATCTGTGCCCACTGGAGACCAGAAGGAAGGGGGGTATGATTTAAACTTTTAAGTACTTAGAGTATCAATAAGGTGAAGGAGGGGAGCTTGCTCAAAAGAAAGGTATCTAAAACTAGAGGGCATAGCCTAAGATTGGAGGGAGGAAAATTTAGAGGAAATGTGAGAGGGCGATTCTTCACAGAGAGGGTAGTGGAGGCCTGGAACAAACTACCAGAGGAGGTGGTGGGGGCTGAAATGGTGGAGGGATTCAAGAGTGCATAAGACAGACATAT
Source organism: Neoceratodus forsteri (assembly GCA_016271365.2). Classification (NCBI taxonomy): domain Eukaryota; kingdom Metazoa; phylum Chordata; order Ceratodontiformes; family Ceratodontidae; genus Neoceratodus; species Neoceratodus forsteri. Next base: position 1,008,603,588 of record CM028130.1, on the reverse strand, counting down.
GGGGCTGGTTGGGGGGAAGGGGAGAGTCCCTGAAATTGGTGATGAGTAGGGGGGAAAGGGGCAGACTTGATGGGCCATTTGGGTCCTTTTCTGCCAACAAATTTTCTATGAGTCATATGCATAAAAACAGGACAGCTGTTCCTAGCGGGTTCATCATCTTCCCAACCTAATGTAATAATACTCTGCTTGTGACATCACAGTTACACCCATGGCAACAGACTGTGATGTCACAACAGAGCATTATAATTTCAAGTAGGAAATAAGCTATAGAGACAGATGGACTATAAGGGATAATGATCTTGATTTTGTGGGCATTTCTTTAGTAATAAGAGGAAAATCTGTAGAAAATGCATGGAATACAAGCTGAATTGTGGCTAAATATTATGTTTCAAGGGATGTGGATATGTTGTTCTATCCACGTTTTCTGGCAGTTGCCTTTCCCTTTAAGACTTGCCGGAAACGTCTTCAAGCTGGCTCCTCCCACCCATCCGAGTGGTAACTCCCTTGACTCTGCCCCATGACGCCAGATCTTCCTTTCTGCTAGAAGAAGCAGGTTCCCTCCTTACCGCTTCCATGTTGAGTAGGCCCTGGTGCTTAAATCTTTGGATTTACTTCCAAAACTTAAACTCATTCGAGTTTCATCTTCAGCTCAATCTTCGATTGTGACTGCGATGGAGGATAAATCCTTGCCTGGATTTTGCCAGTGCCCATGTGGGCAGAAGATGTCGCATACCAAGACGTTGGTGTCTTCAACCGGACATTCTTTGCCTTGCTCATTGGGAAACTTTCTACCTAAAAGACTCACTGTTTTGCTGGGATGGACTCCATCTCAGTCATAGGGGTAGTTCTCTCTTGGGTAAAAGCATCACAACAGCCATCAATAAACTTTTAAACTAAAAACCCGGGGGTGAGAACAGAGAGAAAAGATCCTGTTCTCTAAAGAGACCTATTACTGATTTTACTGAGTGTGAGGTACTTAGTCTAAATGCTAGATCCTTAAACCAGGTTAAGATGGCTGAACTGGAGGCTATGTGCCGTTTGAATAAATACAGAATCATTTCTATTACTGAAACTTGGTGGGATCCCGATACTACTTGGACCCAGCATATTCCTGGGTATAAACTATATCATAAGGATCGTCAAGGCCAATTGGGGGCCGGGGTTTGCCTCTATGTAAGGGATGACATCGTTTCATTCCAACTTCCCATTACCAGTAATATTGAAACTATCTGGGTAAATATCAAGTTTAAGGGGTACCCACAACTGCTGGTAGGGACATGTTATAGGCCCCCATCATCCAATATAGAATATTCTATGTGCCTTCACAAGGAGATCTTAGATATGGCGTCTAAAGGAAATATCCTTATACTGGGTGACTTTAATATGCCTACTATAAACTGGAATTCCTTAACTGGTAGTGCGCAGGCCGAGAAAGACCTAATAGCACTCATAGTTGATATGGGACTTGAACAAATTATTACAGAACCTACGAGGAGTTAATATTCTGGACTTAGTCATTACTAATATAGGGAGTCTAATATCCAAGATTTTAGTCGGTGCCCCATTAGGATCAAGTGATCATTATTCTATTTCTTTTTCACTGTAATTCTGTCAATATATCTCCAACTTTACAGAATTTAAGAATTATAATATTACCAACTTTAACGCTATCAACGATCAAATAAATTCAATTTCCTAGGACGCAATACTATCTCCTCTCTCATTGGAAGAATCCTGGGGTCATTTTAAGTCTTCATTTATTATTTAGAAGATTTACACGTTCCTACTACAAAAAAGTATAATAAAAAGGGGAAAATACCCTTGTGGTTTAATAAAACTATCAAAGTCCTAATTAAGGATAAACAGAGGCTTTTTTCACATGTTAAGAACAGCGAAGGAGACACTAAAGAATTATTCATTCAATATAGGAAAACTTTAAAATTATTAAAGTAAGCCATTTTACAATCTAAAAAAAACTTGAGTTTTGTTTGGCCCATACTAAAGACAGCTATAAATCATTATTTTCGTATCTTAACAATAAAAAAATGAATAATAGGTATATGGGGCCCTTATGTGTAAATGACACAATTATATCTACGGATAGGGACATAGCTGACACAGTTAATAAGCAATTCTGTTCCGTTTTTACTAAGAAAGAAGTTCCTAAATTTTTTAGGCAATTAAATAATGATACTCCCTCTTAAACTATTACTGAAGACGATACACTAAAAGCAATTTTGTCCCTAAAACTTAATTCTAGTCCAGGACCTGATAACATCAATCCCAGATTCTTAATTGAGACAGCTGCTGCGATTACTAAACCCCTTTCAATTATTTTTAACAAATCCTTATGTGAAGGAGTCATTCCTCAGGATTGGACAGTGGCTACAGTAATCCCAATCTTTAAGAAGGGTAACCACTCCAAGCCAGAAAATTATCAACCTATAAGTTTAACATCTGTTATAAGTAAGATCATGGAGAAAATTATTAAGGAATGGTTAGATTATGAATCTACCCTGGGTAATATAACTGATATTACACAACATGGCTTTAGACAGGGATATTCCTGTACTACTAATTTGATCTCTTTTTATAATCATGTCAGTATGGGTTTGGATAGTGGTATTCCTATGGATGTAATACTTCTTGATTACAGTAGAGCATTTGATAAAGTTCCTCATGATATCCTGTTGACAAAATGGAAAAAATGGGTTTTTCTCACTATATTGTCAAATGAGTGTCAGGTTGGTTGAATAAAAGACATCAGCAAGTTAGAATAAACAGCACGCTTTCTCAGGCGTTGAGCATGACCAGCGGAGTCCCTCAGGGATCTGTGCTGGGACCAACCGTATTTAACATCTTTATCAGTGATCTGCAGGTCGGCCCTGATAATGTTATCTCGAAATTTGCTGATGACACCAAGCTGGGTGGCTCTGTTCTTACATTACTAAATAGAGAATCTATGAGAAATAATTTAAAATCTATTGAAGAATGGGCAGTTTTAAATAAGATGACACTCAATTCAGATAAATGCCATGTTGTACATTTTGGCAAGAACAATCCCAAGCAGACTTATGTGTTAAATAATGTCCCCCTTCATGTGTCACCGTTAGAGCGAGATCTTGGGGTAATTATTAATAATAAACTATCTTCCAATGATCATTGTACGATGATAGCTAGGAAAGCTAACGCCTTGCTTACTCGGATTCAACGCTCATTTGTATCAAGGAACCAAGAATGTGTTATTCCCTTGTACAGAGCTTTTGTTAGGCCCCATCTGGACTATGGATCTCCCTGCTGGAAGCCTTACTTAAAGCAGGATATTGACAGAGTGGAGAGGGTGCAGAGGAGAGCTACAAAAATGGTCCCATATCTATCTAAATTGGACTATAGGGGAAGATTAAAGGTTACTGGGTTACACTCACTCTGTACAAGACGTACTAGAGGAGATCTTCTCCTCTTATATAAAATCCAGAATTCTCAGGAGCTAATGCATTACTGTGGCTTACATTTTTCTACTAGTTGGACCTCTGCTCAGTACCATAATAAACAAATTTTTGTTTCAAAAACTAAAACAACAAAAAGGTTAAATTACTTCGCTGTACGAACACCCAGAATGTGGAATCTTCTTCCTCAACATTTAGTAGATAGCCGTTCTAATATAATCTTTAAGAAAGGGTTGGATTGTTGGCTGGAGTGTAATAACCTCAAGGAATAATTATCTCACTATGGTGGTGGGGAACAATCTCGATGGGCAATAGCCTCCTTTTGTCCCTTGAAACCAAGTAAACCAACCCCCACGCTTCGCTCGTCTCCTGTCTTGGCCACGATCACGATACTCAGGCCTGCGACTTTTGTAAGTCATTTCACCCGAGAGTCCTGGAGGACTGTGCTGCCTGCCTTAAGTTGGGCTGCCCGGAGAAAAGTTATTTGCCAGTCAAATCTAAGGATGCCCGTTGGGTGGTCTCTGTGGCTGTGGGGTTCGCCAAGCAATTGGAGCAACTCAAGGCCTTTGAGAAGGAGGTGGCTCAGGCAGCCGCTCAGTCCTCTTCTGCCTCGGCTTTCGTTCCACTCCAACTTGGCTCTACTTATTCGGCCTCCTTCAAGGAGCTGTGCCAGTCTCTCCTGACCAAGGGAGAGGGCCCTTCGGGTTCGCACGGCTCTCATTCTCACAAAAAGGCGTCCAAGAAAGATAAAGAGAAGACTCGTTGATGATGCTGGGACCAGGAGCATTCCCTCTCTCAGGAATCTTCAGTTTTGACTACAGTCGAGACCGCGGCCATGGCCAATGGCATCACAGAAACCCCGTCAGGCCAGTCAGCTGAGACGCCAGCCTGCACTGTGGCCGAGATTTTTCTTGACCCTGTCGACTGGTTGTCATCTGAAGAGGCTGACAGCTCTCTTTTCAGGACCCCAGTCCGGCCAGTGACTACTGAAGGGGCGGCCCAACCAGCTGAGTTAGCCCCTTCAGTCACCGACCTAGACCAGGAGGAGCCATGGGTCTCCTCGGCTACCTCTGAGGCCCCCAGTCAGCACTACTGACAGCTGAGATTGAGGTTTCAGTCATCTACATCCTCTGGATCGAGCAGGTCCCACCGACATCAGCAGTCTCACTCTCGGCACCATGGGAAGTGGCACCGCCACTACTTGTCTTCATCCTCCTCCTCAGGTGAGGAGAGGCTTTGGCGCAAGTTGCGTCAATACTACGAAGATGTTATGTGGCAACAGTAAGTGCTGACTGGGCCGAAGCCGACACCAGCTACCAACTCATCACTTGGCTGTCTCCCCAAAAGGCCGACACCCCCAGTGGGGCTGGCTGACACCGATCTTCCTGGACATAAAGTCTCCACCACTTATTCACACTGATGGGATCTATGCCGGAGGCGCTAGGACCCAGCGGGAGCAAACTTTTTGCAAGAGGGACAGTGCCAGAGATGGAGTTGCGAGGAAGCGGCACTACGAGCCCAGGCTCATGCGGTGAAGACTGTCTCGGCGTTGATCCTCCAACCACCTCAGTTACTTTTTTCCTGCCGTCGAGTGCGCTTCAGTGATGACGTTGCTTGCCCACCAGGAGTCAAACTTCAAACTAGCAGCATAGTTTTCAGTTTATTGTTTTGTAATGTATCTTTGAAAGTACCAAGTAGATTTTAATTAAATTTATTGATTAATAAAGAAGTCTTCAGCCCTCCATTGATGGAGTCAACCATAAGTGGGACAGGTGACGGCAGGGAGAGTTTGTTTGAAAGCTTCAGTCAACTGGGCTGGGTCCGGTCCGCTGCCCTCCCCAGAGGGTGGGTCTGACAACAGATGGTCCAGTGCTCAGGGAGATGGGCGGTCCTCCCAAAAACATAAAAGGAAATGGTCCCATTCTCGGCACCGTTCGGCCTCGAGTTCTTCTTCAGCACACAAGTTGAGAAAGAGAAGGCATCACTCAAAGTCACCTTCTGGTATGTCTGCTCGTCAACGGTCGGTCATTGGGGCTAGGCATCGGTCTTCTCCCCTCTCAGAGTTGCCAGTTTCTGGCTCCGGTGCCCGACCTTTTCAACATCGGAGCCCGTCCCCGCCTATTGGACGGGCCTCCGATGAGCAGTTTCACCAGTGGGCTTCTCTTATGGAGCAATGGGCTCAGAGGTTGGTCCAGCTGCCTGACCCGGTCACTCTGGGGCCTTCGGGCCACTCGAGAGACCGTGTAGGGCGGTTGGACCTTCCTAGTCGCGTGGCACCTTCTTCGGTGCCGTCGACTCCATGCTCAGGTGTTTGCCCCCCTCACATGGTTGCGGTGCAGGGGCCCACACCGATGCCTCTGTCTCCTGTTAATTTTCCTCCTTTTCCTTCAAATTGCAGTTTTTGGAACCTTGGGACATTCTTGGAGCCATCCGCAGCACCGTGGGCTCTGTCGACACAGTTCATGGTGCTGGGGGCTCTGTCGGCACCGTCCGCAGTGCTGGGGGCTCTGTCGGTGCCGTGTGCTGGGCTTTTTCCGATGGCGCTGACTTCCTTGGGTTTTGGCGCCGTGTTCTTCATCGGCACCAATGCTTGGTGTGGCACTGTCCAGCCTCTAGGGCTTTTCGACTCCGATTCTTTCCTCTTCTAATTTCCATTCTGATTTTCACTCGCTTACTATCCATACAGTCCCCCTTGGACTGTCAGCAGATGATTTTGAGCCTAACCCAGATCTTCGTTTGGGTGATAATGTTGAAGAAGCAGGAGTTAATTCTGCTGCAGAGCCTGTGGTCAAAGACCTTTCCTTTAAGTTTCTGCTGAAAAATTTTAATTCCACTCTTTCTCTACAGACTACAGAAATCAATCCTGGGAAACTTTTAAGACTCCAATACCTACATGTCCCAGAGATCCCTATGGATTTAACTCCTCCGGTACAACCATCTTTTGAGACTCTTTCTCAGATGGTATGAAACAATCCTGCTCTCATCTCTGCCATGGCTAAGTCCATAGATAAGAAGTATGCAGCTCCCAAGGATCGACCCATGTTGGCCTCACAAGCTTTTGCTGATCCCATTGTAGTCATAGCAGAGAATGACAAGGCCGTCCTCCCTCAGGCTTCCTCAGCCCCAGCCTATCAATAAAGAATCTCGTAAGATAGACACTTTAGGTAAGAGAGTCTTTGCTGCCTCCACCCTGGGTATGCGTATTGCCAGCTACCAGGGCTATTTTTCTCAATATGAATATGTCCTTTGGCATTTGCTCAAGCAAATGGTAGAAGCTCTGTCTGAGTCGGAAACTAATTCAAATCTATTTCACACCATAACCAGGGTCATCGAGTCCAATAACCAACAGGTTAAAGCTGCAATGGATGCTTTCGATACTGCTTCTCGAACAGTGGCGGCAGGCATTTGTACCCGTCGCCACTCCTGGCCATGTACTGCGGGTTTCATGAATGATGTCCAGCAGCAGGTCATGGCCTAACCCTTTGACGGTATGTATCTGTTCAGACCCCAGGTGGAACAAGCTCTGGAGGCCACACAGAAAACTAGGTTAGCCATTAAGATAGCTCAACCCACACCTGCCCCCTCTCGGGTGGGGGTGCCAATAAATGTTAATTTCATAACCATCAGTCCTTTTGGGGTAAAGGTGGGGGGGGGGCTTTAACAAAAGCCACATCTCACAGCCACAAAAGAAAACGCAACAGATGGCACAAGCCCCCAAAGCGTCCAGTGCCACCTTCTGCGTTCTCGGCCCAGGTCAACCTCAACTGCCCAAGGGGGACTCTTCCTCAGCAGTGGGAGGATGTCTGACTCAGTTCTACGACTGATGGAAGACTATAACATTAGACAAATGGGTCCGCCGGATAAACTGCGAAGGGTATTCACTTAGTCTTTCAGAACCCCTTCCCCTGGATCATCCCCCCCAAACAATAGCCCAGACTGTCGGCAGTACAGTCAGACCTTCTTGCTTCTGAGGTGCAAGGCCTTCTGAACAACAGGGCAGTAGAAGTAGTTCCGCCGGACCAACAAAACACAGGTTTCTACTCCCATTACTTTCTGGTTCTGAAGAAAACTGGAGGCATGTGCCCCATTCTGGATCTCAGAAAAGTTAAACAAATTCCTTCACAAGGAAAAGTTCAAGATTATATCTCTAGGTACCCTTCTACCTTTGATTCATCAACACGATTGGCTAGCCTCCCTGGACATGCAGGATGCCTACCAACACATTCTTGCACATCCAAAGCACCACAAATACCTGAGGTTTGTAGCGTTGGGTCAACATTATCAGTTCAGAGTCCTGCCCTTTGGGCTATCCTCGGCGCCGCGAGTTTTTAGAAAGTGTTATGCAGTTCTCGCGGCACATCTCAGGAAAATCGAAATTCAAGTGTTTCCATAGCTGGATGACTGGCTTCTAGCAAACCCTTCCAGGCAGGGAACTCTGGACACTGTAGCCAAAGCTTCAGACTTCCTCACGTCCATGGGAGTCCTGCTAAATCGCACTTGCAGCCCTCCCAGCAACTCCTTTTCATAGGAACTCTGCTGGATACCTCCTGTGCGAATGCTTTTCTTCCAGAGGACAGAAAAAGCGATATCCTACAGATGGCCCAATACATCAGAGAAAACAGCTTGGTTCGAGCTATCTCGGTGCAACCGATGCTGGGTCTCATGGCATCCTCGGTGTTCACTGTACCTCTAGCTCATCTCCACAAGAGAACCTCTCAGTGGATGCTCAGTACTCCGTGGTCCCCTACCACTCACCCTCAATCCTTTCCCATCAAGGTGACAGAACCTCTAAAGAGGTCACTCACCTGGTGGTCGCAGGAGAACAACCTTCTAGAAGGGTATCCTTTTGCTCCTCTGGATCATCAGATCTCCATTACCAGTGACACGTCCCTGATGGGGTGGGGAACTCATTGCAGAAGCTACACACCCAAGGTACGTGGGCTCAGGACGAGTACCGGCTCCACATAAACGTCCTGGAAATGAGAGCCGTCCTCTATGCGGTCCGGGCCTTGAAGGACATACTCTGTCACAAGAACATTCTCCTTCAAATGGACAACAAAGCAGTGATGTATTACATCAACAAACAGGGTGCTGCACATTCTTACCTATTATGCAGGGAAGCTATGAGAGTGTGGGAATGGTGCCTGGAGCACAAGGCTCTAATCCACTCGGTTTACCTACCAGGCATGCAGAACGAACTAGCAGACCGTCTCAGCAGAACGGAGACAGATCCTCAGGAGTGGTCTCTCGACTTAACCATCACTCAGTCACTCTTCAAAGAGTGGGAAGCTCCAGACCTGGACCTTTTTGCATCCGCACTCAATGCAAAACTGCCTCTCTTCTGCTCCAGAAATCCAGGACCTTTCACTTTCTTTCAGTATGCATTCAGGCTGCAGTGGTCAAAACACCTTCTGTACGCCTTTCCTCCTCTTCCTCTAATTCAGAGGGTGCTTCTCAAATTCAAGTCTCAGGGAGACAGAATGATTCTCATTGCTCGCTTCTGGCCACAACAGATATGGTTCCCACTGCTCAGCAGTGTGTCGGCAACCCTCCCAAAGGCACTTCCCCTTCAGACGAACCTTCTGACCCAGGAGCCTATGGTCCATCCCAATCTGAAGGCACTTCACCTTCACGCTTGGCTCCTATAGAGATAGAGGTGAATAGATTCAATGTTTCCCGTAGGGTTTCAGATATTCTGTTAGCGCGTAAACCAGCCACTAGAAAAACCTACAGAGCCGAATGGAAGTGTTTCTCTCTCTGGTGCGCAAAATCCTTTTCGAACCCCTTTTCTGCCCACCAAATAAAGTCTTGGAGTACCTTTTGGACCTCTCAAATTCAGGCCTGCAGTACTCTACTGTCAAAGTTCATCTCTGTGCCATTTCAGCTTATCCTGTCTCTGGCTCAGTTGCCTGTAGTTAAGAGGTTTCTTAAGGGCATTCTGCATACCAACCTCCTATCAGACATCCAGTCACAGCCTGGGACATTTACCTTGTGCTAGACATGCTTACTCGGAAACCTTTCGAGCCTCTAGCTACCTGCAAGTTGAAGTTCCTCACTTGGAAAACAGCCTTTCTGGTGGCCATCACTTTGGCCCGTAGAGTTTCTGAAATACGTGCTCTGGTCACAGACCCCGGCCCCGTACACTGTATTTCACAAGGATAAAGTAGGTCTTAGGACTTACCCCAAGTTTCTTCCCAAGGTTGTCTCAGAATTTCATCTAAACCTTTAGTCCTACCTACCTACTTTGCTAACTTCCAGAAGGAAAATGAACGAACTTCATTCTCTAGATGTAAAGAGAGCCCTGGCGTTTCTGTCTCAATAGAACAAAAGAAATTTGCAAGGCTCAGCAACTGTTTGTTTCTTTTAGCGAGACCTGGCTTAGTCACCCTGTTGCTATTAGGTGCATTTCAGCGTGGCTGGTAGCATGTCTCCACCACTGCTATTCTGTGGCGCAAGTCAAGCTGGAAGGTAGAGTGTACATTTACTCTACTAGAGCAGTCACGGCATCTCTGTCAGAAATCCGCAACGTGCCCATTGCAGATATTTGCAATGCGGCTACATGGAGCTCAGTGCATACTTTCTTTTAGCACTATGCTTTGGATGTCCATGCCAGACGACATCTGTTGTTTGGCAGAACTATCCTCAACTGACTTCTGTCCTGAATTGTGAGCTCTTAGTTTCTCCTGCCATCCGTCTCAGGGGATTATTAACTCGGTACTCTCCCATCAGTGTAAATGAGTGGTGGAGACTTTATGTCCAGGAAGATATGGAAATTACATACCTACCGTAATTCTTGATCTTCTTGGACGAAGTCTCCACCACTCATTCACATGCCCATCCTCCATCTCCCAAGCTCACTTATTTGGTCTTCATTCCCTCAATGGCTGGGCTGTGAAGACTTCATTGTTGACCCTTCTTACATGGGTCATTTGGACTATCTTATGTCCGTTTTTAGCTTAGTTCTTCTAGGTTAGTTACGCTGCACCTCCTCAGGGAAAAAAAGGTACTGAGGCGGTTGGAGGGTCGACACGGAGATAGTCTTTACTGCGCGAGCCTGGGCTCGTGGTGCCGCTTCCTCACAGCTCCATCTCTGACGTCGGCCCTCTTGCAAAAAGTTGGCTCTCGCTGGGTCCTAGCGCCTCCAGCGTAGAGCCCATCAGTGTGAATAAGTGGTGGAGACTTCATCCAAGAAGATCGAGAATTACGGTAGGTACATAATTTCCATATCTTCCCTTGTCAATCTTCACCATTCATTACTGCTTGGGTTAAGCGGATGACGCACCCTTCTGAGGTGTTTTTTTTTTTTTAGAGTCGGCTCAGCGCCCTTTGAGACGTGCGCGTCATGCTGCGGTAGGTGGCCGTTAGGTGCATGAACTCCTCCTCCTCCATCTCAGTTCTGTTTCTCCCGCCGTTGAGGCTGCACCTGCTTCGCGGTAGCATATAGTTTCTCGGGTTTTTTAACAGCTGAAGACTCCTCATTTTTTCTCAGACATCCACTCGACGCCGTATACCGGTAAGACCGTTCCTTTTCATTTCTGTTCTGCGGCGCCGAGTGCTTTATTACTTTTTTTCCTTGTTTAGTTCGCATCATGTCCGGTTTGGGAGCAAGGCGTAAGTCGAAGGGCCGTGCCCCTATGCGTCAGTGCTCCTGTGGCCGGCATTTCTCCGTCTCGGACCGGCATGATGTCTGTCTCCTTTGCCTGGGACCCAACCACGACATGGACGCGTGCGACGCTTCTTTCTCCATGGACCGTCGTGTCCTCGAAGTCCGCGCGTTCAAGCTCGGCAAGGCCCCGCCGACCTTCGGGGGCGGCGTCGCTCAAGGGATTCCCAGGTAAGGTCTAGGCTATTCCCCCGGGTCCCCTCCTGGGCCTGTACGGTCTGAGGAGGAGGAAGCTTCCTCCTCTTCTCTTGCCGAAGAGGAAGCTTCTCTCACGGTGTCGGGGGAACGTCGTGGTACACCGCCTCGGCAGTCACCTCCTCGGAGGTGCAGGCTCCCCCAGTGTCGAGGCCCACAATTTCTGGGCCTGGCACCGGTGGACCCTCGACGCCGCCCTCCGCCTGTGCTCGCCTCGGTCTGTGCTCCCGGCGGCACCGGGTTGGGTTCGGACGCCAGGAGCGGCGCCTTGGGCCTAACTGGTGCGGCAGGGGAGCCAGGACCGGGCCTGACTGTCGCGAGTGGGCGGGGGTCGTCCGGCGCCATCCCTGGCACCGGCGCCGTTGCTCCAGGGACCCCTGGGGTTGCCAGCATTGAGGTTCTGTTGGTCTCGTCCTCTTCGGAGGCCGATGACACAGATGTGGACCCATCCTGGCACCCTGACTTTTCAGGGTCAGGGTCCCCGGTGGCACAGGGTGCTAGGCGTCGCAGCGGGCCCCTTCCACTGTCCCCACTCCCGTCCTCCCCTGAGGGTCCTCGGGCTAGGGGTGGCCCTGGGTCCCAAGGGGGTGATGTGGTGGAGACTGAGGAGGAGGCTCCCCTTCCTAGGGGGCCTGTGACAGCTGCCCTCCCGGGTGCTGTTGCCTCCTCTCGGGTTGGGGGAATGCTGCAGTCGAGGAGGAGGGCTCTCTCGGAGTCCGAGGGGTCGAGGGGCAGGGGACGGGTGCCCAGGTCTCCCCGGCCACCCCTCGTGGGGTGGCTAGGAGCCGTAGCGCCGAACCCCGCCCTTCCCTCTTGGGCCCCGGGGTTCCCTCCAGTGGCGTTGCTGTGGACTGCCCTTCTGGACCCATGCAGTCCCAGGTTCGTCACAGGGGATGTTCCCCACCGGGCTCTTCCAGGCATCGCATCCTCAGGGTCTCGTCTTGCGGCCTGGTTTGTTGTCCGGGATCCCGCCAGCTCGGGCTCCGTTCCCCGGATTTCAGAGCCCTGGCAGAGGTCAGTTGCCTCCTCATAGGTGCCCTTCTCCAGTACCTCTGCTTCCACCCCCCGCTCTTCCAGGCCATGTCGGTCCTACGGGGCCATTATTCTGGGAGCAGTTCAGAGGTTCTGCGGCGGCCTTCCTCTCATACGTTAGATACATGCATGAGCGGGTCTTTCGACTCTCCCCACCGCCGCAGGAATCTTCTGGACATTCGAGCTCTCCATCATCCTCGTCTTCCTCCTCTGAGGGAGAAGAACCACTTGCTCATCTTTCTTCCGACACTGATTTCACTGAATATCAGCAATTCCTCTCGAGGATGGTGAGGGATCTTTGAATCTCTTATGTTAGGCGAGACAATACCGAATGGGAGACGCGTGAATTCCTTGGAGAATTCAGTGCCCAGCACCTGGTGGCACCTTCCAGGCCTATCCCCTTCCAGGAGGCGTCTATCCGTTCCTGGCAGTCACCAGCCGCCCTTTCTCCAGCCCCGCAGACTGTCGCCGAGGTGTTGTGCCTCGAATCTCGGGTACCTTCCAACCCGGTCCTCAGGTTTGGTGTACCTAGAGACTCCTTCCGGGTGCCGCCGCCTGGTGTACAACTGCCCACCAGATTCGGATTCACTACAGTTCGACCGGTGAGGGTGAAGAGTGTTCTCTTCTTCTCGTGCGGTGGCTTGCATTGCGTCACATCAGGCTCACCACGCTACCTACAATCGGCATCTGTGGTCGATGATCTCCCAGCTCCTAGCATCAATGCCTGATCAGACAAACCAGACGAGCTATTGCCCTCTCTGCTATAGGCCTGGAGCTGGCAAGACACCAAGCAAGGGCATCTTATGACGCCAATGAGGTGGCTTCCAGGCTTGAGGACAGCGATCTGCATTTTTAGGCGGACGGCATGGCTCCGTCTATCAAGGTTGTCACCCTGGCCCGGCGAGGTGATCGCTCCGCTTTCCGGGGACCCGTCTTTTTCCTCAGAGCTAGGAGACTTTTGCAGGGGTTTCTCCGTCTCCCCGTCCTCGGGGGGGTACCTCCTAGCTCTTCTCTCACTTAGGCTTCCCTTGTGTTAGCCAGGGTCTTCCCCTTCTGTTCCTCACCAACAGGAGGCTGGAGGTCTTGTTCCCTCAGGGTTCTACCCCCCCCTTTTTTGTCAAGGGAGGAGGGGGCTTGGTACTCACCCAAGCAGTAATGAATGGTGAAGATTGACAAGGGAAGATATGAAAATTACGTACCTACCGTAATTCTTGATCTTCTCTTGTATCTTCACCATTCATTACTGATACCCACCCACCTTCCCCTCAGTGGCCTCCTTCTGTGGCGTCTCCCCCTCCCGTCTCGTTCCTCTCCCCCCCCCCTTGGCCTTTATGCCAAAAAAAATATTTTTTTTCCCCATTCTTGTGAATGGACTCTCTTTTTTCCTCAAGGTAGAGAGGAATGAGTGCGGTTGCAAATTTCTTTAATTCTGAGGGAACTCTTTCTGACTGCCCTATGGTGCGATTCCTTACCTTCTTCAGGTCATGTAGTTTCACAGCCTATTGGCCATGCCCTGTCTTGGCCTCCTCAAAGTTTGGAATCCCCGTAGCAGGCATTATTTTTCAAAGCTTTTCCAGCTGCTGACTGAACTTGTCAGCTTCAAGCCTCTGTCTGCCTTGTCTTAGCAAGTCGGATTGAGTTCCCCCCTATTTTTCTTACCAACTGCCTCCGAGAAGGCATGTTTTTTCCCATACTCTTCTGTGGTAGCACTTAACAAGGTGCTAAGGAACTTAGTCCTCTTCCTGGATGGGCGCTCTTCCGGAACAGGTTCTGCTCGGATAGTCTAGAAGCCCTCAACTAGGATGAAGGGACTTGGCATGTTGAGAGTTCAGAGAGTCTGCCCTCTCTTGGGTATGTTCAGGAGGTTCGGTGGAACCTCTCCTCAGTCCTAACAACTGGGATTCTTGCTCCCTTATTAGTTTCGAGCCTATAAGCCTCTCAACCAACAATGCTCGATGGGCACTGTTCTCCTTCTCAGCATGCCTCTTTCTTTCTTTCTTCTTCTTCTTCTACTTCCTCTCCCTCTCTCTGTTCCTCCCCTAGAGCTGCCCTACGGTCCCTTAGGGTAGGAATTCTCTCTCCTCTGTCTATTCTCCATCGGCTTATTCCTTTTTCAGTTCATTTCCTTTCCTTTTTTCTATCCCTCGCTCTCTTGCCTCACTTTCTTTTTCTTACACTTTATTTTCACCTCTCTGGCTAACAGAACTGAGATGGAGGAGGAGGAGTTTCTTGACACCTAACGGCACCGCCTTACCGTGGATCGGTATGTCGTCTCGAGGGCGGCGCCATGGAGCCAACTCTAAAAAAAACTCCCAGAAGGGTGCGCGCCTGGCTTAACCCAAGCAGAAATGAATGGTGAAGATACAAGAGAAGATCAAGAATTACGGTAGGTACGTAATTTTCATTTCTTCCCCCAGTGGAGCCAGTGCAGACCATTTTGGCTCGGCCAAAGCTGGCTTCGCCACTGATCATGGTGGAGCCACCACCTAAGCAGCCATCAGACGGGGCTCCGTCCAAGGATTTTCAGTCGGCCAAGGGACTTCCCCATTGGCTGTCAGTTACTCTCACACCTGACCTCCCGTGTTGGGTCGAGGGTGATTTGGGTCATCGCCTGCTTTATGCAGAGTCCTTGGAGTCCAAGGATTCCTCTTTGCACTCCCGTCCATTGGGTTCGGAGTCAATTGGGGATCTGTCGACGGATGAAGGCCCCATTTCGCTCATTGGCATTCTCTGCCTCATCTCTGAGTCCACAGGGATGAAACTGCAGCCCGCTCAAAAACGGACTCACTGCTCCCTAAAAGGAATTCTGGATAAAGGGGACTCTCCGACATAGGCCTTCCCAGTGGCCAAGTCTATTGTCAGCCCTGCCCTGGAAATCTGGCTGTGTTCTGCCTCTTGCCCTGCATCTTTGGCCCGGATGGCCTGCAAATATGTGGTGCCCACCGGCACCCTTTCACGGTTCACGGAGCATCCCTCAGCTGAGGGGTTGGTGGCTGACTCTGGATTCAGACGCATTGGGAAATAAGGGGGGCATTGACAGACCACCAGATAAGGAGTCCAAGAATTTGGACCATTTGGCTAAAAAGGTCTATGCTGCCTCCTTGCTCGGCCTCTGCCAGGCGAGCTCGGCCATCGTGATGGCACACTTTTCCCATACCCTACTGGGCTGTCTGGATGAGGTGATTCTTCCTCATCTTCCTGTGGACTTCCCAGACTACGGTCAAGCAGGTCCAGGACCAGGGTCATGCTGTGGCTAAATAGCAACTTCAGATGGCTCTGGATATTGGAGATTCCTGTGCCCGCTCAGTGACGGCTGCAGTTGCCATGCGCCGTAGAGCTTGGCTGCATATCTTGACCTTCATGGCAGACACCCAGCACAAGCTGGTGGATGTACCATTCTTAGGCACCGACCTCTTTGGGCCTGGTGTGGAGGGTCACCTCCAGCACATTGAGAAGTCCAGTGCCACCCTGGACTCTGTGATATCCATCCAGAAGGGAGCCCAAGGGCTCGAAGCCGCAGAAGCACAAGCCCTTTTGGTCCTCTACTCCTGTGGCAAAACCAGCCCAGTATCAGTCTGGCCAGCAGGCTCAGTCCTGGCAACCTCTGGCCAAGTCCATGGCCTCGGTGATCCGAAAGCCTGGAGAGAAGGGACCCAGTGGCTCCTCAGCTGGATCCTCCTCCTCCTCCAAGTCTGTCAGTGATGGAATGGGGGTTGTCACCCTCATGCCCACCATGCCTGCCCTGGGTCCACCGGTGGGGGGGCCAGCTCCACCACTTCCTTTCCACCTGGTCTGCTGTTATCAGGAACAGGTGGGTTTTGGAAGTGGTCTGTCAGGGTCTGCCTCTGGAATTCAAGCAGTACCATCCAAGCCGAGCCTGCGCCCCACAGGAGGACTTGATATCCACAGACACTTGGTTGGCTCTTCAAGATGACATAGCCTAGCTCCTCTGCAAGGAGGTCGTGATCAGTGTTGTGGATCCTCTGGAATACCCAGGGTTTGTCTCTAGGTACTTCTTGGTGCCAAAGTGGATGGGGGGCTGGCACCCCATTCTAGATCTGCATAACCTGAACAAATTCCTCAGGTCCTGCACCTTCAGGATGGTAACTCTGTCCCAGGTCATACAATCTCTGGAGCAAAACATGTGAATCTTCCTGGACATAAAGTCTCCACCAGTCATTCACACTAATGGGAGTACGCTGGAGGCGCTAGGGCCCAGTGGGAGCCAAACTTTTTCAGAAGGGCCGGCACTGAGATGGAACCGCGAGGAAGCGGCACCACAAGCTAGGCTCATGCGGTATAGACTGTCTCAACGTCGACCTTCCAGCCGCCTCAGTTCCTTTTTTCCAGCTGTTGAGTGCGCTTCAGTGATGATGATGCTTGCCCACCGGGAGTCAAGCTTCAAACTTGCAGCTTAGTTTTCAGATGTTCCTGGACATAAAGTCTCCACCACTCATTCACACTAATGGGAGTTCACCGGAGATGCTAGGACCTAGCGGGTGCAAACTTTTTCAGAAGGGCCAGCGCCTAAGATGGAGCCGCGAGGAAGCGGCACTACGAGCCCCAGCTCATGCGGTAATGACTATCTCGGCGTCGACCCTCCAACCACGTTAGTTCCTTTTTTCCCACCATCTGGTGCACGTCAGTGATGACGTCGCTCGCCCACCAGGAGTTGAACTTCACTAGCAGCAATAGTTTAGTTTTATTTTGAATCAGAACCGATTATATTTATTAGTTTTACAATTGTACAACAGAAGTCTTCTGCCCTCCATTGATGGAGTCGACCATGAGTGGGTCAGGTGATGGTAGGGAGACTTCGTATGAAAGCTGTTCAGTCAGCCAGGCTGGGTCCAGTCCACCACCTCCCCCTGAGGGGGGTCTGACAAACGGACGGTCCAATACTCGGGGATGGCCGGTCCCCCTGAAAGCATAAAAGGAAATGGTCCCATTCTCAGCACCGTTCGGCCTCGAGCTCTTCTCCGACACATAGGTTGAAGAAGAAACTGTATCACTCAAGATCACCCTCTGGATATCTGCACATTGACAGACGGTTATTAGGGCCAGGTGCCAGTCTCCACCTCTGTCGGAGTCACCGGTTTCTGTCTCTAGTGACCAACCTCCTCGACACTGGAGCTCCTCCCCACCAATTGGAGGAGCTTCCGATGAGCAGGTTCACCAGTGGGCTGCTCTTTTGGAGCAGTGGGCTCGGAGGTTGGTCTATTTGCCTGAGCCGGTCAGTCTGACACCGGGGCCTTCGGGCCATTTGGTTTCGAAGGGACAAGTTGGGTGGTTCGGCCTTCCTACTCACGTAACGCCTTCTTCAGTGCCATCAACTCCGTGCTCCGGTGTTTATCACCCTCACATGGCTGCGGTGCAGGAGTCCACACTGATGCCTCTATTGCCTGCCATTTTTTCCTCTTTTACTTCAAATTGCAGTTTTCAGACCCCTGTGACACTCTCAGCGCTGTCTGCGGTGCTGCAGGCTCTGTCAGCGCCATAGGCTCTGTCGGCATTGTCTGCGGTGCCATGGGCTCTGTCGGCGCCGTCTGCAGTGCCAGGTACTCTGTCAGCGACATCTGTGGTGCCGATCTTCCTGGACATAAGTCTCCACCACTCATTCACACTATTGGGATCTGCGCCGGAGGCACTAAGGCCCATCGGGAGCAAACTTTTTGCTGGAGGGTCGGCACCAGAGATGGCGCCTCGAGGCATGGTGCCGTGAGCCCCAGCTCGCGCGGCAATGACTATCTTGGCGTCGACCCTCCAACCATCTCAGTTCCTTTTTTCCAGCCGTCGAGTGCGCTTCAGTAACGACGTCGCTCGCCTGTCGGGAGTCAAACTTCAAACTAGCAGCATAGTTTTCAGTTTATTTTTTTGTAGTATTATCTCGATACAGTATCGCTTAAGTTTATTCTAAATACAATAAAGAAGTCTCAGCCTACTTTGTCGGAGTCGACCATGAGCAGGTCAGGTGACGGTAGGGAGACTTTGTATGAAAGCTGTTCAGTCAGTAGGGCTGGGTCCGGTCCGCCGCCTTCTCCGGAAGGGGGTCTGACAACTATCGGTCAATGCCTGGGGATGGGCGGTCCCAGCGAAGCTTATAAAACAAGCGATGCATTCTCAGCACCGTTCGGCCTCGACTCTTCTTGACCCACAGGTCTAAAGAAGGCATCTCTCGAGGTAGCCCTCTGATATGTCTCGCGTGAGACACTCGGTTATCAGGGCTATTGCCGGTCTCCTCCTTCCGGAGTGTTAACTTCTGCTTCCGTAGCCGACAGCTCCGACATCGAACCCTACCCCGCCCGCAGGTAGGTCTTCAGATGAGCAGTTTCATCAGTGGGCCGCTCTTATGGAGCAATGGGCTCGGAGGTTGGTCCGGCTACCTGGCTCAGTCGCTCGTGGGCCTCCCGGCTCTTTGGGCGACCAGATAGGGCGGTTGGATTTTCCTAGTCACGCAGCACCTTCTTCGGTGCCGTCGACCCCGTGCTTAGGTGTTTCCCCCCCTCACATGGCTGCGGCGCAGGGGGCCACACAGATGCCTTTATCTCCTGCTCTTTTTCCTTCAATCCCTGTTATTCGGAGTCCTGGGATGTTTTCGGCGCCGTGGGGCCTCTCGGCACCGTGCGCCTTCTCGGTGCCATCTGCGGTGCCGTGGGGCTTCTCGGTGCCGTCCGCGGTGCTGTGCGGTGTCTCAGTGCCGCGGTGCTCCTCGGCACCATCCGCGGTGCCGTGCGGCAACTTGGCGCCATCCTGTCACCATGCTGTGTCTCTGCGCCGTTCAGTGTCTCTGCGCCGTCACCGGCGCCATCTGGTGTCTCAGCGCCGTCCTCGGTGCCGTGCAGCATCTTGGCACTGTCCTCTGCATCTCGGCGCCGTCCTCACCGCCGTGGTGCTCCTTGGCACCGTTCTCGGTTCCATGCGCCTCCTCGGCGCCGGGAGCTCTCGGAGAATCCTCCTTTCATGCAATTCTTTCTTCCTCTTCTATTTTTCACTCCTTTCCTGTCCAAACAGTCCCTCCTGGACTGTCAGGAGATGACGTTGAGCCTGACCCAGACCTTCGGCTGGGTGATGAAGTGGACGAAGCAGGATCTTTTATTGCTACAGAGCCTGTGGTGGGGACCTGTCCTTTAAGTCTCTGTTGAAGAATCTGAGCTCACACTTTTCTCCTGACTACAGACGCCGATCCTGGGAAGCTGTTAAGACTCCAATATCTTCATGCTTGAGAATCCCTCACAGTTTGACTCCTCCGATTCAACCTTCCTTGAGGCTGTCTCAAATGGTATGGAATAATCCTGCTCTCACCCCTTCGGTGGCTAAATCCATTGATAGGAAATACTCGGCTCCCAAGGATCGTCCCATCTTGGCATCCCAAGCCTTTGCGGATCCTGTTGTAGTCCTGGCAGAGAATGACAAGGTCGTTCTTCCTCAAACTACTACAGCTCGACCTATCAACAAAGAGTCTCGTAAGAGAGTCTTTGCTGCGTCCATTCTAAGTATGCGTATTGCCAGTTACCAGGGCTATTTTTCCCAGTATGAGTATATCCTGTGGCGTTCTATCAAGCATATGGTTGAAGCTCTTCCGGACTCTGACTCAAAGCCAGAACTTCTTCAAACCATTACCAGAGGTATTGAATCTAATAACCAGCAGGTCAAAGCAGCCATGGATGCTTTCGACACTGCTTCTCGTTCAGCAGCTGCTGGTATTTGTACTTGCCGTCACTCCTGGCTGCGTACTTCGGGCTTCACGAATGATGCGCAACAGCAGGTGAGCATTGCCTGACTCTTATCTTTTCGGTCCTCAGGTAGAGCAAGCTCTAGAAGCTACACAAAGACTAGGTCGGCCATTAAGCTGGCTAGACCCCCTCCTGCCCCTTCTCGAGGGCATGTCGGTAAACGTCAGTTTCATAATCGTCAGTCCTTTTGGGGCAGAGGCAGAGGAATTTTCCATAAGAACCAACCTGCCCAACCTCAAAAGAAAGCGCAAGGGCCCAAAGCGCCCAGCGCTACCTTATGAGTTGCCGGCCCAAGTCCAATCTCAACTGCCCGAGGTGGACTTTTCCTCTCCGGTGGGAGGTCGTCTGAGGCACTTCTACAGCCAGCGGAAGTCCATAACCTCAGACAAATGGCTACTTCGGATAATTCGCGAGGGGTATTCTCTCAATTTTCTGGAGACCCCTCCGGATCGCCCTCCCAAATGACAGCCCAGGCTGTCAACCCTTCAGTCAGACCTTCTCGCCGCCGAGATTCAGGGCCTTCTGAACAACAGGGCAGTAGAAGTGGTGCCTCTGCATCAGCGAAACACGGGTTCTACTCCCACTACTTTCTGGTTCCAAAGAAGTCCAGCGGAAGCGCTCCATTCTAGACCTCAAGCTAAACAAATTTCTCCCCAGGGAGAAATTCAAAATAATTTCTCTGGGAACCCTGTTACCCTTGCTTCATCAACATGACTGGCTAGCCTCCCTGGACATGCAGGATGCTTACCAGCACATTCCTTTTCACCCGAGGCATCACAAATTCCTGAGGTTTGTGGCTCTGGGTCAACACTATCAGTTCAGAGTCCTGCCCTTTGGGCTATCCTCGGCGCCGTGAGTCTTTACAAAGTGTTGTGCTGTTCTCGCAGTGCATCTCAGAAAACTCAGTATCCAGGTGTTTCCCTATCTGGACGACTGGCTCCTAGCAAGCCCTTCCAGACAAGGAACTCTGGAAGCCGTACAGATGGCCTCTCGCCTTCTTACGTCCATGGGAGTTCTGCTGAACCTCAAGAAGTCTCAGTTGCAGCCCTCCCAGAGACTCCTTTTCATAGGGACTCTTCTGGACACCTCTTGCGCGAAGGTTTTCCTTCCAGAGGACAGAAGGAACGATATCCTTCAGATGGCCCGTTACATTGGAGAGAACAGATCAGTTTCATCTCTCTCGATGCAACGTATGTTAGGCCTCATGGCATCCTCAGTGTTCACTGTACCCCTAGCACGGCTGCACATGAGAACCACTCAATGGATGCTCAGTACTCAGTGGTCTCCAACCACTCACCCGCAGTCTTATCCCATCAAGGTGACAGAACCCTTACAGAAGTCCCTCACCTGGTGGTCTCAAGAGAGCAACCTCCTGGAAGGATTTCCCTTTGCTCCTCGGGATCATCAGATCTCCATTACCACGGACGCATCACTAATGGTTTGGGGAGCTCACTGTTGCGCTCTCCACACTCAAGGGGTGTGGACTCAACTCGAGTCCCAGCTTCACATAAACGTCCTAGATGAGAGCCGTCCTTTATGCGGTCCGAGCGTTGAAGGACATCCTCTGTCACAAGACCATTCTCCTTCAAACAGACAACAAAGCAGTGATGTACTACATCAACAAGCAGGCGGTGCTCACTCTTACCCCTTATGCAGGAGGCGATGAGGTGTGGGAATGGTGCTTGGAACACAAAGCTCTAATTCAAGCAGTTTACCTGCCAGGTATACAAAGCGACTTGGCAGACCGTCTCAGCAGAACAGAGGCAGATCCTCACGTGGTCTCTCGACTCAGTCGTAGTTCAGTCACTATTAGAAGTGGGAACCCCAGACCTGGACCTTTTGCATCCCACTCAGCATAAAACTGCCTCTCTCCTGCTCCAGAAATCCAGGGCCTGGCATTTTCTGTCAGGATGCGTTCAGGCTGCAGTGGACAAGCGCTTTCTTTACGCCTTCGCCCTTCCTCTAATTCAGAGAGCATTTCGTCTAGTTGAGTCTCAGGGGACCAAGATGATTCTCATTGCTCCCTTTTGGCCTCGACAACTATGGTTTCCACTACTCAACAATATGTTGGCAGTTCCTCCGAGACCACTCCCCCTGCAGATGAACCTGTTGACTCAGGGTCCAGTGGTCCATCCCAACCTGAGATCGCTTCACCTTCACGCTTGGCTCCTGAAGAGGTAGAAGTGAACCTGTTCAACGTCTCTCGAAGAGTTTCAGACATTCTTCTGGCTGCTCGGAAGCCAGCCACTCGGAAAACTTACACATCTAAGTGGAAGCGTTTTTCGCTCTGGTGTGCAAAGTTCTCTTTGAATCCCTTTTCCTGTCCACCAGACAAGGTTTTGGAGTACCTTTTGGACCTCTCAAATTCAGGCCTACAGTACTCTACAGTCAAAGTTCACCTTAGTGCCATTTCAGCGTATCATGAGCCAGTTTTTTCTTTGTCTCTGGCTCAGTTACCTATAGTTAGAGATTTCTTAAAGGAATTCTGCATACCAGACCTCCTATAAGATGTCAGTTGCAGCCTGGGACATTAACCTTGTGCTAGACATGCTCACTCAGAAACCTTCGAACCTCTGGCTACCTGTGAGCTAAAATTTCTCACCTGGAAGACTGCCTTCCTAGTGGCCATTACCTCAGCCCGTAGGGTCTCTGAGATACATGCCCTGGTCACAGACCCTCTGTATACTGTGTTCCATAAGGACAAAGTAGTTCTTCGTACTCATCCTAAATTTCTTCCCAAGGTTGTGTCAGAATTCCATCTAAACCAACCTTTGGTCCTTCCCTCTTACTTTGCGGACTTCCAAAATGAAGGAGAATGTTCTCTTCATTCTTTGGATGTTAAGAGGGCTTTGCGTTTCTATCTCGATAGAACCAAGAATTTTCGCAAGGCCCAACAACTTTTCGTTTCCTTCAGCGAGACCCAGCTGGGTCAACCTGTCGCTATCAGATGTATCTCATCATGGCTAGTGGCATGTCTTGACACTGCTATTCCATGGCACAGGTTAAATTGGAAGGTAGGTTTCACGCTCACTCTACCAGAAGCGTTGGCAGGCATCCTAAGCGAGTACTTAGCGTGCCTATTGCAGACATCTGCAATGCACCCACCTGGAGCTAAGTGTGTATACTTTTCGTTAAGCATTATGCACTGGATGTTCATGCCAGGCGACATTCCACCTTTGGCAGAAGCGATCCTTAATGGACTTCTGTCCTAGAAGCGTGAGCTCTTGGTCTATCCTGCCACCCTCTTGGGGATTATTAGCTCGGTACTCTCCCAATGGTGTGAATGAGTGGTGGAGACTTATATCAGGAAGATATGAAAATGCGTACCTACTGTAATTCTTGATCTTCTTGGATGAGTCTCACCACTCTATCCCTCCATCCCGAGCTCACCGCTGTGTTGGTCTTCACTCCCTCAAATCTTTAGGCCGTGAAGACTTCTTTGTTGACCCTTCTTACACGGGTCACCCGGACCATCTTATGTCTGGGCCTAAGGTTAGGTTACTCTTTAAGTTAGTTGCGCTGCACCTCCTTGGTAAAAAAGGCACTGAGGCGGTTGGAGGGTCGATGCTGAGATAGTCATTGCCGCGCAAGCTGGGGATCGCAGCGCCATCTCTGGCGCCGACCCTCCAGCAAAAATTTTGCTCCCGATGGGTATTAGTGCCTCCGGCGCAGATCCCAATAGTGTGAATGAGTGGTGGAGACTCGTCCAAGAAGATCAAGAATTACGGTAGGTACGTAATTTTCATTTTATGATGGCATCTCCTTCCTTGTTCTCGGCACCATTTTCCTCGACAGCGCTGGGGATTGGTGTGGCGCAGTCCGATCTTCAGGGGTTCTCGACTCCGATTCTTTCTTCTTCTGTTCTTCCTCCTCCTGATTTTCACTCCTTTCCTGTCCATACAGTACCCCCTGAACTGTCAGGGGATGATTTTGAGCCAGATCCAGATCTTCGCCTGGATGATGATGTTGATGACACTGCCCTGGGAGCAGAGATCAATCCTTCTGCAGAGCCTGTGGTTGAAGTCCTTTCCTTTAAGACTTTGCTCAAAAATTTTAATTCTACTCTTTCTCTCCAGACTACAGAAATTGATCCTGGGAGGCTTTTGCGACTCTAATATCTTCCTGTCCCGGAGAGCCCTATGGATTTAACCCCTCCGGTACAGCCCTCTTCTGAGACCCTTTCGCAGATGGTGTGGAAGAATCCGGCTCTCATTCCTTCCAAGGCCAACTCCTTAGATAGGAAATATGCCCCTCCCAAGGATCGTCCCATTATGGCCTCACAAGCCTTTGCTAATACCATTGTAGTCTTGGCACAAAATGATAAGTCTGTCCTTCCTCAGAGATCTACAGCCTGGCCTATAAACAAAAAATGTCGCAAAATAGACACCTTAGGTAAGAGAGTCCTTGCTGCCTCAACCCTGGGTATGCGCATTGCCAGCTACCAGGGCTATTTTTCTCAATATGAGTATGTCCTTTGGCATTCGCTCAAAGAAATGGTAGAAGCTCTGCCCGAATTGGAGGTTAACTCAGAGCTACTTCAAACCATAACTAGGGGTATCGAGTCCAATAACCAACAGGTTAAAGCTGCAATGAACACCTTTGATGCCGCCACTCTTGGCTGCATTTTATTTATTTATTTAATTTAGTTTTTGTTAACCGGGTAAGTGCGCTAGTCAGCAAGTGACTGTTTTCAGGCACGACCCAGGAGGTACAATTACAATACACAAAGAGTACAGCCAGATTATTAAGACAACGAGTACAAAAAATGCAGAGAGAAATACATATGGCAATGTAACATACATTAGTAAACAAAAATATACTTTAGCACTTGATCATGGAACATACTCAAAATGTGAATAGTAGAAGGCAGAAAATAAGAGAGCATAGGCATCAGTGAAAAGACACAAGGAAGGAAAACTGGCAAAAGGATGGGAGGAGTGATTAAGTGGAAAGGAGGTGCCATCAGATACGGCAACAGCGGGGTGAGGTACCAACCTGCGGCCGGGTCTATGGAGCAGAGCGGCAGGCGAAGAGAGGGTGGTAGGGGAGCAGCAGTGAGCGGCAACAGCGGTGGGAGGTAGGAAAATACAGCCGGTCTGGTGGAACCGATAGCGGCAGGGGCGAGGTGAGGAATGCGGTGAGAGGGGGATGAGGCGGAGGAGTTATGGCAATGGCGCAAAGTGTCAAAGTCAAGCCGAGCCAGTGGAACCAGAGACAGCAGGGCAGGAAGGGGTGGGTCGGTGGCGGTGGTAGGTGGAGGAGGTGACTAAGCACAGCCAGAAGGGTGGGGACTAAGGAGGGGCATGGATGAGGTAGGAACAGGTACAGGTGAGTTTGGTGGGAGTGGCAAAAGGGAAGAGGATATAACAGAAGAAGGGGAAGAGGCAGCAGTGGGGTTAAGTGAGGAGAGGCTGTGAAGTGAAGATAAGAATGTCATGGAGTAGAATAGTGACTTACAATTACTTTGGGCTTCACGAATGACGCCCAGCAGCAGGTCATGGCCTTACCTTTTGACGGTATGCTTCTGTTCTGCTCTCAGGTGGAGCAAGCTCTGGAGGCCACATGTAAGATTAGGGCTGCCATTAAGATGGCTAGACCTGCACCCACCCCCTCCTGAGGGGGTGCGAACAAGCATCAGTTTCACAACTGTCAGTTCTTTCGGGGCAGGGGCAGAGGCAGAGGAGGTTTTAACAAAAAACACAACCCTCAGCCACAAAAGAAAGTGCAGCAGAAGGCACAAGAGCCCAAAGTGCCCAGTGCCACTTTCTGAGTTTCTGGCCCAAGTCCCACCTCAGTTGTCCAAGGGGGTTTCCTCCTCAGCGGTTGGAGGACGTCTGACTCAGTTCTACAACCAGTGGAAATCTATAACATCAGATAAATGGGTCCTCCGGATAATCCGCGAGGGGTACTCTCTCAATCTTTCGGAAACCCCTCCGGATCATCCTCCCAAACGACAGCCCAGGCTGTTGGCAGTACAGTCAGGCCTTCTTGCTTCCGAGGTACAAGGTCTTCTGAACAGCAGGGCAGTAGAAATAGTTCTGCTGGATCAATGAAACACAGGTTTCTACTTCCATTACTTTCTGGTCCCGAAGAAAACTGGCGGCATGCAGCCCATTCTGGATCTCAGAAAGTTAAGAAAGTTTCTTCACAAGGAGAAGTTCAAGATATCACTTGGTACCCTGCTACCTTTGCTTCATCGACACAATTGGCTAGCCTCCCTGGATATGCAGGATGCCTACCAACACATTGTCATACACCCAAAGCACCACAAATACCTAAGGTTCGTGGCAGTGGGTCAACACTGTCAGTTCAGAGTCCTGCCCTTTGGGCTATCCTCGGTGCCTCGGGTTTTTACAAAATGTTGTGCAATTCTCGCAGCACACCTCAGGAAAATCGGAATACAAGTGTTCCCATTTCTGGACGACTGGCTCCTAGCAAGTCCCTCCAGGCAAGAGACTTTGGAGGCCATGGCCTCAGACTTCCTCACGTCCGTGGGGAGTCCTCCTGAATCTCAACAAGTCACAGTTGCAGCCCTTCCAGAAGCTCCTCTTTATTGGAACTCATCTGGACACCCTGTGTGAAGGCTTTTCTTCCAGTGGACAGAAAGAGCAATATTTTGCAGATGGCCCGATACATCAGAGAACACAGCTCAGTTCGAGCTATCTTGATGCAACGGATGCTGAGCCTCGTGGCATCCATCAGTGTTTACTGTACCCTTAGCTCATCTTCACATGAGAACCTCTCAGTGGATGCTCAGTGGTCCCCAACCACTCACCCTCAGTCCTTTCCCATCAAGGTGATGGAACCTCTGAAGAGGTCGCTCGCCTAGTGGTCGCAGGAGGACAACCTTTTGGAAGGATATCCCTTTGCCCATCTGGATCATCAGATCTCCATTACCATGCATGCATCCCTTACAGGTTGGGGAGCCCACTGCCAGGATCGCCACACCCAGGGTACATGGACTTAGGACGAGTCCCAACTTCACATAAACGTCCTGGAAATGAAAGCCATCCTCTATGCAATCTGAGCCCTGAAGGACATACTCTGTCACAAGAACATTCTCTTTCAAATGGACAAGACAGTGATGTAGTACATCAAAAAACAGGGCAGTGCACACTCTTTCCCATTATGCAGGGAAGCAGAGTGTGTGTGGGAGTGGTGCCTGGAACACAAGGCTCTGATTCAGGCAGTTTACCTGCCAGGAGTACAAAACTAGCTGGCAGACCTACTCAGCAGAAGGGAGACGTATCCTCATGAGTGGTCTCTCGACTTAACCGTCATTCAGTCACTCTTTAAAGAGTGGGGAACTCCAGACCTGGACCTTTTTGCGTCCCCACTCAATGCAAAACTGCCTCTCTTCTGCTCCAGAAATCCAGGCTCTGGCATGTTTTTTCAGGATGCGTTCAGGCTGCGGTGGACAAGACGCTTCCTATATGGTTTTCCTCCTCTTTCCCTAATTCAGAGGGTACTACTCAAATTGGAGTCTCGGGGGCAGAATGATTCTCATTGCCCCCTTCTGGCCTTGACAGATATGGTTCCCGCTACTCAACAGTCTATCGGAAACTCCCCCGAAGATGCTTCCCCTTCAGATGAACCTTCTGACCCAGGGTCCCGTGGTCCATCCTAACCTGAGGTCGCTTCACCTTCACGCTTGGCTCCTGAAGAGATAGAGGTGAATAGGTTCAATCTTTCTCATAGAGTTTCTGATATTCTTTTGGCTGCATGTAAGCTGGCCACTAGAAAAACCTACACAACCAAATGGAAACATTTCTCTATCTGGTGTGCAAAATCTTCTTGGAACCCTTTTTCCTGCCCACCGAATAAAGTCTTAAGAGTATCTTTTAGGCCTCTCAAATACAGTCTGCAGATCTTCCTGGACATAAGTCTCCACCACTCATTCACACTAGTGGGATTGGCGCTGGAGGCACTAAGACCCATCGGGAGCAAACTTTTGCTGGAGGGTCGGTAGCGAGAGGCAGGCTTGAGACACAGGCGCCCGCGAGCAGCGAGCTCGTGATAATGACCATCTGCGTGACGACCCTCAACCGCCTCAGTTCCTTTTTCCCGCCCGTCGAGTGCGCTTCAGTGGCGAGCGTCGCTTCGCCTGTCGAGTCAAACTTCAAACTAGCGCATAGTTTTCAGTTTGTTTTGTAACATTATCACGATAGTAGTATCGCTTAGTTTTATTCTATTTTTAGTAAAATTTTTCTAATATTTAAGTTACTTACTTGAAGAAGTCTCGGCCTACTGGACGATCGACCATGAGCAGGTCAGGTGCGGTGAGGAGACTTAGTATGAAACTGTTCAGTCAGCCGGGCTGGGTCAGTCCAGCCTCCCTTCTCCTCAGCGGGGTTCCGACTACGGTCCAGTCCGATGCCGGGGATGGGGTCCCCCCTGGCATAAAAATAAGCGATCGCATTCGGCGCCCGTTAGGCCTCGACTCTCTTGACCCACAGGTCAAAAGAAGGCATCACTTTCGAGGTCGCCCTCTGGTATGATCTTGGCGTCGGATGGGTTATCGTTGCTAGTTGCGGTCTCCTTCTTGGTCGCCAACTTCCGATAATCGTCGTCCTCGACATCGAGCCTCCCGCCTATAGGTAGGGCTCCAGATGAGCAGTTTCATCAGTGGGCGCTCTTATGGGCGATGGGCTCGGAGGTTGGTTCTTCTGCCTGGCTCGGTTACCTCGGGCCCTCGGGCTCCTCCGGCGATCAGGTAGAGGCGGTTGGACCTTCTAATCCTGGCGCCTTCTTGATTGCTAGCGACTCCGTGCTGGTGTTCCCCCTCACATGGCTGCGGGCGCGGGGAGACTCACCGATGCCCTTATCTCCTGGTTTTTTCCTTCTCTTGTTTCCAGGTTCCCGGGGCTTTTCGGCGCCTTCTGCAGGGTCTGTGGCACGTGTCGAGCGCCGTTTCGAGGCCGCCCAGACTTCTGAGCGCCGTTAGCGGCGCCGCGTGGTCTCTCAGCACCGTTGGTGGCGCGCGTGATCTCAGCAGCGGCGCCCGGTAGTGCCGTTGGATTGGTAGCGCCGTTCGCGAAATCGTCTCTTGGCGCCCGTTCGCTTGGCGTCGTCCAGCAGCGCCGTTAGCGGCGTCAGCTCTTTTGCAGCGCCGTCGACGCGCCGTCTTGTAGCGTCGTCCAGCGCCGCGGGCGTTTGTGGGGCGCGTGCCTCGTCGGCCGTCGCGCCTCCGATGCCGTCTAGCTCGTTTTACGTCTTGGCGCCGGCATATCAGGGACTCTCCTTGTTTTCTGCCATTTCCTCCTCTCCTAATTTTCACTCTCCTTTCCTGTCCAAACAGTCCTTTCTGGACCATCAGGAGATGATGTTGAGCCTGACCCAGACCTTGGTTTGGGTGATGAAGTGGAGGAAACAGGATCTTTCTTTGCTACAGAGCCTGTGGTGAGGACCTGTCCTTTAAGTCTCTGTTGAAGAACCTGGGATCACTCTTTCTCTCCAGACTACAGACATCGATCCTGGGAAGATATTAAGACTCCAGTATCTTCATGCCGGAGATCCCTACGGTTTGACTCCTCGATTCAGCCTTCCTTGAGGCAGCTGTCTCAAATGGTATGGAATAACCCTGCTCTTATTCCCTCAGTGGCTAAATCCATTGATAAGAAGTATTCAGCTCCCAAGGATCGTCCCATTTGGCATCCCAAGCCTTTGGATCCTATTGTAGTCCTGGCAGAGAATGACAAGGTCGTTCTTCCTCAAACTACTACAGCTCAGACCTATTAACAAAGAGTCTCGTAAGATTGATACATTAGGTAGAGAGTCTTGCTGCCTCCACTCTAAGTATGCGTGTTGCCAGTTATCAAGGCTATTTTTCTCAGTATGAGTATATCCTGTGGCACTCTATGAAAAGAATGGTTGAAGCTCTTCCAGATTCGGATTCCAAGTCAGAGCTTCTTCTGACCATTATTAAAGGTATTGGTCCAATAACCAACAGGTCCAAAGCCGCCATGGGCGCTTTCGACACTGCTTCTCGCTCAGCAGCAGCGAGGATTTGTACTCGGCGCCATTCTGGCTGCGTGCTGGCTTCGCGAATGATGCTCAGCAGCAGGTGATGGCGCTGCCTTTTGATGGCTCCTTTCTTTTGGCCCTCAGGTGGAGCAAGCCTTAGAGGCCACTCAGAGACTAGATCGCCATTAAGTTGGCCAGACCTCCGCCTGCCCCTCTGGGGGCATGTGAACAGACGTCAGTTTCATAGTCGTCCAGTCCTTCGAGGCAGAGGCAGGGGAAGCTTCCATAAAGCAACCTGCCCAACCTCAAAAAAAGAAAGCGCAGCAGAAAGCGGGGGACCTAAAAGCTCCCAGCGCTACCTTATGGTCGTTGGCCCAGATTCCATCCACTCTGCCGGGTGGAACTTTCTCCTCCGTGGGAGGTCGTCTGATGTACTTCTACAACCAGTGGAAGTCCATAACCTCAGACAAATGGGTTCTTGGATAGTCAGCGAGGTTATTCTCTCAATTTCTTGGAACCCCCAGATTGTCCTCCCATCGACAGCCCAGGTTGTCGGCCTCTCAGTCAGATCTCCTCACCGCGGAGATCCAGGGCCTTCTGAACAACAGGGCAATAGAACTGGTGCCCCGCATCTAAAACACAGGGTTCTCTCCCATTACTTTCTGGTTCCAAAGAAATCTGGGGATGCCCCATTCTAGACCTCAGAAAGTTAAACAAATTCCTCCCCAGGGAGAAATTCAAGATGATTTCCCTAGGTACCCTGTTACCCTTGCTGCATCAACCACGACTGGCTGGCCTCTCTGGATATGCAGGATGCTTCAGCATATCCCCGTCCACCCGACCCACACAAATTCCTCAGGTTTGTAGCTTTGGGTCAGCATTATCAGTTCAGAGTCCTGCCCTTTGGGCTATCCTCGGCGCCCATGAGTTTTCACAAAGTGTTGTGCAGTTCTGTGGCGCATCTCAGGAGAAAGTGGGACTCAGTGTTTCTCCCTACCTGGACGATTGGCTTCTGTAAGCCCCTTCGGCCAAGGGACTTTGGCAAGCCGTGCAAGCGACTTCTCGTCTTCTCACGTCCATGGGAGTTCTGCTGAATTTGAAAAATCTCAACTGCAACCTCCCAGAGGCTCCTTTTCATAGGGGGCTTCTAGACACCTCTTCAGCGAGCTTTCCTTCCAGAGGACAGAAGACTCGACATCCCTTCTGTGGCCCGTTACATCAGGAGAACCAATCGGTTACAGCTCTCTGATGCACGCATGTTGGGTCTCATGGCGTCCCTCGGTCTTCACTTGTCCCTCTGGCCCGACTGCACATGAGAACCACCCAATGGATGCTCTCCACTCAGTGGTCCCGGCCTCTCACCCCAGTCTTATCCCATCAAGGTGACGGGCCCTTGAAGGTCTCTCACCTGGTGGTCTCAAGAAACAATCTCCTGGAAGGATTCCCCTTTGCTCCCCGGATCATCAGATCTCCATCACCACAGATGCATCAGCTAATGGGATGGGAGCTCACTGTCTCTCCTCCACACTCAAGGTGTATGGACTCAGTTCGAAACTCATCTCCACATAAATGTCCTGGAGATGAGAGCGGTCCTCTATGCAATCCGAGCTCTGAAGGATGTCCTTTGTCACAAGAACATTCTCCTTCAAACGGACAACAAAGCAGTGATGTATTACATCAACAAGCAAGGCGGTGCTCATTCTTATCCCCTTTGCAGGGAAGCAATGAGGGTGTGGGAGTGGTGCTTGGAGCACAAGTCTCTGATTCAAGCGGTTTATCTGCCAGGTATACAAACGACCTAGCAGATCACCTCAGCAGAACGAGGCAGACCCTCACAGTGGTCTCTCGATCCAGCCGTAGCTCGGTCCCTGTTCAAGAGTGGGGACTCCAGACCTGGACCTTTTGCATCCCCACTCAGCATAAAACTGCCTCTCTTCTGCTCCAGAAATCCAGGGCCTGGCATTTTCTGTCAGGATGCGTTCAGGCTGCGGTGGACAAAAGCGCTTTCTTGCCTTTCCACCACTTCCTCTAATCCAGAGTACTCCTCAAGTTCAGTCTCAGGGGACCAAGATGATTCTCATTGCTCCTTCCTGGCCTCGGCAACTATAGTTTCCTCTACTCAACAGTATGTTGGCAGCCTCTCGAGACCACTTCCTTTGCAAATCAGTCTTCTGACTCAGGGTTCGTTGGTCCATCCCAACCTGAAATCACTTCACCTTCATGCTTGGCTCCTGAAGAGATAGAAGTGAATCGGTTCAACGTCTCGTGGTCTCAGACATCCTTCTGGCTGCTCGGAAGCCAGCCACCCAGAAAAGCTCGCTTCCAAATGGAAGCGTTTTTCTCTCTGGTGTCAAAATCCTCTTGGAATCCCTTTTCCTGTCCTCTCGGCGAAGTTCTGGAGTATCTTTTGGACCTATCAAACTTAGGTCTTCAGTACTCCACAGTTAAAGTTCACCTTAGTGCCATCTCAGCGTTCCATGAGCGGTTTCTTCCTTAACTCTGGCTCAGTTACCTATGGTGAAGAGATTTCTTAAGGGATTCTCCATACCAGACCCCTGTTAAGCGTCCAGTTGCAGCCTGGGACATTAACCTGGTGCTGGACATGCTCACTGGAAGCCTTCTGAACCCTTAGCTACCTGTGAGCTAAAATTTCTTACCTGGAAGACTGCCTTCCTGGTGGCCATTACCTCAGCCCGAGGTCTCTGAGATACATGCACTGGTTACGGACCCTCCGTATACTGTATTCCATAAGGACAAGGTAGTTCTCCGTACTCATCCTAAATTTCTTCCCAAGGTTGTGTCAGAATTCCATCTGAACCAACCTCTGGTACTCCACTTCCTGCTAATTTCCAAAATGAAGGGGCAGGCTCTTCATTCCTTGGATGTTAAGAGAGCCTTGCGGTTCTATTTAGATAGAACCAAGGATGTTGCAAGACTCAGCAACTGTTCGTTTCTTTCAGCGACACCGGCTGGGTCAACCTGTCGCTATTAGATGTATCTCTTCATGGTTGTGGCATGCCTTCGTCATTGCTATTCCATGGCTCAAGTTAAATTAGAAGGTAGAGTGTCAGCTCACTCTACTAGAGGCGTCGCAGCATCCCTAAGCGGAAATTACAATGTTCCAATTGCAGATATATGCAACGCCGCTACCTGGAGCTCAGTGCATACTTTCGTTAAGCACTATGCACTGGATGTTCATGCCAGGCGACATTCGCGTGAGGCAGAACTATCCTTAATGGGCTTCTATCTTAGGCAGCGTGAGCTCTGGCTTTCCTGCCGCCCTTTTGGGGATTATCAGCTAGTACTCTCCCACTAGTGTGAATGAGTGGTGGAGACTTATGTCCAGGAAGATAGGAAAGTTACGTACCTACCGTAATTCTTGATCTTCTTGGACGAGTCTCCTCACTCGTCCTACCTCCTCCCTCCATCCCCGAGCTCACGCTGTATTGGTCTTCACTCCCTCAAATCTTTAGGCCGTGAGGACTTCTTTGCTGACCCTTCTTACACGGGTCATCACGGACTATCTTATGTCCGTTTTTAATGTTGGTTTACCCTTTCGTTGTGCGCTGCACCTCCTTATTAAAAGGTACTGAGGCGGTTGGAGGGTGAGTCGCCGAGATAGGTCATTACCGCTTTCGAGCCGCTCTTTCATGGCGCCGTCTCGGGTGCCGCTCTCGCCCGACCCTCCAGCAAAAGTTTGCTCGATGGGTCTTAGTGCCTCTGGCGCCAATCCCACTAGTGTGAATGAGTGGTGGAGACTCGTCCAAGAAGATCAAGAATTACGGTAGGTACGTAATTTTCCTTTCTCCACAGTCAAAGTTCATCTTTGTGCCATTTCGGCATATCATGAGCTGGTACATTCCATGTCACTGGCTCAGTTGCCTGTAGTTAAGAGGTTTCCTAGGGGTATTCTGCATTCTAGACTTCCTATCAGATGTCCAGTCGCAGCCTGGGACAGTAACCTTGTGCTAGACATGCTTACTCGTAAACCTTGTGAGCCTCTAGCTACTTGTGACTTGAAGTTCCTCACTTGGAAGACGGCCTTCCTGGTGGCCATTACGTCGGTCTGTAGAGTTTCTGAAATACATGCACTGGTCACAGACCCCCCACCCCCGTACACTGTATTTCACAAGGACAAAGTAGTTCTTACGACTCATCCTAAGTTTCTCCCTAAGGTTGTCTCAGAATTCCATCTAAACCAACCTTTAGTCCTTCCTACCTACTTTGCGAACTTCCAGAAAGAAGAGGAGCATACCCTTCATTCGCTGGATGTTAAGAGAGCGCTGCCATTCTATCTAGCTAGAACAAAAGACATTTGCAAGGCTCAACAACTGTTTGTTTCCTTCAGCGAGACCCGGCTGGGTCAACTTGTCGCTATCAGATGCATTTCAGCATGGCTGGTGGCATGCCTTCACCACTGCTATTCTATGGCACAGGTC
Organism: Neoceratodus forsteri; assembly: GCA_016271365.2. Taxonomy (NCBI): domain Eukaryota; kingdom Metazoa; phylum Chordata; order Ceratodontiformes; family Ceratodontidae; genus Neoceratodus; species Neoceratodus forsteri. The sequence goes on along the minus strand of CM028130.1, from coordinate 1,008,569,117 downwards.
AGGCTGGAAGGCAGAGTGTATGCTCACTCTACCAGAGCAGTCACGGCATCTCTGGCGGAAATCCGCAACGTGCCTATTGCAGATATTTGCAATGCGGCTACCTGGAGCTCAGTGCATACTTTCGTTAAGCACTACACCTTGGATGTCCATGCCAGAAGACATCTGTCGTTTGGCAGGACCATTCTTAATGGACTTCTGTCCTAAGTATGTGAGCTCTTTATCTCCTGCCGCCCGTTTCAGGGATTATTAGCTCGGTACTCTCCCATTAGTGTGAATGAGTGGTGGAGCTTTGTCCCAGGAGATATGGAAATTACGTACCTAACGTAATTCTTGATCTTCTTGGACGAAGTCTCCACCACTCATTCACACGCCCACCCACCATCCCCCGAGCTAACTTCTCAGTTTATGGTCTTCACTCCCTAAATGGCTGAGCTGTGAAGGCTTTATTGTTGACCCTTCTTACACGGGCCATTCGGACTATCTTATGTACGATTTTTAGGTTAGTCCTTCTAGGTTAGTTACACTGCACCTCCTCGGAAAAAAAGGTACTGAGGTGGTTGGAGGGTCGACACCAAGATAGTCATTACCACAGGAGCCAGGGCTCGTGGTGCCACTTTCTCGTGGCTCCATCTCAGGCGCTGGTCCTCCTGAAAAAGTTTGCTCCCCCCGGGTCCTAGCACCTCCGGCAAACTCCTATTAGCATGAATGAGTGGTGGAGACGGCGTCCAAGAAGATCAAGAATTACAGTAGGTACATAATTTCCATTTTTATTATTTTTTATTTTATCACAAAAGTACCAATTACATTTAATAAAATTACTTTTGTACAAGTAAAGTTTTCAACCCAGGCATGAGTGGGGCAGGTGGCAGGTTGAGAGACTTGGTGAAGCTGTTTAGTCAGTCGGGCCGGGTCTGGTCTGCCACCCTTTCTGGAGGGGGTCTGACAACGGACATTCCAGTGCTACGGGTTGGTGGTCCCCCCAAAAGCATAAAAAGAAACAGTCCCATTCACAGCACCGTTAGGCCTCGAGTTCTTCGGCTCACCGGTCGAAGAATAAACGGCATCACTCGAGGTTGCCCTCTGGTACGTCTGCACATGGACGGTCGGTTGTTGGGGTCAGGGGCTGGTCTCTGCCTCTTTTGGAGTCTCCGGTTTCTGTCTCTGACTGCCGGCTTCTTCAACATCTGAGCCCCTCACCGCCTATTGGAGGGGCTTCCGATGAGCAGTTTCACCATTGGGCCGCTCTTATGGAACAGTGGGCTCGGAGGTTGTCCCGACTGCCCAAACCGGCCAGTCTGTTGCCAGGGCTTTTGGGCCTCTCAGTTTCAGATCAGCAGGTGGGGCAGTTAGGACTTCCTGGTCGTGTGGCGCCTTCTTCAGTGCTGTCGACTCCATGATTCGGTGTCTATCCCCTTCACATGGCTGCGGCGCAGGGGTCCACACCGATGCCTTTATCTCCTGCAATTTTTCATTGTTTACCTTCAAATCACAGTTCAGACTTCTGCATGGTGCCACTGCCAAGATCAATCCTCCTGCAGAGCCTGTGGTGGAAGACCTTTCCTTTAAGTCTCTGCTTAAGAACTTAAATTCTACTCTTTCTCTCCAGACCAGGGACATCTATCCTGGGAAGCTTCTGTGCCTCCAGTATCTGCATGTTCTGGAAATCACTATGGAGTTAACCCCTCTGGTAGAGCCCTCTTTCAAGACTCTCTCCCAGACGGTGTGGAAAATCCGGCTCTTATTCCCTCTGTGGCTAAGTCCATAGATAGGAAATATGCCCCTCCCAAGGATCACCCCATCTTGGCCTCACAGGCCTTTGCTGATGCTTTTGTGGTCCTGGCAGAAAATTATAAGGCTGTCCTTCCACAGGAATCCACAGCCCATCCTATAAACAAACAATCTCGCAAGATCAACACCTTGGGTAAGAGTCTTTGCTGCTTCAACTCTGGGCATGCGTTTTTCTAACTACCAAGGTTATTTTTCTCAATACGAGTACGTCCTTTGGCATTTGCTCAAAGCAACAGTAGAAGCTCTGCCCGAGTCGGAGGTTACCTCAGAGCTACTATAAACCATAACTCCTCAGCGCAAAAAAAAACGCAGGAGAAAGCAAAGGGCCCAAAAACGCAGAATGCCACCATCTGAGTTTCCGGGCCAGGTCCCACCTCAGCTGTCCAAGAGGGACTCTTCCTTGGCAAGTGGGAGGTCATCTGACTCAGTTCTATGACCGGTGGAAATCTGTAACATCAGACAAATGGGTCCTCAGGATAATCCGTGAGGGGTACTCTCTCAATCTGTCGGAACCCCGATCATCCTCCCAAGCAACAGCCCAGGCTGTCTACTGTGCAGTCAGACCTTCTTGCTTCCAAGGTGCAAGGCCTTCTGAACAACAGGCAATAGAAGTAGTTCCACTGTATCAACGAAACACAGGTGTCTACTCCCATTACTTTCTGGTTCCAAAGAAAACTGGCAGCATGCGCCCTATTCGCGATCTCAGAAAGTTAAACAAATTCCTCTACAAGGGAAAGCTGAAGATTATATCACTTGGTACCCTGCTACCTTTGATTCTTCAACACAATTGGCTGCCTCCCTGGATATGCAGGACACCTACCAACACATTCTCTTACAACCATAACACCACAAATACCTAAGGTTCGTGGCGTTGGGTCAACACTGTCAATTCAGAGTTCTGCCCTTTGGGCTATCCTCGTCACCTCGAGTTTTTACAAAGTGCTGTGCAGTTCTTGTGGTGCATTTAAGGAAAACCGGAATTCAAGTATTCCCATATCTGGACGACTGGCTTCTTGCAAGTCCCTCCAGACAAGAGACTCTGGTGGCCGTGACCTCAGATTTCTTCACGTCCATGGGAGTTCTGCTAAACCTGAAAAAGTTGCAGTTGCAGCTCTCCCAGAAGCTTCTATTTATAGGAGTCCTTCTGGATACTTCCTGCGTGAAAGCTTTCCTTCTGGAGGACAGAAGGAGCGATATTCTTCAAACAGCCTGCTTCATCAACAGAACAGCTCAATTTGAGCTCTCTCGATGCAGCGGATGCTGGATCTCATGGCATCCTCGGTTTTCACTGTGCCCTTGGCTCATCTCCACATGAGATCCACTCAGTGGATGTTCAGTACTCAGTGGTTGCCAGCCACTCATCCTCAGTCCTTTCACATCAAGGTGACAGAACCTCTGAAACAGTCCCTCAGCTGGTGGTCTCAGGAAGACAACTTTCTGGAAGGATAGCCCTTCACCTCTCTGGATCCTTAGATCTCCATTACCACAGATGTGTCCCTGATGGGCTGGGGAGCTCACTTCCAGGATCTCCACTCCCAGGGCACATGGTCCCAGGATGAGTCTCAACTCTACATAAACATCCCAGAAATGAGAGCCGTCCGAGCTTTGAAGGACATACTCTGTCACAAGAACATTCTCCTTCAAAAGGACAACAAGGCAGTGATGTATTACATCAATAAGCAGGGTGGTGCACACTCTTACCCATTATGCAGGGAAGCAATGAGAGTGTGGGAATGGTGTCTAGAGCACAGAGCTCTGATTCAGATGGATCACTTGCCAGGAGTACAAAACGAGCTGGCAGATAATCTCAGCAGAACGAGGACAGATCCTCATGAGTGGTCTCTCGACTTAGCCGTCGTTCAGTCACTCTTCGAAGAGTTGGGAACTCTGGACCCAAACCTTTTTGTGCGTCCCCACTCAATGCAAAACTGCCTCTCTTCTGCTCCAGAAATCCAGGACCTGGCGTTTCTTATCAGGACGCATTCAGGCTGCAGTGGACAAAATGCTTTCTTTATGCATTTCCTCTCCCCCCTCCCACAAGTTCAGAGAATACTATTCAAATTAGAGGCATGGGGGGCAGAATGATTCTCATTGCCCCATTTTGGCCTCGTCAGATCTGGTTTTCTCTAATCAACAGACTATTGGAAACTCCTACGAAACTGCTTCCCCTTCAGACGAACCTTCTCACCCAGGGCCCTGTAGTTCATCCCAACCTGAGGTCTCTTCACCTCCATGCATGGCTCCTGAGAAGACAGAGGTGAACAGGTTTAATGTTTCAGATATTCTTTTAGCTGCACGCAAGCCAGCTACCAGAAAAACCTACACAGCTAAGTGGAAACGTTTCTCTATCTGGTGTGCAAAATCCTCTTGGAATCCTTTTTCCTGCCCACCGAATAAAGTCCTGTACTATCTCTTAGACCTCTCAAACACAGGTCTGCAATACTCTACAATCAAGGTTCTTCTCGGTGCAATTTCTGCTTATTATGAGCCAGTACATTCCACGTCTTGGCTCAGTTACCTGTAGTTAAGAGGTTTCTTAAGGGTATTGTGCATGCTAGACCACCTGTTAGATGTCCAGTTGCAGCCTGGGACATTAACCTTGTGCTAGACATGCTAACTTGTAAACCTTTCAAGCCTCTAGCCACTTGCGAGTTGAAATTCCTTACTTGGAAGATGGCCTTCATGGTGGCCATTACTTCTGCTCGAAGAGTATCAGAAATACACGCTTTGCTCACAGACCCCCCCCCCCATATACTATATTTCACAAAGACAAAGTACTTCTTAGGACTCATCCTAAGTTCCTCCCTAAGGTTGTCTCAGAATTTCTTCTAAAGCAACCTTTAGTCCTTCCTACCTTCTTTGCCAACTTCCAGAATGAGGGAGAGCGTATCCTTCATTCCCTGGATGTAAAAAGAGCTTTGTGATTCTATCTGGACAGAACAAAAGAAATCTGCAAGGCTTAACAACTGTTTGTCTCCTTCAGTACGACCCAGCTGGGTCAACCTGTTGCTATCCGGTACATTTCAGCATGGCTGGTAGCATGCCTTCACCACTGTTACTCCATGGCACAGGTCAAGTTGGAGGGCAGAGTGTATGCTCACACTACCAGAGCAGTCACGGCATCGCTGGCAGAAATTCGTAATGTCCCCATTGCAGACATTTGCACTGCGGCTACCTGCTACTCTGTGCACACTTTTGTTGAGCACTGTGCCTTGGATGTCCATGCCAGACAACATCAGTCATTGGCAGGACAATTCTTAATGGACTTCTGTCCTAAAAGTGAGCTCCACTCTCTCCTGCTGCCTGTCTCGGGGGATTATTTAGCTCAGTACTCTCCCATTAGTGTGAATGAGTGGTGGAGACTTTATGTCCAGGAAGATATGGAAATTACGTACCTACCGAAATTTTTGATCTTCTTGGACGAAGTCTCCACCCCTCATTCACACACACGCCCACCCACCCACCATTACCCGGGCTCACTTTTGTTTCTGGTCTTCACTCCTCCAATTTGGGCTGTGAAGACTTTGTGTTCTAGGATCGTGGATATGTTGTTCATCCACACTTCTTGGCATGTCCCTTTCCCCTTTAAATCTTTCTGGAAGTCTTAAAGCTGGCTCCTCCCACCCACCCGGGTGGTATATACCTTGGCTCCACCCCGTGATGCCAGCTCTTCCTTTCTGCTGGAAGATACAGGTTGCCTCCCTCGTGCTCACGCATTTCATAGGCCGTAGCTTTCAATACTTCGGTTTTACCGAAATTAAAACTCGTCCGAGTTAGCAATCGTGCTTTTGCGTTTCTCGATCATGGAAGAAATCTTCTCCAGGATTTCCGCCAGTGTCCTTGCGGCCAGAAGATGTCGCACACTGATCCCCATCTCTCGTGCGTCTACTGCCTAGGTGTCGGCCATGACACCTCATCCTGCAGCTTTTGCTTGGCCTTCATCCCAAAGTCCTGTACAACCGCCTGGCATGTTTAAAGTTAGGGAGACTGGAGAAAAGGAATCCTCCTGTGAAGTCCAAGGAGCCTAGGTGGGCAGTTTCCTCGGCCATGGGTTCCGCTGAGCAGCTGGAATGCATGAAGGTGGTCGAAGAAAAGCCGCCCGTGCTTCAGACAATCAAAGCTTTTTCATTCCACTCAGCCTGGGCTCCCCCTTCTCAGGTTCCTTCAAGGAGTTGTGCCAGTCTCTCCCCACCCAGGGAGAGGCACCCACGGGCTCGCACTCCTCCCAATCTCATAAAAGAGATAAGGAACTGAGCATGTCTTCATCTCGGTGAAGGTGCTCTTGGGACAGAGAGAGGTCTCAGTCCCAGGAGCATGCGGTCTCGACCTCGGTCAAGATTGCTCCCTCGGCCGCAGGTTTCACGGACCTTCAGGCAGGCCAGCCGACCGAGGATGCGGCCGATGAGGTAGAGATTGTCCTCGATCCCGTCACCCACTGTCGCTGTCCCCAGTCAACAACTCTTTGGAAAGGATTCCAGTCCTTGTCTTCCCTGATGAGGAGACCCAGCCTGCTGGTGTCCCCATCGAGGACCCGGTTCCGGATCCCCAGGTATCACCGGTCCCACCAGTGTCTCCCGAGCAACCGAGTTGACCCATCCAGTCTCAGTCGAGGTCTAGAACCCCCTCATCTGGATGGCCGAGGAAGAGCCACAAGTGCTCCAAAAAGAGGTGACACGGAGTTCCGGTGAGGGCACCGACTGAATGGCAGCCTGATTTGGACGCCCTACTCCGCCGCTGATAAATCCACTGCAATCGTCGGAACATTTTCTTCATCCAACCTCAAAATAACCAGCAATTATAGCAAAGATGTCTTCTAGACACAAAGCTAAGGACAAAACGGGATCTCAGCAAGTTAAACAGAACAAAACACTGTTGGACTATGCGCAGCCTAGTTCGGCCTGCATGGCCGCGGCCTCACCACAAAACTCACCCGCTTTGGAGGAACCAGAAGAAATGGAGTGTACTGTTACCTCCAAGCAGCAGTGTGCAACCCTCCAAAGGATGAACACCACACTAGAGAGATTGAAGGCAAAAGCCACAGAGGATCGTAACAAACTGGAACGTACCATCCAAAAAGCAGATCAGCTCGAAAAGGGGTTAAATGAATACTCTGAAACAATGGATGTTCACAGTGCAGCCCTGCTGGATCTACACCGCAGAGAGCAACAGTTGGAAGCCAGATTGGAGGAATTGGAAAACCCTTGACAGGTGCAACAATGTTCGCATTCATGGATTGCCTGAGGGAACTGAGACAGGTCCAGTACCAGCCTTTTTGGACTCCTTCCTCCCTGAAATCCTAGACTGGCCAATAGATAAACCACTTAATATTATTAGGGCCCACCGTTCTCTTGTGCCAAAGCCCAAAGACCCTAAAGCCAGTCGTCGCTTGTTAGTAACTGCTTTTCTGGATTTTCGTACCAAAGAGGAGATTTTGAGGCATGGTCCAAGAGAGAGAGATATACTGTTTGGCAACACCCGGCTCTTCTTTGAGTAAGATTATACCCCTAAATTACTTGCACATCGCATAAAGATACTAGTGGTAGTACGTCTTCTCCAGCAAAAGGGGATGAGGGCATTCGTTGAATACCCAGCAAAACTGAAGGTGATAACAGATAACGGGATTAAAAAGTTTCCAGACCTGTCGGCAGCACAAAAATTTCTGTCCTCCTTGAATGTGGAGATTCCTCAGAACCCAATCCAACAACAAAAGGACCAACTGATCGAGAGGGCCTGGCAATGAGTGGGAACTAAAAGGGGTTTCATGACCGCCCGGCTCCTTCCGGACTGTAGGACTCGGTCAGCACGCAGGGTTAAGAAAGCACCATCTCACCCTCATCTCCTTCTAGGTCTAATAATGTAGAAGACATACCATTGGAAGGAATCAAACCAACAAATGGATCCTGGACTTTAAGGAGCAGTATTAACTTTTGTTGGTGTCCTGAGATGGTAGACTGGGAGTGTTTCTCTAAATGGAGATGTTAAAGCTTGCTGAGGGTTTACATTTACCCTATGTAATGGATGAGGAGGGTGGGATAGACTGATTGATTGCAAAAAGCAAATAAGTTAATTTTTTCCTACTCCTTTATGTGAATCTGGTGGAAAGATTGTGCATTCCTGCTAAGTATGTATTCTTTGTGGGGCGGGGGCAGTAGCTGGGTCCTGAGATTCCAGGCGTCTATTTGGAAGGACAGGGGGATGTGGACCCTGGGGGATTGGGCAGTGTTGTCAGCTGCAGGCTCTCACTAAGTAGGCCAAGGCAGCGGGGTGATGATGGCAAGATGACAAGTGCCTGTTCTCCGGCATAAAGCCCTAGAAGGATCCATGGCTCCTTTCCATTGCCCCAGTGGCTAGATTGTGGCCTGTATAGGCTAACAGTAGTGGAGGGCTCTGACTTAATTTTATGGATAAGGAGAGCTTCGATCATACAACGGTTCCAGAGATCAGGTTGGTCAGTATTTTTCGGCTAGGCCACTGACAAGGAATCTGTGGTAAACCAAAATCTTCATGTCTAGAAGCATTTCTCCTTGCAGTTGTAATTAACTAGGGGCCAGAGTTAAAGGTCAGCATATGTTTGGTTAACCATCTGCCCCTGGCAGGCCTACATCAGCGCACTATCTTAAGACAAAACAACTGCCTAGATACAAAAGAGCACGGTGTGGGATGCGCTGCCCTTGATCACCGGGAGGTCCCTCTCTTTGACTCCTGAGATGCTTCGGTGGAAGGGCTTCGCTGTTGTGTTGCAACTCCCAAGGTTCTAGGAGGGTAACTAATAATTGTGTTGTGTTATAAGTGTCCTCACCCCCAAGGACAGTTAAGATACTAAACTCTGATGATTGACAGAGCAGGAATTATTCTCTTTTTATAAGTTAATAAGTGAGGCAGGGCCGAGCGTTCCCAAAGCTAGGCTAAGTAGCTATTTGTTACTTGTTCAGTACCAGTTATAGATTCCCTGTTAAGAACCTGCCCTTCTGGTTATCAGACTGTCTTGCGCACTGAGCCAGATGGACGGCCCACGGTGACGGGGTCATCCAACCACACCTCTAAAAGCAGTAGTCTTGAAGAAGGTGGCTATAGGGAATTTGCACCTTGAAGTCACAGCATGTTATGTTGGGTTCAACAGTTTTATGAGTTCCAGTTGTATTCCAAGGTTTATCTTTTGGAGTGGTTATATTTATTGTTATACATAATGCATAGAATGATAAAGCAAACAGATGTGTGTTGTTCAATCCACACTTACTGGCAGGTTCCTTGCCGCTTTAAATCTTGCCGGAAGGTCTTCAAGCTGGCTTCTCCCACCCACCCGGGTGGTAAAACTCTCGGCTCCGCCCCATGACACCAGATCTTCCTTACCGCTTGGAAGCTCAGGTTACCTCCTTTGCGCTCTGCGTTTTAGGCCTGAATCCAAACTCTTCGGTTAACCCGAAACTCATACTTAAATTTACTAGACTTGGTCTTTTCTTCCTTCGCGTCGATGGACCGTCGACTCCCGGATTTCGGTGGTGCCCTTGTGGGCAGAAGATGTCTTGGACTGATCCGCACTCAATGTGCGTTTACTGCCTTGGGCTCGATAACGATCCGCAGGCCTGCGATTTGTGCAAGTCCTTCTCGGTCAACGTTCTTGAAGACCGTGCTGCCAGACTTCAACTTGGGCACCCCGAGAGACGTGTTCCTCCGGTAAAGTCGAAGGAGGCCCATTGGGCGATGTCCACGGCAGCGGACTCATTTGAGTAACTTGAGCAAATGATCGCTCTCGAGGAGGCGGCGGCCCAGGTCGCATCTTCTTCTTCCTCGGTCGCGGCATTTATCCCACTCTCCTTGGGCTCCTCCTACTCTGCTTCTTTCAAGAAGCTTTGTCATTCCCTCTCTACTAAGGGAGAGGAGCCATCGGGACATTCCTCTCGGTCCAAGAAAAAGGACTCTAAGTGTAAGTCCCACCGTCGACGTTCATGGGAGCAGGAGAGGTCCCCTTCCCCGGAGAGTCAGCACTCTACTTCGGTCAAGGTTGTGGCTAAGGCCACTGGCTTCACGGTGTCCCTGTCAGGTCAGCTGGCCAAGACACCTGTCAACGCAGTCGAGATTTTTCTCAACCCGTCAGACGGGCTGTCGGCTGAAAGCTCGCACAACCCTTTCTGACGTCTTCGGTGGAAATGAGGACTTGCTCTGTGCTCTCCTGTGCCGGAGTCCCTGTTAAGGTTCCAGAGCCGATGGAGGAAGAGGTTCCCCCCGCTCCCTCCCAGATCCACCCTTGGAAACACCGAAGATCTTAGTCTCGGACCTCTTCTCGGTCCAGTTGATCCCACCGACATTGGCGGTCTCGGTCTTGGCACCGAGGGAAGCGGCGGCACCGCTCATCCTCGTCATCGTCCTCCTCGGAGGATAGGCTCCAGCGCAAGTTGCGTTGGTGCTATGAGGATCTGATGTGGCAGCAGCTTCTTTTGACCGGGAACAAGCTGACTCCATCACCTTCCCCGGCCATTAAGTGGCTGTCACCTGAGCGGCAGAAACAACCCCTCGTGGTCATCGAGGAGCCGAAGCCGGTGCCGGTTGTTCAGCCGAAACCAGCTGCACCACCCATTGTGGTGGAACCCCCGCCTCCACAACCAAAATCTGGGGCTCCGACCAAGGATTCTCTGTCGAGTCAGGGGTTGCTCCATCAGTTGTCGGTCACCCACACTCCCGATCATCCTCGGCAGGTGGAGGGTGGCTCAGGCCCTCTGCAGCTGTTTGCAGACTCCTCTGATGATGACTCTTCCCTGTTCTCCGAGCCTCTCGACCTGGAGTCCACTGGGGGACAGTCGGTGGACGACAGCCCATCGTCGTTCATGGGATTGCTTCAGCTTATCTCAGAATCTACTGGGATGAAACTGGAATCCGTGTCAAAGTGGGCCAAGTATCCCCTCATGGAGATACTGGACTGAGGGGATTCTCCTACAGAGGCCTTTCTTGTGGCCGAAGCCATTGTTGACCCGGCCCTTGAGCTATGGCAGCGGCCGGCTTCATGTCCAGCTCCCTCAGCCAGGATGGCCAGGAAGGTATGCCGTTCCCACCGGCGCACTCTCCGGATTCTCGGAGCACCCCTCTGAGGAGGGGTTGGTGACCGACAGTGTTTTCCAGCGCTCTGAAAACGTTCGGGACGTGGACAAGCCACCCGATAAAGAGTCCAAGAAACTGGACTACTCTGTACGTAAAGTCTATGCTGCGTCCTCCTTAGGCCTTCACCAGGCCAGTTCGGCCGTACTGATCGCACACTTTTCCCATGCCCTTTTGGGCTCCCTGGATGAGGTGATTCCTCATCTCAGGGCTGACCTCCAGACTACGGTCAAGCAGGTGCGGAATCAGGGAAGGGCGGTGGCAAAACAACAGCTCCAAACTGCTCTTGACATTGGAGACTCTTGTGCCCGGTCAGTAATGGCCGCAGTGGCCATGCGCCACAGAGCTTGGCTGCGGATCTCCACCTTCACGGCGGATACCCAACACAAGCTGGCAGACATTCCCTTCCTGGGTACCGACTTGTTCAGTCCCGGGGTGGAGGGTCATTTGCAGAGGATTGAGAAGTGCAATGCCACCTTGGACTCAGTCACATCTGCCCAGAAGGACAAAGGCCGCCAGCAGCAGCGTAAGCCCTTTCGGCCTTCTGCCCCTGCGGCACGTCCAGCCCAGCAACACCAGCATCAAGGCCAGCAGGCTTGCACTTGGCACCCCAAAGCCAAGCCTGCAGCTTCCTCCAGCAGGAAGCTGGGAGGGAAAAGCCCAGGAGGTCCCTTGGCCGGTCCTTCCTCCAAGCCTGCCCAGTGACGGGTTGAGGGGTGTCGCCCCCAGCCTCATCACTCCCCCCTGGGTTCCCCCCGTGGGGGGACGGCTCCGCCACTTCCTTTCTGCCTCGTCCGCTATCACCGTGGACCGCTGGGTGTTGGAGGTGGTAGGGAAAGGTCTACCTCTGGAATTCAAGCAGGCCCCACCCTATCGAGCCGTCGCCCCACGGGGCGCTATGGGGTCCGCAGTCTCTCTGTTGGCTCATCGAGCCGACATTGCCCTGCTCCTCCAGAAGGAGGTGATCAGGGAGGTGGCGGATCCTCCACCAGACACAGGGTTTGTGTCCAGATATTTCCTGGTCCCGAAACAGACGGGAGGCTGGCACCCCATGCTAGACCTATACGACCTGAACAAGTTCCTAAGGTTTCGAACCTTCAGAATGGTCACTCTGGCACAGATCATTCCATCCTTGGAATGAGGCATATGATTCTGTTCCCTGGACCTCCAGGACACGTTCTTTCATGTCCCAATCCGTCCGTCCCACCAGCGATTCCTCCGCTTCAGAGCAGAGGGGTCCCTTTTCGAGTTCCGGGCCATGCCCTTCTGCCTCTCTCCAGCTCCCAGGGTCTTCACCAAATGCATGGCAATGGTGACAGCATTCCTGTGGCACCGAAGGGTCCAGGTGTACCCTTACCTGGATGACTGGCTGATTGCAGCCCCCTCCAGACCAGAGCTGGAGTGGTCTAGGGATCTAGCCCTCTAGGTCTGCTCTCAGATTGGCCTCCTCATCAACGAGGCCAAGTTGGAACTCGTACCAACGCAGGTGATTCAGTTCATCGGGGCAGAGCTCGACTCTCTTCAAGCCAGAGCACGGCTTCCAGCGGACAGGGCCGAGGTTCTTTCCTCTTTTGCCCAATCATTTCTGGTTGGGCAGTTGCGCCCTGCCTGGGACTTCCTGCGCCTCCTGGGCCTCATGGCGGCCTGCACCAGCATGGTCCATTGGGCCCGTTGGCACATGCATCCCCTACAATGGGGACTGGCCTGCCAATGGTCACAGTGCTCCGGTCCTCTGGACCAGCCAGTGGCGGTGACCCAGGAGATGTGGAACGCTCTCCAGTGGTGGATCGTTCCAGCTCATCTGCAGGAGGGCATCCCGTTTGTCCACCCTGAGCCGACGGTCACTCTAACGACCGACGCCTCTCTGATGGGTTGTTGTGCCCATCTAGGGGAGCACAGAGCGCATGGCCTGTGGTCCCCTCAGGAGTCTCGATGCCACATCAACCTGCTGGAACTTCGAGCGGTCCAACTAGCCCTCACTGTCTTCACTCCATTTGTATGGGGTCAAGTGATCCAGGTCCAGACGGACAATACCACAACCATGTACTATCTAAACCGCCAGGGCAGGACGCGCTCCTTGCCCCTGTGCAAGGAAGCTCTCTGCACTTGGTCTCTCATGAGCAGACTGGAGGCGGATCTCCTAGCCATCCATGTGGCAGGAGCCTCCAAGACTCTGGCCGATGCACTAAGCCGGATAGGTGCTGCATCTCACGAGTGGTCTCTCCTGCCGGGGGTAGTACACGATCTGTTCTCCCACTGGGGCACACCTCAGGTGGACCTGTTTGCCTCCAGGGAGAATGCGAAGCTGAGGCTGTTTCATGCTCACCCCCCTCAGCAGGGCTTGCTGTAGGGGGATGCCTTCTCGAGGCCGTGGACCCTGGGCCTCTTCTATGCCTTTCCCCCATTTCCCTTGATTCACAAGGTGCTTCTCAAGGCAAGATGGGACAAGGCGCAGGTGATTCTGGTAGTCCCAGACTGGCCCCGCCAGTTCTGGTATCCATATCTCCTCAGCCTCAGCTCCAGGCTCCTGAGGCGGCTTCCAGCCCACCTGAACCTGATTTCAGTCAACCAGGGGAAGGTTCTCCACCTTGACCTTCAATCCCTGCACCTGACGGCCTGGTTCCTGAATGGCTAGAGTTCCAGGCCTTGGGTCTTTCCGATGAGGTCCTCAACATTATTGAGGCATCCCGTAAGGAGTCAACCAGAAAATACTATGCCTTCAAATGGAAGAGATTCTCCATTTGGTGTCAGGATAAGGGGTTGGACCCTTCCTCCTGTTCCTTGGCCAGCATTTTGGACTACTTGTGGTCTCTTTCTCACCTAGGGCTTCAGTCGACGACCCTTAAGGTGCACCTGGCAGCCATCTCTGCTTACCGGGCTCGGGCCGGGAAATGGTCAGTGGCGCCGGAGAAGGTGGTCGGGCACTTTTTCAAAGGCCTTGATCACATATCCCCTCCAGTGCGAGAACCTCCACCTTCATGGGATCTACTGCTGGTACTGGCTAAGCTCATGGGCAAGCCTTTCAAACCGATGCACAGGTGTGATATCTCTCACCTGTCGTGGAAGACCGCCTTCTTGGAGGCTATCACATCAGCCAGAAGGATGGGAGAGCTCCAGGCGCTTTCCATCGAGTCTCCTTATCTGGTCTTCCACAGGGACAAGGTTGGCCTGCGCTCCCACCTGAAATTCCTTCCGAAGGTGGTGTCGGAGTTTCACCTTAACCAGGTGTTGACTCTGCCGGTGTTCTACCCACAGTCACACCTCGCAGGCCAAATATAGGCTTCATACTTTGGACCTTAGAAGAGCGCTCTCTTATTACAAGGAGCGGATGGCTGAAGTTCGGGGAGAGGTTCGCCAGCTGTTTGTCACCTACGCTGAAGCCGCACCTGGCAGACCTGCAGCCAAGCAGATGATAGGCAGGTGGGTCACCTCCTGCATAGATCTCTGCTATAGGTTGGCAGGCATGGAGCCTCCCAAAGGGATAAGAGCTCATTCTACCCGCCATACCGCTGCTTCGGTGGCTGCTTCCAGGGATGTCCCTATCCAGGAAATCTGCAGGGCTGCTACCTGGAGGTCAGCACACACCTTCATTACCCACTACCACATCGACCTAGAGTCACGCCGGGATGCTGGTTTTGAGACCTAGGTTCTCGAGTCCTTATTCCCCAAGTAAGTATAGGGGGTGCACGCCTTGCCTCCCTCCTCCCGGAGAACTGCTAGGAATCTGCCAGTAAGTGTGGATTGAACAACGTATCCATGTCCCTAGAAATACAGGTTACTCACCTGTAACAGGAGTTCTAGGAATGGTACATGTTGTTCATCCACACAACCCACCCGACCTCCCCGGCTTCGACGCGCAACCTGGCTTCCAGCGGGCTAGATCTGGCATCATGGGGCGGAGCCAAGTGTTTTACCACCTGGGTGGGTGGGAGGAACCAGCTTGAAGACCTTCCGGCAAGATTTAAAGCGGCAGGGAACCTGCCATGAAGTGTGGATGAACAACATGTACCATTCCTAGAACTCCTGTTACAGGTGAGTAACCTGTATTTCTCTCCTTTCCTCCTTTACCACTGGATGGTATCAGATCCATACCCACAAAGATGGCTGACCTTCAGATAATTACATTAAATGTGAGAGGAATTAAAAATCCCGTAAAACGAGCTAAAATATTGCAGGACCTACAGAGGAGGGGAGCTATTGTAGCCTTCCCGCAGGAAACACACTTGACAGCTGCAGAGCATCTTAAGTTAAAATGGTCATGGGTTGGCAATGTGTACGCCTCACATTTTGTGGCTAGTCCACATCATAGGGCAGTGGCAGTCCTTGTTAAAAGGAAACCACCAGAGGGGCATCTAAGGGTAAGAACAGATCCGGAGGGCAGATTTGGGGTTGTTGTAGAGGTCAAAATTGTACTTTTGCGAATGTATATGCACCAATCAAAGAAGCCCCCAGGCTTGCCTTTCTTGAGAAAATAATCAAAGAAGAAGTTACAGATGCACACAGTATGGTGGTCATTGGGGTAGACTTCAATGAAGTCATATATCCATGGGTAAACAGATCAGGGCGGAACCGAGGAAGAACCACAAGAACGGGGAGGCTTATCCTAAGATTGAATCAGGAACTGGGCCTGTCAGAATGTTGGAGGTTTATGCACCCACGAGACCGGGATTACACATATTACCCCCGACATGGGGCGTATTCCAGAATAGATTATTTTTTTATCTCCTCTAATTGGGTACGAAAGGTAGACCGATGTATTATAGGTCCGATTATCATCTCAGACCACGCCCCTGTCTCTCTTGAATCTCCACTAACCCGACTCCCCCACAGTCCAGTTGGAGACTCAGTGTGAGCCTCCTTACCAGGGAAGACTTTAAGGAATTAGTTAATGATACGATTCAGCAATTTGAAAGAAATAATCCCATAGGGGAAACAGGGGATGGTATTAGGTGGGACACCCTTAAGTGTTGCCTCAGGGGAGAAATCATTAGATACTCAGCTAATCTCAAAAAAAGAACATACCCAATGGAGGGTGCAACTGGAACATAGAATAGTACAGCTTGAGGCCTCTCATCAGTTGAGCCAGGACCCCCAGGTCAAGCAGGATTTAGACAAAGCCTAATAGGAATTTAATAAGTTACTTGACCTTCAAATTGAGGGACAATTATGATATACTAGGCAAAAATACTTTGAACAAGGAAACTCAGCTGGGAAACTGTTGGTCTGGCAGCTCTGTCAGGAGATGGCAAATCGAGCAGTGGTACGCATCCAGGCTGATGGAGGGGCGCCGGCTACCACTTCCACTGTAGAAATACTACACAGATTTAAAACCTTTTATGCCACCTTTTATAAATCGGAGACCCTCCCAAGGCATCAGGCTGCAGTGCAGACTTTTTTGGCGAACCTTCCACTTCCTACATTGGCAGACCCGGCTAGGGTGGTGCTGAATGCCCCAGTTACTGGTCATGAACTAAAAACTAAGATTAAACAGTTAAAGAATGGTAAGGCCCCAGGCTTAGATGGTTTCCCAGCTGAATTTTATAAAGGTTTCACACCTCTCCTCATAGATCACCTGGTTGCTACCTGCAACGAGATTCTGATATATCAGAAACCAGTACCACCGTCTTGGAACTTAGCCCAGATCTCGGTGATCCCTAAACAAGGCAAAAACCCTGAACTATGCAGATCTTCCTGGACATAAGTCTCCACCACTCATTCACACTAATGGGATCTGCGCTGGAGACACTAGGACCCAGCGGGAGCAAACTTTTTTGCTGGAGGGCCGGCACTAGAGATGGAGCCGTGAGGAGCAGCACCACGAGCCTCAGCTTGTGCGGTAATGACTATCTCGGCGTCGACCCTCCAACCGCCTCAGTTCCTTTTTTCTTGCCGTCGAGTGCGTTTCAGTGACAACGTTGCTTGCCCGCCGGGAGTCAAACTTCAAACTAGCAGCTTAGTTTTCAGTTTTGTTGTTTTGTAGTAATATCTCGAATAAGTATCGCTTAAGTTTATTCTTATTTACAAAAGAAGTCTCAGCCTACTTGACGGAGTCGACCATGAGCAGGTCAGGTGACGGTAGGGAGACAGTCAGTTGGGCTGGGTCCGGTCCGCCACCTTCTCCAGGGGTCTGACAACGGTCAGTCCAGTGCCCGAGGTGGCGGTCCTCGGGCTCATAAAAATAAATGGTGCGTTCTCGTGCACCGTTCGACCTCGAGCTCTTCTTCGCCCACAGGTCAAAAAGAGAAGGCATCGATCGAGGTCGCCTGATATGTCTGCACGACGGCCTGTTATTGAGGTTAGTTGTCGTCTCCTCCTTCGGAGTCGCCTGCTTCTGTTTCCGTAGCCAACGTCTTCAACATGGAGCCCTACCCCACCCTCTGGTAGGTCTTCAGATTAGCAGTTTCATCAGTGGGCGCTGTTATGGAGCAATGGGCTTGGAGGTTGGTCCAGCTGCCTGGCCCTGTCACTCCAGGGGCGCCCGGGCTTTGGGAGAGATCAGGTAGGCGGTTGAGCCTCCCTGGTCACTGCTTGCACCGTCTTGGTGCCGTCAGACTCCCTACTTGGTGTTTCCCCCTCACATGGCTGCAGCGCAGGGGCCACACCGATGCCTTTATCTCCTGCTCTTCTTCCTCCCTTCCCTCAAATCCTGTTTTTGGTCTTAGGGTGTTTTGGCACCTTGGCGTCGATGGCATGCTCGGCGCGATCCTCGGCGCCAATGCTTCTGTCTGCGCCATCGTCGGCGCTGTCCTCGGTGCCATGCATGGCGCGTGTAGACTTGCGCGCCTGCCTGGCCTCTCAGCTGCCCTCCTTGCAGCGCCGTGCTGTGTGGCTTCTCGGTTATGTGACTTCTTCAAGCGCTTGTGCGCCCGGAGTTCTTAGGGCATCATCTACTTTTCAGGACTCCTCCTTTAACTTCTTTCCTTCTTAATTTTCCTCTGATTTTCACTCCTTTCCTGTCCATACAGTCCCTCCTGGACTGTCAAGAGATGACATTGAGCCTGACCCAGACCTTAGACTGGGTGATGAAGTGGATGAAACAGGATCTATTCCTACTGCAGAGCCTGTGGTCGAGGACCTGTCCTTTAAGTCTCTGCTGAAAAACTTGATTTCCACTCTTTCTCTCCAAACTACAGACATTGATCCTAGGAAATTGCTAAGACTCCAATACCTCCATATTCCGGAGATCCCTATGGATTTGACTCCTCGGTACAGCCCTCCTTTGAGACGCTGTCTCAAATGGTATGGAATAATCCTGCTCTCATTCCTTCGGTGGCTAAATCCATAGATAGGAAATACTCAGCCCCCAAGGATCGACCCATTTTGGCATCTCAAGCCTTTGTGGATCCTGTTGTAGTATTGGCAGAGAATGAAAAGGCCGTCCTTCCCCAAACTACTACAGCTCGGCCTATTAACAAAGAATCTCGTAAGGTAGACACTTTAGGTAAGAGAGTCTTTGCTGCTTCCACCCTGAGTATGCGTATTGCCAGCTACCAAGGCTATTTCTCTCAATATGAGTATATCCTTTGGCACTCTCTCAAACAGATGGTTGAAGCTCTACCGGAATTGGATACAAAACCAGAGCTTCTTCAAACCATTACCAGGGGTATTGAATCTAACAACCAGCAAGTTAAAGCAGCTATGGATGCTTTTGACACTGCTTCCCTGGTGGCGGCAGCTAGTATTTGTACCCGCCGTCATTCCTGGCTGCACACGTCAGGCTTCATGAATGATGCACAGCAGCAGGTAATGTTGTTGCCTTTTGATGGTGTGTATCTCTTCGGCCCTCAAGTAGAACAGGCTCTAGAAGCTACACAAAAGACTAGGTCAGCCATTAAGTTGGCTCGACCTCCTCCTGTCCCCTCTCGAGGGGGTGTTAATAAATGCCAGTTCCATAACCGTCAGTCCTTTTGAGGCAGAGGCAGAGGAAGTTTTCATAAAAATCAAACTCCCCAGCCTCAAAAGAAAACGCTACAAAAGGCGCAAGGGCCCAAAGTGCCCAGCGCCACCTTATGAGTTGTTGACCCAAGTCTCACCTCAGCTGCCCAAGGTGGACTCCTCCTCCGCGGTGGGAGGTCGTCTGTCACACTTCTACAATCAATGGAAGTCCATAACCTCAGACAAATGGGTCCTCCGGATAATCCGCGAGGGGTATTCACTCAATCTTGTGGAGACCCCTTTGGATTGTCCCCCCAAACGACAGCCCAGGCTGTCAACCCTTCAGTCAGACCTTCTAGCCGCCGAGATTCAGGGCCTTCTGAACAACAGGGCAGTAGAAGTAGTGCCGCTGCATTAACGGAACACATGGTTCTACTCCCATTACTTTCTGGTTCCAAAGAAAACTGGGGGCATGCGCCCCATTTTGGACCTCAAAAAACTAAACAAATTTCTGCCCAAGGAGAAATTCAAAATGATTTCTCTAGGAACTTTGTTACCTTTGCTTCATCAACATGACTGGCTATCCTCCCTAGACATGCAGGATGCTTACCAGCACATTTCTATTCACCCAAAGCATCATAAATTCCTGAAGTTTGTGGCTCTGGGACAGCATTATCAGTTCAGAGTCCTGCCCTTTGGGCTGTCCTCGGCGCCGCGAGTTTTTACAAAGTGTTGTGCAGTTCTCACAGCGCACCTCAGGAAGATCGGAATACAGGTGTTCCCTTATCTGGACGATTGGCTTCTGGCAAGTCCTTCCAGACAGGGAACTCTGGACGCCATAGCCACGGCTTCACGCTTTCTCACATTCATGGGAATCCTGCTAAACTCCAAAAAATCATAGTTGCAGCCCTCCCAGACACTCCTTTTCATAGGAACTCTTCTGGACACCTCCTGTGCGAAGGCTTTTCTTCCACAGGACAGGAGGAGCGATATCCTTCAGATGGCCCGTCACATCGGGGAGAGGGACTCTGTTCCAGCTCTCTCGATGCAATGGATGCTAGGTCTCATGGCATCCTCGGTGTTCACTGTACCCCTGGCACGCCTTCACATGAGAACCTCTCAGTGGATACTCAGTGGTCCCCAACCACTCAACCGCAGTCCTTTCTCATCAAGGTGACAGAACCTCTAAAGAGGTCACTCACCTGGTGGTCTCAAGTGAACAATCTTCTAGAAGGGTATTCCTTTGCTCCTCTGGATCATCAGATTTCCATTACCACAGATGCGTCCCTGATGGGGTGGGGAGCTCACTGTCAGGATCTCCACACTCAAGGCACGTGGACTCAAGTCGAGTCCCAGCTTCACATAAATGTCTTAGAAATGAGAGCCATCCTTTATGCGGTCCGGGCGTTGAAGGACATTCTCTGTCACAAGAACATTCTCCTTCAAACGGACAACAAAGCAGTGATGTATTACATCAACAAACAGGGTGGTGCTCACTCTTACCCCTTATGCAGAGAAGCGATGAGAGTGTGGGAATGGTGCCTACAGCACAAATCTCTAATTCAAACAGTCTACCTGCCAGGAGTGCAGAACGAACTGGCAGATCACCTCAGCAGAACAGAGACGGATCCTCACGAATGGTCTCTCGACTCAGCCATAGTTCGGTCAATATTCACAGAGTGGAGAACTCCAGACCTGGACCTTTTTGCATCCCCACTCAACACAAAACTGCCTCTCTTCTACTCCAGAAATCCAGGGCCTGGCATTTTCTGTTAGGATGCGTTCAGGCTGTGGTGGACAAAATGCTTTCTATACGCCTTTCCGCCTCTTCCTCTAATTCAGAGGGCACTTCTCAAGTTCGAATCCCAGGGGGACAAAATGATCCTCATTGCTCCCTTCTGGCCTCGACAGATGTGGTTTCCACTACTCAACAATATGTCGGCAGTTCCTCCGAAACCACTCCCCCTTCAGACGAACCTCTATACTCACGGGCCTGTTGTCCATCCCAACCTGAGGTTGCTTCACCTTCACGCTTGGCTCCTGAAGAGGTAGAAGTGAACAAGTTCAATGTCTCTCGCCAGGGTTTCAGATATTCTTCTGGCTGCACGGAAACCAGCCACTAGGAAAACTTACACAGCCAAATGGAAGCGTTTTTCGCTCTGGTGTGCAAAGTTCTCTTTAAATCCCTTTTCCTGCCCACCAGATAAAATTCTGGAGTACCTCTTAGACCTCTCAAATTCAGGTCTGCAGTACTCTACAGTCAAAGTTCACCTTTGTGCCATTTCAGCTTATTATGAGCCCGGTACTTTCCTTGTCACTGGCTCAGTTACCTGTGGTTAAGAGGTTTCTTAAAGGAATTCTGCATACCAGACCTCCTGTAAGACGTCCAGTTGCAGCCTGGGACATTAATCTTGTGCTAGATATGCTCACTTGGAAACCTTTCGAACCTCTGGCTACCTGTGAGCTAAAATTTCTCACTTGGAAAACGGCCTTCCTGGTGGCCATTACCTCAGCCCGCAGGGTCTCTGAGATGCATGCCCTGGTCACAGACCCTCCGTATACTGTGTTCCATAAAGACAAAGTAGTCCTTAGAACCCATCCTAAATTTCTTCCTAAGGTTGTGTCGGAATTCCATCTTAACCAACCTTTGGTCCTTCCCTCTTACTTTGCGGACTTTCAAAATGAAGGAGAACAATCTCTTCATTCCTTGGACGTTAAGAGAGCTTTGCATTTCTATCTAGATAGAACAAAAGACTTTCGTAAAGCTCAACAACTGTTTGTTTCCTTCAGCGAGACCCGGCTGGGTCAACCTGTCGCTATCGGATGTGTCTCAGCATGGCTAGTGGCATGTCTTCGCCACTGTTATTCTATGGCGCAGGTTAAGCTGGAAGGCAGAGTTTACTCCCACTCTACTAGAGGCGTTGTCTCTGGGCGGGAAATCCATAGCGTGCCAGTGCGAGATATTTGCCGCCATGTTACCTGGAGCTCAGTGCATACTTTCGTTAAACACTATGCCCTGGATGTCCATGCCAGACGACATCTTTCCTTTGGCAGAACCATCCTTAATGGACCTCTGTCCTAAAAACTGTGAGCTCTTAGTCTCTCCTGCCACCCTCTCGGGGGATTATTAGCTCTGTACTCTCCCATTAGTGTGAATGAGTGGTGGAGACTTATGTCCAGGAAGATATGAAAATTACGTACCTACCGTAATTCTTGATCTTCTTGGACGAGTCTCCACCACTCATTCACATGCCCACCCTCCATCCCCCGAGCTCACCTCTGTTGTTGGTCTTCACTCCCTCAAATCTTTAGGCTGTGAAGACTTCTTTGTTGACCTTTCTTATACGGTGGCCCCGGACTATCTTATGTCGGTTTTGGTTAAGCTATCCTTCTAGGTTAGTTACGCTGCACCTCCTCGGTAAAAAAGGTACTGAGGCGGTTGGAGGGTCGACGCCAAGATAGTCATTACCGCACGAGCTGAGGCTCGCGGTGCCGCTCCTCGTGGCTCCATCTCTGGCCCTCCAGCAAAAAAGTTTGCTCCCGCTGGGTCCTAGTGCCTCCGGCGCAGATCCCATTAGTATGAATGAGTGATGGAGACTCGTCCAAGAAGATCAAGAATTACGGTAGGTACGTAATTTTCATTTCTTAACGGCTGATCTCTTTACTACCTGTGGATTTAAAAATTTTTATAGGGATCCTGGCTGATAGACTGCAGAACTGTATCTCCACCCTCATTCACCCAGATCAAACAGGGTTCATCTTAGGGAGATTTCTTCAAGACAATATCCGCCGGTTGCTGAACATTATTACAGCTCACAAGGGTTCGGCCTCCTTGCAGATAGCAATCAGTATGGATGCTGAGAAGGCCTTTGACAGGGTGGATTGGCACTTTATGTCATCCACCCTGTCAAAATTTGGGTTGAGGGATCATTTTGTCTCAGTCATAGCAGCCCTATACCATGGACCAGAAGCTAGGGTTAAGGTGAATGGCCTACTTTCCGACCGCCTGCCCCTTCAGAGGGGCACTAGGCAGGGATGCCCCTTGTCCCCCCTGACCTTTGCACTATCATTGGAACCTTTAGCTGTTTGGATACGTCGTAATCCACGAATTAAGGGAATTCAAACAGGGGGAGCCGAACAAAAAGTGGCATTCTATGCAGATGATTCCCTGTTCTTTTTAAAAGAACCTCAAACTTCCCTGCCCCATTTGTTGGACTTCTTAAAAGAATTTGGTTCCTTGGGGGGTTATAAAATCAACCTAAGTCCAAGGCGGTGGTAGTGAGTGGTACCCTCCCCAGACAACTCAGAGAAACATTGCCATTTGTGTGGGCTACGAAAAACACTTATATATTTAGGGATTCAAATTTCGGTAGATACATCTAAACTTTTTCAAAACAACCTCCTTAAATTATATCACACTTTACAAGTGGATTTTGCTCACTGGAAACTCCTTCCCCTTACTTTATATGGCAGAATCCAGGTCATAAAGATGAATGTGTTACCTAGATTATTATTCTTATTTCAAACACTCCCTGTTCTCCCAACCCCCCCACGCCAGATTTCTGGATCCATTTGACTAAAGATATTTCTAAATTTATTTGGGATGGACTGCGCCCTAGGATAGCTTTCACCACCTTGATGAGGCCAAGGGAGGAAGGTGGCTTAGGTCTCCTTAATATGTATCACTATTATTTAGCCGCCCAAGGTGCACAACTTATCACTTGAGCTAAGCAACACACTGACTCGGGTTGGTACTCTATTGAGATGGAAACAATTTACATTTATAAGCTATGGACTCTACCCACCAGCCCAGTCCCCCCTCAGATTTGGCCCTTTGTTTCTAATCCCTGGGTAAAGCACTCCTTACATATCCTTCTTAAACTAAGAACAATAACACACACTGCAAACACTTTAGGGCCCCTTTCATTGGTCCGATATGAGGACAACTTTATTCCCCCTAAGTTAGATCGGGTATATTTATTGGGAGCTCAAAGGTCTTACCACATTCAAACAACTGGCTGGCAGAAATGGATGCCTGGCATATGATACACTTAAGGAACATTTTGCACTCCGTCGGGAAGATTTTTATAGATATAAGCCGGCCTGTCGGCACAGCGGTTAGATTTCGCATGCGGCACTTGGCTGACCGGGTTCAAGAACAGACCAGGGTTGCTGGAGGGATGGCTGAGGGAGAAGGATGGAGCGTCTTAGGGACTGCTCTCCTTCTCCAGGGGGTGGGAGGGGAAGTGTCCGGAGCTTTGCTGACCCTTGGTGGAGGCCAGAAGTCGCATAGCTGCCAGCACTCGGCAATGCATTGGAGGCGGGGCAGACGCCGGTGTCATTGCACGACCCTGCCTCCCCAGAAAAAACGGAAAAAAGGGGAAAGCTGCCTGCCGCCGTGAATGAAGCTCGCCGCGGATTCGATATGCTCCCCAGGCCAGCCCTCCGACCTATTCCAAACCCTGCGGCATGCACGGGGGAGTGCCGCAGCCCACCGTGGGGGTAGCCACGGGGTATCGGAGGTTCGTGACCGATTTGGGGTTGCAAGAAGCCGGCCGCATGACTGGCTGATACGAACATCAGGCGGCAGGCAGCTCGGTGGAAAAAGAATAAATAGAAAAAAAAAAAAGATTTTTATAGATATCTCCAAACTAGGCATTTCATAAATACAGGGGAAATTTTTCAAAAGATTACCAGGGAATTAACACATCTCAAGACCTTCTGGTGGGTTGCCATTAGGACTGGAGACAAATTACAATACCTTTCTATATTACATGGAGTTCTTACCGTTCAACCAGGAGCACAGGTGTTGGAAGATATAAGAGAGAAATGGGAAGTGGAAGTGGCAGATACAATTTCCAGGAGGGATTGGACTCATCGACTCCAAAGGGGTTGGCAGGTTTCATCCGCTACTATTTGGAGGGAATTCAACTGGAAAGTCCTAACTCGTTTCTTCAGGATCACAGTGATCACCCAACACTTTAATCCACAGGCCTCGCCAGCTTGCTGTCATATGTGTGGGGAAACTAGAGGCACACATTATCATACATTTTGGGGCTGTGGGAAGCTGCAGCAGTTTTGGTCCCACATACACAGAATCCTAGAACAGCTAGGGGGTTTCTTTCTCCCCTTCACATTTCAGGACTTAGTCCTGGGCCTCCCTACCTTATCATCCAAGAAACAGAAATCAGTAGAACTGTCAGATATTGAGGGTGGCAGCCCTGAAATGTATTACTGCCAAATGGATTACACCCAACCCTCCATCCCTGACACAATGGGTCTTCAAGGTGGAGGAAATAGAACGGTTAGAGGACATTACTTACACAATACATCTGCGGAAGGAGACATTTTTTGGAGCTTTGGCAACTCTGGCACAGTTGGAAGGAGACATGGAGTGGGGAAACGGGGCTGGGAGGGGAAGGAGAAGAGTGAATTACAGAATAAGCAAAGATTAACTGTGGCAAGCTTTGGAGCCGGAGATCTGGGGAGAAGAGAGATGGAGTGGTGTAGTTGGAGGGAGGCACCTACAAATAAAATAAAATAAGTCTTGTTAACCATTTACAAAGTAATGTTACTATGTATTTGTATATTTTGCTTGTTATTAAAGTTTATGGTTACCTATTTGGAATGTAACGCCAGATCTTATCTGTGTCAATCTTCACCATTCATCACCTATGGGTTCATTGGCCAGAGGTCATGACCCCGCAGGAGGCTTTTTTTTTTTGGTAGGCGGAGTCGATGCATCATCGACGACGCCGTCGAGGCCAACACATTGTGTGGCGCTCACGGGTTGGCCGTTAGGCTCTGTCAACTCCGCCTGCCTGCCAGTTCTTCGTCTCCCGCCATAGAGGTCACCTCGTGGGAAGCAAGTTCAGTTTTGAGGCCTATCGCCTACACAGCTCATTTTTCCTGTCTGTCTCATACCGCAGTCCATCAGTGCCGTGTGCTGCCAGCTCTGGTTGCCTTACTCAACGTCGCTGGTAAGATCTTTCCATTTATTTTATTTCTTGGCTGTGTCGAGTCTGTTTCTGGTGTTTTTTTATTCATAGGTCATATCTGGGTCAGCGGGCAAGAAGACTATGAAGACAGGACGGCCCCCCATGCGACGATGCCCTTGTGGCTGTAAATTTTCTGTCACCGACCAGCACGACTGTTGCCTTACGTGTCTTGGCCCGATTCACGACATGGATTTGTGTGACGCCTGTTTCTCCATGGACCGCTGGGTCATCGAACAACGCCTGTGGAAAGTGAGGCAAGCTCCGCCGACTTTCAGGGGTCGGGTGCGCACTCATTGGGCCAAGCCACGTGCTCTCGGCCTTTCCTCTGCGTCCCCTCCCGGTTCTACACGGACCGAGGAGGAGGGAGCCTCAGCTACTAGTAGCCTGGCCGTTACCGAGGCTCCTTCAGCGGTGCATGAGGCCCGTCCCGCTCCTTTCAGGGGCGGCGGGAGGCGCCACCGCAACGCCTCCCTTTGGGGTGAAGGTTTCAGTGTTGGACCCATGGGTTCGCAAGGCCCGGTCGGCGCTGTCCTCACGCGGTGGCCCTGATGGAGCCATCGCCGGTGCCGGTTTGTCGTGCAGTGCCATGGCTGCTGTCAGCACCGTTCGCAGCGCCGATACTGCTAGCAGCGCCATAGGAGTCTCTATGGCACCAGCTTTGTCTCTGTCTCGCCTCGGCACCGTCCACAGCATCGAGGTTGAGCACAGCTCCGTTTCTTCGGGATCTGGCACCGTGGGGAAGTCGTATTCCGCTGTCGTCTGCACCACCTCTGCCCTTGGCACCGATGGCACCGTCGGGGACATCGTCGGCACCATCTCCGCCCTTGGCCTTGACTCTGGAGCTGCTGTTCAGGCTGGGGCCGTGCCCTCTGCGGATCCCGCTCGCGGAGCAGTGGAGGGCACTGGCACTGGCTTGGGCATGTTTTCGGTGTATGGCACTCCCTTTGGCAAAGATGGCTCCGGGCGCCCTCCTACAGTCTGGCAGAGGGTGTCCGCCTCTACCTCTTCGGAGGTGGAGTCAGGTTCTGAGTCAGATGAACAGTCTGACTCCTTGGGGTTAACAGTTGGGCTGTGCAGCCCTGTAGTATATTCAACAAGCCGAAGTCAGACCCCCCTTCTGAGGTGGGGTCGGTGGCTGCCGAGACTGGGGTCAGGGGTGCTGACCAGCGGGCAGTGGTGCAGGCCACCATTGCTCTGCAGCCTGGTCTTGGTGGATTCACTGACCCCTCAGCAGTGGTACCCCCACCTGTGGTGTGCCTGGATCACCCAACTTTGGGGCTGATCAGAGCACCTACGGGAGGGGAGGGGAGGGTACTGTACCCTGGATAGCTCCTTTGAGTGCTGGCCAGGGTTGTCAGCTACCTAGGCTGGCCCTCTTGAAGAGGAGGGCTCTTTCAGACTCTGAGGGGTCGAGGGGCATGGGGTCTTCACGTCGACCTTTTTCAGGGGCCCACCCGGGCTCTGAAAGAAGCCGTAGTGCGGATCTCCGCTCTTCCTCCTTGGTCTCTTTGAAACAGCCCCATTCTTTCGAGGTAGAGGACCGTCCTTCTGGACCTATATGGCCCCGGTTGCATCACAGGGGGGATTTTTCCTGGGTGCAGCCAAGGCAGTACAGAAATGGTTGTTCAGCTGTCGGCAGTGGAGTCTTCTGGGGCCCCTTCTTCCTTGGGTGCTCCCGGTCCGCTCTCTAGCCCAGGCGGAGGTCAGCCGACATATCTTCTCTACTGTGTCCCCATCCCTCTGCCACATTCTCCTGTGCTCCCAGGCATCCTTGGTCCTAGTGGGCCTCTCTCCTGGGAGCAGTTCAGGGCTGTGGCTGCTTGTTTCCCAGCGTACGTTAGGGCAATGGATAGTCAGGTTTTTCAACCTCCCCCCGAGCAGTCACTCTCTGAGCAGTCAGTGCCCTCCAGCCCTTCATCCCCCTCTTCTGGGTGAGAGAAACCTTCTGTCCACATCTCTCCAGCCACTGATCTCACTGAGTACCAGCAATTCCTCGTGAGGATGTTGGAGGACTTGCACCTCACCCCTTCCACCATTAGCAATCCAGAGCACTCGGCGCATGCCTTTCTAGGCGATTTCGGTGAGGCCACCCTTGTGGTGCCTCCCTGGCCTGCTCCCTTTTGGGAGGCATCATTGTGCTTCTGGCAGAGGCCCTTCTCTGGAGTTCCTGCCCTTAGGGATCTCTGCCAGCGGTATTGCACTCCCCCGGAGTCTCCAGGCTCCATGCCTCATCCGCAGTCCGGATTGACGCAGTTGGACACTCCTGATGGGCTTTGCGCCCTTCACTGTGACCGGCCCCCAGATCAAGATTTCTCAGATTTTGACTTCTGAGGTAGGAGGGCTTTCTACTCGGCATGGTGGTTTCTTTCCATTTCTGCACATCGGGCCCACTATGCAGCCTATGACAGGTTCTTGTGGTCCAGGCTAGGTCAACTCCTAGCCTCATTGCCTGACATGGAGCAAACCAGACAAGCCATTGCACACTCTGCGCGTGGCCTGGAGCTAGCAAGGCACCAAGCAAGGGCATCCTATGATGCCAACGAGGTAGCTACCAGGGTCGTAGGAACAGCGATCTGCACTAGGCAGACAGCATGGCTGCATTTTTCCCAGTTGTCACCCTTGGCCCAGCATAGGGTGATTAAATCCACTCACCAGAGAACCTACCCCTGCTCCCATAGAGCGAGATGGCGTTTATCAGGGCAAATTCCTTCCCCCTCTGGGAGGACCCCGTCTCACTCTCCCCACTCTCGGGCCTCTCCAGGCCCTGAAGGTTCTCCCTCTTAGTGTGTCACCCACTGAGTGCTAAGGGACTTTGTCCCTTAGGGTGTAAAAGAAAAAAAACCTTCGGGGGGCTCGGCACTCACCCATAGGTGATGAATGGTGAAGGCTGACACAGATAAGATATAAAAATTACGTACCTATCGTAATTATGATCTTTCTGTGTATCTTTACCATTCATCACCACCCCACCCTCCATCCCCCTGGGGCCTCAGTCTCTGGGTCCCCCCTTTCTGTGCCCACCCTCACCCCCCTCCTTACTCAGGAGTGGGGTAAATAGGGGCACATAGGGGGATAATATTCTGGGTAGAGTGGTGAGCATGGGGGGCACTCCTTCTCTAGTGTTTTAGCTCCACCCCTGTGGGGTGGGAGTTGGCAGTTGCCCTTCATTCTTTCCTCCTCCTTGTTCACGTCCATCTTATTTCCTTGTCCTTTGGACTATCCTTTAAAAAAAAAAAAAAAACAGAAACTCCTTCCTCCTTTTCACCAAAAATCTTTCCTTCAGAGAGCATTGATTCTCTCTCTCTGTGTCCTGTCCTTCTTCCAGAATAAGTCGATTCTGCTTAGATGGAGTTTTTGTCAGCTATTCTGTGCCTTGAATTCTGGCAAGAAGCCTTTGGCTACTCCTTGCATGTCCTATACAATCTGGAGACGGACCAGGGCCTGAGATGTATTTTAACTCTTTCCCCTCTCTTTTTCCCTGTCCCTCCCTCCCTCCTCTATTTCCAGAGATTGGGGCCCCTCCCAATCCCTTTAGTTTTCCGACGTTCTCTCTCTGTCCTCTCAGTTGTTATTTCTCCTTTTAGTTTATATTCTTTCCTTTTCCTGTCCCTTGGACTTCCTTGTCTCACCCTCCACTTCCTTCCTCATACCTCTCCAGAGACTCAGAACTGGCAGGCAGGTGGAGTCGACAGAGCCTAATGGCCAACCCGTGAGTGCCACGCAATGCGTCAGCCTCGAAGGCGGCGCCGATGATGTGTTGACTCCACCTACCAAAAAAAAAAGGCTCCTGTGGGGTCTTGACCTCTGGCCAATGAACCCATAGGTGATGAATGGTGGAGATACATAGAAAGATCAAAATTAAGGTAGGTACGTAATTTTCATTTCTCAGCCTTAACCAAACAATGGAAATGGATTAACGTCTTTTCCTTGGATAACTACTGACTAACTAAGGACTGGGACACTCAAATGGGCTACACGGCTGTGAACTGTAAATCATTGAGAAGCCTAGGGTTTCAAGCAATGTGTATCCTTATTTCACTTTATTTAACTTTCTGAGTCTCTTTTTAAATTAAGGAAGGCATTACTCATGTTAAGTCATATGTGGTAATAAGACATATTGTAATAATAGATAATGGGTCTGTTCATGAAAAGAGGTTACCAAAATGTGACATGAGGGTCAAATGTTCAAATTATTTCTAGATTACATTTGTGATGCATTTCAAGATAGCATGACCCAAGTATGAAAAAATAAACATATTGGGAGATAAAAAACCCACAGGTTCCTAAGATAAAAGAACTGTATTGTGGTGAGTGTAACAAGTGACACCACACACCGTGGAGAATGTAGCACCTGACACAAAACATTTATTTTAGTAGTAAAAACTTTAATAAACAAGTAATGAGTTGTATTAAAACATGAGAAACAAATATTTATAAGAATTATATTACATTAATTGCAAATGTGGTGTTTTGCACCATGTACTGTGGTGAATGTAACAAGTGACACCACACTTATGTTTCACTTACTAAAACTATACTAAACATGCCCAACAATTAACATACTACTGCTACTGACTGACATACTACTATAGAACATGAAAAATCACCTGTCTTGCCTACATAGGTGTCACTCCACTTACCTTACAGTGGTTTAACAGTTATCTCACAGGAAGGATACAAAAAGTCAAAGCTGATGGCCTACTATCTGCCCCCCCCCCTTTCAATTGCCAGAGGAGTCCCCCAAGGCTCCATCCTAGGACCAATCCTCTTTTCCCTGTACATCAACAACCTTGACTCCCACATAAAGAACTCTAGCATACATTTCTTTGCAGACGATACGGTTTTGTATGCATCAGGCTCGTCCTTAACTGAAGTCAGGGAAGCACTCCAAGCTGACTTTATCCAGTTAGAAAGCAACCTTATCAATGCCAAGCTTCTCTTAAATGCTAAAAAAACCAAGACAATGATTTTCTTGAGACTTGCCTTGTCTGGTGCCCTACCTACCCCACCTAAAAACTTCATAGTTACCTCCCCAGATGAACCCTTGGAAGTTGTATCTAAATTTAAATCTCTAGATATGTGGATAGACAACAAGCTCTCCTTCAATGACCACATCGAGGATCTATCAAAGAGGCTTAAAGCACGCTTGGGTTTCTTCTTTAGAAATAGGACCCTCTTTTCTCTCACAACCTGCAAAAAACTTGTCCAAGCAACATTCCTTCCCTTGCTTGACTACGGAGACATTATCTTTATCTCCTCCCCAACCTTGAGCCTGTCTAAACTGGACGTACTCTATCACCATGCTCTTTGCTTCATTACTAACTCTGCGTACAGGACCCACCACTGTGATCTTTATGTAGCAGTTGGGTGGGCCTCTCTTGCCACCAGAAGCCTCCTGCATGCTGGCATTTGGACCCTCAAATTACTATTCCACAAACTGCCTATTTAACGTCTCTCATACACATCTAGTAAAGGCTCTCACTCCCTAAGGAAATCTGACTTTATCTACTAGATGTTCCCCAGGACACATACCACAGCTGGCCAAGAGGCTGTCTCATATGCCCTCCCAAACATTTGGAACCAACTACAAGCCATGCTGAAGCTAACCAGCATCGTATCAATTAACTCCTACAAAACACTAGCTATCTCTAAATTAAAAGACATATGTAGGTGCAACTAAGCCCCCAAGCATGAAATCCAACTTCACAAATTTCCAACTGGCCTCTACTTATTAGAAAGCTGAAATGTGTTGCATAATTTAGGGCAAGGTTAAAGCTGGAATGTACTGCATATATAGCATAAGGACTTCTATTGTGTATACCTCTTGTGTTATATATTTTTTTTCATTGTTGTTCTACATTTTATATCTCCTGTCCATGTAATTGCAAACTGTATGTGTATGTGCCTCAGGACATCCTTGTGAATGAGCTTGCTCAACGGAGTCTTTCCTGCAATAAACTTGAAACTTGAACTTGAAACTTGACTGCCTCAACACATTTTCTGACCTAAGTGCAGTCCTTCCTGCCCATTTCTTTGACCCCATCCCTGCAGCCAACCACCCAGCCATTTCCCATCTCCCATTTCTCTTCGGGACTATCTCCCCCCATGATGCCAAGCCACTCCTCACAAAAGCCCTGTCCTCCCACAACCTGAGCTGTGACCCCCTTGACTCCAGGATACTCCGCCTAACACTTAATGTCATGTTAGCCCCCTTCACTGACCTTCTTAACCGATCCCTATGCCCCGGCCAATTCCCGAGTGCATGGAAATTGTCTGAAATTACCCCTATCCATAAAAATGGAGACCGCACATCACCAAACAGTTACAGACCTATCTCCCCCCCCGCCCCCGAAAGACCTGGAGAAAATAGTGTCCACCCAACTCGTGGATTATCTATCCAAATACAACATACTGTGCCCAGAGCAGCATGGCTTCCACCCTGGTCACAGCACCACTACAGCCCTAGTGGAGTTCTCCAACCAAATACACTCTGCACTTGATACTGGGGAGATTGCAGGGGCAGTGTTCATTGACCTATCCAAGGCCTTTGACACTGTATGTCATTTACTAATGCTTGAATCCCTACATCAGCTGGGCTTCTCATCTGGCCCACTGGCCTGGTTCTCCAGCTACCTCAGGGATAGATTCCAATGGGTCAGATTAAATGGTATCCTATCAACGGCCCTTCCTGTACGCTCTGGGGTCCCTCAAGGCTCCATCCTGGGCCCCACATTGTTCAGCCTCTTTTTAAACACCCTCCCCAGTTCCTGCACAGGCAAAATGCTTCTATACGCCGACGACGCAGTCCTCATCGCCTCCCACCACGACCCACTCACATTCCAGAGCGCATTGCAACTCACCTTCACCCAAGCTGAAAAATGGTTCCTCGACCATCGTCTGGTTCTGAACCTCAAGAAGACGAATCTATGATTTTGGCACACCGCCAAAATAACTCCAGAAATGCTCCCCTTCACATCTTCCCTAGTACACTCCACCCTCTTGAACAGGTATCAACATACAAATACCTGGGCATCACCTTCGACATGGCTCTCTCCTTCCATGCCCATCTTAACTCCTTGTCCTCTGCCATGAATGCCTGGATTGGACTCCTTTACAGCCACAAAGACTGCCTCCCTGAGTTTGCCCTACGGCTGGCTATCACTTCCTCCATTCTGTCATTGGATGATTATGGACTCCCTATCTATGCAGCTGCTGACCCCACTGCCCTCACCAAAGTCAGACCTCTATTAACAAAGCCTGCAGGCTCCTCACAGTGCCTCCAGCAGAACTCACACATGCCAGCTCTACTCACCTCAAACATACTCACTTTTGATGAGCGACTGCAATACCACACCTGTATACTGGCAAAAGGCTCTGCCAGCTCTGCCCCCCCAGGAGTCACTGCACCCCTTCAACGGGCCTCCCACTCGGTCGTCACCCTCAATACTGCCAAAGCCACCTTCCAGGTGCCCAGAGCCAGGACCTCACTCGCCCAAACATCCTTCCACTACAGAGCACCTTCCTAGTATAATTCCCACCCATCACACATTTCAAACATCCCCAAAATCGGCCCCTTCAAAGTTGCCTACGCAAACACCTCACTGACACTCGAAGCTGTAAATGCCCATTGTAAGACTTTCTGAGTGCACCATTCTGAACCAATCTGCCTCTTATAGCATGACGTATGCACTAGTCCACTTAAAATAGCTTGTTGTAGTCTGTACAACACGCACTTTAACCTGAGTGCTCCACTGGGACACTAAATAGCTTAATTTTTATGCTTGTGTGTATCTTGCATATTTTTTGCTCTCTGAAATGCCTTGCTTTGTATACTCTTCTGTATTGTTCTCCACTGTCTTGCTTCACAAATATGTTGTCTTCCCTCCCTGTGACGAGGTACCTTTGTAAATGAGTCTTTGACTCAAAGGTTTGTAAATCCAATTTCTTGAAATAAATAAAATAAAAAAAAATTCTCCTGAGGGGTTAATCTATACCTAGTGACATACAGCCAGTTTTTAAAAAATTCTACAGTTATTTTCAAAAACCGGGTCAAGGGATAGCACCTGGTGTGGTCTCCCAATAGATACGTTGATAGAGATTCCAGTCCATTTAAGGTTATTTCTGTTGTTTTCCAGTGTGCCTTGTAAGAGGTATTGATGAGTAATAAGGTTGTGCAGGTTTGAGTTGCTCTAGAATATTCTTTCAGGTTAGGTGAATTTAGCCCTCCCTGTGTCCTAGGAAGTTGTAATAAGATATATTTTACCCTTGGGGGTTTTCTCCCCCAGATAAACCTAGAGATAAGCTTATCCCATGATCGAAAATAAAAGTCTGAGGGAACAGCTGGCAAAGTTTGTAGAAACAATAATAAACGAGGGAAGATATTTTGTTGGATTATTTCTATTCAATTAATTAAGCCCAAGGGGAGTTGTGTCCATTTAGACATATCTGAAATGATTTGCTGTGTGATTGGTTCCATATTCACCATTTCAAGGTGTATTAGCTTAGCTGGGATTTTTATCCCTAGGTACCTCATCTCAAGTCTATGCCAGCGGAAGGGAACCTCCTGTTTCATTGTCTGGAGGGAGTAAAGGAAAAATTAAGTACTTCGGTTTTTGAACAATTTATTTTATAGCCAGATAAGATACTAAAAAAACAGAAGTTGTTCCCATACCGCTGGAACAGATGTCTCTGGGGAAGTCGAGGTCAGCAGAATATTGTCTGCAAAAAGGGATTTAAACATTTTGCCTCCTAGTGGGATCCCCTGAACGTTACCATTTTCCCTTAATTTGGCAGCTAGGGGTTCTAAGTAATGTGCAAAAAGAAGTGGGGATGGGGGCATCCTTGTCGTGTACCTCTATATAGAGTAAATGGTGAAGAAATCAAACCATCTAATTTCAGATAAGCCACTGGAGAGTGGTACATGGCCTGGATTTGGGATATGAATTTTTCAGGGAAATGAAATTCTTTAAGGGCAGCCCATAGGAAGGGCCACAACACCCAATCAAAAGCTTTTTCAGCGTCAGGCCCGAGTAAAATTAAAGGAATTTTTCTTTGAGTAGCATGTTCAACTAATAGTAGAACTCTTTGTACTGCATCATGGGCTTGGCGCTTCATGATAAATCCCACTTGATCTCTGTCAATTAGCGGAGGTAAAAATCTGTCTAATCTGTGAGCTAGAATAGACATGAAAACTTTATAATCACAGTTTAATTTAGATATGGGGTGATAGAAGTGGCCAGAGTTGGGTCTTTTCCCAGTTTTGGGATAGCTGTAATTTCAGCATATCACCAGGATGGGGGCAGGGACCTCCCTCTTGTATTTCTCTATATGCCAGTAACAGAATGGGTATAAGTAATTTCTGAAATTGTTTGAGAAACTCATTCGGATATCTATCTGGCTCCGGGGCCTTTTGTGTCTTGGTCAACCTAAGGATAGCTATAATCTCTTGGTCAATAATAGGACATATCAGGGACTCAGCTTGGCGGACATTTAAATGGGGTAATTTAGTGCTCTGGAGATATGTCGTCAGTTGATGTGGGCTTGGGGAGATATCTTCTGTATATAGAAGTTTGTAAAAGTTAGCCATAGCTTGTCTGATGGCAGTGGGATGGGACAGTAATTGGTTAGTTTGTGGATTTAGAAGTTTCTGGCAGCCATTTCTGCTTACCAGGCACGGGCCGGTCAGCCAACATTGGCGCAGGAGACAGTGGTCAGGCGCTTTTTCAAAGACCTGGATCACATATCCCCTCCGGTGCATGAACCTCCACCTCCGTGGGATCTACTGCTAGTATTGGCAAAGCTCATGGGCAAGCCATTTGAACCAAGGCACAAGTGTGAGCTGTCACACTCATTGTGGAAGATGGTCTTCCTTGTGGCTATCACGTCTGCTAGAAGGACAGGGGAGCTCCAGGCACTTTCGGTGGACTCCCCTTATCTGGTCTTCCACAGGGACAAAGTTGTCCTGCGCCCCCACCTGAAATTCCTTCCAAAGGTGGTGTCAGAGTTTCACCTTAACCAGGTGTTGACTCTGCCGGTATACTACCCTAATTACACCTCGGAGGCCAAGTACAGGCTCCATACTTTGGACCTGAGACGTGTTCTCTCCTATTACAAGGAGAGAACGACGGAAATTCATGGAGAGGTTCGCCAGCTGTTTGTCACCTATGCTGAAGCCGCTTCTGGCAGACCTGCATCGAAGTGGACTATTGCAAGATGGATCACATCATGCATAGGTCTGTGCTACGAGTTGGCGGACAAGGAGCCTCCCAGAGGGATGAGAGCTCATTCTACCCACCATACTGCTGCATCGGTGGCTGCTTCCAGGGACATCCCTATCCAGGAAATCTGTCGTGCTGCTACCTGGAAGTCAGCAAACACCTTCATCACCCACTACTACATTGACCTTGAGTCATGCCAGGATGCTGGTTTTGGGGCCTCAGTTCTCCAATCTCTGTTCCATAATTAGGGGGTGTGCGCCTTGTCTCCCTCGTCCCAGAGAACTGCTAGGAGTCTGCCAAGAAGTGTGGATGAACAACATATCCATGATCCTAGAAGAACAGGTTACTCACCCGTAACAGTAGTTCTAGGAGTGGTATATGTTGTTCATCCACATGGACCCACCTGGCTGTGGACGCACACAACCTGGCTTCCAGCAGGCTAAGATCTGGCATCACGGGGTAGAGCTGAGGTATATACCACCTGGGTGGGTGGGAGGAGCCAGCTTGAAGACTTCCGGCAAGATTTAAAGGGGAAAGGGTCATGCCAAGAAGTGTGGATGAACAACATATACCACTCCTAGAACTACTGTTACAGGTGAGTAACCTGTTCTTTTATCCCTTTTTACACGGGTCATTTGGACTATCTTATGTCCGATAGTTAGGCTAGTCCTTCTCTAGATTAGTTACACTGCACTTCCTCGGAAAAAAGTGCTGAGGCGGTTGGAGGGTCGATGCAGAGAAAGTCTATACCGCACGAGCCCAGCTCGCGGTGCCACTTCCTTGCGGCTCCATCTCAGCGCCAGCCCTTCTGAAAAAGTTTGGCTCTCGCTGGGTCCTAGCACATCCAGTGTACTCCCATTAGTGTGAATGAGTGGTGGAGACTTCGTCCAAGAAGATCAAGAATTACGGTAGGTACGTAGTTTCCATTTTTGCTCTCTGGATCTTCAGGAAGTGTTCTTTCACGTCCCAATCCATCCATCCAACCGAAGGTTCCTCCGCTTCCCAGTGGAGGGAACCCTTTATGAGTTCCAAGCCATGCCTTTCGGCCTCTCGGCCCCCAGGGTCTTCACCAAATTCATAGCAGTGGTGGCAGATTACCTGAGGCACGGTGGGGTCCAGGTGTACCCCTAAGTGGATGACTGGCTGATAGCAGGTCCCTTCAGACAGGAAGTGAAGTGGTCCAAGGACCTAGCCCTCCAAATCTGCATCGACCTTGGCCTCCTGGTCAATGAGGCAAAGTTGGAACTCGTGCCCTCACAGGTGATCAGCTTCATCAGGGCAGAGCTCAACTCGTGCTGAGCCAGAGCTTGGCTCCCGACGGACAGGTCCGAGGTTCTGTCCTCCTTTGCCTGATCGTTTCTAGTTTGGCACTTATGCCCTGCCCAGGACTTCCTGCGCCTTCTGGGTTACATGGTGGCCTGCACCTCTGTGTCCAATGGGCCCATTGGCATATGCACTCCCTGC
Source organism: Neoceratodus forsteri (assembly GCA_016271365.2). Lineage (NCBI taxonomy): Eukaryota > Metazoa > Chordata > Ceratodontiformes > Ceratodontidae > Neoceratodus > Neoceratodus forsteri. The sequence goes on along the minus strand of CM028130.1, from coordinate 1,008,531,685 downwards.
AATGGGAGCTGGCCAGCCAGTGGTCTCAGCGCAAAGGTCCCTTCGACCAGCTGGTCACTGTGACCCAGAGGATGTGGGACGCCCTCCAGTGATGGCTTGTATCAGAGCATCTGTAAGAAGGGACCCCATTTGTAAGCCTCGAGCCGACGGTCATCCTGATGTCTGACACTTCTCTCACGGCTGGGGTGACCATCTGGGGGAACACAGAATCCATGGGCTCTGGACCCCTCAGGAGTCCCGATGTCACATCAACCTGCTGGAGCTCCAAGCAGTCTGGCTGGTGCCTGCTGCCTTCACTCCATTTGTTCAGGGTCAAGTTGTCCAAGTCCAGACAGACAACACCACGACCATGTACTACCTCAACAAACAAAGTGGAATGCACTCCCTGCCCCTGTGCAAGGAAGCCCTCTGCATTTGAACTCTCGTGCGCAGCCTGGAGGCAGGTCTTATAGCCATCCATGTGACAGGAGCCTCCAGTCAGCTGGCGGATTCCCTCAGCCAGGTGAGCGAGGTGTCTCATGAGTAGTCCCTCCATCCAGAGGTAGTTCACAGCCTGTTCTTCCAGTGGATCACCCCTCAGATGGACCTGTTCTCCTCCAGGGAGGATGCAAAGTTGAGGCTGTTTTGTGCCAACCCCCTCAGCAGAGAACACTGCAGGGGGGGATGCCTTCTTGAGGCCTTGGACCCCATTCCTCTTCTGTGCCTTCCCTCCATTTCCCTTGATCCACAAGGTGTTACTCAAGGTCAGAAGGGACAAGGCACAGGTGATCCTGGTGGCTCTGGACTGGCTCCGCCAGTTTTGGTACCCTGATCTCCTCAGCCTCAGCAACAGGCTCCCGTGGCATCTTCCCATATGCCCAGACCTGCTCTCAATCAGTCAGGAGAAAGTTCTCCCCACTGACCTTCAATCCCTGCACCTGACAGCTAGGTTCCTGAGTGACTAGAGTTCCAGGCTTTGGGTCTCTCCGAAAATGTCCTCACTGTCATGGAGGCATCTAGAAAGGAATCGACCAGAAAATGCTATGCCTTCAAATGGAAGAGATTCTTTATTTGGTGTCAGGGCAAGGGGTTAGACTCTTCATCCTGTCCAGTGACTAGCATCTTGGACTATCTATGGTCTGTCTCCCAAGGGGGACTTCGCTCGACAACCCTTTAGGTGCACCTGGCAGCCATCTCTGCTTACCGGGCGCAGACTGGTCAGCAGTCGGGAGCACAGGAGAAGGTGGTCTGGTGCTTTTTAAAAGGCCTTAACCACATTTCCCTTCCGGTGCATGAACCATCACCACTGTGGGGCTTGTTACTGATTTTGGCAAAGCTCATTGGCAAGCCATTCGAACTGATGCGAGGTGTGAGATGTCTCACCTGTAGTGGAAGACCGCCTTCCTGGTGGCTATCACATCAGCCAGAAGGATTAGTGAGCTCCAGGCACTCTCGGTGGAGTCTCCTTACCTGGTCTTCCACAGGGACAAGGTTGTCCTGCGCTCCAATCCTAAGTTCCTCCCAAAGGTTGTGTTGGGAGTTTCACCTGAATCAGGTGATGACTCTTACTGGGGTTCTTCCCGAATCACACTTCTGAGGCCAAACACAGGTTCCATACTCTGGACCTGAGGCAAGCACTCGCTTATTACAAAGAGTGCATGGCTGGAGTTCGGGGAGAGGTTTGCCAGCTGTTTGTCATCTACGCTGAAGCTGCACCTGGCAGACCTGCAGCCAAGCAGATAATTGGCAGGTGGATCACATCTTGCATTGATCTCTGCTATAGATTGGCAGGTAGGGAGCCTCCCAGAGGGCTAAAGGCTCATTCCACCTGCCTTACCGCTGCAACGGTGGCTGCTTCTAGGGACGTCCCTATCCAGGAACTCTGTAGGACTGCTACCTGGAAGTCGGCACACACCTTCATTTCCCATTACGACATTGACCTCAAGTCATGCTGGGATGCTGGTTTTGGGGCCTCAGTTCTCCAATCTCTGTTCCCTAAGTAGGGGGTGCGCACCTTGCCTCCCTCCTCTCGGAAAACTTCTAGGAGTCTGCCAGAAAGTGTGGATAGAACAACATATCCACGTCCCTAGAAACACAGGTTACTCACCTGTAACAGCAGATCTTCCACAGGGATAATCTCTTGCAGTAGGTAATATACTTGGGTCGTCACCAGAGGGCGCTGTTATGCATGGCCGCTCTCTTCTAGCAGTCTTTTTCCAGGGGCCGCCCACACATAACATCATCATTCTGCTCCTATATAATAGTGGGCGCTCCCTGGTATTCTCAGCTCATTTTCCCACTGTCTTCAGCTCGCACGTAGCAGCTAGTGCATAGAGAAGCAGTCATCGACGAGCACTTGAGCTGGAAATGGACTTTCCCTCCATTTCCAATTCTTCATTGACGAATGTTCAAAGAATCTACAAGCAAGTCAGCACTATTTCAGTCATGTCGTTGCGGTAGGAAGATCTACCGTTATGACAACCACACCATTTGTGTTAAGTGTCTGGGTGCCACACACGACACCATCTCCTGCAAAAACTGCCAGGAATTCAGCAGGCAACCTATCGACAATGGCTACAGGAGATTGAAGCTCACCTCATGCAGAAGAAATTGTCTCTCTTGGAGAAGGGGGCCCGTCCCAAGGAGCCTCTTGCTATAGCTTCATACAAGAAGCATAAACATGACAAGAATAAATCGTCCTCATCAGCAGGCAGGCACTCATGGACGGCCACCATCATAGGTGCTCCACCGTTGATGATGCCCTCCAGAACTGCTTCCTCATCAATGGGAGTTTACACCCTCTTGTTGACAGCACTTTTTGGTGTCCTTTCAGCAGTTTCTATGGAACCGTATTTAAGTTCCACTGATGCCCCGTCGACAGGGGCTCGTTTCCCGTCTGACGTCTGCTTTTAAGCATTCTAATGCCTCCTTCTTTGCTGTCCTGTCAATGATGGGCCAGGTTTTCATGGGGAGAACTACTGATTCTGTTATTTCTACTGCCCCTCCTTCTTCACAACCATTCTTTCACAGGGAACAGTTGGACAGGGACCGGGACCCTGGTCTTTATCACCCCAGGGCTAGACCTGTTTATACCTCATGTCCTGTTTTTTCCACAATCCCTCTTGTTTCCCAGAAACCATCTACCCCTCCTTCTACTACTACCTCACTGGACATAGCCACAGTGGTACAACAGGTTCTAGAAGGGATGAGGCAGTCTCAACCTCCCATTCTGGGGGAGATGGGTCGCCTTTACCATTCTCCTACCTCTCCGCCTAAACACTTCCAAGGCAACAGAGAGCACTTTCCACCCTAGTCCCCTCCCTCATATGAGGAAGAGTATTTTTAAGAAGTGGCAGAATTTCCAGAAGGTTTTCCAGAGATCTAGAGGATATTGACCTGCAGGATTTGGACTCCCATCCCCCGTCCTCTCTTTCTACTATCTCCTCCTTGCATGAGGATGCCTCCCAACATGCAGCTGCCTCTCCTCCTGATGACCTATCCTTTCACAAGATGATGATCCAAATTCAGAAAATCATGGGATTCCCAACTACGGAACATGATAAACAAAGGAAGGATATGGCAGATTATCTCAAACTGCCTGAAGAGCCTGTAGTAGTGGTACCCCCACTAATACAAACTTACCAAAATGCTATACTGGCAGCTTGGAACCAACCCTCAGCTGTTCTGGTCATCCCTAGAAAGGTGGATCGCCTTTACCAGGCTCCTCTTGACCATCCCTTTCTTTCTGCTTCCCCCAAAGCTGATTTGGTGGTGATCACTGTGGCTCATGAACGTACCAAACAACCAAAACACATAAGTTCATTACCCCCTGATAAGGAATCCAGCCGACTCGATTACCTCAGGAAGAAGGTATTCCAGGCGGGTACCATGAATCTCAGAATTCTAAATTATATGGGACATAGAAACATAGACTTTGTCAGCAGATAAGAACCGCTTGGCCCACCTAGCCTTCCCATTTCCCTACCTACAGGATAAGTTTCAAATCCTATTTAACCAACAGCCTATTTCTTTTTTTTTTTTTTTAAGCTCCCCCTCTCCTTGCAGCTCTCCCCTTCTTCGGGAGACACCTATAGCCTTTGGCCCTTGCTCACCTACCAGGTGACGGGCAATCCGTCCCCATGGAGCCATGGCTGTACCCCCAGGCAGGTATGGGGCGGGGCTTCACCCCAAAACATCTATATTTGTCGGGGCGCTGTCTCGGGCCTGGTAGGGGCATTGAGGGTCGGGGCCTGGTGCTCCATCTACCACCCAGGCTGGAGGGCATTTCTATTTTTCTTGGATGTGCCATGTCCCCGGCGTCAAAGCTGGCGCGCGGCGTCTGGCATGTCGCCTCTCCGTTCGGCATTGGACTTGCTGTACCTCGGGTCTCCACCCGGGGCCAGACAAAAGCCGAGCTCTGGCACTCCCTCCCCGGAAGGGCCAGGCGGTCCCTAGGATGCTCAAGTCCTCTCCCCCAGCCGGCCCTCCCGAATCCGGGTCGCTGGCGTCGCAATCGGAAATCCAACCGCTGTGCCAGCGGGCCGGCTATAACAGCCTATTTCTTCCTACCCCCCACAAAAATTGCCTTATGTCTGTCCCATGCATTCTTGAATTCTCCCACAGTGTTCGACCCCACAACCTCCTCAAGAAGGCTGTTCCATGTGCCTGCCACTCTCTCTGTGAAAAAATACTTCCTCACATTGCCCCTGAGCTGTCTCCCCTCTATCTTCAAATTGTGTCCCCTTGTTCTTGCACATCTCTTTTTCTAAAAGATGCTACCCTCTTGGACTTTGTTGATTCCACTGAGGTACTTAAAAGTTTCTATCATGTCCCCCCCCCCTTTCCTCAAGGGTATACATATTAAGCTTCTTGGTTCACGGACTAAACGTCGCAGTAATTTTCACCGCGGTCAACTGCCAGTGGATAGGTTGTTGTCAGTAACAATCGGCGCCAGCACATTAGTCGCGGATCTCACTCTGCCCCACATACTTCACAGAGGTTTTAAAAAAATGGCGCTTGTTGATGGACAGCTTGAGGCTGAAGTCTTCCAATTGGTCCAGTACTTTAAACAGTCGGGTCTCATGCTCCTGTAATATGCGTCCAAACACAATGATATCATCTAGGTACACTAGACATTCCAGCAAGTTCATATCTCCCACCACACGTTCCATCAGTCGCTGAAAGGTGGCCGGGGTGCCCAAAATTCCGTGTGGCATTCTCAGGGATTCGTAGAACCCCAAAGGACAGATGAAGGCTGTTTTCTCATGGTCCTCCGGGGGCCATCGGAATCTCGTAATATCTGCTGCGAAGATCCAATACCAAGAACCATTTGCTCCCATTCAAGCAATCCAGGGCATCTTGTATACAGGGCATGGTGGACTGATCTGGGATGGTCCGCCAGTTCAGGGTTCGATAATCAACACACATCCTCATGGACTCATTCTTCTTGCGCACAACCACAATGTGAGAGGCATATGGGCTCCTTGATTCTTGTATAATGCCAGCAGCGAGCATTTCCTGCAGGTGCCTCCTAACATCATCTATGTCGTTGGGGTGAGGCATCGGGATCTCGCTCTCAAAATGGCCGGTCATCATGCAGGCTTATGTGATGCTCTGCACCCTGGACACACCGCACATCCCATTCTTTTAACAAAAACACTTGGTCTCTCTGGGCAAGTTTCTTGCTAATTCTTGTCTTCCATTCAGCTTGCAACGGGGAATCACCAAAGTCGAATAAGTCCGGGTCACTCTTTCCTTTTCATCAGAGTACTTGTTACTGGGTAATATGGCAGTGTCTGTGCAGTGTACTGTAGCTAGGGTGTACCCTCTGTTTCACTGGACCTCCCGATCTGACACATTCCAAATCTGGACCATCACTCATCATGCACAGTCGTGGGCATGGGCAGGCAAAATGCTGGGTTTAACCAATAATCCCTCTGGCAACTTTCCATCACCCGGTGCATTCAACATTAATATTTTATTTTTCACTTCCTTTCTAATGCGAACCTCTCCCTGAATGGTGTACTGAGCATTGGGAGGGAGTACCAGAGAATCAGGATCTTTCTTCCACACTATCCCCACTGGCTCATCTCTGTCGGCTTCAGTAGTCCATTTCTGCAGATCATAGGCTCTCTTTATCAGGGCTGGGATTCTCAGTGCCCACCCAGTCCGTTTCCCTTGTTTTTCATGACACAACTGCGCTAGTCTTCCAAACATGTGGGCATTGGTTCCAGTGAGCAAGGGAATCCCATCATACAATTCCATAGAAGGGCACACCAGGGCTAGTGGCTATAGTTATAGTCGCAGGGAAAGACAACCAGAGCCAGACATATCCCAGGTAGGGATAAGACTTGTTGCTCAGGCCCCACACATGCGAACCTTACAGAGATTGTAGTGGCACATCAGATAAGTGTTTGTCATGCCAGTCCTGGAATACAATGGTCATTTGTGACCCACTATCGAACCCAGCCTGAGCATGGATACCATTGACAGTCACAGAAGTCTCCATCGAAGGGCCCACTATTCTGGACCAGTCTGGAGAGGCAATAGCAGAGGCCTGGACAGATGATTTAGCCACAAAGAAATTTGAGTTAGGATTTCTCAATCCTGCACTGTGGTCATTTCCGGTGCTCCTCGGCCATGGTCCCGCTTTCTGAAGCTCCCCTTGAAGTCTGTATACAACTTTATCTAGGTCTTTTGGGGACTGGCATTCTCTCTTCATGTGCCCATCCTTCCCACAGTTATGGCAAAATATGCTTTCTGGGGTCTGGTGTGGCCGAGACATCACATTGGGAGCTGAGGTGGGGGATGCTACCAACAGAAAACCTTGGTTCCACCTCTGCCTGCGGTGTGGCAAGCATTTGGAGACATCTCATCAATTCTCTCACTTCTATAGTCAAGACATCAATTTTTGAGCTGCTGTCAGCAGGAGATGCCTGGGTATGCACCCCCACCCCCATAGCAGATGTAGTCAGATAAGGATTGGGGCCTGTACTTGCAGGAGTGGCCTTCATAAAGAGACTGTTTTTTGTTTCTCTGAACTCCCTCAGCAGTTCATCCCATGGTGGCGGAGCATCCATAGGAGTCCCTCTCTGGCTGGGCCCCCTGGGGCTGACATTTAGTTCTTGGATTCTGTCGTGATTGCGGTGATTCTAGGCCATCAGCGACCGGCCCCGTGCCTGGAGCAGGGGCTGCAGCAGCTACGACTGTGCAGGGCTCCAAAAAGCCTTCCTCCTCCTCCTCAACTTCCCGTACCTCCTTCATCAACACATGGAAGGGCAAGGGACGAGATTTCCTTTTATGCAGTTGCAATTTGAGCAACACCCAGCTGGAGTGCCGGGCAGAGCAGAGTATACAATCCAGTCTTACCCAGTCCACTTCACTAGAGGCCCCGCCTCCTTTCCAAAAAATGGTTTGTAGGATTCCCTCTAATCAAGCCATGTAGGCAGATAACAACTCCCCCGGCTGTTGTCTAACATCTTTCAGTTTCCATTTCAAGGCCTCAACACTAGTGGTGATTCCAAACACATTTTCAAGAGTGACTATGTACTCTTGGGCTTTGGCGTCAGGGTCAGGAGCGAAAAGTACGTAAGGCGGGTCCCTGGAGGCTTTCCCCCAGGCGGGCCCTTTTTTCAGCCTCTGAGCATTGCCAGCCTTGTACCACAAGAGTAACAGAGTCTATCCAGGTCGACTTCCCCATTAGGAGTAGGGTGGATGCCAAACAATACCTTGAGCGTGCGGTAAGGGCCATGACTACTTGCTGGCTCAGAGGCAGGTACAGAAGTGGGTGAAAGAACAGGTGCTGGGGCGGGTGTGGACAGTGGGGAGGTGACACTTTTCAGTGGCATGAATAATTTTTTTAACTCCTCCACAGTTTTGCCCTCCTCCAGTAACAACTTGGCAAACTTCTCCTCAAAAGACTCAGATAACAGTGAGAGCTCATTCTCTAAGGGATCCTTGCTATCTTTGGTTATCACTCTCCAGGCAGCTGGGAACCCTTCTGGAGTGATAGTCTGGGGCACTTTTGAACTATCCAGGGGGTCACTATACTCCACCAAGGCCATGAGGGTTTGGGCAGTTAAATCAGCCTGTCAACCCACCACTACAGCTTTTTTCAAACATTCAACTTTAGAAAGTGCCCCTTCAACAGTGTCCTTACTAATGCCCATAGGTATATCCAGTATTAGCAAAGCATTATGGGGGTCACTCTCTTGCCCCATACACACCCCACCAACTGGTGCACAGCCACTTCTGTTGGGGTAGCCATTTATGTTTGACATTAATTCGTTATTTTGGCCACTAGAAGACACAAAATCCCAGCGGTGCCTCCAGAATGTAACCCCTAGGTGGTGCTATCCCAAAGGCTACTACCCCTGCCTGCTTGGCTAATAGTAGGATAAGGGGCCTGGGTAATGAAATGGGTGCCTCCACAGAGAGGTCCGGGTTGTTAGTGGTCAAGCTAATCTGGGCACAGCCCTCCGGGACACTGTAACCCCCTCTTTCCCTTCTAGTAGCCTGAACAATGTACAATAATTACTTTCGCAATGACCCTTATTCACCAGGCAATTACCCACACTGTTTGCACTTACCACCAAGGTTGATTCCTCTTGCTTGACCCTGGGGACCCCCTGTAAAACAAGGTTAAGCACAGCAAGTAGCAACAGTACAATACTTTTGGCACAATACTGGAACCACAGTCAGGTTAAATGGCAAAAAAAGTTAAATCTGATTTATTCAGGGGACTCGAACAAGGGAGGGGCATAATCAGGTTGATTTGCTTAAAAGCTATATTAATCAGACAGTTATGCATGCTGTTCAGAGTCCCTACACAGTCACACACTCTGGGTACCCGGGTAGGAAAACGGTGGGCTAGCCAGGAATGTTGCAGCTGGTTGGGGCCCTGTGATGGAAGAAAGCAACATGCACAACACACAGTATCAATCAATCAATCAAATCTTTATTTATTCAGTCGAACATCATTGAGCACAGCTCATTTGCAAGATGGACCTGATAAGGTCAAGGTTCAATAATTGGTACATGTATAGGAAGACTTAAAACACGTATATACTTATATACAGTAATCAAGGTTCAGTAATTGGTATATGTACATGAATAATTAAAACACTTATATACAGAAATCAAGAACAGAAATTGTTTAAACATAACAGGATATGGTAGGAACATATGAGATGCACTCTAGGTAAACCAGTATATACATATCAACATTGGCAGTAAACATGGCATACATTCAACATGATATACCCAAGATTCAAAGATCCAAGGGAAGTCAATGGACAAGAGAAATAGTGATTGGATGACTGAAAGAGGTGGTCATAGACTGAGACAAGTGACATGGTAGGAAGAGTACGCATGACTAGAGCAGGGCTGGTGCTAGAACTGGGAGGTGAAAGGCAGTGATAAGGGCTAAGGTAGGAGCCTGGAGTTAATGGGAGAAGATTATAGCCAGGGGGTGAGGTATCTGTGGAGATGAATTCTTGGAAGTGAATTGCCATGATATGATGGCAGCCTGAGAGGGGGAAGGAAAGAACTGCGAATAAACTAGAACTTGTGGAAGCAATTGCATTTTTCAGGGAAGAGACTTAGGTGTAGATGCTTGAAGGATGCTAAGTATTTGTAATCCGGAGCTGGAGGGCTCAGTTCGTGAAAGAAAAGGCAACGAGACAATCAGATGACAACACTTTTAGATTTAGCTGTTGTTGCAGGCAGCTACCCTGATGTTTACTCACGATACCCAATACTGGACACAGGATGGACGAAATCGAGACTGCAGGCTGTTGAGCTGGAGTGCCCGGAGAAGCAGGGCCCACACGAATCACCAAGGCGTCGTTCCTGTTCAAGGCGTTGAGCAGGGGGCTGATCCTCAGGCCAGTCTCTCGTCAATGACTTTCTCTGCGTAGCAAGTATTCTGGCTGGGCCAGTGTAGCAGGGCCCAGGCAAATGGAAATGGATATGGATTCAGTCCGTGGAGCTGCTTACAGCATCCAGTAAGTAAAACACAGGTCAGACACACAGTGGGGAACCAAATCACGACCCACTATAAGCACACAGCACATTCACATGTAAGGAAATTCCACTGTACCAGGCAAATGGCTCTCCAGTCGCAATTACAGAGTCTGCACAATCTGAGAGTTCAGAGGTAGCTGGAAGTCCTGGCAGGCCGATCGCATTCAGCAAATCTTCGGACTTCTTCAGGTTAAAGCCTGGTCACAATTCAGTGGCTTAATTCGTTCTCCAAATCCGGATTCAGTCTGAAAAAAAAAAGCAGAAGTTCCCTCTCAGGGACAGCAAGCAGACATGCAGGCCAAACTCAGGCCTTTCCATAGTTTTCCCGCGCGGATCCACTATGGATTGCTGCTCGAACTATCTCGAGCTGTTACTTTTTCACTTCCCAACTCAGATCTAACTGAAACTGCAAGCAGTGTGGGACTTTCCCCAAGATCCAAAAGGTTCGGTTGGCTGATCTGTCTGTCGGTTACAACAAGGGCTCCCCCTCCAGGTTATTTTAGGTGCCAAAAGCCCCAAACTACAATTCCTACAAGTTTTGGCGCCACCAAGTCCCTGTAGGCAGGCTCCATTTTAGAGTCCCAAATGTTCTGATTGGCCCATTCTGCAGTCCAGGGCCAAGATGATGGAAACAAACAGAACTGTCCATACTGCAAAGAAGGCAGGTTAGAACAAACTGCAATATTATTACTACTCTAACAAATGATCAGCAAACAAGTACATCTTCTAACAGAGCTCCCTCTCAGATTAATGATGACTGCAATCCAGGCAGCTCTTAAAGAGACAGTACACAGAGGCCATGCAGGCACTCCCTGGCAATACATTTAAACTGCTAAAACGCAGAACAACATCCTGGCAGTGAGCATTTAGGCAAGCTCAAGGAAGACTTTTCAGGCACCTCCATTTGTAGAGGGGTTACACCTGTATGTTTTTTATAAGTTTTTCACGTCACAAACTGATGTTGAGGAGAGGAACTCCAAGCGTCTAGATTTGATAGGCGGAGAGTGAAATCTGAGAGGTTTAGAACTAAGGCAGTTAGTTGAAGGCAGCGTTTGAAAAGTTGGCACCTGCAAAGAGTTCCATCATTTGCATGTGTTCCATTCTCTCCGGTCAGTTCTGTTGTAAAGGGTCACTGCAAGAGTTATGAATACCTGAGTACTACTGGGGTTAAACGGAAAAAAAATTATTAGCAGGCCACAAGAAGAGGGGTAGGAATCTAACAGGGTCTGGGAGATGGACTCCTACGCCCAGGCAGGCCAGGGGAGGAAAAGGGGTGGAGTAGGAGGGAAAGAAAAGATAAAGAAGAATTAAGGAAAGAGGGGGAGAGACAGAGAGATGAGGAACATCACCTCCAAAGTGCCCAAAGTTTCTCCTGGCAGACCAGAAGGGGGGACCCTAAACCTCACTGTCACCCCTCCTTTTTTTTTTTTTGTTTAGCAGTCTGGGGACAAGCAAGATATGCTGAGAGGGCTCAGGATTCAGGAAAGCTGAATCTACCAACGTTATAGCCATGAGTTAAAACCTCCCAGGCGTGAGCCTCTGACAGGATATCAAGGCCATGACAGACCAGGTGCAAACTCCAAGGTCCACTGGTGAAGAAGGGCTATATGCTGTCAGCCCCCTCTTCCCCCCTCACAACAAGAGGTGGGGACAGGACCCACCTAAGGAGGACAAAATACCATTGGAGTAGTCCAAAAGGAAGGGAGGTCTTGGAGCATAGGAAAAGTTATTGGCCCCTATGCCCAGCACCACAAGGGGTGGTGAGACAAGGATGATGACTTCTAGAGGAGGTTCAGGTCCTGTGGGTGAACCCAAAGAGACTCCGCCCCATTGAAACCCGGGAGTGGGTTACCTGTGGGGGTTAAAGGTGAGCCGGCTAGCTTCACGCGAAAGTAGGTGGTCCCATGAGTCTCTGAGATGGCGACAGGAACTCAATCAGGGAGCTTGCACATACTTTTTAGAGAGAGAGGCAAGCCCGCTTAGGAACAGGATGCCCTAGGTCCAGAGAGTTCCCTCATCACAGCCAAAGGGGGCCCTGAGAAGCCCCTAGAAAGAAAGAGCAAGAGCTCCTGCTTGCCCTCCCCCCACAGGTGGGTCCCTGGTGCTTCGGATGAAGTGGCAGATAACCTGGAGGTGCCAGCAGAACTTTGCCCACAATTGGCCTCAATTAGGGGGAAGGCAAGCAGGAAGGAGGCACTGCCCAGAAGCTGTGGCTCAAGAGGGGATGGTGGGTGGGAAGCAGTGATAAATGGCGAAGATACACAGGAACATCAAGAATTATGGTAGGTGCATAATTTTTATATTTTAGCTCTGTCAATCTTCACCATTCATCACTGGTGGGTGAGTACCAAGCATCACAATAGAGGTGCTGGCACCTCCCTGAGGGCTAATACTATCTCTCAGCCTCTTGTGGGGACTCACAGAAGGAGAGGGCCCATCATAGGTCTGGCCAGACCCGCTATTGGTCAGGGTCAGGTTGAGACTCTTGGCTTGCAGGAGAAGGAGGACACCATGACAGCTCTCATCTGGCCCCTCGGAGAAAAATTGGGCCCCCCAGAATGGTAAGGCAGTCACCCTATGCTGGGCCAAGGGTGACAACCAGGAGAGGCGGAGTCATGCCACCCACCTAATGCAGACCACTGTTCCCACAATCCTGGAGGCTACCGTGTTGGCGTCATAAGATGTCCATGCTTGGTGTCTCGCCAGCTCCAGGCATCGAGTGGAAATGGCAATGGCTCACCTGGTTGCCTCACTATCAGGCATGGTTGCCAGGATTTGACCCAGCATAGCCCACAGGCATCTCTCAAAGTCCACCATGTATACCTGATGTGCAGAGATGGAGAGTAAGAGGCGTGCTGAAGAGAAAACTCTTCTGCCCCAGTGATCGGACTCCGCAGAGTCCATCTCTGGAGGTGGTCTCTTGACAGGCACAGATGCCCAGTAGAGGTATCCAGCCACTCTAAGCCTGATCTGGGGTGGGGCAAAGATCCTGGAGACCCAGTGGGAGCACACCTGTAGTGACAGTCCCAAGGGGCTGGAGAAGAGGAAGCAGGAAGCTGCCAGGTGCTGTGCAACTCCTCCATGAAGGGAAGAGACTATGGAGAGATCACCACTGATTCTTGATTGTATTCCCCAAGGATTGCCAGTGTCGCACGAGCAGGACTGCATTGGGTGGAAGGGGAAAGACAGAGTTCCTCAGCATTGCCGTCAGGAACCTCTAATACTCTGAGAAGTCAGCATCAGAAGAATGGTAAGAGGGGGAGTCCTCTTTGGAGGAGGAGGAGGAAGTCAACGACGTGGAAGGGCTCTGCATAGGGTGCGATGAAGCTGAAGAAGGAGAAACACCATCTCATAAATGGCCTTAAAATAAAGAGGGAAGCACTCACTGTCACCCTATACTGCTCCCAAGTGAGGGGCCCCAAGGAACCAGAAAGACCTGGGAGAAGGAGGGTGCAAAGAAGGGTCCTCGGAGACCGCTGTCCCTCTGCCAGGGCTGTGGGCACAAGCAGGGAACCCCTCCCTAGTGAGGGAGCTGCACTGCCCAGCCTCTGCCTGCTGCTCCCTGAGCCAGCAAGGTGAAGCCTTAGGGCAGAAGACCCCTAGTGAGGAAACCAGAGCACACAGACCCAGAAGGGTGGCCCCTGTCCCCAACCACAGCAGGGCTCTGGCCCCTAGATGGAGAGGGGGAGCCCAGGTCAGTGCTGTGACTCCATCCCAGGGTGGCCAGGGCCACCGAGAGAGAACAACATGCTGACCGGGCCCCCACTCCCCCGACCCAGATGACCAGGACCTGCCCCTTGAGAGAGACCCTACCTTGGCAACCGCTCTAAAAGGGAAAGAGAAAGCCAGCACCCCGGTCAGCTTCCAACTCCCCCACCTCCAGACTCTGTGTCTGCACTGATAGCCGATGAGGCGCCGGAGACAGGATCCCTGATGGGGATAGCCCCAGAGGTACTGCCACCACCCAAAGCGACACTGACCACGGCATCAACATTGGCCGCACACCGACCATGGCACCATCACCAGAGGCAGCACCAACATCAAAGTCGGTGCCAACCACAGTGCTGACTTCAAATGTGGTGTCATCATCAGGGATGGTGCTGACTGCGGCACCAACACCAGAAGCAGCGCCAACCGCGTCACTGGAGAGGAAAACTCCCACAGCACCAAGAACAGCACCAGCAGAGAGAAGGGCAGTGTTGCACACAGTGTCAACCCTAGAAGCTGTACGCAAAGAAGAAGATCTGCTGAATCTGGGGAGCATCCATTGCTCCAGGGAACTTAGCTGCCAATCCGGGTCATCCTCTAATTTCGAGGAGAAGACCACGATGTCCCACAGAGAGGCAACCATGGACACTCTACCTGTTCTGGCACTGAGAATGGTGTCGGGAGGAGACTTAGCGACAACAGCAGCACCGCCTCACTTACCAGCACCGGAGTCTGTGCCAGGAGCCGAGGTCATGCCTGCTGTAGCCTCCAAGGGAACCACCAGTGTAGGCCTGCATATAACAAAGACCTCAACACCGAGGTTAGCTGGCTCCTCAAAGGGGAACCAGGCCATGAGTGGTCCACAATTGGCCCCTCAGAGGAGGCTGACTCTCCCCCTGACCACTTGTCCAGGCCTCCGATCTCAGCGAGACCCGAGTCAACAGAGGTCTGTTGTGCCCTGGTACATATAGCAGTGGGGGGCGGCCTGGGAGGAAGGCCCAAGGACCTTACCTGGGCGACCCTCATGTGACGCTGACCACTGAAGTTTGGGAGGTCATGGCCCACCCTCTCCATGCGGGTAACTAAGGTGCAGATGTCCACGGAGAAGCAGGCGTTGCATCAGTCCATGTTGTGGTTTGGTCCCAGGCAGGTGAAGCACCGGTCGTGTGGGTCTGTTATGGAGAAACAACTACTGCAGGGGCACAAACGCATCGGGGTAGTCCCTGCCTTAGAACACTTTTGCCCCGAATCCAACATCATCATCCACACACAAAAATCACAAAAATGAAGGTAAAAGACTTGACACCAAACTGTTATAAAATTTAAAAAACGGTGCCGGTAACAGCAACAGAATTAATTGGCATCGAGTAAACCAATGGATAAATGAGCAGAACCTAGTTTCTGGAAGCTCTAAAGTGGTGATCGTTGTCCCAATGGAGTTGTGCTCTCCTCAATGGCAGGAAAAGCAGAACTGAGGTGATGAAGGGGCTGGCGTTTGTTACTAGCCAACCCACGAGCGCTACGTAATATGTCGGCCTCGAGGGTGGCGCCGTCCCGTCCTCCAGATAGGAAGAAAACTTTTTGAAGCTAAAAAGCTTCCCGGGCTGGCCCGGTGTTGCTGAGGGTTGAGGTGCTGGATGCCACACCTCGCAGCACACCAGTGACCCAGGTTTGGGAATGGACTTGGGTTGCTCAGGGGTCGGCAGGGGGAGGAAAGGAATGAGTGTCCATAGACAACTCACTTTCCTTGGGGAGGGGGGACAGTGCAGCGTGCAGTAGACTGACACATAACGGTGGCTGGGTGTCAGCATAGGCACATTGCCCAGAAGAGGGAAGGGCACATATCCAGGGCATATGGCTACTTCTCGGAGGTGGGGGTAGCTGCCTCGCCCATTGAACAGTTCAGGTGCTCTGGGGAGAAAAGCGGAAAAAGGCCGGGAGTGGACAGGGTCCATGATGACCCGACATGTTCGAGTCGGAGAATGAGTCCCTCCAAAGGAGGGCTGGAGCTACCCATCAGCTCTGCAGAGGAGTGAAAAAGTGTTAAGACAAAAAAAAAAAAAGCTGGCCGGCCCGGTACCATAGAGGGTTGAGGCGCTGGATGCCACACCTCGCGTCACGCCTGCATCCCAAGTTCGGGAACGGACTCGGGTTGCTGTGGGCTGGCAGGGGAGGATGAGGATTGAGCATCCATTGGACTACTCTCCTCTCCTGGGGTGGGTACTGGGCACGCGTCGCTCTGCAGCGGTCCCCGTTGGAGACCGAGAGCACTACAAGAGGATGGCAATAACTGTGGGACAAAGAAAAAATGGAAAATCGCTCGGGGCTCAGCAGGATGACAGCGGCCGGACTGCCCACACCTCCATCAGACCTCCTGTGAGTCACATCCGCCTCAGCAGCACGGGGCCAATTAGCAGTGTGCCGGACCCCCTCCCGGTGCCTTCCCCCTCGGGAGAGAGGGACCCGTCCAGTGAAGGGATATGCTGGGTTACCCTGATGGCTGCTATATGAGGTAAGGAGACTTGTGGTGGAGTTGGAGGGGTGTGGGAGTCCTTGGCGGCCTGAAGGAGTGGTTGTGCCTTGAGCACATTGGGGGCATAAACAGATAACACACACAAAAAAAAAAAAGCAAACAGCTTCCCGCTAGGTCCTAGCACCTCCGACCTGAACCCCAAAAGTGATAAATGGTGAAGACTGACACAGGTAAGATCACTCTATGACCCCAGACATCAAATTCTGCAGATTCTGAATTGGGGGGGGGGGGGTGGTCATGCACCAGGTGCCTATGCCCAGAGGGAGTATGTGACATGGCTCCTGGTGACCCCATGGGTGCACAGTACCTGCACTTGACATCTTTCGGGGCTTGAGAAGGGGCAGAGGAACAGAGCCAATCATCCCTGGATGCCTCTGTAAAAGGCCAAGGCCATGGAGTGATGACTGCTGAGTCATGGCTGTATTCTCCGAGGAATGACAGCATCAGGTAAGCAGAGCTGCTGCTTCTGAAGTGGTAAATTCCTAGTTCCCTTATCATCTCCACCAGGAACTGCTGGTACAAAGTGTACCTAGCATCAGAGGATAGATGCAAGAAGTATCCCCATCCTCAGAGGAGGAACTGGAAGATGAAGAGGAGCTGGAGTCAGAGGGCAGGGTTAAATTTTAACATTATTTTACTAGCCCAAATCCTAGTGCAGATTGCCAGTCTCGGAGATTGGCCAGGGCTGGTACAGCTAATCCTCTATTTGTCTGTCTTGGTTAGTTCAGGTTTTGAATGTCTATTAATGAAGTTAAAAATGTCCCTACTTTAGCAGGCTCTAGTCCTCGTGCTAATCTCACTCAGTGTTACAGATGGCCTGCTGTGATTGACACCTCATAAAGAGTGGCAGTTATCTGGCAGTTCAAGAAGGAGATCCCACAAAAAGACTTAATTTTAGTAATTATCACTCCACTATTAGAACTGTCAGCTAGTGTGCAGGGTGTGATCAAGGGTAGAAGCTGTTAAGTCACTAGCTTCCAGTTTTCTGAATGTGTCTCCATCTGACAATTTGTCCCACATTACTAAGACCAGTGCCTCTCATTTCCCTACATTTTGAGTGTCGTTATCCAACATTTCAATGAAAAAACGTGAAGAGGAATACAGGGGTCTGCTCTGCGGGTGGTGAGTTTTATCCCAGCGTCACCATAGCTGCTCCCTCTCCTTCAAATCTCTCAACTCTGTACTTTCCCTGCATTTTCCTACATTGTGCCTGCATCCAACATTTCAGTGAAAGAATGCTAAGAGGTATACAGGGTGTGCTCTGCTGGTGGTGGGTTTTATCCCAGCCTCACCACAGCTGCTCCCTCTCCTCTCCAAATCTCTCAGCTCTGTACTTTCCCTGGACACCACTGCAGACCATACTCAAATGACTATCCATAGACCCATAGCTGCCATTACTGGCAAGTGTAGGGGTCCCCAGCTCCTCTAAATGGACCATGCTAGCCAACGCCATCCATACACTCCCACCCTCATCCTACTCAGCATGTCCTTTAATCCTAAAAACATAGCTTTGGAGCATGTATGGTACAAAACACCTTAATAAAACACATAATTTAAAAGGTTAAAATAAGCATTCCTGGCGTGCGTAGATCATCCTGTATAGAAACAGGGGTAGTATAGCATCATGCCTGTGTATTGTTTACCTTGGCCTGATGAAAGGAGAACGTTTTAAAAAAATCTGTTACTGTTGGGGCATAGCATGTTAAAATCAATATGTTAAAAATTAAAAAAAGTTATAACGTTTTCTGTTTCACAATCCTCTTTGGTTTGAGTAGCCCCCTCCCTAAAGAAATCCTAGATGTGATCCTGGCTCACTTGACACTGTACAAAAACTTCCAGAAGTGCTGGGCTCCAGTTGATCACAGCGTGGGGGCTAAGAGTGTCTTTCTCTGCCTGTCTCTGTTCATTGCCCTGTGGGTGGTGGTGAGAGTGTGGTGAAGTGCATGATGATGCCAGCTATTGTATGTGCAGACCTAGGTCTACCTGAGTGAACATTTGAAAGATGGAGAGGAGGCCATGGTACAAAACAATGAGGGGGGGGCACACTGTTTGTGATGACAGACATTGCAGTCTTTTTTTCTGTTGGGGCCGGAAGCAATGTGGGAGCAGGATAAATGTGCAAAAATCTGAGTATTTTCTTGGCTTGCATTTTTTCCTGTATAAGTGATCAAAATTTACCATTACAATTGTGGGCTAGTGCAATTCTAAATCAACTTGTCCTGCTGGCTAGTGCAAAGAAAAGTTAAGGTTGATCCCAGTCAGAGAGTGACGGTGCCAGGGTTTCTGGCTAGAAAATGGCCTCTCCTAGTGACCTGAGGTACTAAGTGAATGCACTCTCTGAAGCCCTGAACTGTTCCCAGGTCAGGGGCCCTGTGGGACCCAAAATGCCTGGGAGAGGAGGAGGGGAGGAAGACCAGGGTCATGAATGATTGGGCCGGGTCCTCTGGTAGGGCTATGTGAATGCACAGGAGACCTCACCCAGGGGAAGGCTTGGTAAGCTTGCCCACCAAAGAGCACTCAACAGGCAAGGAATGGTCAAGGTAGTGCCCTTGGGAGGGAAGCCCCCTGGTGGGAACATCAGAGCTGTGAAGATCCTACTGGTCAGCCCCAATCCCCTCCAAGGACAGGGCCTGATGGTTCTGGAGAGACAAAGGGCCCCCGAGTCAGCACTTTCGACTCCTGCCCAAGCTGTCGCCTATCCTGGGCATGGAGTGAGCCACAGACTGAGCACTCCAAACCTACTTCGCCAGACAGAGCCCTGACCCTTGGGCTAAGCCTCTGAATAAGCCTTGCATCAGTATACAAGGGAGCAGGGAAACTGTGCCATGAACGGCACTGACCCCGTGGCTGGTACCCTCCCCAGTGCTGCTGATGGCACCAGGAGATAACAGGGAAGTGGTGTTGCCAGCAGCACCAGGCAGAACCTCCAGCAAAGATGCAAACCCAACCAAAGGCCCAGAACCAGGAAGACCCCCTTCATCACCAGAGTCCTGCAAGGAGATGAGAACCTCCTGGTCCCCAACTTCCGGGTCATCCAACCACACAAGGCAAGACATCCAGAATACCTCCATAGGATGCCTAGAACACCCAGCTCCAGATGGTTTCCCTCTCCTGGCACCACATGCAGTGTCAGAAGGGGATCTGGCCATGAGGCCAGCAATTCCTTGCTCAGTGGGACTGGCCTTAGTGCCAGGAGCTGAGACATCGCTGGGCTGAAACTCTTAAGGTGTCCACCAGTGTATGCCCAGCATGTAGCTTTAACCTCACCACCAGGGATGTCCGCTGCCCTGAAAGGGCCACAGACTGGGAGGGGTGCTCAGCCATCGCCACAGGGAGGCCAACTATACACCTGACCCCTCCTCCAGATTCTCCATCTTAACGGGGCGAGGACTAGGAGCAGCCTGGTCTCCCTCAGTAAGTATAGTACTTGGAAAGGGCTCAGGAGAAGAGCCCAGGGACCTAACCTTGGGAGTCCCATGGGCGTGGCCTGCCTTCAAAAGTGGAAGGCTGACAATCCCACGTCATCGTGTGGACCTCTAGGGTGCAGAAGTCCATGGTGTAGCCATCACAGTGGTCCAGGTCATGGTCATCTCCAAGGCAGGTCGAACAGCAGTCATCTCAATCCCAGATGGACATAGGCCTCCCACAGGGGCACCAACACATGGGGGGGCATCCTTCTTCTTACACCCCTGGGAGTAGGACATGAATGAAAATGGAAAATAAAAAAAAAAGACATTCGGCACTGCAGGGACAGAAAGAGGAGAAAAAGCGGTGCCAAGTGGGAAACAATGGCGGTGAGAGGTGTGATGCAGTAATTAAAATGACTTGAAGCTGTAGCTGCCACAAAGTCACTTTGGTGGCAGGAAAAAACAGAACTGAGGTGTGCAGGAGGCCAGCATTGGTTACTGGCCAGCCCACAAGTGCTACATCATTCTTCTGCCTTGTGGGTGGTGCCATCACCAACATCGGCCCCCTAGCTCTAAACTCTGAAAGCTTTTGCTGCCACAGGGTCCTGGTGCCTTTGGCACACAGACCCAGATGTGGTAATAAATGGTGAAGACTGAATTTTTCGATGATCAAGTGGTTCACCACCTTTTGATGCAGAGACCACTCTTGTGATGTCTCACCCACCCTGCTGAGGGCATCTGCTAGCTGGTTGTTGGCTCCAACAACATGAATTGCCAGGAGATCTACACAAACTGCACAAGAAGGTCCAGGTGCAGAAAGCTTCCCGACACAAGGGAAGGGAGTGCATGCCGCCCAGCTCGTTCAGGTAGAAAATAGTCGTGGTGTTGTGTGTCTGGACTTGCACAACCTAACCCCTAGAAAAAAGGAGCGAATTCCGTCAAAGCTAGGCACACTGCATGGAACTCCAGCAGGTTAATGTGATGATGGGACTCCCAGGGGGTCCAGAACCCATGGCCTCTGTAGTCCCCCATGTGTGCTACCCACCCTACCAGAGACGTGCCTGTTGTCAGAATAACTGCTGACTCTGGGCGGACAAACAGGGCTCCTTCCTCCATATGTTCTGGGACAAGCCACCACTGAACGGTGTCCCACATCAGCTGGGTCACCGAGGCCAGCTGGTCCCAATGATCTAGATGCTGAGACCACTGATGGCAATGTGTCCGCCAGTAGGCCAGCAGACCACACTGCCCCAGGATGCCATGCACCCCAGCAGCTGCAGGAAGTCCCAGACAGGGCACAAGCACCCCACCTGAAAAGATCGGGCAAAGGAGGTAAGATCCACTGCCCGGTCTGCAGAGAGTTGAGCCTTGGCCCAAGGAGAGTCTAGCTCTGTCCCGATGAAGTGAGTCACCTGCAAGGGGTTCAGGTTGGACTTGGCTGGACTGACCAGAAGGCCCAAATCTCTGCAGATCTGGAGGGCCAGGTCCCTGGACCAACCCACAGCCTCCTTAGATGGCCTGGAAATCATCCAGTCATCCAGGTAGGGGTATACCTTGACCCTCTGGCACCACAGAAAGGCTGCCACCACTGCCATGCACTTGGTGAAGACCCGGGGTGCTGAGAAATGGCTGAATGGCATGACTTGGAACTGGCAGAGGGGCTGTGTCTGGTCCACCGCCCTTAAGGAATGCGGGGTCCGACTACAGACAGTCCTGTGCTTGGGGGGGAGGCTAGTCCACCGAAGCACAAATTTAGCTGTTCCGGGGGTCCAGCTCCACTTAACCTCAAGCTCTTCTTCCTCATTGGGGGAAGAAGAATCGGCGCCACTCGAGGTTGCCCTTTGGTACGTCTGCACGAGGATTGTTCATCGGGAGGGGCAATAGGCCTGAACCGACTTTGGTGGGTTCCCCTTGGCCCCGCTCCTAACAGCTGCATTCTTGATTCCAAACTCCATCTCTGTCCTCGTTGGAGCTCTGGTGAGCAGTTTCACCTCTGGGCCGCTCATGTGGAGCAGGGGGGTTGACTTCTCCAGTTTTCTAGGCTGTGTTCCTGATTTCGGGTCCTCCGGGCCTCAGAGCCGGGTTGATTGGATGAGGATGAGCACGGTGCCCTCTTGGTGCCTTCACCATTGTGTCGACCCCTCATGCCTACCCCCTCTCCCTTTTTCATGCAGGGGCCAGCATAGCCACCACCTTTTTCCTTCTCCCCTTCTTCTCAGGATTTCCATTGGCATTTTCCTTCGGTGCCGTGGTTCAGCACCATGGCTCAGTGCCTTGGTCGGTGCCGTGCCTCAGTGCCTTAGTCAGCGCCATGCCTTGGTCTGCACCATGGTCACACCATCATCAGTGCTGTGGGTAAGCGCCATCACTCTGTGCAGCACTGTGGGTGCTGTTGTTGCTGCCGTTGGTTGTCGATGCCGCTAGTGGTGCCGTGAGTGTCTAGGTGGCGCTGAACACCTGCGGGTGGTGCCGAGCACCCGCAGGTGCAGTGGGTGGTGCTGCGGGCACCCATGGGTGCTATGGGTGGTTCTGAGGGCACCCATGGGTGCCACAGGTGGCACCACAGGTGCCACTGGTGCCCTCGGGTGCCATTCTTGCCATGGATGTCATGGGTACCATGGGTGCCGGGGGTGCCCTCGGGTGCCATTGCTGCACGGGTGCCAGGGGTGCCTGAGGATACCACCGCTGGTGCCCTCGGGTATTGCCCAGGTTGGCATAGGCACTGCTTGGTGCCCTCCTGTGCCACAAGTGATGCTGGTGCCATGAGGGTGCTAGCGGATGCTGTCTGGCAGAATTAGTGACACATTTTTCCTTTTCGGACTTCTTCTCCATGGAACTTGTGGTGGGATGTTTTCCACAGAATGAAGTCCTGTTCTGCAGATTATTTTTTTCCACACATCTTAGTGAGTGGTGGTCTATGTGGGATCTTGTGTCATCCAGCAGTTTTCTGCTGATGGAACGCTGCTGTACTGTTCTGTCAGCAGAATCTCTCATTCCGCTCAGCACTTTCTCGGCTCCCTACGTGGTACCAAGCTCCTTGACATCCTTCCTGGTGGCGGAGTCTCTAGGAGCTCTGACCTAGACCTCCCTTACAGGTCCTTCTGGGGTAGAAGTGCATCTAGATGGGTCTTACCCTGTCCTTCTGGTCAATAATACAGCGGACTCATTTTGTATACTGAAGTGCATGTCTCTCTATCATCAGAGTCTGTGATGGAAGATCTTTTTAGTAGTTCCTCAGTAATGGGGTCCACTATAGTATTTCAGACTGCGTCCGTGGACCATACACTTCTGCATCTAGACTTTTTCAGTCGTCAAGACAATTACACTCTGTGGAACATTCTAATTTAATGGTCGGGAGTCGCTCAGGCTCTTCTGCTCCTTTGATAGGGGTATATAGCCCCCTTGTGATACTGCCCTTTCGGTGGCTTCTTTGGCACAGGTGGTTAACATCTCTCCAGCAGTGATTATTAGTCCAGTCATGATTTCACTATGGATGCTCAGGCTCCTCCTGCACTCAGACGGAGAACATCTTCATCATTTTGTATCAAGATTCCACGAAATAGCAGCCTGAAAGCCTTGCTAGGCTCAGACTAAAAAAAAATAATAATTTTATCACAGCACAGGACCTAGCCGAAATTACCCAATACCCCCCTTTTGGTTCTAGTCAGGTTCTGCCTCAGCTCCTGAGGTGCTTGTCTCCAGAGTATGGTAAAGAGTACCTGACTTCTTCTTCCCTTGGGGGAGACCGATCCAGCAGTGGTATGGGTCATCTCTTTCTCCAAGAGAGATTTCTCTCATTCAGAGACATTTCCTAGACCTAGGCGACTGCCCAGTCTGTTAATTCCCCTTTCTTTCATCAAGCTTTCTTCTCTTGAGCAAAGCCTCGCAGCAACACAAGCGACTCCCGAACGACTCAGAACTCAGGTTCCTACTTCCTTCCTTGCTTGCTTTAACTTAACAGGCGATATACTCTTTCTTGACCAACGGTCAAGTAGGTCTTTTTTCTGAGGTAGCTTCTCAGATATTCACACCTTTGCTTCCTGCACACTGGTTCAATGCCAGTCTCTCACGAAGCTATCCTCTCCAAGTGCTGATGGAGTTGTGATGTTTGTTTTTCAGCAAACAAACTAGAATCCTTTCCTACTCCCTTCAGGAAGGCCAGAGTGAGTAGTGCCTCACCGCATTGAGTCACTGCCGCTTTCAGTCACTTTCAACGTATGGGTTGGCCCTACATTGCTCCTGCTGAATCCCTCCTCGACGCACATCTGCCTCTATTTGCCTTACAAATCCAGCCCCTATTTTTTTCTGTAGGAATGTTTTTCTGCAGTGGACACCTTCTCCTGTACACTCTTCCTCTCTTCCCTGAGTTCAGAGACTGCTGTTACAGTTGTACACACAGGGGCAGAATAATTATTTTTGGAATATAAAGTGGGTAGGATCTGGTTCTACTACTAGACCACCACAAGAGGCTTCTAAGTCATGCTTTGGGCTTCCATCAGGAGGGTTTCAGTGACTGAGTGAAAACCCTCCTCCTTGATGGGCTAACCTCACCTGCACCTTTTTGCTCACCAAGTAAGGGGTTCAAGTCTAGACCTGTTGCTTGTTTTCATCTGCTCTTTTCGGTCTACCCTTAACCAGTAGACTTTTCCTCTGGCTTTTTTCAGCTCCTGACTTCCTTACATCAGATTAGTACGTCTTTAACACTATTAATTTTGGTCCTATACCAAATTGTAATGCTGGGTTCTCGCCGCTCTCCTACAGTGGTTGCAGCTTCCTGGCAGAGTTCATTTTCTGTCCATTACAGTCGTTTGTAAAGTGGTGTTACAACTCAAGCACTTACCTTGTGACCACTATATCCTAGATGCTCTTTACACGACAGCTCCTTTTATTAGCAGGACAGTCCTTTCCTTTCTGAGCGAACCCTATCTCCTCCACCCTACTCAGGGTTGTTGGTTTTAGCTTGGTACTCTCCCACTAGTGTGAATGAGTGATGGAGACTTAGTCCAGGAAGATATGGAAATTATGTACTTACCGTAATTATTAATCTTCTTGGACAGTCTCCATCACTCATTCAAACGCCCACCCACCATCCCCTGGGTTCACTCATTCTCTTTCCTGGTCTTCATGATCCTACGGCTCAGGATGAGAAGATATTATTCTTTGACCCTTCTTGCAAGGGCCATCTGGGCCCTCTCAGGCCCAGAAACTCAAGATAAGTTATTTTCATTAGTTATGCTGCACCTCCTCGGTCGAAAAGGTACTGAGGCAGTTGGAGGATCAACGCCAAGATAGCCTACACAGGCGCGAGCTAATCTCATGGTGCCGCGCATGCGTGGTCCTGTCTTGGTGCCGACCCTTCTGAGAAAATTTTAGGCTCCCACTTGGTCCTAGCACCTCCGGCGCTATCCTACTAGTGTGAATGAGTGATGGAGACTGTCCAAGAAGATCAATAATTATGGTAAGTACGTAATTTCCATTTCTTTGGCTTCTGCCCTTTCGAGTCCTTCTGAGAGGAGGTCACAGAATCCAGGGTAGCACTGGACTTCTCTAGTCTGGTGAGGTGGCCTTCCACCCCAGGGCAAAAGAGGTTGGTTCCCAGGAAGGGGACATCAGCCAACTTGTGCTGAGTGTCTACCATAAGGGTGGAGATCCTTAGCCAGGCCCTGCAATGTATCGCAGCAGCTGCTGCCGAGGCACAGGAACAAGAATCACCCAGTATTTAAAATGGGGATTACAAGAACAACAGAATTATGCATTAAGCAGGTTAGCAAAAGGAAGAGGAGACCATTATGGTTTTCCAAAGAGGTAGCAAAAAAAGTGAAAGCCAAAAAGATTGCATTCAGGCAATACAAAAAGACACAGGCAGAAGGGGATAGGGAGAAGTACCAGGAGAAGCAAAGGGAGACAGGGAGGTCAATAAGGAAAGCCAAAGCTCAGACAGAAGAACACATTGCAAAATCAGTGGGTAGAGGGGACAAAACCTTTTACAGGTACATAAGTGAAAAAAGAAAGACAAAGGGAGGGAGGGATAGTGAGGCTGAAGGGGGAGGATGGAGGTCGCGTGGAGGATGACAACAGTAAAGCTGACATATTGAACAGGTATTTCTGCTCAGTCTTTATTGAGGAAGAGGAGGGTAATGGGTCTGAAGGGAGTACAAGGGGTGAGAATGGTGCAGAAATGGACACAAGTCCCTTTACGAGAAAGGTCCTGAAGGAACTGAAAGTAATAAGAGTTGATAAAGCAATGGGGCCAGATGGGGTGCACCATGAGGTCCTTAAGAACTAAGAGGTGGTGGCTGAACCTCTGGCTATCCTGTTTAGCCGATCACTGGAAACAGGGGAGGTACCCAAAGACTGGAGGACAGCAGATGTAGTCCCCTTATACAAAAGCAGGAACAAAGGGGAAGCAGGGAACTACAGACCAGTCAGCCTCACCTTGGTGGTGTGGAAGATCATGGAAGCACTACTGAAGGAGAGATTGGTGGAACATCTGGTTGTCAATGGACTACAGGACCCAAGGCAGTATGGTTTCACCAGGGAGCGGTCATGTCAGACCAACCTCGTTGAATGTTTTGACTGGGTGACTAGGGAGGTGGATCAGGGGAGGGCAGTGGACATGGCCTATCTGGACTTCAGCAAAGCCTTTGACACGGTGCCACATAGAAGACTATTACACAAACTGGGGAATATGGGTGTGGGCAGGACAGTAGTGTGGTGGGTAGGTAACTGACTGGGTGGCAGGACACAGAGGGTGGTGGTAAATGGCTGTCACTCCACAGAGGGAAGAGTGACCAGTGGGGTACCACAGGGATCAGTGCTGGAACCGGTCCTATTCAACATCTTCATCAGTGACATTGCACAGGACCTAGAAGGCAAGAATTTCACTGTTAGCTGATGACACAAAGCTCTGTAACAAAGTAGACACACCAGAGGGTGTAGACAGAATGAGAAGGACCTGCAGAAACTTGAAGAATGGTCAGGGTTTGGCAGTTGAAATTCAATGCAAAGAAGTGCAAGATAATGCATATGGGCACAAAAACCCTGGCACAATATATCAGTTGGGGTGAGGATATAGCATGCCAAGCAGGAAAGGGATCTTGGGGTTATCATCTCTGATGACCTCAAGGTAGAAACAGTGTGACAAGGCAGCAGGTAAAGCAAATAGGATGCTGGGATGTATAGGCAGGGGCATCACCAGCAGGAAAAGGGAGGTCATAATTCCGGTATACAAGACACTAGTGGCTCCACCTAGAGTACAGCGTACAGTTCTGGAGACCATACCTACGTAAGGACATAGACAGGGTAGAGAAGGTTCAGAGAAGGGCAACAAAGATGGTGCATGGATTGCATCACAAGTCCTATGAAGACAGGTTGAAGGAACTCAACATGTACTCCCTGGAGGAGAGGAGGGAGAGAGGGGATATGATAGACACATACAAGTATCTCACAGGGAGGAACAGTGTGCAGGAATACACTATTTTTAAGCGAAAAAGATGTTCCAGGACTAGAGGGCATGGGATGAAGTTGGAGGGAGGACGATTCAGAGGAAACATGAGGAAGAATTTCTTCACAGAACGGGTGATGGACAAGTGGAACACCCTGCCAGAGGAAGTGGTGGGGGCTAAAACAATCACGGGATTTAAGAATGCATGGGATAGACATAAAGGAATTCTGGAGGTCGGGGTAAGGGGCAACAGACTTCTAGGAAAACATAAACTGAACTTACAAGTTAAATGGGCAGACTGGGTGGGCCATAGGCCCTTATCTGCCGACACTGTCTATGTATCTATGTATCTATATTCAAGGCCATCTGAATCTGGTGTTTACCCAGTGCTCAACCCTGGTCTCAGACCACTTTTACCACCACCTGCTTGTTATCAGGGAGATATGGGAGGATGAGATCTAGGATTCCCATTAGGGAATGACCGAAGTGGGCCATCATTAGGGCGCAGCTCACCTGGCAGAGACCAAGGAAGGATGCAGCATAGATCTTCTTTGCTGCGTGGTCAGTCTTTTTGGACTCCTTATTGGGGGGGGGGGCAGTTGTCCACATCCCCAGTATTTTCAGACTTATGCAATACCGAGTTGGCGACCAGATCCTCAGCCAAAGGGTGTTCTGAAAATCAAGATAAGATGCCAGTAGGAACTGCATACTTGCAGACCATATGAGCAGAGAGTGCCAGGCAGGAAGCTGGGTGTTGACAAAGCTCCAGCACTGATCCCAAGATGGCCTTGGCCATTGGGAAGACAACCCCAAGGGATTCGTCCCTATCCAGGATCTCAGTAAAGGGGTATTTAGCCCTTTTCTGGACTGGCTCCAAGTGAACCTCCATGGACTCAGACATGAGTCTTAGAAAAGCCCCAAAGAACAACAGCCCATGGTTGGTAGTCAGCTCTTCAAGTGAATCATAGTCAAAAGCATTAACCCTCAAAGACTGCATTGAGAACCCATCGGAGTCATCTGAAGAATCTTCAAACACGGCGTTCGGCCGTTACCACCATGTACCACTCGGGACTCATCTGAGTATGTGATCTCCATTGACAATCAGCCTAGCAAGCCAGTAGCCAGACTGGATTCCTCAGAGGGGCTCCCTGCAAGGGCTGTTGTGGAGGTGACTCCACCTGGGTTGGTGGCAAGACGTGTGTTAGAGACAGCTGTCTCGGCAGGACTGGTATGGGCTGAACTGGTGTTGACCAGGTTTCTGCAGGAGTCTAAGGTAGAGCGCTACCCTACCCAACCAATGCCCACTGCGGCCCAATGAGCTCTTCACAGTGCCACTGCATATGGTGACAGAGCCTCTCGTTATCTGTGGATCAAGAGGAAGAAGAGTCTCTATGGCGACGCCTCCCAGTCAAGCAAGACTGAGAGTATGAGGAATCCTTTGACCTGGACCTCCACTTTGACCTTGAATGTTGATAGGGTCGATGACACAAAGGAGATATGACCGGAGGGGCAGTACAGACTACCCACACAGGGTTCGACCATTTGACCCCGGAGGGAGGCAGCCGGGTTCACCGACTGCTCTTGGCCCTCTTGATTGAGGCCAGACAGGACCAGGGTCCTGGAGTTTGAATCCCCTCTGAGTTGAGAAATATCTCAACCACCTGCTCAACCTGTGTCGAGGCCGACAAGCTGGATGAGGACACCATGGAGCTAGCAGCCTGGCCCTCAACCAAGGCAGGTTCAGTCAAAGCCAAACACTCGACAGCCGTTGAGTTGCTGGAGGAGTCAAGAGAACGGGAAGGGCGTGCCCTTTCCTGTTCCAAGGACTGACAAGTAATGTTTCTTCCAAGGTATAGCAGTCAGCCTCCTGGATTGCACTGCCCCAGAGATGAATGGAACTTTATGCAAATAGTGAAACACCTGTTGGCTCTTGCCACCATTCAGACCTGCTGTCCTTACCAACTGCTGCATTCTATAACACTCTGATTCATTGGAGCCTGCAATAAGACCATAACTAAACTATTCTAATACTTGACCACTAAATATGAATAACCAATATAATTAATACTCTTCTGTTTCACTGCATGCCAGTGGAAATGCCAAGGGCCACCTGGTTTAAATGTAACAGTACCAGTGAAAGGCCAATAGGACAGAAGGAGTACCAGCTGTATTGCAGAGGCTACCTGGTCCTGGAAGGGGAGGTAGGGTGGGAGAGAATCATATTGAAGAATACCTTGGAAGAAACAAGATTACTGCAGTAATTTTTAATTATAACTCCAGGAGTTCTTCAATATAATTAACTCTAGCAGACTATGAAGCAGTACCTTTGGAGGCAGGCCCAGAACCCTATTTAGGGAACAGGCTCTGCAGCCCTGCTGTGCCAAACCTGGCATCACTCCTGGACTGAGTGTCCAGACAGTAGTGCTTTGTAAAGGTGTGTACTGTTCTCCATGTAGCTGCTTTACAGATTTATTTTATTTATTTATTTGGTTTTTGTTTACCGGGTAGGTGAGCTAGCCATAAATAACTATTTTCAGTCACGACCCGGGAGGATTACAACATGAGAAAGAAAACACATCACCATTACAAGTATTGAGTGGACAGTATAGGAAAAATACAAGAAAAACAACAGGAAAAAAATTACAAATTAGCAGCAAAAGTATACATGGTGAAGATAAGAGAAACATGTAGGGTAGAGTACAGATTTCCAACAAGGAGATAG
This sequence comes from Neoceratodus forsteri, assembly GCA_016271365.2. NCBI lineage: Eukaryota > Metazoa > Chordata > Ceratodontiformes > Ceratodontidae > Neoceratodus > Neoceratodus forsteri. Next base: position 1,008,501,869 of record CM028130.1, on the reverse strand, counting down.
CCCTGGCTACTGCTATTGTAACAGCTGTACCCCTTGTGGAGTGTGCCCTCAGGCATACTGGGGGCTCCCTGCCAGTTTTACAGAATTGGATGCATGCCACTATCCAGCATGCAGTTGTCCTTTTTGAAGCTGGCTTTCCTTTCCCCATATCTCCATAGGTCTGGAATTACTGCTGCCTGTCCTGCCTCTGGGCCTTGGTGTGCTCAGTATAATATTTGAGAACTCTCTTCACATCAAGGATATGCAGCCTGGACTTCCGGTTCCGGTATGGCGGGCTGATCACACGAACTGAGAAGCTCCCACCTAGCTGTGTACAAAAAAAGAGCAAATTTCATGCAAAAAACTACTTTTTTAGCTCTCAACAGGCAAAATAATTCAGGCTATCACCAAATCAAGAAATAATAAGGCAAAACAGAACTGGAATCGATTTCAACCAATTGCCTACATGGTTGAGGGAGACGACCGCATGTCTGATGATGATGAACAACATAATAGACCTTCTACAACCACAGACCCAAAAAATCCACCTCTTTTAATAGAACTAAGAGCTGCATAAAGAAACAACCAGAAATCAATTTGGATGCAATCTTACAGGTGATCTCGGACTTTAGAGGCAAGGTTTGAGAATCGCTGCAGGACCTTAAAACAGAGCTAAGTACTTTCCAAAATTGTATGACCGAGGCAGACCACCAGATTACTCTAAATTCCACCAGACTAGATGATTTAGAGGAAACAATAAGAACTATCGCTGCAGAACTGGCAATTTCCATCCGCCAGGAAGATGCTGAAAATCGCAGCAGAAGACGAAACATAAGAATATTTGGCCTACCAGAAAATGGGAGGGAAATGATCCTAGGGCCTTTGCGGATTATCTCCTGAGGTTGCTGCTGGGATTAGACCCAGACTTTCACCTGGATATTGAAAGGGCCTACACGGCACTTGGCCCGAAACCTTCACGTCCAGAAGCAAGGCCTCATTCTTTTGTTATCAGATTTCTTAGCTACCAAATAAAAGAAACTCTTTTAAGGAAGGCGTGGCAGAAGGGTAGAGTGATGTGGGGCCAACAAAGGTTACTGTTCGATAATGATTACGCTCCAGCGATCCAGAAACAAAGGAGAGATTATAGTTCCCTCTTTCCTATGCCCATGAGCCCAGAAGATTCATTTTCACATCCCATACCCTGCTAAACTAACGGTGTTCCTTTCATCTGACCAACACACCTACAACTGTGCCACTGAAGCTACAACTGATCTCTTGAAGAGGGGGGTGATTAATGAAAAAAACTGCAGACACAGTCAAATCTCACACAGGTCAAATTAATCAAGGGGATCAGAAAGGAACTCAAGCAGCACAACTCCACATGAAAGGCATTTTAAAGAGACTCCAACAGTTCAGGAATCCAACCTTGCCCAACTGAAAAAACACCAGAAGCTGGGTAATTATTCCTTTCTTTTGGTTGTGGCTTAAGGTAATTTCCCAGGAGATCATAATGGGGGGAGGGAGGCTGAGAGTGAGCGGGGGGCTGAGGGAATCTGGATGAGGATGTCTTTAAGGGGCCCAGGCAACAATACTCTAACCACATTCTCAACTTTTCTGTTTGGGTAATTGGCTTTGGGTTGCAATATTGGACCGCATATAGCTCCTAGATGGTGGAGATTACCTCAAGCTAAGATGAGATCATTGCCTTCTTCCCAGCATTCCCACTTCTCAACTCCTCTGCTCCTCGGTAGGCCTTTCCCTTTCCCCCAGAGCTGGCTGTTTTAAGCTGGTCACGACTGATTTCGGGAGACTCTGCCCAACCTGATGGGACGGTCAGGGCAGTCATGCCCTGAAAGGAAGAAAAATGTTCTTTAAAATGAATGAACAGAAATAAAACTGCTGTAGTTATGACCAACATCGTTTCAATACCCCCTTTTGTTGCAACAGACAGCTGACCAGCAAGGCCAGGACAATTTGGAGGTAGCAACATCAATTATAATTTGAGACTCATGCAGACTAAGCAATGTTTTGTTATATATATATATATATAGCACATAGTGGTGAATTTTGTTTAATCTAAGGAACTAAGGCAAAGGCTCTACTGCCTACGGTGTATTGGTATGAGGACTTAGAGTTTTGGGAGTAAGAAAGCAAAAATTAAGAAGGTTGTGAAACTTAAATAAAGTGTTTTAAGGCTGTAATTTTATGACTATCCACTAGAGGTTGTCCTCCTCTTTCTAAGGCAAATGAGCAAAAGAGAAAGTCATGAAACTTCATTTTTAGGTGGGGAACTGCTTAGATAAGGTTTGATAATACCATCAGGCATACCGTTACCTTTATGGAATAGAGTGCTTTCCATTCTATTTGGGGCCGTTGTACTTACCCTGGCTACCACTAGTGCCCAGACACAGAATAGCACTCCAGACCCCTCTCCTTCCTCAAGTGGAGAAAAGGACAGGGGATTTCAGCGGGAGCTCCAGTTGAGCACCTCCCAATTGGGAGTCACGTTGTATAAAGTTCTTGTAAAAGTTCATAGTTACTATGTACAAGTAGTTCAGTTATGTTATTTTATTAAGGGGATTAAAAGAAAGGAGGGGCAGGTATCTTGGTTACAATTTACCAAGTTTACGAATTAATATCATTGAATAACATAATATGGAGTCAAATGATCCTTTTAGCTATTTGTATAGCAAGTAACTATATCCTGATTAAAATATGCTTGAAAAGGAATAATTTGATGGCGGGATACCACATAAAGGAGGGAGAGGGGAAATAAATACATGAGTCAAGAGTTTAACATTACACTTTTTTTATTGTTATGTTGCATATATACAGGACGGTTGAATCATCACAATGGGTACTGGACCGCTGACCCTGGTGGGGGAATGGTCTGGAAAGAAAAACCCTCCCTCCACCTAGAGAAAAAGAAAATACAGCCAGTTAGTCAGAATAGAAATAAAGATGTCAGTGGATCCAGTTAAAATCATATCACTAAATATTAATGGGTTCCACGACCCTATAAAAAGATCTAGCCTTAAACAATATTTGACCAAACAGAAGGCAGATCTCATTTACCTTCAGGAAACTCATCTTTCTGAATTAGAGCAAAATTAGTTGACCTGGGGTGATAGATATAAAGTTATAGCCTCCTCACATCCGTGGGGTAGAAAACAAGGGGAAACAATTTTAATACCATCAACAACCCCTTTGGAAATTCAAAAGATCCATGTTGATGCTCAGGGCCATTATGTTATAATACAGGGTCTTTTGTATGGCCAAAAGAGTATCCTAGCTAGTGTCTATTTCCCTCCTCAGACTAGGTTTCCAATAGTGAGGGGATTTTTGTCTACATTGCTAGACAATCTTCGAGGCCAGTTGATTATGGGAGGGGATATTAATATGACCTTATCCCCACATTTAGGTACCTCTAATCAACAGGCTTATAGGAAAAATACTACAGTAAAACAATTAAAGAGAACATTAGATCAATTGGGCATTATTGATGTTTGGAGACACTTGTTCCCCTCTACCCCGGGGTACACATATTACTCCCCATGCTTTAAATCATATTCCCACCTAGACTATTTTATGGTGACATGTGAACATTTCTCATCCATTCAGGACATGTCAATCGGTTTCAAATTATTATCCGACCATCATCCTTTAATTCTGAAATTAGACATGGGACGGGTAAGGAAGATAACTTTATGGAGATTCAACCCAGTGATTTTAAAAGATAAAGAATTTCAGGAGACAATCAAAAAAAGGATAAGCCAATACTATACAGAAAATGAATCTCAGAAAATTACAGAAGCAATACAATGGGATGCCATGAAGGCTACGCTGAGAAGGGAGATCATAGCATATACCTCTAAGAAGAATAAAGAGAGAGAGAGAGGAGCAAGATATTTTCAACTGTCAGAACAGCTCCTGAATTATCAGATGTTGCATAGAGAGGGAGATACCGAATTACAACAAAAAATTAGGGATACAAGGGTGGACCTACAGAAAGTCGTAGATAACAAAATACAACAATCACTAATATATCTGAGACAAACTGTGCATGAAGGTGGGGGGCTCAGAAACTGGCCCAGAAACATAGAACAAGGAAAGCTACTTCTACAATTTTGAAACTTAGAAACCCTTATACAGGTATAACACACCATTCAGATATTCATATATTACAGACTTTTACAGAGTACTATATTAACCTATACTCACCAGAAACACATCGGGAAATGCCAGAAATATCTAATTTTTTGGAACCAAATAACCCTACCCGCCCTTTCCGCCTCCCAGAGTCAGAGTTTAGAAACCCCTATAACCCAACTGGAAATTCAGGAGGCTATCAAAAACCTGAAGCTGGAAAAATGCCCAGGACCAGACGGTTTTGTATCTGAGTGGTATAAGATATTTAAAAATGAATTAATCCAGAAACTTCACACTTTATTTTCTGAAATAACTCAAGAGGGAGCCCCACCACCATAGTGAGATTATGCCACCATAGCTCCAATACCTAAACCACATAAAGATTATTCAGACCCGGCATCTTATAGACCCATCTCCATTCTAAACGTAGGCTATAAGATCTGTACAGCCATCTGGGCATCCAGACTTGAACCTGTATTACCAAAAATTATCTTTATCAAGAATAGGAGTACTATGGATAATGTCCGTAAGGCCCTAATACTTCAGGAATACGTAAAGACAAGGAAAATTCCCTCATATTTATCAGTCTGGATGCCGAAAAGGCTTTTGACCGAGTCTATTTACCATTTTATGGAAGACCCTGGAGACCTTTCATTTTTCGGCCACCTTTATTACTTCCCTTACCAAACTATATAGATCCCCAGGGGCTTATGTGTTAATAAACGGAAATCTATCCCCTCCGATCAAATTAAATAGAGGCACAAGACAAGGTTGCCCCTTATCATCCTATTTCATTGCACTATATTTGGAACCCCTTGCAGCAAGATTAAGGAGCTTGAACTCGGTGGAAGGGATTCCAATAGCTCAAAATGAACATAAAATAAATATGTTCCCTGATGTTTGTTTATTGTTTATTGGTAAATATCGGATAACACCTTTGAGTCAAAGACTCTTTTACAAAGGTTCCATGTCATACATAAGAAGAGACAACAATGTACAGAGTAACAAGTAACATAGTAGTTAAGAAAAAATTACTCACCTTAGTAATTGCTTTTCTTCTCATGGAGTCTTGCTATATTATAACAATAGCAGTCAGCCACTGCAGCTGAACTGCCCCGGAGGAAGGGTTAACTCCAGAGGATCTGAGTTCTACGTGTGGCTGTGCCAAAGCTCTATCTGGCAGTTTCAAATGAAACTGTCAGATCTTTCAAGCTAACATCAAAGGGCCGGAAAGTCTGTGGGAAAAACTACACTAGCCCATGGCTACCTACTAGTAGTAATAACAACAATATAAACAACAAAGAAACACCCAGAGCCATAATAACAAAAATTGATGGTATTATGGTTCGTTTCACCTATGACAAGCACATATGACCCCCCTTCCCCAAGACTCAAGTCCAGGAAGGGGCAATATAAATAACCTAAATGAAACAATCTAGATCCTCACCCAAAGGAAAGAGGGTAAGGGATAACTACAATGGCATGACACAGTGTTGCACCAATTCGCCACCCTACCCAAGTAGAAGTTGAGAGGGGCAGGAGGAGGGTGGTTATAATATAGCAAGACTCCATGAGAAGAAAAGCAATTACTAAGGTGAGTAATTTTTCTTCAAACACCATGAAGTCTTGCTATATTATAACAATAACAGATTACACAGCAGTACCTCCATGGAGGAGGTCAGGAACCTACTTAGGAAATAGGCTCTGAGCACAGCTATGCCAAACCGAGCATCTCTCCTGGACTGGACATCCAGGAATAATGCTTAGTAAAGGTGTGAACTGTCTTCCAGGTAGCAGCTTGACAAATCTCAGAATGGGAATGTCTCTAGCAGCCGCTAGAGATGCAGCTATACCCCTGGTGGAGTGGGCCCTCAATCCTGAGGGGTACTCTACCAGTTTCTGATAACAAATTGGATACAAGAAACAATCCACCTTGCAATTGTTCTCTTAGTGGCAGGTTTCCCTTTGCCAACCTGCCATAGGTAAGAGAAGAGTTGGAGGGATTCGAACCTATGACCTCTAGTCGCTCTAAATAGTAGCTTAAGGCTCTTTTGACATCCAAGCTGTACAGTCTCCTCTCACCTGAGGAAGAATGCTCAGTGAAAAATACTGGAGAGAGATAGATTGATTCAGGTGGAAATCAGAAACCACCTTAGGCAAAAACTTTCTATTAGTCCTAAGGACTACCTTATCTCTGTGGAAAGAGATAAAATCTTCTTCCACTGACAGAGCCTGTAACTCACTTATGCGTCTGGCAGAGGTGATAGCTACTAGGAAAACGGTTTTCCAAGTTAAATACTTGAGCTCTGCTGAAGACAGAGGCTCAAGGGGGTTGCATTAACTGAGCAATGCAAATATTCAGGTCCCAGGCGGGGCTGGTTCCCGAAAAGGAGGTTAGTATGAAGTAACCCTTTAAAAACTTGGAGAACACAGGGTGAGAAAGAAAGGAGGCAGGTTTCCTGCTGACACAAAAGCAGAGACAGCTGCCAGATGAACCTTCAGGGTAGCTGGTCTAAGGCCTAGGGAATTCAGATGGACCAAATAGTCCAGTAGAATGGGAAGATCAGCAGATTCTGGGATAATCTGCCTCTCAGAGCACCAGAAGGAAAACCTCTTCCACTTAGAATTATAAGTGTGGCCTAGTGGAAAGGCTTCCTTGAAGCCTTTAAAATATCCATGACACCTTGAGAAAGGTGTAAGTCATCAAATTCTAGCTCCTCAAGAGCCAAGCCTTGAGGTGGAGGATTTGAGGTCCGGATACCCTCTCCCTGTGCACAGGCCAGTAAGTCGTGGACTCTGGGCAGGCTCAGGGCAGGGTGAACTGCCAAGGACAGGAGCAGAGGTACCAGGGCTGTCTGGCCCAATCTGGGGACAATCAGAATCATTCTGCAAGGTTGAGATCTGATTTTACTAGTACCCTGAAAAGGAGAGAAGGGAGGAGAAGGCATCCAGGAACTTCCTTTCCAGTCCAACAGAAAGGCGTCCAGAGGACTGAGCCAGTACTGAGGCCTGCAACAGAAAAGAGGAAGTTGGTGGTTGTCTGGGGCTGCGAAAAGATCTATCTGAGGTGCCCCATCTGGCAAAGACAGACCCCAGCACTTGTGGATTCAGAGCCCATTAAGTGTGGCCCTGAGAAATCCTGCTGAGGCGTCCGCCAGGACATTTGTCCTTCCTGGGAGATGAACCGCTATCAGGAGGTGTTCAGGGAGTAAGCAGAGACCACAACTTCATTGCTTGATTGCACAAGGCTGAAGACCGAGTGCCAGCTTGTTGATGTACCACATTGTGGTGGTATTGTCTGTCCTGACTTGAACCACTTTGTTCTGGACAGAATCTGAAAACACCGAACAGCTAAAAGACAGCTCTGAGTTCAAAGATTGATGTGAGCAGAGATTCCTGAGAGACCACACCCCTGGTGGCAAGGTTGCCCAGGTGAGCCCCCACCCTAACAGGGAGGCATCCGTGGTGAGGGTGAGGGGTGAAAATGGAATGAAGGGAACCCCTGTCTTAATTGCTCTGGACCTGCCACCAGTGGAGGGCTAGGATCAGAGTTTGAGTAACTGGGACCAACTTGGTAGGGGTCCTTCCTTTGAACCAATAGGCCCTCAAATGGAACTGAATGTCCCTCATCTGGAATCTTGCTCCCTGCACGACAGCTGTGGAAGCTTGCCATGTGCCCGAGGAGTTGCAGAAAATGCCTTGCTGGTCGAGAGACCCGCGGGGTAAAGGAGGATGCCAGGGCATTGAGTCTGTCCACCCTTTCCGAGTAAAGAAAAGCCTGGCTAACCTTGTGTTCAATTCTGACCTATGAAGTTGGGACCTGAACTGGTTCCAGAACTGACTTTGGTAAGTTTTGCAGGAATCCCAGGAAGTGAGAAGCTGCTGGGTGACTTGCAAGTGGGATTTCACTGACCTGGAGACTGACCCTGCAATGAGCCAGTCGTCCAGGTGAGAGCTCAGCAACCCTTGCCTTCTTAAGTGAGCCACTACTACAGCGAGACATTTTGTAGAATACCCTTGGGCGCAGAGGTAAGGCGAGAAGGGCATTGCCCCTGAACTGGTAGTGGCCTGAGGGCAGTTCGAACCTGAGGTACTTTCGGTGAGAAGGCCTCGATCAGAACATGAAAATAGGCATCCTTGAGGTCCAGGAAGCTAGCCAGTCCCTGGCCTTAGGGAAACAATATCATTGCCAGAGTCAACATTTTGAACTTTGGTTTCAACAGATGCTTGTTCAAAAATCTTAAATCTAGAATGCGCATTCTCCTGTCTTCTTTTGGGGTAAGAAAGTATCTTGAATAAAGGCCCTTGCCCTGATGGCAGGAGGAACCCTTTCACTGCTTTGCAGTCCAGAAGAAGAAACCTCTGCTTCCAAAGCAAGGGCTTCTGAAGGATTTGCAGGTGGAAAATGCCTGGCTCTCATCTTTGGAAAGTGTTTGAAGCTGAGAACCAGACCTGGCCTATTACCTCCAGAACCCATCTGTCGTGAGTTAGGGACAGCCAGTTCGGCTGAAATAGGCCAACCTGCCCACTGGTACAGGAGAATCGGCCCTGGGCACCCATCAGGGTGCCTGCTTGCAACAACCTTAGGCTGAGGGAGGGGGATGGTCTACTTGTGCCTCGTCTACCCCTGCCTCTGGAAGAGCCCCTCTGCAGACAGCAGAGGAGGCTTGAAAATTGGTAAAAGGCCTGGAAAGGGCCTGCCCTACCTCTGGGAGCATGCCTTTGTGGCATGGCATCTTCTCCTTAGCCTGGGCACTTTTTTAGGTAGTTCTGTATTCATCCATCTTTTTCATATAGTTTTCTGTTTGCTCCCCAAACAGAAATTTCCACTACAGGAAAATCCATAGCCTTTGACTGGGTATCTAGGGACAGATTGGTGCATCTGAGCCATGCCAACCTACGGAAAAGCTACAGAAGTGGCCATGACCCTGGAGAAACATCATTAACATCAACAGCAGTATGAAATTGAACTTTAGAAGCTTCAATGCCATCAGCAGCCACCTGTTCCAACTCACTAGCCAGCTGGCCATGGGCCTGCTTGGCTAACTCTATCTGTGTCCCACCTAGATTTCTGATATCTAGCCACAAAAAGCCATATAATTTGCCTGCCTGAGTCCCAAAGAAGCTGCCATATACTGTTTCTTATATGGCATCAATCTTCCTGGAATCCTTATCAGGAGGATGTGAGGCAGAGGAATATTAGCCTTGTCACAGGCTGCAGCTTGTACCACACCTACATGACTACACTGCTCAGTAAGGAAGTCTGTATCCGAGCCTGACAAAGTATACCTTCTGTCCATTTTTTATCTACAGGAGGGACAGAATGAGATTTTTAAATCTTTGTTATTTGCTTCCAAATGACTTATGCAAAGGAATAGACAACCTCTAGACTCTGGAATATCCATCATTTCCACATAATAAAGGCTCCTCTTGCTCATCCACAGCCTCCTCTAAAAGGAAGCTGGAGGGTTTCTGCAACCTTTTGTAAAAAATAAAGAAAGAAGGGACTCAGACAGAATAGGAGGAGATTCTAAAGGTCTGTCTGGAGAAATGTCCGTTCAATGGGCACGTCCAGACCCTCCCAGCCACACATATATTGATCAAATTCCTCCTCCCCTCCTGTGGTTCATAAAATCCTCAACTTCAAAATCCTGAACCACTGGGACTGAGAACGAACCAACCTTTTACCAACTGTTGGTGGTTCTACAGATCCCTGAGACAGTGACTGGACAATCTGAATGGCTTTAGCTATCTCTGCAGCAGTTGGAGACACAATTTTGGACTCCAGACCTACTGATTTCCTTGTCTTTTTACTTGGGACTGGTTCCCTGAACCAGCCTTCCTTTGGCCCGAGGAAGTCTCGCCCTGGTCAGAGGGCACTCCCTCTGGTCCAGTGGGTACTGGACCGGGCTGGCCATCCGGGTCAGCGGACTTTTTGGCCTCTCGTTCCCTGAGCCGGCCCAATCTCTTCTCCAGGGTGGCTGCAGGGAAATCTTTACACACCTGGCAGTCTGACAGGAGGTGGTCAGCCCCAGACAATAAACACAAGTGGTGTGTGGGTCCAGCCTTGGCAGGCGTCCCCACAGACATCCACAGTGTTGAAACCAGTATGGGCGGTTTTCTTTTGGATTTCTCAGACATAATGCCAGCCTAACCAAAACTTGCCCTTTTGATGGCAGTGCCAGGCAAGACACCCTTATAGGTTCCTAACCGTGTCAGGTATTTGAAAAAAGCATTATAATTCCGTTTTTTAGAACCGATAAGAACCGGAACCGCACTCTAAAACCCACTGTACACTTTTAAAATGCAGAAAAAACCAACCGATCGGTTCAAAACCGAACCGATAATTAATTTCCACACAGACTTAAATTTTAGTACTTACGGTTACCAGATAGGCTTTAAAACCGAAATGCGTAAAAATAATGACTTTGTCGGTTCAAATGAACGAAAAATACTAAACGAACGAGAATGAACCAAGCTGAAGGAGCTGATCTCCGAGGCGACTGTTCAGTGAGCGGAGTAAAGAATCTGACAGTTTCATTTGAAACTGCCAGATAGAGCTTTGGGCACAGCGCCCTCGCGCTGTAGAACTCCAGATCCTCTGGAGTTAACTCCTTCCTCTCCGGGGCAGTTCAGCTGCAGTGGCTGACTGCTATTGTTATAATATAGCAAGACTTCATGGTGTTTGAAACACAGTGGTTACAGAATGGTTGCAGATGATTACAGAAAATACAAAAAAATTGCAGCTGGGAATAAAGGTTGCAGGTATATGTATAGCATTTCAGGGCATTGGCACTAGCCATGCCCACGAGTTATTTGTTGGACAAGGCTGGACAGAGATGTCCATTGTCATGGTATAGGCACGCTCAGGGGCGGCAGACCAGAGTTAGGTCCATAGACATGGGGAGATGGGAGGTGGTCAGGTTTAGGGGCAATCACATACTGACCCTTGGGTAATAAGGTTCCTTAGTTGGTACTTGAACCAACCAAGTTTGGGTTCAGTGAGAAGGGAGTTTGGGAGTGAGTTGAGCCAGGTTGGGGCCAGATATCGAAATGTTGTTTGGCCAGAGGTGGTTTTGCAGCAAGGTACCCTAAAGTGGGAAGTTGCTGACTGCCGTGTGAGGCGGCTGGACAGTGGGGCCTGAAGTAGTGAGGAGAGGGCTGGAGGGAATAATCCTGAGGTGATTTTCTTTGTGAAGAGGCAGGCCTGGTACTTTAGCCTTCCATCAAAATTGAGCCAGTTTGCTGAGGCATAGAGGGTGTATGTATGAGTGAGTCTAGGACAGCCTGTAGCAAGTCTGCAGGCCTTTTTGAGGGCCAGTCTAATCTTGTGTAGGTGGGTGGTGTTAGCCGCACCATAGATGATGATACCATAGTCAATTAGGGATAGAATAGATGTAGAGATGGCTAGGCGGAGAGATTCAGGAGGCAGGCAGTGCTTATAGCGGTGAAGGAGACCAATACGTACATTGACGGTGGTACTAAGTAATCGGATATGGTCATGGAAAAGTGAGACCTGTGTCTAGGGTGATGCCAAGGTATTTGAAAGTGTTATCCTGTTCAAGGGGGTCATTTAGCGAGTTCAGAATGTACAAGGGTTGTCTTAGGTTCTTATTTTGGGGGTGTGCAAACATCATGGATTTAGTTTTTTTGTAATTTAGTACTAACCTATGCTGAATGAACCAGGATTCAGCTTCAGAGAAGAATTTCTGGAGTGCAGAGTGGAGGGCTGTTGGATCAGTGTGAGAGTTGTAGAGGACTGCATCGCCTACATACAATAGCATTTTCCCAGAGCAGGCATTGGGCAGGGTGTTGAGGTATAGGAAGAAGAGAAGTGGGCCAAGGATAGAGCCTTGAGGGACCCCAGACCTGACTTGGTGGGGGGATGACAGGGAGTGGGCAATCCGGACTGTCTGGGTTCTCTCAGACAGATAGCTGGCAAACCAGTCAATGGTCTCATGGGAGAGGCCTAACTGAGTGAGGGAGTCCAGAAGAAGCGAGTGGTGCACGGTATCGAATGCCTTTGAGAGGTCTATAAAGACAGCGGCAGTAGTGTTACCAGTGTCCAGGGATGTATGGAGGGCGTTTGTAAATTCCAAGAGGGCAGTGGTGGTGCTATGGTTCTGTGCGGAGCCGTGTTGTTCAGGACACAGAATACTATATTTAGTGAGGTAGTCTGTTAGTTGTATGGTACGATTTTTCAGGGTTTTAGAGAGGGAGGCAGGATTGATATTGGGCGGTAGTTCCCAGGCAGGGTGTGGTCACCACTTTTAAGGATAGGAGTGATGAGAGCAGATTCCCATTTGGATGGGAACTGGCCCAGAGAAAGGGAACAGTTCAAAAGCATGGTAAGGGGGAGGAGAACTTCGTTGAATGTGAGTCTAAGCAGTTTTAAGTCCAGCGAGTCACTGCTGAAACGGAATTTGCTGAGGGCTTTGAGTAGGAGAGGGGCAGCTTCACACTGGGAAACTGCTTTAAAGTAGAATGGGGGTTGGTGAGGGGGCAGTGTGGAGTGGGGTGGGTGGGGGAGAAAAAATTTGGGGGAAGGGCACCAGAGAGGTCAGAGAAGGAGTCATTTAATGTGTCAGCCACAAAGGCTGGGTCTGAGGTGATAGATCCATTGGCCCAGATATGGGTAGGCGGGGCAGTGGGGGATTTGTCACTTAGTGTTTTTAGTGAGTCCCAAAACTTGCGACCTGCGCCCTATGTGTTGGTGAGCAAGGTTTTATAGTACTCAACCTTTGCTTTATGGATATCCCATGTGCATTTATTGTGTGCTTCCTGATAGTGCTGCCTGTCAGAGAGTTTTCTGGTATCCTGTGCAATGTGCCACAGATTGTTTCGTTCACGCATCTGGTCCAAAAGGACATGGGATAGCCAAGGTTTGCTGGCACCTTTAATTGTTTGTTTGGTTAGGGGTGCAAACCAGTTGCAGGCAGTGTTGAATATATGAATGAAATAGTTGAGGGCAGAGTCAATGTTCTGAGCATTTCTTATGGGGGACCAGTCAGTAACTAGGAGGTACTGTTTGAGTGATTGTAGTTTGTCAGGTTTGAGGCAGCGTTGTAAGACAGTTTGTGGGGGGGGCTTGTTAATACAGTATGACCATTGACATAGCACTGGGGAGTGGTCACTCAGAGCATTGGGTAGTACCCTGGTCTGTGTTGCTTTATGTGGGGAGTTAGTGAGCACTAGATCTAGGAGGGTGGCAGTACCAGTCCTCTGGTGTATTCTTGTGGCAATAGTCACAAGCTGGGTCAGGTTCTGGGCAGTTGCAGCATCCCTAACAGGGGCTGAAGTGTCAGCCAGCCAGTTTGTATTGAAGTCTCCGAGGACAATGATGTCAGCATTGCCAGGGAGACTCTGGAGATGGTTGAGGACAGAGAGGAAAGCGGACTTCTGATTTCGGGGAGGGATGTATACAGAGGACAGGAACAGAGGGGCTCTATTTCGGGCAAGAGTGATCTTCAGTGTGAGGGATTGGGCCCCGTGCCCAAGTGATGGGGAGGGTAGGGCGAGACACTGTAGTGCTTCCTGGACAAACAGTGCACAACCACCCCTTTTCTTTGAGGTTCTATCTGCTTGGTATAGTGTGAAGCCAGGAAGTGAGACCGCAGAGTCAGGGGTGTGGTTGTCAAGCCAGGTTTCAACTACTGTGATGACATTGGGGCGATTCTGGGCAACCCATCCCTGAAAGGAATCAAATTTCTTGAGGAGGCTACATATATTGAGGGAGGCGGCCATGAGGCTCTTGGAAGTAGTAACCCTGGGGGTGGAGAGGGCGGGTCCTGGGTTGGGGTGTACATCTCCAGAAAGAAGGAGGAGTAATAGGATGCGCAGGGAGGCCAGCCTTAAACATTTCTTCATGAGCTTAGGAACCATTAGGGAGGGGGAACAGCACTGTGCGGAGATGGGAGTAAATAGGTCCTGTAGAGAGGGTTAGGCCAGGCAGAGTAGTGTCCATTGTGGTACCACGGTAGTACCAGTAGGGTGATTGGAGCATAGGGGATGCATGGTCCAATGGTGGAGTGGGAGGTATGGGTCAGTGGCCGGGGTGGGTAGTGTGGTTAAGGTGAGGAGCTTGGTGCTAGGTACAGGAAGTGTGCATAGAAGGTGGGTTATCATGATGACAAGGGGTTGGGTACCTGGTAGAAAGGCAGAAGGATGAATAGGGGGTTGTGGTCTATGGGGTATCAAGGTAGCTGTACAACAAGTACTGCGTGTGTGGGGGTTGAAAATAGGCGCTGGTATGGAGTATGTGCAAGTATGGTGACATAACATGGAGTAGGTGGGTTTGGGGGTTAGCAAGACGGGACAATACCAGGTAATTATATATTGGCCAGCAGAGTGGCGGTTGTTTAGTGTTAGATCTTGAGGGGGGTGGTAGAGCCATATGGGGGATCATAGAGGCTATAAGGATCGCTACTCAGTGAAGTGGTAGCATATTTATTGTAGAGATGGTTAGGTATTTGGGATTGAGAAGAGCGGCCACTAGTGGGAAGCTTGTATAAGCTGCAGATGGAGAAGTGGGTTGATAGGTTAATTTCGCACCACGTGACTGCCTACTTCCCTACTACGTGACTGCCTACTTACTATATAAGTAAAAGCAGACCAAGGGTGGTGGTGGGGGCAGTGGGGAGCCGAACACACAGCATTTGGCGGGGCAATCCTGGGAGCTGCGCAGCGCGATCGCGATCAACGAGCAGGGCGAACTCTTAGCTGTGGAGATGCTGTACCTGGGCAATTTTCTTTGCTGTTGGCTATGTGGGAGGGCTGAATCCAAGCCCTCACGACCTCCTGGATCGTCAGGGGGTCGGCTGTAGAGGAAGGAGAGTGAGAGAGATTGATTATGTAAGTAATGGGAGGGGGAAGATGCAGGGGGGAAGGTCTTTATCGGGATTTGCAGCCAGTAAAAAGTAAACTGAAGCCACCTGAGTCCCACTATATTATAATCACTTCTTACCTGCACTAAAACTAAAACAAGCTGGGTTCTTTCAGTAATTATTACATTTATCACATTAGAAGCAGTCTAACATTAATTAAAGTAACCTAAGCTGCTTTCACTGCTAAACAGGTTGGATTCTGTAGCCTTAATTGAGGTAACATGCTGAAAATTGCACAGACTGAGGCTTACAGTGGCAAATACGGAATAAAAGCTGCTTTCACTGCTAAACAGGCTGGATTCTGTAGCCTTAATTAAGGTAACGTGCTGGAAGTTGCACAGACTGAGGCTTACAGTGGCAAAAAAAAGAATAAAAGCTGCTTTCACTGCTAAACAGGCTGGATTCTGTAGCCTTAATTAAGGTAACCTGCTGGAAGTTGCACAGACTGAGGCTTACAGTGAAAAAATAAAACAGAATAAAAAAATATCTCCACTTGTACAATGTCATTTTGTTAACCCTACAATCACCATCCCAATCAATCCCGGCAGCCTGGCAGATACTGAAACAATATGAGACATTGGCAGGCTTTTATTTATTTGCTTTTGTTAACCGGGTGAGCACACTAGACAGTCAAGTGCCTATTTTCAGGTGCGACCCGGGAGAGTTACAGAGGACAACTTTACATAACCATTGAGGAATCAAAAGAAATACATAGCATAACAACAGGCAAATTCAAGACAGGCGTTAGAGGACAGTAGGCACAGAGTACATTCATGGACAGCTGAGGAATTGAGTAAGTTGCATAGGGAGTAAACAGGGATTTCAAGGCTGACTCTAGAGCGAGGGAGGCACCATGTTCATACAAAGACATTTGAGGAGTCTGTAACAAAAAATACCAGAAATAACAGGCATTTGAGGCTGGCACTAGGACAAGGTTGGCAGTGCATTGCAATAGACAGGGGTAGGTGGAATGAAATGGGAGGTGGACAGTGGAGTAAAACAGAAGCAGACAGTGGGGGAAGGGGAGGGGCCTTAGGCGGGAGGCCTAGTCCAGGATTCCTGGCCAGTTCCCGAGAGAAGTGCAAGAAGTGCTGAGGGGGCACTTTAAGTCAAACACCACAAAAACAGAGATCTTATCTGTGTCAGTCTTCACCATTCATCATATTTGGGTTTATGGCTGGAGGTCATGACCCGTGGGAGGTCTTTTTTTTTTTTGGTAGGTGAAGCCGACACACCATCGGCGCTGCCCTCGAGGCCAACGCATTGCGTGGTGCTCGTGGGTTTGCCGTTAGGCGCTGTCTTCTCCGCCTGCCTGCCAGTTCTTCATCTCCTGCCATCGAGGTCACCTCGTGTGGAAGCTCTGCTGAACTTGAGGCTTACCGGCTACGCAGTTTCCTCCTGCCTATTATTCTTCCGTGACGCAGTCCGTTGGCTCCTTCCCTGCTGGTTCTAGTTGCCTTACTCAACATTGCTTGGTAAGATCTTTCCATTTATTTTTATTCTTGGTGATGTTGAGTCTGTTTTTGGTGTTTTTTTCCCTGTAGGTCATGTCTCGGTCGGAAGGCAAGAAGACTTCAAAGACGGGATGGCCCCCCATGCGACGGTGCCCTTGCGGACGTAAATTTTCCGTCACGGACAAGCACAGCCATTGCCTTACATGTCTTGGCCCACTTCACGACATGGATTAGTGCGATGCCTGTTTCTCCATGGACCGCTGGGTCATCGAACAACACGTGTGGAAAGTGGGACGAGCTCCATCGACTTTTGAGGGTCGATTGCGCACTCGTTAGGCCAAGTCATATACTCTCGATCTTTCCTCCGGGTCCCCTCCCAGTTCTATACGGACTGAGGAGGAGGGAGCCTCAGCTTCCAGTAGCCTGGCCGTTGCCGAGGCTCCTTCCATGGTGCAGGAGGCCCATCCCGCTCCTTTCAGGGGGTGGGCAGGAGGCGCCGCCAAGGCAATCACCCCTTCGGGGGTGAAGGCTCCCACGGTGTCGGACCCGTGGTTCACAAGGCCCAGGTTGGCGCCATACTCGATGCCGTCGGTCAGTGCCATTGTGGGCCTTGGCACCGTGGGCTCTGATGGAGCCGTTGTCAGCACCAGTTTGTCACTTGGTGCTGTGGCTGTTGTCAGCACCGTTCATGGCGCCGATACTGCTAGCGGCACTGTGGGAGTCTCTATGGCACCATCTTTGTCTTCTTCTTGCCTCAGTACCGTTCGTGGCACTGAGGTTAAGCATGACACCGTGTCTGCCTCGGGACTCGGCGCCATGGGGGCGTCAGATTCTGCTGTTGGCACCGTCATCGGCACCGCCCCTGCCCTCAGCCTCGTTCGTGATGCCGTGGAGCTGGGCGGCGCCATCTGTGGTGCCGATGGCACGATCGGAGCCGTCCCCGACCTCGGTGCCGTGACTGGTTCTGACTCTGGGGCTGCTGTTCGGGACAGATCTGTGTCCTCCACAGCTACCACTCGCGGTGCTGTGGGGGGCACTGGCACTGGCTCGGGCATGGTCTCAGAATCCAGCACCCCATTTGGTAGGGATGGCACTGGGCGCCCTCCTATGGTCTGACACAGGGCCTTGGCCTCTACCTCTTCGGAGGTGGAGTCGGGCTCTGAGTCAGATGAGCAGTCTGACTCCTTGGGGTTGACTGTTGGTGTGGGCAGCCCTGTAGTGTCCTCGACAAGCCGGAGTCAGCCCCCTTCTGAGGTGGGGTTCGTGGCTGCCAAGACTGGGGTCGGGGTGCTGACCAGCAGGCAGTGGTGCTGGCCACCGTTGCTCTGCAGCCTGGTCTTGGTGGGTTCACTGACCCCTCAGCAGTGGTACTACCGGCTGTGGTGTGCCTGGATCGCCCAACTTTGGGGTCGATCAGGGCTTCTATGGGAGGGGAGGGTGCTGTGCCCTGGATAGCTCCCTCGGGTGCTGGCCCGGGCTGTCAGCTACCTAGGCTGGCCCTCTCGAGGAGGAGGGCTCTTTCAGACTCTGAGGGATCGAGGGGCATGGGGTCTGCATGGCGACCTTTTTCTGGGGCCCACCTGAGCTCTGGAAGAAACCGTAGTGTGGATCTCCGCTCTTCCTCCTCGGTTTCTTTGAGAGAGCCCCATTCTTTCGAGGTAGGGGACCGTCCTTCTGGACCTATATGGCCCTGGTCGCCTCACAGGGGGGGATTCTTCCAAGTGCAGCCGAGGCAGTACCGAAATGGTTGTTCAGCTGTCGGCTGTGGAGTCTTCGGGAGCACTTTCCTCTTCAGGTGCTCTTGACCCACTCCTTAGCCCAGGCGGAGGTCAGCCAACATCTCTTTTCAGCTCTGTCCCCATCCCTCTGCCACATTCTCCTGCGCTCCCAGGCATTCTTGGTCCTAGCGGGCCTCTCTCCTGGGAGCAGTTCAGAGCTGTGGCTGCTTCGTTCCCAGCATATGTTAGGGCAATGGACAGACAGGTTTTTCGACCTCCCCCAAGCAGCCGCCCTCTGAGCAGTCAGTGCCCTCCAACCCTTCATCCTTCTTCTGGGGGAGAGGAGCCTTCTGTCCACATCTCTCCAGCCACTGATCTCGCTGAGTATCAACGTTTCCTCGTGAGGATGTTGGAGGACTTGCACCTCACCCCTTCCACTGTGAGCAATCCAGAGCACTCGGCGCATGTCTTTCTAGGTGATTTCAGCAAGACTAGCCTTGTGGTGTCCCCCCCTGGCCTGCTCCCTTTCGGGAGGCGTCGTTGTGCTCCTGGCAGAGGCCCTTCTCCAGAGTTCCTGCCCCCAGAGATCTCTGACAGTGGTATTGTGCCCCCCTGGAGTCTCCAGATTTCATGCCTCATCTGCAATCCGGATTGATGCAGTTGGACACTCCTGATGGGCTTCGTGCCCTTCACCATGACCAGCCCCCAGATCAAGATTCCTCGGATTTTGGCTTCTGGGGTAGGAGGGCTTTCTACTCAGTACAGTTGTTGCTTTCCATTTCTGCACATCAGGCCCACTATGCAGCCTATGATAGGTTCTTGTGGCCCAGGCTAGGTCAACTCCTAGCCTCGTTGCCTGACATGCAGCAAACCAGACAAGCCATTGCACTCTCTGCACGTGGCCTCGAGCTAGCAAGACACCAAGCGAGGGCATTCTACGATGCCAATGAGGTAGCTACCAGGGTCATAGGGACAGTGATCTGCACTAGGCAGACGGCATGGCTGCGTCTTTCCCGGTTGTCACCCTTGGCCCGGCGTAGGGTGATTAACTCCATTCACCAGAGAACCTATCTCTTCTCCCATAGAGCGAGATGGTGTCTGTCGGGGCAACTTTCTTCCCCCTCCGGGGTGTCCCCGTCTCACTCTCCCCACTCTCGGGCCTCCCCAGGCCCTGAAGGTTCTCCCTTTTAGTGTGTCACCCACTGAGAGCTAAGGGACTTTATCCCTTAGGGTGTAAAGAAAACCCCCTCTGGGGGGGCTCAGCACTCACCCAAATGTGATGAATGGTGAAGATTGACACAGATAAGATAAGATATGAAAATTACGTACCTACCGTAATCATGATCTTTCTGTGTATCTTCACCATTCATTACAATCACGCCCCCCATCCCCCTGGGGCCCCAGTCTCTGGGTCCACCTCCCTCTCTGTGCCCCCTCCCCCCCTCCTTTCTTTAGGAGTGGGGTGAACAGGAGCACACAGGGGGATAAGGTTCTGGGGAGAGTGGTCAGCATGGGGAACACTCCTTCTCCAGTGCGTTAGCTCCACCCCTGTGGGGTGGGAGTTGGCAGTTGCCCTCCATTCTCTCCTCCTCCTTTTTCCCGTCCATCTTATTTTTCCTTGTGCTTTGGACTACCCTTTATTACAAAAAAAAAAAAATCCTTTTCCTTTTTCACCAAAAATCTTTCCTTGAGAAGGTGTTAATTCTCTGTGCCCTGTCCTTCTTCTAGAATAGCCGTCTCTGCTCATATGGAGTTTTTGCCAGCTAGTCTGTGCCTTGAATTCTGGCAAGAAGCCTTTGGCTACTCCTTGCAGTTCCTATACAATCTGAAGACGGACCAGGGCCTGTGATATGTTTACCCTTTCCCCTCTCTTCCTACCTTCTAAATTCTCTACCCCACCCTACCTCCCTCCCTCGTCTATTTCCTTTTACCCTCCCAATCCCTTTAGTTCCCGACTTCTCTCTTTCTGTCCTCTCAGTTGTTATTTCTCCTTTTAGTTTTATATCTTTTCCTTTATCCTGTCCCTTGGACTTCCTTGTCCCACCCTCCACTCCCTTCCTCTTACCTCTCTGGCGACTCAGAACTGGCAGGCAGGTGGAGTCGACAGTGCCTAACGGCCAACCCTCGAGCGCCACGCAATGCGTCGGCCTCGAGGGTGGCACCGATGGTGCGTCGGCTCCACCTACCAAAAAAAAAGAGCTCCCGCCGGGTCATGACTTCCGTCCATGAACTCAAATGTGATGAATGGTGAAGATACACAGAAAGATCATAATTATGGTAGGTACATAATTTTCATATCTTGGCCTTCAATTTCATTCCTTCTCAACATTAAAAAAAAAATACCCATTTAAATGGCAAGCAACAAAAATAAAATATCTGGGAATTAATATCCCGCTTAACTCAGAGGTGCTGGAGATTTTAAATTACGAGCCCGTAACGAACACTATTCAGACGGATTTGGAAAGATGGTCCACCTTCCTGACTCCCTTCCACCAACAAATAGTAATAGTTTGTACGAACATACTCCCTAGACTGCTTTATTTAATACAGAACATTCCCTCTTTCCCGGCAACATATTATTTTAAATCATGGGACAAAATAATCTCCAGGTATATTTGGGGTAAAGGATGTCCTAGGATATGGTTGGCTATACTTAAACTATCACTAGCCAAGGGAGGATTTAACCTTCCAGATTTTAAATCATACTCTCAGGCATCATTTCTTAGAATAATGTTGATCTGGTTAACAGAATCATATTGGACCCCCTGGAAGGATATTGAATTTCACATAAATGATCTATTTGATATTAAGAAAATTATTCTCTCCTCAGAGGAGTGGTCTCTGTCTCCTACAAACTTTACGGGTATTACAACTCAAATTTATAATTGTTGGAGATGTACAAGACAAGATGGCCCACTCTGTACTATATATGAATACATTAAATTAATATCAGAAGATGACTCATTCGTACCCATATATAGGGACTCCACATTCCAGGAATGGAGAAGACTAGGCCTTTCACATTTTTTCCAGTTTTTAAATCCCCAAGGTATAATCCCATTTGACAAACTACAGTCCCAATATAATCTTTGTGGATCAGATTTATTCCGTTATTTCCAGGTTAGAAACCATATACTCTGAAACCGAATAATACAACCCAAGATCTCATACCCAGTCCCGGAACTTTACAAATTATTTATGGAAGCTATAAAGGGGAACTTGGGTAAACATCTAATAGGAATAATATATAGGGAATTAAGAAACAAACAAAAAGAATCTACCAAATCTATACTACAAGAGTGGAATAAAGTCCTCCACCTCAAAATAACTATGGAGGAGTGGAGGGGATCAGCTTTGAGTGCGGTAAAGATTACTTCCTCACCATTTTGGAGGGAATTTGTGTGGAAGTGTCATTCCCACTTTTTTTTAGAGCTCCAGCAGTTCTCCTTAAATTCCTTCTGGAAGAATATGGAGTTTGCTGGTGAAAGTGTGGGTGCCCGAGGGCGACACTGGGACACATATTCTGACAGGTCCTGGTTTGATGCCCTTTTGGCTATCCCTACAAATAGAACTAACTAAACTACTGGAACAGGTGGTAGAACTAACAGCTGAGCAGGTGCTGCTCGGGATCTTTCCAGACCATTCCTCCCATGGAAACAAACCCTTGTGTCCTCTAGTCTCTTGGCTGCCAAAAAGTCCATTACCCATAGATGGATGACTAATACAATTCCAACAGTATCAGAATGGAGATCTATCATGTCTGACTTGTATGCTATGGAAAACCTTAATGCTGAAATTCAGGGTAGAACTCCAACATATATGATGAGATGGCGGCAATGGGTCTTCTACCTGACTTTGGTGGAACCAAATTTCTGCTCTTAATTTTAAGTGGAACAGTGGGAAGGGGGGTTAGGGGGAAGGACCGGATATATACTAATGATAGGTACTAATGACCTGGCAAATGGGGAGCCAAAGGAAGTTCAGGAAGAGTTTAGGAAACTGGGAAGGGGTCTCAAGCAAGTAGCTACTTCTGTCACTTTCTCAGAAGTACTACCTGTGAGAGGCAAGGGAGAGCATAGGGGTGCATGCACCAGGAACTTTAACTCATGGTTGAAGAACTGGTGCTGTGAGGAAGGGTTTGGATTCATTGGTGACTGGGGACCCACTTGGAGGGATGGAGGTTTGTTCAAGCCTGACGGCCTGCATCCATCCTGGAGGGGGGGAATCTAAGCACTCAATGATATGTTTAAATGCTACATTGACAAGCATTTAAACTAGCAAAGGGGGGTGACAGGCCAGCAAGGAGGGTACCTACTTGCTCACCCCCCCACAGCTAGTAGTGGAACCAGTGAACCAGAGGAGTGGCTATCTCTGCAAAGCAGTGTGCAAAAGATGGAGATTAGTGCCCAAGAGGTGGATAAGCAGAAAAGGGGCAAAATTCAGCAGACGGGCAGACAGCAAGGAGAACCAGGGATAAATGACAACCAAGGAAGGGGCTGGAGTAGAACAGTGAGACAGTCTAGGGAGGTCAAATCATGGAAAGCCATGTGTGCAAATGCCAGGAGCCTTAGCAACAAGATGGAAGATCTGGAGGCTGTCATGGTGCAGTCAGACCTGGACATTGTGGCCATCACTGAAACCTGGTGTAATGATAACCATGACTGGGAGATGGCCATACCTGGCTACAACATATTCAGAAGAGACAGAGCAGGCAGGAAGGGATGAGTAGTGGCACTCTATGTGAAAAATGACATAAGGGCCACAGAGATCCAGGAGGAACAAATGGGAGAGATACTGTGGGTTAAGCTGGAAGGAAAATGGGGACAGCCATCCGCACAGGTGTGGTCTATAGACCACCAGCCCAGGAGGAAGAAACAGATAGGGAGCTGATGCTAGCCATCCAAAGGATGGCAGACAAGGTGAGGTAGTACTGGTGGAGACTTCAATATTCCAGACGTGGACTGGAGCATCCTAGCAGCAGCATCAACTAAGAACAGATTTATCCTGGACTCCTTCAGGTGCCTTCCTCAAGCAACTGGTCATGGAACCAACTCGGCAGAAGGCAATACTGGACCTTGTGCTCACAAACAAGGACAGTGTGATGGGGTAACAGTGGGGAGCACCTGGAAACAGTGACCACCAGTCATTGTGGTTTGAAATCACAGAAAGAGCAGAACCAAACCACACAAAACACGTATCCTGGATTTTAGGGGGCAGACTTTGGGAAAATGGGAGATAATTGAAAGAGGCATTAAGGGAATGGGACAGGAATCAGGGTTGAGGAACAGTGGCAGTATATAAAATGGGATTACAAGAACAACAGAATTATGTATTAGCAGGTTAGCAAGAAGAAAGGAAGAGAGACCATTATGGTTTTCAAAGAGGTAGCAAAGAAAGTGAAAGCCAAAAAGATTGCATTCAGGCAATACAAAAGACACAGGCAGAAGGGGTGAGGAGAAGTACCAGGAGAAGCAAAGGGAGGCAGGGAGGTCAGTAAGAGAAGCCAAAGCTCAGACAGAAGAACACATTGCAAAATCAGTGGGTAGAGGGGACAAAACCTTTTACAGGTACATAAGTGAAAAAAGAAAGACAAAGGGAGGGATAGTGAGACTGAAGGGGGAGGATGGGGGGCGTGGAGGATGACAACAGTAAAGCTGACATACTGAACAGGTATTTCTGCTCAGTCTTTACTGAGAAGAGGAGAGTAATGGGTCTGAAGGGGTACAAGGGTGAGAATGGTGCGAAATGGACACAAGTCCTTTACACGAAAGGGGTCCCGAAGGAACTGGAAGTAATAGAGTTTATAAAGCAATGGGGCCAGATGGGGTGCACCCAGGGTCCTTAAAGAACTAAGAGAGAGGTGGTGGCTGAACCTCTGGCTCTCCTGTTTAGCCGATCACTGGAAACAGGGAGGTACCCAAAGACTGGAGGACAGCCGATGTAGTCCCCTTATACAAAAGTGGGAACAAAGAGGAAGCAGGGAACCACAGACCAGTCAGCCTCACCTTGGTAGTGGGGAAGATCATGGAAGCACTACTGAAGGAGAGATTGGTGGAACATCTGGTTGTCAATGGACTACAGGACCCAAGGCAGTATGGTTTTACCAGGGAGGTCATGTCAGACCAACCTCATTGAATTTTTGACTGGGTGACTAGGAGGTGGATCAGGGAGGGCAGTGGACATGGCCTATCTGGACTTCAGCAAGGCCTTTGACACTGTGCCACATAGAAGACTATTACACAAACTGGGGAATATGGTGTGGGCAGGACAGTAGTGTGGTGGGTAGGTAACTGGCTGGGTGGCAGGACACAGGCGGTGGTGGTAAATGGCTGTCACTCCACAGAGGAAGAGTGACCAGTGGGGTACCACAGGGATCAGTGCTGGAACCGGTCCTATTCAACATCTTCATCAGTGACATGGCGCAGGACCTAGAAGGCAAATTTCACTGTTCACTGATGACACAAAGCTCTGTAACAGAGTAGACACACCAGAGGTGTAGACAGAATGAGAAGCGACCTGCAGAAACTTGAAGAATGGTCAAGGGTTTGGCAGTTGAAATTCAATGCAAAAGTGCAAGATAATGCATATGGGGCACAAAAGCCCTGGCACAATATATCAGTTAGGGGTGAGGATATAGCATGCACCAAGCAGGAAAGGGATCTTGGGGTTATCATCTCTGATGACCTCAAGGTAGGGGAAACACTGTGACAAGGCAGCAGGTAAAGCAAATAGGATGCTGGGATGTATAGGCAGGGGAATTACCAGCAGGAAAAGGGAGGTCGTACTTCCGCTATACAAGACACTAGTGAGGCCCACCTGGGAGTACAGTGTACAGTTCTGGAGACCATACCTCACGTGAGACATAGACAGGGAAGGTTCAGAGGAGGGCAACAAAGATGGTGCATGGATTGCATCACAAGTCCTATGAAGACAGGTTGAAGGAACTGAACATGTACTCCTGGAGGAGAGGAGGGAGAGAGGGATGTGATAGAGACATACAAGTATCTTACAGGGAAGAACAGGGTGCAGGAAAACACTATTTTAAGCGAAAAAGATGTTCCAGGACTAGAGGCATGGGATGAAGTTGGAGGAGGATGATTCAGAGGAAACATGAGAAAGAATTTCTTCCTGGAACAGGTGGTGGACAAGTGAACACCCTGCCAGAGAAGTGGTGGGGCTGAAACAATCATGGATTTAAGAATGCATGGGATAGACATAAAGGAATTCTAGAGGTCAGGGGTAAGGTGCAACAGACTTCTAGGAAAACAAACTGAACTTACAAGCTCAAATGGGCAGACTGGGTGGGCCATAGGCCCTCATCTGCTGACACTGTCTATGTATCTATGTATATAGAAACCTAGTGAAAAAGAGAAGTTAATTTTAGAGAGGAGTCCTAAATAAGAACTAAAAAAGGAAAAAAATTAAGATATACACAAATATGGAGTTGGAGTTTACACCCTTTGAATGGTTCCTGACCTTAAAAAGTA
Source organism: Neoceratodus forsteri (assembly GCA_016271365.2). NCBI lineage: Eukaryota > Metazoa > Chordata > Ceratodontiformes > Ceratodontidae > Neoceratodus > Neoceratodus forsteri. Next base: position 1,008,476,199 of record CM028130.1, on the reverse strand, counting down.
TAAAAAAAAATAAAATATATCATCATCATCATCAAAAATGTTATTGTTTAGCAATAGCTGTTACAATATTAAATGACAACTATGTCATTAATACATCATAATTACCTCATAAATACATAAGATTATATAAAAATAAATACATACATGGGCACTCCTATTGCACATCATGAAAATATCATATTCAGTACCTATTGCACTGCTAAGATCAAGCTCTCCATCACTATTAGTCATTCAGTAAACATATACAAAAATTTGTATGACTATGTCAAGTCAAACTGTTATTGCCATTTTTTCTTGATTTTAGAAACAGCATTAAAATACCCTGCAAGCAACTGAAAGTACAGTTCTGTAAGAATTTACCGTAACAGTAGATCTTCGAGAGAGGCTCTTACAGTAGGTAATTACATATAGGACTGATGCCAACCGACTTCAGGACCCAATGGAAATATTTCTAGCTAGCCGTTTCTGGCGGGGGACCGCCCCATGTCAGGTGACCAACATCATGCGACATCAGTGTAAAGGGGCGGTCCCCCACGCCCGCCTTCCAGTTCTTTCCCACCAAAGGCCAAAAGGCAAGACGAGAGAAGCAGATATTTTCCCTCCTGGAAAAGGAGCTGAAAAAGCTTAGGGGGATGGAGGGTGGGAAGGTATTACCTGCTGCAAGAGCCTCTCTCGAAGATCTACTGTTACGGTAAGTTCTTATGTAACTGTACCATCTTACTTCGAGAGGGCTCTTGCGGTAGGTAATTACATATAGGACTGAGTCCCAAGCAGTCTGGAACAAGGAGAAGCAAATGGGAGGAGAAAAGTTAATCAGAAGTAGACCCTCTGGTTGTGAAGGTCTTAGAAAAGGAGGCCTTGCAAAACAGCCAGCCCGAAGCCTGCTCTACGTTGAGAGGCAATGTCCAAACTGTAATGTTTCATAAAGGTATGGACAGAAGTCCAAGTGGCGGCTGCACAAATGTCAGCCGCTGACACATTCTTGCAAACAAGCCGCAGAGGCAGCGACCCCTCTGGTGGAGTGGCCTCTAACTTGACCCAGCAGGGTCTTATTGTACTAGTAATAACAGAAAGTGATGCAATGAGCCAATCATTTCGATAGGCATTGCTTAGAAACAGCATTGCCTTCTCTTTTATGAGCAAAAGAGATGAACAGTTGATCAGTCTTTCTGAGATCTTTCATCCTGTTGGTGTGGTATCTCAGAATTCAGTGAACATCCAAAGTATGCAGGAGGTACTCTTCATGATTAGAGTGCTGCGTAAAAAGGGCAGGCAACTCTATGGATTGATTCAGCGTCGATTCCGCTACCACCTTAGGGAGAAACTTAGGGTTGATACTCAGAGCCACATGTTCCTTGTGAAAAATCAAATATGGGATTTTACACATCAGGGCCTGGAGCTCGGAAATCTATCGAGCAGAAGTAATGGCCACTAGGAAGAGAGTCTTCCAAGAAAGGAACTTTAGGTCCGCTAAGGCTGCCGGCTCGAAAGGAGGCAGAATAAGCTTCTCTAAAATGAAATTCAGATCCCAAGGAGGGGCAGGAACCCGGATAGGGGATCGTAAGTGAAGGACTCCTCTCAAAAAGGTCTTAGAGACCTCCAGCTGAGCAAACGTTCTGTTTGCAAAGGGGACATGATAGGCCGAAATGGCCACCATGTGAACCTTTAAGGATGAATGGCTGAGACCCAGATCGAAGCTGTGTCACAGGTAATCCAGAAGAAAAAAATTACTCATCTTAGTAATTATGTTTCTTCTAATGGAGTCTTGTTGTATTCTGCTATTGCAGTTAGCCCCAGCCTTTAAACTGTCTGGAGAACAAAGGGTTAACTTTCTATGCAGTGTATAGAATGCAGAGCTCGAGCTCGGTTGAGGTGTCTGTCTGTTTCCCTTTGAAACTCAACCGTCAGATTCTTACGAGCAAAAACTCACTAACTATCCTATGCGGAAATTGTAAAATTTCTTACTAGCCAACTGGCAACAAGGAGTTTTGGATTCCCAAAAAGACTCAAGTCAGGAAACCCAAAACCAAAAACCCATCCCAATAAAGGATAACAATAACAACAAAAAACACCCAAACAAAAAGAGGAGGGTGTGTAATAGGCACCTCTGGGGTGCAACACTGCACCTGGCCACCCACTTCCCAAAAACAGGTTCTGAGAGGGGAGGTAGGGAGGTCAGAATACATTAGAAGAAATATAATTACTAAGGTGAGTGATTTTTTCTTCAAACAACATGAAGTCTTGCTGTATTCTGACTATTGCAGACTACCAAGCAGTACCTCCATGGAGGAGGGACAGAACCTACTTTGGGAATAGGCTCTGAAGTACTGCTGTGCCAAACCGAGCATCACTGCTAGCCTGGATATCCAGAGAGTAATGCTTGGTAAAGGTATGGACCATTCTCCAGGTGGCTGCTTGACAAATTTCTAAGAGAGGGATATCCCTGGCAGCAGTACCTCTTGTAGTGTGAGCCCTTAGGCCTGAGGGTGGAATCTTTCCTAGTTTCTCATAGCAGAATTGTATACAAGACACAATCTACCTGGCAATGGTTTTCTTAGTGGCAGGTTTGCCCTTTCCCACTTCCCCATAAGTGAGGAATGACTGGAGGGAATCAAACCTGAAGGGTTCTTTTATCATCCAAACTGTGTAGCCTCCTCTCTCCTGAGGAAGAATGATCAGTGAAGATAGGGAGAGACATGGACAGATTCAAGTGGAAGTCTAAAACCACTTTAGGCAAGAATCTCCTATTGGTTCTAAGGACCACTTTCTCTCTATGGAAAGAGATAAAATCTGGTTCCACTGACAGGGCTTGCAGTTCACTGATACATCTGGCAGAGGTAATGGCTACCAAAAACACAGTTTTCCAAGTCAAGTACTTAAGCTCTGCTGAGGACATAGGTTCAAAAGGAGGTTGCATAAGTTGAGCAATGCAAATATTCAAGTCCCAGGCAGGGGCAGGATCCCTAAAGGGAGGATTGGTATGAAGCAATCCTTTGAAAATTTTACAGAACACAGGATGAGATGATAGTGAGGAAAACTTTCCCACTGACAAAAAAGCAGACACAGCTAACAAATGTACCTTGAGAGTAGCTGGTCTGAGGCCTAGGCCATTAAGATGGACCATATAATCCAGAGCTGTAGACAATTCAGCAGTGTCTGGAGGAATATGCTTCTTGGAGCACCAACTGCTGAATCTTTTCCATTTGAAGTTATAAGTCTTTCTGGTGGAAGGCTTTCGAGAAGCTTTGAGAATTTCCAGAACCCCCTGAGGCAGATGTAAATCTGCATACTCTAACTCTTCAAGAGCCATGCCTTGAGATTGAGAGACCAAAGACTGGGGTACCAAATCCTCCCCTGAGAGGAGGTTAACAAGTTGTAATTCCTGGGAAGAGACTGGGGAAGATGGACTGTTAGAGACAGCAACAGGGGGTACCAAGGCTGTCTGGCCCAGTCTGGAGCAATCAGAATCACTTTGCAAGGTTGTGACCTTATCTTGACTAGGACTTTGAACAGTAGAGGAAAGGGAGGGAAGGCAAACAGAAATTTCCCTTCCCAGTTCAAAAACAGAACATCCAGAGGGACTGAACCCAAGACTTGGGGTCTGCAACAAAATAGAGGAAGTTGGTGATTGTCTGGGTCTGCAAAGAGATCTATCTCTGGAGTGCCCCACCTTGAAAAAATCACTTTCAAAACCAGAGGGTCCAGGGACCATTCGTGATGGCCCTGGGAGATCCTGCTCAGTGCATCTGCCAGCACATTGTCCTTTCCTAGAAGGTGGACTGCTATTAGAGAGGTCTGCAGGGAGTATGCCAGGGACCACAATTTCATGGCTTCCGTGCACAAGGCTGTAGACCGAGTGCCTCCCTGCTTGTTGATGTACCACGTGGTGGTGGTGTCTGTTCTGACCTGAACCACCTTGTTCTGCACCAACTGAGAGAAGGCTTGCAGGGCCAGAAAAACTGCCCTGAGTTCCAGAAGATTGATATGAAGGAGGGTCTCCTGAGGGGACCACAGTCCTTGGGCTGTGAGATCCCCCAGATGAGCTCCCCGCCCCAAAAGAGAAGCATCCGTGGTAAGGACCATCGAATGAGACTGAGTGACAAAAGGGACCCCTTGTCTTAAATTGTCCTGATCCTGCCACCATTGAAGAGCTTGGATCAGTGTCCGAGTCACTGGAACCAGTTTGGTAAGAGGGTCCTTCCTTTGGGACCAAAAGGCCCTCAGATGGAACGGAATGTCCCTCATCTGAAATCTTGCCCCTTAGACCACTGCTGTAGAAGCTGCCATGTGGCCCAAAAGCTGAAGAAAGTGCCTTGCTGGTTGGGACACCTGAAGGCTGAAGGACGAAGCCAGTTCTATAAGAACTTTTGCCCTTTCCGGGGAAGAAAAGCTCTTGCTTTGACAGTATCCAGCTCTGCCCCTATAAAGGTAAGGAACTGAACTGGTTTGAGAACTGATTTGGGGAGGTTGAGAAGAAAACACAGAGAAGTGAGCACTTCCTGAGTCACTTGCAGGTCTGACTTGACTTGGTCTGGAGACTGACCCACTATGAGCCAATCATCCAGGTACGGAAAAATGGAAATCGTTTGCCTTCTTAGAAAGGCAACTACTACTGCCAGGCACTTTGTGAAGACCCTTGGAGCTGATTTTAGGCCAAAGGGCATTGCTTTGAACTCATAATGGCCTGAGGGCAACTTGAACCTGAGGTACTTTCTGTGGGAGCACCTGATGGGAATATGAAAGTAGGCATCTTTGAGGTCCAGGGAGACTAGCCCCTGGCCTTAGAGAGGGAAGAATTATTCCCAGAGTCACCATCTTGAACTCTGGTTTTAAAAGATGTTTGTTCAGGTATCTTAGATCTAGAATGGGTCGCCACTCCCCTGTCTTTTTGGGGGTAAGGAAGTATCTGGAGTACAGACCTTTGCCCCAGTGTAGGGTAGGAACTCTCTCTATGGCTCTTAAAGCCAGAAGAGATTAAACCTCTGCCTCCAGGGCAAGGGTCTCGGAGAGACCTGCAGGTGGAAAAAATCTGATTCTCATCTTTGGAAATTTTTTGAAGCTGAGAACCAGTCCCTGGCTTACTACTTCCAGGACCCACTTGTCTGATGTAATAGACATCCAATCCTGGACATAGTAAGCCAGCCTGCCCCCCTACAGGGATAGGAGAGTCGACCCAGGCAGACCCATCAGGGTGTCTGCTTGGCAGGGGCCTTAGGCTGAGGAGTGGATGCAGCCCTGCTTATCCCCCTTCTGCCTCTCCCTCTGAAGAATCCCCTCTGTGAAAAGGGAGAAGAGGCCTGTGCTTGGTAAAAAGGCATATGAAAAGGCCTGTCCCTGCCCCTAGATTGCTGCCTTTGAGGAGTTGCTTGCATCTCCTAGGCCTGAGCACTCCTATAAGTGGTCATGTACTCATCCATTTTCTTCATGTAATTTTCTGTCTGCTCCCCAGAGATTTACCCACCACAGGAAAATCCATGGCCTTAGCCTGGGTGTCCTGTGAGAGGCTAGTACATCTGAGCCAAGCCATCCTCCGAAGAGCCACAGATGTAGCCATGACTCTTGGTGACACATCATTGGAGTCCACAGCAGCATGAAATTGTACCTTGATGCCTCAATCCCAACAGCAGCCACCGCCTCCAGCTCCTTGGCCAGCGGGGGAGGCCTGTTTAGCCAGTGCCAGTACAGTGTCCCACCTGGACTTCTGGTACCTGGCTGTATAGGCCATGTAGTTCGCCTGCCTGAGTCCCAAGGAAGATGCCATGTACTGCTTCTTTGCCATAGCATCCATCTTCCTGGAGTCTTTGTCTGGGGGGTGTGAAGCCAAGGGAATGTTTGCCTTGTCACAGACAGCAGCCTACACTACCCCAACATGGCTGCATTGTTGGTATAAAAACTCTGTATCTGAGCCTGATAGTGTGTACCTCTTGTCCATCCTTCTGTCAACAGGAGGTACAGAATTGGGAGACTTTAGGATTTTTTGTGTCTGCTTCCCAAAGGATTTGTGAAGGGGAATAGACAGTCTCCTGGACTCTGGGATGTCCATCATTTCCACATAATCAGGCTCCTCTTGATCCTCCATTGCCTCTTCCATAGGAAGCTGGAGGGTTTCAGCCACTTTTCTGTAAAACAGAAAGTGGGAAGGGGACTCAGAAAGCCTAGGAGGGGATACACCAGAAGGTCTGTCTGGGGAGATGTCCGGTTCCACAGGCACATCCAGACTTTCACCATCATCTTCAAATCCCCCTCCTCCTAAAACTCCGGTTCATAAAAATCTTCAGGGGTATAAGCTTGAACCAGGGGAACTGACCGAACCCCTGTCAAAAGGTGCCGGATCGGTCGGAACCGGGCGAAGCGATTCCACAATCCGAATCGCTCTGGCTATTTCCTCGGCAGTTGGAACATGAACCTCTGGATCTGAACCGGTCAATTTTTCTTTGTGTTTCCTTTTTGTAGGAACCGGCCCCTCAGAATCTGCTGTCCTCTTGACAGAAGAAGTATCGCCCTGGTCAAAGGGCACTGCTTCTGGTTCGGTCGGAATCGAACCTGGCTGGCCATCTGGGTCAGTGGACTTCTCGGCCTCCTTTTCCCTCAGTATACCTAGTCTCTTTTCTAGGGTAGATGTAGGAACATTTTTACAAATTTGGCAGTCTGTATCGAGGTGTTCAAACCCCAGACAATAATCACAAGTGGTGGGATCGGCCTTAGCAAAGACCTCCCCACACTCACTGCAGTGTTGAAACCCAGTGGGCCTGTTTTTTTTCTTGGGTTTCTCAGACATAGCTAACCTAACCAAACTTACCCTTTTTATGGCAACCACCAGGCAAGACTCCCTTATCGGTTCCTAACCGTGTCACGGGTATTGTAAAAAAAGCTTTCAAAACACGTTTTTTTTTAGAACCGATAAGGACTGGTAACCACACACTAAAGTAAAACACAAGGATTCAGCTGAACCAATCCAACACTTTACAATTTCCACACAGAAAATCAGAACAAAACCTATCTAGTACTCACAGTACCGCAGACAGAGACTGAACCGGCTATGCGGAAATAAATTCGGTTTAAGACTGACAACTTAACCGAGACTTTAACTGACTTTCGAACCGAGCTGAAGGAGAAATCTCCAAAGCGACTGTTCAGTGAGGCGGAGTAAAGAATCTGATGGTTGAGTTTCAAAGGCAAACAGACGGAGACCTCAACCGAGCTTGAGCTCAGCATTCTATGCACTGCATAGAAAGTTAACCCTTTGTTCTCCGGGGCAGTTTAAAGGCTGGGGCTAACTGCAATAGTCAGAATACAGCAAGACTTCATGTTGTTTGAAGTTGGCCAACAAAGCACGAGAAGGGCTTGAGATCATTGGAGGTGGCACAAATAGAGAACCGCTTCCATTTCATGGCATAAGTAGATCTGGTTGAGGGTTTCCTGGCCACCACCAGAATCTCAGCTACTGGGGCCCTAATCGGGCTTGAGCTACGTCTGCAGGAGCCATGCGTGCAACTGAAGGGACTTGAGGCTTGGATGAACCAGAGTCCCTGATCCTGGGTCAGCAAAAATAGCGACAGAGGAAGAGGAGGTTCCTCTGAGTACTGTTGCAGAAGAGAGAACCAAACTTGCCTGGACCAGAAAGGAGCGATCAGAATCATTCGAGCTCCTTCCGAACTGAGTTTCCTGCAAGACCCTCGTAATCAGTGGAATCGGGTGAAAGGCATAGACGAATCTGCCCTTCCAGTCTAGAGACAGAGCATCTCAAAAAAATGCTGTGCCCTGTAGCGAGTGAGCAGAAGACAATAAGTTTTGTGTTTTGAGGGGATGCAAACAGGTCTACCTGTGGAGTTCTCCAGTGCAGGAAGATGTCGTCTACAACCCCCTGATCCAGTTCCCATTTTTGAGCTAGAGCAGATGACCAGCTGAGCCTGTCTGCCAGCGTGTTCTCGACCGCTGGGATGTGAGATGCCGTGAGGTGAAGGTTGTGCTGCACTGCCCAATCCCAGACTCACATCGCTTCTCTGCAAAGGGGGTAGGAACGAGTTCCTCCCTGTATTTAATGTACCAGACCACACACATATTGTCCATCTGTACAGCTAGGTGACCGGGAGTCAGATACAGATGCAGAGCCTGAAGAGCATACAGTACTGCCCTTAGTTTGAGCACATTGATGTGAAGGGACTTCTCGAGCTTGGACCAGGAGCCCTGGGTCCTGTGAGGACCAAGATGGGCTCCCCAACCCTTGCCGGAGGTGTCCGTAGTCAATGTCTGTGAGGGGGGAGGGAGACTGAAGGGAACTCCCCGGCAGAGGTTCTTCTGAACCATTCACCACTGCAAGTCCTGAGCCATGGGAGTGGAGACCAGGACAAGTTGATCTAGGTCATCCTCTAGCTGATCCCATTGAGACCAAAGCATCCACTGAGAGATTCTCATGTGGAGCCAAGTGTGAGGGACTGTCGGAATCGCAGCCGCCATTAGCCTGAGGAGGCAAAGGACTGACCTGGTGCTGACCCACCTGCGGCTGGACAACAGGCTGACCTGGGCCTGGGAGAGTGGCCACCCTGTCTGGTGGCAGGAAGGCCATGCCAGAGGTCATGTCCAGGATCGCCCCAATAAATTGGAGCCTCTGGGACAGGATCAGATGGGACTTGGCCTGGTTGATGGTAATACCCAGGCAGGCAAAGACCTGCTGGGTAAGGGAAAGGAAGCGCAGGAGTTCCTCCCTGGATGGGGCCACCAGGAACCAGTCATTCAGGTATGGGAAAACCTGCACTCCATGGGTATGCAGGTGAGCCACTACCATGGAAAGGCATTTGGTGAACACTCGAGGCACCGAGGAAAGACCAAATTTGAGGGCCTTGGATTGGTAGTGGTCCCCCTGAAATGAAAACCAGAGGTATTTGCGGTGGGAAGGGTGGATAGGGATATGCAGGTAGGCACCCTGCATGTCCAGTGCACACAGCCACTGTCCCTGCTGGAGTAAGGGCAGGAGGCTCTGCAGGGAGAGCATTCTGACCCGTTTGTACTCCACGAACAAGTTCAGGGAGCTGAGGTCTAGGATAGGCCTCATGTCTCCCGATTTTTCCGGAACCAAGAAGAAATGGGAATAGTAACCTGTCCCACAAAGGTGGGATGGGACAGGCTCTATCGCCGCCTTCAGCAGAAGGGAGAATATTTCTTCCCAAACCAGAAGAAGATGTTCCTGAGAGTAAGACGACCGGGGTGGGGGTTTTCTGGGTGGTTTCTGAAGAAACTCGATTGAGTGTCCTTCTGCTATCAGTCGGAGAACTCAAGCATCTGAAGTGATCCTCTCTCAACCCGGTAGATGGAAGGAGAACCTTCCTCCTACTGGTTCATCTGGAAGGTCCAGAGGCTGTGGGAGAGGAGAGGAGAGGAGGCAGGAGGTGTGGGGTAGCGCCGTAGCTGAAGTTCCCGCCAGTTTTTTGGGGCGGTGGGGCTTGGCAGCTGGAGGGGCCCAATGTTTGTTGGCCCGTTGGCCCTGAGGCTTCGCTTTGGGCCGAGAACGTCTGTGAAAGGGCGATGCTGACCTTGAGGGCGCCTGTACATACAGTCCACAGACTTTAGTGCAGTGCCCTTCTTTTGCAGATCAGTGATGATATCCTTGACATCCCCACCGAACAGCACCGAACCCCTGAAGGGCGTGTCCTGGATAGCAGACTGCAACTCTGGGACCAAACCTGACACCAGGAGCCAGGCATGATGCCACAGACCTACGGCGAAAGCCGAGCTCTGACCAGCAGTGTCCACTGCATCGTAAGTGGCACAGAGCATGTGCCAACTGGCCAAATGAGCTGAACGGACTAGATCCGCCGCTTCCTGCTTAGTCTGAGACTCAGGAAGGGAGTCCAACTTGGCTTCTACCTCACTCAGGATTGCCTTCTGGTAATCCCCCATATGTGCAATATAATTCAGGGCCCTTATTCCCAGAGTGGAAGAAGCATACACCTTCTTCCCATACTGGTCCAGGAGGCGAGATTCCTTGTCGGGTGGAGACAAGCTGAGATGCTTAGGATTAGCCGTAGTGCCGTAAGTGGCGCTAATCACGACCGAGTCAACTTTGGGGTGTGTATTCAGAGAATCCACACTCTCCGGAGCCTGGTATAGCCTATCTGCCTTCCTTGGAAGGGGAGCTAATGCCGACGGTTGCTTCCAAATAGTGGAAACAAGGTCCGCATGGAGGAGGAGTCCTAGACCTGGGATGGTCTGGAGTGCGTGGTTCATCATCTGGGTCGGAGCACCCGTTGGAATCGTCCGAGGTCTCCGAAGAGGAGGAGGAAGAAGACGACTCCTCCCAACATGGGGGAGGATAGGACTCCTTGGGCAACCCTCAGGGAAGCGTGTCCTCCCTGCCCTGGCACTCAAGTGCTCACCTCTAGCATCGGGAAGGAGGGGGAGTCTCTCGTCTCCGACGATGGGGTTCTAGAACTGGGTCCAGCATCGGCAGATGGCTCTCTACCTCCCTGGTGAGCTGAGCCTTGGCCTCAGTTCATCAGGAAGCCAGAGTCTCCTTCAGGTTCACCGGCAGCTGAGGGGGTGGTGGAGGAGGAGGAGGGGGATATGGATATTGGGGGTATCCGTACGGTGAGTATCCATAGCCCGATGGCGGGAAGCCCGGTGTTGAGTACTGAGGCACCAGGTACAGTGGCGTATGATACTGCGGACCCGGGTAGGATGGTGTTGGATAAGATGGGGTCCACCCAGGCACCAGGGGCTCTGACAGAGCAGATGGCCCTGGGAGGGTCCCAGCAGGTGGGCCAGGTACAGGAGGCCTGGTGGGCATCGGGTCTGGCATAGGGACGGCATCCGGCAAGGGAATGTCGCACAGCGTAGGATATGCTGGCATCGGAGCTGGTGTCCGAGGGTCCAATGTCAGGTCGTCTGGCCCAGCAGGAGGGAGACCTGTCGGGAGCATACCGCATCCTTGGTGTTGCCCGGGGAAGGAGGACTAAAACCCAGGGGTCCAACAGGTGGAAAGCGGACAACAGACAGATCAGTCAGGTCTGGTGTCGGCTCTAATGCCGTGCGTTCATCGGGGGAGCCAACATCTGCCTTACCAGCGGGGTCCTGGCAGGCGTCGGAGAAGTCGGCGTCTGACTTATTGGAACCAATGCCCCGACAAAGGCTGTGAGGAAGGAGCAGCCTTGGTGGGCATTTTGGAGGCCATGCGCTGCCCCGAAGGGTCGAGCGTCTTAGTGGCCTTGTCTGAGCGGGCGTCGGGAACACCGACGTCCGGCTTACCAGAGCTGCTCAACCCAGAAGGTCGCACAGTGCCGGTCTTCCGGAGACTGCCGATGGGCCCGAGCATGAGCCCGAAGGGAGGGCCACCACCTTAGAAGCCTGTAAGATGGCCGTTGAAGAGGACGTTACATTCAGCACGGCGACTCTGGCTGGAGTCATGGTGACTGTGGAAGAGGAGTCCCGGTCCTGGTACTTCTCCTTCTTTTTGCGGTGACCCTCAGGGAAAGTAGAGGCCTGCTGAAGCTTCTTCAGCTCCTTCTCCATGGAGGACATCTTCTTTTTTCAAAATGTGGGCCTCCAGGGACTGCTGCCTCCATTTGCGGGCAGTGGTGTTAAACTGATGGCAGTACTGGCACTTCTCCATGGGGTGATCCGGGCCTAAACAGAAGAGGCATTAGGAGTGTCTGTCCTTGTACAAGAGCTGCGCGTCACAAGAATCGCACTTATTTTTATGCTCGGAAGGAGTAGGGGACGACATACACGGCAGATGCTGAAGAGATTCTGACGAGAAAATCGAAGAAAATTGAAACAAGAGCGGTAATAATACCAATGATTGACTGACGAAGCAGGGAACTTAACCGCAAGGTGCTTTCACAAGCTAACGCCGGGAAAGAACTGGAAGGTGGGCGTGGTGGACCGCCCCTTTATACTGACATCATCTGACACCGGTCAGCTGACATGGGGGTGGTCCCCTGCCAGAGACTGCTAGCTAGAAATTTTTCCGTGGGGTCCTGACACCTGCCGGCTTCAGTCCTATATGTAATTACCTACTGCAAGAGCCCTCTCAAAGTAAGATCGTAAAATCTTGTGAACGTCTAATGTATGCAGGATGGCTTCCCCTCGATGAGAATGCTCAGTGTAATAAACCAGCTTCTAAAGACTGATTAAGGGTCATCTCTGAAATGACTTTAGGCAGAAATTTAGGATTTGTACACAGAACCACCCTGTCTCTGTGAAAAATCAAATGAGGCACCTTGCACATCAGGGCCTGAAGCTCAGAAATTCTTCGAGCTAAGGTAACTGCAACTAAAAAGAGCGCTTTCCAAGACAAAAGACGCATATCACAAGAACTTGCCAGCTTCGAAGGGAGGAAAGGTCAAATTTTCCAAAAGAAAATTAAGGTCCCATGGGGGAGCAGGGTTTGCGCACCGGAGGTTTCAGATGCAGGACAGCTTTCAAAAAGGTTTTGGAGACCTCTAACTGAGCCATAGTCTTGCCTCCTACTGGATCATGGTAGGCAGAGACGGCTGCTAGATGCACCTTCAGGGACGAATAACTCAAGCCCAGGTTCAACAGATGAAGGAGATACTCCATAATGTGGGAAACAGGACATGTGAAGGGATCCAGATCTTTCTCAGTGGCCCAAATGGAGAAATGCTTCCACTTCATGGCGGAGGTAGTTCTGGTGGACGGCTTTCACGCCTACACCAAAATTTGAGCTACCCTGGGGGAACCCCATATCGAGAAGCAGCTATGTCCTGAGGTGCCACGCATGAAGATGAAGGGACTTTGGCCCTGGATGCACCATTGTGCCCCCTTCCTGGGTGAGTAGATCATAAGATAAATGTAGAGGTATGGGAGCTCCACTGCTAGGTGTTGAAGCAGTGGAAACCATATTGGTTAAGGCCAAAAGGAGCTATCAAAATCATTTGTGCTCCTTCTGACTGGAGCTTGGTCAACACTCTCTGTAATACTGGAAAGGGAAGGAATGCATACAGAAATCTCCCTGTCCAGGAAAGCGACAGTGCATCTTGCCAGAAAGCACCATGCCTGGGATCAAGCGAGCAAAACTTGGGAAGTTTTGTATTTGATGGGGCTGCAAAAAAGATCCACCTCTGGATGACCCCAAAGGTCAAAGATGTGATCTATTATCACTTGCTTTAGCTTCCACTCGTGAGCCATTACCCTAGTGTGACTGAGACTGTCTGCGAGAATGTTCTGCACATCTGGGACGTGAACCACCCAGAGACAGATTTTGTGCAGAACTGCCCAGTTCCAAACCCGCATCACTTCTCTGCAAAGAGGGTACGAGCCGGTGCCCCCCTGTTTGTTGATGTACCACACTACGCACATGTCTGTCTGGATCAAGAGGACTTCCTGAAGAAGGATGTGCTGAAAAGCCTGAAGGGAATAAACCACTGCTCTCATCTCTAGCACATTTATGTGCAGGTATGTTTCTACAGGGGACCAAAGGCCCTGCGTCCTGTGGGATCCCAGATGGGCACCCCATCCCTGTCCCGATGCATCTGTAGTCAGTATTTGGGAGTGGGGAGGGGTCTGGAAAGGGACTTCTAGCAACAGATTGCTGGAGTCCTGCCACCACAACAGGTCCTGCCGCATTGGGGTGGAGATGAGGATTGGGCAATTTAAGTTGTCCTCCCTCTAATTCCACTGAGATCTTAAGAGTCCACTGCAAAATTCACATGTGGAGTCTGGCCAATGGGACCATGGGAATAGCCGCTGCCATGAAGCCAAGAAGATGGAGAACCACTCTAGCCGAAACATGTCAATTGGAAGATACCAGCTTGGCCTGACTCTCCAGTGTGTCTACCCTGTCATGGGGGAGAAAGATCATGCCCTGCACCATGTCCAGCACCACCCCAATGAACTGAAGGCGTTGGGAAGGAGCAAGCTGGAACTTGGGCTAATTGACCGTGATACCCAGCTGCTCGAATAGGTGCAGGGTAACCGATAGGAAGGCTTCCAACTCTTCCCTTGATGGGGCTGCAAGGAGGCAATCATCGAGGTAGGGAAAAACAGCATGCCCCTGACACCTCAAGGCCCCTGCCACTACCTCTAGGCACTTTGTAAAAACCCATGGGGCGGAGGACAGGCCAAAAGGGAGAGCCCTGAACTGGTAATGCTCCCCTTGGAAGGAAAAACTGGTTAAATAAAGATTTTAATTGATTGATTGATTGAAAACCTGAGGAATTTGCAGTAAGGACTGATGACTGGGATGTGAAAATACGCATCATTCATGTCCAGGGCACAAAGCCATTGACCTTTGGATAGGAGAGGCAGAAGGCTTTGCAATGTCAGCATCCAAAACCTCTTGTATTCTGTGAAGAGGTTTAGGGTACTTAGACGCAAAGTCGGGAGAAAATCCCATCTTTTTGGGTACCAGAAAGAAGTGGGAGTAGAATCCCTACCCGATCTGGTTTACCGGCACTGGCTCTATTGCTTCTTTGTGAAGATGAGCCGTGATCTGCTCCCTTAGAAGTGGGGGATATGTACCCTTGGGTAATGAGAAGACCTTGGTGGATTGTCTGGATGTTTTTCTCGAAATTCTAGAATGTGACCAAGCTTTATTAACTGAAGCACCCAGGCGTCTGTCATGATGGATGCCCAGTCTCCCAGATGCCTCATGAATCTTCCACCCACCTGTTCCTCCGATAGACGAGGAGGGGGGCAGTCACCAAGTCAGGAGTGGGAGGGAAGGTTAGGGAGGGCTGCTTCCACAGTTCTTTGGGTTTTTATTTGGGGGCCAGCAGCAGAATTGGGAGCCCTATGCTTAAACTGACGTTTGACGGCTTGCTGGTTTTTCCTCTGGTGTCTGTTTTGCCAACGAAAAGGACACTTTTGTTGCTGCTGTTTTGGTTGATACATGGTATGAACCAATCGAAGTGCTGTGCACCAATCCTGCAAGCTAGTTATGATGTCCTGGGTGTCCCCGCCAAACAGGACAGAGCCCCTGAAAGGGGCATCCTGGATAGCTGACTGAACAGCAGGGGCTAGGCCTGATACTCTTAGCCAAGAGTACCGGCAAAGGCTCACAGCAGTGGCCATAACTCTAGCAGAGGAATCCACTGCATTGTAGGTGGCCCGCAAAGAATGGCATGCAGCCACCATAGCCAGTTTCAGAGTAGATGCCAAGGATGACTGAATCGGAGTCCGGTGAGGCCTCGACGACAGGTTCGAGCTGGCGGAACAAGGTCTTCTGGTACTCTAGCATGTGCAAGACATGGTTCAGAGAACGTATTGCTAGGGTAGAAGAGGCATAAAATTTTCTCCTGAACTGGTCCATTTGTCTGGACTCCTTGTCGGGAGGGGAGGTACTGAGGTGCTTCGGCTTAGCAGATCTATCATGGGCTGCCGTGATGACCACTGAGTCTGCTTTAGGGCATATGCTCAGGTGGTCCTTACCCTCAGGTGTCCTGTAGACCTGGTCGGCCTTTTTTGCCATGGCCGGGATAGACGAAGGTCTGTGCTGTATAGTTAAGGATAAATCCTCATGGGGTTTCAGCCAGGGTGGGGTGAGTACTGGACTTGTATCAGAAAAGTCCAGATGCTCTGCCAGCCATCGTCTTTTTGAGTCCAGAGCCTCTGACTTCCACCATTGGGCCTCTGCCATCTGCTTGAGTTGGTCCACAAAGGAGGGATCTTCTGGTGGGGACTTTGGAGATTCCCAAGGGACTAGTTCTTTGTGGGGAGGGGTTTCTAGGCTGGAACTGGTGTTTGAGGAATCCCAATCCATGTCAGAATCTTCCAAATCCCCCAGTTTTTCAGTAATTGGAGGATCTGGCTCCCTGGTGATGACTTTGGATGTCAGGGGTTTCATAGGTTCTGACGGACGGCCTGATGTCGAAGGAAGAGTATGTACCAGCAAAGGCGCCCTAGGTGTAGAAGCTGGGTGGCCGACATCCAGAGGAACGGGATACCTGCTATCTAGTCCAGAGGCCAACTGACTTTTGGTTGCCATCCACCATGAATTTAGAATTTCCCTAAAGTCCAACTGAGGTTGTGGAGGAGGTGGAGTGGGAGAAGGAGGTGGTTGAGTAAACCCAGATCCAGACCCATGTCCCCCAAACCTAGGAGACGGGCAATGGTATGAGTAGCCTGATGAAGGGTAAGAACCAGGGTAGCCTGGATACTAACAGGCCAATGAAAAAGGATCCAGCATCAGGGCTGATGATGGGTAACCCGATGGAGGATAAACTGATGTTGGAAAGCCTGACATCAGACCATAGTGAGGGTAACCTGGTGATAGGCCTGATGGAGGTATCTAGATGGCTGCCCTGATGGAGGGTATGTTGAAGGCCCTGATGGAGGGTAGCCAGAAGGGGGCCCCGCCAGAGGATAGCCTGATGGCGACCCCGACGGAGGGAAGCCTGACTGTCCTGCAGGAATTCCTGAAGGGCCTACAGGCCCAGAAGGGCAAGGTCCCGAGGGGTGCCCCGAGAGAGGGAGGCTTGTAGGAAGCTCCGACAGGGCAGAGCCTGATGGCAGTCCCAGCAGAGGTAAAGGAACCTGTGGGCATTGAGGAATGGGATCTGGCATCACAATAGGTGGTGTTGGAGCTCCCGTAAGGCCTGTCAGCACTCTGTCATTGGGTAAATCCGGTCAAGGGTGGTCATCTGTTGGGGCCTGCAGGCCCAGCAATAGTGGAGGAAGCACTGACGGATCAGGCAATGGGGGTTTGCCATAAAGGGAACCCTGAGGAGATCCCTGTCCTCCAGTCTGGACGGTGCCGATGTCCTGCAGCACCACGTCAGAGCCTGACAGGCATGAACAGGTCATGTGATCATTGGAGGGTCTGACAATCGACTGATCGACCTGGGTCATGCAGGAGTCGGAGGCCCTGGCTCCCGACTTACCAACCTCAGCCAGGCGCTCACCGGAGGGTACAATGAGCAGCTTATTGTCTGCGCCTGCCACCTTAGAGCCCTGGGTGGAAATGGGCCTAAGCGAGGCAGTGGCCTCGGATGAATCTGAGGATCCCACCGCCACTGTAACCAGTGGCGGTGGGGGGACCAAGGCCTGTTGTATAGGCAGGAGCACAAGCTTAGTCACGGCGCTTACTTTCTCACAAGAAAAGGGTCAGTCCTCTGTCGAAGGGCATGCAGGTGGCTTCGTTGGAGGGAGGGACTGTTCTTGTTCCCTATGTTTTTCCTTATCCCTTTTCTTCTCTTGTGAGGGTCCCCGGGAGACGAAGAAGTACTTTTAAGCTTTTTCAACTCTTGTTCCACAGAACCCTTTTTTTCCTTTAGGATATGAGCCTAGAGGGACTGTTGGTGTCGTTTCCATGTGGCCTGATTAAAATGGGCATAGGCCTTGTACTCCTTGACTTTGTGGTTAGGCCCTAGGCAGAAGAAGCAAAGGGAATGTTGATCTTTGTGCGGTAGCTGGATGATGCACAAACCGCACTTGTTTTTATGCGGATCTGTTGGAGAAGAGGATGACATACAAAATGACATACAAATGATTTAAACTGAGAAAAATAAGTAAACGAATACTCATCTGGAATGGGCGTTCTAACGGCTGCAACAAGCTTCAGTTGTCCGACAGGAAAGAACTGGAGGGCGGATGTGGGGACCACCCACTATACAGTGTCACGCTAACGACAACCACGTGACATCCAATGGGCGGTCCCCCCTCCAGACAATGCTAGCAAAAGTTTCTGTGTGGTCCTGATGCCAGGAGGTGCAGTCCTACAAATGATTACCTACTCCAAGAGCCCTCTCGAAGTAAGACCATCATATCCATGTCCTTAGAAATAACACTTTCCAAGAAAGAAAGAAAGTGTAGCTCACAAGTCGTGGCTGACTTAAATGGAGACAGGGTCAGAATCTCTAAAACAAAATGTACATCCCAAGCCCAGACAGGGGACTGGATTGGAGATTTCAGGTGCAGGATGCCCCTAAGCAAGGTACGGGACACATCTGAGCCACAGTGCGACCACCCACAGGCTTGTGAAAGGCAGAAATTGCCAAAAAGTGTCCTTGAGGCAGGAGTACTGGAGGCCTGAGTCCAAGAATGATATCAGGTAACCTAGAATCTGTCTCACCAGACAAGTAAAAGGGTCCAGGCGATGTTTGGCAGTCCTGATGGCATATGTGGCTCTAGTGGAGGGCTTTTGAGATGCCACGAGGACACCCACTGAGATACTCTGAACCAGGTGATGGCAATATCCTCAGGAGCCAGGCATGCAGATGAAGGGACTTGAAGTTCATATGGACCAATGTCCCTGAGCCTACATCAGCAGATCCCTGCAAAGGGGGCAGAGGAACTGGAGGCTCCTCCGCTAACTGTTGCAGTAATGGAAACCCTATCTGCCCTGGCCAGAATGGTGCAACCAGAATCATGCAGGTCCCCTCCATCTGCAGCTTGATTAGCACTCTCTGAATCTGAGGAAATGGAGGGAAGGCATAAAGGAACCTCCTGCTCCAGGAGAGGGACAGTGTGTCCTGCCAGAAATCTCCAGTCCCTGGATCTAGCGAGTAGAAACTGGGCAGTTTTGCACTGAGTGGGGACGCGTAAAGGTTCAACTCTGGACGACCTCATCTGCCAAACAAATTTTTTTTATATATATATATATATATATATATATGTACTTTATGGATTTTCCCTTTTTCTCCCTGACCCGGGACCCCGGCAGACACATACATGTGCATGCATCGAGGCGCACGCTGGGTACTGGCTTGGCCCCTTCCACCCCACCCCTGGCAATTGCCACCACCCCCTCGAGCCTACGCTTCCCACTGGACCTCCAGCTGGTGGGAGTGGAACTACAGAGGGTATGGGCATCCACCCCGGGAGGGGAGAGCCACCTTGCAGCTGCTCAATCCCACTCCCTCACTCCCCCCCCATGCCTGCTCCCCGACTACCCGAGGTTGTTTCCGATCCTGGGTCACCAGCGTAGTGCAAGGTAAGACATCTAGTGCCTCAGCCCTCAGCGCCACCGGGCCCCAAACAGATCTTCTGCGACAGATGAGAGCAGTTCCCATTCGTGCATTCTGGACTGAGTCCAGCTGAAGCTGTCCACCAGGGTGTTCAGTACACCTGGGACATGGACTGCCAAGAGCACCAGGCTGTGGTCCAGTGCCCAATACCAGACTCTCATGGCCTCCCTGCATAGGGGGGATGAATGTGTTCCAACTGCTTGTTGATGTAGTAGACAACACTGAGATTGTTTGACTGGACCAGATATTGACCTGGAAGGAGATGGTTCTGAAAGACCTTCATGGCATACAGGACCACCCGCATCTTGAGGACATTGATATGCAGAGATATCTCAATCTGGGACCATGTCACCTGAGTCTGAAAAGGACCCAGGTGTGCACCTCAACCCAAACCGGAGGTATCCATAATGAGATGGAATCTGCTGGGGAGAGATCAGGAATGGGACCCCTTGCAACAGGTTCAGGAGGTCCATCCACCACTGGAGCACCTTGCAGACTGGAGAGGAGACCAGCACTATCTGCTCCAGATCATCCATGCATTGGTCACACTGCACCCAGATGGTCTACTGGATCATTCGCATGTGTAGTCTGGCCAGGGGAACCATGGCAATGGCCGCAGCCATGAGACCTAATAGCCTCAAGTATACCCTCGTGGGGACATAATGGCTCTGAGCAACTTCCTGAGCCTGGGAAATGAGGCACTCCACCCTGTTTTATGGTAGGAAGCTCCTGAACTGCGCTGATTCCAGAACTGCCCCTATATATTGCAGCCTTTGGGATGGAATCAAGACTGACTTGGGCAGACTGACAGTTATGCCCAGGGAGCGAAACAACTGGAGGATCCTCTCCAGGGTCTAGATGAGCTGATCTCCGGACAGAGCCTTTTTTTCAACACTACTTTGTTTGTACTGCCTTCCTGCACGGCGACTTGCGATACACCCAGCCACCACCTTCCACTGCCCGGGAGTCAGCAGGCTCACTCGCATATCGGGCCTGGTGCAGCCACTCCCATACCCCTGTCGGCCCAGGTGCATTCCCAAACCTGGGTCGTCAGCGTGATGTGAGGTGTGGCGTTCAGCTCCTCAACCCTCAGCGCCACTGGGCTGGCCACTGGATGGAGCTTTGAGGAGCCAGTTGTCCAGGTAGGGAAAGAAGTACAGGCCTTCTCTCTGGAAGGCAGCAGCTACCACTGCTAAGCATTTTCTAAAGACCTGTTGCACAGAGGATAAGCCAAAGGGCAGTACTTTGAACTGGTAATGCTTGGCCTGAAAGAGAAACCAAAGAAACCTGTGTGGAGAACAAACCAAGATAAGCAAGTAAGCGGCCTGCATATCCAGGGAGAACAGCCAATCGCCCTATTTGAGAAGGGGCAGCAGGCCTGGCAGAGTGACCATGTGGAATTTTTTGTACTGGATATAAAGATTGAGGTCCTTGAGATCTAGAATAGGTCTCAGATCTCTGGTTCTTTTGGGGACCAGGAAAAACCTGGAGTAGAAACCCCTGTTCTTCTGCTGCCTGGTCACTGGCTCGATGGGACTGTACCTCTTGCTGAAGAACTGTTACATGGATAGGAGTATAGGTGGAGGGTACCAGAGGAGTCTCTGGGGGCTGTTCTATAAGCTGAAGAGTGTGACCCCATTCTATAATCTGAAGAAACCGAAGTTAATGGTTCTTCATTGGTTGAGATGGAGGGAGAAATAACCTCTGACAACCACCTCTTGGTTAAAGATTGGAAGAGGGGGTCTGGCAAGGAGTCAGGCAGAGGTGGATCCAGCTGCTGGGGCTGATCTATCACCTCTGGGTCACTTTAGAGCTGAGCCCAAGGAAGAGGGGTAGGTAAGGCAGAGGCAGCTTTTCTTTTTCCCTGAGGACAGGAGCCTGCTCCAGACTTTTTGGGACACCTTGAGAAAGGATGGGCATTGTCTGCTCCTAGGCTGAGTATGGTAGAGCCAATGGACAGACTTAATAGCTCTGCCAGATGCCTGTAAATCATTAATGATGTCCTAGACATCTGTCCCAAGTAACTTTGAGCCATTGAAGGGGGCATTCAGCATCTACTGTTGGACATCTGCTGTAAAGCCTGAGACCCTCAGCCAGGAGTGCCTACAAAGGCAAATGCCTGCGGCAGCAGCCCTGGCACCAGTATCAGAAATGTCATACAAGGCCCTGAGGAGATGCTTACTGATGTTCTCGGCAGCCTACAAAGATCTGAGAACCTCCTGTTTCTGGAAACATTCTGGGAAGGCTTGGGAAGCCGCCTTGCCCTTCTTCCAGATAGTGTTTTGGTACTTGACCATAACTGATATGTGAATCACATAAAAAAGGGAGCACATATCAAGGGTGGTCAAAGAGAAGCCAACTCCCCTCAGTTTCTTGTAGTTCCAGTGAATCAGAAAAAAACTCTCCTCAAGGTTTTTCTTCACAAAAAGTAGCTTGCTTTATAAAATTAAGAAAGCATATGAACATACAGACCTGCCCCAGTCCCACTACAGCCAGCCACCACCAAACCTGGGATTTGGTGGTGACAGCGCCAGGAAAAACACCGTGGAAAAGCCAATGGAAAAGATGGAGAAAGGTGGTGCCCGTGCCGGCCCCAGCATGGAAAAGGAAAAGGGGGGTAGGCACGAGGGGCTGACATGATGGCGAAGGCACCAAGAGGGCACCGCGCTCATTCTGATCCAATTGACCCAGCTCCGGTCCAATGGCTCCGAGGGCCAGAGGCCCCGAAACCAGGAACACAGCCAGGAAAAAAGGAAAGTCAAACCCCCTGCTCCACAGGAGCGGCCCAGAGGTGAAACTGCTCACCAGAACTCCAATGAGGACAGAGATGGAGTCCGGAGTCGAGTATGCAGCCGTTAGGAGCGGGGCCAAGGGGAACCCACGAAAGTCAGTTCAGGCCTATCGCCCCTACCAACGAACAATCCTCGTGCAGACATACCAACGGGCAACCTCGAGCGGCACTAATTCTTCTTCCCCAAACGAAGAAGAAGAGCTCGAGGCTAAGCGGAGCCGGATCCCCGGCACCACCAGATTCGTGCTTCGGTGGACTGTCCTCCCCCCCGAGCACAGGACTGTCCGTAGTCAGACCCTCCCCCATTACTTAAGGGTGGCGGACCGGGCACAGCCCCTCTGCCATAACAACTTTCAAATGAAGTCTTCCTACCGTCACCGCTACCATCTAAGGACGACTCCATTGATGGCAGGAAAGAATTTCTTTTTCTTCATAATCTTCTTGTTCGTAAAATAAAAAATTACTACTAAATAGTTAAATTAAAACGTTTAAATTAAACACTAAAAGCTGCTGTCGTATAGACAAAAACTTTGACTCCGGCAGAGGAGCGATGTCGACATCCAAGCACACTCGACAGCGGGAGAAAAGGAACTGAGGCGGTTGGAGGGTCGACGCCGAGATAACCTACACAGGCGCGAGTCAGTCTCGTGGTGCCGTGCATGCATGGTCCTACCTCGGCGCCGACCCTTCAGAAAATTTTTGGCTCCCGCTTGGTCCTAGCGCCGGAGACGCTATCCCATTAGTATGAATGAGTGATGGAGGCTTAGTCCAGGCAGATCTCCATTTTACATATGGGTATATCCACCACTGAAACAGATTAATACATTTGTATCCAGAAAGAAAATAATTTTTCAGCAATTACCATATTCTCTTTCCTACTAATTTTATGCCCCATAATTATGACGGTATAATAAAGAGTGAGTGATTGCCATTAATTTTAAAAACCACTAAGGCAATCCATTTCTCCCAACCCCTCCCCCCCAAATAAATTAGAGGGAAAGGAAAGAGGAAGATCTAATCGCACTCTACCCTTCATTTACATCCTTTGTTTCATGCCATCTATTCCAAACTGATAAAGTGACATCCATTATTCTTTCAGGTTTCATTCATACTATTGATTTAAGATATGCCATGTTGTCATCCTTATTAAATAAACAAAGTTTAAACATCTCAACGGAACCAAGCAATGTGATTTAATTTCATTTCATTTATCCAGCCATTACATTTCCTTTTTCTTTCCCCTTTTTTCCTTTCTTTTTTCCCCTTCCCCATTTTCAGTTCTCCATCCCTCCCTTTTGAATCCCCTTTTCTATTTCCCTTTTTTCCCTTTTTGTAAACCAGTCAGGTTCTAGATATTCCCAAATCCCGCCTCCTTTTAAATTAGGCCAAAGCCTCCTGTATACTATCTCAGGACAGAAGGTATTGCTCTAACACCAGGGTACCCTCCAGACTTTCAATATAATTGTAGTAAGGGAGCCATTTTGCATTATACTGTTCTGTAGCCAGTCTTAGATGGGCAGTTATAGCTTCCATGCCTTTGATTTTTATAACATTAGCTCTCCACATGGAGAGGGTTAAAGGTTCTGACTATAACTAATGTTGCATAATCACTTTTGGAGCTGCTGCCACTAATATGTAGTACAAATATTTGTGGCCATTGGATCTTAATCCCTCTGGTACCAGACCTAATACCAAATGAGCTCCATTAACCACAAAATCCCCTTGAAAAATAGTCCAGAGAGCCTGTGTAATTAACCTCCAATAGTTACTTATCTGCGGGCAGTCCCAAAACAGGTGAGCATGTGTGCCCAAACCCCCACATCCCCTCCAACAATTCTTTATCAGTTGTGTATAATGGACCAAGATCACTGGAGTGATAAAATACCTTACCACTACCTTCCATCTAAATTCCTTCCAACTGGGAGACGTGGTTGTTTTCGAAATTCCCAAACAGATCTCTGACCATTCTTTCTCTGATAGCTGCAGCTTTAATTCCTCCTCCCACCTCTGTTCAAGCTGTTGGGTTAATAATTTACCTATATTTTCCTGTAGTGTTTTATATACATATGATATAAACCCTTTGGGGTCTGCCATACGACTCCATTGAAAAACAGTTTGGATGGGGGCAGGTGGGTCTGAAAGAACAGCCTGTTGCCCTGGCCTTGTGTTAATATAGTGGCGGCACTGGAGGAACCTAAAAAAGTCCTGTTTGAGAATACCAAATTCTCTTTGCAGCTCTTGAAAATATTTTAATATATTTTGTTGAAAAAATTGGGTCAAAAAATGTAGTCCTTTGCTCTGCCATTGTTTAAAGCAGCTATCTCCGAGCGCAGCTGGAAACCCAGGAAGGAAGGAAGTTAAATGGAATATATCTCCACACCGAGGTTAAAGACCCCCAATACTGTAGTACATCCAGCCACACTTTGAGAGTGTGCTTCGTCCACTGATTTGTAACCTGTTTGATGTCTGAAGGCATTGCTACCCAGGGTAACATCAGCAGGGGAATAACTAGATGCGCCCTAGTTCCATAGGACACCACCCTCCTATCTGTCTCGGATTTAACATATCAAGAATAGGCAATATCTGAGCCGCCTTATAATAACTGTAAAAATCTGGTACTCCTCTGCCCCCTCTATCCCTGTTCTCCGTAAGGAGTTCCCAACGCTTCCTAGGCCATCTTCCTGCCCAAATGAATTGAGAGAGCTTCCGTCTCAGCTCCTTCCAGTCCTTTTTTGGGAAAGGCAGTGGTAAACTAGTGAACAGGAACAAGTATCGAGGGAGAATGTTCATTTTCACCGCCTCTATTCTGTTAGTAAAGGAAAAAGGCACCACACGCCATCTATTTATATCAGCAGAGACTGCCTTCTGCAACAGACCATAATTAACCTGGTATAGACGGGATAATTTAGTTGGAATTTTTATACCCAAGTATCTGACTCTGTCTTTAGTCCAGTTAAATGGGATCGACTCTTGTAATTCCCCCGAAATTCTGCCACTTATTGGAAAGACCTCAGATTTGTTCATATTAATTTTGAATCTTGATATTTTGCCAAATTGATTTAATAAGGTCATCAATGGAGGGATTGAGTTAGCTGGGTCCTGCAGGTATAGTAAGGTGTCGTCCACGTACAATGAGACCTTGTTTGTCACCCCTGTACCAAAATCCCCTGAATCTTATCCTCCGCTCTAATCGCCTGGGCCAGGGGCTCCATTGCCAGGGCAAAAAGCAAAGGGGATAGGGGGCACCCTTGTCTGGTGCCTCTTTGTATAATAAGAGTTGTGGAGATAGTGCCATTTACCCATACTCTGGCAACTGGCTGTTGGTAGGCCATCATGATCCATTGCAGGAGGGAGCCTTCAAATCCCATTCTACCAAGCACTGATTTGAGATAAGACCAGTTAAGCCTATCAAAGGCCTTTTCTGCGTCTAGAAAAATAGCTAGTTTGGGAACTCCAGAATGCTCTTTATACCCTAGTATATTTAAGAGGCGTCTAATATTGTCTGACAAATGCCTATGGGGTATAAACCCCATTTGATCTGGATGCACCAATATCTCCACAAGTCTTTGTAAACGGTTAGCCAAAATTTTCGTAAATATTTTTGAATCCTGATTTAACAAGGATATAGGCCTATACGACTCACAAGATGTTGGTTTACCTGGTTTTGGAATTACAGTTACTAGTGCCTCCCTCCATGAGTTTGGGGTTTTTCCCTCCTCTAGCATAGCATTCAGGACTATTGCTAATTTGGGTACCAACATTTTTTTTAATTTTTTATAAAACTCTGCCGGAAGTCCGTCCGGACCAGGTAATTTTTCCCGAGGGGAGGTTATTTATCACTGTTAAAATTTCTTGTTCTCTTATGGGAGCTGATAACTCTTGTTGCATTGTGGTGGATAATTTGGGGAGTTCTAATGTTTTAAGGAAACATTCCATCTGAGTTGTCACAGTTTGGGGGTCCCTCTTTTCTGCATATAGCATCTGGTAATACTTTTTAAAGGCCTTAGCTATGTCTCCTGGCTTCTCTACCCGATCACTGCTATTACCCCCTTTCTGGAGGAAAGGTATGTGTCGACTTGCATGTTCCTTCCTCATTCTAAGAGCTAATAGTTTCAATGCCCCCCCCCCATAATATTTTTGGTTGGTAAACCGTAACAGTCCCTCAGCCTTATCTGATTCCAAATCATTAAGTTCCCTTCTTTTTTTAACCAGTTCTTTTAGGATTTTCTCCTTTCCCCTTGGCTCACTTTTATGTTCTCTTTCCAGCACTTTTATTGCGGTTTGCAACTCCAATAGCTTTTTATTTCTCAGTTTCTTTTTGGCCGAGGCCAAACTGATTATATGACCCCTTACCACTGCTTTCATAGTGTCCCACCACACCCCGGGGAACATTCTGTCATAGGGGAATCTGTTGTTAGGTGTTGGAAATTTTGGACAATTTGTTGTACCAGGTTCTTGTCATTAAGCAATGATACATTTAACCTCCAATTAGTGATTCTGGGCTCCCTGCTCCAAGTATACTCTATGGATATTGGGGCGTGATCCGATATGGTTAATGAGTGGATCTGAGCTTTGGTGAAAAGGTGGAGATCAGTAGAATAGGTCAAGAAAAAGTCTGTTCGTGATTATGAGTTTCTAGAAGCCGAGTAAAATGTATAATCTTTCTCGGTTTTGTGTCTCTCTCTCCAAATGTCTACCATCCCTCCTTCTTCTACCAGGCTCTTCAGTCTTTTGCTAGCTATCCTAGATGTGTCTGTGTTCCCCGAGGACCTATCCATTGCAGGGTACAAAGTAGCATTAAAATCTCCCCCTAGTATCAAAAGTCCCCTAGGAAGTCCCCTTATTTTCTGAAAAACTTCCAAGTGAAATCTTTCCGCGCCTGTATTAGGGGCATATATGTTTATTATATGTACTAATTTCTCCTGTATAAGAGTGGACACCCTAATACATCTTCCTGGATACATAATTTCTGTCTCCTGCACTATAAATGGGGATTCCTTCTTTATTAGAATTGCTACACCAGCATTTTTTCCCTCTTTACCTGAGGTGGCTTCAACTCTCCCTACCCATTGACGCCGTAGTTTCAGATGTTCTGCTTCTGAAAGGTGTGTCTCTTGTAAATGAGCAATATCTCCCTCCATTCTTCTCAATTCAGTCAGAATCTTAGTTCTTTTAATGGGTGAGTTAATGCCATTAATATTGTAGGAAATTACTTTTAAATGTGTCATTGGGTCCTGTTGTTTCTGAACTTTTTGTTCGTCTTCGTGTGCAGCTTATGTCTATCTACCCCCATTTGTGTAATGATCCATCTGACTGGTTTACTTTTGTATGAAATCACATCGCCATTTTGCAAAAAACAGTAATTTAAGAACATTGTTTTAACCCTATAACTGTTAACTTGTAAAGGTGAAACCCTATGATTCCAACAATAAAGAGTTGATTAATACAACCAAAGTCCCAATTTTTTTGACCTCCTAAGAGAATCCAATGGCATACACTACCACCACCGGAAGTCACATGTGTGACTAGTTTCAGATCCCCATGATGTATAGGGGAGTTGCAGCTATACCCAAATCATTAGGTTTGCAACCTGTGAATTCACCCGACACAGCAGGTGGGAGCCGAACCAGATATCCAATAATCCCCAGAGCCCCTCCCTCTTCTCATTATGTGCCGTGACTTCCCCTTTTATAATTATAAGAGACAGATCCCCATTTTCATTCCCCCCTTCATGTCCCCTCCCATTATCTCCCCTTTTACCCAATATCTCCCCTCAAACCCTCTTTTCCTCCCCCTATCTTCATAACCCTTTCCAATATCTTTTAACCGTCCCTTCCCTTCCCCTTTGGTAGGCCCCCTTTAGTTCCCTCAGCAAATATTTATTTATTCTTGCATATTTACTACTAGGTTTCCCATCACAGCACTTCAAACCCATTGAACCCTCTTGCGAGTGGCCCCTGTGAAGATGAAAAGAGCTTATATAATTTTAAATGTCATGATGCATAAGCTCCTCTCAAAATCTCCTTGAACACCTTCAGTCCCATTGTATTCGTTCATATCACTCCATCCCCATAATGTTTCATCAGTATCTCTTCTCCCACAATTCTGCAGGAGCGTTCAGTGCAGTACCTTTAATTTCAAATTCAACGTCAGTCCCCATCAGACGCCTGTTTGCTGTTACCTCCACCCTGCGCTTTCACTCTTTTTTCTGCTCGCTGCATAAGCTTCACAATGTCCCCTAGTGCAGCTGATGAGATTGCACCTGGAAAACCACGTTTCCTGTTGTTGGTGCGATTTATCACATTCCAGGCCCCCATCCTGAGCTTTCGTTACAAAATATCAGTCTCTAGGTCAGGCATCGAAATCTGGAGCTCCTTCAGGGTAGGGGCAGCCTCTACCAGCGTAGAAAAGATTTTGGCCCCCGATTCTGAATAAATCTTAATCCTTGCAGGAAAAAGCAATTGAGTCTTTATATCCTTTTTTTCCTTCAATTCTCTGATGATCCCTCGTACTCTCTGTCTCTCAGCTTGCAAAGCAGATGAAAAAGTCCTGATCGAAACAGATTCTCTTCTCCTGGTACATTATTTCGCGCAGCCTCCATGCTTCACGAAGGATCCATTCCTTGCTCTGATAGTGAAGCATACGAATTAATAGGGCGGTCTTGCATTCTCCTCGGTGTGGTGGTTTGGGCCCAGGGACTTATGGCTCTGTTTATCTCCAAATTTAAGTCAGGTGGAGGAGAGAGCGTAGATCTAAGCACTTGCTGTACAAAATCAGCCGTTGTAGCAAAGCCCTCCTCAGAGCCTGTGGGAATTCCGTGAATCCTAAAGTTATTGCACCGGGAGCGATTTTCGAGATCTTCCAGCTTGGCCTGCATCTCCCGATCCCTCTGAAGTAGGTGTAAAAGCAGACTATCTGTACAGTCCTGCACTTCTGAAATCTCCGTTATTTTAATATCTGAAGCTGAAACTTTTTTATCTAGGATACAGACGTCTTGCCTCAGGTCTGCAAGTGCAGAGTCTATTTTATTTACTGTTGCTAGTACTTGTTTAAGCGTTTGGTTAGTATTTTCAGGTAGATTGATTTCCTCTTGTTCCCGGTCTGCTGAGGATTCTGATGGCTGCCGTCGGCGCGGTGGGAGAACAGTTAGGCCTTCTTGCGGTCTGCTCAGGGTCGTTTGTTTCATTTTGCTTGGCGCGGAGGAGAATCTCGAACCTCTGACTTTCTGGGGTTTCCCCACCATCTAAGGGACCTCAGGCTATATCTTTTTTGTAGTTAGTAGCCACTCTCCAGAGGATTTAGCTCAGTGAAGGCGAGGGGAATCATGGAGCTTTCAGGTTCAGCTGCCCATCATTGCAGTGATGTCACCGGAAGTCACCCTTTTTTTTATTCTTTCTTGTCTTTCTTCTTTCTCTAAGTTCTGTCAGGTAGCAAAATATTACATAGTTAATAACAGCTCATTGCTTATATTGCTTTAAAAGATCTGCATTTTTTTTGTATGTAATCTTGAAATATATACGAACTTGTCCTCTGGGGTCCCTCCTTCCTAGTCACCAGTGGGTTCGTCAAGCTCCCAGGCTCTGAAGGCCCAAGACAAGTCCTTGGGGGAAAGTCACAAAAAAGACTGAATGGGACCATTTCCCTTGGCAGCACTCCTGATCCCCAATGGCTTCTTCTTCCTCCTCCAGGGGCACCCTGTCAGCTGCAGCCACACCAACGCACTCTGCTGTCCAGGCCTCTGCTTCTCCCAGGCCCCTACTGACAACATCTCCTCCCACTTCTCAGGGAAGCTGGCCATGAGTCCTTGAGTTGTTGCCCCCCCCCGTTCATCGACCCTTGGGTCATCAATGCCAGCCCCTCTGTCATGGTCTGATGCTTCTCCAGGCCTGCAGATGTCGGGGTCCTTGGGCTGTCAAGACCCAACGGATGGCTCATTGCACCCTATGCCAGTGACCCCTCCACCATTGACATAGCCTCCTCCCCTATTAGCTCAATTATATTTTGACCAGGATAACCACAGTCCTGGTGCATCAGTTGGGCTCTTACAGACCTGGGTTCCCAGTGCCGTCGACAGCCCCGTCATTGTCAGTGCCACTTAGGCCTTCTCAGGCTGCACCCCGTAGACTGTCGTCAGCCCCTTGATTGTCAGACCACAAGTTAGAACAGGCTGACAAGGAGGAATACCACCCTGACCTCATCCTCTCAAGGAAGAGGAGGAACCTGATTCCTCTGATGGGTCTACTGCTTCTACAGTGAGTGAGGACTCTATTAAATGTACTCCCAGGTCCCCTCCTGAAGATCCTACCTTTTTTAATGTCATGAAGCAGCTGTCCACACCCAGTGGCTTTCACTCTCAGGAAGAGGATACCACCAGGAGAGTACTGGTGGACTTCTTGGAGATTCCAGGATCTCCCCCTAAGGTCATTCCTCCTATTCTCTCAGCTCTGAGGAATGCCACTACTGTGGTTTGGCACCATCCAGACATGATTCCTGCCATGCCCCGCTGGCCAGATAAACTCTATCATGCCCCTCAGGGTCTACCTTATTATACTACCCAACCTGAGACCAATTCTGTGATCATCAAAGCAGAACATGACAGGTCCAAGGTGCCCAAGCACCTTAGCTCCCTCCCTTCTGACAGGGAATCCAGATGGATCAACCTTTGGGGTAAGAGGGTTTATGCCTCCTCTACCTTGGGACTTCAGATTGCCAACTATTGCTGGCCTAGTGGTGCTGAAGATTGAGGCACAGGATGCCACATCTCGCACTGCACCAGCAACCCGGGTTTGAGAACAAGCCTGGACCGTTGGGGGTTGTCGGGGGATGGCGGAGCTGGATTGAGCCGCCGTCAGGTAGCTTTCCTCTCCGGGGGAGGGTTGGGCACTGATCCAGCCAGTGGACGGTGTCGAGAAGGGAGGGCGCTGTTAGGGGTTTGATGAAGGCCGTGTCTCCGCACGGCTTCCCCCCGGACCTTAGCGCCAGCGCTCTTGGGAGGGAGGAGGGTTAGAGCTTCCCATTGCTACTTCAGTAACTATGAAAATCCTATACCCCCTGCCGTGCACTGCATTCCTGCAAGGGAGGAACAGAGCGGATGGTCAGTACACCGCCACCGAGCCTCGCCAGCAGTCGGGAGAAAAATGTTCCTATAAAAAAAAAAAAAAAAGATTGCCAGCTATCTATCACATATGAGAATACTCTCAAAGATAAAAAAAGGTGTGCACTGTAAATAAATAAAAGGGGGGTGCTCTCCTACAGATACCCTGGCTAGGGTTCTCAATACATAATATCTTCCTTTTATATGAATCACATAAAAAAGGTAGGACATACCAGGGGTTGTCAAAGAGAAGCTAACTCCCCTCAGCTTTTTGTAGTTCCAGTGAATCGGGGGGAGGGGATACTGTCCTCAAGGTTTTTCTTCACAAAAAGTAGCTTGCTTGATTCGGTGTAACATTAAGAAAGCATATGAACCTACAGACCTGGCCCAGTCCTGCTGAACATTTATTTAAAAATAAAAACTTTTATTGAGAAAAAAAAATCATCCAGACCTGTGTCTGCCTGATGATGATCAAGACGAGGAATGTCAACTCTGTTCACATGGGTCTCCGCGGAAGCTCCGTCGCAGTTTTGCGCAATTTTCGCCTATGATTTTTTTCCTTTACCTTAGCTTTTAGAATCTCATTTAAACTAGATTTCTTTATCTCGTTTATGTTGAGAGTTGCTCCTTCCACATTTCTCTTCCATCACTGCTGCTACAGAAAGAAAATTGCTTCTTCAGATGACCACAACCTTTGTGTCTGCTGTCTTGGGCCTGACCACGACATCTCTGACTGTGAGCGCTGCCAAAAATGTAACCTCACAACCCTTAGGCAATGCAAAAAAGGCTTAGAAGAAATTCATCGTGGAGCAGCAGGTAGCCAGTTCTGCACAGAGGTCCTCTGGGGTCCCTCTTTCCTAGTCACCAGTGGGTTCGTCAAGCTCCCAGGCTCTGAAGGCCCAAGACAAGTCCTTGGGGAGAAAAGTCACAAAAAAGACTGAATGGGACCACTTCTCCTGGCAGCACTCCTGATCCCCAATGGCTTCTTCTTGTTCCTCCAGGGGCACCCTGTCAGCTGCAGCCACACCAACACACTCTGCTGTCCAGGCCTCTGCTTCTCCCAGGCCCCTACTGACAACATCTCCTCCCGCTTATCAGGGAAGCTGGCCATGAGTCCTTGAGTTGTTGCCACCCCCCCCTCATCGACCCTTGGGTCATCAATGCCAGCCCCTCTGTCATGGTCTGATGCTTCTCCATGCCTGCGGATGTCGGGGTCCTTGGGCTGTCAAGACCCAACGGATGGCTCATTGCACCCTATGCCAGCGACCCCTCCACCATTGACATATCCTCCTCCTCTATTAGCTCAATTATATTTTGACCAGGATAACCACAGTCCTGGTGCATCAGTTGGGCTCTTACAGACCTGGGTCCCCAGTGCCGTCAACAGCCCCGTCATTGTCAGTGCCACTTAGGCCTTCTCAGGCTGCACCCCGTAGACTGTCTTCAGCCCCTTGATTGTCAGACCGCAAGTTAGAACAGGCTGACAAGGAGGAATACCACCCTGACCTCATCCTCTCAAGGAAGAGGAGGAACCTGATTCCTCTGATAGGTCTACTGCTTCTACAGTGAGTGAGGACTCTATTAAATGTACTCCCAGGTCCCCTCCTGAAGATCCTACCTTTTTTAATGTCATGAAGCAGCTGTCCACACCCAGTGGCTTTCACTCTCAGGAAGAGGATACCACCAGGAGAGTACTGGTGGACTTCTTGGAGATTCCAGGATCTCCCCCTAAGGTCATTCCTCCTATTCTCTCAACTCTGAGGAATGCCACTACTGTGGTTTGGCACCACCCTGACATGATTCCTGCCATGCCCCACTGGCCAGATAAACTCAATCATGCCCCTCAGGGTCTACCTTATTATACTGCCCAACCTGAGACCAATTCCGTAATCATCAAAGCAGCACATGACAGGTCCAAGGTGCCCAAGCACCTTAGCTCCCTCCCTTCTGACAGGGAATCCAGACCGCAGGTCCGGCACCGTGCCACTGGTTTGGCATTGGTGCCATAGGCGGCGCTGCTGGTGTTTGGGTTGGCGCCGTGGCTCTGCGCTCAGCACCGTGCTCGGTGCCATGCTCAGTGCCATGGGTGCTATCATTGTTGCCTTCATTGCCGGCGCCGCTAGCGGTGCCGTGGGTGTCTCGGTGCCACAGATGCCAGTTGGGGCATCCACGGGTCTTCTGGTGCGGGCCACCTGTGGGTGGTGCTGCGGGTGGCGCCTGGCACCGCAGGCAGTGCCAGGTGCCCGCGAGCCATGGGTGGTGCCTTGGGCAGCACCAGGCACCCGTGGGTGGCACTGTGGGTGGTGCCGGGCACCCGTGGGTGGCACCTGGCACCCGCGGGTGCCATGGTTTTTTTTGGGTGCCATGGGTTTCTTGGGTGCCATGGGTGTCGGGGGTGCCCTTGCATGCCATTGCTGCCATTGGTGCTGAGGATACCTGTGGGTTGCGCCATGGGTGCCCTCTGGTGTCTCCCAGGTTGGCATAGGTACTGCTTGGTGCCCTCCTGTGCCACGAGTGCCACTGGTGCCGCAGGGGTGCCAGTTGGTGCTGTCTGACAGAACTAGGGAAAGATCTCCGTTTGCAGACCTCTCTTCCGCAGGACTTGTGGTGGGATGTTTCCGTGGAATGAAGTCCTATTCTGCGGATTATTTTCCACACATTTTAGTGGATGGCGGTCTGCATCAGGTCTCATCATCCAGTGGTTTTCCGCTGACGGGACTCTTCTGTTCTGTTCTGTCAGTGGAATCTCTCATTCCGCTCAGCACTTTCTCACCCCCCTACGTGGTGCCAAGCTCCTTGACACACTTCCTGGTGGTGGAGTCTCTAGTGGCTCTAACCTAGACCTCTTTTTGGGGTCCTTCTGTGGTAGAAAGGCATCTATATGAGTCTCTCTCTGTCCTTCTGGTCAGTCATACAGCGGATGACTCATTTTATATACTGAAAGACACGCCCTCTCTATCATCAGAGTCTGTGATCGAAGCTCTTTTCAGTAGTTCCTCATTTATGGGGTCCACCATAGTGTTCAGACTGGATCTGTGGACCATATACCTCTGCGTCTAGACTCTTTCAGTGGTCAAGACAATTACACTGTGTGGAACATTCTAATTCAATGGTTGGGAGCTGCACAGACTGTTCTGCTCCTTTGATAGGGGTATACAGCCCTCTTTTGATGCTGCCCCTCTGGTGGCTGCTTCGGCACAGGTGGTTAACATCTGTCTAGCTATTATTAGTCCAGTCAAGGGTTCAGTTATGGATCCTCAGGCTTCTCCTGCTCCTCAGAGGGATGACATCCTTGTCATTTCTGTATCAGGCGATCCTTGCCAAATAGCAGCCAGCAACCTTGTCAGGCTCGGACTAATGATAATTAATACAAAAAAAAGGGGGGGGTCAGAATTATCACAGCACAGGGCCTAGTTGGAATTTCCCGATACCACACTTTGGATCTGGTCAGGTCGTCTCTAAACCTCAGTAAAGAGTACCTGATTTCTTCTACCCCTAGGGGCAGTCCGATCCAGCGGTAGTATAGTTCACCTCTTTTCTCTAGAAAATGTTCTCTTATTCCGCGATATTTCCAAAACCTAGGCATCTAACCAATCTGTTAGTCCCTTTTTGTTTTTTAATCAGGCTTTCTTCTCTTGATCAGAGCCTTGCAGCAACAGAAGTGACTCTTCAGCGAGTCGGAAGAAAAAATTACTCACCTTAGTAATGTTGTTTCTTCTAATGGAGTCTTGCTATATTCTGACATATGCAGTGAGTCCCAACCTTCGAACTGCTCCGGAGGTGAAAGAGTTAACTTTTCATGCCAGGCATGGAATGCTGAGCTCGAGCTCGGTTGAAACTCTGTCTGTTGTTCTTCAAACTCAAACTGTCAGATCTTTATGAGCTAAACTCACTGAGGTCCTGTGTGGAAGCTGTAAACCTACACTAGCCAACTGGCTACTAAACATAAGAACACATTTTTTGGTCCCAAAACAAAGACTCAAGTCAGGAGACCCAAAAAATGAAAAACACAACACCAAGTCACCCCAAGAAAGGAGGGGTGAAAAACAACAAGGTGGGCAACTACTAAGTGCCAACACTGCACTGCCCACCCACATCCCAAAACAGAGGTTCTGAGAGGGGCAAGCGGGGGGGAGGTCAGAATATAGCAAGACTCCATTAGAAGAAACAACATTACTAAGGTGAGTAATTTTTTCTTCAAACAACATGAAGTCTTGCTATATTCTGATATGTGCAGACTACAAAGCAGTACCTCCATGGAGGAGGGACAGAACCTACTTAGGAAATAGGCTCTGAAGCACAGCTGTGCCAAACCGAGCATCACTCCTAGCCTGGTTGTCCAGGGAGTAATGCTTGGTAAAAGTGTGAACTGTTTTCCAGGTAGCTGCTTGACATATCTCTAGAATAGGGATGTCCCTGGCAGCAGCCAGGGAAGCAGCTGTACCTCTGGTAGAGTGAGCCCTCAGGCCTGAGGGAGGAACTACCCAGTTTTTCATAGCAAAATTGGATACAAGAGACAATCCACCTGGCAATGGATCTTTAGTGGCAGGTTTCCTTACCAACCTCACCATAAGTGAGGAACAGTTGGGGAGTCAAACCTGTGACCCTTGGTACGCTATGTAGTAACTCAGGGCTCTCTTCACATCTGTGTGTGCAGCCTCCTCTCGCCAGAGGAGGAGAATGGTCAGTGAAGTACACTGGAAGAGATATAGATTGATTAAGGTGGAAATCTGAAACCACCTTAGGCAAGAACTTCCTGTTAGTCCTGAGGACCACCTTATCTCTATGAAAGGAGATAAAATCAAGCTCCACTGACAAAGCTTGTAATTCACTTATGCGTCTGGCAGAAGTGATGGCTCCCAGAAACACAGTCTTCCAAGTCAAGTACTTAAGCTCTGCTGAAGACAAGGGCTCAAAGGGAGGTTGCATAAGCTGAGCAATGCAAACATTAAGGTCCCAAGTAGGGGCAGGGTCCCTGAATGGAGGGTTGGTGTGAAGCAATCCCTTGAAAAACTTGGAGAATACAGGGTGAGCTGAAAGAGAAGAGGTCTTACCTGCTGAAATAAAAGCAGACACAGCTGCCAGATGCACTTTTAGGGTAGCTGGTCTCAGCCCCAAGGTATTTAAGTGGACCATATAATCCAGTACTGTGGGTAAATCAGCAGATTCTGGGGAAATATGCTTTCCAGAGCACCATATGGAAAACCTCTTCCATTTGGAATTATAAGTAGCCCTGGTGGAAGGTTTTCTAGAAGCCTTCAGGATATCCATTACACCTTGGGAGAGGTGTAAATCAGCAAACTCTAACTCTTCAAGAGCCAGGCCTTGAGATTGAGAGATTTGAGGTTCGGGTACCAAACCCTCCCCTGAGCACAGGTTAGCAGGTTGTGATTCCTGGGAAGACACAGGGGAAAATGGACTGCTAAGGACAGTAGGAGTGGATACCAGAGTTGTCTGGGCCAATCTGGAGCAATCAGGATAATCTTGCAGGGTTGAGATCTGATTTTGACTAGCACTTTGAACAGAAGAGGGAAGGGGGGGAAGCATAGAGAAACTCCCCTTCCCAATTGAGAACTAAGGCATCCAGAGGGACTGAGCCCAACACTGGGGGCCTTCAGCAAAAAAGGGGAAGTTGGTGATTGTATGGGGCTACAAAAAGATCTATCTGCGGGGTGCCCCATCTGGCAAATACCACCTCCAAGACCAGGGGGTCCAGTGACCATTCGTGATGGCCCTGGGAAATCCTGCTGAGAGCATCTGCCAGGACATTGTCCTTGCCTGGGAGGTGAACTGCCGTAAGGGAGGTGTTCAGGGAATAAGCCAGAGACCACAACTTCATTGCGTTGGTGCACAATGCCGTAGTGCCCCCTTGCTTGTTGATGTACCACATTGTGGTGGTGTTGTCTGTTCTGACCTGTACAACTTTGTTCTGAACAGATTTAGAAAAAATCTGAAGTGCTAGAAAAACTGCTCTGAGTTCCAACAGATTGATGTGGAGCAGAGATTCCTGAGGGGACTACAACCCCTGGGTAGTGAGGTTGCCCATGTGAGCTCCCCAAGAGGGATGCATCTGTAGTAAGGATTAAGGAGTGAGACTGAGTGACAAAAGGAACCCCTTGTCTGAGATTGCTCTGATCCTGCCACCTCTGTAGGGCCTGGATCAGGGTTCGAGTCACTGGGATCAATTTGGTTAGAGGGTCTTTCCTTTGAGACCAAAAGACTCTCAAATGGAACTGAATGTCCTCATCTGAAATCTTGCTCCCTGCACTACTGCTTAGAAGCAGCCATGTGCCCAGGAGCTGTAGAAAATGCCTTGCTGGTGAGACACCTGCAGGGTGAATGAGGAGGCCAGAGAGACCAGGGTCCTTGCCTTGTCAGAAAGGAAGGAAGGCTCTGGCTTTCTCTGTGTTCAGTTCTATGCCTATGAAGGTGAGGAGCTGGACAGGCTCTAGGACTGGCTTTGAAAGACTCAGAAGGAAACCTAGAGAGGTGAGCAGTTGCTGAGTTATCTGTAGGTGTAACTTGACTTGGTCTGGAGACTGGCCCACTATGAGCCAGTCGTCCAGGTAACAGAAGATGCCAATTCTTGCCTTCTTAGAGAAGCAACTGCTACTGCCAGGCATTTTGTGAATACCCTTGGAGCAGAGGTGAGGCCAAAGGGCATTGCTCTGAACTGGTAATGGCCTGATGGCAGCTCGAACCTGAGGTACTTTCGATGGGAGCTTCTGATGAGAATATGGAAGTAGGCATCCTTGAGGTCCAGGGATGCTAGCCAGTCCCCTGACCTTAGAGGTAGAATAATTCCCAGAGTCACCATTTGAATTTTGGTTTTAAAAGGTGCTTGTTTAAGTATCTGAGATCCAGGATGGGCCGCTATTCTCCTGTCTTTTTGGGGTAAGGAAGTACCTGAGTACAACCTTTGCCCTGGTGTAGGGTGGAACCCTTTCCACAGCTTTGAGAGCCAGGAGGAAGAGACCTCTGCCTCTAGGGCAGAAGTGCCTCTGGTGGTTTGCAGGTGGGAAAGGATCTGGTTCTCATCTTTGGAAACTTTTTGAAGCTGAGAACCAGTCCCTGGCTTACTACTTCCAGGACCCACTTGTCTGATGTCAGAGACTCCCAGTCCTGGACAAAGTAAGCCAGCCTGCCCCCTACAGGCAGTTGAGAATCGGCCCTGGCAACCCCATCAGGGTGCCTGCTTGGCAGGGGCTTTGGGCTGAGGGGTGGAAACAGGCCTGCTGGCACCCCTTCTGCCTCTCCCTCTAAAGAACCCCCTCTGGGCATAAGCAGAAGAGGAGGCCTGGGCTTGGTAAAAAGGCCTATGAAAAGGCCTGCCCCTGCCCCTGGGAAGCTGCCTTTGAGGAGTGGCCTGCCTTTCCTTGGCCTGTACCCTCCTATAGGTGGTCCTATACTCATCCATTTTCTTCATGTAATTCTCTGTCTGCTCCTCAAACAGGGAATTACCCACAACAGGAAAATCCATGGCCTTAGTCTGGAAATCCTGTGACAGGCTAGTACATCTGAGCCAAGCCATTCTGCGAAGTGCCTCAGATGTAGCCATGACTCTTGATGACACATCATTTGAGTCCACTGCAGCATGGAATTGCACCTTGGATGCCCCAATACCATCAGCAGCCACCTGCTCCAGCTCCTTGGCAAACTGTCCAGAGACCTGTTTGCTAGAGCCATAACAGTATCCCATCTGGATTTCTGATATCTAGCAACATAAGCCATATAATTTGCCTGTCTGAGTCCCAAGGATGCTGCCATGTACTGTTTCTTTGCTGATGTCATCAGTCCTCCTGGAGTCCTTGTCAGGGGGTGTGAAGCCAAGGGAATATTTGCCTTGTCACAGGCTGCAGCCTGCACTACCCCAACATGGCTGCATTGTTGTGAAAGGAACTCCGTATCAGAGCCTGACAATGTGTACCTCTTGTCCATTCTCTTATCCACAGGAGGTATAGTGTGAGGAGTTTTTAGAATTTTAAAAGTCTGTTTCCCAAAAGATTTATGCAAGGGAATAGACAGTCTCCTAGACTCTGGGATATCCATCATTTCCACATAGTCAGGCTCCTCTTGATCATCCACAGCTTCCTCCATAGGGAGCTGGAGGGTTTCAGCCACTTTTTTATAAAACATAAAATGAGAAGGGGACTCAGAAAGCCTAGGAGGAGACACTCCTGAAGGTCTGTCTGGGGAGATGTCCGGGTCAATGGGCACATCCAGACTTTCAAATCCACATTCACTCTCCTCATACTCCTCTTCCCCCTCCTCCGGTTCATAATATTCCTCTAAATCATACTCTTGAACCGGTGGAACCGGCCGAACCGTACGCTTACCTGATGGTGCCGGTTCGGTCGGAACCGGGGAAAGCGACTGGACAATTTGAATCGCTTGATATATCTTCAGCAGTTGGAGAGGAAAGTTTTAGCTCCACACCAGCTGATTTCCTAGTCCTTTTTGCTGGAGCCGACCCTCAGAGTCGGCTCTCCTTTTGCCCGAGGAAGTCTCGCCCTGGTCAGAGGGCACTCCCTCTGGTTCGGTTGGAACTGAACCGGGCTGGACATCCGGTTCAGCGGACTTTATGGCCTCCCTTTCCCTGAGCCTACCAACTCTCTTTTCCAGGGTAGCTGCAGGAAAATTTTTACAAATCTGGCAGTCTGCATTGAGGTGGTCAAACCCCAGACAATAAACACAGGTGGTGTGGGGGGCAGCCTTGGCAAAGACTTCCCCACACACACTGCAGTGCTGAAACCCAGTGGGCCCAGTTTTTCTTTCGCGTTTCTCGGACATAGTGCCAGTCCTAACCAAACTTACCTGTTTATGGCAATCCGCCAGGCAAGACCCTCTTATCGGTTCCCAACCGTGTCACGGGTCATGGAAAAAAACGCAATAAAATCCGTTTTTTTTAGAACCGACAAGAACCGATAACCACACTCTAAATCACAGATTAAGATATTTTAAACAATCTGATCGGTTCAAACCGAACCGATAAATAGTTTACAAGTTCCACACAGAAAAAAATTAATGTAAACCTATCTAGTACTCACAAATTCCACAGACAGAGCTTGAACTGACCAGTTGCAGTTTAAATTCGGTCAAAAACCGAGAAAAACAATACTTTAACTGACAAAATAAACCGAGCAGAAGGAGAAATCTCTGGAGTGACTGTTCGGTGAGGCGGAGTAAAGAATCTGACGGTTTGAGTTTGAAGAACAACAGACAGAGTTTCAACCGAGCTCAAGCTCAGCGTTCCATGCCTGGCATGGAAAGTTAACTCTTTCACCTCCAGAGCAGTTCAAAGGTTAGGACTCACTACATATGTCAGAATATAGCAAGACTTCATGTTGTTTGAACTTAGATTCCTACTTCCATGCTTGCTTCACCTTAACAGACAACATGCTCCTTTCTTGACCATAGGTCAAGTAGGTCTTTTCTGAGGTAGCTTCTCCAATATTCACACCTTCAGTTCCTGTGCACTGGTTCCGTGCCAGTAGCACTCGAAGCTATCCTCTCCGACTGCTTGACAGAGCAGTGATGTTTGTTTTTTTCAACAAAGCAAACTAGAGTCCTTCCTACTCCCTTCAGGGAGGCTGGTGTAAGTAGTGTCTCACCGCACTGAGCAACTTCTGCCGCTATTCAGTCACTTCAACGAATGGGTTAGCCCTAACTTGGTCCTGCTGTGTCCCTCCTCGACGCACATCTGCCTCTATTTGCCTTACAAATCCAGCCCCTGTTTTTTTCTGTCAAAATGTTTTTTTCCACAGTGGACACGTCCTCCTGTACACTTTTTCCTTTCTTCCCTGAGTTCAGAGACTGCTTCTATAGTTATACACACAGGGGCAGGATGATTCCCTTTTGGAATATGCAGTGACTAGGATTTGATTCTACTAGACCACCACAAGAGGCTTCTAAGCTGTGCTTCGCCTTCCATCAGGAAGTTTTCAGTGACTTAGTACAAACCTTTTTCCTTGATGAGCTAACCCCACCTGGACCTTCTTTTGCTCACCAAGTAAGGGGTTCAAGTGCTACTGGACCTGTTGTTTGCAGGTCAGCCATACTTGGTAGTGGGGGTTCCGTCTCCGCTTTTCGGTCTACCCTGAAACTGTACACTTTACCTCCGACTCTTGCAGTTCCTGAGGTCCTTTACATTAGATTAGCACATGTCTTTGACACTATTAGTTTTGGTCCTATACCAAATTTTGAGTCCGGGTTTACGCCTCTCTCTGAGTGGTTGCGGCTTCCTGGCAGAGTTTCATTTTGTGCCCATTGCAGTCGTCTGAAAAGTGGTACATTACAACTCGAGCGCTTATCTTGTAAGCATCATGTTCTGGACGCTCTTTACAAGATGGCTCTTTTTTTGTAGGGAAGTCCTTGGCCGTCCTTTCTGGGTGAACCCTATCTCCTACCACCCTACTCAGGGTTGTGGGTTTTAGCTTGGTACTCTCCCATTAGTGTGAATGAGTGATGGAGACTTAGTTCAGGAAGATATGGAAATTACGTACTTACTGTAATTATTGATCTTCTTGGACAGTCTCCATCACTCATTCACATCCCCCCTATCCCCTGGGTTCACTCTGTTTTTCTTTCCTGGTCTTCATGGCCTATGGTTCAGACTGTGAAGACATTGTTCTTGACCTTTCTTAAAGGCCATCTGGGCCCTCTCAGGCCCAGAAACTCAGAATGAGTTATTCTCATTAGTTACACTGCACCTCCTTGGTAGAGAAAGGTACTGAGGCGGTTGGAGGGTCGATGCGAGATTGCCTACAGGCGCGAGTCAGTCTCGCGGTGTCATGCATCACGATAGTCTTACCTCGGCGCCCGACCCTTCAGAAGAAAATATTTTGCTCCGCTTGGTCCTAAGCCTCCGGCGCTATCCCATTAGTGTGAATGAGTGATGGAGACTGTCCAAGAAGATCAATAATTACAGTAAGTATGTAATTTCCATTTTTTTAAGCTATCAATAAAAGCTTTATGAAAGTTCAAGAATGAAAAAAGGGTACTATAAAAGAAGAATGTCATAATCAAAGATGTCAAGAAGAAGAAAATAGAGAGAGAAAAACAACTAATTACTAAGGAATTTGACAGCAACCAAAATAACTAATCTGCTTTATGCCACCAATAAGATTTTAATAATATATGTAATCCCCCTATAGAATTCATCTGTTATGAGAATAGCATGTTAATAAATTAGTTTTTCATATATTGCTCAACTGTTATATATCTACTAGCAAATTTATGTGAAAGACCGTTCAGAGATAGAGCCAATTTCTCTGTTCGGAGATCTTCAAGAAATTGAGCTACACATTCTCTAAATGATGGAATTGTCTCTTCTATCCAATATTTTAGTAAGCTGTTTCTGACTTAACCTCCTATTAGTATAAGAGAATGTTTTTGTTCCTGCATCCAAACTTCCTCTTCATTAAAATGCCCTAAGATACAAGTGTTTAGTGTCATTTTTTTTCTTTTCCAATTTATTTCTACTCTCCTTACCTCCAGACTCTCTCCAGCGTGGGCATCTCGGTCATCGGGGTTATCCCATCCTGCCTGAAGTGCGGTTCACAGTGTTCCGGTTGAGGGCTATCCCCCCATTACCCACACAGCATACCCAAGTCCCCCTTCCCGGGTCTACATCCTCCGGGGAAGGACCGCCATCTCCTCCAGCGCCCTATCTACAGAATTGGTGGGTAGCTTTGTGGGGGGGGGGATCTGGGATGTGCGTCCTTACGCCCAGCGGTGGATGTGGGGCCGATGCCACTGGCCCCGCCTTCACCTACTGGAGGGGGAGGAATTTTTGCTTTGGTTTCCTCCCAGCGAGGGCTGTGCAATGTTGCCCTGCATGTTAGCACGCGCCCCCAGGCAAGACATCCAGAAGTCGACCACCCAACGTTGCATCCCTTTGTTAGGTTCTGTGACTGTGGTACATTCAGCCATCGCTGGGTGTCGCCAAGTGTGCAGGGCAATCCCCTGATCTGATCCACTTAGCATGAAAATGGCTGCAACCTGAAATCCTGACGTCTACTGCAGTGGTGGAAAGAGTGGTGCTGGATCACTTCACCAGAGGGCTGCCCTATGATTTAAAAAAAAAGTCAGTCAAGGCAACCCTAGCGCAGCAGAGGGCCTGGTAGACCTTGTGGAAAGGTATCACGCTACAGCTGAGCTCTTAAAGACTACCAGACCTGAAAGAATCAGTTCTGACAAGAGAACCCACCGGGAGCAAGACAAGAGAGCCATCCACTGCACAACACAGCCGGAAGGGAGAGAAGGAGCCAGGGGACCAGATGACTACAGCACCAGCAGAGGGCACCAGAACTTGTTTGAAGCAAGAAGGGGAGTGATGGACCGAGATACCAGAACCTGTTTCACATGTGGAGAACCAGGACACATTTCTTGGAACTGTCCTAAGAAAGATGAGCCAATGCCAGTAGAAGCAACCCTATCCAAACAGTGTAATGTCATCACTGTCCTCCTGGGGAATCATAGTCAGCCTCCTCGCATCAGTCCAGTCCAAATCCAGAACTAGGAAGTGGACGCATTGTTGGACTCCGGCAGTATGGTGACACTAGTCAGCCCCTCTTTAGCACCCATCAGCCAAGTGACTGACAACAACCCCATTTCCATCACATGCATCCATGGGGACACCAAGACATATCCCACAGCACACCTTGAAATAAAAACAAAGGAAGGTGTGTTTACTAGAACAGTGGGATTGGTGAAGCAGTTGCCTTTCCCTGTGTTGTTAGGATGAGACTGTCCATTCTTCCAAAGACTTTAGAAATGAGAAAAAGACAAAGACAAAGAGGAGGATAAAGACCATGAAGACACAGGCAAGACAAACACAAAGATGAAGACAAAGAGGAAGACAAAGACAATGAGGAAGACAAGGAGGAAGACAAAGACAATGAGGATGACAAAGTGTATACAGTGTCTGACAAACCTGAAGAAAAAAAAATACGTCAACACTAATGGTACAAGTCTTCGTGGCAGAAGACAATGGTGAGGAAGACGGAGGAGCAGATGTCATAGAAGACACTCCAGAGGACTTAGAAGGGGGAAATTTCTTCACACCAGCATGGGCACAGTACAGAGGAAGATTTGGGACAGCACAACTGGAAGATCCCACACTCCAGCACACCAGAGGAAATGTGAAAGTGGTGGATGGGAGGCCCTTCAACCCTGACCAGCCCCTCCCTACCCACACTTTGCTATGAACAACAACTCTGCTGTATCAAGTACACACAAAACAGCCAACATACTGACAGAGCAGCTGCTCGTGCCCCACCCTTTCGGTGCACTGTAGTGCATTTGGCTCATAGCCACCTCTTGGGAGGACACCTGGGAAAGGATAAAACAAAAGAGCGACTGCTGAATCATTTCTTTTGGCCAGGGGTCCATGC
Organism: Neoceratodus forsteri; assembly: GCA_016271365.2. Taxonomy (NCBI): domain Eukaryota; kingdom Metazoa; phylum Chordata; order Ceratodontiformes; family Ceratodontidae; genus Neoceratodus; species Neoceratodus forsteri. The sequence continues at coordinate 1,008,432,000 of CM028130.1, read as the reverse complement.
TGAGGTGGAACAATATTGTTGCTCCTGTCCAGAGTGCCAGCAGAGAGCTCCACAACCCTCTTTCCGAAATCCATTAGTTCCTCTGCCAATCATCGACACACCCTTTGAGCAGATTGCCATGGACCTGGTAGGACCCTTGGTGAAGTCTGCAAAAGGGTTTCAGTACATCCTGGTGGTAATAGACTATGCTACCAGATACCTTGAAGCCATCCCCCTGCGGAACAAGACAACCAAGAGCATCACCCGAGAACTAGTGCAGATATTTTCCCAAGTCGGGATACCCAAGGAAATCCTCACTGACCAAGAAACACCCTTCATGTCCATAATAATGAAGGATTTGTGCCAGCTCCTCCAAATCAAACAGCCAAGACGTCCGCGTGTATCATCCGCAGACAGATGGGCTCGTTGAAAGATTCAATAAAACATTAAAAGAGTATGATAAAAAAAACATGGAGACAGATGGACGGAACTGGGACCAGTTGCTGCCATATCTAATGTTTGGCATCCATGAAGTGCCCCAAGCGTCCACAGGATTTTCCCCATTTGAACTGCTGTATGCCCACCGCCCACGAGGTCTCCTTGACATAACAAAAGAGACATGGGAGCACCAACTCTGCCCCCCACCAAACCATCATTGAACACGTGGAAGGGATGAGACAGCGCATTAATGCCATAATGCCTATCATGAAGGAACATATGCAAAAGGCTCAAGAAGCTCAAAGTAGAGCCTACAACCGTCCCGTAGCTCCCAGAGAGTTTCAGCCTAGTGACAGAGTGTTGGTGCTTGTCCTCACCTCCGAGTGCAAGTTCCTGGCCAGCTGGAGAGGACCCTATGAGGTACTTAAAAAAATAAACCAAGTCAATTACAAGGTAAAACAACCAAGTAGACGAAAGCCTGAACACATATATCACATCAATTTGTTGAAAAAATGGGTGGACCGTGATGTCTTCTGGAGTGAAACAAACCCCTGTCCAGATGAGGAAAACCCCAGAGACGCAGTGACGGTTGGAGACCTGATACCAAGTCAGAAACAAGACATCTTTGAATTCTTTGACAGAAATAAAGATGTGTTCTCTGATCTGCCCGGCAACACTCGACTTCGTCACTCATGACATTGTGACCCCTCCAGGAAGCTACACCTCAAGCCATATCGTGAAACCAGAGCACTAATTACGATGAAGGAAGAGGTTAAAAGATGTTACATCTGGGAGTAACTGAAGAATCTCACAGTGCCTGGTCTAGCCCCATAGTGCTTGTCCCAAAACCCGATGGATCAATCAGGTTCTGCAATAATTTCAGAAAACTGAATGAGATTTCGGCTTTTGATGCATACCCAATGCCTCGAGTAGATGAACTCATCGAAAGACTGGGAACAGCCTGCTTCATCAGCACTCTTGACCTGACGAAAGGCTACTGGCAAGTCCCCTTGACAAAAGCTGCCATAGAGAAGACTGCGTTTGCCACCCCTGATGGCTTGTATCAATATACAATGCTTCCTTTTGGTTTACTTGGAGCCCCAGCCACATTTTAACGCCTGATGGACCATGTGCTGCGACCCCACCAGGAGTATGCTGCTGCTTATTTAGACAATGTCATTATTCACAGTCACACCTGGGACAGCCACTTGAAGAAACTGCAAGCTGTGACGCAGTCCCTCTGAGAAGCAGGGCTCACAGCCAACCCAAAAAAATGTACCTTAGGGGTGAGTGAAGCACAGTACTTGGGTTATACAATAGGAAGAGGCCTTATAAAGCCACAAGAAAAAGTTGCTGCCATTCAAGATTGGCCACAACGGTCAATAAAAAACAAGTAAGGGCATTTTTGGGACTCACAGGCTATTACAGAAGGTTTATTTAAAACTTTGCTACTATAGCAGCCCCCCTCAGTGACCTCACGTGTAACAGCCAACCTAACATGGTGAAATGGACTCCTGCAGCGGACAAAGCTTTCTGTTGCTTGAAACTGGCACTGTGTGCCTCTCCTGTCCTGAATTCCCCTAACTTCTCCAAACCCATGATCGTACAAACTGATGCATCTGACACGGGTCTGGGTGCAGTCCTGTCTGGGACATTAATGGTGAAGAACACCCGATAATATACTTGAGCTGCAAGCTGTTGCAGCGTAATGATCCCTTTACTTTCTGATGAAAGAAGGAATGCCTTTTTTTTTTTTAGTTTAACCAGGTATAGCACACTAAGCTGGAAGCTTTTTACAGAAACGACCTGGGAGCACAAGGAGGTTAAGTGACTTGCTCAGGGTCACACAGTATGCAAGTGGAAGCTGTGGGATTCAAACCCAGGTCTGGTCTGCTGGATGTCACCAGATTTGCAGCTCAGAACCTTAGACCACTGCGCTATACTGCCTCAGTCCCAAAACCTGGTGATCAAATGGGCACTTGAGTCTCTGAAATATTATCTGCTGGGCCGTAAGTTTCTTCTTGTTACTGATCACGCTCCCCTGATGTGGATGAGACAGGCTAAGGAAAAGAATGCTCGTGTTACCCGATGGTTTCTGAGTTTACAGCCCTTTGATTTTCAGATTGTTCACCATGCTGGTGCCAAGCATGGGAATGCAGATGCTCTTTCCCGGATCCACTCCTTCTTTTCTGCTGCCGCTCAGCCCGAGGGGGCTAAGCTGGGAGGGGAGGTATGTAACACAACACTGAGCAGAGTTGTGGAAGGGCGTTATCTCCCAGCACATCTGTTCCATTTTCTCTCTGCCAGGACTACAAAGCATGGTGCACACACTACAAGCCCCAGAAGGCATTGCACCACAGCTCCACCTAGCTGAGTGCTTGATTGATTAAGAACAGGTGCAGGAGAGTGACTGCCTGCATAAAAGAGAAGGCTCAAACAATTGCTGCTCTCTCAGTACCTGATTAGGAAACAGACGTGGAGGGGGCTGGTGAGCATTTGTAGAAAGAAGGAAAGAAAGAAAGAGAAATTTGAATCAACTGACTTCCCGGCTTTGACCTTTTGTTTGGCGTGCGACTACGAATTGGATCTTGACTTTGGACTGGCTGAAAACCCGACACTGGTAAATGACCTTCGTTTGAAACACGGACCAAGAGACTCTTTTCTGATTTTGTTTGTTTGCCCCAGGAAATAGCTTAGCTATCTGGGCTATAGACAGGGAACTGAAAATTCACTGTGTAGGTAGCACTCAACAAAGAGCCAGGTATTATTTTCTTTTGTTTGTTTGCACCCTGCGTTATTTCTCAATGTACCTCTCTCAGTATTTTTACTAATAAACATACAGTCATAGTGCTGTGCTACCCAGAATATCCTGTGTCGTGGTGCAAAGTGTGCTCATATCCTCGCCTACAAAATCCTAGTGCAACACAACCCCCCCTCACTGTGTTACAGGGTTTAGAGAAAACCAAGGTGAGGCAAGAGAGTCGAGGGATAGGAAAAGGAAGGGATATAAACTGAAAAGGAAGAAGCTGACCAGAGAACAGAGGGATTGGACTTTTTACCCTAAGAGGCCATAGGACCCCAACCTTTGGGCGACAGCACAGGAAAAGGGACAAAGAGAAAAGAGAAAGATACAGCATACATAGGGGAAGAAGGGGGGCACTCAGCCATGCTGAGTTGGAAGACCACTGGTTTATTTTAGCCTCAAAAACCTGAAAGGTATGAAGACACAGATGCAAGGATCCAGTCAACTTCAGGGACCACTGGACAGAGGTACAGAACACGAGAATTTGAAATGGTTTTGGAGAATATAAAACATGGCAGAGTCAGCCCCCCCCTTCTCACCCCTAAACCCTCATTTGGGATGAAAGTCCTGGAATATGGCCCTCTACAGTTTAACACCTGATGGCTTAGTCAGGGCGGGGACCCCTTAAACAGGAGAGAACTCTGTCCAGAATGACCTCTAAGGTAGAGGGGAAGCGAGAAAGAGAAAGGGGGAGGAAAATCCCTATGAATTCTCCCACGTGATGCACTGACACCGTCCCCACCTCAGGAAGATCAAAACAAAACGGAATATACATGTCAAGTTAAGGAGGATACCACAGTGCACCCTACTGAGAATCCCAGGGAGTTCCCTCCTAGGCCAGGGCGAAGACCCTACTCGCCACCCTCCTAGGATGGGCACTCTGTGACTTTTAGAGAAGGAAACAGAGGGCCCTGAGGAACCAGGGGGACTCTGCCCCCAATTAGCCTCGAAGGGGGGGCACAAGCAGGGTGGAGGCGGTGCCCAAGAGGAGAGGCCCAAGAGGGGAAGGTGGGCAGGAATAAGTAATGAATGGTGAAGATACAAGAGAAGATCAAGAATTATGGTAGGTACATAATTTCCATATTTTCCCCTTGTCGGTCTTCACCATTCCTTACTGCTGGATGAGTACCAAGACCCCGGAAGGGGACCTGGCACTGCCCTGAGGGAACAGATTCCCTCAGCCTCCTGCTGGGGAGATGCAGAAGGGGGGAGACCCTATTGCTATTCTAGGTCAATATGGCCTAAGGCTGGTCAGGCTGAGGAGGTGTCCCCCCCCATGGCTGGGGGGATGGAAGACACCCCTGAAGATTCCTTCTCGCCCTGTGGGAGAAAAGATGGGTACCCTGGAAAGCAGAGGAAATCACCCTATGCTGGGCAATGGGCGATAATCTAGACAGGCGAAGCCATGCCGTCTGCCTGATGCAGATCGCTGTCCCTTCCACTCTGGAAGCCACCTCATTGGCGTCATATGATGCCCTTGCTTGGTGCCTTGCAAGTTTCAGACCCTGTGCAGAGAGGGCAATGGCTTGCCTAGATTCTTCTGAATCAGGCAAGGATGCTAAAACCTGTGCCAGCATTGACCACAGGTGCCTGTTGTAGGCAGCGTGGTGAGTCTGATGTGAGCTGATGCAGAGTAACACACGAGCTGATGAGAAAACTCTTCTTCCCCACTGGTCGAACTCAGCAGAATCCGGATCCGGTGGTCGGTCGTGTGTCGGGTGTTGAAGCCATCAGCCCCAAGGGTGGGAGAGGCAGAGAACCAAAAGACTCCTGGGGAGTGCAATACCTCCTCCTGCTGTCCGCTGGGGCTGGGGATGAGGCGGCTGGTGACTGCCAGGTGCGGATAGATGCTTCCTGGAAGGGAATAGGCCAGGAAGGCACCACTAGGTGGTTGGCACTAAATTCACTCAGAAAAGAGCATGTCTCTCGCTTGGTTTTGCGTCTTACCACATGGAAGATGTGGAGCTCCTGAACTAACCTCGAGAGGAACCACTGATATTCGGTGAGATCAGTGTCAGAGGAAAGGTGGACAAAATGTTCCTCTTCCTCAGATGAGGAAGTAGAGGAGCTCAAGTGTTCAGAGTCCTCCTATGGCGGGGGAGACAGGCGAAAGACCTGCTCATCCATAGCTCTAACATACCTAGGGATGGCCGCTGCAGTGGCCCGGAACATCTCCCAGGTTAAAGGTAGGGGCCCACATGGACTGGGAGTGAGAGAGGTGTCTGCAGAGGGATTAGGGAAGGGCACCTCATAGAAATTCGATCCAGTCAGTGAATGATGCAAATGTGTAAACAAATCCTGGCTGAGCCCTGAGGGAGAATCTCCCCTGTGGTGTGACTGAGGTTGCGTGGTTCCAGAAAGGCAAACCCCAGTGCTGCCCATGTAGGGCACCCCTGAAGTCTCAGAGGAGGAGAAGCGGGGCTCAGCACTTCAGCTCCTCCCCACTCCCTGTAGGGTAGTGGAAGAAGGCCTCTGCACCTCACCCCGGCCTCTCAACCCCTCGGTCTCCAAGGTCACCCTCTTCCTCGAACCCAGTGCCAAGGAGTCCCCCAATCCCACAGACCCCCCCCGAGGGAGGCCACAGCAGCACCAGAAATGACAGCTGCCCTGGCCCTCGCGGTCGAGACCACCGCACCAGGCCCCTCGAGATTGCTATCCACTGCAGCGCCCCCAACACTGGCATCAGCATGGGGGGGTCACACAGACCACAGACTCAGGGGAGCCTGGGAGGTGAACACTGGGTCACCTGATGCCACATCCAAGAGGATTCCCCAACTCTGAGGAGTCGTTGTGCCAGTCTGGATCGACCAGCGAGTCATCTGCCGACGAAGAGGAGGAAACAACACATATCACCAGACTTGCAACCCCGGGAGCTCTCTTACCAATGGCGCCGCTGTGGGACACAGCACCCCCAGTGGCACCCCTTCGATCATTGGCACCATGAATGGCGCTGGGATCCAAAGCAGCACTGACAGGTGGTGCTGAGGGTCCACCGGTGCCGGGCCCAGCAGCCATGGGCCGCAATACCAGGGGAGCCTGCACCTCTGAAGAGGTGACTGCTGTAGCAGTGCCTTCGGCCCTGCTGCACAGGGAACCGAGATGATCCTCCAGCACTGCAAAAGAAATCTCCTCGATGGCATGGCTGGAATCCAAGGAGATTTCCTCTTCACCGGGCCATACAGACCTGGGAGGGGACCCGGAGGCAGGGTCAAGAGATCTTACCATGGCATCCCTAGAACAATGACGTCCTCTGAAAGTCAGCGATGTCCTGCCGACTTTAAACACATGGATCTCAAGAATATGGAGGTCCATGGAGAAAAAGGCGTTGCAGTTGTCCACATCGTGGTTGGGACCCAGGCAACATAGGCAAACATCATGTTGGTCCATCACGGAAAAATGCCAGCCACAGGGGCACCAACGCATGGGGGCATGGCCCGCTTTGGATTTTCTCTTAGCCCCACCGAACCAGACATGACGCGAAAACAATTCAACAAAATTCACAAAAAGGACCCAGCACCGTTGGTAATAACAATAACTGGAATGGACTTACCGGTTTCCAGATGGTAGAAACATAGATTTTGACGGCAGATAAGGACCACTTGGCCCACCCAGTCTGCCCATTTCCCTACCTAATGGATAAGCTGCAGATCCTAGTTAACCATCAGCCTACTTCTTCCTACCCCAACCCCCTAAAATTGCCTTATGACTGTCCCATGCATGCTTGAATTCCACCACTGTTTTTGACTCCACAACCTCCTCCGGAAGGCCGTTCCATGCATCCACAACCCTCTCTGTGAAAAAATACTTCCTTAAATTACCTCTGAGCCGCCCCTTCTATCTTCAAATTGTGCCCCCTTGTTCTTGCACACCTCTTTTTTTGAAAGATGCTACCCTCTTGAACTTTGTTGATTCCCTTGAGATACTTGAAAGTTTCTATCATGTTCCCCCTCTCCCTCCTTTCCTCGAGGCTATACATATTCAGCTCCTTAAGTCTCTCTTCATATGTCTTCCGGTGCAGACCCTGCACCATTTTAGTTGCCCTCCTCTGAACAGCCTCCATCCTGTCTATGTCCTTATGGAGATTGGGTCTCCAGAACTGCACGCAGTACTCCAGATGGGGTCTCACCAACTGTCTGTACAGAGGGATAATAACTTCCTGTTTTCTACTGGTGATGCCTCTCCCTATGCATCCCAGTATCCCCCCAGCCCTCCTTGCTGCCCTCTCACATTGCTTGCCCACCTTTAGGTCATCTGATATGACTACCCCCAGGTCCTTTTCCATTTTTGTTGTTGTTAGTATCTCACCCCCCATTGTGTACTCTTCCCCTGGGTTTTTGTTTCCCAGGTGCATTACCTTGCACTTCTTAGCATTGAATCTAAGCTGCCATACAGTTGACCATTCCTCTAACCTTGCCAAGTCCCATCTCATCCTTTCCACCCCACCTTGTGCATCAACTCTGTTGCAGATCTTTGTGTCATCTGCAAAGAGACATACTTTTCCTTCCAGTTCCTCTGCAATGTCGCTTATAAAGACATTGAAGAGGACTGGTTCTAACACTAACCCTGCGGTACCCCATTAGTAACCCCCCTTTCTTCAGAGTGGACTCCATTTACCATTACTCTCTGTGTCCTATTCTCCGGCCAAATTCTTTACCCAGGCTATCATCTTGGGACCCACTCCCAGGCTGGCTAACTTGTATATTAATCTTTTGTGTGGGACTGTGTCAAATGCCTTGCTAAAGTCTAGGTAGGCCATGTCCACAGTCCCTCCCTGATCTACTAGTTTGGTCACCCAGTCAAAGAAATCTATCAGATTTGTCTGGCATGACCTTCCTGCTGTGAATCCATGCTGCCTTGGGTCCTGAGCCCCTCTGGCCTCTAGACACTCAACAATTCTTTCCTTCAGAAGTGATTCCATCATTTTCCCTACCACTGAGGTTAAACTAACAGGTCTGTAGTTTTCTGCTTCTGCCTTGCTCCCACTTTTGTGAAGGGGAATCACATCTGCCCTTCTCCAGTCCTTGGGTACCACCCCATCCTCCCATGATTTGTTAAAGAGGGTAGTCAGTGGTGTCACACCACTGGGTGAAACTCAGAACCAGGATGGAGAAACAGTAACACGGTGTCGAAATTCGGAGAAGGCATGATGACGCAGCAAACTCTGAAACTTGTACAGCAAATGTGACCTCGACAGTGGAAGAACCGTGGAAGTTTTATCATGCATGTGAATCTCTTGAATTACAGTTTCTCTAACTTTCTCAGGAAGACGGTAGGGCTTTTGACTTATCGGTTTATTCTGGGATAAATCTATATTGTGCGTTACCCCTTTTATTCTCCCAGCAGAACCTGGAGTGCAGGAGGAGTCTGCGTCGCCTAACGGCCAACTCTTGTGCACCACGCAATGCATCTGCCTCATAGGTGTCACCATTGGTGCAGACTCCTCCCCCCAAAAGAAAAAAAAGCTCCCATACAGCCATACAGGTGTGCACCTCCGGCTTACACTCAGCAGTAATGAATGGTGAAGATTGACATGGAGAAGATGAGTAGATCTTCAAAAGGCTCTCTTTTAGCAGGCCACACCTTTAAAACTCAGATGCCAGGCACTAAGACTAGACAGAAATTTTTCTAGCTAGCAGTCTACCAGGGGGCCACCTATGGCGACATCACTCACTGACATTGTAACTCCTCTAAAAATGTGGGCGGCCCCCATGCCCTCCTTAGTTCTCCCTCCAGAGACTGCAATCAGCGAATCTCCTGGTGGGGAACCGAGGACGGACAAAGGTACCCGCCATGGAAATGAAGGTGAAACAGAAGTAGAACCATCATGGAGAAGAGAGACAACAGTAGAGCAGACAAGAGTCCAGGGGGAAGAAGAGTGGTACGGTATAGCCTGCTGCAAGCGATCCTCTTGATTATCTACTGTTACAGTAAGTTCTTACGTAACTGTGCTGTCATCATCGAGTGTATCTCTTGTAGCAGTCCACACCTATAGGATGACTCCCAAGCAGTTCTGACTGACGAATCAGTCTGGGTGGCTGGAGGCTACAGGCCTAAGAAAGGAGACTGAAGCACAGCCAAGCCAAAATTTGCCCTTCTGCGAGAGGCATGTCCAGATTATAGTGTTTAGTGAAAGTGTGGACAGAACTCCAAGTAGGGGCGGCACCGTTCTCTGCAACTGAAACATTCCTAAAGCAGGTCATTGAAGCAGCCATACCTCTGGTTGAGTGGCCATAGACTACACCAGGAAGTACATTCCCGTACTTCCTGTAATAAAAATATAATACAGTTAGCCAACTATTTGGAAACAGGTATGCCCTCTTTCCCAGGGGCGAAGGACACAAACAGTTGAGAGGACTTCCTGCAGTCTCTCGTACAATGAGTATAATAAACACAGGTTACTCACCTGTAACAGTAGGTCTTCCTGGACATAAAATCTCCACCACTCATTCACACTAATGGGACTATGCCGGAGGCGCTAGGATCCAGCAGGATCCAAAAATCTTCAGGAGGGCCGGCGCCTAGGTAGGTTTGTGAGGAAGTGGCACCTCGAGCTCAGCTCACACCATATAGGCTACCTCACCTTCGACCCTCTAACTGCCTCAGTTCCTTTTTTCCCGCCGTCGAGTGCGCTTCAGTGACGACATCGCTCACCTGCCAGGAGTCAAGTCTTCACGTCTATATGGCAGCAGCTATAGCATTTCAGTATTGATTAGTTTTATTATTTTGTTAACAATTTAAAGAAAAATAAGTAAATAAATTTGAATGAGTAAATTTTTCGTCAGAAAAAGTCTTCAGCCCTCCTTCGACAGAGTCGACCATGAGCGGGGCAGGTGATGATAGGGAAACTTCGCATGAAAGCTGTGTTGTCAGCAGGGCTGGTTCACTGCCCTCTACGGGGGGGGGGAGGTCTGACTACAGGCAGTTCTGTGCTCGGGGGGATGGTTGGACTTCCCAAAAGCACATAAAGAAGCGGTCCCATTCTCGATCCTCGTTGAGGACTCAGCACAGCTCTGCCTCGAGTTCTTCTTTGACCTCCCGGTCGAAAAAGAAACGGTACCACTCAAGGTGCCTTTTGGTACATCTGCACGTTGATCGTCGGTTACCAGTGGCAGGGACCTGACCCCATCTCCTCCAGCTTCTGTTTCTAGTGACCAGCATCCTTGACTCCGGAGTCCCTCCCCACCCCCTAGAGGGTCCTCTGGTGAGCAGTTTCACAACTGGCTGCTCTTATGGAGCAGTGGATTGAGTGGTTGTCCCGTCTACCTGAGCCGGTGAGTCTATTGCTGGGGCCTTCGGGCCTTTCAGTTTCAGACCTGCGGGCAGGGTGGTTGGGACTTCCTAGTCACGCAGTGCCTTCTTTGAGCTGTTGATGCCACACTCTGGTGTTTTTCCCCTTCATAGGACAGTGGCACAGGGGTCAACACTGGTGCCTTTATCTCCTGCTGAATTTCTCAGACTTTCCTCAGCAAGTGGGGGGTTGGGAACCTCTGGTTCAGTGGTGCCAGTGCTGCGTCTTGTACCAACACCACCTGTATTCTCTGCACTGTCTGTTTTGGTGCCGGGAGCATCTGTGGTGCCGCGTGTGACACCGGGGTTTTCGACTCAGATTTGTGGTGCTCCTCCTCCTCCTCCTCCTCTTTTTCCTCCCTTTCTTATCTATTCAGTCCCTTTGGGACTAGTAGGAGATAATATTGAGCCTGATCCTGATCTTCGATTGGAGGACGACTTTGATGATGATTCCTTCCTGGGGTGGTGAATAAACCTTCTCTTAAAGCAGAGCCTCTGGTCGAGGACTTTTCCTTTAAGTCTCTGCTTAGAAACGTGAGTACCACTTTCTCTCTCTCCAGACTTTGGAGATTGATCCTGGGAAACTGCTGCATCTGCAGTAGCTGCACGTTCCAGACATTCCTGTAGAACTGACTCCCCCATACAACCCTCTTTTGTGACTCTCTAAAAAATGGTGTGGGGTAATTCGGTGCTTATTCCATCTGTGGCTAAGTCCACAGACAAGAAATATGCCCCTCCCAAGGATCTTCCCATTCTAGCCCCACAAACCTTTGCTGATGCCATAGTTGTCCTGGCAGAGAATGACAAGGCCATTCTTCCTCAAGAATCTATGGCACGTCCAATAAGAAAAAAATACTCACCTTAGTAATGTTGTTTCTTCTAATGGAGTCTTGCTATATTATAGACATTAGCAGTTTGATCCAGCTCTAGAACTGCCCCAGAGTGAAATGGTTAAAACCATTCCAAAATAGAATTTTGCACGAGAGCAGCTCTATCTGTGTCATTTCAAACTTGAACTGTCAGATCTTTACGAGCCAAACTCACTAAGGTCTGTGTGGAAGCTGTAACCTACACTAGCCAAATGGCTACCTAAATAATAACAACCATTGATGGTCCCAACACCCAAGACTCAAGTCAGGGGACCAGAAATACTAACACCATTCTAATAATATGAAAATGGAACATAAGTATAATAAAACACACACACGCGTACACATACACACCCCCAAAGTCCCAAAGGGGACAAAATGCTAACAGGACATAAGTAGTGCCCACACTAAGTTGCCCGCACCCCACCAAGTAGAGGTTCTGAGAGGGGCAGGTTGGGGGGGAGGTCTATAATATAGCAAGACTCCATTAGAAGAAACAACATTACTAAGGTGAGTAATTTTTTCTTCAAACAACATGAAGTCTTGCTATATTATAGACATTAGCAGAATACACAGCAGTACCTCCATGGAGGAGGGCAGAACTTACTTAGGGAATAGGCTCTGAAGAACAGCTGTGCCAAACCGAGCATCTCTCCTGGCCTGGACATCCAGGTAATGCTTGGTAAAAGTGTGTACCATTTTCCAAGTAGCAGCCTGGCAAATCTCTAATAAAGGGATATCTCTGGCAGCAGCTAGAGACGCAGCTGTACCCCTGGTAGAATGAGCCCTCAAACCAGGGGGCTCTGCCCACTTTCTGATAACAAAATTGGATACAAGAGACAATCCACCTGGCTATTGATCTCTTAGTGGCAGGTTTGCCTTTCCCAACTTCACCATAGGTAAGGAAAAGTTGGAGGGATTCGAACCTGTGACCTTTGGTACGCTCTATATAATAACTAAGAGCTCTCTTAACATCCAGGCTGTGCAACCTCCTCTCACCCGAAGAGGAGTGATCAGTGAAAAATACTGGAAGGGAGATAGATTGATTAAGATGGAAACCTGAAACCACCTTAGGCAAAAACTTCCTATTAGTCCTAAGGACTACCTCATCCCTGTGGAAAGAAATAAAGTCAGTCTCCACTGACAAGGCTTGCAATTCACTTATGCGTCTGGCAGAAGTGATAGCCACTAGAAAAACAGTTTTCCAAGTTAGGTACTTAAGCTGCAGAAGACAGAGGTTCAAAGGGGTTGCATTAACTGGGCAATGCAAACATTAAGGTCCCAAGCAGGCGGTTCGAAAAGGAGGATTAGTATGGAGTAATCCTTAAAAACTTGGAAAACACAGGATGAGAGGAAAGAGGGATGACTTTCCTGCTGACACAAAAGCAGACACAGCTGCCAAATGAACTCTCAGGGTAGCTGGTCTGAGACCCAAGGAATTAAGATGTGCCATGTAATCTAACAAAATGGGCAATTCAGCAGATTCTGGGGAAATATTTTTCCCAGCACACCAAATGGAAAACCTTTTCCATTTAGAACTATAAGTAGCCCTAGTGGAAGGCTTTATGGAAGCCTTTAGGATCTCAAGAACACCCTGAGAGAGGTGTAAATCAGCAAACTCTAACTCCTCAAGAGCCAGGCCTTGAGGTTGAGGGATTTGAGGTCCGGATACCAAACCCTTCCCTGGGCACAAGTCAACAGATTGTGATTCCTGGGGAGGCACAGGAGAAGATGGACTGTCAGAGACAGAAGGAGTGGGTACCAGGCTGCCTGGCCCAATCCGGGCAATCAGAATCACCCTGCAAGGCTGAGATCTGATTTTGACTAGTACTTTGAATAGGAAAGGAAAGGGAAAGCATAGAGGAACTTCCCTCCCAATCCAGAAGAAGGGCATCCAGGGAACTGAGCCCAGCACTGAGGCCTGCAACAGAACAGAGGAAGTTTGTGATTGTCTGGGGCTGCAAAAGATCTATCTGAGGGGCGCCCACCTGACAAAAACTATCCCCAGCACTTGAGGATCCAGGGACCATTCGTGATGGCCCTGGGAAATCCTGCTGAGGGCATCCGCTAGGACATTGTCCTTCCTGGAAGATGAACTGCTATGAGGGAAGTGTTCAGGGAATAGGCCAGAGACCACAACTTCATTGCCTCGGTGCACAAGGCCGAAGACCCAGTGCCCCCTGTTTGTTGATGTACCACATTGTTGTGGTGTTGTCTGTTCTGACTTGTATCACCTTGTCGTGGACAGATGCAGAAAAGCTTGAAGAGCTAAAAGACAGCTCTGAGTTCCAGCAAATTGATGTGGAGCAGAGATTCCTGGGGACCAAACTCCCTGAGTGGAAAGGTTGCCCATGTGGGCTCCCCAATCAGAAGGAAGCATCTGTAGTGAGAGTCAAGTCATGAGAAGGGGAAATGAAGGGACCCCCGCTCTTAATTGCTCTGATCCTGCCACCACTGGAGAGCTAGGATCAAGGTTCGAGTCACTGGGACCAACTTGGAAAGGGGTCTCTTCTCTGAGACCAAAAGGTTCTCAAGTGAAACTGAATGTCTCTCATCTGAAATCTGGCCCCTGCACAACAGCTGTGGATGCAGCCATGTGCCCCAGGAGCTGCAGAAAGTGTCTTGCTGGTCGAGACCTGCAGAGTGAAGGAAGAGGCCAGAGTCACTAAATTCCTTACCCTTTCTGGGGAAGAAAGGCTCTGGCTAGCTTTGTGTCCAATTCTGCCCTATAAAGGTGAGTACCTGGACTGGTTCCAGAACCGACTTTGGTAGGTTTAGCAGAAAACCCAGGGAGGTGAGAAGCTGCTGGGTGACCTGCAGGTGAGATTTTACCTGTTCTGGGGACTGGCCTACAATGAGCCAGTCGTCTAGATAGGGAAAAACAGCAATCCTCTGCCTCCTTAAGTGGGCCACTGCCACTGCTAGACACTTTGTGAATACCCTTGGAGCAGAGGTAAGGCCGAAGGGCATTGCTCTGAACTGGTAATGACCTGAGGGCAGTTCGAATCTGAGGTACTTTCGATGGGATCTTCTGATTAGGACATGGAAATAGGCATCCTTGAGGTCCAGGGAGGCTAGCCAGTCCCCTGGCCTTAAGGAAGGTAAAATCATTGCCAGAGTTACCATTTTGAACTTTGGTTTCAAAAGATGCTTGTTCAGATATCTGAGATCTAAAATGGGCCACCACTCTCCTGTCTTTTTTGGGGTAAGGAAGTATCTGGAATACAGACCCCTGCCCTGATGCAGGGAGGAACCCTTTCTACTGCTCTGAGAGCTAACAGGATGAGACCTCTGTTTCCAGAGCGAGGGTCTCTGAAGCACTTGCAGGTAGAAAAGTCTGCTTCTCAACTTGGGAAACTTTTGAAGCTGAGAACCAGACCCTGGCTTACTACTTCCAGAACCCACTCATCTGATGTTAAAGAGCCCAATTCTGACTGAAGTAAGCCAGCCTGCCCCCACTGGTACAGGAGAATCAGCCTGGGCACCCCATCAGGGTGCCTGTTTACATAGGAGCTTTTAGGCTGGGGGTGGGAGCAGGTCTGCCCACCCTCGTCTGCCCTGCCTCTGAAGAGCCCCTCTGAGCATAGGCAGAGGAGGCCTGAGTCTGGTAGAAAGGCCTGTGAAAGGCCTACCCCTACCCTGGGGCATGCCTTTGAGAAGTGGCTTGCCGCTCCTTAGCCTGGGCACTCTTGTAAGTAGTCCTATATTCATTCATCTTCTTCATGTAATTCTCTGCTCTCCAAACAGAGAATTTCCCACCACAGGAAAATCCATAGCCTTAGTCTGGGTATCCTGTGACAAACTAATACACTGAGCCAGGCCAACCTATGAAAAGCTACAGATGTGGCCATGACCCTAGAGAAACATCATTAACATCCAGCAGCATGAAACTGAACCTTAGAGGCTTCAATGCCATCAGCAGCCACCTGTTCTAGTTCACTAGCCAGCTGGCCATGGGCCTGCTTGGCCAATGCATAACAGTATCCCATCTAGATTTCTGATACCTAGCTACATAAGCCATATAATTTGCTTCCTGAGTCCCAGAGAGGCTGCCATATACTGTTTTTGCCATGGCATCAATCTTCCTGGAATCCTTGTCAGGAGGATGTGAAGCCAAGGAATATTAGCTTTATCACAGGCAGCAGCCTGACACCCCTAACATGACTGCATTGCTGAGAAAGGAATTCTGTATCAGGGCCTGACAATGTATACCTTCTGTCCATCTTTTATCTACAGGAGGCACAGAATTAGCAGCTTTTAAAATTTTAATTGTTTGTTTCCTAAAAGACTTACGTAAAGGAATAGACAATCTCCTAGACTCTGGAATATCCATCATTTCTACAAAATCAGGCTCCTCTTGCTCATCCACAGCCTCTTCTAAAGGAAGCTGGAGGGTTTCAGCAACTTTTTATAAAACATAAAATGAGATGGGGACTCCAGACAGCATAGGGAGATTCTAAGGTCTGTCTGGGAGATGTCCGGTTCAATGGGCACACCCAGCCTTCCAGCCACATTCATACTGATCATAATCCTCCTCCCCTCCTCTGGTTCATAAAATTCCTCAATATCATAATCCTGAACCACTGGGACCGGAGAACCGACCTTTTACCAGATAGTGGTGGTTCGGGACGGACCCTGAACAATGACTGGACAATTTGTATGGCTTTGCTATCTCTGCAGCAGTTGGAGAAGGAATTTTGGACTCCAGACCTGCTGATTTTCTTGTTTTCTTTACTGGAATTGGTTCCTCAGAACCAGCTTTTCTTTGCCGAGGAAGTCTGGCCCTGGTCAGAGGGCACTCCTCTGATTCGGTTGGCACCGAACCGGGCTGGCCATCAGGTCAGCGGACTTTTGGCCTCTCGTTCCCTGAGCCTGCCCAATCTTTTCCAGGGTGGCTGCAGGGAAATTCTTATACCTGGCAGTCTGACTGGGTGGTCAAACCCCAGACAATAAACACATGTGGTGTGTGGGTCAGCCTTGGCAAAGACTTCCCCACAAACATCACAGTGCTGAAACCAGTGGGCCATTTTTTCTTTTGGGTTTCTCAGACATAATGCCAGCCTAACCAAAAACTTGCCCTTTTAACGGCAGTGCCAGGCAAGACACCATATCGGTTCCTAACCGTGTCACGGTATTGGAAAAACCGTAATAAATCTGTTTTTTAGAACCGATAAGAACGAACCGCACTCTAAAATAGTAACTTTTAGTTTTAAATGAGTTTTAAACCCACTGATCGGTTCAAAACCGAACCGATAACACAAGTTCCACACAAACCTTCATTTACTTACGGTTACCACAGATAGAGCTTGAACCGAGCGGTTTTGCGGTTAAAATAAAACTATTCTCGGTTAAATCCAACCGAGAAAACACTTTAAACCGAGAAATGAACCGAGCAGAAGGAGAAATCTCGGAACGACTGTTCACTGAGGCGGAGTAAAGAATCTGACAGTTCAAGTTTGAAATGACACAGATAGAGCTGCTCTCGTGCCAAAATTCTATTTTGGAATGGTTTTAACCATTTCACTCCGGGGCAGTTCTAGAGCTGGATCAAACTGCTAATGTCTATAATATAGCAAGACTTCATGTTGTTTGAAACAAGGAATCTCGCAAAATCGACACTTTGGGAAAGCGAGTCTTTGCTGCTTCCACCCTGGGGCATGTGCATTGCTAGCTACCAGGGTTATTTCTCTCAGTATAAGTATACACTTTGGCATTCGCTCAAGGCCTCGGTAGAAGCTCTCCCAGACTTGAAAGTTAGCACAGAGCATCTTCAAACCATTACTAGAGGTATTGAATCCAATAACCAGCAGCTTAAAGTCACTATAAATGCCTTTGACACTGCCTTCAGAACAGCAGCAGCTGGTATACGCACCTGACGCCACTCTTGGTTATGCACGACAGGATTTACAAATGATGCCCAGCAGAGAGTTATGGCTTTGCCTTTTGATGGTATGTACCTGTTTGGCCCTCAGGTCGAGCAGGCGTTAGAGGCCATACAGAAAACTAGAATGACTATCAAAACATCCAGACTACCATCCACAGCCCCACAAAAGGGCAAGAACTGGAGTCAGTTTCATAACTGTCAGTCCTTTCGTGATAAAGGCAGAGGGAACTTCAACAGAAACCAAGCCCCTCAGCCACTAAAGAAAATGCAGCAGAAGGCACAGGGCCCCAAAGTGCATAGTGCCATGCTCTGAGATCCCTGCCCAAGTCCCACCTCAGCTGTCCAAGGAGGACTCTTCCTCAGCAGTAGGAGGGCGTCTTGACTCAGTTTTTCGACCAATGGAAGTCAATCACATCAGACAAGTGGGTACTCAGGATACTCCACGAGGGTACTCTAAACCTTTCAGAAACCCCTCCGGATCACCCACCCAAACGACAGCCCAAGTTGTCTGTCTCTCAGTCAGACCTTCTTGCTTCCGAGATTCAAGGCCTTCTGAACAACAGGGCAGTAGGAGTAGTCCTGCTGGATCAGCAGAACACAGGTTTCTACTTCCACTACTTCCTAGTTCCAAAGAAAACAGGCGGCATGCAACCAGTTCTCAACCTAAGGAAGCTAAACAAATTCCTTTACAAGGAAAAGTTCAAGATGATATCACTCGGTACACTTTTACCTTTGATTCATCAAAACGACTGGCTGGCCTCCCTGGACATACAGGATGCCTAACAGCATGTTCTCATACACCCAAACCACGACAAATACCTCCGATTTGTGGCATTGGGTCAACATTACCAGTTCAGAGTTCTGCCCTTTGGGCTATCCTCAGTGCCTCGAGTCTTTATAAAGTGCTTTGCAGTTCTCGCAGCGCATCTCAGGAAGCTCGGAATCCATGTGTTCCCCTATCTGGATGACTGGCTCCTAGCAAGTCCCTTCAGCAGGGGACACAGGAAGCCATAGCTACGGCTTCAAAATTCCTCATGTCCATGGAGTCCTGCTAAATCATGGAAAGTCACAGCTACAGCCTTTCCAATGGCTCCTCTTCATAGGAGCCTTCTGGATCTCTCCAATGCAAAAGCCTTTCTTCCGGAGGACAGAAGGAACAACATCCTTCAGATGGCCCACTTCATCAGGGAGAATGACTCGGTTCGAGCTCTCTCAATGCAGCGGATGCGGGTGTCATGGCGTCCTCAGTGTTCACTGTGCCTCTGGCTCATCTTCATATGAGAACTACTCAGTGGATGCTCAGCACTCAGTAGTCTCTGACCACACACCCACAGTCCTTTCACATCAAGGTGATGGAACCTCTGAAACAGTCGCTTACCTGGTGGACTCAGGAAGACAACCTTCTGGAAGGTTATCCCTTTGCTCCTCTAGAATCCCAGATCTCCCATCACCACGGATGTGTCCCTACTGGGATAGAGAGCTCACTACCAGGATCTCCACACCCAGGGTCGATGGAGTCAGGATGAGTCTTAGCTTCACGTAAATGTTCCAGAAATGAGAGGCATCCTGTATGCAGTCTGAGCCTTGAAAGATGTACTCCGTCACAAGATCATTCTCCTTCAAACGGACAACAAAGCAGTGATGTACTACATCAACAAGCAGGGCAGAGCACACTCTTACTCCTTATGCAGGGAAGCAATGAGAGTGTGGGAATGGTGCCTAGAGCACAAAGCACTGATTCAGGCAGTCTACCTGCTGGGAGTACAGAACGATCTGGCAGATCATCTCAGCAGAACACAGACAGATCCCCATGAGTGGTCGCTTGACACAAACATCATGCAATAGCTCTTCAAAGAGTGGGGGATTCCAGACCTGGACCTTTTTGCATCCCTACTGAACACAAAACTGCCTCTCTTCTGCTCCAGAAATCTAGAACCTGGTGTTTTTTTGTCTGGATGCATTCAGACTGCAGTGGACAAGATGCTTTCTGTACTCATTTCCTCCTCTTTCTCTAGTTCAGAGGGTGCTGCACAAGCTGGAGGCACGGGGGGATGATCCTCATTGCTCCATTCTGGCCTCATCAGATCTGGTTTCCATTAATCAACCGATTATCGGAAACATCTCTGAGACATCTTCTACTTCATATGAACCTGCTGACCTAGGGCCTTGTGGTCCATCCCAACCTAAAGTCCCTTCACCTCCATGCCTGGCTCCTGAAGAGATAGAGGTGAACAGGTTTAACATTTCATGTAGGGTCTCAGATATTCTGTTAGTTGCACGCAAGCCAGCTACTCGAAAAATTTACATGGCTAAGTGGAAGCGGTTCTCCATCTGGTGTGCAAAATCCTCCTGGAATCCTTTTTCCTGCCCACCAAACAAAGTCCTAGAGCATCGTCTAGATCTCTCTAACATAGGCCTGCACTACTCAACTGTGACGGTTCACCTTTTCGTATTCTCAACAAACCATGAGTCTGTACACTCTGTTTCTGGCTCAGACATCTGTGGTCAAGAGGTTTCTTAAGGGCATACTGCACACTAGGCCACCGGTCAGATGACCGGTGGCCTAGGCCTTCTTATGGGAGATTACTAATTGATAGTCCACATAATGGGCCATCAATCTAAGTCTGTCACCCTCCAGGCCAGATTTCCGCCAACAACGCTCCAATCTTCGCCCCTCTCTCCTCAGCTCCCTCAATGTCCCATCAAACCAAGGGGACCGAGGGCAGAGGGAGAGGGAGCGAATGCGGACAGGTGCAATGGAATCCAGTGCCCTCAGCACCATATTATTATAGTGCACTACTAAGGCATCTGGTTCCATGCACTCCATAGGCCAACTCGATAGGTCCAGTACCGCCATCAGACCCTCAGGGGTGACTCCCCTCAAAGTGCGATACTGGACCATCTTCAAAGGGGTGGGTCTCATAAGGGGGGCCATGAAATTGAACCTTATGGGGTGATGGTCAGACCACCCAACTGGTTCCACCACTAGTCCCGTGATCTCCATCCCCAGGGTGAACACTAGATCCAAAGAGTGACCTTGAATGTGGGTAGCAGCGGTAACCACCTGTGTGAAGCCACAGAACTCATTAGTTGGAGAAAGTCTTGACCAAAATGCGAGAGTTCATAGTCAACCCAGGCATTGAAGCCCCCCAGGACCAACCACCTGGAGGGCTCCAGCACCAGGTCGACAATGAAGTCCACAACTTCTTGCAGAAAAACGTTCTCATTACTGGGTGGACGGTAAACGAGCAGGATTCTGCAGCCCACACCTGCTCCTATGATACACTCAAAGGATCTAGGGGACGCCACTGGAACCTCCACAGGGCAAAATTCTGATTTAAAACAAATAGTGACCCCCCCACCCCTGTGATCCAACCTCTGGCGATGTATTACCGAGTACCCGGTTGGAACAGCTGACTCCAAAATGGGACCAGCATTTTCGTCCAGCCAGGTCTCGGTAATGCAAGCCAGGTCAGATGATTCAACAAGATCAGCAATAATTGCTGTCTTGTTTTTTATAGACATGGCATTGCATAACAACACCCGGGTTGGATGAGAGGCCCTGGAGGAGCAGGCTACTTGCCCACTCTCAGTGGAGCCCTTGGGAATGGGAACCAGGCATCGCACTCCCCTGTCCTGGGCCCACTTCACCCCAGGGCGTCTCTCTGACCTCACCACCCTTATTCGCCCACTCCACTCTCCCCCTCGTAGCCGGGGAACCCCCCTCCCTCTCTGCCTCCTCCATGCAATCCCCAGGGCATGGCAACGCCTATATACTTCGGGTTGCAACAGGAGGGAGCTATCAAAAGGGCGCAGGTCCCTCAGCCTAGAGGGGGAATAGCGCCTGTCCATGGATATTCAGTTCCAACACATAATTATCTAAATATATAGAAAACAGTTTTAAACAACCACTTAAATATAAATACTGTCACACCAGCGCTAATTTAAATAACTTAAAACAATCCAATTCGTCTTCAGGCCGACTCCTTAAAGAAAAGTCTTTAGGCAGGTCTGGGCAGGTTTTATAAATTCCTCAGAAAGAAGAAGTTTGTAATAGTTAAGGACAGAAGTCACAGTTTCTTCCAGTTTATACTTTTACTAGAAAAATGAAAGTCCCTCAGAGCTCTCACCCCCTGAGGAATCTGTCCCATGGCCTATCTCTCACATAGGCACTCAAACAGAGATCAAGTGAAAAATGATTTATAGCTGTACCACATACTCCATAAAAATAGAATGAAAACCAGTCCACAGAAAATTATTCCAGCTGCTTAGGAGGGGATATAATCAGTCAGCCAGCAGAAAGGAAAACTCTCCCTAAGGTCGTCCCCCAAGGTGTTATTTTGGGAAAACAGCCTATAACTGGTTCTGCGTGAGCAGGCTCTCCAGCCTACCCTGACAGAAACCTACAAACCACGGGTGTCATGGGCCCATCCTCCGATAGCACCCCTCGAACTCCCGTGGCGGTTGTTTACCCCAGCAAACCACCCTGGCTTCAGGCCAACGTTTTTACAAATGGAGAGTATCCCCTAGATCATCCCCCAAGGTGCCGCTGGGAGATCGGTTAGTAATTAGGGTTCACGAGCAGCCTCTCAGCCTGCCCACTGTAAAGCCCAAGAACCCGCAGGCACTCTGGGGCCCGTCCTCCTTCTACACCACCCCCAGTCTACCCAACCAACCACCCCAGCAGACTACCTGGTTAGGATCAAAAGGCTGACAGACTCACCACTCCTCAACGATGGTGAAACAGATGCAACAGTCCATCAGCCAAATCTTCCAGGAGTGAGCCCAATCGAGATCCCAATCTCCAACTGCGAACACGCTGAGCCACAGAGACAAATCCAGGTGGACAGTAAATTCCTATAATCAATCCACACAGGAGCCAGTCCGAATGTTCTTTAAGAAGAACAAAAGCTCCAAAATAAATTCCTCAATAGAATGCATAGCTCAAGAAAGTCCATGTGTTCTCGGCGGCAAATCCCCAGACGATCCCCGAAAGGAAGAGAGTTCCAAAGCAGACTCCTCAATAACATGCCACAACCAAGAAAAGTCCAGGCATTCCCAGCGGCAAATCCCCAGGCAATTCCCCAAAAGGAAACACCACAAGTACAGCTCTCAACACCAATGGAGAGCAAATCGGGGGTAATCAGGATCACACAGCAGTAGAACGCACACCAAAACTACTTCAACGCCACAGCAACTCGGACCCAACGCTACCAGCAAGTAGAGACCCGGTGACATTTACCTAAAACTTATGAAAATTGAGGAATAAAACTATTCAAAGCAAGGTTAAAAATTAAATTAAACAAAATAAAAACTAAACTGAAACGGAGCTAAAACGGAGGCTGACCCAGCGTGGTCGCCATCTTGCTTCCAGCATACTTGGAGAAGGGGGCAAAACCAAAATATGTGTTCAATATCTGCTGATGTTTGTCTGCAATTTCTCCAACAATTGCCCTGATCTAATCCAACATACTTTGCTGTGATGTTAGGTGTTCGAAAAGAAAAAATTACTCACCTTAGTAATGCTGTTTCTTCTAATGGAGTCTTGCTATATTATGACTATTGCAGTTTGTCCCACCATTAGAACTGCTCCGGAGGTGAAAGAGTTAACTTCCATGCCAGGCATGGAACTTGGAGCGCGAGCTCGGTTTGAGAAGCTCTGTCTGGAAGATTTCAAACTGAAACTGTCAGATCTTCTGAGCAAAACTCACTAAGGTTCTGTGTGGAAGCTGTAACCTACACTAGCCAACTGGCTACTTAAATATTAACACATTTTCCTAGTCCCAACACTAAGACTCAAGTCAGAGGACCAGGAAAATTAAAATAAGATGAAATAAGGTAATATAAAGCACAACACCCAAACACCCCAAAAAGAAGGGGTGGAAACAAAAATGGGCATCAAAAAGTGCCAACACTGGAATGCCACCCCATACTAAGTAGAAGTTCTGAGAGGGCAGGCTGGGGGAGGTCATAATATAGCAAGACTCCATTAGAAGAAACAACATTACTAAGGTGAGTAATTTTTCTTCAAACAACATGAAGTCTTGCTATATTATGACTATTGCAGAAACACAGCAGTACCTCCATGGAGGAGGGACAGAACCTACTTAGGAATAGGCTGTGAAGCACGGCTGTGCCAAACCGAGCATCCTCCTGGCCTGGATACCAGGGAGTAATGCTTGGTGAAAGTGTGTACCGTTTTCAAGTAGCTGCTGACATATCTCTAAGATAGGGATGTCTCTGGCAGCATCTAGAGGCGCAGCTGTACCTCTGCTAGAGTGAGCCCTCAGGCCTGAAGGGAACCTTTCCCGGTTTTTGATAGCAAAATTGGATACAAGAGACAATCCACCTGGCAATGTATCTCTTAGTGGCAGGTTTCCCTTTTCCAACCTCACCATAAGTGAGAAATAGTTGGAGGGATTCGAACCTGTGACCCTTGGTACACTCTATGTAGTAACTTAGGGCCCTCTTAGCATCTAAGCTGTGCAACCTCCTCTCACCAGAGGAGGAATGATCAGTGAAGAACACTGGAAGAAATAGATTGATTAAGGTGGAAATCTGAAACCACCTTAGGCAAAAACTTCCTGTTAGTCCTAAGGACTACCTTATCCCTGTGAAAGGAAATAAAGTCAGTCTCCACTGACAAAGCTTGTAACTCACATATGCACCTGGCAGAAGTGATGGCTACTAGAAAAACAGTTTTCCAAGTCAAGTACTTAAGCTCTGCCGAAGACAGAGGTTCAAAGGGGTTGCATCAGCTGAGCAATGCAAACATTAAGATCCCAGGCAGGAGCCGGTCCCTGAAAGGTGGATTAGTATGAAGTAATCCTTTGAAAACTTGGAAAATACAGGGTGAGTGGAAAGAGAGGGCTTTCCTGCTGAAATAAAAGCAGAGACAGCTGCGAATGCACTTTCAGGGTAGCTGGTCTCAGTCCCAAAGAATTAAGATGGACCTATAGTCCAAAACAATGGGCAAATCAGCAGATTCCGGGAAATATGCTTCCCAGAACACCATATGGAAAACCTTTTCCATTTAGAGTTATAAGTAGCCCTAGTGGAAGGCTTCCTAGAAGCTTTCAGGATTTCGAGAACACCTTGAGAAAGGTGTAGGTCAGCAAATTCTAACTCCTCAAGAGACAGGCCTTGAGGTTGAGGGATTTGAGATTCGGATACCAAACTCTCCCCTGGGCACAAGTTAACAGGTTGTGGTTCCTGGGGAGAAACAGGGGAAGATGGACTGCTAAGGACAGAAGGAGTGGGTACCAGGGCTGCCTGGCCCAATCTGGAGCAATCAGGATCATCTTGCAGGGCTGGGATCTGATTTTGACTAGCACCTTGAACAGGAGAGGGAAGGGGGGAAAGGCATATAGAAACTTCCCTTCCCAATCGAGGAGAAAGGCATCCAGGGGGACTGAGCCCATCACTGGGGGCCTGCAACAAAACAGTGGAAGTTGGTGATTGTCTGGGGCTGCAAAAAGATCTATCTGAGGGGTGCCCCATCTGGCAAAAACTATCCCCAGTACTCGGGGATCCAGTGACCATTCGTGATGGCCCTGGGAAATCCTGCTGAGAGCATCTGCCAGGACATTGTCCTTGCCTGAAAGGTGAACTGCTATGAGGGAAGTGTTCAGGGAATAAGCCAGAGACCACAACTTCATTGCCTCGGTGCACAAGGCCGAAGACCGAGTGCCCCCTTGTTTGTTGATGTACCACATTGTAGTGGTATTGTCTGTTCTGACCTGTACCACTTTGTTCTGAACAGATGCAGAAAAAACCTGAAGTGCTAGAAAAACAGCTCTGAGTTCCAGCAGATTGATGTGGAGCAGAGATTCCTGAGGGGACCACACTCCCTGGGTGGAGAGGTCGCCCATGTGAGCTCCCCATCCCAGAAGGGACGCATCTGTAGTAAGGGTCAAGGAGTGAGATAGAGGGATGAAGGGGACCCCTAGTCTCAGATTGCTCTGATCCTGCCACCACTGAAGGGCCTGGATCAGGGTTCGAGTCACTGGGATCAACTTGGATAGGGATGTTTCTTTGAGACCAAAAGGCTCTCAGGTGGAACTGAATGTCCCTCATCTGAAATCTTGCTCCTTGCACTACAGCTGTGGAAGCAGCCATGTGTCCTAGGAGCTGTAGGAAGTGCCTTGCTGGTCGAGAGACCTACAAAATGAAGGAGGAGGCCAGGGTCACTAGGTTCCTTACCCTTTCTAGGGGATGGAAGGCTCTGGCCTGCTTTGTGTCCAATTCTGCACCTATAAAGGTGAGTACCTGGACAGGTTCCAGAACTGACTTTGGAAGATTGAGAAGAAAGCCCAGAGAGGTGAGCAGCTGCTGGGTAACTTGCAGGTGTGATTTGACCTGGTCTGGAGACTGACCTACAATGAGCCAGTCGTCTAGGTAGGGAAAGATGGCAATCTTTGCCTTCTTAAATGAGCAACTGCTGCTGCCAGGCATTTTGTGAATACCCTTGGGGCAGAGGTAAGGCCGAAGGGCATTGCTCTGAACTGGTAATGGCCTCAGGGCAGTTCGAATCTGAGGTACTTTCGGTGGGAGCTTCTGATAAGAACATGGAAGTAGGCATCCTTGAGGTCCAGGGAAGCTAGCCAGTCCCCTGGCCTTAGAGAAGGTAAAATCATTGCCAGAGTCACCATTTTGAATTTTGGTTTTACAAGGTGCTTGTTCAGATATCTTAGGTCCAGAATGGGCCGCCATTCTCCTGTCTTTTTTGGGGTAAGGAAGTACCTGGAGTACAGACCCTTGCCCTGGTGTAGGGGAGAAACCCTTTCTACAGCTCTGAGAGCCAGGAGGGTTGAGACTTCTGTTTCCAAAGCAAAAGTCTTTAGAGGGTTTGCAGGTGGAGAAGATCTGAGTCTCATCTTTGGAAATTTTTTGAAGCTGAGAACCAGACCCTGGCTTACTACTTCCAGGACTCATTTGTCTGATGTTAAAGACTCCCAGTCCTGAGCAAGTAAGCCAACCTGCCCCTACAGGTAATGGAGAACCAACCCTAGGCACCCCATCAGGGTGCCTGTTTGGCAGAGCTTTAGGCTGAGGGGGAGCAGGCCTGCTTGCACCCGTCTGCCTCTCCTCTGAAGAACCCCTCTGAGCATAAGCCGAAGAGGAGGCCTGGGTTTGGTAAAAGGCCTGTGAAAAGGCCTGCCTCTAGCCCTAGGAGTCTCTGCCTCTGAGGAGTGGCCACGCTCCTGGCTTGTTGCACTCCTATAAGTGGTTCTATATTCATCCATTTTCTTCATATAATTCTCTGTCTGCTCCCCAAACAGAGAATTTCCTACCTAGGAAAATCCATAGCCTTAGTCTGGGTATCCTGTGACAAATTAAGTACACCTGAGCCAAAGCCAATCTGAAGGCCACAGATGTAGCCTTGACTCTAGAGGATACATCATTAGAATCCACAGCAGCATGGATTTGCACCTTGGATGCCTCAATACCATCAGCAGCCACCTGCTCCAGCTCCTTGGCAAGCTGGCCAGGGGCCTGTTGGCCAAAGCCATGACAGTGTCCCATCTAGATTTTGGTATCTTGCCACATAAGCCATATAATTTGCTTGTCTGAGTCCCAAGGACGCTGCCATGTATTGTTTTTTAGCCATGGCATCAATCTTCCTGGAGTCCTTGTCAGGAGGATGTGAAGCCAGGGGAATATTAGCCTCATCACAGGCTGCAGCCTGAACTACCCCAACATGGCTGCATTGCTGTGAAATATTCTGTATCAGGACCTGACAAAGTGTACCTCCTGTCCATCTTTTTAACCACAGGAGGCACAGAATTAGGAGCTTTTAAAATTTTTATTGTTTGTTTCCTAAATGATTTATGTAAAGGAATAGACAATCTCCTGGACTCTGGGATATCCATCATTTCCACAAAGTCAGGTTTCTCTTGCTCATCCACAGCTTCCTCCAATGGGAGCTGGAGGGTTTCAACAACCTTTTTATAAAACAGAAAATGAGAAGGGGACTCAGAAAGCGTAGGGGGAGATTCTAAAGGTCTGTCTGGAGAGATGTCCGGTTCAATGGGCACATCCAGACTCTCAAAGTCACATTCACACTGTTCATAATCATCCTCCCCCTCCTCTGGTTCATAAAACTCTTCTATATCATATTCTTGAACCGGTGGAACTGGCCGAACCGACCTTTTGCCAGACAGTGGTGGTTCGGACGGAACCAGAGAAAGTGACTGGACAATTTGTATTGCTTTAGCTATCTCTGCAGCAGTTGGAGAAGGAATTTTTGACTCCACACCTGCTGATTTTCTAGTTTTCTTTGCTGGAACTGGCTCCTCAGAGTCAGCTTTACGTTGGCCCGAGGAAGTCTCGCCCTGGTCAGAGGGCACTCCCTCCGGTTCGGTTGGCACCGAACCGGGCTGGCCATCCGGGTCAGCGGACTTTTTGGCCTCTCGTTCCCTGAGCCTACCAACTCTCTTATCCAGGGTAGCTGCAGGGAAGTTCTTACAAATCTGGCAGTCTGAACTGAGGTGGTCAAACCCCAGACAATATACACATGTGGTGTGTGGGTCAGCCTTGGCAAAGGCTTCCCCACAGACACTACAGTGCTGAAACCCAGTGGGCCCGGTTTTTCTTTTGGGTTTCTCAGACATAATGCCAGCCTAACCAAAAACTTGCCCTTTTAATGGCAGTGCCAGGCAAGACACCCTTATCGGTTCCCAACCGTGTCACGGGTTGTGGAAAAAACCGTAATGAAATCCGTTTTTTTTAGAACCGATAAGAACCGGGAATTGCACTCTAAAAGCTTTCAAATGCTTGAGAACAAAGTTTTTAAAACAACCTGATCGGTTCGAACCGAACCGATAAACATTTACAAGTTCCACACAGAAATAAACCTGTCTATTACTTACAATATCATAGACAGAGCTTGAACCGATCGGTTTGCGGTTAAAATAATAATAATCGCGGTTGAATTTAACCGAGAAAATACTGTTTAAACCGAGAAATGAACCGAGCAGTAGGAGGAATCTCCAGAGCAACTGTTCAGTGAGGCGGAGTAAAGAATCTAACAGTTTCAGTTTGAAATCTTCCAGACAGAGTTTCTCAAACCGAGCTCGCGCTCCAAGTTCCATGCCTGGCATGGAAGTTAACTCTTTCACCTCCGGAGCAGTTCTAATGGTGGGACAAACTGCAATAGTCATAATATAGCAAGACTTCATGTTGTTTGAAAACCTACTCCTAGTTTTTCAGGCAAATTCCCTCCGGTATATAGTAGAGATTTTTAAGACGGAAGAGCACTTGCTTCCCACATTTCTTGGTCTATCTCCTGGCCCAGTCCTGTGGACCACCTTTTCCTACGGGATTCAGTATTAGCAGAAGAATACTCTGCCAGAGCTTTGTACAGTTTGCTAATCAGGTGGTCCAAGTCTGCTCCTTGTAAGGAGGAAATTATTAGATTCACCATACTGGAGGGAGATTCAATCACTGAAACCAGGGCTGCTTCATGGGGCTGCAAAATGCTTTTCACTTTAAGATAAGTTGGAAATTCTCCGGGGGGCAGTTGGTATGTAGCCTGAAGCGATATAAACAGGAGCAATCCAGAAGGTCCTATTACCAGTTAGTGTGTGAAGCGAATGTGAAAAGGAATCCATCGCGGAAGCGAGTTAGCTGAGAGGGGATGTTAACTGAGTCGAAAGCAAGGGTTTGCAGGTATGTTCTTTCAGTTAGTGGAAGGATAGAGTTGAAAAGATATACCCAATTTCTAAAGATTTCTTCGGTATATGGGGGAAATTTTCAGAGTGGTAGACACACTGGTGGGTTCCCCAATAAATAAAGGGTTAAGTCTGAAATACCATTTAGAGAGAGTACTATTTGCTTCCAGTGAACCCTATAGCAGTTCAATACCAGGGACTGGAGGGTTCTAAGTTGTGCTGCCTTTGTATATTGTTGAAAATTCGGAAGATTTAGCCCTCCTCTGTCTCTCGGCAGTTGCAGTAGGATATATTTTACCATGGGGGATTTACAGCCCCAAAGGAAATGGGAGATTAATTTATCCCAGGAGTGGAAATAGGTTTTAGAGGGAGAGTTTGAATAAAAAAAAGCAAGCATGGAAGTATATTCTGCTGAATGGTTTTAACTTGATTTAGGAATCCCAGTGGTGGTTGTGTCCATCTGGAAAGATCTGCTGCCACCTGCTAGGAGAGAGGTTCGTAATTTACTAGTTCTAAATGTAATAGCTGTGCAGGTAGCTTATTTCCCAGGTAACGCATTTCCACCCTATTCCAGCAAACAGGAAACCAGCGTTTTAAACTAGAGGAGGGGGAAAAGAAATATTTTAGAACCTCGGTTTTTGAACCGTTCAATTTATAGCCTGCTAGCTGCCCAAATGTTTCAATTTGTTCCTAGACTGCTGGTAAGAATGTTTCTGGGGAAAGCAGCATTAGAAGGATATCATCCACAAAAAGCATTATTGTATGGTTACGCCCTCCAATTGGTAAGCCTTTGATATTAGGCTGGCTTCTGATAATGGATGCCAGTGGCTTCAGATATAGGGTGAACAAGAGAGGGGATACGGGGCAACCTTGCCGTGTTCCTCTTGAAAGGGGAAAGGGGTTAGACAGGGCTCCATCTAGTTTGAGATAAGCAAGTGGGGTTTGATACATATTTTGCACTTGGGTTATTAATTTGTCTTGAAACCTGAAACAACTTAACACCGCCCATAGGAAGGGCCAAGACACCCTACAAATGCTTTCTCGGCATCTAGACCAAGAAGGGCTAAAATAATTTGTCTCTGGGTTGTGTATTCTATTAATAGTAAGACTCGCTGTACCGCATCGTGGGCTTGGTGTTTTGTAATGAAGCCTACCTGATCTGGGTCTATTAGTCTCGGGAACAGTATATCTGTTTTGTGGACTATTATCAACATGAATAGTTTATAGTCATAGTTCAATTTAGAAATAGGGCAGTATGATGCCGGGTATTTGGGATCTTTCTGGAGTTTTGGGATAGCCACTATTTCAACATATCACCAGGTGGGGGTGGTTGCTTATCATTTTGGATATCATGGAAGGCTGCCATTAAAGTTGGTAGTAGGGCACCCTTAAGTTTCTTATAGAACTTGGCAAGATAGCTGTTCAGGCCTGGAGCTTTCAATGACTTTGCCTGCTTTTTTTTGTATAATCTTTTTATTAGGTTTTCAACAAAAACACACAAAACAGGTAGACAGCAAGCAGGACTTAGACACAGACAAACAATAAAACAAACCCACAGTCAACAACAAAGTGGTGCAATCCCTTATACATTTTAGTTCAGTCATTTAAAACAAATCAGTCTCTTATTTTAGAAGGTCTAATCATACTAAAAAAACATTATATAGACATTAACTTAAGTAAACATAGAAATAAATATAAATAAATATGTATATTTCTATTATCTCTAATGCATTCCCTAACCATAGTAATTCCTTGCTATCCCCTTATCACCATCTAGGTCACCTCTATCTTGCCCTTCCTTTCCTCTAGTCAAGGCACATCCGCAATGTATTTTCCTCCAAATTGCTAAGCGAGGTTAGAAAGGGGGTCCATTCTCTATAAAAAGCCTCCTCCCTGTCCCTGAGAACCAAGGCCAATCTTTCCAAGGCTAATGTCTATATACTCAGACTACGCCATTGCTGGATAGTAGGCACCTCACAACTCACCCAAGTATTCTGTGTGCAGTGCCTGGCTAACACCAGGAGCACCCTACACCATCTTGGGAGTACTTTCCGGTCCCCGTCTTCCCCTTGTGTCATTCCAAATAACCCTGTAATCAGGTCCACTTGCAAAGGGAAGCCTCCCATATTCGAAACTTCATCCAGTACCCTTCCCCAAAAGATCTGTAATACCTTACATGTCCAGAAGCAATGCATGTAAGTTCCCCTTTCCTCTCCACATCTGCCACACATGGGGGAAACCGAGGGATGGGCCTTATGCACTATCACAGGAGGATAAAAGAGCCGATGTAGAAATTTATAAAAAGCTTCTTTAAATCTATTACAGATCAATAGTCCCCCCTGTCCTTGTAACAAAAGTTGCCAATTCTCCTTTGTGATATTATGGCCTAAATCCCTCTCCCAGAGTTGTTTAACCTTTGAGGTATAATCTGGATAATCCTGTTTCCCTACCTTCACTGCTTTTCGAATAAAGCTCTTGGAGTCCTTTTGAGCCATATTAATCAAGGCCTCTGTCATATCCCATCCTTGTGGTTGAACCTCATCCCTTCCCATCTTCTGTATAAAGGCCCTAGAATGCATATAGTGGAATAATTTATGTCCACCTAATCCGAGCCCTTGGACAATATCTCCCAACGGGTATAACACCCCATTCCACAGACTGTTTCCTGTATTCTTTACCACTTTGTTCTCCCACTCCCAAAAACCTCTGTCCTCCAATCCTGGCAAAAAAAAGGGATTCCCCACCACCGGGAGTAAAAAGGTTCCCCCCTAATTCCCTCCTTTTTCCCTAAGATGTTCCCATGCCTCCAACACCGTCCTCACCAATGGATTACCACCCCCCTGAGTGGAGTAAGCTTTAAGGCCCTTACTACGTAAGTATGCCGATAACTGATCCTCACAGCCCCATTGCTCTAAGTCCACCCAACCTGCCACATACCTATGTTGAATAGAGAGGTGATAATTCAAAAGATCTGGGAAATTAAGCCTCCCCTGCATTGTCTCTGCCTTCAGCCTATGAAGTCTGGCCCTTGGTCGTTTATCCCGCCAAATAAATCTAGAAAAAATGTTCTCCAGCTTATTTATATTCCCTTTCACCAAGCCCATCTGCATCATTTGCATAGGGTACAATATCCTAGGTAGGACGTACATTTTGAGAAGGTTTATACGTCCTAGCCAGGAGATAGGGAGCTGCATCCACCGTCTCAGGTCTGCCTCCACCTTTTTTATTAGTGGTGAGTAATTTAACCCATATAAAGATTCAACAGTCCTTCCCATCTGTATTCCCAAATAAATAATACCCTTCTGAGCCACCTTAATTCCCCACTGTTCATCCTCCTGTTTTGGGTTAGGGAAGCACAACATCTCTGACTTAGAGAGGTTACTCTTATACCCCGAAAATGCTGCAAAGGTATTTACCAACTCCAAAAGGGAGGCATTGAGGTCCGGGGCTCTCTCAAAAAAAGGAGCTTATCATCCGCATAAAGAGTCACCTTATTCATAGTACCCTCCACCCCTTGACACCCTGTACCTCTGAGCATTGTCAAATCGCCGCAGCTCAAGAGCCAGTGCAAATAGTAGTGGAGAGAGAGGACACCCCTGCCTTGTACCTCTGCCTAATTCAAAATACTCCGTGGGGGCTCCATTGACCAATATACAAGCTCTGGGTGCTCGATACATGGCTCAAACCCACTGAATGTATTCGTCACCCTGACCAAACCGGGCCAAAACCTCAAAGAGGTATCCCCATTCCACCCTATCAAATGCTTTTTCAGCATCCATAGACAGGACATATGTTTTCCCCTGTATCTGCCCAGCCTTCCATATCACATTTAACAGCCACCACATATTATGATAAGAGGATCTCCCCTTAATAAACCCGGTCTGGCCTGGGTGCACCAACACAGGCAGCAGGTCCTCCAGCCACGTAGCTAAAACATTTTCCAAAATGTTCAAGTCACAATTTAAGAGAGAAATTGGCCTGTAGGATGCACATTCTGTCTTGTCTTTGCCCGGCTTTGGAATCGGACAAATCATAGCCTCATAGCAAGTTTGGGGTAAGCTCAAGTGCTCCCCCCCTCCACCATCTGAAATACCCCAGCCAGGGCCTCTGCTACTTGGCTAGCCAGTGCTTTATAATACTCCACAGGGAATCCGTCAGGTCCGCTCGCCTTCCCCTTTTGGAGTTTCCCTATTGCTTTTATAATTTCTTCCTTTGTGATGGGTTGGTTTAGTTGCACCTCCTGAGTCCTGGTGAGCTTGGGGAGTACCACTTTATCTAAAAAATTCTTTGCTAGGGTTCCCCCATTGGTGCATTCCGCTTGATACAGCCTACTATAAAAATCCAAAAAGCACTTCTCAATTTCTTTTGGCTCCCTCTGTAATACCCCCATACAATCCCTACCCCCCAACACTTTGGTAGGGCATCTACTCCCTTTCATAAGCCGTACTAGCAATGGGCCCGGCTTGTTAGACCACTCAAATACTCTTCACCTACAATAAAACCCAGAGGACTTTGCTTCCCCCCTCACCAATGCATTCAGTGCTTCCCGTGTAACCATTAGGACTTGTGTAATTTTACCCTTCTCTCCATTAGCCATACGCTTCTCCAATTCCTTTAATTGTTTTTCCAGCCCCAACCATTTCTCCCCTTTTAATGTTTTAATCCGAGCCATATACCCTATAATAGCACCCCCCTCATGAAGGCCTTCCCTGCTTCCCAATATATTTTCCTCAAAACCTCATTGCCTTCATTAGTTTCTTTATATAACTACCACTGATTCCCCAGAAACTCCCTAAACTCCTTACTGAGAAGCATATAGGAGGGGAACCTCCACTGTGGTAGCCAGTCCCTCTCCTCCCGCATCTGTATTCTGGCTATTACCATCGCATGGTCTGATATGTGAATTGGACCATGGGAGACAGCTAAAACTCTCTCATGCCATCCCCTTAGCACATATATGTAATTACTGCGGGACCAGGTACCATGAGGGTTGGAGAAAAAAGTATAGTCCCTGGCTCCAGGACTTAACAACCTCCAACTGTCAACTATGTCCATATCAGCCAGCCCCACCTGCCACTGTCTGAGGCCCTCTGGCATCCGACCTCTACCCTCAGAGTGGTCCAACACCGGATCCATCGTATTGTTCATATCACCTCTCAATATTAGGCCCGGGAATTGTTACTTTATGAGCAGATCCAGGATTGAGGAAAAAAAACTTAGGGTCATATACAGCTGGTGCATAAATATTACCTACAGTGATTTGTTCCCCATGTAAGTGTCCTACCAAAAAAAATACCTTCCTTCCTTATTATCTTTCACCACTCTGGTGATCTCCAGTGTTAGATGTTTGCTCGCCAGTATGGCTACCCCATATTTTTGAGAGGAACAGGAGGCCACAACACATTTACCAACCCATCCCTGAGCAAGTTTACTATGTTCCAAATCCGACAGATGGGTCTCCTGGAGTAGTGCTATCTGTGCTTCCTTTCTCGTAAGGGCTATAAGCATCATAGACTGTTCAATTGGATTAATAATCCCTCGCACATTCCAGGAGACCACTGTCAATTCTTTTACATTAGCCATATCCATTACTTTGGGTTTCCTTTAAGCAGAGACGTCCCTGCCCACTCTCTTTCACATACCCAACATTTTGTAACATTCTGTATTCTAACAACTTCCATGTCATATTTGCATTCTGGATTGCACCATGTAACACATACAAACTATATCTAAAACATAAAGTTTAACCCCTGTTTCCCCTTCCCCTCAACCCCGCCACTTTGCAATCCTTCCCACTGTCCCAACCACCCCACCCCTCCCTGTACACATCCCTTTCTCTGAACCACCATTTACCCCCCTTCCCTCCTTATATTGACACTAGTTGCCCTTTAAGCATGAGTGTCTATAATCCCTCTGTTGAAAGTGGCACCCTGCTGCTCCAGTACTGACCGGCTGCTACCTATGATATCCCTTTTCACTGTATTACAGCAAACTTACAATAAACACTGTAACAAAACATATTCATGGATTATGCCTAGACCAATAAACCTCCAGCCTGTAAACAAGAAACTTTTATAACATTCTGGGATCGAATTCCCCCTTCCCCTCTCCCTTCCCTCAGAGTGATGCCCCAATTCAAAACGTCTCTTATCCTGTTCTTTCTCATATTCCATATTTTAAATAAATAATAATAATCAGTTATTACTTCTCTGGAAATCTGGATATACTGTGCGCCGTGTGCAAGGGAACAGGCCGCGCCTTCAATACACGCGTTAGACCCTTCCCTCACACAGGCTCCCTTAAGAGTGCCTAGTATCATGTCGCTGCGAACAGTGCACCACCTCCTACATTCACATGGAGTACCCCAGGTATTTTGCCCCCCCAAATATGCCCTTCAACCTCATCCGCCAAACACCCCAGAGGCAGCAACCGTCCCTTTCCTCAGTGCATTCCTAGTCCAGACTCCCTCGGAAAAGTTCACTAGACCAGGGACTCCATGTTTATTTTTCTTTTTTGCTGGTCGAAGGCCCTTTCCTCCCTCCAGATAATCTCTTTGTGTCAGCCACCTGGTAGTCCATTCTTCTGTGCATCGAAGCACCGTCCGCACAACAGTTCCAACCAAGGCACATCATTAGAGACAACCCTCCGACCCCAAAATAAATATTCTCCATGAGAGACAGGGCAGAAGTTCGATCCCCAGTCTAGTAAATGAACAAACAGGTAAGCACCCCTAAAGCACAGAGACACGAGTCTCAAACCGGACCCAATACCTTCATTTATTCAGCTTATTCTGCAGTTCCTGAGTGAATTGCTCTGCTTTATCGAACTCCCAAAAAGAGAGAACGTGGCTCCCTCATACCGGATTTTAAAAGTCACCAGGTAGACCAGAAAATGTTCCACCTTCCAGCTACGCAGTTGATTCAACAGCAGGTTGAACATCTTTCTCCGCTTAAGAAGTTGGGCCGAATAGTCCTGCGATAAGAATGGTTGTGTTCCCTCAAATTCCAACGCTCCTTTCTCTCTGTACGCTCTCAGCAACATTTCTCAATCCTGAAATGCATGGAACCTCATTATAATTTGCCTCAGAGGTTGATCTCCTGGTGGTTTAGGCATAACAGCATGATGGGCCCTTTCAAGCTTAAATTGCCCCTTCTTTAATTGCAGTCCCAACAAATCTGGTACTATTTTGGCACAAAAGCCCATCGCATCTCCTTTCTCCATACCTTCTGGCAAACCAATCAAATGTAAATGCAGGCATCTATTATAATTCTCTTAGTAGTCAAATGCTTCTTTGAGCTCCTCCATCTCCTTCTGTAGCGCTGCCA
The DNA here is from genome assembly GCA_016271365.2 of Neoceratodus forsteri. Lineage (NCBI taxonomy): Eukaryota > Metazoa > Chordata > Ceratodontiformes > Ceratodontidae > Neoceratodus > Neoceratodus forsteri. The sequence goes on along the minus strand of CM028130.1, from coordinate 1,008,395,743 downwards.
CCTGCCCGGGAATCTCTAGATTCTCATCCTCCAAGCTAGATATTCGATCCTCCGTTTCGGCAATCCTGTTGGCATGCAATGTTTGTTGTTCTAGGACCTCCTGTAGCTTTAGGTCAATTTGACTCTCTAACTTCAGAAGTCTGGGCTCAAGCGCTGCAAAAACTTGCCCCGTCACCTCGCGGCCTAAAGCACCTATCTCTGCAGCCAATAGCACAATGACACCCACGCTTTCCGTTGCCGTGGAGGCCGACTTCTTCCCCGCTTTCCCTGTCGTTCTCTGGCTTTTCCCCATATAGGAGGTGAGATATTCATAGAAACATATAATTTTACGGCAGATAAGGACCGCTTGGCCCACCTAGTCTGCCCATTTCCCTACCTAACGGATAAGCTGCATATCCTAGTTACCCAACAGCCTACTTCCTCCTACCCCCCACTAGAATTGCCTTATGTCTGTCCCATGCATTCTTGAATTCGCCCACTGTTTTTGACTCTATGACCTCCTCAGGAAGGCTGTTCCATGCATCAACAACCCTCTACATGAAGAAATACTTCCTCACATTACCTGTGAGCTGTCCCCCCTCTGTCTTCAAATTGTGCCCCCTTGTTCTTGCACATCTCTTTTTCTAAAAGATGCTACCCTCTTGGACTTTGTTGATTCCCTTGAGATATTTGAAAGTTTCTATCATGTTCCCCCCCCCTTTCCTCGAGGCTATACATCTTAAGGTCCTTTAGTCTTTCTTCATATGTCTTCTGGTGCAGACTCTGCACCATTTTGGTTGCCCTCCTCTGTACAGCCTCCACCCTATGTCTTTGTGGAGATGGGGTCTCCAGAACTGCACACAGTACTCCAGATGTGGTTTTACCAACTGTCTGTACAGAGGACCAACAACTTCCTTTTTCTACTGACTTCTCCCTATGCATCCCAGTATCCCCCCAGCCCTCCTTTATGCCTTCTCATTGCTGGCCCACCTTTAGGTCACCCGATATGACTACCCCAGGTCCTTTTCCATTTTGCTGTTGTCAGTATCTCACTCCCCATTGTACGCTTCCCTGGGATTTTGTTTCCCAGGTGCATTACTTTGCACTTCTTTGCGTTGAATCTAAGCTGCCATACATTTGACCATTCCTCCAACCTTGCCAAGTCCCTTCTCATCCTTTCCACCCCACCTTCTGTATCAACCCTGTTGCAGATATTTGTGTCATCTGCAGAGAGACATACTTTCCCTTCCAGTCCCTCTGCAATGTCACTTATAAAGACATTAAAAAGGACCGGCCCCAGTACTGAAATCTGCAGTACCCCACTAGTAACCCTCCTTTCTTCACTGTGGACTGCATTTACTATTACCCGCTGTGTCCTATTGTCCAGCCAGTGTTTTACCCAGGCTACCACCCTGAACCCACTCCCAGGCTGGCTAATTTGTTTATTAATCTTTTGTGCAGGACTGTGTCAAATGCCTTGCTAAAGTCTAGGTAGGGCATGTCCACAGCCCCTCCCTGGTCTACTACTTTGGTCAGCCAGTCAAAGAAATCAATTAGATTTGTCTGACATGACCTTTCTGCTGTGAATCCATGCTGCCTTGGGTCCTGTGCCCCACTGGCCTCTAGGTACTCAACAGTTCTTTCCTTCAGAAGTGATTCCATAATTTTCCCTACCAATGAGGTCAAACTGACAGGTCTGTAGTTTTCTGCCTCTGTCTTGCTCCCACTTTTGTGAAGGGGAATCACATCCACCCTCCTCCAGTCCTCAGGTACCACACCAACCTCCCATGATTTATTAAAAAGGGTAGTCAGTGGTGTAACTAGTACTTCCCTTAGTTCTTTTAGAATTCTGGGTGATTCCCATCAGGCCCCATTGCTTAATCTACCTTCAGTTTTAAGAGTTCTTTCAGAACCCTTTCTTCTGTGAAAGGACTAATATCACCCCCCTATCCAGAGTGCTTCTATTGACTGGATTACGTATTTCCCCCTGCTTTTCCATTGTGAATACTGAGCAGAAGTATTCGTTCAGTATCCTTGCATTTTCACTGTCACTCTCTGCCCAACCACCTTCCTCTTTATTCAGCCTCAGTATCCCTTCCTTAGTCTTTCTTTGCTCCCTAATGTACCTATAAAAGGTTTTAATGCATTCCCTGCTTCCTTCTGCTTTAACTGGTACAGTTCTCTGTCCTGCTCCTTCTGTGTCTCCTTATACTTCCTGAATGCTGTCTTTTTCTCACTTACCTTCCCCTCCACTTCTTTTCATCATCCATGATCACTTCCTCCACCTGTTATTTGAAGTTGCTGTACTTGAAAACCGACTCGCATTAGTTTAAAATATGCATTATTTCGCTGATGGTCCAGAGCAGCATTCAGGCATGTCTATCCAGTTAGCTGCTCACCAGTACCCCAGACTTTACCTGCTTAATCAGAGCAAGCACTTCATTGTTTGTGATTGGAGCTAGCAATGTTTGGGCCCGGGAGTCTGTGAGTTTAGGTTGTGAGATATCATTTAGGTACAGCTTGATTTGTTGGGGAGCGGGGTGGATGTTGTCCATAAGCTGCCATAGCCTGTCTAATTTCGTTTGGGTGGTGGAGATGGCCATTCTTTGGGTCAGCTAGTTAGTGACTGCTGTTTGAGCTCTCACTCCCCATAGCTGCCTTGCTAGATTCCTGGCCCCAGGATCCTCCCTCTTGATAGTTCAATTTTATAAATAGAGTAACTGCTGTTCTATCTTCTGCTCAGTTATTTTTGCTTTACCCTTGCAGCTGGAAATGCACCAAGACGTCTCTACAGAAGAGTACAATTTGCAGCTCAAGTAACTCCTTCTGTAGTTTAACTTAGAGTTCATCCTGCTGCCCTCTGTTGCATGCAGAATATTTAATAATTTCCCCCTTAGTACTGTCTTGAGTGTATCCCAGCATATAATATTAGTTATTTCCAGGGAAGTGTTATCTGCTAGGATTTTGGGGATAGAATCCTTGACCAGTTGTGCAAATTCCAGATCTCGAAGGTTCATAATATTTAGTCTCCAAAACGACTGACGTCTTGGCTTACCTAGGTCTAATTTAACATATAAGGGGGAGTGATTTGATAGGATGGATGGCCCAAAATAAATATCTTGGATAGAATCTAAATGTTCTATGGTACTAAAAAGGTAGTCCAATCTAGAACAGCTATGTGTCTTTGGGGAGAAATATGAATAAGCTTTGGTTGTCGGATAGAAACGTCTCCATAAGTCAACAATACCTAGTGAGGGGATAGTATTGTGCAGATATTTTTGCAGTGATGAGGCCCAGAATCTAGATAGCAGCATGGCATCTAGTGCAAGATCCATAGTGACATTAAAGTTCCAACCCATTATAAGTTGCCCCTGCATAACCGAGAGGAGATCGTTTATAAATTTCCAGACCACTTCTGGTATGGCACCCAGTGGTAAATATACCAAAGCTAGGGTTACTTGAGTGGCAAAAAGTTTTCCCACAGCTATAACATATTGCCCCTCCTTGTCTATCAACTGTTCCTGAAGCATGAACTGTATCCCCTTTGATATTAAGATGGCAGCCCCCCCCATCCTGCCAGAGTCATGGGGGGATGCCAAAACCATCTGATAACCCAGAGTTACAAATATAGCATACTCCCCCTGTGATAGATGCATTTCTTGTAGAAAAATCAAATCTGGTTTGCCCTGCTTCAGGAACCTTAAGAGATGGGACTGCTTTATTGTATTGTGAACACCATTTACATTAAAGGAGGAGATTAAGGACGTGTTCGCCATTGCAACAAAATAGTATAAAGCTGAGGGTGGGGGCACAGCCCCATGGTGTTAGAAAAGTAAAAAGGCTCAGAAAGAGGAAAGGTGTTCAAAGTAGTGTCAATTCCAACCAACAAACAAGCTTTATATGATATTTGGTGAGCCATAAATGAAAACATATTTTTTTTTTTGTTGTTGTTTAACCAGGAGTAGCACACTAAGCTGAAAGCTTTTTTACAGGAGTGATCTGGTAGCACAGGGAAGTTAAGTGACTTGCTCAGGGTCACACAGTATGCAAGTGGAAGCTGTGGGATTCAAACCCAGGTCTGGTCTGCTGGATATCACCAGATTTGCAGCTCAGAGCCTTAAACCACTGCGCTATACTGCCTCCCCAAATATGCTGTTCCACTGTCAGTATTAAGTTTAGAAACAAAGTAAATATTGTGTGACTTGGCAGGAAAGACCTTTTAGCTGTCTATCCTTTAACAGAGAGTAGGTATCCTTTGGTATTATCCTGCCAGGCCAACTGTATGAGTAAATATGAATTCCATGGACTACAGTTTAGCTACTTAGAATTATAATAAAATCATTGGGGGGCTAACCATGCCCCATTTAAACTAAGCAACCGTAAACCTTGATCATAGGACTGAACTGTTGTAAAATAAAAGTAATAGGGATCGATCGGCTCGCTCCTGACTCCCTGTGGGGAGTTATAGTAGATGCATGTGAGAAAGACTTCCAAGACAGGGGAAGAGGAAATGTTCTTCCCTAATCCTCCCATTGTACAGTATGGTTGGTTAAACTGCCATTCGGGAGGGAGGTATATCCAAAACTACTACAGCCCTAGACTCCCCTTGAGACCTGTATGGTCCCAAAGAAAGTGTACACACATGGTAAAAATAAAATTGAGGTAAGGGTACTAGAACCAGAGGTTCCCCTAGCACCCTCCCCCCACCCCCTTCAGCATAACCAATGACATGTACACAAACCAAAATCTTAGCAATCAACTAATTCAGGCCGAAGAAAAAAAAAGAAAATTAAATAGGAGAATCACTATTTATAATTAAGTTGTAACAGTCCCTCCCTTATGTACATTGAAACATTGTCTGTTACCAACCTGAGTAGAAATACTAGCAGGTGATTAAGTCTCAACTCTACGTGGGATGTTAATTTTGTGTATGTGTCTGATTAGGCATTAAGAGCAGGCCAATAGTTATTTAGCGTTTCAGCTACAAATCAGTACATCTTTGTCCCGTTAGCAAGCAAGGTAGCTGGGAGCAAAAATTATCCTTCAATATTTCAGTTCTCCTTCTCCATGCCTGAAGTTAGGGTGTAGTCTGCAGAAACAAGGGTAAAAATTCAGACAGTCGTTGCATCGCTGGTAACCCTAGGAGGCATAACAGTTCCCTTCACTGTTTGATGGAGGAACCAGAAGAAAAAATTACTCACCGCAGTAATCTTTTTTCTTCCAAGGGGTTTTTAAGCATCAGTAACTTTTTTGCACTTAGCTAGGTGCAACTGCTCCGGAGGTGTGTCTTTAAGAGATACTTAAATGAGCTTAGGGCCAAGCCAATCAGAAGACAGGAAGGGGGGTGAGCCGAGTGAGAGCTGTCGAAAGCTTCAGAATTTTTTCAAGGAAAAATGAGAGCAATTGCCCCGAAAAAGAATTAACAGGATTCAAAAAACATGCACATATCCACAAAAAGTGGAGGCAGAAACAACAGCAACACGAGCTAAAAACTTATCAATAAGAAACTCCAAATTTGGTAAAAAGTGACATAAAGAGCACTTCTCCGACAGGTAAACTGGGGAGGAAGGGTAGGAGCTTACTGATGCTAAAGGACCCCTTGGAAGAAAGAAGATTACTGCGGTGAGTAATTTTTTCTTCTTACCCCAAGAGTTCTTTAGTATCAGTATCTTTTTTGCAGACTACCGAGCAGTACCAAGTGGGAGGTGAGCAGAGAACCTACTTAGGAAACAGGCTCTGCAGAACCACCTTGCCAAATTTGGCATCATGCTTTGCAGACATCCAGTAGGGGAATGTCCCTTGCTGCTGCAAGTGAGGCTGCAGTGCCCCTGGTGGAGTGGGCCCTGAGCCCCACTGGAGGTTGGTGACCAGCTTTCTCATAGCAAAATCTAATACAAGAGACCAACCAACAAGAAATAGTTCTCTTGGTAGCTGGTCTTTCTACATCCCTGTAGGTGAGGAACAACTAAGTGGAAGAGCCTCTGGACTATTTAGTATGCTCTACGTAGGGAAAGATGGCTCTTTTGATATCCAAGCTGTGGAGCTTTTGCTCGCCAGGAGTGGATGGCTCAGTAAAGAAGACAGAGTAATGGACTGGTTGAAGTGAAACTCTGAAACCACCTTTGGCAGAAATTTCCTTTGTCCTGAGCTCGACTTTATCATTGTGAGGGATGATGTAATTTGGCTCATTTCACAGGGCCTCTAGCTCTGAAATCCTCCTGGCAGACGTAATGGCTACCAGGAAGACTATCTTTCAAGTTACAAACTTGATGTGGGCCGTGGACATAGGCTCGAAGGGTGTATTCATGAGCCCGTCTATGCAAGGGTTCAGGCTCCAAGAAGGAACGGGCTCCCTGGTTGGAGGCTGAAGGTGCAAGAGGCCTTTGAAAAACTTTGAAAATGTTGTGGGGAAAAAAAATTATTTTTTCTTTCCAACCGAAAGGTAAGCCGAAACTGCCGCTAGGTGAAGCTTGAGGGAAGATGGTTTCAAGCCTGACGTCTGTAAGTGTACAAGGTAGTCTAGCAGCTGGGAATCTGAAGCTGATAGGGGTTCGACCTTTTCACTCTTGCACCAGAGGGAAAACCTTTTCCATTTGGCTGCATATGTCTTCTTAGTGTTTGGTTTTTTGGCCATCCTCAGTATCTTAAGGCCTTGTTCAGAGTACTGTGAGGATGGAAACTCTAACTCCTCAAGAACCAGGCCTTGAGGTGAAGGGAGTGTATGTCTGGGTACTACACTCCCGTCTGAGGAAAGGTCAGCAGGGAATGAGTTGGAGTCAGGTGAAAGGGCCTGCTGCAGGACACTGAGAGAAGGAGAGGGTACCAGGCTTGCCTGGGCCAGTCTGAAGCCACTAGGATCATCGATGCAGGCTGCTGTCTGAGTTTCAGAAAAACCCTGAATATCAGGAGAAAAGGAGGAAATGCGTATAGGAACCTCCCTGACCAGTCCAGGATCAGGGCATCCAGAGGAAGTGTTCCCGGAACTGGGGGCTTGCAACAGTACTGAGGAAGCTGAAAATTAAGAGGAGAGGCAAACAGATCCATGTCTGGTATGCCCCACCGCCTGAACACTGTGGCTAATATTTGCTTGTTCAGTGTCCATTCGCTCTGGCCTTGACTGATGCGACTTAGAGCATCTGCCACAGTATTGAGTCTGCCTGGGAGATGAATAGCTGAGAGGCTGACTCCCAGGGAGAATGCTAGAGACCAGAGCTTCAGAGCTTATGAACAGAGTATTCCGGATCTGGTACCACCCTGCTTGTTTATGCAAAACATTGCAGTGGTGTTGTCTGTTCGAATTTGAACCGCTTGCCCTTCTATTCTGGGAGCTAAAGCTTTGAAAGCTAGGAAAACTGCTCTGAGTTCCAAAAGATTTATGTGCAACAATGACTCTTCAGGAGCCCAGTTGTCACTTACTGAGGCACTGTCCACATGAGCTCCCCAGGCCAAAAGGGAGGCATCTGTGGTGATCACCTTTGTGGGATGAGGAGCTTGAAAAGGAACCCCTGCCTGCAAATTTGCAGGGTTCTTCCACCACAGCAGGTTTTGGAGGAACTTCTCCAACACAGGTATCAGCTTTGAAAATGTGTTGCTTCTCTGAAACCAGCAAGCTCTGAGGTAGACTTGCAGAAATTGCATCCTGTACCTGGCCCCTGGGACTACTGCGTTCACAGAGGCCATATGTCCCAGAAGTTTTAGGAAATGTCTGGCTGGTCTTGGCTGTCACCAGGTGAAAGAATCGGCCACTAAAAGGAAACTCTGAATTCTTTCCTGTGGGAGGAAAGCATATCCCTTATGAGTGTGCAGCTGGGCCCCTATGAGGGTGAGCAGCTGGGTTGGTTCTGGGTGAGATTTATTTAGATTTACCAGGAAACTCAGAGATTCCAGAGTATGTTCTGTGAGGGAAAGAAATTCCTTGACCTGGCAAGGAGACTTTGCTACTATGAGCCAGTTATCCAGATAGAAGTAGAGAGCGACACCCAGTCTCCTGAGATGTGCTGCTACCACTGCGAGACACTTAGTAAAGACTCTTGGGGCCGACCCGGCTGAGGACAGACTGAAGGGCATTGCGGTGAACTGATAGTGACCCAAAGAAAGTTTGAACCTGAGAAACTTCCTGTGAGATCTTATGGGTATATGGAAGTAGGCGCCCCTTAAGTCTAGGGAAGCTAGCCAGTCTCCCTGCTGTAAAGACTGTATGACCAGCAACAGAGTGACCATTTTGAATTTGTTTTTTTTCAGATGTTTGTTTAAATATCTAAGATCTAAGATAGGAGTAGAGGCCCTTGTACTTCTCATGGGTGGGGACCCTCTCCCCTGCTCGTAAAGCCGGAAGGTTTTGTACCTCCAATTCCAACAGCGGTATCTGTGTTGGGGACAGAGGTCTTGACACCTGGGCATGCTTGAGGTCTGGCATCTGCTTGAACTGCAGTGGCAGACCCTTCTCCACTATCTCCAGCACCCACTTGTCTGACGTGATGAGGGACCAGTACTGAAGATAGTGGGAGAGTCTACCTCCCACCGAAAGCAGGGAGGAGACCTGGACACACACATCAGGACTTAGACTGAGAGGCAGATGGCTGGGTAGAGGTGGCTCTTCTTTGGCCCCTTCTGCCCCTGCCTCTGAAAGACCCCCTGTACTGGCCGAAGTCAGATTGGGGATAGGGATTATAAGGCCTGGGAACAAAACTTCTGCCCCTATCGCCCTTGGACGGGATCTCTGAGGGTTGGTGGGCTTAGGTCTGGACGAGTGACTCTGCCAGGAGGCCTTGTACTCATCGACTTTTTTCATGTAGTCAGTGGTTCTGTAATCAAACAACACATTTTGATCACAGGGAAACTCCATGGTCTTGTTCTGAGTGTCTGTGGTCAGACTGGTTGTGCTAAGCCAGACGAAGCATCTCAGACAGATGGCATCATCCATTGCCCTAGAGGCTGCATCACTGTTATTGTCTGCCATGTGGAAATGGTATATAGTAGCCTCCAGGGCAGTTTTTGACATATCCACCAGCTCCTGCACCGTAGAATCTGATCCGTTGCGGGCAATAGCCTGGACAGATTTCCAAAGGGCTTTCTGATATTTGGCTGTGAACGCGATGTAAGAATAAAGTCTGAAAAGCAGGGAAGCTGTAGCATACATTTTCTTTGCTATAAAGTCAATTCTATTGGAATCCTTGTCAGGGGGAGAGGGGGACAAGGAGACTCCAGCTTTCTCAGAAGCTGCCTGCTGCACTATACTCTCATGGCTAGGGTGTGCAGACAGGAACTCAGTACCATTTTTAGACAATTTATATTTTCTCTCAAGCCACTTATCAACCCCTGATACTGAAGTGGGGTGTCAAAGTACCTCCATGGTATTTTTTCTAAATGCATTATAGATAGGGACGACCAAGGTCTTGAGGATGAAAGACCTCTCATCTCCTATAATCTTCATCTTCATCTTCATCGACATCCCGGTTGGGCTCCTGCGTAGGGAGGTCCAGAGTGTCCAGCATATTTTGTATAAATGTAAATATAGAGGAATGATCCTCATGGTCACTCGGGGAATCCCCAAGATGAGGGTCTGGGGATTCCTGGGGTTCAAGGCCCTCAAAATCCATGTCAGGGGCATTATAAAATTGATCATCTATGTCACCCTCACAGTCTACAGAAGAGAGAACTGTGGAAGAGTTCTTGGTAGCCCCAGTAAATAGAAGACCCATCTTTTGAAGGGTCTGAAACAGTTGCCATGCTTTTTCCATATCCTGCACTGACGGAAGAACCTGCACAGCCTTGGTTTGTAAGTGTTTTGTTTTTTCTGTATGCTTTAAGCTGCCTGTTGTCTCCCTATTGGCTTTCCCAGGAGCAACGGGAGCATTTTTGTCTTGACAGAGTTTCTTTTTAGCCACTTCATCAGAGGCTTGATCAAGCTTCTTTTTTTCATCACTCTTATTATTTTTTTACTTTGTGAGGAACTTCATCTTTGGAAGCTTTATTTTTTGGCTGGGATCTGGAAGGTTCCTCAGCACCTCTGCTTTTAGTATTAGTACTTTTGGATGGCCCTTTGTCGGAAGCCTTTGATTTATCCTCAGCCATAATAATCAAAGGTTTGTCTGCTATGTTTGCCAATTTAAGCAAAGCAAAGCAGTCCTGGACCTACAGACTGAGTGCAGATTTCTGTGAAAATGGCACCGGCCAGTCCTGCCCAAGTTAGTAAACTCTATTACTAGTGCCCCCCCCCTCTTTTTTTGGTTGAAGAACTGGGATCTATACCAGTGCCAATCTTAATAGAAACCCAGTAATACTGGTCAACTGTGCACAGGTGGCTGCTGGACCCTTACGGTCAGTCCTGACACAGATAATACCAAGATCCAGTAATATAACAAAAAAGGTTTCCTCGTAATTGCCAATCTAGAGAGAAAACCCCCAGGCACTGTTTAAACTTGAAATCCACTGCAGGTGCCTCGCAGTAAACCCCGCGAGGTCTGAGGTAAAAAAACAAGCAACTGTCCCTAATTCGACAATTCCTACAGGAATTTGCCCAAAAATGAAGGGGAACCATCAAAAATAAGCACCCACGATAAAATAAGGGTTTAAAATGAATAGTCGCTGTAAAAATAAAGTCAAAATAGCATGGTCGTGCTAAACATAAAAAATTAGTGCAGCGCTAATGAAAAATTAAAAGTTTCCCTCAGCACACTATTGGAAATAAAATATTAGGAAAACTTTACCCAGATAAGCAGTAGGAGGCTGTCAACAAGGAAAGTTGAGAGACACCTCAGGGGTAATGTTGCTCAGTCCAGCGGAGGAAAAATTCTGAAGCCTTCAACAGCTCTCACTCAGCTCACCCCCCCTTTCCTGTCTTCTGATTGGTTTAGTCCTAAGCTCATTTAAATATCTGCTAAAGGCACACCTCCAGGGCAGTTGCACCTAGCCAGCTAAGTGCAAAAAAGTTACTGATGCTAAAGGACTCCAGGGGTAAGAAAGCACTTTTAGTCTCTCTTCGTATGGCTTCTGTTGCAGACCCTGCACCATTTTAGTTGCTCTCCTCTGGACTGCCTCCATCCTTTCTATGTCCCTGCGGAGATGGGTCTCCAGGACTGTACGCTGTACTCCAGATGGGGTCTCACCATCACCAGCTGCCTGTACAGAGGGATATCAGCTTCCCGTTTTCTACTGGTGATGCCTCTCCCTACACATCCTAGTATCCCCCCAGCCCTCCTTACTGCCTTCTCACATTGCTTACCTACCTTAAGGTCATCTGATACGAGTACCCCCAGGTTCCTTTCCATTTTTGTTGTTGTTAGTACCCCACCCCCCATTGTGTACGCTTCCCCTGGGTTTTTGTTTCCTGGCATTACTTTGCACTTTTTTGTACTGAATCTAAGCTGCCATATTTCTGACAATTTCACCAACCTTGCCAAGTCCCTTCTCATCCTTTCCACCCCCCTTTGTGTATCAACCTTGTTGCGGATAACAACGAGACATACTTTTCCTTCCAACACCTCTGCAATGTCTCCTATAAAAATATTAAAGAGGACCGGTCACAGTACTGAACCCTGTGGTACTCCACTAGTAAGAAAAAATGACTCACCATAGTAATGTTGTTTCTTCTAATGGAGTCTTGCTGTATTCTGACTATGTGCAGTTAGCCTCAGCACTTGAACTGCTCTGGAGAGTAAAGGGTTAACTCTATGCCAAGGCATAGAATGTTGAGCTTGAGCTAGGTTTTCAAACCTCTGTCTGTGGTACTCTGAAGTGTAACCATCAGATTCTTACGAGCACTAAACTAACTCAGTAATTAGAAATTGTCTTTAAAATTTTTATGCCAAAGGGCAAAAAACAGATTTTTAGGGCCAAAAGACTTAAGTCAAGAACCCCAAAAAAGAATTCAAGCAGGTAGTGAACAACCAAAACATTCACAACAAAAACCAGAAGAACCCTTAATAAAATAAGGCATGCCAAGTACACCTCTGGGGTGCAACACTGTGCCTGCCAATCCACATCCCAAAACTACTAGGTTCCAGGAGGGAAGCAGGGAGGGAGGGAGGTCAGAATACAGCAAGACTCCATTAGAAGAAACAACATTACTATGGTGAGTAATTTTGTCTTCAAACAACATGAAGTCTTGCTGCATTCTGACTATATGTAGACTGCCAAGCAGTACCCCCTTGGAGGATGGAGTCACAGAACCTATTTTGGGAACAAGCTCTGCAGCACAGCTGTGCCAAACCTAGCATTACTTCTTGACTGAATGTCAAGAGAGTAATGCTTGGTAAATGTGTGAACAGTTTTCCAGGTGGCTGCTTTACAAATGTCCACTAAAGGTATATCTCTAGCTGCTGTGACCGAAGCAGCTGTACCTCTGGTAGAATGAGCCCTCAGGCCTGAGGGAGGCTCTCTCTCAAGCTTTGAATAGCAGAACTGAATATAGGGGACAATCCACCTGGCAATTGTTCTCTTGGTGGCAGGTTTGCCCTTTCCCACTTCTTCATAAGTGAGAAACAACTGAGAAAGTACAGTTATGTAAGAACTTACCATAACAGTAGATCTTCGAGAGAGGCTTTTGCAGTAGGTAATTACATATAGGACTGACACCGGCAGGCAGCAGGACCCCACAGAAAAATTTCTAGCTAGCAGTCCCTGGCAAGGGACCGCCCCCACATCAGGTGATCAGTGTCAGGAGACGTCGGTATAAAGGGGCAGTCCCTGACGCCCGCCTTCCAGTTCTTTCCCACCACGGGCCAGAAAGGCCAGACGAGAGAGGAGCAGATATTTCCCTCACTGGAAAAGGAGCTGAAAAAGCCTAGGGGGGTGGAGGGCGGGAAGGTGTTACCTACTGCAAGAGCCTCTCTCGAAGATCTACTGGTATGGTAAGTTCTTACACAACTGTACTATCTTACTTCGAGAGGGCTCTTGCAGTAGGTAATTACATATAGGACTGAATCCCAAGCAGTCTGGAACAAAGAGAGGCACAGGGAGGAGGAAAACTACTCCAAAAGCAGTTCTAGCTGTGCAAGGCTCAAGACAAGAGGCCTTGCAGAACAGCCAGCCCGAAGCCTGCTCTACGGTGAGAGGCAACATCCAAACTGTAGTGTTTAGTAAAGGTATGGACAGAAATCCAGGTGGCAGCAGCACAGATGTCTGCCGCAGACACATTTTTGAAACAAGCCGCTGAAGCGGCTACTCCTCTGGTGGAGTGGCCTCTTACTTGACCCGGCAGGGTTTTGTTATATTTGTCATAACAGAAAGTGATGCAGTGAGCCAACCACTTAGACAGGCATTGCTTGGAAACAGACTGCCTTCCCTTCTGAAGCTAGTTTCTGCAAGACTCATGGGATAAGTGGAATTGGGGGAAAGGTAAAGACGAATCTGTCCCTCTAGTCTAGAGATAGAGCGTCGCTCCAAAAAGCGCCTCGCTCTGGAATGAGCGAGCAGAATATGGGAAGTTTTGCGTTTAGAGGGGATGCGAACAGGTCAACTTGTGGTGTTCCCCAAAGTTGGAGGATATTGTCTAGGATCCCTTGGCCAGTTCCCACTCGTGAGTCAGAGCAGAAGAGCGACTTAGCTTGTCTGCTAGGGTGTTGTCAACTCCTGGAACGTGAATTGCAGTGAGGTGAAGGTCGTGTTGTGTTGCCCAATCCCAAACCCTCAATACCTCCCTGCAACGAGGGTAGGACTGAGTCCCTTCCTGTTTGTTGATGTACCACACCACGCACATGTTGTCCGTCTGGATGGCTAGGTGGACAGGAAGGATGTATTGGTGAAGGGCTTGGAGAGCGTACAACACTGCCCGAAGCTCGAGCACACTGATGTGGAGAGCTTGTTCTAGCTTGGACCAGGAGCCCTGGGTCCGATGAGAGCCTAGATGGGCTCCTCAACCTTCACCTGAGGCGTCTGTGGTTAGAGTCTGGGAGGGGGGAGGATGAAAGAAAGGAACTCCTCGAAACAGGTTCTCTCGAACCATCCACCACTGCAAGTCTCGAAGCATCAGCGATGAGATCAGAACTGGGTGATCTAGGTCATCCACTAGCTGATCCCACTGAGAGCGCAGAGTCCACTGAGAAATCCTCTTGTGGAGTCGCGCGTGAGGAACTGTCAGGCTAGCATGAGCCCGAGAAGGCAAAGGACCGACCTTGCTGAGACCATCCTGTGGTCGGACAACAGACTTATTTGGGTCTGGAGGGTGGACGCCCTGTCCGGAGGCAGGAAGGCCTTGCCCGTGGTCGTATCGAGAATTGCCCCAATAAACTGTAGCCTCTGGGATGGGTCCAGATGAGACTTGGAATGGTTGATGGTAATACCCAGGCAGGCAAAAACCTGCTGGGTAAGGAGAAAATAGCATGAGGTTCTTCCTCAGACGGAAGCCATCCAGAGCCAATCGTCCAGGTATGGAGACTCTGCACTCCTGAATGCAGGTGGGCCGCCACCACTGCCAGGCATTTGCAAACACTGGGGCCGAGGATAGACCAACAGGGAGCGCCTTTGAACTGGTAGTGGTCCACCTGGAACGCAAAAACGAAGGTATTTGCCATGAGATGGGCGAATGGGAATGTGCAGATAAGCATCCTGCATATCCAGAGCACAAAGCCATTGACCCGGCCAGAGGAGGGGCAGAAGGCTCTGCAAAAAGAGCATCCTGAACCTTTTGTATTCTACGAAGAGATTCAGGGAACTGAGATCCAAAATTGGTCTTAGATCTCCTGTCTTCTTTGGGACCAGGAAGAAATGGGAATAGTAACCCGTCCCTCGCAAATGAAGGGGGATGGGTTCTATTGCTTGTTTCAGCAGGAGAGCCGAAATTTTCTCCTGGACCAAGAGGAGATGTTCCTGTGAATAGGACGACTTCAGAGGGGGGTGGCGGGGTGGTTTCTGAAGAAACTCTATTGAGTGTCCTTCTGCTATGAGCTGGAGCACCCAAGAATCTGTGGTTATCCTGTCCCATCCCGGAAGGTGGAGGGAAAACTTCCCTCCTACCGGTTCCTCCATGGAGTCAGGTGGTGTGGGGCAGCGATGCAGCTGAAGCACCTGCTGCTTTTTTGGGTGGGGGAACTTAGCAGCTGTGAGGGCCCAGCATTTTGTGGCCCACCTTCCCTGGGGTTTCGCCTTTGGCGATTCCATCAGCGAAAGGGACGGTGCTGCTGCTGATGGGGACGGTACATGGAATCAACTGACTTCAGTGCCGTCCCCTTCTCTTGCAAAATCGGTGATGATGTCCTTGACATCACCCAACACCGACTCCCAGAGGGTGCTTTCTGGATACAGATGCACCTCGGGACCAACCCTGACACACGGAGCCAAGCATGATGCAGAGGCCTACAGCGAAAGCTGAGTTCGCCCAGCAGTGTCCACTGCATCGTATGTCGATGAAGCATGTGTTGACTGGCGAATGAGCAGAGCGGACAAGATCAGCCAACTCCTGCTTGACTTGGGAGTCAGGCAAGGAGTCCAGTTTGGCTTACGCCTGAGTCAGAATGGCCTTCTGGTAGTCCCCCATATGGCCGAAATAGTTCAGGGCCATGATCCCCAGCGTGGAAGAAGCATAAATATTTCTCCCATACTGGTCCAGAAGGCGTGATTCCTTATCAGGTGGTGACGAGCTAAGATGTTTGGGGTTCGCCGACCGGCCGTGAGCGGCGCTAATCACGACCGAGTTGGCATGAGGGTGAGAATCCAGAAAATCAACACCGTCTGGAGCTTGATATAGCCTGTTCAACTTCCTAGAAAGTGGGGTTAAGGCCGACGGCTGTTTCCATATTGTGGTAACAAGGTCGGCATGAGGCTCTATCCAGGGTAGCACCAAGGTAGGAGCTGTCACGGGCAGATCCAGATGTTCAGCTAGTTTGAGATGCTGAGGATCTGGTTCCAGGGAGTGCCACTGATGAACCTCCTGGATTTTCCTAAGCAACTCCATAAAAGAAGGATCCTCTGGAGGAGACTTCGGAGGAGTCCATGGCCTGGGCTTCGACGGAGAGCGTGGCTCATCGTCTCTCTCGGAGCAACCGTCAGAAGAATCCAAGGAGTCCGAGGGTGAAGAGGAGGATGAAGAGGAAACGACTCCCTTTCCCGACCCAGGGGAGGAACGGACCCCTTGGGAAGTCCCCGGGGAAGTGTGTCCTGCCCTTCTCTGGATTCAGACGAAAGAACCCTGGAATCCGGAGGTGGTGAGGGAGTGTGCCGCCTCAGATGTACAGGAACCTGGGATGGCATCATCATCAGAAGGCAGCTCTCGATCTCTTTGGTGAGCTGAGCCTTGGCTTCAGACCACCAGGAGGCCAGAGTCTCCTGCAGGTCCACCGGCGGCCACGAGGGTGGTGGAGGAGGAGGAGGCGGATAAGGATACGGGTTGTAACTGTATGGAGCGCATCCAAAACTCAGAAGAGGTGGCTAGCATGGATAGTTGCTTCCAAATAGTAGAGACAAGATCCATGTGAGGCTCTATCCAGAGTGGAATCAGTGTGGGAGCGGTCTCGGGCAGATCCAAATGTGCAGCAAGCTTCTTACGCTGTGGGTCTGGCTCCACTGATTGCCATTGATATATGTCCTGGATCTTTCTCAAGAGCTGCAGAAAAGAAGGATCCTCCAGAGGGGACTTCAGAGGGTCCCTCCGCCCTGGGTTTTCTGGAGTATGAGGCTTGTCTCCAGGTTCAGAGTGATCTGAGTCGGAATCGGAGTCTGATGGCCCTGAAATAGAAGACGACGCCTCCCTAGAATGGGGAGGAACAACCATCTGGGGAACACCCAGGGTGCATGTCCTCTCTGCCCCGGAAGCCAGATGGATCTCCTCTGGTGTCAGGTAAAGGGGAAGGGGTCTCAGACGTAGGGGATCCGGCATAGGGGCCAGCGTGGGAAGATAACTCTCGACCTCCCTGGTAAGCTGAGCCTTGGCCTCGGCCCACCAGGAGACCAAGACCTCCTTCAGGTCCGCTGGTGGCTGTGGAGGTGGCGGCGGAGGAGGAGGAGGTGGCTCGGGGAGGGGTAGTTGGGGTACCCATAACAGGAGCATCCATAACCCGACGGTGGGAAACTGGGCATCGGGTACTGTGGCACTGGATAATGCGACGTCATGTACTGCGGCACCAGGTATTGTGGCGTTGGGTACCCTGGTGTCAGGGGCTCTGACAAAGCAGAAGGTCCTGGTGTAGACCCTGCTGGTGGACCAGACGATGGGATTGTTGGTCTGGAGGGTGTCGAGCCGGTGTGGGGAGACCTCCGGAGGGTCCAATGGTCCTGGCAGAAGAGCAGGTCCTCCACTAGGCAGAGGTATTCCAGAGGGGCGGCGGTCATCCAGCGCCTGACGGTCTGGCGCCGGGGGCACCCCTGATGGCAGCATCCCAGGTCCTCGGTCCCGATGGGGAAAGAGGATCAGAATCCTCGGGGGGTCAGAGAAGATGCGGGGACCTCAGAGGGCAACGGGTCTATCCGTTGCAGGCCGCTTGAGGCATCAGGCGTGATGACTGGGTCTGACACAGGCAGATCTGCTGGGCAGTCGGTGGGGCCGATGGCCGACTTATCAACAGCGTCTGGGCAGACGTCGAGCGAGCTGACGTCCTACTTATCGGACTCCCTGTCCGTGGAAGGCTATGAAGCAAGAAAAAATTACTCACCATAGTAATGTTGTTTCTTCTAATGGAGTCTTGCTATATTCAGACATAATGCAGTTAGCCCCAGCACTTGAAATGCCCTGGAGAGGAAAGAGTTAACTCTATGCAGAAGCATAGAACGTTGAGCTCGAGCTCGGTTTTCAAACCTCTGTCTGTGGTACTTCCCAGTGTAACCGTCAGATTCATACGAACAAACTAACTAATATACTATAGTATGGAAATTGTTCAAACATATAGCCAAAGAGAAAAAGATTCTTTTTGGGGCCAAAATACTCAAGTCGAGAACCCAAGAAGGAAAGGTAGTGACAATATTTAAGTATAAAACACCAGAAAAATAACAACATCATCTACCCCACCCAAGAGGGAGGGTACAAGATACACCTCTGGGCTGCAACACTGTACCTGCCAGCCCACTTCCCAAAACCCAGGTTCTAAGAGGGGAGGCAGGGGGGAGGTTTAAATACAGCAAGACTCCATTCGAAGAAACAACATTACTATGGTGAGTAATTTTTTCTTCAAACAACATGAAGTCTTGCTGTATTCAGACATAATGCAGACTACCAAGCAGTTCCCTATGGAGGAGGGAATGCAGAACCTACTTTGGGAAGAGGCTCTGCAGTACTGTTGTGCCAAACCTAGCATCACTCCTAGCCTGGATGTCCAGGGAGTAATGCTTGGTGAAAGTATGTACTGTTTTCTAGGTGGCTGCTTTACAGATCTCTAACAAAGGTATATCTCTGGCCGCAGCTAGAGAAGCAGCTGTACCCCTAGTCGAGTGAGCTCTCAGGCCTGAAGGGGCGTTCTACCCAACTTGTCATAACAAAATTGTATACAAGAAACAATCCACCTGGCAATAATTCTTTTAGTGGCAGGCTTACCTTTCCCCACTTCACCATAAGTGAGAAACAATTGAAGACAGTCATTTCTATGTGCCTTAGTATGCTCAATGTAGTAGCTAAGGGCCCTCTTAACATCCAGACTGTGTAACCTTATTTCACCTGAAGAAGGATAGTCAGTGAAAAACACAGGGAGAGATATAGACTGGTTCAGATGAAAATCCGATACCACTTTGGGCAAGAACCTCCTATTGGTTCTTAGGATCACTTTGTCCCTACGGAAGGAGATGAAGTCAGGTTCAACTGACAGAGCCTGTAACTCACTAATTCGCCTGGCAGAAGTAATAGCTACCAGGAACACAGTTTTCCAGGTCAAGTACTTCAATTCGGCCAAAGCCAGAGGTTCAAAGGGTGGCTGCATAAGCTGAGCTATGCAGACATTAAGATCCCAAGGTGGAGTGGGCTCCCTAAAGGGAGGGTTAATGTGAACCAGACCTTTGAAAAACTTTCTGAAAACAGGATGAGATGCCAGGGAAGAGCCCTTCCCTGCTGAGAGGAATGCAGAGACAGCTGTTAGATGAGCCTTCAGAGTGGTAGGCCTAAGGCCTAGACCAATCAGATGAGCTAGATAGTCTAAGGTTGTGGAAATGTCTGCAGAATCAGGCAGGATGCATTTCTGAGAGCACCAAATACTGAATATTTTCTATTTGGAGTTGTACGTTTTTCTAGTGGAAGGTTTCCTGGAGACCTTCAGAATATCCAGAACTCCCTGAGAAAGATGTAGTGCTACATATTCTAACTCTTCAAGAGCCAGGCCTTGAGATTGAGAGACTGGAGATTGGGGTACCAGATCCACCCCTGGGAGGAGGACAGGAGATTGTATGTCCTAGGCAGAGACAGGGGACGTGACACTGACAAGGACAGCAGTACAGGATACCAAGGCTGTCTGGCCCAATCTGGAGCCACCAGTATCACTGTGCAGGGTTGAGTCCTGATCTTGATCAGAACTCTGAACAGCAGAGGGAAGGGAGGGAAGGCATAGAGAAACCTGCTCTTCCAGTCCAAAAAGAGAGCATCCTGGGGAACTGTCCCCAGGACTGGAGGTCTGCAGCAAAACAGAGGAAGTTGATGACTGTCCGGTGCTGTAAAGAGATCTATCTCTGGAGTGCCCCACCTGGAGAAGATGACCTTCAGGATGTGAGGATCCAGGGACTATCTGTGATGTCCCTGTGAAATTCTGCTCATAGCATCTGCTAGTATGTTGTCCTTCCCTGGAAGATGAACTGCTACCAGAGAAGTCTGAAGAGAATAGGCCAGAGACCACAGCTTCATGGCTTCTGTGCACAAGGCTGAGGACCGAGTGCCTCCCTGCTTGTTGATGTACCACATTTTGGTGGTGGTGTCTGTTCTGACTTGGACCACCTTGCCCTTGACTGAATCCGAGAAACTCTGCAGGGCTAGGAAAACTGCCCTGAGTTCCAGGAGATTGATATGAAGAAGAGACTCCTGTGGAGACCAGACCCCTTGAACTGTCAGGGCTCCCAGGAGCAGTAGTTAGAACTACTGATGGGACTTGAGGGAGAAATGGAACCCCTTGTCTGAGGTTGTCCTGGTCCAGCCACCACTGGAGAGCTTGGACCAGAGTCTGAGTCACTGGAATCAGTTTGGTAAGTAAATCCTTCTTTTGAGACCAAAAAGACCTTAGATGAAACTGAATGTCCCTCATCTGGAACCTTGCTCCCTGCACCACTGCCCTGGAAGCTGCCATGTGGCCCAGGAGCTGGAGGAACTGTCTTACTGGGTGGGAGACCTGAGGTTGAAAGGAGGAAGCGAGATCCACTAGGGCCTTCACCCTTGCCAGGGGAAGGAAGGCTTTTGCTTGTACAGTGTCCAACTCTATGACTATAAAGGTGAGAAGTTGAACTGGTTCGAGGACAGACTTTGGAAGACTGAGAAGAAAACCCAAGGAACTGAGTAGGTTCTGGGTAGTTTGAAGAGCTGACCTGACCTGTAAAGGTGACTGACCAACTAAGAGCCAGTCATCCAGATATGGGAATATGGTGATACCCTGTCTTCTGAGGTAAGCCACCACTACTGCAAGGCACTTTGTGAACACTCTTGGAGCTGATGTTAGGCCGAATGGGATGGCTCTGAATTGGTAATGGCCTGAAGGCAACTCGAACCTGAGGTATTTTCTGTGGGAGCACCTGATAGGAATATGGAAGTAGACATCCTTGAGGTCCAGAGATGCTAGCCAATCCCCTGGCCTTAGAGATGGAAGGATTATTCCCAGAGTTACCATTTTGAATTTGGGCTTTGAAATGTGTTTGTTCAAATACCTTAGGTCTAGGATGGGTTGCCACTCCCCTGTTTTCTTTGGGGTAAGGAAGTACCTGGAGTATAGTCATTTTCCCTTGTGCTGAGTAGGAACTTTCCCTATAGCTCTGAGAGCTAGAAGAAAAAATTACTCACCTTAGTAATGTTGTTTCTTCTAATGGAGTCTTGCTGTATTCTGACCTATGCAGTGATGTCCAACCTTTGAACTGCCCCGGAGAGGAAAGAGTTAACTTTCCATGCAAGGCATGGAACGCTGAGCTCAAGCTCGGTTGAGACTCTGTCTGTTGTTGTTGTTTGAACTCAAACCGCCAGATCTTTACGAGCCATACTCACTGGGTGTCCTCTGTGGAAACTGTAAACTCACACTAGCCAACTGGCTACTAAATATAATAAAAAGATTTTTTGGTTCCAAGGCAAAGACTCAAGTCAGGAAACCCCAAAAATAAAACAAAACAACACACACACACAAATTAAGAGGGTGAGAAAAAGGGGGCACCTCTAGAGTGCCAGCACTGTTGCTGCCCACCCACATCCCAAAACCCAGGTTCTGAGAGGGAAGGTGGGGGGGGGGTCAAAATACAGCAATACTCCATTAGAAGAAACAACATTACTAAGGTGAGTAATTTTTTCTTCAAACAACATGAAGTCTTGCTGTATTCTGACATATGCAGACTACCAAGCAGTACCTCCAAGGAGGAGGGACAGAACCTACTCCGGGAATAGGCTCTGAAGCACTGCTGTGCCAAACCGAGCATCACTCCTAGCCTGGATATCCAGAGAGTAATGCTTGGTGAAAGTATGTACTGTTTTCCAGGTGGCTGCTTGACAAATCTCTAAGATAGGAATATCCCTGGCAGCAGCCAGGGAAGCAGCTGTACTTGGTAGAGTGAGCCCTCAGGCCTGAGGGTGGGATCCTACCTAATTTTTCATAGCAAAATTGTATACAAGAGACAATCCACCTGGCAATAGATCCCTTAGTGGCAGGTTTTCCCTTACCAACCTCACCATAAGTGAGGAACAGTTGGAGGGAGTCAAACCTGTGACCCTTGGTGCACTCTATGTAGTAGCTAAGTGCCCTTTTCACATCCAAGCTGTGCAGCCTCCTCTCCCCAGAGGAGGAATGGTCAGTGAAGAAAACAGGAAGAGACATAGACTGGTTAAGGTGGAAATCTGAAACCACCTTAGGCAAAAACTTTCTATTAGTCCTGAGGACCACTGACAGGGCCTGTAACTCACTTATGCATCTGGCAGAAGTAATGGCTACCAAGAACACAGTTTTCCAAGTCAAGTACTTAAGCTCTGCTGAGGACAAAGGCTCAAAAGGGGGTTGCATAAGCTGAGCAATGCAAACATTAAGGTCCCAAGCAGGGGCAGGGTCCCTGAAGGGAGGATTGGTATGTAGCAATCCCTTGAAGAACTTACAGAATACAGGATGAGCTGAAAGGAAGAGTGCTTGCCTGCTGACAAGAAGGCAGAGACAGCTGCCAGATGCACTCTAAGTGTAGCTGGTCTGAGTCCCAAGCTATTGAGATGAACCATATAGTCAAGGACTGTAGGCAACCCAGCAGACTCTGGAGAAATATGCTTCCCAGAGCACCAAATAGTAAACCTTTTCCATTTTGAGTTGTAAGTCTTTCTGGTGGAAGGCTTTCGAGAAGCCTTTAAGATATCCAGAACACCTTGAGAAAGATGCAAATCAGCAAATTCTAACTCTTCAAGAGCCAGGCCTTGAGATTGAGAGATTTGAGATTGGATACCAGACCCTCCCTGAGAACATGTTAACAGGTTGTAATTCCTGGGAAGAGACGGGGAAGGTGGACTGCTAAGGACAGCAAGAGAGGGTACCAGGCTGTCTGGCCCAGTCTGGAGCAATCAGAATCACTTTGCAGGGTTGAGACCTGATTTTGACTAGTACCTTGAACAGGAGAGGAAGGGGAAGCATACAGGAACTTCCCTTCCCAATTGAGAAATAGACCATCCAGGGGGACTGAGCCCAACACTGGGGGCCTGCAGCAAAAAAGAGGAAGTTGGTGATTGTCTGGGGCTGCAAAAAGGTCTATCTGTGGGGTGCCCCATCTGGAGAAGATCACCTTCAAAATCAGGGGATCTAGGGACCATTCGTCATGGCCCTGAGATATCCTGCTGAGAGCATCTGCCAGGACATTGTCCTTCCCTGGGAGGTGCACTGCTATGAGAGAGGTATTCAGGGAATAAGCCAGAGACCACAACTTCATTGCCTCTGTGCACAAGGCCGTAGACCGAGTGCCCCTTGCTTGTTGATGTACCAGATTGTGGTGGTATTGTCTGTCCTGATCTGAACTACTTTGTTCTGAACAGAGTTGGAAAAAACTCGAAGTGCTAGAAACACTGCTCTGAGTTCTAAGAGATTGATGTGAAGCAGAGATTCTTGAGGTGACCACAACCCTTGGGTGGTCAGGTCCCCCAAGTGGGCTCCCCAGCCCAAGAGGGAGGCATCTGTGGTAAGGATTACAGAATGAGATTGAGTGACAAAGGGAACTCCTTGTCTTAGGTTGTCCTGATCCTGCCACCATTGCAAAGCCTGGATCAGGGTTCGAGTCACTGGGATTAGTTTGGTCAGAGGGTCCTTTCTCTGGGACCAGAAGGCTCTTAAGTGGAACTGAATAGCCCTCATTTGAAATCTTGCTCCTTGGACCACTGCTGTAGAGGCAGCCATGTGGTCCAGGAGCTGCAGAAAATGCCTTGCTAGTCGAGACACCTGGAGAGTGAATGAAGAGGCCAGTATAACAAGGGTCCTTGCCCTGTCCAGGGGAAGGAAGGCTCTTGCCTTTAATGTATCCAGCTCTGCCCCTATGAAGGTGAGGAGCTGCACAGGCTCTAGAACTGACTTTGAAAGATTCAGAAGGAATCCTAGAGAAGTAAGCAGTTGCTGAGTTATCTGCAGGTGTGACTTGACCTGGTCTGGAGACTGACCTACTATGAGCCAGTCATCCAGGTATGGAAAGATGGAGATCTTTTTTCTCCTTAGGAAAGCATCCACTACTGCCAGGCATTTTGTGAACACCCTTGGAGCTGAAGTTAGGCCAAAGGGCATTGCTCTGAACTGATAGTGACCTGAGGTACTTTCGGTGGGAGCTTCTGATGAGAATGTGGAAATAGGCATCCTTGAGGTCCAGGGAAACTAGCCAGTCTCCTGGCCTTAGAGAAGGTAGAATTATTCCCAGAGTCACCATTTTGAACTTTGGCTTTAAAATGTACTTGTTTAAATATCTGAGATTCAGGATGGGCCACCATTCTACTGTCTTTTTGGGAGTTAGGAAGTACCTGGAGTACAATCATTTTCCCTTGTGTAGGGGTGGAACCATTTCTATGGCTCTCAGAGCCAAGAGGGAAGAGACCTCTGCCTCTAGGGCAAGTGCCTCCGAAGGATTTGCAGGTGGAAAGGATCTGGCTCTCATCTTGGGAAATTTTTTGAAGCTGAGAACCAGTCCCTGGCTTACTACTTCCAGGACCCATTTGTCTGATGTTAAAGACATCCAGTCCTGGACAAAGAAGAGCCAGCCCCTACAGGTGGTGGAGAATCGGCCCGGCAAACCATCAGGGTGCCTGTTTGGCAGGGGCTTTAGGCTGAGGGGTGGTAGCAGGCCTGCTTGTACCCTGTCTGCCTCTCCCTCTGAAGAACCCCTCTGGACAAAGGCGGAAGAGGAGGCCTGGGCTTGGTAGAAAGGCCTATGAAAAGGCCTGCCCCTGCCTGGAATGCTGCCTCTGGGGAGTGCCTTTCCTTGGCCTGAGCACTTCAGGTGGTCCTGTATTCATCATTTTCTTCATGTAGTTCTCTGTCTGCTCCCCAAACAGAGAATTACCCACAACAGGAAAATCCATGGCCTTAGTCTGGGTATCCTGAGACAGGCTAGTACATCTGAGCCAAGCCATCCCATGAAGGGCCACAGATGTAGCCATGACTCTAGATGAAACATCATTGGAGTCCACTGCAGCATGAAATTGCACCTTGGATGCCTCAATACCATCTGCAGCCACCTGCTCCAGCTCCTTGGCTAGCTGGCCAGGGACCTGTTTAGCCAGAGCCATTACAGTGTCCCATCTAGACTTCTGGTATCTAGCTGTATAGGCCATATACTGTAATTAGCCTGCCTGAGTTCCAAAGATGCTGCCATGTACTGTTTCTTTGCCATGGCATCAATCCTCCTGGAGTCCTTATCTGAGGGGTGTGAAGCCAAGGGTATATTTGCCTTATCACAGGCAGCAGCCTGCACTACCCCAACATGGCTGCATTGCTGGGAAAGGAACTCCGTATCTGAGCCTGAGAGAATATACCTCTTGTCCATTCTCTTGTCCACAGGAGGTATAGAATTAGGAGTCTTTAAAATTTTTATTGTCTGTTTCCCAAAAGACTTATGGAGGGGAATAGACAGCCTCCTGGACTCTGGGATGTCCATCATCTCAACATAATCAGGCTCCTCCTGATCCTCTAGTGCTTCCTCCATAGGAAGCTGAAGAGTTTCAGCCAATTTTTTGTAAAACATAAAATGGGAAGGGGACTCAGAAAGTCTAGGAGGAGAAACCCCTGAAGGTCTGTCTGGGGAGATGTCCTGGTCAATGGGCACATCCAGACTTTCATAATCACCATCACTATCCTTATACTCTCCTTCCTCCTCCTCTGGTTCATAAAAATCCTCTAAATTATAATCTGGAACCGGGGGAACTGACCAAACCGAGCCCATGACCGATGGTGCGGTTCGGTCGGAATCGGGGTTAGCGATTGAACAATCCTTATCACTTTGGCTATTTCATCAGCGGTTGGGGAAAGAACTTGTGGATCCGAACTGGCTGATTTATCCCTTCTTTTCCTTTTAACCGGAACCAACTCCTCAAAGTCAGTTCTCCTTTTGCTCTCGTCAGAGGGCACTCCTTCTGGTTTGGTTGGAACCGAACCGGGCTGGCCATCCGGGTCAGCGGACTTTTTGGCCTCCCTTTCCCTGAGCCTACCAACTCTCTTTTCCAGGGTAGCTGAGGAAAAATTTTTGCAAATCTGGCAGTCTGAATTGAGGTGGTCAAACCCCAGACAATAAACACAGGTGGTGTGGGGATCAGTCTTAGCAAAGGCTTCCCCACACACTCTACAGTGTTGAAACCCAGTGGGCCCGTTTTCTCTTGGGTTTCTCAGACATGGCCAGTCCTAACCAAACTTACCCTTTTTGACAATCCATCAGGCAAGACACCCTTATAAGTTCCTGACCTGTGTTCTTGGTCGTGGAAAAACGTAATGAAATCCGTTTTTTTTAGAACCGATAAGGACCGGTTACCACACTCTAAAAGTAGAACAAACTTTTTTAAACAACCCTGATCGGTTCAAACCGAAACGATCCAACGTTTACAAGTTCCACACAGAAGAAACAATAATAAACCTATCTAGTACTCACGATACCACAGACAGAGACTGAACCAACAGGTTAGATGGATTAAATTCGGTTGAAACCGAGGAAAAAGTGACACTTTAACCGACTAAATTGAACCAAGCAAAGGAGAAATCTCTGGAGTGACTGTTCAGTGAGGCAGAGTAAAGAATCTGGCAGTTTGAGTTCAAACAACAACAGACAGAGTCTCAACCAAGCTCGAGCCCAGCATTCCATGCCTTGCATGGAAAGTTAACTCTTTCCTCTCCGGGGCAGTTCAAAGGTTGGACATCACTACATATGTCAGAATAGGTCAGAATACAGCAAGACTTCATGTTCTTTGAAGAGAGGAAACCTCTGCCTCTAGGGCAAGGATTTCTGAGAGTGATGTAGGTGGAAAAGACTTGGCCCTCTTTTTTGGAAATTTTTTGAAGCTGAGGGCCAGTTCCTGGCTTACTATTTCCAGGACCCACTTGGCTGAGGTCACAGACTTCCAGGCCTGGAAGTAGTAAGCCAGCCTGCCTCCTACTGGAAATGGGGAGTTGACCCAGGCTGACACATCAGGGCGTCTGCTTGGCAGGAGCCTTAGACTGAGAGGAGGAGGGAGCAGCCCTACTCATCCCCCTCCTGCCCCTCCCTCTGAAGAACCCCCTCTGTGGGAAGGGAGAGGAGGCCTGGGCTTGGTAAAAAGGTCTTTGAAAGGGCCTGCCCCTGCCCCTAGACTGCTGCTTGTGTGGAGTGGCCTGCCTTTCCATGGCCTGTGCACTCCTGCATGTGGTCCTGTATTCATCCATTTTCTTCATGTAAGCCTCTGTCTGCTCTCCAAACAGAGAGTTACCTACTACAGGAAAATCCATGGCCTTAGTCTGGGTATCCTGTGAAAGGCTAGTACCTCTGAGCCAAGCATGTCTTCTGAGAGACACAGATGTAGCCATGACTCTAGATGCCACATCATTGGAGTCCACAGCAGCATGAAATTGCATTTTTGGATGCCTCAATTCCATCAGCAGCCACCCCCTCCAGCTCCTTGGCTAGCTGGGGAGAGGCCTGTTTAGCCAGTTCCACAACCGCATCCCATCTGGATTTCTGGTACCTGGCTGTGTAGGCCATATAGGTAGCCTGCCTGAGTCCCAAAGAGGATGCCGAATACTGTTTTTTTGACCATGGTATCCACTTTCCTAGAGTCCTTATCCGGGGTGTGTGAAGCCAAAGGAATGTTAGCCCCTGTCACATTCTGCAGCCTGCACTATCCCAACATGGCTGCAATGACTATAAAGGAACTCCGCAGCTGAGCCTGATAGCAAAGACCTCCTGTCCATTCTCTTATCCACAGGAGGTATTGAATTAGGAGTTTGTAAAATTTTGTGTGTGTGTTTCCCCAAGGATTTATGAAGAGGGATAGACAGCCAGCCTTTTGGACTCTTGGATGTCCATCATTTTCACAAAATCAGGCTCTTCATCCTCCTCTGCAGCTTCAACCAAGGGCTGCTGTGGATGAAGAATCCCGGTCCCGGTGCTTCTCCTTCTCATGTTTCTCTTTATGGCCTTCTGGGAAGGTTGACACTTGCCAAAGTTTCTTCAACCCTTTCTCCATGGATGCATTTTCTTTTTCAGGAGATGGGCTTCCAGGGACTGCTGCCTTCGTTTGCGGGTAGCTGAGTTGAATTTTTGGCAGTGTTGACAGTCCTCCATGCGGTGGTCTGGGCCTAGACAGAAAAGGCACAAGGAGTGCCCATCCTTGTGTGGAAGCTGTGAACCACACGAATCGCACTTGTTTTTATGCAATTCGGAGGGTGTCGGGGACGACATACACAGCAGATGGCTTGGGAAAAAATCTAGAAAAATCGAAATAATTAGCCAAAAAGTAGAAACTTTAGGCTGATGAAAGGTGCCGACGAGCACTGTTCTACCACAAGAAACTTTCACAAAGCCGACGGCGGGAAAGAACTGGAAGGCAGGTGTGGGGGATCGCCCTATTATACGGACATCGTCTGACGCCGGTCACCTGACGTGGGGGCGGTCCCCCGCCAGAGACTGCTAGATAGAAGTTTTTCCGTGGGGTCCTGACGCCTGGCGGCTTAGTCCTATCTGTGAATACCTACTGCAAGAGCCCTCTCAAAGTAAGATTCCCCTTTCTTCAGAGTGTACTCTGTTTACTATTACCCTCTGTGTCCTGTTGTCCAGCCAGTTTGTTACCCAGGCCACCACCCTCGGACCCACTCCCAAGCTGACTAACTTGTTTATTAATCTTTTCTGTGACACTGTGTCAAATGCCTTGCTAAATTCTAGGTAGGCCATATCCACAGCCCCTTCCTGGTCTGCTACTTTGGTCACCCAGTCAAAGAAATCTATTAGATTTGTCTGACATGACCTTCCCGCTGTGAATCCATGCTGCCTTGGGTCCTCTGCCCCGCTGGCCTCTAGGTACTCAACAATTCTTTCTTTTAGAAGTAATTCCATCATTTTCCCTACCACTGAGGTGAAGCTAACAGGTCTGTAGTTTCCTGTCTCTGCCTTGCTCCCACTTTTGTGAAGGGGAATCACACCTGCCCTTCTCCAGTCCTCGGGTACCACACCATCCTCCCATGATTTGTTAAAAGGGTAGTCAGTGGTGTCACTAGGTCTCTCCTTAGTTCTTTCAGAATTCTTGGGTGAATCCCATCAGGCCCCATTGCTTTATCCACCTTGAGTTTTAGGAGTTCTTTCAGGACCCTTTCTTCTGTGAATGGACTGCTATCGACCTCCCTGTCCAGAGTGCTTCTATTGTTTGGTTTAGGTACCTCCCCCTCTTCTTCTTTTGCAAATACTGAGCAAAACTATTGGTTCAGCATCTCTGCCTTTTCACAGTCACCCTCTGCCCACCTCCCCTCCCTTCCCCTCCATTAAGCCTCACTGTCCCTCCCTTGGTCTTCCTTCGCTACCTGATGTACCTATAAAAGGTTTTATCCTCCTTCTTGAGTTGGCTATCTTTTCCTCAGTTTGGGCCCTCACTATTCTGACTGCCTTCCCTGCTTCCTTCTGCTTTAA
This sequence comes from Neoceratodus forsteri, assembly GCA_016271365.2. NCBI lineage: Eukaryota > Metazoa > Chordata > Ceratodontiformes > Ceratodontidae > Neoceratodus > Neoceratodus forsteri. The sequence goes on along the minus strand of CM028130.1, from coordinate 1,008,366,589 downwards.
CTGATACAATTCTCTGTCCTGCTCCTTCTGTGATTCCTTGTACTTCCCAAATGCTAACTTTTTCTCCCTAACCTTCCCTGCCACCCCCTTTGAGAACTATAGTGATTTTTTACTTCGTTTTGTTTTGTTTCTTTGCTTCACACAAAGGCTTGTTGCCTCTGTGATGGCAGTTTTGATTTTCTCCATTGTTCTTCCACCCCTCCTTTCTGCCCATTTGCTAGTGCATTCCTTAGGCACTCACCCATTTTGGCAAAGTCAGCCCTCCGAAAGTCCAGTACCTTTGTATGGTGTGACTCTACTGCTGTGTTAATTGTGAACCACATTGTTTGCTGGTCGCTAGTTCCCAGATGGCTACCCACTTTTAAATCTGTGATCCTCTCTCCGTCTCGATTTGAAAGTATCAAGTCTAAGATTGCTCCCTCCTGAGTGGGTTCTAATACGAGTTGTCTGAGGCATGCCCCCTGCAGGGCATCGAGAATGAACCTGCTCTTGTATGTGGCTGCAGCAAATGTGCTCCAGTTAACATCTGGCATATTCAGGTCCCCCATCAACAATATCTCCCCTTTTTCTGCCATTCTAAGGATGCCTTCTATCATTTCCTTGCCCATTTCCTCCCCCTGAGATGGGGGTCGGTATACAACCCCCGTGCAGACTGTGGTGCCACTGCCTATCTCCAAGTTGACCCACAGTGCCTCCTCTCCTCCCCATTTACCCTTTAGTTCTTGTGTTGCTTTGATCCCTTCCCTTATGTAGAGAGCTACTCCTCCTCTTTTACCCTCCCTGTCCCTCCTGTAGATTGTGTACCCCAGTGTGTTTACATACCAGTCATGGTTCTGTGTGTACCATGTTTCCGTGACTGCCACGATATCCAGGTGTCCCTCTTCCATCAAGGCCACTAGTTCAGGAAGCTTGTTACCCAGACTACGAGCATTGGTACTCATCACGCTCCATTTTTTGATGGCTTTACCCCTTTTAGCCCCATCCCTGCCCTTACTGACTTTGTCTTCTTCTCCATTTACCCCTGTTCTGCTCCTGTTGACCTTTCAACCTTGGTGTTTTCCTCGCTGACTACCCTGTTTTGTGGGGGGAGGCTGGGAATTCCCTGCTTCTTATCAGTGGCTCCCCCTTGGCTAGTTTAAAAGCTTGCCAATGAAGCATTTAAACCTATCACATAGGAGCCCAGTTCCCCTCCCAGACAGATGCAGACCATCATGCCAGTATAGGCGGGTATCCCTCCAATTGGAACCCCAGTCCCCAATGAAGCCAAAACCTCGTGCTCCATGCCAGTTTGTCAACCATTCATTGAATCGCATGGCGCAAAGCACCCTCGCCTCACCCATGCCATAGACAGGTAGCACCTCCGAGAAGAAAATATTACTCACCTTAGTAATGTTGTTTCTTCTAATGGAGTCTTGCTGTATTCTGACATATGCAGTTAGGTCCTGCCTTTCCCAGAGAACAAATAGTTAAACTTTCCATGGCCAGCATGGAATGTTCACCACGAGCTCAGTTGAAGCCCCTGTCTACTGCTGTTTAAACTCCAACTGTCAGATCTTTACGAGCAATACTCACTAGAAGTTCTGTGTGGAAACTGTAAAACTCAACTAGCCAACTGGCAACTAAATTTATATAAAAGGGTTTTTGGTTTCAAAGCAAAGACTCAAGTCAGGAAACCCAAAAACAAAACACATCCCAAAACACAACACTCACCCAAAATAAAGGAGGGTGAAAAAGGGACACCCCAAGGGTGTCACCACTGCTCCTGCTCACCCACATCCCAAAAACCAGGTTCTGAGAGGGGAGGCAGGGGGGAGGTCAGAATACAACAAGACTCCATTAGAAGAAACAACATTACTAAGGTGAGTAATTTTTCCTTCAAACAACATGAAGTCTTGCTGTATTCTGACATATGCAGACTACCAAGCAGTACCTCCATGGAGGAGGGACAGAACCTATTTTGGAAACAGGCTCTGAAGTACTGCTGTGCCAAACCGAGCATCACTCCTAGCCTGGATATCCAGAGAGTAATGCTTGGTGAATGTATGGACTGTTTTCCAGGTGGCTGCTTGACAAATTTCTAAGATATGAATATCCCTGGCAGCAGCCAGGAAAGCAGCTGTACCTCTGGTAGAGTGAGCCCTCTGGCCTGAGGGTGGCGTTCTACCCAGTTTTTCATAGCAGAATTGCATACAAGAGACAATCCACCTGGCAATAGATCTCTTAGTGGCAGGTTTGCCCTCACCAACCTCTCCATATGTGAGGAACAATTGGAGAGACTCAAACCTGTGACTCTTAGTGCGGTCTATGTAGTAGCTGAGGGCCCTTTTAACATCCAAGCTGTGCAGCCTCCTCTCTCCAGAGGAGGAATAGTCAGTGAAGAAAACAGGGAGAGGCATAGACTGGTTAAAGTGGAAATCTGAAACCACCTTAGGTAAAAACTTCCTGTTAGTTCTTAGGACCACTTTATCTCTATGGAAAGAGATGAAATCAGGCTCCACTGACAGGGCTTGTAATTTACTGATACGCCTGGCAGAGGTAATGGCTACCAAAAACACAGTTTTCCAAGTCAAGTACTTAAGCTCTGCAGAGGACAAAGGCTCAGAGGGTGGTTGCATAAGCTGATCAATGCAAACATTAAGGTCCCAAGCAGGAGCAGGATCTCTAAAGGGTGGATTGGTGTGCAGCAATCCCTTGAAGAACTTACAGAACACAGGATGGGCTGACAGAGGAGAGGGCTTGCCTACTGACAGGAAGGCAGAAACAGCTGCCAAATGCACTTTAAGTGTAGCTGGCCTAAGGCCCAGGCCATTGAGATGGACCATATAGTCCAGAACTGTAGGCAACCCAGCAGATTCTGGAGAAATATTCTTATTAGAATACCAGATAGTAAACCTTTTCCATGTGGAATTATAAGTATTTCTGGTGGAAGGCTTTCAAGAAGCCTTAAGGATATCCAGAACTCCTTGGGAAAGATGCAGATCAGCAAACGCTAACTCTTCAAGAGCCATGCCTTGAGATTGAGAGATCTGAGGTTCAGGTACCAAATCCTCCCCTGAGAGGATGTCAACAGGTTGTAATTCCTGGGAAGAGACAGGGGAAGGTGGACTGCTAAGAACAGCAACAGGGGGTACCAGGGCTGCCTGCCCAGTCTGGAGCAATCAGAATCACTTTGCATGGTTGTGACCTTATCTTGACTAACACCTTGAACAGGAGAGGGAGTGGGGGGGAACCATACAGAAATTTCCCTTCCCAATTCAGGATCAGAGCATCCAGGGGGACTGAGCCCAAGACTGGGGTCTGCAACAAAAGAGAGGAAGTTGGTGATTGTCTGGGACTTTAAAAAGATCTATTTGTGGAGTGCCCCATCTCGAGAAAATCACTTTCAAAACTAGGGGATCTAGGGTCCATTCGTGATGACCCTGGGATATCCTGCTAAGAGCATCTGCTAGGACATTGTCCTTCCCTGGGAGGTGAACTGCTATCAGAGAGGTTTGCAGGGATAGACCAGGGACCACAACTTCATTGCTTCTGTGCACAAGGCCGTAGACCGAGTGCCTCCTTGCTTGTTGATGTACCACATGGTGGTGGTGTTGTCTGTTCTGACCTGGACCACCTTGTTCTGTACAGATTTGGAAAAGCTTGCAGTGCCAGAAACACTGCTCTGAGTTCCAAGAGATTGATGTGAAGCAGAGATTCCTGAGGTGACCACAGCCCTTGGGTGGTAAGATCCCCCAGGTGAGCTCCCCAGCCCAGCAGGGAAGCATCTGTGGTGAGTATCGCTGAATGAGACTGAGTGACAAAAGGAACTCCTTGTCTCAAATTGTCCTGATCCTGCCACCATTGCAAAGCCTGGATCAGGGTTCGAGTCACTGGGACTAGTTTGGTAAGGAATCCTTTCTTTGGGACCAGAAAGCTTTTTAAGTGGAACTGAATGTCCCTCATCTTGAATCTTGCTCCCTGGACCACTGCTGTGGAAGCTGCCATGTGGCCCAGAAGCTGAAGGAAATGCCTTGCTGGTCGAGACACCTGTAGGGTGAATGAAGAGGCCAGTTCCATAAGGGTCCTTGCCTTGTCCAGAGGAAGGAAGGCTCTTGCCTTTACTGTATCCAGCTCCGCCCCTATGAAGGTGAGGAGCTGTACTGGCTCGAGAACTGACTTTGGAAGGTTGAGGAGGAATCCTAAGGAAGTGAGCACTTGCTGAGTTATTTGCAAATGTGACTTGACTTGGTCTGGAGACTGACCCACTATGAGCCAGTCGTCCAAGTATGGAAAGATGGAGATCTTTTTCCTCCTTAAGAAAGCAACCACTACTGCTAGGCACTTTGTGAAAACCCTTGGGGCTGATGTTAGGCCAAAGGGCATTGCTCTGAATTGATAGTGGCCTGAGGGCAACTCAAACCTGAGGTACTTTCTGTGGGAGCACCTGATGGGAATGTGAAAATAGGCATTCTTGAGGTCCAGGGAGGCTAGCCAGTCCCCTGGCCTTAGAGAGGGAAGAATTATTCCCAGAGTCACCATTTTGAACTTTGGTTTTAAAAGGTGTTTGTTCAGATATCTTAGGTCCAGGATGGCGCCATTCTCCTGCCTTTTGGGGTTAGGAAGTACCTGGAGTACAATCATTTGCCCTGTGTAGGTGGGAACCCTCTCTATGGCTCTGACAACTAGGAGAGAAGAAACCTCTGCCTCAAGGCAAGGGTCTCTGATGGATTTGCAGGTGGAAAGGATCTGGTTCTCATCTTAGGAAATTTTTTGAAGCTGAGAACCAGTCCTGGCTTACTACTTCAGGACCCACTTGTCTGATGTCAGAGACTTTCAGTCCTGGACAAAGTAAGCCAGCCTGCCCCCTACTGGTATTGGAGAATCAGTCCGGGCAGACCCATCAGGGTGTCTGCTTGGCAGGGGCTTAAGGCTGAGGGGTGGATGCAGGCCTGCTCATTCCCTGTCTGCCTCTCCCTCTGAAGAATCCCCTCTGAGAATAAGAAGAGGAGGCCTGAGCTTGGTAAAAAGGCCTTTGGAAAGGCCTGCCCCTGCCCCTGGACTGCTGCCTTTGAGGAGTGGCTTGCCTTTCTTTGGCCTGAGCACTCCTGTATGTGGTCCTGTACTTGTCCATCTTTTTCATGTAGTTCTCTGTCTGCTCCCCAAACAGAGAATTACCAATAACAGTGAAATCCATGGCCTTAGTCTGGGTATCCTGTGATGGGTTAGTACATCTGAGCCAAGCCATCCTCTGAAGAGCCACAGATGTAGCCATGAATCTAGATGAAACATCATTGGAGTCCACAGCAGCATGAAATTGCACTTTGGATGCCTCAATCCCATCTGCAGCCACCTGCTCAAGCTCCTTGGCAAGTTGGTCAGGAGCCTGTTTAGCCAGAGCCAGCACAGTGTCCCATCTGGATTTCTGGTATCTAGCTGTGTAGGCCATATATTTAGCCTGCCTGAGTCCTAAAGATGCTGCCATGTACTGTTTCTTTGCCATGGCATCAATCCTCCTTGAGTCCTTATCTGGGGGGTGTGATGCCAAGGGGATATTTGCCTTATCACAGGCAGCAGCCCGCACTACTCTAACATGGCTGCACTGATGAGAAAGGAACTCCATGTCTGAGCCTGAAAGAGTATACCTCTTGTCCATTCGTCTGTCCACAGGAGGTATGGAGTTAGAAGTCTTAAGAATTTTATTTGTCTGTTTCCCAAAAGATTTATGGAGGGGAATAGACAGTCTCCTGGACTCTGGGATGTCCATTATTTCAACAAAATCAGGCTCCTCCTGATCCTCTACTGCTTCTTCCATAGGAAGCTGGAGGGTTTCAGACACTTTTTTGTAAAACATAAAGTGGGAAGGGGACTCAGAAAGCCTAGGAGGAGAAACACCTGCAGGTCTGTCTGGGGAGATGTCTGGGTCAATAGGCACATCCAGACTTTCATAATCACCATCATCATCCTCATACTCTCCTCCTCTTCATCTGGTTCATAAAATTCTTTTAAGGTGTAATCCAGAATTGGGGAACTGACCAACCCAAACCCTGCCAGATGGTGCTGGTTCGGCCGGAACCGGCAGTGTATTGCACTATTCTTATCGCCTTGGCTATCTCATCAGTGGTCAGAGTATGAATTTCTGGATCCGAACCGGATGATTTATCTTTTCTTTTTTTTAACTGAACCAACTCCTCAGAATCGGCTCTCCTTTTGCCCGAAGAAGCATCGCCCTGGTCAGAGGGCACTCCTTCTCGGTTCAGTCGTGAATCGAACCGGCTGGCCATCCAGGTCAGCGGACTTCTCGGCCTCCCTTTCCCTCAGTCTACCTAATCTCTTTTCCAGGGTAGCTTTGGGAAAATTCTTACAAATTAGGCAGTCTGAATCGAGGTGGTCAAACCCCAGACAATAAACACAGGTGGTGTGGGGATCAGCCTTAGCAAAGACTTCCCCACACACACTGCAGTGTTGAAACCCAGTGGGCCCGTTTTTTTTCTTGGGTTTCTCAGACATGGCCAATCCTATCCAAAACTTACCCTTTTTTCAGTGATCTGCCAGGCAAGACTCCCCTATCGGTTCCTGACTGTGTTACGGGTCTTGGAAAAAAATGTAATAAAAATCAATTTTTTTTAGAACCGATACGGACTGGTTACCACACTCTAAGTAAATTCACAAACTTTTTTACCTGAACTGATCGGTTCAGCCGAACCGATCCACAATTTACAAGTTCCACACAGAAACTAAATAGAAAACCTATCTAGTACTCACGGTACCACAGATAGAGACTTAAACCAACAGATTCGGTAGCAGCAATTGGGTAGAAACCGAGTGAAAAACAACACTTTAACCGACTTTTTTGAACCAAGCAAAGGAGAAATCTCCGGAGCGACTGCTCAGTGAGGCGGAGTAAAGAATCTGATGGTTGGAGTTTAAACAACAGCAGACAGGGGCTTCAACCGAGCTCGCCGTGAACATTCCATGCTGGCCATGGAAAGTTTAACTCTTTGTTCTCCGGGGCAGTTGAAAGGCAGGACCTAACTGCATATGTCAGAATACAGCAAGACTTCATGTTGTTTGAAGGATACGATTGTGCTAGTTGTCTAAGGCTCCTCCCCAACTCCACAAATTCCTCCTGCACAGCTCTGATCCCATGCCCAGTCAAGTTATTTGCCCCTAGGTGGACAATGGCGTCAGCTCCTCTCCCGTGCAGCTGCTCTCGTGAGCCTGAGGATTCGCTTCCTGTCCCTCCAAGCCATGGCGCCAGGCAGGCACTTCTCCTCTCCCTGCCTCCCCAGTTCTACCCTCCTCATAACTGAATCCCCACCAGGAGTTACTTCCTTCCCCTGTGATGTCCCATGTCACCTTCCGTGGGTCTCCGTGTGGCAGTTCCCAGCAACCTCCTTGGTCTCTATCGGGTGCCTCCATAGGAGAACTATGCTCCCACCAGAATGGCGACGGATTGTGGAGAGGTACAACTGGAGGATGCGCCTCTGTTCCACCACCCTCACCTTCCGTGAGCCCACCGTGGTCCAACCTCTCCTCTTGCTTGGCAACCTCAGTTCGGCCTGGAGGCGGGCAACCTCCTCCCTCAGAGCAGAGAGTTGCCTGCAAATAGGGCAGCATCGCAGCCTCCAGAATGTCTCCCTGAAGACTGCTGCCCCACAGCCAGTGCATTGCACTACTACTCCCACATGCCTGTCTTTTTCCTTTTTTAGTCTGTGTGTCAATGCAGTGTGCTGTGCTGGTAAGGATATGATTGGGGGGGGAGGGCCCAAACCCATGCCCTCCGGAATCAATCAGCTACAAGTCTGACCCACCACTACGGTGAGTGTTGACCTTCCTTTCAGCAAGACAACTTGCACAACAACTTAAAGAATATAACCTGCAAAAACAAATAATTACAGTCAGAGAAAAATCAAACAGTTGAGTCCAATACCTATGATGTAAGCCTCCCCTGACCCGCTACAACCTGGTGTTCTGTGCTCTGAAATCAATTGGGAAACCAGTTTCCAATGCCTGAGGCCCCTTCTGGGTTCCAATATACAAACTGCAGGGTTAAAAAGAGAAATCCCAGCCACCAGTAAATAGCACTGTACCAAAAATAGTTTGATGCAAACTGTCACAAAATACTAGTAGACAATAATCCAGCTAACCACAAGGAAAACCAGTTATGCAGTATTTCAATTCTTCTGAAGTTACTCACAATATAATCAGTTTTGCAAACCTTCTTCTTGATTAAAAAATAAAGAAATACAAAGCAGTACCAAGTGTAAGAGTTAAAGTAAAAAAAGTTAACACCTCCCTCAGATTTGAGCAAGAGTGAGCTGTCTTGCAGATTGCCAGTTCAATAGTGTCTCCCACACAGCTCTGTTGTCTCAAAGCAGCTTGCTTCCAACTTCAAAAATACGGGCTTTCTTGGGGGCAACGAAGGGGACCTGGATCCCCTGGCCACAGAAGTAGCAGCAGAAGGTGGCACCAGTGGATTGAGCAGAGTCCCCGCTGACACCATACAAATCCCGGCTGCAGCTGGAGTGGGTGGAGCACCCAAATCAAGGCCTGTGAGAGAACAAAGACTAACAAAAAGGGCTGGAAGGTTGGCTGGCCGAGAGGCCTGACGCCAAAGAGCCTGCTCCATCATGGTAAGACTGGCAGGGGTGCGCACCGATGCAGAGGTCGCTGCTAACCGGGGCGGGGGGACCCACAAACGTGCTGGGGCTCTGACCTGGTCCAGTCCCTGTCCCAGTGCTTGTGCTACCAGCCGATTTGTCCTGGGCCTTGGAGGAAGAGGAGCCTGAGAATGGGGCCAGGAAGTGGAGGAGCACCTGGCTGCAGTTCCTTCTCCATGCAGGCCAACTTCTGTTCCTGCAGGAAATTCCAGAGAGCCTTCTGGTGGCGGCGGGGCCGTGTGGCCTGGTTGAAGCTGCAGATGTTGCAGGCCTGTACATCGTGGTCCAGGGCCTAGGCAGCAGGTGCAAACGTGATTATCCTTATCAAGGATCTTCTCCAGATCTGCTGCTTTCGCATAAGTGAAAGTAATCACTTTAAAATAAAGTGATGAACTAGGAGAGAAAAAAATAATTGAGGCAAGTTTTTATTTTTGTTTTGTTTCGTGTTGACTGAAGTGGCAGTAGCTCTGAAGGGTCTGACATGAGCAGGTCGATGGCAGGAAAAGAACTGAGGAGGGCGTGGGGGCCCCACATTTATAGAGGTGGTATGACATCAGCGAAGTGAAGTGCTGCATGCCCCGGCACACTGCTAGCTAGAAAGGTTTCTGTGGTCCTAGTGCCTGGGTGGCCAAGTCCTACAGTTGTGGCCTGCTGCAGGAGATACCCTCGATGAAGATCTCTTTGTTCTGTCATCGGTGTGCTGATCCCATTGTACTCCTAGGGTTCACTGAGGGATCCACATGTGCAGTCCTGCCAAGGGCACCCTGACGATGGCTGCCACCATCAAGCCCAGTAGGCACAGAAAGTCCTGGGCTGTAGTGTACTGGCTGCTGTGGAGCCGCCGGGCCTGAGCTATCAGGCGTTCCATCCTGTCCTGGGGGAGGAAAGTCACTCCTTGAGCTGTGCCCAGAATAACCCCAATGTACTGGAGACACTGACAGGAGGGTCAAGACTGACTTGGACAGGTTGACCGTAATCCCTAGTGCATGGAACTGTCTGGTACGCAGTAGGGTGAGGTTCAGTTTTTCCCTGGACTGAACCTTGAGTAACCAGTCATCCAGGTAGGGGAAGACGTATAGTCCTTCCATCCTTAGGTCAGCTGCCACCACCACTAAAGCCCTTGGTAACGACCTGTGGCACAGAAGACAAGCCAAAAGCAAGGCCCTGAACTGTCAGTGCTCTCACTGGAACAGGAACCTGAAGTACTGCCTTGGGGTGCAAATCTTTACATGCAGGTATGCATCCTGCATGCCTAAGGAGCTTAGTGAATCCCCCTTGTTTAACAGAAGCAGCAGCCCTTGCAAGGTTACTATCCTGAATTTCTTGTACTGGATGAAGAAGTTCGGGTTGCGCAGGTTCAGGATGGGCCTCAAATTTCCTTTGGATTTGTGGACCAGAAAGAAATGGGAATGGAACCCTCTGTTCCTCTTGAACAGGCTCTATGGCTCTTTTCTGCAGCACCGTGCAGATTTCCCCCATCAGCACTGGAATGTGGTCTGGAGGGTAGCTTGAATGAACTGGAGGCAGATCTGGAGGCCACTCCGGAAGTTCTAGCATGTGGCTCTGCTCTATGAGCTGCAGGACCCAAGCATCTGTTGTGATCTCCCTCCACCTGTCAAAGTGGAAGGATAAATGGCCCCCTACCACTGCCTCCTGTAGTGCTGGAGGGTGAGGGCCTGGCAAGGAGTCATGCTGAAGTGGCACCTGCAGCTAGGCTGCACCACCGCCTTAGGGCTTTGGGTGGTGGAGGGGCAGACAAAGCCATGGCCACTTGGCACTTGCCTGGCTGTCGGGCACCTTCTGTCCACTTCTTGGCTGTGTATGGTAAAGGAGTGGACTGACTGTAGAATTCTACTGGAAGCCTGCAGGTCAGAAAAGATGTCCTGGAGATTTGCCCTGAAGAGTTTATAGCCTTGAAGGAGACATTCAGGATGGACTGCTGCATGTCAGTAGCAAAGCCAGATATCCTGAGCCAGGAATGTCTTCTGAGACAGATGTCTGCCACAGCTGCTCTAGCTGAGGCATCTGCCACATCACAGGCAGCTCTCAGGAGGTGCTTGCCTACATCTGTGCCCGACTGGAGTACTTTGAGTAACTCCTGCTTTTGTGGACCCTCTTTAAGGGCCTGAGCTGCAGTTTTACCCTTTCTACATAGAGTACTCTGGAACTTGACCATATGAGAAATGTAGTTAGCTACCCTGATGACTAAAGTGGACGAGGCATAGGTCCACTTGCCGATAAGATACAGCTTTCTGGACTCATCTGGAGGGAGAGAGCTGAGGTTCCTTGGTCCTATCATGGGCAGCATTTATCACTATGGAAACTGTCCTTGGTTGCTCAGTGAAGAAAGGTTCCCTGAGGGGGGCTTATACAATTTGTCAGCCTATCTGGGCACTGCAGGGATCAGGGTTAGCCTGTACCAGGCAGCCATGATGGCATCTTCAGAAGCAGGCTGCAGAGGAGGGATAATCGAGAGGGGTAGGATCTGGAAGCTCAGATATTCTGTCAGATTTTGCCTAGTAACATCCTGCTGCTCAGCGTCAAACCCCATAGCTGCCTGCAGCTGTCTCATCGTAGAGGTGAATGAGAGGGTCATGGGGGGGGGTAACCTAGGGGTATACTTAGAGGAGTCCTCACTCCCCTGAGGAAACCATGGGAACTGAGCTAGAGTGAGTCCTAGCCCTTAGTCCACGTCTGCCCCTCCTCATCCTTATCAGAGGGAGGAGGTCTGGACGATACTCATCCTCAGCCTCAGGCTCTGAAAGAGGCACTTCTGACATCAGTGATGAGAGCGCTAAAAGTGGCGTTGATTGGTTCTGGGCTAAGGGGTCGGCCTTGTGGGAGCTGGAGTGGATGTGGCCCAATGCATGAACTTCCAGGAAGAGGTGAGCATAGTCTGGGCATCAATGGCAGTTGGCATCGCTGGAGCAGGAAGAGGTGTCAAGGGGCTGGCTGTGGTCCCAGTGTCGGCAGTACGAGGGGGCTGAGGTCCTTGAGTCGGCAGGGGGTTCGGTGCCGGGGGAAGTAAAGTCCTTGACATCAAAGAGGTGGTCCAAGTAAGCGACAGAGGAGGTAAGATGCCTGATGTCAAAGGGCCAGCACCTGCTGACATAGTGCCTGCAGAACTCTCTGTCCAGAGGAAGGCTTTCTTTCCACAGGAAAGGGGTTCAAACCTGACTGCCAGTGCAGAACCCTTTACATTGGGCTGCCAAAGGCCTGCAGGGAGTTTTGCAGCTACTGGGTCACATAATCTCCTCCACAGCTGTGCTGCCATAGGCCAGATTTCAGATGAGGGACATTCAGTACAATCTAAGATATCACTAATCCCAAAGGTCAGACTCACTGTCCAAGCTGCTGCAGAGGAAAGCAACCTCAGGGAGGGCATTCCTCTAGCAATCCCCCTGTAAGAGTTCTCACAACAGATGTTTCTCTCTTAGAGTGTGGCACCCACCTGGAGGATCTCAATGTAAGCAGCATCTGGAGCACACAGGAGCACATAAGTTTCCTCGGGCTCAGGACAGTACTACTGGCAATGCAATCCTTTTCCTCCCAGCTATAGGGTCAGTATGTCAAAATTTGGGCAGGCCATACTACAATAAAGCACTGCATAAACCAGCAGGGGGGAACAAGATCCTCAGAACTGTGCACAGAAGCTATGAGGATCTGCCTTATTCCCTGGACACAAAAGGCTCATTCACACGCCTGCCTGTGAGCCATTGTCACTGGCTCACAGCGGCCAGATCAGTGCTCCTGCCGATGTGTGAATCTTCTCGTTTTGCCACGATCCCTCTTTTCCTGGGTTTGCAGAGTGGTGTAGGTGGCTTCCTGTGCCGTCTGAACAGGCGAACCACCTGCATCACTACAAGTCCCTATAAACCCAACAGTGACCGGAACAACACCAACATCGCTGGAAAGCAAAAGGGCACCGAAAACACCAGTGCCATGTGAACACGGCTCTCTATCGATTTTCTTAATTTTTTTGAATGATTTGAAAGTGGCGGTGCGGCAGGCGCAGTGTGGTGAGCCTAAAGATTTCTGCAGTACATCTGTCAGGCAAAGAATTGCTGGCGGACTCCTCAGCAGAATCAGCCAGGGAAACCACAAGTGGACCTTGAACCAGCAAGAGCTGGCTTCAATCTTCAGAGAATGTGGTACTCCAGAAATTGACCTGCTTGCCTCTTGAAAGAACAATCAGATACCAAACTTTTGTTGCAGGCCACCAGCAAGGAGCACAGTTCCAGAGGATGCCCAAGCTGAGGACTGGACAGGGAGGTTTCTGTATGCCTTCCACCATTCTCACTCATACAGAAACCACTCATAAAACTCAGGAAAGAGCCAGCAACAATGATCCTAAGTGGCCTAGTCTGGGACAGTCAGGCTTGGCCCTCAAGAAAAAATTACTTACAATAGTAATCTTGTTTCTTCCCAGTGATACTCAGGTATGAAAAATTACTCACCCTAGTAATTGTGTTTCTTCTAATGGAGTCTTGCTGTATTCTGACAATTGCAGTTAGCTCCAGTCTTTGAACTGCACTGGAGAGTATAGGGTTACATTTCTATGCATGGCATAGAATGTTGAGCTCGAGCTCGGTTGAAGACTCTGTCTGCAGTACTTTGAATCCAAACTGTTAGATTCTTATGAGCTAAAAACTCGGTGACCTATCAGAATGTGGAAACTGTAAAATTTCTACTAGCCAACTGGCAACTAACAGTCTAGGTTCCCAAAGAAAGACTCAAGTCAGGAAACCCAAAAACCAGGTAATAAAGCATAAAAAATTCTTAACAAACTAAAGCACCCAACAGGAAGTGTGCTGAAGACACCCTGGGATGCAACACTGCACCTGCCCACCCACTTCCCAAAAACAGGTTCTGAGAGGGGAGGCAGGGAGGGAGGGAGGTCAGAATACAGCAAGACTCCATTAGAAGAAACACAATTACTAAGGTGAGTAATTTTTTCTTCAAACAACATGAAGTCTTGCTGTATTCTGACAATTGCAGACTATCAAGCAGTACCTCCAAGGAGGAGAGACAGAACCTACTTTGGGAACAGGCTCCGAAGCACTGCTGTGCCAAATCTAGCATCACTCCGAGCTTGGATATCCAGGGAGTAATGCTTGGTGAATCTATGAACTGTTTTCCAGGTGGCTACTTGGCAAATTTATAACAAGGGAATATCCCTTGCCACAGCCAGAGATGCAGCTGTACCTCTAGTGGAATGAGCACTCAGGCCTGAGGGAGGAATTTTTCCCAGAGTCTCCTAACATAATTGGATACAGGACACAATCCACCTGGCAATAGTTCTCTTGGTGGCAGGTTTGCCCTTACCTACTTCCCCATAAGTGAGGAACAACTGGAGGGAGTCAAACCTGTGACCCTTTGTACGTTCTATGTAGTAACTAAGGCTCTTTTAACATCTAAACTGTGTAACCTTCGCTCTCCTGAGAAGCATGATCAGTGAAGAACACAGGAAGAGACATGGATTGGTTCAAGTGGAAATCAGAAACCACTTTGGTAGGAACCTCCTATTGGTTCTAAGGCCACCTTGTCCCTATGGAATGAGATGAAGTCCGGTTCAACTGACAGAGCTTGCAATTCACTGATACGTCTGGCAGAGGTTATAGCAACCAAAAACACAGTTTTCTAAATCAAGTACTTGAGCTCTGCTGAGGACATAGGCTCAAAAGAGGGTTGCATAAGCTGAGCAATGCAGACATTCAAATCCCAGGCAGGAGCAGGATCCCTAAAAGGAGGATTGGTATGAAGCAATCCTTTGAAAAATTTACAAAATACAGGATGAGATGACAGAGAGGAAGGCTTTCCCACTGGCACAAAAGCAGAACCAGCTGACAAATGTATATTGAGAGTAGCTGGTCTGAGGCCTAGACCATTAAGATGAACCATATAATCCAGAACTGTAGACAATTCAGCAGTGTCTGGGGACATATGCTTCTTGGAACACCAAATGCTGAATCTTTTCCATTTGGAGTTGTAAGTTTTTCTGCTGGCAGGCTTCTGAGAGGCTTTGAGAATGTCCAGAACCCTTGGGACAGATGCAAATCTGCATATTCTAATTCTTCAGGAGCCATGCCTTGAGATTGAGGGACCAAAGATTGGGGTATCAAATCCTCCCCTGAGATGAGGTTAACCGATTGCACTTCCTGGGGAGAGACAGGGGAAGATGGACTGCTAGGGACAGCAGCAGGAAATACCATGGCTGCCTGGCCCAGTCTGGAGCAATCAGAATTAGTTTGCAGGATTGTGACCTCATTTTGACCAGAACTTTGAACAACAGAGGAAAAGGAGGGAAGGCATAGAGGAATTTCCCTGCCCAGTTCAGAACCAGAGCACCCAGGGGGACTGAGCCCAGTACTGGAGGTCTGCAACAAAACAGAGGAAGCTGGTGATTGTCCGGGGCTGCAAAGAGATCTATCTCTGGAGTGCCCCACCTGGAAAAAATCACTTCTAGCACCAGGGGATCCAGAGACCATTCGTGATGGCCCTGAGAGATTCTGCTCAGTGCATCTGTTATCACATTGTCCTTTCCAGGAAGGTGGACTGCAACTAAGGATGTCTGCAGAGAGTAAGCCACAGACCATAGTGTCATGGCTTCCGTGCACAAGGCCGTGGACCGAGTGCCTCCCTGCTTGTTGATGTACCACATTGTGGTGGTGTTGTCTGTCCTGACCTGTACCACCTTGTTCTGCACTGACTGAGAGAAGGCTTGCAGAGCCAGTAACACTGCCCTGAGCTCCAAAAGATTGATATGCAGGAGGGACTCTTGATGGAACCACTGTCCCTGGGCTGTGAGAGCCCCGAGATGGGCTCCCCACCCCAAAAGAGAAGCATATGTGGTAAGGACCACAGAGTGGGACTGATTGATGAAAGGAACCCCTTGCCTGAGATTGTTCTGATCCTGCCACCATTGGAGTGCCTGGATCAGAGTCTGAGTCACTGGAACCAGTTTGGTAAGAGGATCCTTCTTTTGGGACCAGAAGGACCTTAGGTGGAACTGAATGTCCCTCATTTGAAACCTGGCTCCTTGGACCACTGCTGTAGAAGCTGCCATGTGACCCAGAAGCTGAAGGAAATGCCTTGCTGGTCGAGAGACCAGAAGGCAGAAAGAGGAGGCCAGCTCTGAAATGGCTGTAACCCTCTGCATGGGAAGAAAAGCTCTTGCCTTGACTGTATCTAGCTCTGCTCCCATAAAAGTGAGAAGCAGTACAGGTTCGAGAACTGACTGGGAAAGGTTGAGAAGAAACCCCAAGGAAGTGAGCACTTGCTGGGTCATTTGGAGGTCTGACTTGCCTTGGTCTGGGGACTGTCCCACAATGAGCCAGTCGTCCAGATATGGGAACACTGCAATCTTCTTCCTTCTTAAAAAGGCCACCACTACTGCCAGGCACTTTGTGAACACCCTTGGAGCTGATGTTAGGCCAAAGGCATTGCTCTGAACTGATAATGGCCTGAAGGCAATTCGAACCTGAGGTACTTTCTGTGGGAGCACTTAATGGGAATGTGAAAATAGGCATCATTGAGGTCCAGGGAGGCTAACCAGTCCCCTGGCCTTAGAGAGGGAAGAATTATTCCCAGAGTTATCATTTTGAACTTTGGTTTTAACAGATGCTTGTTCAGATATCTTAAATCCAGGATGGGTTGCCACTGCTTGTCTTTTTGGGGTAAGGAAGTACCTGGAGTACAGACTTTGCCCTGTGTAGGTAAGGCACTCTCTCTATGGTCTCTTAGGGCCACCAGAGATGAAACCTCTGCTTGCAAGGCAAGGATTCTGAGGTGCTTGCAGGTGGAAAAGATCTGGGCCTCAGCTTTGGAAATCTTTTGAAGCTGAGGACTAGTCCCTGGCTTACCACTTCCATGACCCATTTGTCTGAAGTAACAGACTTCCAGTCCTGGACGAAGTAAGCCAGCCTGCCTCCTACTGGTATGGGGGAGTCGACCCGGGCTGACGCCTCAGGGTGTCTGCTTGGCAGGAGCCTTAGGCTGAGGGGTGGACGCAGCCCTGATCATCCCCCTTCTGCCTCTCCCTCTAAAGAACCCCCTCTGGGAAAGGAAGAAGAGGCCTGCACTTGGTAGAAATGCCTGTGGAAAGGCCTGCCCCTGCCTTGCTGCCTTTCCTTGTCCTGCACTCCTGTAAGTGGTCCTATATTCATCCATTTTCTTCATGTAATTCTCTGTCTGCTCCCCAAACAAAGAATTACCCACCACAGGGAAATCCGTGGCTTTAGCCTGGGTGTCCTGTGAAAGGCTAGTACATCTGAGCCAAGCCATTCTCCGAAGAGCCACAGATGTAGCCATGACTCTTGATGACACATCATTGGAGTCCACAGCAGCATGAAACTGAACCTTGGATGCCTCGATCCCATCAGCAGCCACCTCCTCCAGCTCCTTGGCCAGCTGGGGAGAAGCCTGCTTAGCCAGTGCCAGTAGAGTGTCCCATCTGGACTTCTGGTACCTGGCTGTATAGGCCATATAATTAGCCTGCCTGAGTCCCAAAGAGGACGCCGTGTACTGTTTCTTTGCCATGGCATCCAACTTCCTGGAGTTTTTATCTGGGGGGTGTGAAGCCAAGGGAATGCCTGCCCTGTCAACAGGCTGCAGCCTGCACTACCCCAACATGGCTGCATTGCTGGTAAAGAAACTCCGTATCTGAGCCTGACAGAGTATACCTCTTGTCCATCTTTCTGTCTACAGGAGGCATAGAGTTAGGAAATTTTAGAATGTTTTGAGTCTGCTTCCCAAAAGACTTATGAAGGGGAATAGACAGTCTCTTAGACTCTGGGATATCCATCATTTCAATGAAGTCAGGCTCTTCTTGGTCCTGCACAGCCTCCTCCATAGGAAGCTGGAGGGTTTCTGCCACTTTCTTGTAAAACAGAAAGTGGGGAGGGGACTCAGAGAGCCTAGGAGGCAAAACACCAGAGAAGGTCTGTCAGAAAATGTCCGGGTTCTATAGGCACATCCAGACTTTCTAAGTACTCATCATCATAATCCTCACATTGTTCACAGTCCCCCCAAAGTCTAGTTCATAAAAATCTTCAGGGCATAATCCTGAACTGAGGAACCGACCGAACCGAACCGATACTAACTGGTACTGGATCGGTAGGAACCGGACGAAGCGATTCCACAATCCGAATTACTCAGGCAATTTCTTCCACAGTCGGAATATGGAGTTCTGGATCCGAACCAGCAGATTTTTCCTTTCTTTCCCTTTTTGTAGGAACTGACCCCTCAGGATCAGCTCTCCTCTTGCCCGAAGAAGTACCGCCCTGGTCAGAGGGCACTCCTGGTTTGGTGATAACCGAACCGGGCTGGCCTTCCGGGTTAGCGGATTTCTCAGCCTCCTTCTCCCTAAGTCTACCTAATCTCTTATCCAGGGTAGGCTTGGGAAAATTCTTACATATTTGGCAGTCTGAATCGAGGTGGTCAAACCCCAGACAATAAACACAGGTAGTGTGGGGATCGGCCTTAGCAAAGACCTCCCCATACTCACTGCAGTGTTGAAACCCAGTGGGCCCGCTTTTTTTCTTGGGTTTCTCAGACATGGCCAACCTAACCAAACTTACCCTTTTCTCGGCAACTGCCAGGCAAGACTCTCTTATCGGTTTCTAACCGTGTTATGGGTGTTTGAAAAAAACCCCGCTAAAAACACATTTTTTTTTTAAACCGATAAGAACCGGTAACCACGCACTAAAATGACTAAATCAAAAGACCTAAAGGATCGGTTCAGCCGAACGGAGTGGGACTTTTACAATTTCCACAATCCAAAAACACTATCTAAGTACTTACTGTACCGCAGAGCGGTAAAATAATTCGGAAAACAGAGACTTTAACCGAGTCTTTGAACCGAGCAACAGGAGAAATCTCCAGAGTGACTGTTTAGTGAAATGGAGTAAAGAATCTGACAGTTTGGATTCAAAGTACTGCAGACAGAGTCTTCAACCGAGCTCGAGCTCAACATTCTATGCCCTGCATAGAAATTTAACCCTATACTCTCCGGGGGAGTTCAAAGGCTGGAGCTAACTACAATTGTCAGAATACAGCAAGACTTCATGTTGTTTGAATCAGAACTTCTGCAGTGTCCCTTTAAGACTGAACTGCCCGGCAGAATTTGGAATGGTATGCCCCTCTTGGGGGCATTTGGGTGTTATTTCCATTATTATTATACTTCTAATTATTAAGGTCTTTATATATAGATGTTTAGTTTTTGAGGCCTGTCTTTCCAGGCTCCAAGGAAATCTGAGGGTTTAGAAATACAGGTTACTCACCTGTAACAGGAGTTCTAGGAATGGTATATGTTGTTCATCCACACTGTCTGGCAGGTTCGTTGCCGCTTTAAATCTTGCCGAAAAGTCTTCAAGCTGGCTCCTCCCACGGGTGGTAAAACTCGCTCCGCCCCATGATGCCAGATCTAGCCCACTGGAAGTCAGGTTGTGCGTCGAAGACGGGAAGGCTGGGTGGGTCGTGTGGATGAACAACATGTACCATTCCTAGAACTCCTGTTACAGGTGAATAACCTGTATTTCTAGGAACATGGATATGTTGTTCATCCACACTGGAAGACTCCTAGCAGTTCTCCGGGATGAGGGAGGCAAGGCGCACACCCCTACTTAGGGAATAATGACTGGAGAACCGAGGCCCCAAAACCAGCGTCCCGGCATGACTCAAGGTCGATGTGGTAATGGGTAATGAAGGTGTCTGCTGACTTCAGGTAGCAGCCCTGCAGATTTCCTGGATAAGGGCGTCCCTGGAAGCAGCCACCGATGCAGCGGTATGGGCAGAATGAGCTCTTATTCCTCTGGGAGGCTCCATGCCCGCCAACCTATAGTAGAGATCTATGCAGGAGGTGACCCACCTGCCTATCGTCCGCTTGGCTGCAGGTCTGCCAGGTGCGGTTTCAGTGCAGGTGACAAACAGCTAGCGAACCTCCCTGAACTTCAGCCGTCCGCTCCCTTATAATAAGCGAGTGCTCTTCTAGGGTCCAGAGTATGGAGTTTATATTCGGCCTCCAAGCTGTGATTAGGTAAAACACCAGCAGAGTCAACACCTGGTTAAGGTGAAACTCCGACACCACCTTCGGAAGGAATTTCGGGTGGCGGCGCAGGACAACCTTGTCCCTGTGGAAGACCAGATAAGGAGACTTGATGGAAAGCACCTGAAGCTCTCCCATCCTTCTGGCTGACGGATAGCCACCAAGAAGGCGGTCTTCCACGAGGTGAGAGAGTGTCACACCTGTGCATCGGTTTGAATGACTTGCCCACGCCGCTTAGCCAATACCAGCAGTAGATCCCACGGAGGTGGAGGTTCTCGCCTGGAGGGCATATGTGATCAAGGCCTTTGGAAAACGCCTCACCACCTTCTCCTGCGCCCACCGACTGCTTCCCAGCCAGCACCGAAAGCAGAGATGGCTGCAGGTGCACTTAAGGGTCGCCGATCAAGTCTTTGCTGAGAAAGGGACCACAGGTAGTCCAGAATGTTTGCCAAGGAGCAGGAGGAAGGGTCCAGGCCCTTGCCCTGACACCAAATGGAGAATCTCTTCCATTTAAAGGCGTAGCATTTTCGGGTCGACTCCTTACGGGAAGCCTCAACAACGTTGAGGACCTCGTCGGAAAGACCCAAGGCCTGGAACTCTAGCCGCTCAGGAACCAGGCCATCAGCTGCAGGGATTGAAGGTCTGGATGGAATACCTTCCCCTGATTGACTGAGATCAGGTCTGGGTGGGCTGGAAGCTGCCTCGGGAGCCTGGAGCTGAGACTGAGGAGATCTGGATACCAGCACTGGCAGGGCCAGTCTGGGGCTACCAGAATCACCTGCGCCTTGTCCCTCCTCGCCTTGAGAAGCACCTTGTGGATCAAGGGAAATGGGGGAAAGGCGTAGAAGAGGCCCGGGGTCCACGGCCTTGAGAAGGCATCCCCCTGCAGCGAGCCCTGCTGAGGGGGTCGGGCATGAAACAGTCTCAGCTTCGCATTCTCCCTGGAGGCAAACAGGTCCACCTGAGGCATTCCCCAGTGGGAGAACAGATCTTGTACTATCTCCGACAGGAGAGACTACTCGTGGGACGCAGCTCCTATTCGGCTTAGGGCATCGGCCAGAATGTTGGAGGCTCCTGCCACATGGATGGCAAGGAGATCCACCTCCAGGCTGCGCACGAGGGACCAAATGCAGAGAGCTTCCCTGCACAGAGGCATGGAGCACGTCCCACCTTGGTGGTTTAGGTAGTACATGGTCGTGGTATTGTCCGTCTGGACCTGGACCACTTGACCCCATACAACGGAGCAAAGGCGGTGAGGGCTAGACAAACCGCTCAAAGCTCCAGCAGGTTGATGTGGCATCGGGACTCCCGAGGGGACCAGAGGCCATGTGCTCTGTGCTCCCCCAGATAGGCACCCCAACCCATCAGAGAGGCGTCGGTCGATAGAGAGACCATCGGCTCAGGGCGGACGAATGGGATGCCCTCCTGCAGATGAGCTGGAATGATCCACCACTGGAGAGTGTTCCACATCTCCTGGGTCACTATCACTGGCTGATCCAAAGGACCGGAGTGCTGTGACCATTGGCTGGCCAGTCCCCATTGTAGGGGATGCACGTGCCAACGGGCCCAACGGACCACGCTGGTGCAGGCCGCCATGAGGCCCAGGAGGCACAGGAAGTCCCGGGCAGGGTGCAATTGCCCAACCTGAAATGATTGGGCAAAGGAGGAAAGAACCTCGGCCCTGTCCGCCAGGAGCCATGCTCTGGCTCGCAGAGAGTCGAGCTCTGCCTCATGAACTGGATCACCTGCTTTGGCATGAGTTCTGACTTGGCCTCGTTGATAAGGAGGCCAACTTGAGAGCAAACCTGGAGGGCCAGATCCCTGGACCGCTCCACCTCTATTCTGGAGGAGGACTCAATCAGCCAGTAATCCAGGTAGAGGTACACCCGGACCCTTCGGTGCCACAGAAATGCTGTCACTACTGCCGTACATTTGGTGAAGACACTGGGAGCTAGAGAAAGGCTGAAGGGCATGGCCCAGAACTCGTAGAGGGACCCCTCTGCCCTGAAGCAGAGGAATCTCTGGTGGGACGGATGGATTGGGAAGTGAAAGAACGCATCCTGGAGGTCCAGAGAACAGAACCACATGCCTCGTTCCAAGGATGGAGCGATCTGAGCCAGAGTGACCATCCTGAAGGTTCGAGACCTTAGGAACCTGTTCAGGTCATGCAGGTCTAGAATGGGGCGCCAGCCCCCCATCCATTTCAGGACCAGAAAGTACCTGGACAAATACCCTGGGTCTGGTGGAGGATCCGCCACCTTCCTGATCACCTCCTTTTCGAGGAGCAGGACAATGTTGGCTCGACGAGCCGACAGAGAGGCTGTGGACCCTGTAGCCCCCCGTGGGGCGGCGGCTCGGAAGGGCGGGGCCTACTCGAACACCAGAGGCAGACCCTTTCCTACAACCTCCAACACCCAGCAGTCCATGGTGATAGCAGACCAGGCAGAAAAGAAGTGGCGGAGCCATCCCCCCACGGGAGGATCCCGGGGGAAGCGACGTGGCTGGGGGCGACACCCCTCAACCCGTCACTGGGCAGGCTTGGAGGAAGGACCGGCCGAGGGACCTCCTGGGCCTTTTCCTCCCTGCTTCCTGTTGGAGGAAGCTGCAGGCTTGGCTTTGGGGTGCCAATCGCGAGCCTGCTGGCCCTGATGCTGGTGTTGCTGGGCCGGACGTGCCGCAGGGGTAGAAGGTCAAAAGGACTTATGTTGCTGATGATGGCCATTGTCCTTCTGAGTGGATGTGACCGAGTCCAAGGTGTTGGACTTTTCGATCCTATGGAGGTGGCCTTCCACTCCAAGGCCGAACAGGTCAGTCCCCAAGAAGGGGATGTCCGCCAACCTGTGCTGGGTATCCGCCGTAAAGGTGGATATCCTCAGCCAGGCTCTGTGGTGCATGGCCACTGTGGCCACTACTGACCGGGCACAGGAGTCTCCAATATCTAGAGCCGTTTGGAGCTGCTGTTTCGCCACTGCCCTTCCCTGATCCCTAACTGCTTGACTGTAGTCTGCAGGTCAGCCGGGAGATGAGGGATCACCTCATCCAGGGAGCCCATGAGGGTGTGGGAGAAGTGTGCCATCAGTACGGCCGAACTGGCCTGACGGAGGCCGAGGGAGGACACAGTGTATACCTTGCGCCTGGCACAGTCCAGCTTTGTGGACTCCTTGTCGGGGGGCTTATCCACATCCCTAGCATTCCCGGAGTGCCAGAAAATGCCATCGGTGACCAAGCCCTCTGCAGAGGGGTGTTCTGAAAAACTGGACAGAGAGCCAGTAGGGACCGCATACTTCCTGGCCATCCTGGCTGAAGGCGCAGGACAGGAAGCCAGCCACTGCCAAAGCTCCAAGGCTGGGCCAACAATGACTTCAGCCACCGGAAAGGCCTCCGTGGGAGAATCCCCTCAGTCCAGTATCTCCATGAGGGGATACTTGGCCTGCTTGGATACGGGCTCGAGCTGCATCCCGTTGGACTCCGAGATGAGCCGAAGCAGACCCATGAACGATCACGGGCTCTCGTCCATCGACTGCCCCCTGGAGGACTCCAGGTCAAGGGGCCTGGAAAACAGGAAGGAGTCATCGCCAGACTCAGAGTCTGCGAAGAGCTGCTGGGGCCTGAGCCACCTTCCACCTGCCGAGGACAGGTCGGAAGTGAGGGTGACCAACAACCGTGGGGCAGACCCTGACCCGACTGAGAATCTTTGGTCGGAGCCCTCATTTCGGTTTTGGAGGTGGAGGTTCCACCACAATCAGTGGGGCAGCTGGTTTCGCCAAACAACTAGCCCAGGCTTGGGCACCTTGACCACTGCAAGGGGTTATTTCGGCCTTTTGAGTGACAGCCACTTAATGGCCGGGGAAGGCGATGGCGTCAGCTTGTTCCCGGACAAAAGAAGCTGCTGCCATATTAAGTCCTCGTAGCGTCGATGCAATTTGCGCTGAAGCCTCTCCTCTTCCGAGGAGGAAGACAAGGATGAGCAGCGCCGCCGCTTTCCTCGTTGCCGAGACCGCCAGTGTTGGCGGGATCGGCTGGACCTAGACGAGGTCCGAGACCCTCGGTGTTTCCGAGGGTGGGTCTGGGAGGGAGCTTAGGACACCCGCTCCTCCCTCAGCTCAGGAGCCTTCACCGGGGACTCCAGCACGGGAGGCGCAGGCAAGTCCTCGGTTTCCACCGGGGGAACCGATGATGAAGGGTTGTCGGCTTTACCAGTCGACAGCCGTCCGATGGGTCGAGAAAAATCTTGACCGCGTCGACGGGTGTCTCAGCCGGCTGACCTGACGGGGACACCATGAAGCATGAAGCCAGCAGCCTTAGCCGCAACCTCGACTGAAGTTGAGTGACAACTGTCTGGGGAAGGGGACCTCTCCCGGTCCCACAAATGTTGACGGTGGGACATACCCTTCGAGTCCTTCTTTTTTGAGAAGAGTGTCCCGATGGCCCCTCACCCTTTGTGGACAGGGATTGGCAAAGCTCCTTAAAAGAAGGTGTGTAGGAGGATCCCAAAGAGAGCGGGATAAATGCCGCAACCGAGGAAGATGAGGATGCAGCCTGGGCCGCCTCCTCCTCGAGAGGCGATCATCTGCTTGAGTTGCTCAGCCGAGCCAGCCGCCGCGGACACCGCTCAGCGGGCCTCCTTGGACTTCACCGGTGGAAAACGTTTCACGGGGCGCCCAAGTTGTAGCCAGGCAGCTCGGTCTTCAAGGACGTTGGGCGAAAAAGACCTGCACAACTCGCAGGCCTGCGGGTCGTGGTCAAGCCTGAGGCAGTAGACGCACGTGGAGTGCGGATCCATCCTGGACATCATCTGCCTGCATGAGCACCGCCGAAAACCGTGAGTTGATTTGTCCATCACAGCCGCGAAGGAAGAATTAGACCGAAGTCTGGAAAACTTTAAAATTATTTTCGGGTGATCCGCAGAGTTAGGATCCGCCTATACTGCAGAGCTGCTATGAGGAACCTAAACTTCCAAGCGTAAGAAAAATCTGGCGTCATGGGGCGGAGCCGAGAGTTTTACCACCTGGGTGGGTGGTAGGAGCCAGCTTGAAGACCTTCCAACAAGATTTAAAGTGGCAAGGAACCTGCCAGACA
This sequence comes from Neoceratodus forsteri, assembly GCA_016271365.2. Lineage (NCBI taxonomy): Eukaryota > Metazoa > Chordata > Ceratodontiformes > Ceratodontidae > Neoceratodus > Neoceratodus forsteri. The sequence goes on along the minus strand of CM028130.1, from coordinate 1,008,341,827 downwards.
GTGTGGATGAACAACATATCCATGTCCCTAGAAATAGAAATTACGTACTTACCGTAATTCTTGATCTTCTTGGATGAAGTCTCCACCACTCATTCACAGTAATGGGAGTATGCTGGAGGAACTAGGACCCCGCAGGAGCCAAAAATCTTCAGAAGGGCCGGCGCTGGGATAGGACTGCGTGCATGCGTACTCGTGAAGCTTAGCTTGAGCCGAGATAGGCTATCTCAAGGCCGACCTCCAACCGCCCCAGTACCTTTCTACTAAGGAGGTGCAGCGAACTAATGAAAGAAAACCTAACACTAACCTCTGGGCATGTGAAGGCCTGGATGACCCCTGTAAGAAGGGTCAATCTGAACAATGTCTTCACAGCTCGAACAACAAGGTAGTGAAGACCAAAAACAGAATGAGTGAGCTCGGGGATGATTGGGGCATGTGAATGAATGGTGGAGACTCTCCGTCCAAGAAGATCAAGAATTACAAGTATGTAATTTCCATATCTTCCTGGACTTAAATCTCCACCACTCATTCACACTAATGGGAGAATACCAAGCTAAAAATCAACCCCCCCCTCCCGAGTAGGGCAGTCAGAGACAGAGCTCACTCAGGACTGAAGTCCATAAGGACTTTCCTGCCAAAGAAAGAGAGCTGTCTGATATGGACATCCAGAACATAGTGCTTTACAAAGGTATGCACTGAGCTCCAACTCACCGCCTTGCAGATGACTGCAATGGGTACATTACGAATCTTCGCCAGGAAGACACAACCACTCTGACAGAGTGGTGTGAATCCGGTCTTCCAACTCTGCCTGTGACATGGATTAGTAGTATCGGAGACATACTACTAACCAAGCCGAAAACATCTCAAGGCAACAGGCTGACCCAGCCGAGGCATGCTGAAGATACAATAGTTGCTTGGATGTGTATCACTTCGTTCTGTCGAAGAAGAATCGCAGAACCATCCTATCATCCAGACAGTGAAGGGAGCGATCCCCTTCCTTCTGGAGTTAAAGAAAACCTTAGCTAACGGTAATTGAGCAAGTGACGATATTTACTGGCTCAAGATAGACTGAAAACACGCAGAGGTGTACCTTCACTGCCAAGTATGGCCGACCTATCGACAGGTTCAAGAGGCACTCCAACACCTTACTTGGTCAGCAACTGAAAGGTCCAGATAGGACTTGCACACTAGATGGAGAAGGGTTTCCCACTTAGTCACATAAGCCTTCCTGGTGGAAGGCCTATGCACAACTTAGAAGACATCTGTGATGGTCTGGGAAACACTAGCGCTTACCCACTTCCATCTCCTCCGGGCCTGGCATGGAGATGGTGGGAGCGCAGGCTAGGATGGACTAAAGTTCCTATGTCAGAGGGTCCACTCATAGAGAAGTTGCCTCGGGGGAACTTCGGACAGACTGCAGATCAGTGCAAATCAATCTGCTGAGGCCATTCTGGAATGATGAGAATCATCCTGCCCCCTTGTGCATACAACTTGATCAGCACTCTCCGAGTTAAGGGAAGAGGAGGAAAATGTACAGAGAGCATCATGAATATTGTAGTGAACACGTCCTGACAGAAAACACCAGGGTCTGGATTTCTGAAGCAGGATAGAGGCAGTTTTGCATTGAGAGGGGACTCAAAAGGGCCAGGTCCGAACTGCCCCATTCTTTGAAAAGGACTGCACAAAATCTGAACTGATGCATCGTCATCGAGGTACCTCTCACAAACTCAAGGCTCTACTGCAGAGAGGGTAGGTGAACACCCACCCTGTTTGCTGATGTAATACATCACAACTTTGTCGTCCTTCTGAAGTAGGAGCACTCTGTGGCAGGGGGCATCCTCCAGGACTTTGCTTGTAAGATAACTCTCATCTCTAAGAAATTTATGACAAGGTGAGGATCCTCCTGGCTCCACACCCAAGTGTGGAGGCCTTGGCAGTGAGTCCCCCACAGATTTTGTCCGAGGCTCTGTCATCTTGTAGGGAGGACTGTGGATGCGTGGTCGGAGACCATTGCTTGCTGCGGAGGATGACAAGAGTCCCAGCATCCGCTCAACCAAAATGGAGTCCGAATACAGTTGTTTTCCATATTGTAATGAGCCATCTAAAGATATCAGTTTCTCCTGTCCTCTGGAACGAAATTGATGCCTTGGAGGTATCCAGGAGGGCTCCTAAGAAGAGGAGCTGTTGGGAAGATGAACTGGCACCTTCTCTGAACCTGGAGAGAACTACTGAGAGACTGCAGCAACTGCTTCCTGTGTCTCTTAACCGGAAGGGCTGGCTAGGAGCCAAATGTCCAGGAAGTGAAGACTTGGATGCCGAGATTTAGAGAACTCTGAACAGGAACTTGTTTAACCTTCCAAGGTTGACAAATGGGCACATGCCGTCTGTTAACTTGGAACCAGAAGCAATGGAAATAGGAACCTGTGCTTCATTCCACTATGGAATGATTTTTACTGCCCAGTACCCGCAGAGGCCCTGTATCTCAGAAGCAGGAGTGTGGTGACTGAGAGGCGGACAGACTGGCTGCCGTCTGGGTAAATCTGTGAAATTGTGAGAGTATCCCTCTTGGACAATCCTGAAAACCTATAGATCCTCTGTAATGGACTTCCATTGGTTGTAAAACCGAATTAGACACCCCTCCTACCACCGAGAGGCGCCCCCCATTCACACAGCTGGGGTGGAATCTGGGCTGGATCCACAGAGGTTAGTATGGGCCCTTTCGGATCCTGTGCCCTCTACTGTGTTCTCTTCATGGCTGAGGGGTTGGTTCCTGAAAAGGGCACCTAGGCTTCTACCTTGACAGGACTGCTTGTAACGAGGATGTCGTGTGGTTTAAATGGTAGCCCTGTAGTTCCGAGTGGCCCTTAGCCGAACAGATAAGCACAATCAAGGAGACATTAACCACCTGCTGCCAGCGGCAGCTGCCCTAGAGGCAGAGACGTAGGTGTCCTTAAAAGCTTTTAGCTGATTATTGGGCTATATGTCCCTAGCAATGGAGCGTTAGATTTCGGGAGGCTTTTGACCATTGCATTAAATGTGTTCCACAGGGTGTACTGAGGAATGTAGGAACTTGAGACGTAGGAGTCTGCTTTGGTCCACAGATGAATACTGAAATGTAATGGTGGACCCCAGTCCCTGAGGAAAAGGAAATGGAAAGATCTTCCATCACAGTGATACAGAAGGTTTGCATTCCAGCCCATAAAACGAGTCATCCACTGCGTCTTCGACAAAGCAGAAGAGGGAGAGACTCGTCTGGATCCACTTCTACCCCAAAATAACCTACAAAGGGCAGGTCAGGACCAAGGTAATGCCACCACCACTAGGATCACAGAGGTGTTCAGTGCCATCCACGGTACTAGCACTACACATGGTGCCACACCCAGTGCCACTGACACCACCACAGCCGATGGCACCGCAAGACGCTGCTGCACCACACAGCACCGCCCGAGGCGGCGGCACCCACAGTGCCAGACACGGCATCACACGGAGCCGGCACATTGTATGGTGCCAGAATCGCTACTGGACCTAGACCTGAAGTAAGGGGAAGAAGAAAAGTGGTACCCGTGCCAGCCCCTGCAGGGAAAAAGGAGAGGGGGTGGGCATGAGGAGTCAGCATCAATGGTGTTAACACCAGAGAGGGCACCATGCACATTCTGGCCTGGCCGATCTGGCCGCAGTCCAGCGGTTCCAGACCCAGGATCACTAGCCAGACAACAGGGCAGACGCCGTACCCCCTGCTCTAAAAGAGCAGCCCAGAGGTGAAACCCCATCTAGAACAGATAAAGGAACTGATGTTGAAGATCACAGCCATAAAGAGCAGAGCCACAGGGAACCCACCAGAGTCAGTTCAGGCTCACCACCTCAACCAACAATGATCAACGCCAAGAGACATACCAGAGGGCGACCTCAGAGGTATACAGATTCTTCTTCCACCGACAGGAGGAAGAAAAGCTCAAGGTCAAGTGGAGCCGGGTCCAGGAACCGCACATTAGTGCTATGGATGGACTGTCTACCCCCCGAGCACCGGGCTGCCTGTGGTTGGACTGGACACAGCCCACTGCCATCACAGCTTTCAAACAAAGTCTCCTTACGGTCACTTACCGAATAACCCTTTTTTTTTTAAAGAAAAGAACACTAAAAATAGTAAGTTAAGGGAATCGTGAACAGCTATATAGCTGCTGTCGTATAGACGAAAACTAGACTCCTGGAGGGCGATTGACGTCATCATCGAAGCGCACTCGACGGTAGGAGAAACGGAACTGAGGCAGTTGAAGGGTCGATGCCGAGACAGCCCATGCGGCATGAGCTAGCCTCACTGTGCCACTCATGTGCAGTCCTACCCTGGCGCCGCCCTCCTGAAGACTTCTGGCTTCAAGGGTCCCAGCGCCTGGCGTATCTCATTAGTGTGAAATGACTGGTGGAGACTCGAGTCCAGGAAGATCCTCGGCAGTCAGTTCAAGGCAGCATTTGAAAATAGCACACAGAAAGATTCCATCATTTGTATACCATTCCAAAGTCTCTCCAGACAGTTCAGTCTTAAAGGGACACTGCAGCCGTTCTGAATACCCACGTATTACTGGGGTTAGAATGCTTCTAACCCTGTCCAGCAGGATTCCAATCAATCTGCCACGGAGACACAACCTGCTGACTATCTCGGGGCAAAAGAAAAAAATTACTCACCTTAGTAATTGTGTTTCTTCTAATAGAGTCTTGCTGTATTCTGACAATCTGCAGTTAGCTCCAGCCTTTAAACTGCCCCGGAGAGTGTAGGGTTAATTTTCTATGCAGTGCATAGAATGTTGAGCTCGAGCTTGGTTGAGGTCTCTGTCTGCAGCCCTTTGAAACCAAACATCAGATTCTTACGAGCAAAAACTTACTAACTATACTATGTGGAAATTGTAAAATTTTTAACTAGCCAACTGGCAACAGAAAGTTTTGGATTTCCAAAGGAAGATTCAAGTCAGGAAACCAAAAACCAATCTAAACTAAGGATAATAATACAAAAACACCCAAAATAAAAAGGAAGGTGTGCAAGAAGCACCCTTGGGGTGCAGCACTGCACCTGCCCACCCACTTCCCAAAAACCAGGTTCTGACAGGGGAGGCAGGTGAGGAGGTCAGAATACAGCAAGACTCCATTAGAAGAAACACAGGAAAAAATTACTCACCTTAATAATTATGGTTCTTCTAGTGGAGTCTTGCTGTATTCTGACAAATGCAGTTAGGTCCTGCCTTTCAACTGCCCCGAAGAAAATAGGGTTAACTTTTCTATGCATGGCACAGAATGTTCATCTCAAGCTCAGATGAAGCCTCTGCCTGTTGTTATTCAAACTGCAACCATCAGATCTTTACGAGCAAAAAACTCACTAGGTGTTCTGTGTGGAAACTGTCAAATTTTTAACTAGCCAACTGGCAGAAATATAATGTTTTTGGTTCTCAAAGGAAGACTCAAGTCAGGAAACCCAAAAACAAAAACCAATCAAATGAACAACATTCCACCCAAAAAAAAAGAGGGTGCAAAAGGGGGGCACCTCTATGGTGCCAATGCTGCACCTGCCCACCCACATCCCAAAAATCTAGGTTCTGAGAAGGGAGGCAGGGGGGAGGTCAGAATACAGCAAGACTCCACTAGAAGAAACATAATTACTAAGGTGAGTAATTTTTTCTTCAAACAACATGAAGTCTTGCTGTATTCTGACAAATGCAGACTACCAAGCAGTGCCTCCATGGAGGAGGGACAGAACCTACTTTGGAAACGGGCTCTGAAGTACTGCTGTGCCAAACGAGCATCATTCCTAGCCTGGATATCCAGAGAGTAATGCTTGGTAAAAGTATGGACTGTTTTCCAGGTGGCTGCTTGACAAATTTCTAAGAGAGGAATATCCCTGGCAGCAGCCAGGGAAGCAGCTGTACCTCTTGTGGAATGAGCCCTCAGGCCTGAGGGTGGAGTTCCACCAGTTTTCATAGCAGAATTGTATACAAGAAACAATCCACCTGGCAACAGATCCTTAGTGGCAGGTTTTCCCTTCCAACTTCTCCATAAGTGAGGAACAACTGAGGGATTCAAACCTGTGACCCTTGTGCACGCTCTCTGTAGTAGCTAAGGGCTCTTTTAACATCCAAACTGTGTAGCCTCCTCTCTCCAAGGCAGAATGATCAGTGAAGAAAACAGGAGAGATATAGACTGATTGAGGTGGAAATCTGAAACCACTTTAGGCAAGAACTTTCTGATAGTTCTAAGGACCACTTTATCTCTGTGAAAAGAGATGAAATCAGATTCCACTGACAAGGCTTGCAATTCACTGGTACATCTGGCAGAAGTAATGGCTACCAAAACACAGTTTTTCAAGTCAGGTACTTAAAGCTCTACCAGGAACAATGGCTCAAAAGGGGATTGCATAAGCTGAGCAATGCAAACATTAAGATTCCAAGCAGGAGCAGGATCCCTAAAGGGATTGGTGTGAAGCAATCCCTTGAAAACTTACAGAATACAGGATGGGATGACAGAGAGAAGACTTGCCTACAGACAGGAAAGCAGAAACAGCTGCCAAGTGTACCTTGAGAGTAGCTGGTCTGAGACCTAGGCCATTAAGATGGACCACATAATCCAGAACCGTGAGGCATCCAGCAGAGTCTGAGAAATATTTTCTTAGAACACCAAATGCTGAATCTTTCCATTTGGAGTTGTATGTCTTTCTGGTGGAAGGCTTTAAGGTCCTTAAGGATATCCAGAACCCTTGGGAAAGATGCAGATCTGCAAACTCTAACTCTACAAGAGGCAAGCCTTGAGATTGAGAGACTGAAGATTCGGGTACCAAATCCTCCCCTGAGAGGATGTTAACAGGTTGTAATTCCTGGGAAGAAACAGGGGGAAGATGGACTGCTAGGGACAGCAACAAGGGATACCATGGCTGCCTGACCCAGTCTGGAGCAATCAGAATCACTGCATGGTTGTGACCTTATCTTGACAAGCACTTTGAACAGGAGAGGGAAGGGGGGAAAAGCATACAGAAATTTCCCTTCCCAGTTCAGGATCAGAGCATCCAGGGGGACTGAGCCCAAGACTGGGGGGTCTGCAACAAAAGAGAGGACGTTGGTGATTGTCTGGGGCTACAAAAAGATCTATCTCTGGAGTGCCCCGTCTTGAGAAAATCACTTTCAACACCAGAGGATCTAGGGCCCATTCGTGATGGCCCTGGGATATTCTGCTCAGTACATCTGCTAGGACATTGTCCTTCCCTGGGAGGTGAACTGCTATCAGAGAGGTTTGCAGGGAATAGGCCAGGGACCACAACTTCATCGCTTCTGTGCACAAGCCTGTAGGCCGCGAGTGCCTCCTTGCTTGTTGATGTACCACATGGTGGTGGTGGTGTCTGTTCTGACCTGAACCACCTTGTTCTGTACAGATTTGGAAGAAGCTTGCAGTGCCAGAAACACTGCTCTGAGTTCTAAGAGATTCCTGAGGCGACCACAGTCCCTGGGTGGTAAGTTCCCCCAAATGGGCTCCCCAGCCCAGCAGAGAAGCATCTGTGGTGAGGACCACTGAATGAGACTGAGTGACAAATGGAACCCCTTGCCTCAAAATTGTCCTGATCCTGCCACCATTGCAGGGCTTGGATCAGAGTTTGTGTCACTGGAATTAGTTTGGTAAGGGAATCCTTTCTTTGGGACCAAAAAGCTCTTAAGTGCAACTGAATGTCCATCATTTGGAATCTTGCACCCTGGACCACTGCTGTAGAAGCTGCCATGTGGCCCAGTAGCTGAAGGAAATGCCTTACTGGTTGAGACACCTGAAGGCTGAATGAAGAGGCCAGTTCCATGAGGGTCCTTGCCCTTTCCAGGGGAAGGAAGGCCTTGCTTTTACCAGATTCAGCTCTGCCCCTACGAAGGTGAGGAGCTGCACTGTTCGAGAGAACTGACTTTGTAGGTTGAGAAGAAATCCTAAGACGTGAGCACTTGCTGTCACTTGCAGGTGTGACTTGACTTGGTCTGGAGACTGGCCTACTATGAGCCGTCATCCAAGTATGGAAAATGGAAATCTTTTGTCTTCTTAGGAAGGCAACAACTACTGCCAGGTACTTTGTGAAGACCCTTGGGGCTGATGTTAGGCCAAAGGGCATTGCTCTGAACTGATAGTGGCCTGAGGGCAACTTGAACCTGAGGTACGTTCTGTGGGAGCACCTGATGGGAATGTGAAAGTAGGCATCTTTGAGTTCCAGGGAGGCTAGCCAGTCCCCTAGCCTTAGAGAGGGAAGGATAACTCCCAGAGTTATCATTTTGAACTTTGGCTTTAAAAGATGTTTGTTCAGGTATCTTAGGTCCAGGATGGGTCGCCACTCTCCTGCCTTTTTGGGGGTCAGGAAATACCTGGAGTACAATCCGTTGCCCCACTGTAGGGTAGGTACTCTCCCTATAGCTCTGAGAGCTAGGAGAGAAAGAACCCCTGCCTCTAGGGCAAGGGTTTCTGAGAGATTTTCAGGTGGAAAGATCTGGCCTCAGCTTGGGAAATTTTTGAGCTGAGACTAGACCCTGGCTTACTACTTCCAGGACCCACTTGTCTGATGTAAGAGACATCCAGTCCTGGAAAAAGTAAGCTCCAGCCTGCTCCCTACTGGGATAGGAGAATCGACCTGGGCAAACCCATCAGGGTGTCTGCTTGGCAGGGGCTTTAGGCTGAGGGGTGGATGCAGGCCTGGTCATCCTCCTTCTGCCTCTCCCTCTAAAGAACCCCCTCTGTGAAAAAGAAGAAGAGGCCTGTGCTTGGTAAAAAGGCCTTTGGAAAGGCCTGCCCCTGCCCCTGGACTGCTGCCTTTGAGGAGTTGCTTGCCTTTCCTTGGCCTGAGCACTCCTTTAAGTGGTCCTGTATTCATCCATTTTCTTTATGTAATTCTCTGTCTGCTCCCCAAACAGAGAATTACCCACTACAGGAAAATCCATGGCCTTAGCCTGGGTATCCTGTGAGAGGCTAGTACATCTGAGCCAAGCCATTCTCCAAAGAGCCACAGATGTAGCCATGACTCTTGATGATACATCATAGGAGTCTACAGCAGCAAGAAACTGAACTTTCGATGCCTCAATCCCATCTGCAGCCACCTCCTCCAGCTCCTTGCAAGCTGGGCTGAAGCCTGTTAAGCCAGTGCCAGTACAGTGTCCCACCTGGACTTTGGTACCTGGGCCGCATAGGCTATAATTAGCCTGCCCAGTCAAAGGATGATGCCATGTACGCTTCTTTTGCCATGGCATCAATCTTCCCGGTGTCCTTGTCTGGGGGGTGTGATGCCAAGGGAATGCTTGCCTTATCACAGGCAGCAGCCTGTACAACCCCAACATGGCTGCATTGCTGATAAAGGAACTCCGCATCTGAGCCTGAAAGAGTATACCTTTTGCCCATTCTTTTGTCCACAGGAGGTATGGAATTGGGAGACTTAAGAATTTGTTGTGTCCGTTTCCCAAAAGATTTGTGGAGGGGAATAGACAGTCTCCTGGACTCTAGGATGTCCATCATCTCTACATAGTCAGGCTCTTCCTAATCCTGCACTGCCTCCTCCACAGGAAGCTGGAGGGTATCAGCCACCTTTCTGTAAAACATGTAGTGTGAAGGGGACTTAGAAAGCCTAGGAGGAGAAACACCTGAAGGTCTGTCTGGGGAGATGTCTGGGTCAATAGACACATCTAGACTTTCACCATCACCATAATCATCTTCCAACTCTCCTTCCTCCTCAAACTCCGGTTCATGAAATTCTTCCAGGGTATAATCCGGAACCGGGGGAACCGACCGAACCGAGCCCCTGCCAAAAGGTGCCGATTCAGTCAGAACCGATCGAAGCAATTCCACAATCCGAATCGCTTTGGCTATTTCATTGGCGGTCGGAGTATGAGATTCTGGATCCGAACCGGTCGAATTTTCTTTTTGTCAGAACCGATTCCTTGGAATCGGCTCTCCTTTTGCCCGAAGTATCGCTCTGGTCAGAGGGCACTCCTCCTGGTTCGGTCGAACCGAACCGGGCTGGCCATCCGGTCAGCTGACTTCTCGCTTCCTTTCCTTCAGTCTACCTAATCTCTTTCCAGGGTAGATCTGGGAAAAGTTTTCAAATTTGGCAGTCTGAATCGAGGTGGTCAAACCCAGACAGTAAACACAGGTGGTGTGGGGATCGGCCTTAGCAAAGACCTCCCCACACTCACTGCAGTGTTGAAACCCAGTGGGTCTGTTTTTTCTCTTGGGTTTCTCAGACATGGCCAACCTAACCAAACTTACCCTTTTTTCAGCAATCCACCAGGCAAGACTTCCCTATCGGTTCCTGACCATGTCATGGGTCTTGGGAAAAAAATGTACTAAAACACGTTTTTTTAGAACCGATACGGACCGGTAACCACACACTAAAGTACAAATTTTACCTCAAAATGATCGGTTCAGCCGAACCGATACACAGCTTTACAAGTTCCACACAGAAAACAGAACAAAACCTATCTAGTACTCATGGTACCATAGACAGAGACTTGAACCGACTATGCGGAAACAATAATTTCGGAAGAAAAGCGACCGAAAACCGACACTTCAACCAACTTTGAACTGAGCTGCAGGAGAAATCTCCGGAGCGACTGTTCAGTGAGGCGGAGTAAAGAATCTGATGGTTGCAGTTTGAATAACAACAGGCAGTGGCTTCAACCGAGCTCAAGATGAACATTCTATGCCATGCATAGAAAAGTTAACCCTATGTTCTCCGGGGCAGTTGAAAGGCAGGACCTAACTGCATTTGTCAGAATACAGCAAGACTTCATGTTGTTTGAATTACTAAGGTGAGTAATTTTTTCTTCAAACAACATGAAGTCTTGCTGTATTCTGACAATCTGCAGACTACTAAGCAGTACCTCCATGGAGGAGGGAGAGAACTTACTTTGGGAATAGGCTCTGAAGTACTGCTGTGTCAAACCGAGCATCACTCCTAGTCTGGATATCCAGAGAGTAATGCTTGGTAAAGGTATGGACTGTTTTCCAGGTGGCTGCTTGACAAATTTCTAACAGAGGGATATCCCTGGCAGCAGCCAGGGAAGCAGCTGTACCTCTTGTAGAGTGAGCCCACAGGCCTGAGGGTGGAATCTTTCCCAGTTTCTCATAGCAGAATTGTATACAAGACACAATTCACCTGGCAATAGTTCTCTTGGTGGCAGGTTTTCCCTTCCACTTCCCATAAGTAACAACTGAGGAGTCAAACCTGTGACCCTTGGTACGCCTATGTAGTAGCTAAGGGTTCTTTTAACATCTAAACTGTGTAGTCTCCTCTCCTGAGGAAGAATGATCAGTGAAGAAGACAGGAAGAGACAGACTGATTCAAGTGGATGTCTGAAACCACTTTGGGCACGAACTTCCTATTGGTTCTAAGGACCACTTTATCTCTATGAAAGGAGATAAAATCAGGTTCCACTGACAGGGCTTGCAATTAACTAATACGTCTGGCAGAGGTAATGGCTACCAGAAGAAAAAATTACTCACCTTAGTAATGTTGTTTCTTCTAATGGAGTCTTGCTATATTATGACAGTAGCAGTTTGTCCCACCACTAGAACTGTTCGGAGGTGAAATGGTTAATACCATTCCAAAATAGAACTTTGAGCACGAGCTCTAAGAAGCAGCTCTATCTGTAATTTCAAACCTGAACTGTTAGATCTTTACGAGCAAAAACTCACTAAGGTCTGTGTGAAGCTGTAACCTACACTAGCCAAATGGCTACCTAAATATTAACCATTGCTGGTCCCAACACCCAAGACTCAAGTCAGGGACCAGAACTACTAACACAATTCTAACAACATGAGAATAAAACAACAGTATAATAAAACACACACACCCCAAACTCCCAAAAGGAGAAACGCTAAAGGGCATAAATAGTGCCCACACTAGGTTGCCCGCACCCCACCCAAGTAGAAGTTCTGAGAGGGGCAGGTTGGGGAGTTACATATAGCAAGACTCCATTAGAAGAAACAACATTACTAAGGTGAGTAATTTTTCTTCAAACAACATGAAGTCTTGCTATATTATGACAGTAGCAGACTACACAGCAGTACCTCCATGGAGGAGGGCAGAACCTATTTAGGGAATAGGCTCTGAAGAACAGCTGTGCCAAACCGAGCATCTCTCCTGGCGTGGACATCCAGGAGTAATGCTTGGTAAAAGTGTGACCGCTTTCCCAGCAGCCTGGCATATCTCTAATATAGGGATGTCTCTGGCAGCAGCTAGAGATGCAGCTGTACCCCGTAGAATGAGCCCTCAAGCCAGAGGGGGATCTCTGCCCAGTTTCTGATAACAAAATTGGATACAGAGACAATCCACCTGGCAATTGATCTCTTAGTGGCAGGTTTGTCTTTCCCAACTTCACCATAGGTAAGGAAAAGCTGGAGGGATTCAACCTGTGACCTTTGTACACTCTATATAGTAACTAAGAGCCTCTTAACATCCAGGTTGTGCAACCTCTCTCACCAGAAGAGGAGTGATCAGTGAAAATACTGGAAGGAGATAGATTGGTTAAGATGGAAATCTGAAACCACCTTAGGTAAAACTTCCTATTAGTCCTAAGGACTACCTTATCCCTGTGGAAAGAAATAAAGTCAGTTTCACTGACAAGGCTTGCAACTCACTTATGATGCCTAGCAAAGTGATAGCCACCAGAAAAACAGTTTGCAAGTTAGATACGTAAGCTCTGCAGAAAACAGAGGTTCAAAAGGGGCTGTATTAACTGGGCAATACAAACATTAAGAACCCAGGCAGGGCCAGTTCCCAAAAGGGTGGATTAGTATGGAGTAATCCCTTAAAAAACTTGGAAAACACAGGGTGAGTGGAAAGAGGGATGACTTTCCTGCTGACACAAAAGCAGATACAGCTGCCAAATGGACTCTCAGGGTAGCTGGTCTGAGACCCAAGGAATTAAGATGGACCATGTAATCTAATACAATGGGCAAATACAGATTCTGGGAAACATTTTTCCCAGCACACCAAATGGAAAACCTTTTCCATTAGAACTATAAGTAGCTCCTAGTGGAAGGCTTCTGAAGCCTTTAGGATCTCAAGAACACCCTGAGAGAGGTGAAATCAGCAACCTAACCCTCAAGAGCCAGGCCTTGAGGTTGAGGGATTTGAGGTCCGATACCAAACCCTTCCTGGGCACAAGTTAACAGGTTGTGAATCCGGGAGGCAAAGGGAAGATGGATTGTCAGTGACAAAAGGAGTGCTACCAGGGCTGCCTGGCCCAATCCGGGGCGATCAGAATCACCCTGCAAGGCTGAGATCTGATTTTGACTAATACTTGAATAGGAGAGGAAGGAGGAAAGCATAAAGAAACTTCCCTCCCAATCCAGGAGACGGGCATCCAGGGGACTGAGCCCAACACTGGAGGCCTGCAACAGAACAGAGGAAGTTTTGATTGTCTGGGGCTGCAAAAAGATCTATCTGAGGGTGCCTCATCTGGCAAAGACTATCCTCAGCACTTGAGGATCCAGGGACCATTCGTGATGGCCCTGGGAAATCCTGCTGAGGGCATCCGCTAGGACATTGTCCTTCCCTGGAAGATGAACTGCTATGACGGAAGTGTTCAGGGAATAGGACAGAGACCACAACTTCATTGCCTCGGTGCACAAGGCCGAAGACTGAGTGCCCCCCTGTTTGTTTATGTACCACATTGTTGTGGTGTTGACTGTTCTGACTTGTATCACCTTGTTGGGGACAGATGCAGAAAATGCTTGAAGAGCTAAAAAGACAGCTCTGAGTTCCAGCAAATTGATGAGGAGCAGAGATTCCCGGGGGGACCACACTCCCTGAGTGGAAAGGTCGCCCATGTGGGCTCCCCAACCCAGAAGGGAAGCATCTGTAGTGAGAGTCAAATTGTGAGCAGGGGGAATGAAGGGGACCCACAATCTTAAATTGCTCTGATCCTGCCACCACTGGAGGGCCTGGATCAAGGTCTGAGTCACTGGGACCAACTTGGAAGGGGCTCTTCTCTGAGACCAATAGGTTCTCAAGGAAACTGAATGTCTCTCATCTGAAATCTTGCTCCCTGCACAACAGCTGTGGATGCAGCCATGTGTCCCAGGAGCTGCAGAAAATGTCTTGCTGGTCGAGAGACCTGCAGGGTGAAGGAGGAGGAGGCCAGAGTCACTAAATTGGCCACCCTTTCTAAGGGAAGAAAGCTCTGGCTAGCTTTGTGTCCAACTCTGCCCCTATAAAGGTGAGTACCTGGACTGGTTCCAGAACCGACTTTGTAGATTTAGAGAAAGCCCAGGGAGGTGAGAAGCTGCTGGGTAACTTGCAGGTGAGATTTACCTGTTCTGGGACTGGCCTACAATGAGCCAATCATCTAGATAGGGAAAACAGCAATCTTTGCCTCCTTAAGTGAGCCACTGCCACTGCTAGACACGTTGTGAATACCCTTGGGGCAGGGGTAAGGCAAGGGCATTGCTTCTGAACTGGTAATGACCTGAGGGTAGTTCAATCTGAGGTACTTTCGATGGGAGCTCTGATTAGGACGTGAAATAAGCATCCTTGAGGTCCAGGAGGCTAACCAGTCCCCTGGCCTTAGGGAGGGTAAAATCATTGCCAGAGTTACCATTTTGAACTTTGGTTTCAAAAGATGCTTGTTCAGATATCTGAGGTCTAATATGGCCGCCATTCTCCTGTCTTTTGGGTGAGGTAAGTATCTGAATACAGACCCCTGCCCTGGTGCAGGGAGGAACCCTTTCCACTGCTCTGAGAGCCAACAGGGTTGAGACCTCTGCTTCCAGAGCAAGGGTCTCTGAAGCACTGAGGTAGAAAAGTCTGGTTCTCAACTTGGGAAACTTTTTAAGCTGAGAACCAGACCCTGGCTTACTACTTCCAGAACCCACTTGTCTGAGGTTAAAGAAGCCCAGTTCTGACTGAAGTAAGCCAGTCTGCCCCTACCGGTAAAGGAGATCGGCCCTGGGCACCCCATCAGGGTGCCTGCTTAGCAGGAGCTTTAGGCTGAGGGTGGGAGCAGGCTGCCCACCCCTCGTCTGCCTCTGCCTCTGAAGAAGCCCTCTGAGCATAGGCAGAGGAGGCCTGAGTCTGGTAAAAGGCCTGTGAAAAGGCCTCCACCCCTCCCTGGGGTATGCTCTGAGGAGTGGCTTGCCACTCCTTAGCTTGGGCACTTTGTAAGTAGTTCTATATTCATCCATCTTTTCATGTAATTCTCTGTCTGCTCCCCAACAGAGAATTTCCCACCACAGGAAAATCCATAGCCTTAGTCTGGGTATCCTGTGACAGACTAGTACACCTGAGCCAGGCCAACCTATGAAAAACTACAGATGTGGCCATGACCCTAGAGGAAACATCATTAACATCCACAGCAGCATGAAACTGTACCTTAGAAGCCTCAATGCCATCAGCAGCCACCTGTTCTAGTTCGCTAGCCAGCTGGCCATGGGCTTGCTTGGCTAATTCCATAATAGTATCCCATCTAGATTTCTGATACCTAGCTACATAAGCCATATAATTTGCTTGCCTGAGTCCCAGAGAGGCTGCCATATACTGTTTTTTCGCCATGGCATCAATCTTCCTGGAATCCTTGTCAGGAGGATGTGAAGCCAGGGGGATATTAGCTTTATCACAGGCTTCAGCCTGAACTACCCCAACATGACTGCATTGCTGAGAAAGGAATTCTGTATCAGGACCTGACAATGTGTACCTTCTGTCCATCTTTTTATCTACAGGAGGCACAGAATTAGGAGCTTTTAAAATTTTTATTGTTTGCTTCCTAAAAGACTTATGCAAAGGAATAGACAATCTCCTAGACTCTGGAATATCCATCATTTCTACTAAATCAGGCTCCTCTTGCTCATCCACAGCTTCTTCCAAGGGAAGCTGGAGGGTTTCAGCAACTTTTTTGTAAAACATAAAATGAGATGGGGACTCAGATAGCATAGGGGGAGATTCTAGAGGTCTGTCTGGGGAAATGTCCGGTTCAATGGGCACACCCAGACCTTCCCAGCCACATTCATACTGTTCATAATCATCCTCCCCCTCCTCTGGTTCATAAAATTCCTCAACATCATATTCCTGAACCACTGGAACCGGACGAACCGACCTTTTGCCAGATAGTGGCGGTTCGGACGGAACCTGAGACAGTGACTGGACAATTTGTATGGCTTTTGCCATCTCTGCAGCAGTTGGAGAAGGGGTTTTGGACTCCAAACCTGCTGACTTTCTTGTTTTCTTTACTGGAATTGGTTCCTCAGAACCAGCTTTTCTTTTGCCCGAGGAAGTCTCCCTGGTCAGGGCACTCCCTCCAGTTCGGTTGGCACCGAACCGGGCTGGCCATCCGGTCAGCGGACTTTTGGTCTCGCTCCCTGAGCCTGCCCAATCTCTTTTCCAGGGTGGCTGCAGGAAATTTTACATATCTGGCAGTCTGACTGGAGGTGGTCAAACCCAGACAACAGACACTAGTGTGTGTGGGTCAGCCTTGGCAAAGACTTCCCACAGACATCACAGTGTTGAAACCCAGTGGGCCCGGTTTTCTTTTGGGTTCTCAGACATAATGCCAGCCTAACCAGAAAAACTTTCCCTTTAAACGGCACTGCCAGGTAAGACACCCTTATCGGTTCCTAACCGTAGTCATTGGTAATGGAAAAACGTATTAAACCGCTTTTAGAACCGATAAGAACCGGAACCGCACTCTAAAATGCTAAACTTTAAAGTTATAAGTTTTAAATTCCAGCTGATCGGTTCAAACCGAACCGATAAACTTACAAGTTCCACACAGACAAAACCTTTAATTTACTTATGATTACCACAGACAGAGCTTGAACCGAACGGTTTTGTGGTTAAAATAAAACTATTCTCGGTTGAATCGAACCGAGAAAACACTGTTTAAACCGAGAAATGAACCGAGCAGTAGGAGAAATCTCCGGAGCGACTGTTCACTGAGGTGGAGTAAAGAATCTGACAGTTCAGGTTTGAAATTACACAGATAGAGCTGCTTCTTAGAGCTTGTGCTCAAAGTTCTATTTTGGAATGGTATTAACCATTTCACCTCCGGAGCAGTTTTAGTGGTGGGACAAACTGCTACTGTCATAATATAGCAAGACTTCATGTTGTTTGAAACACAGTTTTCCAAGTCAAGTACTTAAGCTCTGCTGAGGACATAGGCTCAAAAGGAGGTTGCATAAGTTGAGCAATGCAAACATTTAAGTCCCAGGCAGGGGCAGGATCCCTAAAGGGAGGATTGGTATGAAGCAATCCTTTGAATAATTTACAGAACACAGGATGAGATGATAGTGAGGAAGACTTCCCCACTGACAGAAGAGCAGAAACAGC
Source organism: Neoceratodus forsteri (assembly GCA_016271365.2). Classification (NCBI taxonomy): domain Eukaryota; kingdom Metazoa; phylum Chordata; order Ceratodontiformes; family Ceratodontidae; genus Neoceratodus; species Neoceratodus forsteri. The sequence continues at coordinate 1,008,324,519 of CM028130.1, read as the reverse complement.
TGACAAGTGTACCTTGAGAGTAGCTGGTCTGAGGCCTAGGCCATTAAGATGGACCATATAATCCAGAACAGTAGGCAATTCAGCAGTGTCTGGGGAAATATGCTTCTTGGAACACCAAATGCTGAATCTTTTCCATTTGGAGCTATAAGTCTTTCTGGTGGAGGGCTTTTGAGAAGCTTTGAGAATATCCAGAACCCCTGAGACAGATGCAAATCTGCATACTCTAACTCTTCAAGAGCCATGTCTTGAGATTGAGAGACCAAGATTGGGGTACCAAATCCTTTCCCGAGAGGAGGTTATTAGGTTGTAATTCCTGGAAGAGACAGGGAAGATGGACTGCTAGGGACAGCAACAGGGATACCATGGCTGTCTGGCCCAATCTGGAGCAATCAGAATCACTTTGCAAGGTTGTGACCTTATCTTGACTAGAACTTTGAACAGTAGAGGAAAGGGAGGAAGGCATACAGAAATGTTCCTTGCCAGTTCAAAATCAGAGCATCCAGAGGGACTGAACCAACATCTTTAAAACCAAGGTTTGAACCTCTTTTCTAGGAGCTGTTCTTCAAGAAGCGAGGCTGGTTTGAACAGCCTTGACTTCAGAGGAGGGAGAGATTTGAAACTCAGGGACAGTCCCTGACTCACTAATTTCAATACCCACCTGTCCGTGGTTATGGCCTGCCAGGCCTGGAAGAAGTGAGCTAGTCGGCCCCCTACTGGTATTAGGGAGGCGGCCTTGGCAAAGGAGTCAGGGATTTTGTTTCAGTAGGGCCTGAGCCTGGGCGGACTGGGAACCCCTCTTGGAGTCCCTCCTGCCTCTGGCCCTATAATACCCAGTCTGCTGTGGGTATGGCTGCAGCTGTGGGACAGCTTGAGGCTGACAGAAGGGCCTACCATAGGATCTTCCTCTACCTCCCTTCCATAAGGCCTATAAGAAGTAGAAGGCCTGTCCTAGATGAATTACTCTTATAGGTGGTTTTGTATTCATTCACCTTCTTCATATACTTTTGGTTTGTTTGCCAAAGAGAGAATGATCTTGTACAGGGAAGTCCATGGCCTTAGCCCGAGTGTCCTGTGTTGTTTGTAGCCCTTAGCAAAGCAAACCTTCTCAGGACTACAGTCAGAGCCATAATCCTAGCAGCATTATCACTGGCATCTGCTACCATTTGGAACTGGTATTTAGATGCTTCATGTCCAAACCTGGCTGTTTCTGCTAGGTCGTCAGAGATAGGGGAGGGAACCTTCTCTGACACGGCCAAAACAGACTGCCACAGTGTTTTTTGATACTGTGCAGCGTAGGCCTGGTAATTAGCTTGTCTGACTCCCAGGGAGGCAGCTAAGTATCCTTTTTTTGACATGCTGTCCATTTTCCTTGAATCCTTCTCAGGAGGGTGAGAGGATAAAGGAACCCTTGCCTTCTCACAGGCTGCCTGTTGGACTATACCCAGATGATCAGGGTGAGAATAGAGGAAATCAGCCCCTTTCTGGTCCAGTTGGTACTTCTTGTCAGCCTTCTTATCCAGAGGCGTGACAGACTTAGGGTTCTGCAGGACTGTGAATAAATACTTCTTGAAGAATTTAACAGGCAGAAAAATCTCAGTGGGTGTTAACCCCATCATCTCCATATATTCTGCCTCCTCCTCATCTTCTATATGACCTCGTTGGTAGCAAGGTCAAGGGCATCTATTATTTTCCTTACAAAAGAAAAGTGAGAGGAAAATTCCTCAGGCCTAGAAGAGCCAAATTCCTGATCTGGTGAGATTTCCGGTTCAATGGGATCACCATCATCATACTCTGGCATATCATACTCCCCAGTATCTATCTCCTGAGACTGGGGATCCGAGGAGGGAGTAATCTCCTGAACCCTTGGAGGAGGAGGAGGAGGGGTTGGAGAAGGTATGAATCCCTGAATTGCCTCAATGACATTAATAGATCTGGCAATCTCCTCAGCAGTAGGCAGACTGTGAGGCACAGAAGAATCCCCTGTTGGTTCTGCCTGGGGTTTGACGTGCTCGGTCTTCTTTGCCTTTTTTGTAGGGGACCGGAGAGTCAGCCAGCCCACTCAACCTTTTTAAGGAGGTTGATTCACCCTTATCAGGAGTGGTAAAAGAAGCAGCTGCGGTTTCACCCGCTGATTTTGAAGGTGTTGGCTGGTTAGAATCTGAAGCACCTCCCAACTTTTTGTTCAACCTCTCCATTCTTTTTTCCCACAGTTTTCTGTGGAAATAATTTGCAAATTTTAATCAATATTTAAATGCTCTTTTCCCAGGCAGAACACACAGCTGTCATGCTTGTCTGCTCTGGCGAACACTTCCCCACACTTGACAGTTTTTAAAAACTGGGGGACCAGTCTTTTTCTTAGGTTTTTCAGTATGCTCCATTTCCAGGAGAAAAACCTTAACCGCAAAAAAGAATTTCTTTTCTTTTTTTTTTGCGGTCGGAACCGATTAGGCCCCAAAAGAACTGATAAATTTTTAAATTCTGAAACGGGTCAGTGGTTCTCGGAACCGAGCCAACGGTTCACAGTAACTGGGTTAGCAGCTTCAACAATGTTAAAATACACTTTACACAATAACATTTTAAAGAAAATAAAGCGGAAAAACTCCGCAACTAATATAAAACTACTCAGTTCCCCAACGGTTATACTGAACCGTGAGGAACCTAGAAATAAATGCTAAATCTAACTGAACTTAAATAAACTAGATGTGAGACTAACAAATAGAATAAATGAAGGCAGCAGAAAGAAAATTATGTATAATTAAACAATTATACTTCACAATAAGCCAACAACGACCTGAGGGATCTCCTGGGCGTCTAGACTTGTGAGGCGGAATAAGAAATCTGAGATGTTGATAGAACATGCAGCAGATGAGGGCAGCAGTTTGAATAATTGTCGCGTGCCAATGATTCCATCATTAACATATAGTTCCATTCTCCGGGCAGTTCTACTGAGCAGGCTAACTGCAGAGATTTATAAATATAAGAAGAATACATGGGGTTAGAAACTCCTGAGCCCTGGATAAAACAAAATCCTGGGAAGGGAATAGAGAGGAAAAACATACGAGCTGGGGAAGGTGGATGGAAATCTAGACCTACTGCAGGAACCTCTCTCAAGATCTGCTGTTATGGTGTTATTTCGTAACTGTTATATCTTACTTCGAGAGTAGGTCTTCACAAGTAGGACTGAATACCAAGCAGTCAACTAAATAGAAAGAGTTGGAGACTAGGTCCCAGGAGGAGGAGGAAGAAAAAATTACTCACCGTAGTAATCTTGTTTCTTCTAATGGAGTCTTGCTGTATTCTGACAATATGCAGTTAGCCCCAGCACTTGAACTGCCCGGAGAGGAAAGAATTAACTCTATGCCAGAGCATAGAACGTTGAGCTCGAGCTCCGTTTTCAAACCTCTGTCCCTGGTACATTCTAATGTAACCATCAGATTCTTACGAGCCCTGATACTAAACTAAGCTAGTTCAAACAGTATTTTAAAAACATTAAACACAAGTCAGAGAACTTGGGTCAAAAGACTCAAGTCAAGAACCCAACAACAAGACCAAACTTAGATAGTGGTATAACAATATAAGAATAATAAATTCAAATCTTTATAAAAACTCACCCTGGCTAGGATGAAGTCAAGGAAGTATACCTCTGGGTGCAGCACTGCACCTGCCAACCCACATCCCAGAGAAAAGAAGGTTCTGAGAGGAGGAGACAACACAGCAAGACTCCATTAGAAGAAACAAGATTACTACGGTAATTTTTTCTTCAAACAACATGAAGTCTTGCTGTATTCTGACAATATGCAGACTACTAAGCAGTATCCCCCCAGAGGAGGGATGTACAGAACCTTACTTTGGAAATAGGCTCTGCAGAACTGCTGTGCCAAACCTAGCATCACTTCTGGCTTGAGTATCCAGACAGTAATGCTTGGTAAATGTGTGAAGAGTTTTCTGGGTGACTGCTTTACAGATTTCCAAAAGGGGAATATCCCTAGCTGCTGCCACAGAAGCAGCTGTACCCCTGGTCGAGTGTGCCCTCAAGCCTGAGGGTGGCTCTTTGCCCAATTTTGTGTAACAGAACTGAATACAGGGGACAATCCACTTGGCTACTGTTCTCTTGGTGGCGGGTTTACCTTTTCCCATGTCTCCATAAGTGACTGAGGACAATCATTTCTATGGGCCTTAGTATGGTCCCTATAGTAGCTTAATGCCCTTTTTACATCCAGACTGTGCAGTCTTCTTTCACCTGAAGAAGAATGGTCAGCGAAAAACACTGTTAGGGACATAGACTGGTTAAGATGAAAATCTGAAACCATTTTAGGGAGACATTTTCTATTTGTCCTGAGCACCACTTCATCCTTGTGAAAGGCGATAAAATCAGGTTCTATGGATAGGGCCTGTAACTCGCTGATCCTCCTGGCAGAAGTAATGGCCACCAGGAAAACAGTCTTCCAAATCAAGTACTTTAACTCTGCTGAGGACATTGGCTCAAAGCGGGGCTGCATAAGTTGTGCAATACAGATATTCATGTCCCATGCTGGAGTTGGTTCCTGGACTGGATGGGCCTTGCGGTCCTTATCTACCATCAACTTCTATGTTTCTAAGGGGGGATTAAGATGTATCAGACCCTTGAAGAATTTGCTAAAGACAGGGCGAGATGCCAAGGAACAGCCCTTCTCTGCAGAAAGGAAAGCAGACACAGCTGCCAGGTGAACCTCAAGTGTGGCACGCCTAAAGCCTAGACCATTTAAATGAACCAGATAATCCAAAGTTGTGGATAGGCCAGCCAAGTCTGGCTGTACATTTCTCTGAGAGCACCAAATGCTAAATCTCTTCCACTTGGAATTATAAGTTTTTCTAGTGGAAGGCTTCTGGAGACCTTTGAGAACATCCAAACCCTGGGAGAGATGCAGGCCTATACTCTTAATCCCTCAAGAGCCAGGCCTTGAGCCTGACAGAGGGATACCAGATCCTGCCCTGGGAGGAGGTTAGAACATTGTGCCTCCTGGGAAGACAAGGGACAGTAACAGAGGAAAAGTACAGTTACGTAGAACTTACCGTAACAGTAGATCTTGAGAGAGCTCTTGCAGTGATAATTACGCATATGGGACTGGCATGACGGCAGCAGGACTACGGAAAATTTCTAGCTAGCAGTCCCTGGCAAGGGACCGCCCCCTACGCCAGGTGACCGCGCCATACGATGTCGGCATAAAGGTGGTCCTGACTTTCCGCCTTTCCAGTTCTTTTCGCCACAGGCCTGGAAGGCCTGGACTAGAGAGAGCGATGTTTCTTCCTGAAAAGGAGCTGAAAAGTCTAGGGATGGAGGGCGGAAGGTATTACCTACTGCAAGAGCCTCTCTCAAGATCTACTGTTACGGTAAGTTCTTATGTAACTGTACTATCTTACTCGAGAGGGCTCTTGCAGGCAATTACATATAGGGCTGAATCCATGCCAGTCTGGAACAAGAGAGGCACCGGAGGAGGAAAACTACTCTGAAAAAGCAGTTCTGACTGAGCAAGCCTCAAGAAAGGAGGCCTTGCAACACAGCCAGCCTGAAGCCTGCCCTACGGTGACAGGCAATGTCCAAACTGTAGTGTTTCTAGAAAGGTATGGACGGAAGTCCAGGAGGTGGCAGGCATATGTCTCGCCGCAGACACATTCTTCAAACAAGTTGCAGAGGCAGCTACTCTCTTGTGGAGTGGCTTCTGACTTGACCCGAAGGGTCTTGTGGTACTTGTCATAACAAAGTGAGGCAATGTAATAACCACTTAGACAGGCATTGCTTGAAACAGCATTGCCTTCCTTTGTGAGCAAAAGAGACGAACAACTGATCAGTCTTTCTGGGATCCTTCATCCTGTTGGTGTAGTATCTCAGAATCCGGTGAACATCCATAGTATGGAGTAAATATTCCCCTTGGTTAGAGTACTGAGTAAAAAAGGCAGGTAGCTCTATGGACTGATTTAAGGTAGACTCTGCTGCTACTTTAGGTAGAAACTTTGGATTCGTGCGAAGAGCAACTCGTTCTTTGTGAAAAATCAAGTAGGGGATTTTACACATTAGGGCCTGAAGCTCGGAGATTCTTCGAGCCGAAGTAATGGCCACCAAGAAGAGTGTCTTCCACGAAAGAAACTTCAGATCTGCAGAAGCTGCAGGTTCGAAGGGAGGAAGAGTAAGTTTCTTGAGAACAAAGTTCAAGTCCCAAGGGGGAACAGGAGTTCAGATGGGGGCCTCAGATGAAGAACCCTCTGAGAAAAGTCTTAGAGACCTCCAGTTGAGCAAAGCTTTATCTGCGAAGGGAACATGGTAGGCTGAGATAGCAGCCATGTGAACCTTCAAGGAGGAATGGCTGAGACCCAGGTCGAAGAGATGACGTAAGTAATCCAGTAGAACAGCCACTGAACATGAGAAAGGCTCCACGTTCTTAGAGGCTGCCCAAATAGAGAATCTCTTCCACTTCATGGCATAAGTGGACCTGGTGGAGGGTTTTCTGGCCTCCACTAAAATCTCTGCCACTTTTGGAAAGACGCCAAAATGGGATTGGGCTAGGTCTGCAGGAGCCATGCATGAAGTTGAAGGGACTTGAGACCTGGATGGACCAGGGTCCCCTGATCCTGGGTCAGCAAACCTCGAGATAAAGGAAAAGGAGGAACCTCTGAGTATTGTTGTAGAAGAGAGAACCAGATTTGCCTGGGCCAGAAAGGATCGATCAGAATCATTCTCGCCTTCTATGGATAGTTTCTGCAAAACTCTTGGATCAGAGGAATTGGGGAAAAGCATAGATCTAATCTGTCCTTCCAGTCTAGAGACAGAGCGTCGTTCCAGAAAGCTCCTCGCTTTGAACGAAAGCAGCAAAACTAAGTTTTAGTGCTTTGAGGGGAGGCTAAGAAGTCTACCTAATGGAGTCCCCCAAAGCTGAAAGATATCGCCGAGACCTTGATCCAATTCCCACCTGTAGCCCAGGCAGAGGGGTGGCTTAGCTTGTCTGCCAGGGTGTTGTCAACTCCTGGAACGTGAATCGCCGTGAGGTGAAGGTCGTGATGAGTCACCCAATCCTAAACCCTCATTGCTTCCCTGCATAGAGGGTAGGAACGAGTTCCTCCCTGCTTGTTCATATACCACACCACGCACATGTTGTCCATCTGGACTGCGAGGTGGCCAGGAAGAATGTATTGATGAAGGGCTTGGAGAGCATATAGCACAGCTCAAGCTCGAGCACATTGATGTGTAGAGCCTGCTCCAGTCTGGACCATGAGCCCTGGTCTGATGAGGGCCCAGATGGGCTTCCCAACCTTCGCCTGATGCGTCCGGTGGTCAGAGTCTGGAGGGGGACGATGAAAGAAGGGACCCCTGAAATAGGTTCTCTCGAACCATCCACCATTGCAAGTCCCGAGCCATTGGCGAGGAGATCAGAACTAGTTGATCTAGGTCGCTCATCAGTTGATCTCACTGGGAGCAAAGAGTCCACTGAGAGATCCTCATGTGGAGTCGAGCTTGGGGACCGCCGAATAGCGGCCACCATGAGCCCCAGGAGACGAGGGACCGACCGCCAGAGCCCTCCTGTTTCTGATAGGGAAATCTGGGATTGAAGAGAGGCCACCCTGTCCGAGGCAGGAAGGCCTTGCTCACCGCCTTATCGAGGATAGCCCCGATGAACTGTAGCCTCTGAGAGGGGTCTAGATGGGACTTGGAATGGTTGATGGTAATACCCAGGCCAGTAAAAACCTGAAGGGTGAGGGAGATAAAATGCAGGAGTTCCTCCCTGGACAAGGCCTCCAGGAGCCAATCGTCCAGGTAAGGAAAGACCTGTACTCCCATTGTACGCAGGTGGGCTGGGGCCGCTACCACAGCCAGGCATTTGGTGAATACTTGGGGCGCCAAGGAAAGACCAAAGGGGAGCGCCCTGAATTGGTAGTGGTTCCTGAAACACAAAAACGAAGATACTTATGTGAGAAAGACTTATGGGAATGAACGGATAGGCATCCTGCATATCCAGCGACAAAAGCCATTGACCTGGCGAAGAAGGGGCAGAAGACTCTGTGGAAGAGCATCCTGAACCTTTGTATTCCACATAAAGGTTCAGGGAACTGAGATCTAGAATGGGTCTGAGATCTCCTGTCTTCTTTGGGACCAGGAAGAAATGAGACTAGTAACCCGTCCCTCGAAGAAGAAGGGGACGGGTTCTATCGCCTGCTTCGCGAGAAGGGCCGAGATTTCTTCCTGGACCAAGAGAAGATGGTCCCTTGAGTAAGATGACTTCGGAGGAGGGTGGCGGGGTGGTTTCTGAAGAAACTCTATGGAGTGCCCTTCCGCTATAAGCTGAAGCACCCAAGAATCCGAGGTTATCCTCTCCCAACCCGGAAGGTGGAGGGAAAAGCTCCCCCCTACCGGGTTCCTCTGGTGGATCCGGAGGCAGTGGAGAGGAAAGGAGTCAGGTGGTGGGGCAGCGCCACAGCTGAGGCACCCACTGCTTTTTGGGCGGAGGGGCCTGCAGCCGCGGGGCCCGACGCTTAGTGGCCCGCCCTTGGGTTTCACTTGTGGCCGAGTCCGTCTGCAAAAAGGACGGCGCTGCTGAGGACGGGGACAGTACATGGAATCCACATATTTCAGGGCCGTCCCTTTCTCTTGCAAATCGATGATGATGTCTTTGACATCACCCCCGAAAAGCACCGACCCCCTGAAAGGTGCCTCCTGGATAGCGGATTGCACCTCCGGGACCAAACCTGACATGCGGAGCCAGGCATGACGCCGTAGATTTACAGCGAAAGCGAGTTCGCCAGCAGTGTCCACTGCATTGTATGTCGCCCGTGAAAATGTGGCTACGTCAACGAGCAGAACAGACAAGCTCTGCTAACTCCTGTTTGACTTGAGAGTCAGGTAAGGAGTCCAGTTTAGATTCTGCCTCGGTAAGGATGGCCTTCATCAATCCCTCATGTGGGCGACGTAATTCAGGGTTCGATTCTGTGTGGAAGAGGCGAAATCTTCTTCCATACTGGTCCAGGAGGGATTCCTTATCTGGAGGAGACGAGTTCAGATGCTTTGGATGTGCAGACTGGCCGTGAGTGGCACTAATCACAACTGAATCGGCACAAGGGTGAGAGTCAAGATAGTCTACACCCTCGGGAGCCTGGTATAGCCTGTTGGACTTCCTGGAAAGTGGGGCTAACGCCGACGGTTGTTTCCAAATTGTGGTAACAAGGTGGGCGTAAGGCTCGAGCCAGGGTGGCACTAAAGTTGGAGCTGTCACGGGCAGGTCCAGATGCTCGGCGAGTTTGAGACGCTGGAGATCTGGTTCCAAGGAGCGCCACTGGTGAATTTCCTGGATCTTTCTAAGCAACTCCGTGAAGGATGGATCCTCTGGAGGAGACTTCGGAGGAGTCCTCGGCCGGAGCTTAGACGGAGAATGGGGCTCGTCTCTCTCAGAACATCCTTTGGAAGAATCCGAGGAATCCGAGAGGGAAGAAGAAGCAGAGGAAGAATAAGACTCCCTCACGTGACTAGGGGGAGGAATGGGTTCTTTGAATGGTACCTGTAGACGCGTATCCTGCCCCTCCCTAGATCCAGAGGGAAGAGCCCTGGAGTCTGGGGGCGGCGAGGGAGTGTGCCGCCTCAGATGTACGGGAGCCGGGGGGGCACCGTCGTCATCAGGTGGCTCTCCACCTCCTTGGTGAGCTGAGCCTGGCCTCAGCCCGCCAAGAGGCCAGAGTCTCCTGCAGATCCACTGAGGCCGGGGGCGGTGGAGGTGGGAGGAGGAGGAGGAAAACTGTACGGGTTGTACCCGCGAAGGCGAGTATCTGTAACTCGCCGCGGGAAACCCGCGCCAGGTAATGTGGCGTTGGTACTGCGGCGCTGGATACTGCGGTCCCAGGTACGACGGCATTGGATAAGACGGCGGGTACCTGGGGCCGGGAGAGCTGCTGGAGCAGATGGCTCTGGTCAGCGCCCCATGGGCGGATCCACGCACGGGCCCAGGGGCGGAGGGCCCGGCGGAAGGGGAACAACCACTGCCGTGCTGGAGGTACCGCGCCTGAGGTGCTGGGCGCCCGGGGCCAGCCAGATCCGGTTCCGTGGGAGGAGGGTCTGACGGAGGTGGAAGATCCCCACGCCGCCTGGGAAGGAGGAGAGAAACTCCCGGTTCAGGCTGGGGTGACTGAGCTCCCCAGACGGCAGCGAGGCTGCGGGGAACCAGGTACGACGGACGGGAGGGCTGTCATTGGTTCCGCCCGGCGACGCCGGAGGAGCCGCAGGACTTAAGGGTGAGATCTTCAGAGGCGCCGGAGGAGCCGGCATCCGGCTTATGGGAACCATCACTGGAGGCGGGCCAAGAGGGGGACGGCCCGTCCGATGGGGAAGTGGTCGTGCGCCGCCCCGAAGGGTCGGGCGCCTTATTGACTCTTCCATGCGGACGCCAGAGGAGCCGACGTCCGACTAGAGGAGTCACCACGCCAGTAGGTCGCAGACCTGCGGCCGAACCAGGGGCGGAGGCCTCCATTTGCCTGGAGGCACCCGCAAGGCCCGAGGGCCCAAGCGCGAGCCAGACGGGTGGGCCGACGCCTCTGCCAAACCCTTGGAGGCTGCCGAACGGTCCCCTGGAGGGGATGTTACCTGGGCCGCGACTCCCGCGGTAGAGGAGGACTTCTCCCGGTGCTTCTCCTTCCTCTTTTCCAATGTCCTTCCAAGGAAGTGGACGCCTGCCTCAACTTTTTCAACTCTTTCTCCATAGAAGACATCTTTTTCTTAAGGAGATGGGCTTCCAGGGACTGTTGGCACCATTTAAGGGTAACCGCGCTGAAGTTGAGGCAATGCTGGCACTTGTCAACTGGATGATCGGGCCTAGGCAGAAGAGGCACAGAAATGGCCGTCCTTGTGTGGCAGTTGAGCCGCACGAGTCGCACTTGTTTTTGTGCTCGGAGGGTGCAGGGGATTTACATACACCGACGATGTACCCGATTGAAAAGAATAATTTACGTCAAAAACGATGAAAGACAGGGGGCCGATTACGTAACTTTACCGGTGGAAGGAGGCTTTAACGAGCTACGGCGGAAAGAACTGGAAGGCGGGCGCCTGGGACCGCCCTTTATACTGTCGTATGACGCCGGTCACCTGATCGGGGGGCGTCCTCGCCAGGACCGCTAGCTAGAAATTTTTCCTGGGGTCCTGCCCGCCGGGCGCCAGTCCCATATGTAATTACCTACTGCAAGAGCCCTCTCAAAGTAAGATCCATGGTTACCTGGCCCAATCTGTGCCACCAATATCACTGTACAGGGTTGAGATCTGATTTTTAGCAGTACTCTGAAAATCAGAGGAAAGGCACACAGGAACTTGTTTGTCCAGTCCAGCAGTAGAGCATCCTGAGGCACTGTACCCAGGAGTGGAGGTCTGCAACAGAACAGAGGAAGCTGATTGTCTGGGGCTATGAAGAGATCCATCTCTGGAGCACCCTGTCTCTTGAATATGATATGCAGAACTTGGTGATTTAGGGACCACTCATTGTGACCCTGAGAGATCCTGCTGAGAGCATCTGCCAGAATATTGTCCTTCCCTGGAAGATGCACTGCTACTGGGGAAGCCTGAGCTAGTAGGCCAGAGTCCAAAGTTTCATGGCTTCTGTGCACAAGGCCATGGACAGAGTGTCCCCCTTGTTTGTTTATGTAGTACATGGTGGTGGTATCTGTTCTGATCTGCACCACCTTCCTGTACCAATTCTGAGAATGCCTGAAGGGCAATAAGGACTGCCCTGATTTCCAGAAGATTGATATGGAGAAGAGACTCCGCAAGCCACCACATTCCTTGAGCAGTGAGACTCCCAGGTGAACTCCCCAACCCAACAGGGATGCATCCGTGGTGAGAATCACCGAGGGTGACTGATGAAGGAAAGGAACTCCTTGTCTGAGACTGTCCTCATCCAACCACCATTGGAGAGCCTGGACAAAACTGTGAGTTACTGGGATTAGTTTGGCAAGAAAATCCTTCTTCTGAGACCAGAAGGACCTGAGGTGAAACTGAATGTCCCTCATTTGGAACCTGGCTCCCTGAACCAGATCTGATGGGGCCCTTACCCTTTGAAGGGGAAGAAAGGCCTTTGCTTGAATAGTATCCAGCTCTGCTCCTATGAAGGTGATAAGCTGAGCTGGCTCCAGCACTGATTTGGAAAGGTTGATGAGGAACCCTAGAGAACCCAGAAGCCTCTGGGTAGCTAACAGAGCTAACCTTACTTGATCTGGAGACCGCCTACAATAAGCCAATCATCTATATAGGGTACACAGAAATGCCCTGCCTGCAGAGGGAAGGCCACCACCACCACTGCCAGACATTTTTAAAAACTCTGGGGCAGAGGTGAGGCCAAGAGCATGGCTCTGAACTGGTAATGACCTGAGGGCAACTGGAACTTGAGGTACTTTCTGTGGAAGCAACTGACTGGTATGTGAAAATAGGCATCCATGAGGTCCAAGGAGGCTAGCTAGTCCCCTGCCCTCAGAGAGGGAAGAATAATCCCCAGACTCACCATTTTGAATTCTGGTTTTGTAAGATGTCTGTTCAGGTATCTTAAGTCTAGGATGGGACGCCACTCTCCAGTCTTCTTTGGGGTAAGAAAGTACTCGAGTACAACCTTTTCCCTGTGTGCAAGAGGAACTTGCTCCACTGCATTCTGGAGCAACCATGAAGACACTTCTGCCTCTAAGGCAGCTGTTTCCTGAGGTGTGGCAGATGTGAAGGGTTTTGCTCTGATCTTGGGAAATTTTTGAAACTGAGAGCAAGCCCCTGGCTCACCACTTCCAGGACCCATTTGCCTGAGGTAACAGACTTTCAGGCCTAGGAGAAGTGAGCCAGCCTGCTCCCTACTGGAATAGGGGAGGTGACCCAGTCTGACACATCAGGGTGTCTGCTTGGCAGGGGTTCTAGGCTGGGAGGTGGATACAGCCCTGCTCATCCCCCTTCTGCCTCTCTCTCTCTCTAAAGAAACCCCTCTGTCGAAAAGTAGAGGAGGCCTATGCTTGGTGAAAAGGCCTACCCCTGCCAGCCCTAGACTGCTGCTTCTGAGGAGTAGAAGACCTTTCCTTGGTTGTTGCACTCCTATAGGTGGTCCTGTATTCATCCATTTTCTTCATATACAGCTGTGTCTGCTCCCCAAACAGAGTTTTGAACTACAGGAAAATCCATGGCCTTAGCCTGGGTATCCTAAGAAAGACTGGTACATCTGAGCCAAGCAGATCTCTTCAAGGAGACAGATGTAGCCATGACACGTGAATAAACATCATTTGAGTCAACTGCAGCATGAAACAGAACCTTGGATGCCTCAATCCCATCTGCAGCCACCTGTTCCAGCTCCTTGGCTAGTTTGGGGTGGGGGAGAGGAAGGGCATTCTTCACCAGATCCAGAATAGTATCCCACCTAAACTTCTGGTATCTAGCCACATAAGCCATACAGGAGGCCTGCCCGAGTCCCAAGGAGGATGCTAAGTACTGCTTCAGTCATAGCATCCAGCTTCCTGGAATCCTTGTCTTGGGGTGTGAAGCCAAGGGAATATTAGCATTGTCACATGCTGCAGTCTGCACTACCCCAACATGGCTGCAATGATTATAAAGGATTTTGTCCCTCAGCTGACATGGACCTCCTGTCCATTTTCTTATCCACAGGGATATGGAAGTGGTAACTGTAGAATTTTGTGTGTCTGTTTCCCAAAGATTTATGTAGGGATAGACAAAAAAAAATTACTCACCTTAGTAATTATGTTTCTTCTAGTGGAGTCTTGCTGTATTCTGACAAGTGCAGTTAGCCCCAGCCTTTAAACTGCCCCAGAGAACAATGGTTAACTTTTCTATGCAGGGCATAGAATGTTGATCTCGAGCCCTGCTGATGTCTCTGCCTGTTGTATTTTGAACTGCAACCATCAGATCTTTATGAGCAAAACTCACTAGGTGTTCTGTGTGGAAACTAACATTTTATAGCCAACTGGCAGAAAATTAATCTTCTGGTTCCTAAGGGAAGACTCAAGTCAGGAAACCCAAACACGAAAAACAATTAAAATTGAAATAACATATCACCTCATGAGTAACAGAGTTGTAAGGGGCACCCTTGGGTGCCAACACTGCGCCTGCCCACCCACATCCCAAAAAATCCAGGTTCTAAGAGGGAGTAGGGGAGGTAGAATACAGCAAGACTCCACTAGAAGAAACATAATTACTAAGGTGGGTAATTTTTCTTCAAACAACATGAAGTCTTGCTGTATTCTGACAAGTGCAGACTACCAAACAGTACCTCCATGGAGGAGGGACAGAACCTACTTTGGGAATAGGCTCTGAAGTACTGCTGTGCCAAACCAAGCATCACTCCTAGCCTGGATATCCAGAGAGTAATGCCTGGTAAAGGTATGTACTGTTTTCCAGGTGGCTGCTTGACAGATTTCTGAGAGAGGGATATCCCTGGCAGCAGCCAGGGAAGCAGCTGTACCTCTTGTAGAGTGAGCCCTCAGGCCTGAGGGAAATCTTTCCCAGTTTCTCATAACAGAATTGTATACAAGACACAATCCACCTAGCAATAGTTCTCTTGGTGGCAGGTTTGTCCTTTCCTACCTCTCCATAAATGAGGAACAACTGGAGGGAATCAAACCTGTGACCCTTGGTACGCTCTATGTAGTAGCCAAGGGCTCTTTTAACATCCAAACTGTGTAGCCTCCTCTCCCCTGATGAAGAATGATCAATGAAGTAAACAGGGAGAGACAGACTGATTCAGGTGGAAATCTGAAACCACTTTAGGCAAGAACCTTGTGTTAGTTTTAAGGACTTTATCTCTGTGAAAAGAGATGAAATCAGGTTCCACTGGCAGGCCTTGCAATTCACTGATACGTCTAGCAGAAGTAATGGCTACCAAACACACAGTTTTCCAAGTCAAGTTCTTAAGCTCTGCTGAGGACATACGTTCAAAGGGAGGTTGCATAAGCTGAGCAATGCAAACATTAAGATCCCAAGCAGGAGCAGGATCCCTAAAGGGAGGACTGGTATGAAGCAATCCCTTGAAAAACTTACCAAATACAGGGTGGGATGACAGTGAGGAAGACTTACCTACTGACAGGAAAGCAGAAACAGCAGACAAGGTACTCCTGAGAGTAGCCGCTCTGAGGCCCAGGCTATTAAGGGACCATATAATTCAGAACTGTAGGCAATTCAGCAATATCTGGGGAGATATGCCTCTTGGAACACCAAATGCTGAATCTCTTCCATGTGGAGTTATAAGTCTTCTAGTGGAAGGCTTTCAGCTTTAAGAATATCCAGAACTCCCTGAGACAGATGCAAATCTGCAAACTTGGCTCTTGAGATTGAGAGACTGAAGATTGGGGTACCAAATCCTCCCTGAGAGAAGGTTAACAGGTTGTAATTCCTGGGAAGAGACAGGGAAGATGGACTGCTAGGACAGCAACAAGGGTACCATGGCTGCCTGGCCCAGTCTGCAGCAATCAGAATCACTTTGCAAGGTTGTGACCTTATCTTGACTAGAACTTTGAACAGGAGAGGGAAGGGGGAAAGCATACAGAAATATCCCTTCCCAGTTCAGAATCAGAGCATCCAGGGGGACTGAGCCCAAGACTGGGGGTCTGCAACAAAAGAGAGGAAGTTGGTGATTGTCTGGGGCTGCAAAAAGATCTATCTCTGGAGTGCCCCATCTTGAGAAAATCACCTTCTACTACCAGAGGATCCAGGCCCCATCTGTGATGGCCCTGAGATATTCTGCTCAGTGCCTCTGCTAGGACATTGTCCTTCCATGGAAGGTGAACTGCTGACAGAGAGGTTGGCAGGGAATAAGCCAGGGACCACAACGTTATTGTTTCTGTGCACAGGCCGTAGACCGAGTGCCTCCTTGCTTGTTGATGCACCACATGGTGGTGGTGGTGTCTGTTCTGACCTGAACCACCTTGTTCTGTACTGACTGGGAAAAGCTTGCAGTGCCAGAAACACTGTCCTGAGTTCCATGAGATTGATGTGAAGAAGAGATTCCTGAGGAGACCACAGTCTCTGGGTGGTGAGATCCCCCCAAATAGGCTCCCCAGCCCAGCAGGGAAGCATCTGTGGTAAGGACCACTGAATGAGACTGAGTGGCAAATGGAACCCCTTGCCTCAAATTGTCCTGATCCTGCTACCATTGCAGGGCTTGGATCAGAGTTCGAGTCACTGGGATTAGTTTGGTAAGGGAATCCTTTCTTTGGGACCAAAAAGCTCTCAAGTGGAACTGAATGTCCCTCATCTGAATCTTGCACCTTGGACCACTGCTGTAGAAGCTGCCATGTGGCCCAAGAGCTGAAGGAAATGCCTTACTGGTCGAGAGACCTGAAGGCTGGAATGAAGAAGCCAGCTCCATGAGAGCTCTTGCCCTTTCCAGGGAAGGAAGGGCTCTTGCTTTACCGTATCCAGCTCTGCCCCTATGAAGGTGGAGGAGCTGCACTGGTTAGAGAACTGACTTTGGTAGGTTAAGAAGAAATTCTAAAGAAGTGAGCACTTGCTAGGTCACTTGCAGGTGTGACTTGACTTGTTCTGGAGACTGACCCACTATGAGCCAGTCATCCGAATATGGAAAAATGGAAATCTTTTGTCTTCTTAGGAAGGCAACAACTACTGCCAGGCACTTTGTGAAAACCCTTGGAACTGAGGTTAGGCCAAAGGGCATTGCTCTGAACTGATAGTGGCCTGAGGGCAACTCAAACCTGAGGTACTTTCTGTGGGAGCACCAGATGGAATGTGAAAATAGGCATCTTTGAGGAGGTGAGCCAGTCCCCTGGCCTTAGAGAGGGAAGGATAATTCCCAGAGTCACTATTTTGAACTTTGGCTTTAAAAGATGTTTGTTCAGATATCTTAGGTCCAGGATGGGCTGCCATTCTCCTGTCTTTGGGGGTTAGAAAGTACCTGGAGTACAATATTTTGCCCTCATGTAGGGTGGGAACCTCTCTATAGCTCTGAGAGCTAGGAGAGAAAAGAAACGCCTGCCTCTAGGGCAAGGGTCTCCAGAGATTCTGAGGTGGAAAGGATCTGGTTCTCATCTTGGGAAACTTTTGAAGCTGAAAACAGCCCCTGGCTTACTACTTCCAGGACCCACTTGTCTGATGTTAGAGACTCAGTCCTGGACAAAGTAAGCCAGCCTGCCCTACTGGTATGGGAGAATCGCCTGGGCAGACCCATCAGGGTGTCTGCTTGGCAGGTGCTTTAGGCTGAGGGGTGGATGCAGGCTTGCTCATCCCCTTCTGCCTCTCCCTCTAAAGAACCCCCTCTGAGAGAAAGAAGAGGAGGCCTGAGCTTGGTAAAAAGGCCTTTGGAAAGGCCTGCCCCTGCCCTGCTGCCTTTGAGGAGCTGCTTGCCTTTCTTTGGCCTGAGCACTCCTGTAAGTGGTCCTGTACTCATCCATCTTTTTCATGTAGTTCTCTGTCTGCTCCCCAAACAGAGAATTACCAATTACAGGAAATCCATGGCCTTAGCCTGGGTATCCTGTGAGAGGCTAGTACATCTGAGCCAAGCCATCCTCCGAAGAACCACAGATGCAGCCATGACTCTTGATGAACCATCACTGGAGTCCACAGCAGCATGAAACTGTACTTAAGATGCCTCAATCCCATCTGCAGCCACCTGCTCCAGCCCCTTGGCAAGCTGGTCAGGGGCCCGTTTAGCCAGAGCCAGCACAGTGTCCCACCTGGACTTCTGGTATCTAGCTGTATAGGCCATATAGTTAGCCTGCCAGAGTCCCAAAGATGCTGCCATGTATTGTTTCTTTGCCATGGCATCAATCTTCCTGGAGTCCTTGTCTGGCGGGTGTGATGCCAAGGGGATATTTGCCTTACCATAGGCAGCAGCCTGCACTACCCCAACATGGCTGCATTGCTGGAAAAGGAACTCCATGTCTGAGCCTGAGAGAGTGCACCTCTTGTCCATTCATCTGTCCACAGGAGGTATAGAATTAAGAGACTTAAGAATTTTATGTGTCTGTTTCCCAAAGGATTTGTGGAGGGGAATAGACAGTCTCCTGGACTCTGGGTTGTCCATCATCTCAGCAAAATCAGGCTCCTCCTGATCCTCTACTGCTTCCTCTACAGGAAGCTGAGGGTCTCAGCCACTTTTTTGTAAAACATATAGTGAGAAGGGACTCAAAGATAGTAGGAGAAGAAAAATTACTCACCTTAGTAATGTTGTTTCTTCTAATGGAGTCTTGCTATATTATGACAATTAGCAGTTTGGTCCTCCTCTAGAACTGCCCCGAGATGAAAGAGTTAACTCCATACAGGATGGCTGCTTGAGCGCGAGCTCGGTTTTCAAAGTTTATCTGGGCAGTTTCAAACTGAAACTGTCAGATCTTTACTGAGCAAGAACTCACTAAGGGTCTGTGTGAAGCTGTAACTCACACTCAGCCTACTAGCAACCAATAACAACAACAACAATAGCAACACAACAACACTGCTGGACCCTACCCAAAGACTCAAGTCAGGGGCCAGCAAAAATACCATTTAACAATAGAAACAACACTCCCCAAAACCCCAAAAGGGGAAGAAAACCTGCAATGGCATAAACAAGTGCCTGCACTAGGTTGCCCACCCCCACCCAAGTAGAAGTTCTGAGAGGGCAGGTTGGGTGGTCATAATATAGCAAGACTCCATTAGAAGAAACAACATTACTAAGGTGAGTAATTTTTCTTCAAACAACATGAAGTCTTGCTATATTATGACAATTAGCAGACTACACAGCAGTACCTCCATGGAGGAGGACAGAACCTACTTAGGAATAGGCTCTGAAGCATAGCTGTGCTAAATCGAGCATCTCCCTGGCCTGGATATCCAGGAGTAATGCTTGGTGAAGGTGTGTACCGCTTCCAGGTTGCAGCCTGACAAATTTCCAAAATAGGAATGTCTCTAGCAGCAGCTAGAGACGCGGCTGTACCTCTGGTAGAATGAGCCCTCAATCCAGAGGGGGGTCTCTACCCAGTTTCTGGTAACAAAATTGGATACAAGAGACAATCCATCTGGCAATTGTCCTCTTAGTGGCAGGTTTCCCTTTGCCAACCTCACCATAGGTGAGAAACAGTTGATGGGATTCAACCTGTGACCCTTGGTACGCTCTAAATAGTAACTCAGTGCCCTCTTAACATCCAAACTGTGCAATCTCCTCTCACCAGAGGAAGAATGCTCAGTGAAAAATACTGAAGGGAGATGGATTGGTTAAGATGGAACCGAAACCACTTTAGGTAAAACTTTCTGTTAGTCCTGAGGACTACCTTATCCCTGCGAAAAGAAATAAAACTTTTCTACTGAAAGGGCTTGTAACTCACTTATGCTGCCTAGCAGAAGTGATGGCCACTAGAAATACAGTTTTCCAAGTTAAAACTTAAGCTGTGCGGAAGACAGGGGTTCAAAGGAGGTTGCATTAACTGGGCAATGCAACATTAAGGTCCCAGGCAGGGGCTGGGTCATGAAAGGGTGGATTAGTATGGAGTAACCCTTAAAAATTTGAAAATACAGGGTGAGCGGAAGGGAGGAAGGCTTTCCTGCTGAAATAAAAGCAGAGACAGCTGCCAAATGAACTCTTAAGGTAGCTGGCCTGAGGCCCAAAGAATTAAGATGGACCCATGTAGTCCAACAAAATGGCAATCAGCAGATTCTGGGGCAATATGCTTCCAGAACACCAGATGGAGAATTTTCCATTAATTATAAGTGGCTCTAGTGGAAGGCTTCCTAGAGGCCTTTAGGATGTCAAGGACACCTTGAGAAAGGTGCAAATCAGCAAATTCTAACTCCTCAGGAGCCAAGCTTTGAGGCTGAGGGATTTGAGGTTCGGATACCAGACTCTCCCCTGGGCACAGGTCAGCAGGTTGTGAATCCTGGGAAGACACAGGGGAAGGTGGACTGCCAGTGATAGAAGGAGTGGGTACCAGGGTTGCCTGGCCCAGTCTGGTACAATCAGAATCACCATGCAAGGCTGGGATCTGATTTTTACTAACACCGTGAATAGGAGAGGGAAGGAGGGAAAGCATAAAGAAACTTCCCTTCCCAATCCAAGAGAAGGGCGTCCAGGGGGACAGAGCCCACCACTGGGGGCCTGCAACAGAACAGTGGAAGTTGGTGGTTGTCTGGGGCTGCGAAGAGGTCTATCTGAGGGGTGCCCCATCTGGCAAAACTGTCCCCAGCACTCGAGGGATTCAGGGACCATTCAGTGATGGCCCTGAGAAATCCTAGCTGAGGGCATCCGCTAGACATTGTCTTTCCCTGGCAGGTGAACTGCTATCAGAGAGGTGTTCAGGAGTAGGCCAGAGACCACAACTTCATTGCCTTGGTGCACAAGGCCTACGACCGAGTGCCCCTTGTTTGTTGATGTACCACATTGTTGTGGTATTGTCTGTTCTGACCTGGACTACTTTGTTCTGGACAGATGCAGAAAATGCTTGAAGAGCAAAAAGACAGCTCTGAGTTCCAGCAAATTGATGTGGAGCAGAGATTCTGGGGGACCACACTCCTGGGTGGAGAGGTCGCCTAAGTGCTCCCACCCCAGGAGGGAGGCATCCGTGGTGAGGGAGTAGGAAAGAGGAATGAAGCGGACCCCAGTCTTAAATTGCTCTGATCCTGCCACCACTGAAGGGCTAGGATCAGGGTTCGGTCATTGGAATCAATTTGGTAGGGGTCCCTCCTTTGAGACCAATAGGCTCTCAAGTGAAACTGAATGTCTCTCATCTGGAATCTTGCTCCCTGCACCAGGGGCTGTGGAGGCAGCCATGTGCCCAGGAGCTGCAAAAGTGTCTTGCTGGTGAGAGACCTGCAGAGTGAAAGAGGGAGGCCAGGGCAATCAACTTCTACCCTTTCCAAGGGGAAGGCCCTGGCCAGCTTTGTGTCCAATTCCTGACCTATGAAAGTGAGTACCTGAACTGGTTCTAGAACTGACTTTGGTAGATTTAGCAGGAATCCCAGGGAGGTGAGAAGCTGCTGGGTGACTTGTAAGTGGATTTCACCTGTTCTGGAGACTGTCCTACAATGAGCCAGTCGTCCAGATAAGGGAAAACAACAATCCCTTGCCTCCTTAAATGAGCCACTGCCACGGCCAGACATTTTGTGAATACCCTTGGGGCAGAGGTAAGGCCGACGGGCATTGCCCTGAACTGGTAGTGGCCTGAGGGCAGTTCGAACTTGAGGTACTTTCGGTGAGAAGGCCTGATGAGGACATGAAAATAAGTGTCCTTGAGGTCCAGGGAGGCTAACCAGTCCCCTGGCCTCAGGGAGGGTAAAATCATTGCCAGAGTTAGCATTTTGAACTTTGGTTTCAAAAGGTGCTTGTTCAGATATCTTACATCTAAGATGGGCCGCCATTCTCCTGTCTTTTTTGGGGTAAGGAAGTATCTGGAATACAGACCTTTGCCCTGGTGTAAGGGAGGAACCCTTTCTACTGCTCTGAAGGTTAACAGGGTAGAGACCTCTGCTTCCAGAGCAAGGGTCTCTAGGGGGCTTGCAGGTGGAAAATGCCTGGCTCTCATCTTTGGGAATTTTTTGAAGCTGAGAACCAGGCCCTGGCTTACTACTTCCAGAACCCATTTGTCCGAAGTTAGGGACACCCAGTTCTGACTGAAGTAAGCCAACCTGCCCCCTACTGGTACAGGAGAATCAACCCTGGGCACCCCATCAGGGTGCCTGCTTGGCAGTTGCCTTAGGCTGAGGGGTGGGGACCGGTTTACCTGCGCCCCGTCTGCCTCTGCCTCTGAAAAAGCCCCTCTGAGCAAAAGCAGAGGAGGCTTAGAATTTATAAAAGGCCTGTGGAAGGGCCTGCCCCTACTTCTGAGTGTGTGCTTCTCGGGGAGTGGCTTGCAGCTCCTTGGCTTGGGCACTTTGTAGGTAGTTCTGTATTCATCCATCTTTTTCATATAGTTCTCTGTCTGCTCCCAAACAGAGAATTCCCCACCACAGGAAAATCCATAGCCTTAGTCTGAGTGTCCTGTGACAGATTAGTACACCTGAGCCATGCCAACCCTACGAAAAGCTACAGAAGTGGCCATGACCTCGAGGAAACATCATTAACATCCACAGCAGCATGAAATTGAACTTTAGAGGCTTCAATGCCATCAGCAGCCACCTGTTCTATTCACTAGCCAGCTGGCCATGGGCCTGCTTGGCTAACTGCATAACTGTATCCCATCTAGATTTCTGATATCTAGCCACATAAGCCATATAATTTGCCTGCCTGAGTCCCAGAGAGGCTGCCATATACTGCTTTTTTGCCATGGCATCAATCTTCCTGGAATCCTTGTCAGGAGGATGTGAAGCCAGGGGAATGTTAGCCTTGTCACAGGCTGCAGCCTGCACTACTCCTACATGACTACACTGCTCAGAAAGGAAGTCTGTATCAGGACCTGATAGAGTATACCTCCTGTCCATCTTTTTATCGACAGGAGGCACAGAATTAGGATTTTTCAAAATTTTTATTGTTTGCTTCCTAAATGACATGCAAAGGAATAGACAATCTCCTAGACTCTGGAATATCCATCATTTCAACATAATCAGGCTCCTCCTGCTCATCCACAGCCTCTTCTAAGGGAAGCTGGAGGGTTTCAGCCAGAAGTGTAGCCAGAAATTTCCATTTTGTACACAATCTCCAATAGTTACCCCTGTAAAAATGTACATCCTTTCCAAATGGCACCCCTTCCAAAATAGTCAGATTGTTGTCAGATGACTCTCTACTCTCTAAAGAGGTTACACATGTATTGGACACTCCTCAGTGGCCCACACTAACCCAAATACTACAGATTAGAATGATAATATTAACAGGGTGGCTTATGGTTTGTGACAGGCACTCAACAAAACTGTACACAAATGTGTACAGTGAGTATGCCTGTCTACATCCTTGGTTTCAGCAACTTTCTTATAAAACATAAAATGAGATGGGGACTCAGACAGCATAGGGGGAGATTCTAAAGGTCTGTCTGGAGAGATGTCCGGTTCAATGGGCACATCCAGACCCTCCCAGCCACATACATACTGTTCATAATCCTCCTCCCCCTCCTGTGGTTCATAAAATTCCTCAATATCATATTCTGAACCGCTGGAACCGGCCAACCGACCTTTTGCCAGATAGTGGCGGTTCGGACGGCCCCTGAGACAGTGACTGGACAATTTGTATGGCTTTTGCTATTTCTGCAGCAGTTGGAGAGGAAATTTTGGACTCCAGACCTGCTGATTTTCTAGATTTTTTTACTGGGGCTGGTTCCTCAGAACCAGCTTTTCTTTGGCCCGAGGAAGTATCGCCCTGGTCAGAGGGCACTCCCTCTGGTTCAGTTGGCACTGAACCGGGCTGGCCATCCGGGTCAGCGGACTTTTTGGCCTCTCGCTCCCTGAGCCTGCCCAATCTTTTTTCCAGGGTGGCTGCAGAGAAATTCTTACAAATCTGGCAGTCTGACTGGAGGTGGTCAAACCCCAGACAATAAACACATGTGGTGTGTGGGTCAGTCTTGGCAAAGGCTTCCCCACAAGCATCACAGTGTTGAAACCCAGTGGGCCCGGTTTTTTGGGTTTCTCAGACATAATGCCAGCCTAACCAAAAACTTGCCCTTTAATGGCAGTGCCAGGCAAGACACCCTTATCGGTTCCTAACCGTGTCACTGGTATTTGAAAAAACTGTAATGAAACCGGTTTTTAGAACCAATAAGAACCGAACCGCATCTAAATATATTTTAAAATGTTTAAAATGAGTTTTAAAGAAACCGATCGGTTCAAAACTGAACCGATAATGACAATTTCCACACAGACTAAAACCTTGTACTTACGGTTACCAGATAGAGCTTGAACGAGAAATGCGGTAAATAAACACTGTTCTCGGTTAAATTTAATAGAATACTTAAAATGAACCGAGAAATGAACCGAGCTGAAGGAGAAATCCGAGCGACTGTTCAGTGAGGCGGAGTAAAGAATCTGACAGTTTCAGTTTGAAACTGCCCAGATAGAGCTTTTGAAAACCGAAGTCATACCAGAACTCCATCCTGTATGGAGTTAACTCTTTCATCTCCGGGGCAGTTCTAGAGGAGGACCAAACTGCTAATTGTCATAATATAGCAAGACTTCATGTTGTTTGAAACACCTGAAGGTCTGTCTGGGGAGATGTCCGGGTCAATAGGCACATCCAGACTTTCATAATCATCCTCATACTCTCCTTTCTCCTCCTCCGGTTCATAAAATTCTTCCAAAGTGTAATCCGGAACTGGGGGAACCGACCAAACCGAACATCTGCCAGGTGGTGCCGGTTCGGTCAGAACCGAAGTAAGCGATTGCACTATCCTTACCGCCTTGGCTATCTCATCGGCGGTCGGAGTATGAATTTCTGGGTCCAAACTGGACAATTTATCTTTTCTCTTCCTTTTCATCAGAACCGACTCCTCAGAATCAGCTCTCCTTTGCCCGAGTATCACCCTGGTCAGAGGGACTCTTCTGGTTCGGTCAGAACTCAACCAGGCTGGCCATCGGGTCAGCGGACTTCTCGGCCTCCCTTTCCCTCAGTCTACCTAATCTCTTTCCAGGTAGATTTGGGAAAATTCTTACAAATTTGGCAGTCTGAATCGAGGTGGTCAAACCCCAGACAATAAACACAGGTGGTGTGGGGATCAGCCTTGGCAAAGACTTCCCCACACACACTGCAGTGTTGAAACCCAGTGGGCCTGGTTTTTTTCTTGGGTTTCTCAGACATAGCCAATCCTATCCAAAACTTACCCTTTTCTGGCAATCCGGCAGGCAAGACTCCCCTATCGGTTCCTGACTGTGTCACGGGTCTTGGAAAAAAAAGTAATAAAATCAGGTTTTTTTTTTTTTTTTTTAAGAACCGATACGGACCGGTTACCACATTCTAAATCGAGCAAAACCTTTTTTACCTCAAACGGATCGGTTCAGCCGAACTGATCTACAATTTACAAGTTCCACACAGAAACTAAACAGAAAACCTATCTAGTACTCATGGTACCACAGACAGAGACTTGAACCGACTGAGCGGTAACAGCAATTCGGTAGAAACCGACCGAAAAAAAATGACACTTCAATCGACTTACCGAGCAAAGGAGAAATCTCTGGAGCGACTGTTCAGTGAGGCGGAGTAAAGAATCTGACGGTTGCAGTTTAAACAGCAGCAGACAGGGGCTTCAGCTGAGCTCATGGTGAACATTCCATGCTGGCCATGGAAAGTTTAACTCTTTGTTCTCCGAGGCAGTTGAAAGGCAGGACCTAACTGCATATGTCAGAATACAGCAAGACTTCATGTTGTTTGAATAGACAGTCTCCTGGGCTCTGGGATGTCCATCATCTCTACATAGTCACGCTCCTCCTAATCCTCCACTGCCTCCTCCATAGGAAGCTGGAGGATCTCAGCCACCTTCTGTAAAACAAAGTGGGAAGGCGACTCAAAGTCTAGGAGGAGAAACACCTGAAGGTCTGTCTGGGGAGATGTCCTGGTCAATAGGCACATCCAGACTTTCACCATCACCATATTCATCTTCCAACTCTCCTTCCTCCTCAAACTCCGGTTCATAAAATTCTTCCAGGGTATAATTGTGAACTGGGGGAACTGACCGAATCGAGCCCCTGCCAAAAGGTGCCGGATCAGTCAGAACCGGGAGAAGCAATTCCACAATACGAATCTCTTTGGTTATTTCTTCAGCGGTCGGAATATGAGATTCTGGATCCGAACTGGACGATTTTTCTTTGTGTTTCTTTTTTGCCGGAACCGACCCCTTGGGATCAGATCTCCTTTTGCTCAAGAAGTATCACCATGTCAGAGGGCACTCTTCTGGTTCGGTCGGAACCGAACCGGCTGGCCATCCGGTCAGCGGACTTCTCGGCCTCCCTTTCCTGCAGTCTACCTAATCTCTTTCCAGGGTAGATTTGGGAAAATTTTACAAATTTGGCAGTCTGAATCGAGGTGGTCAAACCCCAAACAATAAATACAGGTGGTGTGGGGATCGCCTTAGCAAAGACTTCCCACACTCACTGCAGTGTTGAAACCCAGTGGCCTGTTTTTTCTTGGGTTTCTCAGACATGGCCAACCTAACCACACTTACCCTTTTTCGCAACCGCTAGGCAAGACTTCTATCGGTTCCTGACCGTGTCATGGTCTTGGAAAAAACATACTAAACCCCCTTTTTTTAGAACCGATATGGACCGGTAACCACACACTAAAGTAAGATACAAAAATTACCTGAACGATCGGTTCAGCTGAACCGATCCACACTTTTTACAAGTTCCACACAGAAAACAGAACAAAACCTATCTAGTACTCACGGTACCACAGACAGAGACTTGAACCGACTATGCGGAAACTAAATTTCGGTAAAACAGACCAAAACCGACACTTCAACCGACTTCAACCGAGCTGCAGGAGAAATCTCCGGAGCGACTGTTCAGTGAGGCGAGTAAAGGATCTGACAGTTGCAGTTCAAACTATAATAGGCAGAGACATCAACCGAGCTCGAAATCAACATTCTATGCCCTACATAGAAAAGTTAACCCATTGTTCGGGCCAGTTTAAAGGTCGGGGCTAACTGCACTTGTCAGAATACAGCAAGACTTCATGTGGTTTGAAGGTCTTTTGACTCAGGACATCCATCATTTCCACAAAGTCGAGTTCCTCTTCCTCTTCAGAAGCTACCACAGTAGGAAGCTATAGAGTTTCTGCCACCTTTTATAAAACAAAAGTGGGAAGGGGACTCAAAGTCTGGGAGCAGAAACAGAATTAGGCCTGTCTGGGGAAGATGTCAGGCTCCAGTGGCTAATCTAGGCACCATTACTCTTCTTCTCCTCCCAACTTAAGGCCACCAGATCATAATCTGATTGCACATGAACTGACTCAACCGACCGCCTTGTAGAAGTCGGTTCAGTCGGAACAGGTTGCAGCGACTGAATTATTTTATTGCTTTTGCAATTTCTTCAGCAGTTGGGATCTGTGGCTTCGGATCCGAGCTGGTCGATTTTCTTTTGACGGAACCCATCCTCGGAATCGGTTTTCCTTTGCTCAAGAGGTATCGCCTCTGGTCAGTTGGGCACTCAGGTTCGGGTCAAGTCCGAACCGGGCTGGCTATCCGGTCAGCGGAATTTTTGGCCACTTTTCCTTTAGCCAGTTCGATCGCTTTCCAGTGTGGCTTTAGGAAAATTAGCACAAATTGGCAATCTGATTTCAGGTGGTCAAACCACAGACAGTAAAATAGATGAAGTGGGGATTAGCTTTAGCAAAAGCCTCCCCCCACACTCGGTGCAGTGCTGAAACCCAGTGGGACCGGTTTTCTTCTCGTGTTTCTCAGACATTGTGCTTGTTTTCACTCAAGTTAACCTGTGATGGTGTTCAAGCAGAGTAACAGCAAATCTTTCGGTCACCAACTGGTTCAATGGTTGTGGAAAAAAAATTAAAATTACGTACCTACTGTAATTGTTGGTCTTTCTGTGCATCTTCACCATCCACTTATCACTAGTGGGTACAGCGCCAGAGCGAGGGCCCCGTGGGAGACTTTCTATGGGCGGAGTCGATCCAGGGCCAGCGCCGCCCTCGAGGCAGACATTCTACTTGATGCTCGTAGGTTGGCCGTTATCTGTCGTCGACTCCGCCCCAGCCCCAGTTCTGAGACGCCAGAGTGTGTAAGGAAAAGGGAGGTGGGGTGGGGCAAGGGAGCCCAAGGGATAGATAAAAGGAAAGGATATAAAAACTAAAAGGAAAAATAAACAACAGAGGAGACAGGAAGGAGAAACTAGATATGTTAAATTGGGGAAAAGGGGCAGGGGCTCCCCAATCTCTGGAAAGGAGAAGAAAGAAAGAGGGATAAGGGAGAGAAGAGAGGACCATACCCCCAGAGGCAATCCTGAACCCCAGGGCTTTGACAAGAACGATAGGACCAGAATCTGGACCATCAAGGTTAAGAGCTGCTGGGCAAAGCCTGAAACTACTAAGCAGCATTCGCCTGGGAAAGGCCAACCTTAAGAGTGTGGTTAAGGAATAGGGGTGTCTCATACTCCGCCTCCCACCCCACCCCAAAATAAGAAAAAAATTAATGTCAGAAAGGACATCCAAGGATATCCAACTTAAGGTAATTAAAACCAAGGGTTTGAGGTCAAGTGAAAAAGGAGGGGGTCCCCCATCAATCCCTCACTCGACAGAAGTGAGGGGAGAAAAGATCAATGAAGGGGGAGAGGACCCCCCCACCCCAAATAATACATCCTACAGGAGAAAACTCCTCCCTGTGTCTCTCCAGGGTCCCTTTCCTCCCAACAACAAGGGAGAGGACAGCGAGAAGGACAACAGGGAGACACACAGGAGGGAGGAGGGAGCCCAGAGGCCAAGGCCCCAGGGGAAGGAGGGCTGGATTTAGTGATGAATGGTAAAGAGACACAAAGATCAACAATTACGGTAGGTACGTAATTTTCATATCTTATCTATGTCAATCTTCACCATTTATCACTAGTGGGTGAGTACCGAGCCCCCGAAAGGGGGCCCTAAACTTCCCTAAGGGACCAAGTCCCTTAGCCTCCAGAGGGTGAGACACTGGGGAGAAAACCCTTACAGGCCTGGGGAGGCCTGAGACTGGTCTGGGTGAGATGGGGAGCCCCCAGTGGGAGAGGGAAGGTGCCCTGAAAGTCACCGCCTTACCCTGTGGGAGAAGAGGTGGGTTCTCCGGTATGCGGAGGAGATCACCCTACGCCAGGCCAGGGGTGACAACCGGGATAAGCGGAGCCATGCCGTCCAGCTAATGCAGATTGCTGTCCATATAGCTCTGGAGGCTACCTAACTGGCGTCATAAGATGCCCTTGCTTGGTGCCTTGCTAGGTCCAGGCCCTGAGCAGAGAGGGCAATGGTTTTCCTGGTTTCCTCTGCATCAGGCATTGAGGCTAGGAGTTGTCCTAGCCTGGACCACAAGAACCTATCGTAGGAAGCAAAGTGGGCCTGATGAGAAGCAATAGAAAGAGGGATCCGTGCCGAATAGAAAACCCTTCTCCCCCAAAAATCGAAGTCCGCAGAATCAGAATCTGGGGGTCGGTCAAGGTGGGGGGCGCGCAAGGCCCAGAGGGGGTGTCCAGGGAGGTCAAGCCCAAAGAGGGATGAGGCAGAAAACCTGGAGACCCCGAGGGGGTGGGGAATACCATTGGCATAGGTCCCTTGGGGCTGGAACAGTGGAGAAGGGACGTAGTCAAAGCTGATGTGACACTTCCTGGAAAGGAACAGGCAGAAACCACCAGTTGGCTGCACTGAACTCGCCTAAGAAGGCATGCCACATGCTCGAGATTGTTCACAGGACTGGGGTAAGATGGAGCTCATCCAACATCCTCGCGAGGAAGCGCTGATAGGAAGAAAGATCAGATGCTGGGGAGATGTGGAAGATAATTCCTCTCCCTCAGGAGGAGGACCGAGGATGCAGGCTGAGCTCCCGAGGTTCAAAGGTCCGGCTGCACTGAAGCATGGTGGAACACCTGCTGGTCCAGGGCATGGAGATAAATAGGAAATGTGCAGCAGAACCTCTGAACTGTTCCCAGTGAGAGGTCCCCTAGGACCGGGAATGCCTGGGATAGCTAGGGATGGAGGCAGAGGCACGGGAACAAACCCAAGCAGCAGGGGAGCCAAGAGGAAACTTCCACAAGGAGGGAGACTCAAGGTCCCATCAGTTAACAGCTGGTCAACTGGATCGAACGGTCAGAGCTGTGCCCATGGGAAGAAATCCCCATGAGGTGACTGGGACCGCGTCGAGTCCAGACGACAGTCCCTGACCTCCGGTTGAAGTCCTTCTCAAGGACCGATCCATGGAACAGCGAGGGTCTGCACTGTGGCTCCTCCCAGAAGCCGCCGGGCTCGATGAGGGTGCACTCGCCATACCTCGACTCCTCAGCTCTTCAGAGTCCAAGAGGGACCTCGCCTTCATAGCCACCAGCCTAGGCAGCTTGACAACTCTGGGCAGACTCCAACAGTCCACCCAAGGAACAGTACCTCCTCTTCCTGGCATGCCCGTGCTGTCCCAAACTTGGACTGTCCAAACACACCAGGAAGGGGTACCCCAGCAGAAGGAACAGACATGCCAGTGGCCCCAGGGTTGCCCGGCAGTGGCCACGAGGACCACTGCTGGCTGGTCAGTACCACTGACCCCAGAGCCTAACGGCAATGACTGACCCCAGAGGGAGGCCAAGATGCTGGACAGAGGGATCGGAGGATTCCGAAGAATCCGGACCCAATCCAGATCAGACCCGAGTCCTCCAGGAGATGGACCCCGAGGTCCGATGCCAGATCACCCTCGATCCCCGCCAGTTCCCGGACCACGAGCTGGACCACCTTTTACCCGGCACTGCAGACGGCACCGGAGCCAAGCCCGGCACCGCGCCAATGCTGGCATCCTCCCTGTGCCGCGAACAGCACCGGAGTTGGGCGTGACACCAGCACGGCACTGCACCTCCCTGGTGCTGCGAGCATGCTGCTGGCACTGACCGCAGTGCCATCGAACAGCACTGGAGTCGGGAGTGGTGTCGACTCCAGTCCCGCACTCGCACCGCACCAGAACCAGAAACAAGTCCAGAAACTGCAGAAGCACTTCCCTGGTGCCAAGGGTGACAGCGGCACCGAGGGGCCCAGTGCTGACCGCGACGCTGCCCTCAAAGCCTCCAATGCCGAATGGCACTGGGACCAAGGGCGGCCCACCAGTTGACACTGAGGACGGTGCCAGTCTGGGCCTGGAGGGCCCAGAACACAACACTGAGGGCGCTGTGAACTCCAAGAGGCGACTGCACATGGTGTTCCTCCCATCTGTCCCCTGAGAGGGGCAGACTGGGCCTCCTGCATCATGAATGAGCTCCTGCCGTGGCAAGGCTGAGAGAGGCGGAGGCCCCTCCTCCATGGGCCATATAGGACCAGGAGGGGACCCGGAGGAAGGGCCGAGAATCCTAGCCTTGGCCAGCCAACTGCGAACCCAACCCCAAAAGTTGGCAGCGCATGTCCGACTTTAAACGTGCAGATCTCAAGAACTCGATGGTTCATAGGGGCCATAGGCTTCGCAGTTCTCCATTTCTCGCGGGCCAAGCAGAGGCAGGAGAGGCAACGGTCATGCTGGTCTATCACAGAACAAAGGCGGCCACAGAGGCATAGACACATAGGTGGCCAGTCCGCCTTCAATGATTTTTTTGCCGAGACATGACCGTATGGCAAACATACAAAATCAGTACTCGACGTTGTCTAAAAGTAATGAAATGGTCTTAACAGCAGAAACGACGTCGAGCAGGGCGTAACAGAACCAAGACACACACAAGGACGCGATGAAACTAGGCCACACACGCAGTCTGATTGAAGAGTCTCCACAAGAGGTCTACACTTGATGGTGGGAGACGAACTGAGGCTGGGGCGGAGTCGACGACAGATAACGGCCAACCCACGAGCGCCACGCAGAACGTCGGCCTTGAGGGCGGCGCCGGCCCTGCGTCAACTCTGCCCATAGGAAAAAGTCTCCGCGGGTCCTAGCTCTGGCTGTACCCACTAGTGACGAATGGCAAAGATTGACACAGATAAGATCACAATTTACCACAGAAGTATTCGGTTCTACACCAGACCGACCGATGAGGAAATGAACAGAATAATATCTTACCACTATCTACCAACTACACTACCTGTACCATAGACAGAGATTTGATGACCGAAACGGTAAAGGTTGGAAAAAAAAAAAAAAAAGATTTCTACACCAAACCGAAGCAGCGAAGGAGAACTCTCCGGAGCATCTTCAGTTAGGCGGAGTAAATAATCTGACGGTTACATTAGAATGTACCAGAGACAGAGGTTTGAAAACCGAGCTTGAGCTCAACATTCTATGCTCTGGCACAGAGTTAACTCTTTCCTCTCCGGGGCAATTCAAGTGTTGGGGCTAACTGCATACTGTCACAGTACAGCAAGACTTCATGTTATTTGAAATGTCTGCTAACGACAGTCTGCTCATGACAGAAGTCCTTGCAGGACTGCTAGACAAAAGCCAGCCCTGTGCCTAGAAGCAATGTCAAGACTGTAGTGTTTGGGTGTGGTGTGGACAGAGGACCAAGTGGCCGCGCAGATATCCACAGAGGACACTTTCTATGAAGCAAAGTGATATGGCCACTCCCCAGTCGAGTGGTCTTTGACCAATTTCGAAGGGGCTCTCAGACTTCTTGGTAAATGTAATGGATACAATTAGCCAGCCACCTAGACAAAGTCTGTTTGAAATAGCCTTGCCCTGGCACTTAGGAGCAAAAGCTATGAAGAATTTATCTGACTTACGAACCTCCTTAGTCTTTGAGACATAATATGTCAAATTCCTGTGCACATCGAGGGTGTGCAGGAGATATTCCCCTGACTGGAGTACTCTGGGTAAAACACCAGCAGTTCTACATTCTGATTTAGGTAAATTCGAGACTACCTTTGGAAGAAAGGAGGTTAGTCCACAGAGCCACCCAGTCTCTGTGGAAAATTAAATAAGGCTCCTACCAACTAGAGCCTGAAGCTCTGAAACTCTTTGAGCTGAAGTGACAGCAACTAAAATTGTGTTTTCCATGAAAGGTAACTATATCACAACTTGCTGCCGGCTGCGTTAAAGTGTTTTCTAAAAAGAAATTAAGATTGGGGGGGAGGGGAGAAACAGGATTCTGGACTGGAGGTTTGAGGTGAAGGATCCCCTTCAGAAAAGTTCTGGAAGCCTCTAGCTGAGCTAGAGTTTTGCCCTGAAAGTGGTAGGCCCGAAACCGCAGAGAGCTGGGCCTTCAGAGAAGAATAACTGAGACCCAACTCTGACAGGTGCAAGAGGTACTAGAGGACCTGGGAAGCTGAGCAGGAAAACGGGTCTAGCCTTTTGGCAGTGGCCTCAGATCGAAAATCTTTTCCACTTCATAGTGTATGGGACCTAGTGGATGGCTTCTGGGCTCCACCATGACCTGAGCGACTCTAGAGGAGATGCCACAGTGAGAAACCGCTTATCCACAGAAAAGCATGATGAAGGTGGAGGATTTGAGGTTTCTGGATGTACCAGGGTGCCCTGCCCTGGACAGGAAGGTTGTGAGAGAGGTAGAGGTACTGGGGCTCCATCATTAGCTGCAGCAGGGGAACATATCTGCAGAGGCCATGGAGGGCAATGAGAATCATGTGTGCCCCCTTTGCCTGTAGCTTCAGCAGAACCTTCTGCAGAACAGGAAAGGAGGGAAAGTGTAGAAATCTCCCTGTCTATGATAGAGACAGTGCATCTCACCAAAACACCACGCCCAGGAACGAGCGAGCAAAAGCTGGGTAGTTCTGCGCTGGATGGGAGGTGAAGAGGTCTATTTCTGGTGCCCCACTGAAGGAAGAGATCTTCCACTACCCTCCTGCTTTAGTTCCCGCTTAGGAGCCCGAGCGACCAAGACTGTCTGCCAGAATGTTGTGAACACTTGGAACATGGACTGCTGTCAGGACAGGCCGTGTTGAATAGCCTGGTACCATACCCGTGATTGTTTCCTGCAAAGGGGTATGAACCGGGTGCCTCTGCTTAGTTGATATGCCAGACCATTGCCATATTGTTGGTCTGGATGAGAAGTGTTCCTGGAACTAAGAGGGATTTGAAAGGCTTGGAGAGCATACAGCACTGCTCTCGCCTCCAAGATGCTGATGTGAAGATTCTCCTCCATGGAAGACCAAGTCCCTTGTGTTCGATGGTCTCCCAGGTGGGCCCTCCATCCATGGTTCGAGGCATCTGTCGTAAGGGTCATGGAGGGGGAAGGGGAGTGAAATGGAACCCCCACCGAAAGGTTGGATGGATCCTGCCACCAGAGAAGATCCCCCCTGTAGACTGTTGGAGACTAGAACCTCCTGGTCCATGTCATCCAAGCGTTGATCCCACTGGACCCCGAGGGACCACTGGGTCACCCTCATGTGTAGTCTGGCCAGTGGGACTGTGGGTATGGCGGCAGACATCAGACCCAACAGTGAGGACGAGCACACTGGGGTCCAACGGAGGCCGCCAGTGCTGCTTGAAGGATAAGAGTCTCCGCCCCTGTCTGTGGGCAGGAAAGCCCTGCCCTGGACCGTGTCCAGGACTGCCCTGTGAATTGGACGTGCTGGGAGGGTGACAGTTGAGACCTGTGGTAACTGACTATAATGCCAAGTCTGGATAAAGGTCCAGGGTGAAGGAAAGGGAATCCTTCAGACTGTCCTGGGATGGAGCTGAAATCAGCCAGTCATCCAGGTATGGGAACATATAGATGCCCTTGTGACGCAAGGTCACCACTACCACCACTAGGCACTTGGTGAAACCCGAGGTGCCGAGGAAAAGCCAAAGGAAGAGCCTTGAACTGAAAATGCTCCTCCTGGAAGGAGAATCTCAGAAAATGGCAGGGGCTGGGAGGATTGGGATATGTAGATAAGCATCCTGCATATCCAGGGAACACAGCCAACTGTTTGGTTGGAGCAGGAACAAGAGTCCTTGAGGGTTAGCATGTAGAACTCTCGTATTCTATGAAGAGGTTTAGCATGCTGAGATCTCCTGCCTTTTGGGCACTAGGAAGTAGTAGGAGAAAATCCTTTCCTATTTGTGCTGTTGGAACCTGCTCTATGCGATTTTTGCAGTAGAGCTTGTGCTTCATGCAGGACACAACTCTGTTGTCCTGACGGGTAAATGAGACCTGCCTGGCAGGTTGCAAGGGGTCTGTCCAGAAACTCGGTATCGAAAGACCTCATGCACCAGCTGTAGAATCCATGCATCTGAGGTTACAGCCTTCCACCCTGAGGCCGAATCTTCCCACCAAAGGTTCCTCCACAGGAAGGAGGTAACGGGGAGGGCCTAAGTCAAGACGCAGAGGGAGGGGTGCCTTGTCCCCACTGGCTGCCTTTGGAAACTTAGCCTGGGGAGTTTAGCGCTAGAACCAGTGGCCCAACACCTGTTTTGGTGTCTGCCCTGGATCTGTTCGTTCCATTTCCATTTTGGAGGCAAGAAATTCTGCTTGGGTTTTTAAGCGATACATAAGCGGACATCCTTCAGGGATTTGCGCTTTCTTGTAGTTCGTTGGTGTCACCTCTGAACAGAACTGGACCTCCGAATGGAGCATCCAGGAGGGTGCTCTGTACATCCTTTGCCAAACCTAAGTAGACGGAGCCAGGCCAAGTGTCTTAGACAGATGCCCGTAGTCAGGCAATGTGCCACCAAGTCGTAGGTGGCTTGTACAGCATGGCAGCAGGACAATTTGCTCATTCTGATTTTGTCCAGAAGTTTATTCCTGAGCGGTTCATCAGGGACTTCTTGGATAGCCTATTCCAGGTCGGACAGAGAAGACTTTTGGAAAGCTACCATGTGGGCTATGTAGTTGAGCGAACGTATGGCGCAGGTAGAGGAGGTACAGACCTTGCGTCCATATTGGTTCATTTGTTTCGACTCCTTGTCAGGAGGAGAGGCACTGAGATAGTTGGGCTGGGACACTATCGTGGGCTGCAGTGATTACGACAGAATCCGCTTTAGATTGTGCCATTAGGTGGGAAACCTCGCCTGGGGTGACGCAAGTCCTGGTCGGCTTTCTTACAAACTGCAGGAATAGATGACAGTTGCTGACAAAAGGTGGACCTCAGATCTTCGTGCAGCCCCATCCAGGGTGGAATAGGGAGGGGGTCTGCATTAACCAGATCCAGATGCTCAGCATGAAGCTGTTTCACCGCAAGGTCTGACAATTCAGGTCGGCGGGAAAGAACTGGAGGGCGGGCGGGGGGTCCGTCCCTAATTATAGTCTCACTGACATCCGGTCACCTGACGCCGGTCCCCCGCTGATGATTGCTAGCTACAAGTTTGCTGTGCGTTCCTGATACCAGGGGGCGCAGTTCTACTTGTGAAGACCTACTGCAGGAACCATCTCGAAGTAAGATCTTGTATTCTAGATTCTAGAATGAGCATAAAGTTCCATCTCTGGGGCAGCACACTCCTGCAGACCAATTCCACTTTTAAGACTCACTGATGGATCCCTGAGAAAAAACATACTTCAGTAATTTTTTCTTCTAGGTGACTTCAATACTAATTGTCTCTCTCCAGCCATGAGGTGTACTTCTCAAAATACTGAGTCTCTAAATCTTTTGCAGTTTACTGCTGATCCCAGTCAACTCAATCCTCATTTGTTTAACCACTCTCTGCTTGGCTGGGTCCTTTCCTCCCACCCTCATCACATAGTTGCTGTTAGTATTTTACCTGATGCCTTTTAGTGCCCATTGTATAATATACTGTGTCAGGAAAACTCGTCTCCCTTTTGCTCCTCCTAAATTTGTATGGGCCAGGTAAATTCACTTTTAAAGACTGAAACTACTATGAGACCTCACAGCTATTGCTTGGTCCCCTATCCTCACAGCTGCTGACATCATGTGGTCCTCTCCCTCTTCCTCAAATTTCTGCCAAGTGTGGGATAAGCACACCCCTCTAGTAAAGTCCAATGTAAAGGGCTCCCACCAATCTTGATTCACAGCGGACCCTTTGGACCTTCTTGTTTTCAGAAAACTCCGGTATTCCTGCACAAAAACCATAAAGGTAGAAAATCAAACTATTCTGATTCCAACCTCCAGAATAACTTTAAACACCCTCCACCTGGAAAACCTGTCTTGGCTCAGTGTGCCTTTCATGGTTACCAATTTTCTTATTTTTTTTTTTATATATAGTTTTTGCTCCTGTTACCACATCCGACTTACTTGGCAATGGGGAGACAGTTTCTTGTTTTACCCTCTGCTAACCCGGGCCCTGAATCGCAGTCGCTATATGGAGGCACGCATGCTCTGTGGCCTCAGTAACGGTGCCCTCCTTCCACCTCTGGCCTAATGTCCAGGTTCCTGTGGCTTGGCGCCACCACCTAACATCCACTGGAGGCAGCCAAGAGCCAGGGAACCTATGTGTCTCTCCACGGAGAGGAGAGCTGCTTTGTGGCTGCTCAATCCAGCTCCACCCCCCTAACCCCTGGCGGCCCGAGCTCGCTCCTGATCTCAGGTTGCCGGTGTAGCGCGAGGTGTGGCGTCCAGCGCCTCAGCATCACTGAGCCAGCCTCATGGTTACCAATTTTCAATAAACAAACAATAAGCAGAGGATCATGATTTTGGGGCAGGAAAAGCAGCAGATACAGATGAAGTCTAAGGGGCAAATGGCCTCTTTTCTGATAAATGTTTTTAATAATACAGACTGGAATATTTTGAAATCACAACCGTTTTTAAATACTGAGATTTGAGTCATACTGATGCACACTGTTTTAAGTCACTTTAATCGTGTTTTGTCTGGTCAACAAATTTCAATAAATACAGACGTTTATAAATAAAACGAGAACTTGCGTAAATGTGTGGATAACCTGGTTTATTCTCAGAGACAGGGTGAACTGATCATCTTACACACTTGGCACAGTAAGGCAGGCCATTCAGTCAGCTATGCACCACACCTGGTGCAGAGATACACTGGCTGATCAGTTACACACTACGGCTAGCACGGAGGTAGGTTGTCCAGTTAGCCACGCATTACATGTGGGCAAAGACAAATTGTTCGGTTAGCCACATGCCATGCCCGGAGCAAGTCTGGCCGTCTGTTTAGCCGTGTGCTACTAGAGGTAGGCCTCCTGGTTAGCCACATGTTACCAGTTTAATTACAAGACATAGAGCAGCACAGACTGAAGTAATCCCATGCCATGCGTGGTGCAGAGGTAAACTACCCGGTTAGCCATGTGCCACTAGACTGATTACAAACAGCAACAACATAACTTGAAGTAGCATTTATACATAGATAATGGCTGACAGTCCTTGAAGAGCCAAGGTGCAGCAAACAGTTTCTTGTTCTCACCACATCTGAAACCTTCCCAAACAGTATTCTGAGGCAGACAGCTATGAATGGTAAATCCTGACAGCAGCATCTGCTTTCCAACTCTTAAAAGCACTGCCTGATGTCCACAGTTTGTGCTCCATACCTTTCGACACTGTAGCACTCATTACTTGACAAATCCATTTCAGCACAAATGAAAGAAGTACAGCCTAAATTATTCGGACAGTCTGGTGAGCCTTTTAGGTCAAAGTCACAGGTTAATATCACAGCCTTTCCCTACACAAACCATTCAGTAGAAATTCAACTACTGGGATCTGGAAATAAAAAAAAATACTGTTCTTGTTTGCAGATATTCTTTTGTATGAGGCCGCCAATGAATAAGTGGATTTATCCCTCTGTAGTGTACACAGAATTTCTAGTGGGGGAACAGTTTAGGCTCTGCAAGTGACTACAGTTTCACTAAGTGTCAGTTCCATTCCACAAAACATTAATTTTTAATCTTTCTCAGATGTTTTGCAAAAAAAAGTGTTTCTGGAGAACCCATGTTTAATCACAATGACCTCCACCACTGAATGTAAATTCTAGCTCACCCTTTCAGAATCAGCCAGAGACCATTTCTGCTGCTCCTGTGTGTGAAATCTCTCAGCTTTCACTGACCTTAGAAATACCAGTTTGTTTCTCCCCAGGGTGGGTCAGACATAGAGCAAGGAAACTACCTGGAGGATAACTTGATGAGGCAGTACTAGTACACATGTGAGCAAGCACTATGGAGAGGAGCTTCACATTCCTGAAGGCTGCCAAGTAGATTGTGGTGCCAGTAAAAAAAATAAAATAAAGGACTTTACACAGTCAGTAGTATAAGACTGTTTGGGTACTGCATTTGTTTCTTTTATCAGAAAGCTTTAACCACTGTCTCCACAGCTGTCATATGACTTGGCCCAGACTTCACAGACCAGATGCCCCCAACCTGGCAACATGACTCTAGTTCAGAACTTGCTTAGTCGACTACAGCCTACATTGTAGATAGGTGTGGACAAACTGATGAATCAAAGCCCTGTTTAAAAGAGACAGACTCCAACCCCACCCCATCCCCCACCCTGTATCAGCTGAGTTTGCTCCAGGAGTTTTTTTAGAAGTGCAACTGTGTTCATTCTGCCATCTTAAACCTTACCCACTGGTACTTTCCTCAGCTCCTGTAAGGCCAACCCACGCTAGATATCTGCATGTGAGATGCCTGATCGGAGACATAAACAGCAGGCAAAGCGGAGAGTTACTATTCAAAAAGTCCTCCATCGGAGAACAGCACCCCTAAAAACCGCCAGCAGCATCCCTTACAAATGGTTCTATTCCTAAATATATACATGTAAAAAACAATATTCAATGCTATTTTTTGTCCTTTTTGTCCTCTTTCTTTGCATCACTCTTCTCCTTTTCCTTCTCCTTCTCTCTCTTTCTTCTCTTTCTTGCCTTCCTCCTTGTCCTGTCCCTCTTTCTTCTCTGCGTCCCTGTTTGCGATCTTGTTGTTAATGAGGTTGTGGAGGGCCAACACTGAGCGGATCAGCGACGCGAGGTACACGACCAACATCTGGTCATTGGTTTTCAGGTAGAAGGCCTTGACAAACTCATGCAGGTTGACGTCTGGAAGGAGGTTGAAGACATCCTGAAGTTGGTAGATGATCTGGTGGTTGATGGGGAGCTTGCCTGCAGCCACCTTCTCTAGGTAACTTTTGATATCCAGCAGTTTTGAATTGAGCCCCTTAAGCCCCTGAACCTGGTTGGTGATTCGCTGGGACAGGGTCCCCACTGTGGTGTCCTTGATATCACTGCAAGAAACAGCAGGAGAAAAATTAAAAACTGTCAGCCATGCCCACTCGAGCCACCATCTGAGAGGTGATATTTCAACAGTAACACACATTATAATGTCAATTTCTTAATCACAGTACAATGTTATTTAAA
Source organism: Neoceratodus forsteri (assembly GCA_016271365.2). NCBI lineage: Eukaryota > Metazoa > Chordata > Ceratodontiformes > Ceratodontidae > Neoceratodus > Neoceratodus forsteri. The sequence goes on along the minus strand of CM028130.1, from coordinate 1,008,284,817 downwards.
AAGGCACAGACCCCTCAGGTAAAACTTAGGAAAAAAAATCTTGACACAATTCAGGTTGTAGTTCTCCTGATGATTCCTCCTCCCCATTATATATTACTGAGGAAATCTGCATGAGCACAGGATTTCTGTCTCTCGGTGTTCATCTGTTCCAGCAGCTCATTCTCCACTTACAGTCATAATCCAATTGTGGACATCAGAATCTGTTGCCATGGGAATGACTGATGTCACAAGCAGAGTATTATGAGATTAGGTGGGGAATAAGAAACTTGGACAGATGAACTCCTAAGGGGAAAAAAGATCATGTTTTCATGCAAATTACCTCAGTAACACACAGTGGCATGAGGAAATACTGAAATAACTCATTATTACCTGGGCGGCCATTTTGTGTCAGGTAAATATAGGTTACTCACCTGTAACAGGAGTTCTAGGAATGGTATATGTTGTTCATCCACACTGTCTGGCAGGTTCCTTACCGCTTTAAATCTTGCCGAAGGTCTTCAAGTTGGTTCCTCCCACCCACCTGGGTGGTAAAACTCGGCCCCGCCCCATGACGCCAGATCTAGCCCGCTGGAAGCCAGGTTGTGCGTCGAAGCCGAGGAGGTCGGGTGGGTCGTGTGGATGAACAACATATACCATTCCTAGAACTCCTGTTACAGGTGAGTCACCTGTATTTCTAGGGACATGGATATGTTGTTCATCCACACTGTCTGGCAGACTCCTAGCAGTTCTCCGGGAGGAGGGAGGCAAGGCGCACACCCCCTACTTAGGGAATAGAGACTGGAGAACCGAGGCCCTAAAACCAGCATCCCGGCGTGACTCAAGGTTGATGTGGTAGTGGGTGATGAAGGTGTGTGCTGACTTCCAGGTAGCAGCCCTGCAAATTTCCTGGATAGGGACGTCCCTGGAAGCAGCCACCAATGCAGCGGTATGGCGGGTAGAATAAGCTCTTATCCCTCTGGGAGGCTCCATGCCCACCAACCTATAGCAGAGATCTATGCAGGAGGTGACCCACCTGCCTATCGTCCACTTGGCTGCAGGTCTGCCAGGTGCGAGCTTCAGCGTAGGTGACAAACAGCTGGTGAACCTCTCCCGAACTTCAGCCGTCCGCTTCCTTGTAATAAGCAATCGCTTCTTCTAGGGTCCAAAGTATGGAGCCTATATTCGGCCTCCGAGGTGACTGGGGTAGAACACCGGCAGAGTCAACACCTGGTTAAGGTGAAACTCTGACACCACCTTCAGAAGGAATTCTGGTGGGAGCAGGACAACCTTGTCCCTGTGGAAGACCAGATAAGGAGACTCGATGGAAAGCGCCTGAGCTCTCCCATCCTTCTGGCTGACGGATAGCCACCAAGAAGGCGTGTCTTCCGGACAGGTGAGAGATGTCACACCTGTGCATCGGTTCAGATGGCTTGCCCATGAGCTTAGCCAATACCAGCAGTAGATCCCACAGAGGTGGAGGTTCTCGCACCGGAGGGGATATGTGATCAATGCTCTTTGAAAAAGAGCCCGACCACCTTCTCCAAGCATCGACTGCTTCCCGGCCCGCGCCCGTAAGCAGAGATGGCTGCCAGGTGCACCTTAAGGGTCGTCGTCCGAAGCCCTAGCTGAGAAAGGGACCACAGACAGTCCAGTATGCTTGCCAAGAAACAGGAGGAAGGGTCCAGGCCCTTGCACTGACACCAAATGGAGAATCTCTTCCATTTGAAGGCATAGCATTTCCTGGTCGACTACCTACGGGACGCCTCAACGACGCTGAGGACCTCGTCGGAAAGACCCAATGCCTGGAACTCTAGCCGCCAGGAACCAGGCCGGCAGGTGCAGGGATTGAAGGTCCAGATGGAATACCTTCCCTGATTGACTGAAATCAGGTCCGGGCGGCTGAAGCTCTGGAGCCTGGAGCTGAGACTGAGGAGATCTGGATACCAGAACTGGCGGGCCAGTCTGGGCTACCAGAATCACCTGCGCTTGTCTCTCCTCACCTTGAGAAGCACCTTGTGGATCAAGGAAATGGGAAGGGCGAGAAGAAAAATTACTCACCTTAGTAATGTTGTTTCTTCTAATGGAGTCTTGCTGTATTCTGACAATAGCAGTGAGTCCCAACCTTCAACTGCCCCGAAATGAAAGAGTTAACTTTCAATGCCAGGCATGGAACGCTGAGCTCGAGCTCGGTGAGACTCTGTCTGTTGCTGTTTAAACTCAAATTGCTCAGATCTTAACGAGCTAAACTCACTAAGGTCCTGTGGAAACTGTAAACCTACACTAGCCAACTGGCTACTAAACATAAAACACATTTTGGTCCCAAAACAAAGACTCAATCAGGAGACCCAAAAATGAAAAAAAAAAAACAACACCCATTCACCCCAAGAAAAAGGGTGAAAACAACAAGGTGGGCACCTACTGAGTGCTCAACACTGTACTGCCCACTCACATCCCAAAACAGAGATTCTGAGAGAGGGTATCAGAATACAGCAAGACTCATTAGAAGAAACAACATTACTAAGGTGAGTAATGTTTTCTTCAAACAACATGAAGTCTTGCTGTATTCTGACAATAGCAGACTACAAAGCAGTATCTCCATGGAGGAGGGACAGAACCTCACTTAGGAATAGGCTCGAAGCACAGCCAAAGTTAAAACTGAGCATCACTCCTAGCCTGGATATCCAGGAGTAATGCTTAGTAAAAATGTGAACTGTTTTCCAGGTAGCTGCTTGACATATCTCTAGAATAGGATGTCCCTGGCAGCAGCCAGAAGCAGCTGTACCTCTGGTAGAGTGAGCCCTCAGGCCTGAGGGTGGAACCTACCCAATTTTTCATAACAAAATTGGATACAAGAGACAATCCACCTGGCAATGGATCATTCAGTGGCAGGTTTCCCTTTACCAACCTCACCACAAGTGAGGAACAGTTGGAGGGAGTCAAACCTGTGACCCTTGGTATGCTCTATGTAATAGCTAAGGGCTCTTTCATATCTAAACTGTGCAGCCTCCTCTCGCCAGAGGAGGAATGGTCAGTGAAGTACACAGGAAGAGACATAGATTGATTAAGGTGGAAATCTGAAACCACCTTAGGCAAGAACTTCCTGTTAGTCCTGAGGACCACCTTATCTCTATGAAAGGAGATAAAATCAGGCTCCACTGACAAAGCTTGTAATTCACTTGTGCGTCTGGCAGAAGTGATGGCTACCAGAAGAAAAAATTACTCACCTTAGTAATGTTGTTTCTTCTAATGGAGTCTTGCTATATTATGACAATTGCAGTGAGTCCCCATCTTCGAACTGCCCCGGAGGTGAAATAGTTAACTTTCCATGCAAGCATGGAAATCTGAGCGCGAGCTCGGTTAGAAGGCTCTGTCTGCTGATCTTCAAACATAAACTGTCAGATCTTTACGAGCAAAAACTCACTAAGGCTCTGTGTAGAAGCTGTAAACCTACACTAGCCGACTGGCTACTAACATAAACACACACTTCTTGGTCTCCAACAAAGACTCAAGTCATGAGAGACAAAAGAAATGAAAAATACAACACCAATTCACCCCAAAGGAAGGGTGAAACAACAAAGTGGCATAAAGAAAGTGCCAACACTGTAATGCCCACCCACATCCCAAAAGAAAAAATTACTCACCTTAGTAATGTTGTTTCTTCTAATGGAGTCTTGCTATATTATGACAATTGCAGTTTGTCCCACCATTAGAACTGCTCCGAGGTGAAATAGCTAACTCCATTCCATGAATGGAACTTTGAGCACGAGCTCTAAAATAGAAGCTCTGTCTGTGGAGATTCAAACCTGAACTGTCAGATCTTTACAGCAAAAACTCACTAAGGTCTGTGTGGAAGCTGTAACCTACACTAGCCAACTGGCTACCTAAATAATAACACCCATTGTTGGTCCCAACACCCAATACTCAAGTCAGGGACCAGAATTACTAATACAATTTTAACAAAATGAGAATAAAACAAGAGAATAATAAAACACCACACCCCAAACCCCAAAAAGGTGAAACGCATAAAAAAGGCATAAAATAGTGCCCACACTAGGTTGCCCACACCTCACCCAAGTAGAGGTTCTGAGAGGGGCAGGCTGGGGAGGTACAATATAGCAAGACTCCATTAGAAGAAACAACATTACTAAGGTGAGTAATTTTTTCTTCAAACAACATGAAGTCTTGCTATATTATGACAATTGCAGACTACACAGCAGTACCTCCATGGAGGAGGGGCAGAACCTACTTAGGGAATAGGCTCTGAAGAACAGCTGTGCCAAACCGAGCATCTCTCCTAGCCTGGACATCCAGGGAGTAATGCTTGGTGAAAGTGTGTACCGTTTTCCCAGCAGCAGCCTGGCATATCTCCAATATAGGGATGTCTCTGGCAGAAGCTAGAGACGCGACTGTAACTCTGGTAGAATGAGCCCTCAAGCCAGAGGGGGGATCTCTGCCCAGTTTCTGATAACAAAATTGGATACAAGAGACAATCCACCTGGCAACTGATCTCTTAGTGGCAGGTTTCCCTTTCCCAACCCTCACCAAAAGTGAGGAAAAGTTGGAGGATTCAACCTGTGACCCTTGGTACGCTCTATATAGTAACTAAGAGCCCTCTTAACATCCAGGCTGTGCAATCTCCTCTCACCAGAAGAGGAGTTCAGAGAAAATACTGGAAGGGAGATAGATTGGTTAAGATGGAAATCTGAAACCACCTTAGGCAAAACTTCCTGTTAGTCCTGAGGACTACCTTATCCCTGTGGAAAGAAATAAAGTCAGTTTCTACTGACAAGGCTTGCAACTCACCTATGCGTCCAGCAGAAGTGATAGCCACTAGGAAAACGGATTTCCAAGTTAGATACTTCAGCTCTGCAGAAAACAGAGGTTCAAAAGGGTTGCATTAACTGGGCAATGCAAACATCCAGGTTAGGGCCCCGATCCTAAAAAGTGGATTAGTATGGAGTAATCCTCAAAAACTTGAAAACACAGGGTGAGCGGAAAGAGAGGATGACTTTCCTGCTGAAACAAAAGCAGAAACAGCTGCCAAATGAACTCTCAGGGTAGCTGGTCTGAGGCCCAAGGAATTAAGATGGACCATGTAATCTAACACAATGGGCAAATCAGCAGATTCTGGGGAATATGCTTCCTAGCACACCAAATGGAAAACCTTTTCCATTTAGAATTATAAGTAAGCTCTTAGGGAAGGCTTCCTAGAAGCCTTTAGGATTTAAAGAACACCCTGAGAGAGGTGTAAGTCAACAACTCTAACTCCTCAAGAGCCAGGCCTTGAGGTTGAGGGATTTGAGGTCTGATACCAAACTCTCCTGAGCACAGGTTAATAGGTTGTGATTCCTGGGAGGGAAAGGGGAAGATGGACTGTCAGGGACAGAAGGAGTGGGTACCAGGGCTGCCTGGCCCAATCCAGGGCAATCAGGATCATCCTGCAAGGCTGAGATCTGATTTGACTAACACTTTGAATAGGAGAGGGAAGGGGAAAAGATAAAGAACTTCCTTCCCAATCCAGGAGAAGGGCCTTAGGGGACTGAACCCAACACTGGAGGCCTGCAACAGAACAGTGGAAGTTGGTGATTGTCTGGGCTGCAAAAGATCTATCTGAGGGGTGCCCCAACTGGCAAAGACTATCCCCAATATTTGAGGATCCAGGGACCATTCGTGATGGCCCTGGGAAATCCTGCTGAGAGCATCTGCTAGGACATTGTCCTTTCCTGGAAGGTGAACTGCCATGAGGGAAGTGTTCAGGAATAGGCCAGAGACCACAACTTCATTGCCTCAGAGCACGAGAGTCAAGACCGAGTGCCCCCTGCTTGTTGATGTACCACATTGTTGTGGTGTTGTCTGTTCTGACTTGTATCACTTTGTTCTGAACAGATGCAGAAAACGCTGAAGAGCTAAAAGACAGCTCTGAGCTCCAGCAAATTGATGTGGAGCAGAGATTCCTGAGAGACCACACTCCCTGAGTGAGAGGTCGTCATGGGCTCCCCCACCCCAGAAGGGAGACATCTGTAGTGAGAGTCAAAGTGTGAGCAGGGGGAATAGCTGGGACCCCAACTTCAAATTGCTCTGATCCTGCCACCACTGGAGGGCCTGGATCAAGGTTCGAGTCACTGGGACCAACTTGGAAAGGGGGTCTCTTCTCTGAGACCAATAGGCTCTCAAGTGAAACTGAATGTCTCTCATTTGAATCTTGCTCCCTGCACATCAGCTGTGGATGCAGCCATGTGCCCCAGGAGCTGCAGAAAGTGTCTTGCTGGTCGAGAGACCTGCAGAGTGAAGGAGGAGGCCGGAGCCACTAAATTCCTTACCTTTCTAAGGGAAGAAAAGCTCTGGCTAGGTTTGTGTCCAATTCTGCCCTCTATAAAGGTGAGTACCTGGACTGGTTCCAGAACCGACTTTTGGTAGATTTTAGCAGAAAGCCCAGGGAGGTGAGAAGCTGCTGGTGACTTGCAGGTGAGATTTTACCTGTTCTGGGACTGGCCTACAATGAGCCAGTCGCCTAGATAGGGAAAACAGCAATCCTTTGCCTCCTTAAGTGAGCCACTGCTACTGCCAGACATTTTGTGAATACCCTTGGGGCAGAGGTAAGGTCAAGGGCATTGCTCTGAACTGGTAATGACCTGAGGGCAGTTCGAATCTGAGGTACTTTCGTTGGGAGCTTCTGATTAGGACGGAAATAACATCCTTGAGGTCCAGGGAAGCTAACCAGTCCCCTGGCCTTAGAGAGGGTAAAATCATTGCCAGAGTTACCAATTTGAACTTTAGTTTCAAAGATGCTTGTTCAGATATCTGAGGTCTAAGATGGCGCCATTCTCCTGTCTTTTTGGGGTAAGGGAAGATTCTGAATACAGACCCTGCCCTGGTACAGGGAGGAACCCTTTCTACTGCCCTGAGAGTCGACAGAGGTTGAGACTCTGCTTCTAGAGCAAGGGTCTCTGAAGAACTTGTAGGTAGAAAAACTGGTTCTCACCTTGGGAAACTTTTGAAGCTGAGAATCAGACCCTGGCTTACTAGTTCCAGAACCCACTTGTCTGAGGTTAAAGACGCCCAGTTCTGACTGAAGTAAGCCAACCTTCCCTACTGGTAAAGGAGACTCGCCCTGGGCACCCCATCAGGGTGCCTGCTTTAGCAGGTGCTTAGGCTGAGGGGTGGGAGCAGGCCTGCCCACACCCTGTCTGCCTCTGAAGAAGCCCCTCTGAGCATAAGCAGAGGAGGCCTGAGTCTGATAAAAAGGTCTGTGAAAAGGCCTACCCCTACCCCTGGGGGTATGCCTCTGGGGAGTGGCTTGCCGCTCCTTAGCTTGGGCACTTTTGTAAGTCTTTTTCATGTAATTCTCTGTCTGCTCCCCAAACAGAGAATTTCCCACCACAGGAAAATCCATAGCCTTAGTTTGGGTATCCTGTGACAGGCTAGTACACCTGAGCCAGGCCAACCTACGAAAAGCTACAGATGTGGCCATGACTCTAGAGGAAACATCAACATCCACAGCAGCATGAAACTGCACCTTAGAAACCTAATGCCATCGGCAGCCACCTGTTCTAGTTCGCTAACCAGCTGGCCATGGGCTTGTTTGGCTAATTCCATAACAGTATCCCATCTAGATTTCTGATACCTTGCTACATGCTTATAATTTGCTTGCCTGAGTCCCAAGGAGGCTGCTATGTACTGTTTTTTTATGGCATCAATCTTCCTGGAATCCTTGTCAGGAGGATGTGAAGCCAATGGAATATTAGTTTTATCACAGGCTGCAGCCTGAACTACCCCAACACGACTCATTATTGTGAAAGGAATTCTGTATCAGGACCTGACAATGTGTACCTTCTGTCCATCTTTTATCTACAGGAGGCACAGAATTAGGAGTTTTAAAATTTTATTGTTTGTTTCAAAAAGACATATGCAAAGGAACAGACAATCTCCTAGACTCTGGTATATCCATACTCTACAAAATCAGTTCCTCTGCTCATCCACAGCTTCCTCCCATGGGAGCTGAAGGGATTCAGCAACCCTTTTTATAAAACAGAAAAAGAGAAGGGGACTCAGAAAGCATAGGGGGAGATTGTAAGGGTCAGTCTGGGGAGATGTCCGGTTCAGTAGGCACACCCAGACTCTCTCAGTCACATTCACACGGATCATCATGATGCCCCCCATGCTCTTGGTTCATAAAAATCTCCAATATCATATTCCTGAACCGGTGGAACCAGCGAAAGTGACTGTACAATTTGTATAGCTATTGCTAGTTCTGCAGCAGTTGGAGAAGGAATTTTGGACTCCATACCTGCTGATTTTCTCTTTTTTTTTTTTAGTTCACTTTTGCCCGAGGAAGTCTCGCCCTGGTCAGAGAGTCACTTCCTCTCGTCTGTTGGCACCGAACCGGCTGGCCATCCGGGTCAGCGGACTCTTTGGCCTCGTCTCCTGAGCCTGCCCACTCTCCTATCCAGGGTGGCTGCAGGGAATTTTACAAATCTGGCAGTCTGAAATGAGGTGGTCAACTCAGACACAAACACATAGTGTGTGTGTGGGTCAGCCTTTGGCAAAGGTTTCCCACAGACACTACAGTGTTGAAACCCAGTGGGTCGGGTTTTTCTTTTGGGTTTCAGACATGATGCCAGCCTAACCAAGAAACTTGCCCCTTTAACAGAAGTGCCAGGCAAGACACCTTATCGGTTCCCAACCGTGTCACGGGTCGTGGAAAACCTAATGAAATCAAAGTTTTAGAACCGAGAAGAACCGGGAACCGACTTAAAAGCTTTAAATGCTTACTTTTAAGGTTTTAATTAATCTGATCGGTTCGAACCGAACCGATAAACATTTACAAGTTCCATACAGAATAAACCTGTCTATTACTTACAATACCACAGACAGAGCTTGAACCGATCGGTTTGTGGTTAAAATAATTATACTGTGGTTTAATTTAACCGGAGAAAATACTGTTTAAACCGAGAAATGAACAAAGCAGTAGGAGAAATCGGAGCTTACTGTTCAGTGAGGCGGAGTAAAGAATTCTGACAGTTCAGGTTTGAATCTTCACAGACAGAGCTTCTATTTTAGAGCTCGTGGTCAAAGTTCCATTCATGGAATGGAGTTAACTATTTCACCTCCGAGCAAGTTCTAATGGTGGACAAACTGCAATTGTCATAATATAGCAAGACTTCATGTTGTTTGAACAGAGGTCTGAGAGGGCAGGCAGGGAGGGAGTTTATATTATAGCAAGACTCATTAGAAGAAACAACATGTAAAGTGAGTAATTTTTTCTTCAAACAACATGAAGTCTTGCTATATTATGACAATTGCAGACTACACAGCAGTACCCCCATGGAGGAGGGACAGAACCCACTTAGGGATAGGCTCTGAAGGACAGGGCCAAACCAAGCATCACTCGAGCCTGATGTCCAGGAGTAATGCTGGTAAAAGTGTGAACTGTTTTCCAAGTAGCTGCTTGACATATCTCTAGAATAGGATGTCTTGCAGCAGCCAGAGAAGCAGCTGTAACTCTGGTAGAGTGAGCCCTCAGGCCTGAGGGAGGAACTCACCCAGTTTTTCGTAACAGAATTGATACAAGAGACAATCCACCTGGCAATGGATCTTTAGTGGCAGGCTTCCTTTACCAACCTCACCATAAGTGAGGAACAGTTGAGGAGTTAAACCATGTGACCCTTGGTAAGCTCTATGTAGTAACCAAGGGCTCTTCACATCTAGGCTGTGCAGCTCCTCTCACCAGAGGAAGAATGGTCAGTGAAGTACACTGGAAGAGATATAGATTGATTAAGGTGGAAATCTGAAACCACCTTAGGCAGAAATCTTATTGGTCCGAGGACTACCTCATCTCTGTGAAGGAGATAAACCTGCCCACTGACAAAGCTTGTAATTCACTTATGCGTCTGGCAGAGGTGATGGCTACTAGAAACACAGTTTTCCAAGTCAAGTACTTAAGCTCGGCTGAAGACAAAGGCTCAAAGGGGGGTTGCATAAGCTGAGCAATACAAACATTAAGATCCCAGGCAGGGGCAGAATCCCTGAATGGAGGGTTGCTGTGAAGCAATCCCTTAAAAAAGTTGGAAAATACAGGGTGAGTTGAAAAAGAAGAGTATTTACCAGCCGAAATAAAAGCAGACACAGCTGCCAAGTGCACTTTCAGGGTAGCTGGTCTCAGCCCCAAAGTGTTCAGATGGACCAAATAATCCAGGACTGTGGGTAAATCAGAGTCTGGGGAAATATTTTTCCTGAGCACCATATGGAAAACCTTCTCCATTTGGAGTTGTAAGAAGCTCTGGTGGAAGGCTTCCTAGAAGCCCTCAGTATATCCATTACGCCTGTGAGAGGTGTAAGTCAGCAACTCTAACTCTTCAAGAACCAGGCCTTGAGATTGAGAGATTTAAGATTCGGTACCAAACCCTTTCCTGGGCACAGGTTAACAGATTGAGATTCCTGGGAAGGCACAGGGAGGATGGACCAATGACAGTAGGAGGGATACTAGGATGTCTGCCCAATCTGGGCAATCAGAATGACCGTGCAGGATTGGGATCTGATTTTGACTAGCACTTTGAATAGGAGAGGAAAGGGAGGGAAGGCATAGAGAAACTTCCCTTCCCAACTGAGGACTAAGCCATCCAGAGGGACTGAGCCCAAGACTGGGGGTCTGCAGCAAAACAGGGGAAGTTGGTGATTGTCTGGGGCTGCAAAAAGATCTATCTGCGGGGTGCCCCATCTGGCAAATACCACTCCCAGCACCAGGGGATCCAGGGACCACTCATGATGGCCCTGAGAAATTCTGCTGAGAGCATCTGTCAGGACATTGTCCTTGCCTGGGAAGTGAACTGCCGTAAGGGAGGTGTTCAGGGAGTAAGCCAGAGACCACAACTTCATGGCTTCGGTGCACAAGGTCAGAGACCGAGTGCCCCTTGTTTGTTGATGTACCACATTGTAGTGGTGTTGTCTGTTCTGACCTGTAGCACTCTTGTTCTGAACAGATTCGGGAGAAAGCTTGAAGTGCTAGAAAACTGCTCTGAGCTCCAACAGGTTGATGTGGAGCAGAGTTTTGAGGGGACCACAGTCCCTGGACAGTGAGGTCGCCTATGTGAGCCCCCACCCCAAGAGGGATGAACTTAGTGAGGGATTAAGGAGTGAGACTGAGTGACAAAGGAACTCCTTGTTCAGGTTGCTCTGATCCTGCCACCACTGTAGGGCTTGGATCAGGGTTCGAGTTACTGGGATCAACTTGTAAGAGGATCCTTTCTTGAGACCAAAAAGCTCTCAAATGGAACTGAATGTCCCTCATCTGAAATCTTGCTCCTTGCACTACTGCTGTGGAAGCAGCCATGTGTCCTAGGAGCTGCAGAAATGCCTTGCTGGTCGAGACCTGCAGGGTGAATGAGGAGGCCAGGGAGACTAAGGTCTTGCCTGTCCAGAGGGAGGAAGGCCCTGGCTTCCTGTGTGTTCAGTTCTGCGCCTATGAAGGTCAGGAGCTGGACAGGCTCTAGAACTGACTGAGAGATTCAGAAGGAAACCTAGGGAGGTAAGCAGTTGCTGAGTTACCTGAAGGTGTAAGCTGACCTGTTCTGGGGACTGGCCTATTATGAGCCAATCATCCAGGTAAGGAAAGATGACAATCTTTTGCCTCTTAAATTGGCAACTGCTACTGCCAGGCATTTGGTGAATACCCTTGGAGCAGAGGTGAGGCCAAGGCATTGTTTGAACTGGCAATGGCCTGAGGGCAGCTCAACCGGAGGTACTCTTCGATGGGAGCTTCTGATGAAAATATGGAGTAGGCATCCTTGAGGTCCAGGGACGCTAGCCAGTCCCCTGGCCTTAGAGAGGGTAAAATAATTCCGAGGGTCACCATTCTGAACTTTGGTTTTAAAAAGTGCTTGTTTAAGTATCTGAGATCCAGGATGGGCCGCCATTCTCCTGTCTTTTTAGGGGTAAGGAAGTACCTGGAGTATAAACCTTTGCCTTGGTGTAGGGGTGGAACCCTTTCCATGGCTCTGAGAGCTGAGGAGGGTAGAGACCCTGCCTCTAGGGCAAGTGCCTCTGATGGAGATGCAGGTGAAAAGATCTGGTTCTCTCCTTGGAAATTTTTAGCCGAGAACCAGTCCCTGGCTTACTACTTCCAGGACCCACTTGTTCGACATTAGAGACTTCAGTCCTGGACAAAGTAAGCCAGCCTGCCCCTACAGGTAGAGAAGAATCAGCCCTGGCTACCCCATCAGGGTGCCTGCTTGGCAGGGGCTTTAGGTTGAGGGGTGGAAGCAGGCCTGCTTGAACCCCGCCTGCCTCGCCTCTAAAGAACCCCTCTGGGCATAAGCAGAAGAGGAGGCTTGATTGGTAAAAAGGCCCATGAAAAGGCCTGTCCCTGCCCTTGGGAAGCTGCTTCCTGAGGAGTGACCTGCCTTCCTGGCCTGTGCACTCCTATAGGTGGTCCCATATTCATCCATTTTCTTCGTAATTTCTGTTTGCTCCCCAAACAGACAGTTGCCACAACAGGAAAATCCATGGCCTTAGACTGGGTATCCTGGACAGGTAGTACATCTGAGCCAAGCCATTCTGCTAAGTGCCACAGATGTAGCCATGACTCTTGATGACATCATTAGAGTCCACTGCAGCATGAAATTGCACCGTAGATGCCTCAATACCATCTCTAGCTACCTGTTCCAGCTCTCTGGCCAGCTGGTCAGGACTTGTTTTGCTAGAGCCAGCGCAGTATCCCATCTGGATTTCTGGTATCTAGCAGCATAAGCTTTTCGTATAATTTGCCTGTCTGAGTCCCAAGGATGTTGCCATGCACTGTTTCTGCCATAGCATCAATCTTCCTGGAGTCCTTCTCAGGAGGGTGAAGCTAGGGGAATATTTGCTTGTTACAGGCTGCAGCTTGCACTACTCCCACATGGCTGCACTGCTGTGTGAGGAATTCAGACAGAGCCTGATAAAGTATACTCTTTGTCCATCCTTTTATCTACAGGAGGTATAGTGAGAGTTTTAAAATTTTACTGTCTGCTTTCGAAGATTTATGCAGAGGAATAGACAGTCTTTAGATTCTGGAATATCCATCATTTACATAATCAGGTCTCCTTTGGTCAACAACAGCTTCCTCAACAGGAGCTGAGAGTTTCAGCAACCTTTCTTATAAAACATAAATGAGAAGGGGATCTTTAGAGAGCCTTGGAGGAGAAACCCCTAAGGGTCTGTCTGGAGAGGTGTCCAGTTCAGTGGGACATCCAGGTCTTCAAAACCATATTCATCTCCCTCGTATCTCTCCTCCCACGGTTAATAAAAATTCCCCTGCAAAATCATAATCTTGAATCGCAGGGAACCGGAACCGCGCCTCCCTGATGGTAGCCGGTTCAGTCGGAACCGTAAAGAGACTGGCAATTCTGGATTGCTTTTAGCTATTTCTTCCAGCAGTGTTGGAGAGAGAATTTGGCTCCACACCAGCTGACTTTCAGTCCTTTTTTAGAATCTGGCTCGAGCCAGCTCTTCGCTTGCCCGGTATATCGCCTGGTCAGGAGGGTACTCTGGTTCAAGTTGGAACCCAACCGGCCGCCATCCGGCCAGCTGACTTTTGGCTCCCTTCCCGAGTTCACCATCCTCTTTTCTATGGTGCAGCAGGAACTTACAAATCTGGCAGTTCACTGAGGTGGTCAAACCCCAGACAACAGACACAGGTGGTGTGAAGGTCAGCTTAGCAAAAGGCTTCCCCACAGACACTACAGTGTTGAAACCCAGTGGACCCGGTTTTCTTTTGGGTTTCTGAGACATAATGCCAGCCTAACCAAACTTGCCATATATGGCAACTTAGCCAGACTCTCTTATTGGTTCCCAACCGTGTCACGGGTCATGTGAAAACCTAATGAAATCTGCTTTTAGAACCGAGAAGAACGGAAACTACACTCTAAAAAAGGACTAGATTTAAAACACAATCTGATCGGTTCAACTCAACTGATAAGTGTTTATGTTCCACACAGAGAAAACGAATGTAAAACTATCTATTACTTACATTACCACAGATAGAGTTTGAACCGACGTTCTGTGTATAATTTCGGTTGAAACCCGATAAATAATACTTTTTAAACCGACTAAAATGAACCGAGCAGCAGGAGAAATCGAGCGACTGTTCAGTGAGGCTGAGTAAAGAATCTGACAGTTTATGTTTGAAGATCAGCAGACAGAGCCTTCTAACCGAGCTCGCGCTCAGAGTTCCATGCTTGCATGGAAAGTTAACTTAACGGGGTAGTTCAAAGATGGGGACTCACTGCAATTGTCATAATATAGCAAGACTTCATGTTGTTTGAAACACAGTTTTCCAAGTCAAGTACTTAAGCTCTGCTGAAGACAAAGGTTCAAAAGGGGGTTGCATAAGCTGAGCAATGCAAACATTAAGGTCCCAAGCAGGGGCAGGGGCCCTGAATGGAGGGTTGGTGTGAAGCAATCCCTTGAAAAACTTGGAGAATACGGGGTGAGCTGAAAGGAGGAGAAGGCTTACCTGCTGAAATAAAGCAGACACAATGCTGCAGATGCACTTTCAGTGTAGCTTGTCCCAGCCCAATGTTGGTTTAAGTGGACCATATAATCAAGGACTGTGGGCAAATTAGCAGATTCTGAGGAAATATGATTTCCAGAGCACCATATGGAAAACCTTTTCCATTTGGAATTATGGTAGCCCTAGTGGAAGGTTTTCTAGAAGCCTTAGGATATCCATTACACCTTGGGAGAGGTTAAATCAGCAAACTCTAACTCTTCAAGAGCCAGGCCTTGAGATTGAGATTTTGAGGTTCTGTACCAAACCCTCCCTGAGCACAGGTTATAATCCTGGGAAGACACAGGGAAGATGGACTGCCAAGGACAGTAGGAGTGGATACCAGGGCTGTCTGGCCCAGTCTGAAGCAATCAGGATCATCTTGCAGGGTTGAGATCCGATTTTGACTAGCACTTTGGAACAAGAGAGGGGAGGTAAGCATAGAGAACTCCCCCTCCCAATTGAGAACTAAGGCATCCAGGGGACTGAGCCCAACACTGGGGCCTGCAGCAAAAAGGGAAGTTGGTGATTGTCTGGGGCTGCAAAAAGATCTATCTGCAGGGTGCCCCATCTGGAAAATATCACCTCAAGATCAGGGGTCCAGTGACCATTCGTGGATGGCCCTGGGAACTCCTGTTGAGAGCATCTGCCAGGACATTGTCCTTAGCCTGGGAGGTGAACTGCCGTGAGGGAGGTGTCTTAGTAGTGCCAGAGACCACAACTTCATTGCTTCTGTGCACAAGGTCGTAGAACCGAGTGCCTCCTTGTTTGTTGATGTACCACATTGTGGTGGTGGTGGTGTTGTTCTGACCTGTTCAACTTTGTTTCTGAACAGATTTGGAAAAAGCTTGAAGTGCTAGAAATACTGCCTGAGTTCCAAAAGATTGATGGGAGCAGAGATTCCTGAGGGGACCCTTAAACCCCTGGGTGGTGAGGTCACCCATGTGAGCTCCCAAGAGGGAGGCATCTGTAGTAAGGATTAAAGAGTGGACTGAGTGACAAAGGAACCCCTTGTTCAGATTGTTCTGATCCTGCCACCACTGTAGGGCTTGATCAAATTCTAGTTACTGGATCAATTTGGTCAGAGGTACTTCCTTTGAGATCAGAAGGCTCTCAAATGGAACTGAATGTCCCTCATCTGAAATCTTGCCCCTGCACTACTGCTGTAGAGCAGCCATGTGCCCCAGGAGCTGTAGAAAATGCCTTGCTGGTCGAGAGACCTGCAGGGTGAATGAGGAGCAGAGAAACCAGGGTCCTTACCCTGTCCACGGGAAGGAAGGCTCTGGCTCGTCTGTGTTCTAGCTCTGCACCTATGAAGGTGAGGAGCTGACAGGCTCTAGAACTGACTTTGGAAGATCTGAAGGAAACCATGGAAGTGAGCAGTTGCTGAGTTATCTGTAAGTGTAACTTGATCTGGTTCAGACTGGCCTACTATGAGCCAGTCGTCCAGGTATGGGAAGATGGCAATCTTCTGCCTTCTTAGAGAAGCAACTACCACTGCCAGGCATTTTGTGAATACCCTTGGAGCAGAGGTGAGGCCAAAGGACATTGCTCTGAACTGGTAATGGCCTGAGGGCAGCTTTGAACCTGAGGTACTCTGATGGAGCTTCTGACGAGAATATGGAAGTAGCATCTTGAGGTCCAGGGACACTAGCCAGTCCCCTGGCCTTAGAGAGGTAGAATAATTCCCAAGTCACCATTTTGAATTTTGGTTTTAAAAGGTGCTTGTTTAGATCTGAGATCCAGGATGGGCCGCCATTCTCCTGTCTTTTTCGGGAAGGAAGTACCTGGAGTACAACCCTTGCCCTGGTGTAGGGTGAACCCTTCCACAGCTCTGAGAGCCAGGAGGAAGAGACTCTGCCTCAAGGCAAGTGCCTCTGATGGCTTTGTAGGTGGAAAGGATCTGGTTCTCATCTTTGAAACTTTTGAAGCTGAGAACCAGTCCCTGGCTTACTACTTCCAGGACCCATTTGTCTGATGTCAGAGACTCTCAGTCCTGGACAAAGTAAGCCAGCCTGCCCTTACAGGTAGCTGAGAATCGGCCCTGGCAACCCCATCAGGGTGCCTGTTTGCAGGGGCTTTAAATGAGGGGTAAGCAGGTCTGCTTGTCCCCTGCCTGCCTCTCCTCTAAAGAACCCCTCTGGGCATAAGCAGAAGAGGAGGTGGCTTGGTAAAGGCCATGAAAAGGCCTGCCCCTGGAAGCTGCCTTTGAGGAGTGGCCTGCCTTTCTGGCCTGTGCATCCTATAGGTGGTCCTATACTCATCCATTTTCTTCATGTAATTCTCTGTTTGCTCCCCAGAGAATTACCCACAACAGGAAAATCCATGGCCTTAGTCTGAGTATCCTGTGATAGGCTAGTACCTCTGAGCCAAGCCATCCTTCGAAGTGCCACAGATGTAGCCATGACTCTAGATGACACATCATTGGAGTCTACTGCAGCATGGAATTGCACCTTGGATGCCTCAATACCATCAGCAGCCACCTGCTCCAGCTCCTTGGCAAGCTGGCCAGGGACCTGTTTGCTAGGGCCATAGCAGTGTCCCATCTGGATTTTTGATACTCGCAGTATAGGGCATATAATTGGCCTGTCTGAGTCCCACGGATGCTGCCATGTACTGTTCTCTTTGCCATGGCATCAATCCTCCTGGAGTCCTTGTCCGGGGGTGTGTCAAGGGAATGTTTGCCTTATCACAGGCTGCAGCCTGCACTCACCCAACATGGCTGCATTGTTGTGTAAGGAACTCCGTGTCAGAGTCTCGACAATGTATACCTCTTTGTCCATTCTTTATCCACAGGAGGTATAGTGTTAGAGTTCTTAAATCTTAAATGTCTGTTTCCCAAAAAGATTTGTGCAAGGAATAGACAGCCTCTAGACTTGGGATAGCCATCATTTCCACAGTGTCAGGCTCCTCCTGATCATCCACGGCTTCTTCCATAGGAAGCTGGAGGGTTTCAGCCACTTTTTTATAAATGATTAAATGGGAGGGGACTCAGAAAGCCTAGGAGGAGACACTCCTGAAGGTCTGTCTGGGGAGATGTCTGGGTCAATGGGCACATCCAGACTTTCAAATCCACATTCACTTTCCTCATACTCCTCTTCCTCCGCCGGTTCATAAAATTCCTCTAAATCATACTCTTGAACCGGTGGAACCGGCCGAACCGAGCACCTGCCTGATGGTGCCGGTTTGGTCAGAACTGGGGAAAGTGAATGGACAATTTTGATCGCTTCGGCTATTTCTTCAGCGGTTGGAGAGGAAAGTTTTGGCTCCACACCAGCTGATTTTTCTTTTCTGCTTCTTCTAGCTGGAACCGACTCCTCAGAATCGGCTCTCCTTTTGCCCAAAGAAGTCTTGCCCTGGTCAGAGGGCACTCCTTCTGGTTCGGTTTGAACCAAACCGGGCTGGCCATCTGGTTCAGCGGACTTTTTGGCCTCCTTATCCCTGAGCCTACCAGCTCTCTTTTCTAGGGTAGTTGCAGGGAATTTTTGCAATCTGGCAGTCTGCATTGAGGTGGTCAAACCTCAGACAATAAACACGGTTGGGGGTCAGCCTTTGCAAAGACTTCCCACACACACACTGCAGTGTTGAAACCCAGTGGGTCCGGTTTTCTTTGGGTTTCTACAGACATAGTGCCAGTCCTAACTAAACTTACCCTTTTATGGCAATCTGCCAGGCAAGACCCTCTTATCGGTTCCCAACCGTGTCATGGGTCGTGGAAAAAAACTAATAAAATTTTTTTTTTTTTTTTTTTTAGAACGGATAAGATCCGGTACCACACTCTAAAAGCACAATTTAAGATTTTTTAAACAACTTGGATCGGTTCAAACCGAACCGATAAACCGTTTACAAGTTCCACACAGAATAGAATAAAATAAAACCTATCTAGTACTCAGGAATACCACAGACAGAGACTGAACCGACAGGTTACGGTTTAAATTTGGTCGAAACCCGAGAAAAGCGGTACTTTAACCGACAAATTGAACTGAGCAGAAGGAGAAATCTCCGGAGCGACTGTTCAGTGAGGCGGAGTAAAGAATCTGACTGTTCGAGTTTAAACAGCAACAGACAGAGTCTCAACCGAGCTCGAGCTCAGCGTTCCATGCCTGGCATGGAAAGTTAACTCTCATCTCCAGGGCAGTTCGAAGGTTGGGACTCGCCGCTATTGTCAGAATACGGCAAGACTTCAAGTTGTTTGAAGAGGCCCAGGGTCCACGGCCTCGAGAAGGCATCCCTGCAGAGCTGCTGAGGGGCAGGCATGAAACAGTCTTAGCTCAGATTCTCCCTGAGGCAAACAGGTCTGCCTGAGGCGTGCCCCAGTGGGAGAAGAGATCTTGTACTATCTCCGGCAGGAGAGACCACTTGTGAGACGCAGCCCCTATCCGGCTTAGGGCATTGGCCAGGGTGTTGGAGGCTCCTGCCACGTGAATGGCGAGGAGATACGCCTCCAGGCTGCGCAGGAGAGACCAAATGCGGAGAGCTTCCCTGCATAAAGGCATGGAGCGCGTCCCGCCTGGGCGGTTTAGGTAGTACATGGTCGTGGTATTGTCCGTCTGGACCTGAAACCACTTGACCCCGTAGAAATGGAGCCGAAGGTGGTGAGGGCTGAGAGAACACGCTCAGCTCCAGCAGGTTGATGTGGCATTGGGACTCCGAGGGGACCAGAGGCCGTGCGTCTGTGCTCCCCAGATGGGCACCCCAACCCATCAGAGAGGCATCGGTCGATAGAGACCACACGGCTCGGGCGGACAAACGGGATGCCCTCCTGCAGATGTGCCGAACGGTCCACCACTGGAGAGCGTTCCACATCCCCTGGGTCACTGTCACTAGTTGATCCAACGGATCGGGTGCTGTGACCACTGGCTGGCCAGTCCCCACTGAAGGGGACGATATACCAGCGGCCTGACCATGCTGGTGCAGGTCACCTTGAGGCCCAGGAGGCACAGGAAGTCCCAAATGAAATGAAATGAAACCTGAAATGATTGGGCAAAGGAGGAAAGAACCTCGGCCCTGTCCGCCGGGAGCTGTGCCTGTCTCAAGAGAGTCGAGCTCTGCCCGATGAAATATATCACCTGCTTGGCACGAAGTTCAGATTTGGCCTCATGATGAGGAGGCCAACTGAGAGCAAACCTGAGGGCCAGATCTCTGGACCACTCCACCAGCTTCTGGGGGGCTGCAAACAGCCAGTCCAGGTAGGGGTACACCTGACCTTCAAGTCAAGAGGGAATGCTGTCACCACTGCCATGCATTTGGTGAAGACCCTGGAGCTAGGGGAGAGGCCGAAGGGCATGGCCCGAACTTGTAAAGGGATCCCTCCGCCTCTGAAGCACAGGAATCTCTGGTAGACGGACGGATTGGGACGTGAAAGAACGATCCTGAGGTCCAGGGAACAGAACCACACGCCTGCTCCAAGGATGGGATTATCTGAGCCAGAGTGAATATCTTGAAGGTCAGAGACCTTAGGAACCGTTCAGTCGTGAATGGGGTGCCAGCCCCGTCTGCTTTTGGGGACCAGGAAATTACCTGGACACAAACCCGGTCTGGAGGAGGATCCGCCACCTTCCTGATCACCTCTTTTCGAGGAGCAGGGCAATATCGGCTTAGCAGATCGACAGCGAGGCTGTGGACCCTGTGGCCCCGAGGGCGCGACTCGAAGGGTGGAGCCTGCTCGAACTCCAGAGGCAGGTTTCTTCCTACCACCTCCAACACCCAGCGGTCCGTGGTGATAGCGGACCAGGCGGAAAGGAAGTGGCGGGCTATTCTTCCACGGGGAGGAGGACGAGGCTGGGGACACCCTCAACCCATCACTGGGCAGGCTTGGAGAAGGGACCGCCGAGGGACCTCCTGGCCTTACCTCCCTGCTTCCTACTAGAGGAAGCCACAGGCTTGGGTTTGGGATGCCAAGTGTGAGCCTGTTGGCCCTGGTGCTGGTGCTGTTGGATCCCGACATGAACAGAAGCAGAAGGACGAAGGGCTTGTGTTGCTGCTGTCAGCGGCCTTTGTCTCTGGGTGGAGGTGACCAGTCCAGAGGGCATTGGACTTCTCGATCTGCTGAGGTGACCTTCCACCCAGGGTCAAGAGGTCGGTCCCCAAGAAGGGATGTCTGCCACTTTGTGCTGGGTATCCGCTGTGAAGGTGGATATCCTCAGCCATGCTCTGCGGCGCATGGCCACCACGTGCCGCAACCGATCTGGCACAGGAGTCCCCTATGTCCAGAGCTGTTTGGAGCGTTGCCGCTAACGCCCTGCCTCGCGGGTCCCGAACCTGCCGGACCGTGGGTCTGCAGGTCAGCCAGGAGATGAGGGATCACCACCCAGGGAGACCATGAGGGTGGAGAACTGTGCCATCAGCACGGCCGAGCTGGCCTGGCGGAGGCCAAGGAGGGCCATAGCGTACACCTGCGCCTGGCATAGTCCAGCTTTTGGACTCCTTGTTGGGGGTTTGTCCACGTCCCTAGCGTTCCGGGATGCTGGAAAACGCTGTTGGTGACCAACCCTCGGGAGAGGGTGTTCAAAAACCGGCAAAGAGCCGTGGGACGCATACTTCCTGGCCATCCTGGCCGAGGCGAGGGTGGAAGCAGGCCACTGCCAACGCCTCCAAGGCTGGGCCTACAATGGCCTCAGCCACCGAAAGACCTCCATGGGTGAATCCCCTCGGTCCAGTATCTCCGTCAGGGGATACTTGGCCCGTTTGAATACGGGCTCAAGCTGCATCCCAGTGGACTCCGAGATGAGCCAAAGCAGACCCATAAAAGATGATGGGCTTTCGTCCAGTGACTGGCCCCCGGAGGACTCCAGGAGTCCGCGAAGAGCTGCCTAGGGCCTGAGCCACCCTCCACCTGCAGAGGATGGTTGGGAGTGAGGGTGACCGACAACCTGTGGGGCAGGCCTTGACTCGACCGAGTCTCCTTGGTCAGCGCCCCCGATTTCGGTTGTGGAGGCGGAGGTTCCACCACAATCGGTGGGCAGCAGGTTTCAGCCGAACAACCGACAGGTTTGGGCATCTCGACTGCAGTGAGAGGTTGTTTCGCCGCTCAGGTGACAGCCACTTGATGGCCGAGGAAGGCGCCGTGTCGACTTGCTCCGGACAAAAGTAACTGCTGCCACATCAGGTCCTCGAGGCGTCCATGCAATTTGTGCGGAGCCTCTCCTCTTCCGAGGAGGAAGAAGAGATGAGCGTGCCGCGCTTACCGGTGCCGAGAACGAGACCACCGATGTCGGCGGGATCGGCTGGACCGAGAAGTCTGAGACCGAGATCTCGGTGTTTTCCGGGAGACAGGCTTGGGAAGGAGCGGGGACACCCGCCTCGGCTCAACACCTCAACTGCGGGGTTGTCGGTCACTGTCGACAAACCCGCCTGACGGGTCGAGAAAAATCGCCACCGCCAACGGGTGTCTCGGCCGGCTGACCTGATGGGGACGCCGTGAAGCCAGCGCACCTTAGCTGCAACCTCGACTCAAGTCACAGTCGGCTGTCCGGGAAGGGGACCTCTCCCGCCCCATGAACGCAGATGATGGGACTTACCCTTAGAATCCTTCTTTGTACCGAGGGGAATGTCCCGATGGCCCCTCTCCCTTCATGGAAAGGGATTGGCAAAGCTCCTTGAACGAAGCAGAATCACGGGGTACCCAAAGAGGCGAGATAAATGCTGTGACTGAGGAGGAGGAAGATGCGGCCTGGCCGCCTCCTCCTCGGTGGGGCGATCATCTGCCTCGAGCTGCTCAGCCGAGCCAACTGCCGCGTAACCGCCCAACAGGCCTCTTTTCGACTTTACCGGCGGATAGCGCTCGGGCGCCCAAGCTTCAACCGGCAGCACGGACCTCCAAGACGCTGGCCGAGAACAACAGCATGACTCGTGAGGCCTCATGGTCGTGGTTCTAGGTCAAGCAGTAGACGACGTGAGTGCGGATCCGCCCTGGACATCATCTGCTCCAAGGCACTGCCGAAAACTGGGAGTCGATTTGTCCATCGCAGCCACTTAGGGAAAAGGAAGACCAAGTCTTGAAAATTTTAAAACGAGTTTCGACGAACCAAGAATTAGGATCCAGTCTATCACGCAGAGCGCTAAGAAGGAACCTGAGCTCAAGCTGTAAGGAAGATCTGGCATGCAGGGGGGAGGCGAGTTTTACCACCCGGTGGTGGTGGAGGAGCCAGCTTGAAGACCTTCCGGCAAGATTTAAAGCAGCAAGGAACCTGCCAGACAGTGTGGATGAACAACATATCCAAGTCCCTAGAAACAATGGATAGTTCGGACTTCATATGAAGCTACTGGAGGTAATGAGATAATGTGAAATAAGCAGAATTGTGTCTCATTATTGTTTATAAACATAGAAACATGGATTTTGTCAGCAGAAAAGGACATTTAGACCCATCCAGTCTGCCCCTTGTCCCTGCCTATTTAATCAAAAGCTGACCCTAGCCGGTCACAGATGTCACTCCCTCCCCCCGTTTCTCCGCCTACTATATGCACCTGTGCCTATCCCACATATGCTTGTAGCGCCCCACATTCTTTACCTCCACTACCTCGTCTGGCAGACTGTTCCAGCCATCCACCACCCTTCCCACGATAAAGTATTTCCATTCATCTCTTTTTAAATTTAGTCTTTTTATTTAATTTATAAATGCAACAATTTTACAGGCAGCAATACATCACTTATTAATATCAGTTAACATCACAATACATTACATGTATACTTCTATCAGTCATGTTAGGG
The DNA here is from genome assembly GCA_016271365.2 of Neoceratodus forsteri. Lineage (NCBI taxonomy): Eukaryota > Metazoa > Chordata > Ceratodontiformes > Ceratodontidae > Neoceratodus > Neoceratodus forsteri. The sequence goes on along the minus strand of CM028130.1, from coordinate 1,008,261,607 downwards.
GAAAATAAATTAACATTACTTCAGTGTCCAGAGAATCATAATTACTCATTTTAAGTTCAGTCAGTGATCCATGCAAATCAAATCAGGCATAGCACGGTGAGCCCTCCCCTAACCCTCCCAGATTTTATTCCCATTAAAATTCAAGGAGCATCACAGATCCTATCCAGAGTATCTTTTCAGTGCAAAAGAAGAGCAAAATTGCATGTTCAGTACATAGCTTAAGGCACAAAATCATCGTAATGATTTAGTTGGTATGATATCCACTTCTGCCATTGTACATCACATTTTTTAACTTTGTCCATCATCTTGGCAAAGAATTGCTCAAGGGCATGTATCTCTCTGGACAAAACAATCCAGGCTTTTTTAGTGGGTATTTAATTTGCAAACCACAGTCTAGTGATAATTTGGTGGGCTGCTGTTATAAATTTTAAAATTTGTTTCAGCAAGTTTTTGTCAATTTGCAGACCTTTTGGTTTAATAAAAGTCAATATAAATGTGGGAGTGAATAAATCAGTGGTGTCATAAATTGCACTCAGCTCCTCGAGGATCTCCTTCCAAAACTTGGACAGCTTAAGACATGACCAAAGGACATGGCTCTGATTTGCTCTATCATCCCCACATTCTCTCCAACACTGTCCCTCTCCTAATTCTCCCATACTAGCCAGCAAGGCTGGTGTGCAGAAAAAACGAGAACGGAGTTTCCACATGTATTCACGCCAGTATGGTGAGAAAATTATTTTTATAGTTGGTAAAGCAATCATTCCAGTCCTGCTCACTGATTGATACCTGTAGTTCTTGTTCCCATCTAAACCTGATTGTGTTGGTCGAGTCTCCCAGTCTTTCATTTAAGGCCTTATATAGCTTACTAATCAGGTGATCCGAGGTTGTTCCTCTGATATGAGCTTGTAACAGTTGTATTATTTGGGTAGGGTTTTCATTTAGGGCCGCGAGTACCCATTCGTATGGCTGAAGGTATGATTTAAGATGTAAATAAGAAATAAAATATTGATGGGGCAAGTGATATTCCTTCTGGAGGGAGACAAAGGGAAGGAGACCTCTTCTGCCCACTAACTGGAAAATAAATAAAATGCCATCTCTGCCACTGAATTACATAGGGGCCTGAGGGACCTGCTGTCAAATCTGCATTATACTTCAGTGTTCCCAAGAATAATTTTTCAGGGAATGTAAACTAATTATTACTGACCTTAAGCCATATTTTTAAGGGTTCCCTGGTGAACTTCGGATAATTCATTATCCCTTGGCACTTGGGGGGCATCCCAAAAAGGAGCACCTGAGTGTTGTATAGGTCTCCCCAGGTTATTTCTAATTGTTTCCAGTGTGCATCATACTGTATTTAGCCAGTGTAGGACTACCCCCCAACTGTGCTGCCATTGCATACTTTTTGAGGTCAGGGAGGTTAAGGTCACCTCTCTCTCTGGCCAGTTGCAGAACAGAATATCTAATTCTGGGACGCTTTCCACTCCAGGTAAAGCGGGATATCATTCTGTCCCACGCCTGAAAATATGTTTTAGCCAGGGTGAAGGGCAGTGTCTGAAGAAAGAACAATATGCGGGGAAATACATTCTGCTTAATTGTAGCTATCCTACTCAAAAAGCTTAGGGGGAAACGTGACCAACGAGATAGATGATCTGTCAATTTTAGGGTTAAAGGTTCGAGATTTGAGAGCTCTGCATGAATCTGGTTTCTTGTGAGCTTTATTCCCAAGTATCTCATCTCTTGTCTATGCCACTTAAAGGGGAAGTCTTTTTTGAAGTGGGAGGGAGGTAATTTATGTCAATACCTCTGTTTTTGATTTGTTAATTTTATATCCTGCTAGCTTATCAAATATTTGTAGCTATTTCCATACCTCTGGGATGGATTGTTAAGGCTTGGTAAGAGCCAGCAGAATATCGTCCGCAAACAGTGATATCTTGTGCGGGCGACCTCCCAATGGAAGGCCCTCTATGTCCCAACAAGATCCGATGGCAATGGCCAGGGGTTCGAGATAGGATCTTGGCAGGTGCCCCTAGAGTTGGAATGTGATCTGAAAGTGCCCCACCCACCTTAACATTTGCTTAGGAGGCATACAAATATTTTGTAATTGTTTTATAAGTTGTTCTGGGAATCCAAAGTGCTGCAGAGTTCGCCATAAAAGACCAGCTGACCCGGTCGAATGCCTTTTCAGCATCTGACCCCAGTAGCACTTAAGGGATTTATCTTTCTATGGCATAATCTAATAAGAAATGTGCACACCTTAATGGCATCGTGGACCTGTCTCGTTCTTAATAAAGCCCACTTGATCAGGGTCAATAATAGCTGGTAGTAAATGGTCTATTCTAGAGGCCATGGCTGACATGAACAGTTTGTAATCATAATTTAGCATTGAAATGGGGCAAAATGAGGTGGGGCATTCCAACATCTTTATGGGGTTTAAGTATGGCTGATATGGTGGCATATTGCCATGTGGGTGAGGGTGTTCTCTTCCTGGACCGCATGTGCGGCCGGAGTAATATGGGTAGCAGCAGCTTTTGAATTTGTTATAACATTCAGAGGGATACCCAATTTCCACACAGCTCTCTAAACTTCCACCTCTTAGTTTCACTGCACACCCCTTTTCTAGTGCCTTCCTTTCTCTGAAATAGACCCCTACTTACACCCTGTTCTCTTATGAGGTACCCAGTAAGTTTCAATCATGTCCCTTCTCGCTCTCTCTTCCAGGGAGTACATGTTATGCTCCTGCAGCCTTTCTTCTTGTGGCTTCTCATGCAACCCCTTTTTCATTTTGGTTGTCCTCCTCTATATCACCTCCACCCTCTCAATGTCCCTTCGGAGGTGCGGCATCCAGAACTGGACAGAGAACTCCAGGTGGCCTCACCAGCGAGTGATACAATGGCAGCACCACCACCACCCAGAGACAGCGCTAGATAGGGCAAAAAGGGAAAAAGTTGCAGCTTGCCCAGAAATGACCCACTTTCCACAGGACAGTGGGTCCAAAGTGGTGCACCTGTCTGTAACAATAGCTGAAAGATGGAAAACTAAACAATAGAAAAGTATTTTCACTCAACAAATTTAAGCTTCTGTACTAGTGAAATTTCTACTACGATTAGGTTTGGACCCAGCTGTTTCTCATTTTGACCCACATTTTACACCTATGGGTCTAATTTGACCCATGTTTTAAAACCCCTAGCGCTGTCACTGCCACCACCTCTCTCCTCTTGCTAGAAATACCTCTCCCAATGCACCCCAACATCGGGAAGCCTTTCCCACTGCTCTGTCACACTGCCCAGCTACCCTGAGGTCATCAGATATGATGACCTCTAGGGTCTCTTTCTTGCTTGGTGACTGTAAGCTCCACTATCCCCCATCTTATCCACATCCCCTGGGTTCAGCAGCCCTAAATGCAAAACCTTCTTTGGCACTGCAACCCAGCTGCCACCCCTAAAGTATTCCTCTGATTTTCTCAGATTCCTTTGCATTCTCTCAACCCCTTCCCAAGTGGCAACCCTGCTGCAGAATTTTACATCGTCCACAAAGAGACACAACTTACCCTCAAGAGCCTCTGCAATGTCGCTTATGAAGACACTTAAGAGGACTGATCCCAGCAGAGAACCTTGTGGCACTCCACTAGTCACACTCCTATTGACTGAATGGCTACCGTTTACCACCACCCTTTTCCTCCTATCCCTTAACAAGTCTGATACGCAGCTTGTCACCTTCTCCCCCACCACCAGGCTGCTTTGTTTCTTAACTAGCCTCCTGTGCGGCACAGTGTAAAAAGCCTTTTTTCAAGTCCAGATAGGCCATGCCCACTGCTCTCCCTTGATCCACCTCTCTCTGGTAACCTAGCCAAATAAATCTATGAGATTAGTTTGACATGACCCATCGCCCCCGGTGAAACCGCACTGTCCGAGGTCTTGTAGCCTCTCCTTCAGTATTGTCTCCATTAACTTCCCCACCACTAATGTGAGACTGACTGGCCCGTAGTTGTTACCATCCTCCCTGCTGCCACTTCTGTGCAGAAGAACCACCCATCGGCTCTCCTCCCGTCATCTCAGTCTTCCCCCATCTCCAAAGAGGTGCTGGGAGAGGGGCGGCCAGCACTGTGCTCAGTTCCTTAAGGACCTTGGAGGAATTTCATCCAGTCCTATCACTTTATTCTCCTTTGAGGCTTCCAATCCCTTCCAGATCCTCTCGATCGAGAAGAAAAAATTACTCAACTTAGTAATTGTGTTTCTTCTAATGGAGTCTTGCTGTATTCTAACATATGCAGTTAGCCCCAGCACTTGAACTACTCCGGAGAGGAAAGAGTTAATTTCTGTGCCAGGCATATAATGTTGAGCTCGAGCTCTGTTTTCAGACCTCTGTCTGTGGTGCCTCAAAGTGTAACCGTCAGATTCTTACGAGCAACTAACTACACTTCCAGTGTGGAAATTGTAAAATATATAAGCCCACAAGCAACAACTTGGGCCCAAAAGACTCAAGTTGAGAACTTAAGAGAAAAAAAAAGGTAGTGAACAAAATATATAAATCTAAGTTAAAACATAATGACGACGACCACCCCACCTGAAGGGGATGGTGCAAGTACACCCTGAGGTGCAACACTGTACCTGCCAGCCCACATCCCAAAACTAGGTTCTGAGAGGAGGAAAGGGGAGGTCAGAATTCAGCAAGTCTCCATTAGAAGAAACACAATTACTAAGGTGAGTAATTTTTCTTCAAACAATATGAAGTCTGGCTGTATTCTGACATATGCAGACTACTGCAGTACCTCCATGGAGGAGGGTACCAAACCTATTTTGGGAACAGGCTCTGCAGTACTGTTGTATTAAACCCAGCATCACTCCTAGCCTGGATATCCAGAGAGTAATGCTTGGTGAAAGTATGGACTGTTTTCCAGGTGGCTGCTCTGCAGATCTTTAGCAAGGGTATATCCCTGGCAGCAGCCAGAGAAGCAGCTGTACCCCTAGTCAAGTGAGCCCTCAGGCCTGAGGGAGGTGTTTTGCCTAGCTTGGCATAGCACAACTGTATACAAGAGGCAATCCACCTGGCAACAGTTCTTTTAGTAGAGGCCTACCTTTTCCCACTTCACCATACGTGAGAAACAATTGAAGACAGTCATTCCTATGTGCCTTAGTATGCTCATTGTAGTAGCCAGTGCCCTTTAACATCCAAACTATGTAATCTTTCTCCTGAAGAATGATCAGTAGAAAAACACAGGAAGAGACATGGACTGGTTCAGATGGAAATCTGAGACCACTTTGGGTAGGAACGTCCCTATTGGTTCTGAGGACCACCTTATCTCTATGGAATGAAAAAATCAGATTCAACTGACAGGGCCTGTAATTCACTAATTCGCCTAGCAGAAGAGATAGCTACCAGAAACACAGTTTTCCAGGTAAGGTAGTTAAGCTCGGCCGAAGCCAGAGGTTCAAAGGGTGGCTGCATAAGCTGAGCAATGCTGATATTGAGATCCCAAGCTGGAGTAGACTTTCTAAAAGGAGGTTGATATGAACCAGACCTTTAAAGAACTTACCAAAAACAGGGTGAGATGCCAGGGAACAGCCCTTCCCTGCTGAGAGGAATGCAGACACGGCTGCTAAATGAACCTTTAAAGTGGCTGGCTTAAGGTATAAGCAATTAAGGTGAACCAGGTAATCCAAAAGTGTAGCAACGCCAGCAGCATCAGCATCTGGTATAATATCCTTATGGGAACACCAAATGCTGAATCATTTCCATTTGGAATTATAAGTTTTCCTGGTAGAGGGTTTCCGAGAAACCTTAAGAATGTCCAAAACTCCCAGAGAAAGATGCAGGCTTGCATATTCTCACTCTTCAAGAGCCAGGCCTTGAGATTGAGACTGGAGATTGGAGTACCAGATTCTCCCCTGAAAAGAGGTTAGGAGATTGTATCTCTTGGGAAGAGATGGGGGACTGCTAGGGACTATAACAGGATACACCAAGGCTGTCTGGCCCAGTATGGAGCCAGCAGAATCACTGTGCAAGGTTGTGAGCTGATTTCGACTAGAACCCTGAACAACAGGGAAGGGGTGGGGGAGGCATAAAGGAAAGTACAGTTACTGAGAACTTCACTGTAACAGTAGATCTTCGAGAGAGGCTCTTGCAGTAGGTAACAAGCACATAGGACTGAAGCCGGCATGTGTCAGGACCCCACGGAAAAATTTCTAGCTAGCAGTCTCTGGTGGGGGACCGCCCCCACGTCAGGTGACCAGTGTCAGGCGACGTCAGTATAAAGGGGCAGTTCCCCACACCCGCCTTCCAGTTCTTTCCCGTCAAAGGCCAAAAAGGCAAGACGAGAGAGAGAAGCGGATATTTCCCTCCCTGGAAAAGGACCTGAAAAAGTTAAGGGGATGGAGGGTGGAGAGGTATTACCACTGCAAGAGCCTCTCAAGATCTACTGTTACGGAAAATTCTTACATAATTGTACTATCTTACTTCGAGAGGGCTCTTGCAGTAGGTAATTACATATAGGACTAAGTCCCAAGCAGTCTGGAACAAGGAGAAGCACACGGGAGGAGGAAAACTACATGACCATAGAACCTCCGGCTGTAAGGATCTCAAGAAAGGAGACCTTGCAGAACAGCCCGCCTGAAGCCTGCTCTACGGCGAGAGGCAATGTCTAAACTGTAGTATTTCATAAAGGTACGGACAGAAGAAAAAATTACTCACCTTAGTAATGTTGTTTCTTCTAATGGAGTCTTGCTATATTATGACATATGCAATGAGTCCCAACCTTAGAACTGCTCCGGAGGTGAAAGAGTTAACTTTCCATGCCAGGCATGGAACTTTGAGCACGAGCTCGGTTGAAAACTCTGTCTGTTCTTCAAACTCAAACTGTCAGATCTTTACGAGCAAAACTCACGAAGGTTCTGTGAGAAAGCTGTAAACCTACACTAGCCAACTGGCTACTAAATATAAGAACACATTTTGGTCCCAAAACAAAGACTCAAGTCAGGGACCCAGATAATGATAAACACACACCCAATCACCCCAAAAAGGAGGGGTGAAAAACAAGGTGGGCATCTACTAAGTGCCAACACTGCACTGCCCACCCACATCCCAAAAAGCAGAGGTTCTGAGAGGGGCAGGCGAGGGGGAGGTCATAATATAGCAAGACTCCATTAGAAGAAACAACATTACTAAGGTGAGTAATTTTTTCTTCAAACAACATGAAGTCTTGCTATATTATGACATATGCAGACTACACAGCAGTACCTCCATGGAGGAGGGACAGAACCTACTTAGGAAATAGGCTCTGAAGCACAGCTGTGCCAAACCGAGCATCACTCCTAGCCTGGATGTCCAGGGAGTAATGCTTGTTAAAAGTGTGAACTGTTTTCCAGGTAGCTGCTTGACATATCTCTAGGATAGGGATGTCCCTGGCAGCAGCCAGAGACGCAGCTGTACCTCTGGTAGAGTGAGCCCTCAGGCCTGAGGGAGGAACCTTACCCAGTTTTTCATAGCAAAATTGGATACAAGAGACAATCCACCTGGCAATGGATCTTTTAGTGGCAGGTTTCCTTTATCAACCTCACCATAAGTGAGGAACAGTTGGAGGAGTCAAACCCAGCATTCTTGGTACGTTCTATATAGTAACTAAGAAAAATTACTCACCTTAGTAATGTTGTTTCTTCTAATGGAGTCTTGCTATATTATGACCATTGCAGTCTGTCCCACTATTAGAACTGCTCGGAGGTGAAAGAGTTAACTTCCATGCCAGGCATGGAGCTTAGAGCGAGTCAGTTAAAGAAGCTCTGTCTAGATAATTTCAAACTGAAACTGTCATATCTTTACGAGCAAAACTCACTAAGGTTCTGTGTGGAAGCTGTAACCTACACTAGCCAACTGGCTACTTAAATATTAAGACAAATTCCTGGTCCCAACACCAAGACTCAAGTCAGGGACCAGAAAATAAGATAAAATAAACACAACACCCCAAACCCCAAAAAGAAGGGTGGAAAACATAAAAAGGGCAAAAACAAGTGCCAACGCTGGACTGCCCACCCCATACCCAAGTAGAAGTTCTGAGAGGGGCAGGTTGGGAGGATATATATAAGACTCCATTAGAAGAAACAACATTACTAAGGTGAGTAATTTTTCTTCAAACAACATGAAGTCTTGCTATATTATGACAATTGCAGACTACACAGCAGTACCTCCATGGAGGAGGGACAGAACCTACTTAGGGAATAGGCTCTGAAGCACAGCTGTGCTAAACCGAGCATCCCTCCTGGCCTGGACATCCAGGGAGTAATGCTTGGTGAAAGTGTGTACGCTTTCCAAGTAGCTGCTTGACATATCTCTAAGATAGGGATGTCTCTGGCAGCAGCTAGAGACGCAGCTGTACCTCTGGTAGAGCGAGCCCTCAGGCCTGAAGGTGGAACTTTTCCCAGTTTTTGATAACAAAATTGAATACAAAAGACAATCCACCTGGCAATGGATCTCTTTAGTGGCAGGTTTCCTTTCCTAACCTCACCATAAGTGAGAAAAGTTGGAGGGATTCAAATCTGTGACCCTTGGTACGCTCTATATAGTAACTTAGGGCCCTCTTAACATCTAAGCTGTGCAACCTCCTCTCACCAGAGGAGGAATGGTCAGTGAAGAACACTGGAAGGGAGATAGATTGATTAAGATGGAAATCTGAAACCACCTTGGGCAAAAACTTCCTGTTAGTCCTAAGGACTACTTTATCCCTGTGAAAGGAAATAAAGTCAGTCTCTACTGACAAAGCTTGTAACTCACTTATGCGCCTGGCAGAAGTGATGGCTACTAGAAAAACAGTTTTCCAAGTCAAGTACTTAAGCTCTGCAGAAGACAGAGGTTCAAAGGGGGGTTGCATCAACTGAGCAATGCAAACATTAAGATCCCAGGCAGGGGCCGGGTCCCTGAAAGGTGGATTAGTATGAAGTAATCCTTTGAAAAACTTGGAAAATACAGGGTGAGTGGAAAGAGAGGAGGGCTTTCCTGCTGAAATAAAAGCAGAGACAGCTGCCAAATGTACTTTCAGGGTAGCTGGTCTCAGACCCAAAGAATTAAGATGGACCATATAATCCAAAACAATGGGCAAGTCAGCAGATTCCGGGGAAATATGTTTCCCAGAACACCAGATGGAAAACCTTTTCCATTTAGAGTTATAAGTAGCCCTAGTGGAAGGCTTCCTAGAAGCCTTCAGGATTTCAAGAACACCTTGAGAAAGGTGTAGGTCAGCAAATTCTAACTCCTCAAGAGCCAGGCCTTGAGGTTGAGGGATTTGAGATTCGGATACCAAATTCTCCCCTGGGCACAAGTTAACAGGTTGTGATTCCTGGGGAGACACAGGGGAAGATGGACTGCTAAGGACAGAAGGAGTGGGTACCAGGGCTGCCTGGCTCAATCTGGAGCAATCATAATCATCTTGCAAGGCTGGGATCTGATTTTGACCAGCACCTTGAATAGGAGAGGGAAGGGGGGAAAGGCATATAGAAACTTCCCTTCCCAGTCTAGGAGAAGGGCATCCAGGGGATTGAGCCCATCACTGGGGCCTGCAACAAAACAGTGGAAGTTGGTGATTGTCTGGGGCTGTGAAAAGATCTCATCTGAGGGGTGCCCATCTTGCAAAAACTATCCCAGTACTGGGATCCAGTGACCATTCGTGATGGCCCTGGGAAATCCTGCTGAGAGCATCTGCCAGGACATTGTCCTTTCCTGGAAGGTGAACTGCTATGAGGGAAGTGTTCAGGGAATAAGCCAGAGACCACAACTTCATTGCCTCGGTGCACAAGGCTGAAGACCGAGTGCCTCCTTGTTTGTTGATGTACCACATTGTAGTGGTGTTGTCTGTTCTGACTTGTACCACTTTGTTCTGAACAGATGCAGAAAACACCTGAAGTGCTAGAAAAACAGCTCTGAGTTCCAGCAAATTGATGTGGAGCATAGATTCCTGAGGGGACCACACTCCCTGGGTGGAGAGGTCGCCCATGTGAGCTCCCCATCCCAGAAGGGACGCATCTGTAGTAAGGGTCAAGGAGTGAGATAGAGGGATGAAGGGAACCCCTAGTCTCAAATTGCTCTGATCCTGCCACCACTGAAGGACCTGGATCAGGGTTCGAGTCACTGGGATCAACTTGGAAAGGGGATCTTTCCTTTGAGACCAAAAGGCTCTCAAGTGAAACTGAATGTCCCTCATCTGAAACCTTGCTCGTGACTACAGCTGTGGAAGCAGCCATGTGTCCTAGTAGCTGTAAGAAGCGCCTTGCTGGTCGAGAGACCTGCAGAGTGAAAGAGGAGGCCAGGGCCACTAGGTTCCTTACCCTTCTAGGGGCAGGAAGGCTCTGGCCTGCTTTGTGTCCAATTCTGCACCTATAAAGGTGAGTACCTGGACAGGTTCCAGAACTGACTTTGGAAGATTGAGAAGAAAACCCAGAGAAGTGAGCAGCTGCTGGGTAACTTGCAGGTGTGATTTGACCTGGTCTAGAGACGACCAACAATGAGCCAGTCGCCTAGGTAGGGAAAGATGCCAATCTTTTGCCTTCTTAAATGAGCAACTGCTAGACATTTTGTGAATACCCTTGGGGCAGAGGTAAGGCCAAAGGGCATTGCTCTGAACTGGTAATGGCCTGAGGGCAGTTCGAATCTGAGGTACTTTCGGTGGGAGCTTCTGATGAGAACATGGAAATAGGCATCCTTGAGGTCCAGGGAAGCTAGCCAGTCCCCTGGCCTTAGAGAAGGTAAAATCATTGCCAGAGTCACCATTTTGAATTTTGGTTTCAAAAGGTGCTTGTTCAGATATCTTGGGTCCAAAATGGGCCGCCATTCTCCTGTCTTTTGGGGGTAAGGAAGTACCTGGAGTACAGACCCTTGCCCTGGTGTAGGGGAGAAATCCTTTCTACAGCTCTGAGAGCCAGGAGGGTTGAGACTTCTGTTTCTAAGGCAAAGGTCTCTAGAGGGTTTGCAGGTGAAAAAGATCTGATTCTCATCTTTGGAAATTTTTTGAAGCTGAGAACCAGACCCTGGCTTACTACTTCCAGGACCCACTTGTCTGATGTTAGAGACTCCCAGTCCTGAACGAAGTAAGCCAACCAGCCCCCTACAGGCAATGGAGAACCGGCCCTGGGCACCTCATCAGGGTGCCTGTTTGGCAGGGACCTTAGGCTGAGGGGTGGGAGCAGACCTGCCTACACCCCGTCTGCCTCTCCCTCTGAAGAACCCCCTCTCAGCATAAGCAGAGGAGGCCTGTGGTAAATGGCCTGTGAAAAGGCCTACCTCTACCCCTGGGGTCTGCCTCTGAGGAGTGGCTTGCGCCCTTGGCTTGTGCACTCTATAAGTTGTCCTATATTCATCCATTTTCTTCATGTAATTCTCTGTCTGCTCCCCAAACAGAGAATTTCCTACCACAGGAAAATCCATAGCCTTAGTCTGGGTATCCTGTGACAAACTAGTACACCTGAGCCAAGCCAACCTACGAAAGGCCACAGATGTAGCCATGACTCTAGAGGATACATCATTAGAATCCAAAGCAGCATGGAATTGCACATTGGATGCCTCAATACCATCAGCAGCCACCTGCTCCAGCTGGTTAGAAAGCTGGCCAGGGGCCTGTTTGGCCAAAGCCATGACAGTGTCCCATCTAGATTTTTGGTATCTTGCCACATAAGCCATGTAATTTGCTTGTCTGAGTCCCAAGGACGCTGCCATGTATTGTTTTTTAGCCATGGCATCAATCTTCCTGGAATCCTTGTCAGGAGGATGTGAAGCCAGGGGAATATTAGCCTTATCACAGGCTGCAGCCTGAACTACTCCAAAATGACTGCATTGCTGTGAAAGGAATTCTGTATGAGGACCTGACAAAGTGTACCTCCTGTCCATCTTCTTGTCCACAGGAGGCACAGAATTAGGAGCTTTTAAAATTTTTATTGTTTGTTTCCTAAATGATTTATGTAAAGGATAGACAATCTCCTAGACTCTGGGATATCCATCATTTCCACAAAATCAGGTTCCTCTTGCTCATCCACAGCTTCCTCCAATGGGAGCTGGAGGGTTTCAGCAACCTTTTATAAAACAGAAAATGAGAAGGGGACCAGAAGGCGAGGAGATTCTAAAGGTCTGTCTGGGGAGATGTCCGGTTCAATGGGCACATCCAGACTCTCAAAGTCACATTCACACTGTTCATAATCACCTCCCCCTCCTCTGGTTCATAAAACTCTTCTATATCATATTCTTGAACCGGTGGAACCGGCCGAACCGACCTTTTGCCAGACAGTGGCGGTTCGACGGAACCAGAGAAAGTGACTGGACAATTTGTATAGCTTTTGCTATCTCTGCAGCAGTTGGAGAAGGAATTTTGACTCCACATCTGCTGATTTTCTAGTTTTCTTTGCTGGAACTGGCCCCACAGAGTCAGCTTTATGTTTGCCTGAGGAAGTCTCAGTCTGGTTAGAGGGCAGACCTCCTGGTTAGCACCGAACCGGGCTGGCCACCCGGTCAGTGGACTTTTTGGCCACTGCTCCCTGAGCCTGCCAACTCTCTTATCCAGCGTGGCTGCAGGGAAATTCTTACAAATCTGGCAGTCTGAATTGAGGTGGTCAAACCCCAGACATATACATGTGGTGTGTGTCAGCCTTGCAAAGGCTTCCCACAGACACTACAATGTTGAAAGCCAGTGTGCCTGGTTTTCTTTTGGGTTTCTCAGACATGATGCCAGCTCTAACCAAAAAACTTGCTCTTTTAACGGCAGTGCCAGGCAAGACACCCTTATCGGTTCCCAACCGTGTCACGGGTCGTGGAAAAAAACGTAATGAAATCCGGTTTTTTTTAGAACCGACAAGAACCGGGAACCGCACTCTAAAAGCTTTTAATGCTTGATTTTTAAAGTTTTAAGACAACCTGATCGGTTCAAACCGAACCGATAAACATTTACAAGTTCCACACAGAAAAAAAAACTGTCTATTACTTACAATACCACAGACAGAGCTTGAACCAATCGGTTTGCAGTTAAAATAATAATATCATGTTGAATTTAACCGAGAAATACTGTTTAAACTAAGAAATGAACAGAGCAGTAGGAGAAATCTCCGAGCGACTGTTCAGTGAGGTGGAGTAAAGAATCTGACAGTTTCAGTTTGAAATTATCCAGACAGAGTTTTCAATCGGAGCCAGCCTAAGCCTGGCATGGAAGTTAACTTTTCACCTCCGAGCAGTTCTAATGGTGGGACAAACTGCAATGGTCATAATATAGCAAGACTTCATGTTGTTTGAAGGGCCTTTGACATCTAAACTGTGCAGTCTCCTGCCCAGAGGAGGAATGGTCAGTGAATTACAGGGAGAGACATAGATTGATTAAGGTGGAAGTCTGAAACCACCTTAGGCAAGAATCTCTGTTAGTCCTGAGGACCACCTTATCTCTATGAAAGGAGATAAAATCAGGCTCCACTGACAATGCTTGTAATTCACTAATGCGCCTGGCAGAAGTGATGGCTACCAAAAACACAGTTCTCCAAGTCAGTACTTAAGCCTGCTGAAGACAAGGGCTCAAAAGGGGTTGCAGCGGCCAATGCAAATATTAAGATCCCAGGCAGGAGCAGGGTCCCTGGATGGAGGGTTGCGTGAAGCAACCCCTTGAAAAACTGGAGGATACAGGATGAGCTGAAAGGGAAGAGGGTTTACCTGCTGATAAGAAAGCAGACAGCTGCCAGGTGCACTTTTAGGTAGCTGGTTTCAGCCCCAAAGTATTCAAATGCACCATATAATCCAGGACTGTGGGTAAGTCCAAGAGATTCTGGGAAATATGCTGCCAGAGCACCATATGGAAAATCTCTTCCATTTGGAATATACAGTAGCCTGGTGGAAGGCTTCCTAGAAGTCTTCATATATATCCAATACACCTTGGGAGAGGTGTAGGTCAGCAAACTCTAACTCAAGAGCCAGGCCTTGAGATTGAGAGATCTGAGGTCTGGGTACCAAACTCTCTCCTGAGCACAGGTTAACAGGTTGTGATTCCTGGGAAGACATAGGGAAGGTGGACTGCTAAGGACATAAGGAGTGGGTACCAGGGCTGTCTGGCTCAATCTGGAGCAATCAGGATCATCTTGCAGGGTTGAGATCTGATTTTGACTAGCACTCTGAACAGAAGAGGGAAGGGGAGAAACTTCCCTTCCCAACTGAGAAGAAAGGCATCCAGAGGGACTGAGCCCAACACTGGGGGCCCCTGCAGCAAAAAGGGAAACTGGTGATTGTCTGGGGCTGCAAATATGATCTATCTGGCGGGTGCCCCATCTTGCAAATACTACCTCCAGTACTAGAGGATCCGTGATCATCCGGTGATGGCCCTGGGAAATTCTGTTGAGAGCATCTGCTGGACACTGTCCTTGCCTGGGAGGTGAACTGCACAAGAAGGTGTTTAGAGAGTAAGCCAGAGACTACAACTTCATTGCTTCAGTGCACAAGGCCGTGAGGACCGAAAGTGCCCCTGTTTGTTGATGTACCACATTGTGGTGGTATTGTCTGTTCTGACTTGAATAACTTTGTTCTGAACAGATTTGGAAAAGCTTAGTGCTAGAAAACTGCTCTGAGTTCCAACAGACTGATGGGAGCAGAGATTCCTGAGGGGACCACAATCCTGGGTAGTGAGGTCACCTATGTGAGCTCCCACCCCAAGAGGGATGCATCTATAGTAAGGATTAAGGAGTGAGACTGAGGCTAAGGGACCCCTGTCTCAAGATTGCTCTTGGTCCTGCCACCACTGAAGGGCTTGGATCAGGTTCGAGTCACTGGGATCAATTTGGTTAGAGGGGTCTCTTTGAGACCAAAAGGCTCTCAAATGGAACTGGATGTCCTCATCTGAAATCTTGCTCCCTGCACTACTGCTATAGAAGCAGCCATGTGCCCCAGGAGCTGTAGAAAATGCCTTGCTGGTCGAGAGACCTGCAGGGTGAAAGAGGAGGCCAGAGAGAGACCAGGGTTCTTGCTCTGTCCAGAAGAAGGAAGGCTCTGGCCTCTTTTGTGTTCAGTTCTGCATCTATGAAGGTGAGAAGCTGGACAGGCTCTAGAACTGACTTTGGAAGATTGAGAAGTAAACCTAGAGATGTGAGCAGTTGCTGAGTTACCTGAAGATGTAATTTGACTTGGTCTGGAGACTGGCCTACTATGAGCCAGTCGTCCAGGTAAGGAAAGATGGCACTCTTTTGCCTCTTAAATGGGCAACTGCTACTGCCAGGCATTTTGTGAATACCCTCGGGGTAGAGGTGAGGCCGAAGGGCATTGCTCTGAATTGGTAATGGCCTGAGGGCAGTTCGAATCTGAGGTACTTTTGATGGGAGCTTCTGATAAGAACATGGAAGTAGGCATCCTTGAGGTCCAGGGATGCTAGCCAGTCCCCTGGCCTTACAGAGGGTAAAATAATTCCCAGAGTCACCATTTTGAATTTTGTTTTTAAAAGGTGCTTGTTTAGGTATCTGAGATCCAGGATGGGCCGCCATTCTCCTGTCTTTTTTGGGGTAAGGAAGTACCTGGAGTACAACCCTTTGCCCTGGTGTAGGGGTGGAACCCTTTCCACAGCTCTGAGAGCCAGGAGGGTAGAAACTTCTGTCTCTAGGGCAAGTGCTCTGATGGATTTGCAGGGAGGGACCTGGTTCTCATCTTGGAAATTTTGAAGCTGAGAACCAGTCCCTGGCTTATTACTTCCAGGACCCACTTGTCTGATGTTAACGACTTCCAGTCCTGGACAAAGTAAGCCAGCCTGCCCCCTACAGGTAGTGGAGAATCGGCCCTGCCCACCCCATCAGGGTGCCTGCTTGGCAGCAGCTTTAGGCTAAAGGGTGGGAGCAGGCCTGCTTGTACCCCGTTTGCCTCTCCCTCTAAAGAACCCCCTCTGGGCATAAGCGGAAGAGGAGGCCTGGGCTTGGTAAAAGGCCTATGAAAAGGTCTGCCCCTGCCCCTGGAAGGCTGCTCTTTGAGGAGTGGCCTGCCTTTCCTTGGCCTGTGCATCCTATAGGTGGTCCTATACTCATCCATTTTCTTCATGTAATTCTCTGTCTGCTCCCCTAACAGAGAGTTACCCACAACAGGAAAATCCATTGCCTTAGCCTGCATCCTGCTACAGGCTAGTACATCTGGAGCCAAGCCATCCTGCTTAAGAGCCACAGATGTAGCTATGACTTGATGACACATTATTAGAGTCCACTGCAGCATCAAATTGCACCTAGATGCCTCAATACCATCAGCAGCCACCTGCGCCAGCTCCTTGGCAAGCTGGCCAGGGACCTGCTTTGCCAGAGCCATAACGTGTCCCCATCTGGATTTCTGGTATCTAGTAAACATAAGCCATATAATTTGCCTGTCTGAGTCCCAAGGATGCTACCATGTACCGCTTCTTTGCATAGCATCAATCCTCCTGGAGTCCTTTGTCAGGGGTGTGAAGCCAAGGAATATTTGCTCTTGTCACAGGCTGCAGCCTGCACTACTCCCAACATGGCTGCACTTGTTGTGTAAGGAACTCTCGATTGTGAGCCTGACAATGTGTACCTCTTGTCCATTTTTTTATCCACAGGAGGTATAGTGTGAGGAGTTTTAAAATTTTTACTGTCTGTTTCCCAAAGATTTATGCACAGGAATAGACAGCCTCCTAGACGCTGGGATATCCATCATTTCTACATAGTCAGGTCCTCTTGATCATCCACAGCTTCTCCATAGGGAGCTGGAGGGTTTCAGCTACTTTTTTTATAAAACATAAAATGAGAGGGGACTCAGAAAGCCTAGGGGATCACACTCTTGAAGGTCTGTCTGGGGAGATGTCCGTTCAATGTATACATCCAGACTTTCAAATCCAGATTCACTCTCCCTACTCCTCTTCCTCCTCCGTTCATAAAATTTCTAAATCATATTCTTGAACTGGTGGAACTGATCGAACCGTACGCTTACCTGATGGTGCCGCTCGGTCAGAACCGGGAAAGCTACTGACAATTTTAATCGCTTGGCTATTTCTTCAGTTTGTTGGAGAGGGAAATTTGGCTCTACACCTGCTGGTTTTCTAGTCCTTTTTGTTGGAACCGACCTCCCGATTGGCTCTCCTTGCCCGAGGAAGTCTCGCCTCTGGTCAGAGGGAGACTCCTCCGGGTTCGTTATAACCGAACTGGCTGGCCATCCGGTCAGCGGACTTTTGGCCTCCTTTCCTGAGCCTACCAACTCTCTTTATCCAGGGTAGCTGCAGGAACATTTTGCAACTGGCAGTCTGCATTGAGGTGGTCAAACCCAGACAATAAATACAGGTGGTGTGGGGTCAGCCTTGCGAAAGCTTCCCACAAACACTGCAGTGTTGAAACCCAGTGGCCCGGTTTTTTCTTTGGGTTTCTCAGACATAGATGCCAGCCTAACCAAAACTCTGTCTGTTTATGGCAATCCAGCCAAGCAAGACTTCTCTCTTTATCGGTTCCTAACCGTGTCACTGGTCGTGGAAAAAACTGTAATGAAATCCATTTTTTTTTTTAGAACTGATAAGAACCGGAACCGCACTCTAAAAGACAGATTAATGTATTTATAATAACCTGATCGTGGTTCAAACCGAACCGATACCGCTTACAAGTTCCATACAGAAAGTAAAAAGTAAAACCTATCTAGTACTCTCAATACACATTTCCACACCTTTCTCAGGGGCATCCTGCATATGAAGCCCCAATCTGTTCCCCAGTCCTGGCTTGGGATTTAAATTTTGTTTTGGAAAAGTTGATCCTGTCTCCTTTTGAACCAATCGCGACTAGCAATTTCAATCAATCAGTCAATCAAATCTTTATTTAGTCAGGCGAGACACCATTGAGCAGAAGCTAATTTTCAAGATATACCCGGACACAAGCAAAATTTTACAGAGAAATAGGACAACAAAGCATACGTGATTAATAACAGCAAGTGAATACATTCAAGAAATAGACAAGCACGATTGCAGAGAAGTCTAAACACGGTTTACAGAGGCAATACAGATATAACTTATATACACAGTGCATGTGATGGCATGCACAAACATTGTTTTTTTTTTTTGTCTATATATTGATTGATTGACCCTGTCTTCTTTTGAACCAATCACGACTTGTGATTTGTGCTCTCTCTCTCGGAAAGCACACTTTTTATTTGCCGTTACTTCTGCTCGAAGAATTTCAGAGCTTCAGGTCCTCTGGTGCGAGGAGTCTTATTTGTTTTTTAACAAAGACAGGGTTTCTTTGCTCACAAATCCTAAGTTTCTCCCTAAGGTGGTTTCTGAGTTTACACTTAGTCTATCCACCTTCCTGTCTATTTTCCAGAGTGTGTCAATCCAGGGGAAGCACTGCTTCAAACACTTGATGTGCACAGAACTTTGAAGTATTCCTGCTCAGGACTAAGGAGTCCAGAAAGTCTAAGTAATTATTTGTTTCTTTCGCCCCACATAGAGAGGGTGTTTCAGTTTCCAAGCAGTGTTTATCCAGATGGTTGGCAAATTGAATTGTGTTCTGCTATAAGTACGGCAAAGATTTGCCAGGTGCTGTCAAAGCTCACTCCACCAGAGGAATGGCTACTTCGGTGGCTTGTTTCCAAGGGGTCTCGGCTGCTGATATTTGCACAGCTGCTACATGGAGTACTGTCCACACTTTCACCAAGCATTACAGTTTGGACATTGCCTCAGGAGCCCGTGCAGGTTTCAGCAGGCTGTTTTGCAAGGACTCCTGTCTTAAGCTTATGGAGTCCTTGTTGGTTCAGTTTCAAGGTCTTCTGTCTTAAGTTTAAGAAGGTCCTTGGGTGGATTATGGATCATATCCTGTCTTATGTTTATGGAGATCCAACCTGCCAATCTGCCGTTCCAAAAGATCACTACTTGGGACTCGTTCCTGGTGGTGTAACCTGATGGCTGAGATGCCCCCGAAGAAGAACAGTTGTGTAAGAACTTACCGTAACAGTAGATCTTGGACGGGATCTAGACCATTAGGTCCGTTTTCTTCCCACATTCCTCCTGCTTGGGGTTCCTGTTCAGGACCTGGCTATCTGCTGATATCCATCATCTTTTTTCGTTCTCCTCTGTTCCCCAGGGCATCAGCCTTGTTCCCTTCCTCTCCGGAGGGAAAGAACTGAGGAAGGCACGGGCCCATCTGCACCTTTATAGGTTTGGCAACATCAGCTGACGTCGATGACGTGGGCGGGCCCAGTTGTACGTCTGAAAATCTTCAGTGTGGATTTCCCATTCACTGGTGACGTTCCTATGGTGTAACCTGATGTCTGAGATCCCCTCGAAGATCTAATATTACAGTAAGTTTGGAGTACCCAGTTAAAAAAGTAGTTGGCGATCCCCAAAGTGTCGGGACACAGAAACATTTCATGGGGCTGAAATGGTCACACCAGTGATCTAATTTTTCAGTAAATGGTGTGATCTGTAATGATCCATCCCATGTTGCTAAAACTTTTAATTCAAAATTTTCAGATTGGTCTTCCTGTATCATTATGGATTATAGTGGTCAGAATTCCCCACTTTCTACCAATCCCTCCCGTTCATAACCAAGATTCTGTACACCCTCCTTTTTACTTTGTTTGGGGCACCTGACTGAAATCCTTTATCCTGTATAAAGTTTCACATTAGTGCTGGCTTCAGTGATTTTACAGCATAAACTCCTACTATGCAGTAGGCGTGGACACAAAACCTGTTGAATGAATCAATTTAGGGAGGCTGTATAGCGCAGTGGTTTAAGGCTCTGTGCTGCAAATCTGGTGACTTCCAGCAGACCAGACCTGGGATTGAATCCCACAGCTTCCACTTGCATACTGTGTGACCCTGAGCAAGTCGCTTAACATCCCTGTGCTCCCAGGTCGCTCCTGTAAAAAAGCTTTCAGCTTAGTGTGCTACTCCTGGTTAAACAACTAAAAAAGAATAAAATTAAAAAAAAATCTTCACAGCCATTGAATAAATAAAATGTATCTATGTAGTAGTGATGCCATCACAATTTATCTATACTGTATTGATGTCATCACCATTTATCTACATAGTAGTGATGTCACATACCCCCGTATTCAAAAGCAAATAACTTTAAAATGAAAAATGATAGCATGGTACTATAAGCATGAAAGTTGTTCAGCACAAAAATATCTACAAAAAAGAGTGGTGTTTCATTTATAGATACCTTTTAGTTTTTTATGATTAGCAAAAAAAAAGCAGAAAATGCCCTTTTTGTTTTCACTTTTTCGACAAACAAATGTGAATAACTTTAACATGAAAAATGATAGTGTGGTACAGTGAGCACAAAAATATCTACAGAATGAGTGGTGTTTCATTTATAGATACCTTTTAGTTTATTTTTTGCAATTAGCAAAAAACAGCAGAAAATTATATATATATTTTCACTTTTGCAACAAACAAATGCAAATAACTTTAAAATTAAAAATTATAACATGGTACTTTGACCACAAAAGTTATTCAGCACAAAACTATCCACAAAATGAGTGGTGTTTCATTTAATAGCAACCACTATGCTAGGTGGAAATACACTAGGAAAGTTAACAAAAGGTCACAAAATTTATCATAAAAAAAAAAGTAAAAAGCAAATGTCCCTGCACTGACAGAAAGGATCCCCTATTGCATAAATGAAATATACAATGGTGAGCTGTCAGATAAATGATTTATCTACATTCATGCTGTTTGACCTCAGACACCTCACTTGTAGCTTCATGCCTCATGTGAGATACCAGTCAAATAGCATAATGAATAAATCATTTATCTCATGTATATCCTATATATACTAGCTGCTCCCCGCATTGTTGTGACGACAGCAAGAACTCTTCGTCTGTCTCTACTGTCTGGGACTGTTCCTGAGATTTGGAAAATTGGCAACATTGTCTCGATATTTAAATCCAGTGACCAAAGCTGTCTGTACTACTGCTGTCCAGTAGAGAGACTCTCCACACCAAAGCAAACTCATGGAGAAAATTGTCTATCACCAGTTCTCTAGGAACATAACAAGTTACTCCCTCCTAACTGACTCCCAATATGGTTTTTAAGAAAGTATGTTTACTCCCAGCATGGTTTTAAGAAAGTACATGGGGCAACTGACTTCTAAAACTATCAAATGACATCTGTTACAGTATGGATGATGTTATGTTCACAGGTGCGGTATCTGTTAACCTAACCAAGGCCTTTGATAATGTGAATAATAGTCACTTAGTCCACAGGTTTTATACGTTTGGGGTTCTATAATACTTCTCTGAAATGGTTTTCTAGTTATCTTAATAACTGATGTCAGTACAGAATTTCGGTTTCAGGCTTGCAGCCTTAACTCTTTTGGCATTCCCAAGGTGTCATACCCAGTCCCTTGCTTATTCTCTCTATTAATTGCCTCTTTAGGTCTCTTGTGCACTGCAGAAGCTTCCTCTGTGCTGACGACCTGGTATTTTACTATTGCTCCAGCAACCTGAAAGCGCTAAACCTGTACATTAACATGGGCTTTGATAGCATCCAGAGCTGGATGACTCTGAACAGACTTGTTTTGAAGTCTCGGAAAATTAAGCCAATGCCCTTGGGCTCCAGACATAAACTATGCTCAGGCTCTTGCAGTCTGTTTTCTTGCTGCATGGATCCCTTTTTGAGGAAGTATCCTCTTTTCAGTACCTTAAGAGTCACTGTGGATCCTTCCCTAACTTTTTACTGCACGTCTCATCCATCTGTAAATCAGTCATTGCTAAACTAGATCTTGCTTACATGATGGCATCAACCCTTACCCTTCAAGCCCATCTGGCATTAGCCAGTAGTGTCCTGTTGCTCAGTTCGAACTGTTGTATCCCAGTTTACTTTAATTCCTCTGTCTACTGTGGCCAAATGGGATGTGATGTATAATAGTGTCTGCCATTTTGTTACAGGTGCTGTTCATCTCACCCACCACTGCACCCTTTATTCTCTGGGTTGGGTTTCCCCTTCTTCCAGGTGTTATTATATTATTGGCTGCTTTCTGCGTGGGATATACTATTTTGGACTAAATATCTGTAACTAATCTCTCTCTCTCTTGCTTACATCTGAGAGAAGTTTTCCTCACTTTTAAAGTGGTATTGCTTTGTGTTTGTTTTAGTTTTTAATTCAGGAAGGGGTTTTTAAAACTGCTTATCTTGTCAGCATCCTCAGAAGGGCTGAAATAACTGCGTATTTGATTTTCCTTTGTGGCTAACTGGACTGATTACTAGAATTCTGTGAGAATCTGCATCAATATATTTTGCAACTTTTGGTGGGGTTGTGTGATTCAAAATAGCAAAAGCTGCAGTTTGTGAATGGATGCCAGACATAGCCTGAGGTGGGAAATTGTCTTCACAAGTCAGAGGTCTGCATCACAGCCATTTGTCTAGCTAGACCATTTCAGCATTGTTCAATTACTATAAACTAGTGGTGTGATCCTGTTTGGGGCAGAAGTCCATCTTCTTCCAAGTTGTGTACAGGGTGTGCTTGGAAACAACTGAGAAGCTGCGTGGGATATACTATTTTGGACTTAATATCTGTAACTAATCTCTCTCTCTCTCTCTCTCTCTTGCATCTGAGAGAAGTTTTCCTCACTTTTAAAGTGGTATTACTTTGTGTTTGTTTTAGTTTTTAATTCAGGAAGGGTTTTTTTAAAACTGCTTATCTTGTCAGCATCCTCAGAAGGGCTGAAATAACTGCATATTTGATTTTCCTTTGTGGCTAACAAACCACCAGGCTGTTTTGGGGCTGGAGAGGTTTACCTGTGTCTGACTTGGATGTCTGGATTTTTCTCTGTTTGATTAGCAGGGTACTTTCTCTGTCAAATTGTTGTGTAGGGGTATCTTGCTGACAGGAAGGCACTCATCATGGCGGTGGGTGAGAGCTTTTAGCTGATTGTTTGTGAGGGCACAGTTTAGGGCCCAACCCCTTCCCACCCTCACCCCACCCACCCTGGAAATAGTTCCTTTATACCTGAGGTTCTGGCATCATTTCCTCGAGTGCAAGGTACATTTCACTGTCATATCCTCTCTAGCACACTGCACTGACAGTATAAGCATACACATTGTATAATATATATATTTCTATATAACAAATCACACACACGCAGCACACACACACACAAATACAAAAAAAACAAACTAGATAAACATGTGGGGAGTAGTACAATGTAATGGCTGTGGGGCAGCAGTCTTCCGGGAGTCTTTCTGGAGGCTGAGATGCTGCCCTATTTGCAGACAGCTATCTGCCTTGAGGGAAGAAGTTGCCTGTCTTCAGGCCGCACTGGACAGTAGTAAGGAAACCTTCCCCCAGGCCACACTGGACAGTAGGAAGGGAACCTCCCCCATCCAGGGAGCACTAGCGCCACCACCACTACCTCAGAGGTTGCAAAGAAAGCACAGCAGTTGGACCACAGTGGGCTGAGGGAGGGTGAGGAGGGTGGAACAGAGGCACACCCAGTCAGTTGTTCCACTCCACAATCCATACACCATTCTGAGGGAGCATAGCTCCTCTATGGATGCACCCTCAGAGAAGACTGATGACAACTGTCACAAGGGAGGCCCACAGGAAGGAGGCAGAGGACACCACAGGGAAAGGAAGCAGCTCCTGGTGGAGGACTCAATTATTAGGGGTATAGAACTGGGGGGAGCTGGGAAAACTGAAGTAAGGTGCCTGCCTGGTGCCATGGCTTGGAGGGACAGGAAGCGCATCCTCAGGATCACGAGAACAGCTGCAAGGGATTCTGAGCTGGACGTAATTGTCCACCTAGGGACAAATGACTTGGCTCATCATGAGATTAGAGCAGTGCAGGAGGACATTGCAGAGTTGGGGAGGGACCTAAGACAAGTAGCACACACAGTATCCTTCTCAGAGGTGCTGCCTGTCAAAGGCATGGGGGAGGCGAGGGTAATTGGCACCATGCAGTTTAATGAATGGCTGAAAAAAATGGTGCGGAGCACAGGGGTTTGGCTTCATTGGGGACTGGGGTTCCACCTGGAGGGACACCAGCCTATAGTGGCAGGATGGTCTGCATCTGTCCAGGAAGGGAACAAGTCTTTTGAGCAATCGGTTTAAATGCTTCATTTGCAAGCTTTTAAACTAGTCAAAGGAGGAGGCACTGACAAGCAGCAGGAAAATCCCAGCTCTCTCCATGCAAACAGGGTACTAAATGAGAAAAGACGAGGTAGAGCGGTCAGTGGGGATGCTGCAACAGAAGGTAAAGCCATCATAAAATGGAAACAATGAGTACCAATGCCCGTAGTCTGGGTAACAAGCTTCCTGAATTAGTGGCCTTGATGGAGGAGGAACATCTGGATATCGTGGCAGTCACAGAAACATGGTACACACAAAACCATGACTGGGACATAAACATACCAGGATACACTGTCTACAGGAGGGACAGGGAGGGTAAAGGGAGGAGGAGTAGTTCTTTACATAAGGGAAGGAATAAAAGCAACAGAACAAAAGGGTAAGCAGGGAGGAGAAGAAGCACTGTGGGTAAATTTGGAGACAGGCAATGGCACCACAATCCGACTGGGGTTGTATACAGACCCCTTTCTCAGGGGAGGAAATGGACAGGAAATGATAGAAAGTATACTTAGAATGGCAGAAAAGGGAGATATTGCTGATGGGTGATCTGAATATGCCAGATGTTAACTGGAGTGCAGTTGCAGCTGCCACTTGAAAGTGCAGTTATTCTAGATGCCCTACATGGGGCATGCTTAGACAACTAGTACTGGAGCCCACTCGAGAGGGCACAGATGTGAAAGTGGGTAGCCATCTGGGAACTAGCGACCATCGAACAGTATGGTTCACAATAAACACAGCAATAGAGTCAAGCCATACAAAGACAAAAGTACTGGACTTTAGGAGGGCTGACTTTGCCAAAATGGGTGAGTGCCTAAGGAATGCAGTAGCAAATGGGCAGGAAGGAGGGGTGGAAGAACAATGGGGAATAATAAAAACTGCCATCACAGAGGCAATGAGCCTTTGTGTGAAGCAAATAAACAAAACAAGACGTTGTAAGAAACCACTATGGTTCTCAAAGGAAGTGGCAGTGAGGTTCAAGAGAAAAGAAAGCATTCAGGAAGTACAAGGAATCATGAAGGAGCAGGACAGAGAACTGTATCAGTTAAAGCAAAAGGAGGCTGGGAAGGCAGTCAGAACAGCAAAGGCCCAAACCGAGGAAAAGATAGCCAACTCAGTTAAGAAAGGGATAAAACCTTTATAGGTACATCAGGAGCAAAGGAAGACCAAGGGGAGGGAGGGTGGGCAGAGGGAGACTGAAAATATTTTTGCTCAGTATTTACAAAGAAAGAGGGGAGGTACATAAAATAAACAGTAGTAACACTCTGGATACAGAAGTTGATACCAGCCCATTTACAGAAGAAAGGGTTCTGAAAGAACTCTTAAAACTGAAGGTGGAAAAGCAATTGGGCCTGATGGGATTCATCCCAGAATTCTAAAAGAGCTAAGGGTAGAACTAGTGACACCGCTGACTACCCTTTTTAACAAATCATGGGAGGATGGGGTGGTACCCGAGTACTGGAGGAGGGCAGATGTGATTCCCCTTCACAAAAGTGGGAGCAAGGCAGAAGCAGGAAACTACAGACCTGTTAGTTTAACTTCAGTGGTAGGAAAATGATGGAATCACTTCTGAAGGAAAGAATTGTCAGTATCTAGAGGCCAGAGGGCACAGGACCCTAGGCAGCATGGATTCACAGCTGGAAGGTCATGCCAGACAAATCTGATAGATTTCTTTGACTGGTGACCAAAGTAGTAGATCAGGGAGGGGCTGTGGACATGGCCTACCTAGACTTTATAAGGCATTTGACACAGTCCCACACAAAGATTAATATACAAGTTAGCCAGCCTGGGAGTGTGGGTCCCAAGAAGACAGCCTGGGTAAAGAATTGGCTGAAGAATAGGACACAGAGTAATAATAATGGAGTCCACTCAGAAGAAAGGAGTGTTACTAGTGGGGTACCGTAGGGTTCAGTATTGGGACGATCCTCTTCAATGTCTTTAAGCTGACATTCGGAAGGACTGGAAGGAAAAGTATGTCTCTTTGCAGATGACACTAAGATCTGCAACAGAGTTGATGCACAAAGTGGGGTGGAAAGGATGAGAAGGGACTTGGCAAGGTTAGAGGAATGGTCAAATGTATGGCAGCTTAGATTCAATTTTAAAGATGTGCAAGGTAATGCACCTGGGAAACAAAACCAGGGGAAGAGTACACAATGGGGGTGAGATACTGGCAACAAAAATGGAAAGGACCTGGGGTAGTATATCAGATGACCCAAAGGTGGGCAAGCAATGTGAGAGGGCAGCAAGGAGGGTTGGGGGGATACTGGGATGCATAGGGAGAGGCATAACCAGTAGAAAACAGGAAGTTATTATCCCTCTGTACAGACAGCTGGTGAGACCCCATCTGGAGTACTGTGTGCAGTTCTGGAGATCCAATCTCCTCAAAAACATAGACAGGATGGAAGCTGTCCAGAGGAGGGCAACTAAAATGGTGCAGGGTCTGCACCGGAAGACATATGAAGAGAGACTTAAGGAGCTTAATATGTATAGCCTCGAGGAAAGGAGGAGAGGGGAGACGTGATAGAAACTTTAAAGTACCTCAAGGGAATCAACAAAGTCAAGAGGGTAGCATCTTTCAAAAAAGGGTGTGCGAGAACAAGAGAGCACAATTTGAAGATGGGGGGTGGCTCAGAGGTAATTTAAGGAAGTATTTTTCTACAGAGAGGTTGTGGATGCATGGAACCCTTCCGGAGGAAGTTGTGAGTCCAAATCAGTGGTGGAATTCAAGCAAGCATGGGACAGTCATAAGGCAATTCTGGGGGTGGGGGTAAGAAGAAGTAGGCTGCTGGTTAACTAGGATCTGCAGCTTATCCAGTAGGTAGGGAACTGGGCAGACTGGGTGGGCCAAGCGGTCCTTATCTGCCATCAAATTCTATGTTTCTATGTTTCTCTGTTTCTTGACAAACTAATGAGGTCTGATACCTCCACCTGCTTGTCAGTCTGTCTTGTTACTGGTCCCTTTAACACCTTATAGCTCAATCTTTCTGAGATGGGCATTTTGCGTCAAGGTTAAACAATGAAATGTTCAGGCTTCTTAAAGCATTTTGGAAGGGATTTAACGTACAGCCTGGTGACACCCTTTTACTTTAGAGTCTAGATGCTCTACCAGCATGGGTCAAACAGCTTTCTTTTATTGACCCCTACTCCCAGATTCTGGAATTGGCTTTATCAGGTCAGTCACTTTAATTCCCACTGGCAATCTAATGCTATTTTGCACAGTTTAAATCAATAAGCCTGTACCTGCTCTTAGTTTCTGCATCTTTCCCTGAGCCAAGAATGTCTAGTTACCTTTAACCCTCCTTATAGATAGGATTGTGCTGTGTATTTAAAGAGAATGTTCTCTGTTACTCATGGTTGCATGTTAATTGATGCTTTTCATGTGGAGTGTACTCTGAATTTTCTGGATTGTACCCAATTGTTATTACGCTACTGTTCTAGGGGCATGGATATGGTGCACTATCCACACTCTGGCAGTTGTCCTTTCCCTTTAATTCCAGCCAGAACATCTTCAAGCTAAGCTCCTCCCACCCACACAGGTGGTATACTCCTCAGCACCAACCCATGACATCAGATCTTCCTTTCCGCTGGAAGAGTCGGGTCTCTTCCTTCATAGCTTTGTGCATGGTGTACCAGTAGGCCTCTGTATCCTAAATGTGCCATCTGTGTTTCTTCTTCATGTTTTGTAATTTTCTCAGTTCTACTTTGTGCCATGGATCAAGAAGAAACCTGGTCCTGTCTGTTTTAAACATTGCATTCAGTGTAACCAAAAAATGTCCAGGATGAACCCGCACTCATTGTGCATCCACTGGCTTGGCACAAAGCAGGACGTTCAGGCCTGTGGCCTATGCAAAACTCTTTTGCTGTCATCTCTTGAGGCTCACTATGTGTCTCCTCCTTGGTCAGACAGATGAACAGAGCCCCTGTTCCACTTGAAAGATGCCCGTATGGCAGTGTCCGTGGTGGCCCAGCTTATGGCCATTGAAGAGGTGGCAACCCAAGCTGCGCCAAAGTCAAAAAAGTCCCACCACCAGTCATGGGACCCGGAACGAGCATGCTGTTCCCACTCCTGTGATTCCCCAGACTGCTTGATTGCCATCCAGAGCTCGGCTTCAGCTGAACCTGGGTTTAGTCAAGGGCAAGGCTGCTACCTCCATGGTACCCAGTCAGGCTTGTTGGCCATGACACAGGCTCACCAGGCAGTTGAGATCTTTCTTGATCCAGTAGACTCATCAGTCAAGATCTCGGTCTCAGTTGAGATGGGAATTGAGGGAATCCTTGCACTTCGCTCTCAAACCTCGGACTGGAAGCATTTGTGCTATGAGTAGCTGATGTGGTAACAATGGGTACTTAGTCAGGGTAGACCCCTTCCCCTGACCCTCCCTTGCTTCTGTGGTCACCACTGGTCCAGCCCACCCCGGTCCTGCCATGCCCATTGTGCCTCTCCACTGATTAGGGTGGAACTGCTGCTGAGGCAACCATTGCAGGACGCCCCTACCAAGCCCTCCCACCTGGCAACTGTCTTGTCAAATCGACTGTCAGTGCAAAATTACCTATTTGGATGAGTACAGGATAGTTCATGGCAAAAAGCAGTCAGGGTCAGTCTTTGAAGAGTCTTCGGATTCCAACGGGTCATCTGTGTAATCCTCAAGGAGCCCAGGCTTTGACTATGAATTGGCCGAAGAGTTGACCACGGGCTGCTGTCCTTTGGGGCTATGATTTGCTTGATCTCTGAATCTGTGTAGATTCCCTTAGAACCAATCCAGAGGCAGGCTAAGTACCCCCTTCATGGAAAGGGTCCAAGTCAAAACCACATGGTGAAGAATGGCACTGTCAAAAAGCGCACTGTGCGGACACCACAAAAGCACGTGGTCAAAATCTGCACTAATATAAATAAACCAACTCCAAAACCGTAAATGCTTTTATGCTTGCACTGTTTTCACCACACCATTTTTCACTGCGCAATTTTGACTGGTTACCCATGGAAATCCTGGACAGGGACAGTTCCCCATGGGTCGCCTTCCAGAGGCAGAGGTCATGCTGGGGTCTGCACTGGAGCTCTGGCAGCATACGGCCTCCTCTGCGGCACCCTTAACCCATATGGTCCTCAAGTATGTGGTCCCGATTGGTCCCTTGTCCAGTTTTCCAAACCACCCCTTGGCTGTGAGGTTGGTGGCTGTTTTCCACAAGACCAGCAATATCAGGGATGTGGACAAGCCCTCAACAAGAATTCCAGGAAGCTGGACCATGGAGCTAAAAAAGTGTATGCTGCGTCCTCCCCAGCGCTCTCTATCAGGCAAGTTACACCTTGATGATGGCCATCTTCTGACACTCCCTCATGGGAGTCCTTGACCATGGCCTCCCTCGCCTTTCTGCAGATTTTCAGTCAGCGGTTATGGTGATCAGAGACCAGGGTCATGCGCTTTCGGCGGCTTTGGACATTGATGACTCATGCACCCAGTCCATGGCGGCAGCTGTCGCGATGTGTCGCTGGGCCTGGCTGCAGATTTCCAACCTTATGGCAGACACCCAGCACAAATTGGCTAATGTCCCCTTAATGGGTACTGACCTTTCCGGTCCTGGGATGGAAGGGCACCTTACCAAGATTGAAAAGTACAGCGCCAACCTTGATTCTGTGATGTCCTCACAGAAAGGTGAGTTAGGAAAGTGGCCAAAAAAGAAACCCTTTCAGGTTCATCCCTTTCAGTCACAGCAGCCCAAGCAGCAGCAGCCCCAGCTGGGGCAATTGCAGATCTGGTAGCCTAAGTCTCAGTTCACCAACCAAGGCTCCAAGAGACCCAGGGGTAGAAACGGTGTTGCCCCTCCGGCAGATAGCACCAGTGCCCCCACCGAGGCTGCCTTGTGATGGATTGGGTGTCTACCTGCAGCCTATCCAGTCCAGTTCCTGCATCAGCTCCCTGTGGGAGTCAGCTTGTTCATTTCTAGCACAACTTGTCCACTATCACCTTGGAAAGATGGGTGCTAGAAGTAGCAGGCAGTGGGCTGCCTCTCGATTTTGAGATTCTCCTGCCATACCGATCCCATACCCCTTGGGAGTCTGGGGTGTTGCAGAACACGCTGTCCATCCTCAGGGAGGACATCGCTCAGCTCGTAGAAAAAGGATCTGTAGTTCTTGTCCCAGATGACATGGCTCATCAGGCCTTTGTGTCCAGATACTTACTGGCCCCCATGTGCTGGATCTTCACAATTTAATCAGTCCCTGAGGATGCAGAAGTTCTGGATGGTCACTCTGAACCAAATCATTCCACCCCTGGAGCAGGACATGTGGTTCTGCTTTCTGGACCTCCAGGACACCTTTCTTCACATTCCACTCCATCCCACTGGCGGTACCTCTGGTTTGGCGCAGAGGGGTTCTGTACAAGTTCAGGTCTACTTGAGCCCCAGGATCTTCATCAAGGGAATCACAGTGGTAGCAGCATTCCTGCAGTGCCGGGGAGTCTGGGTCTGCCTGTACATACAAGGAGGCGGTGGAGTGGTTCAGGGACCTGGCCCTCCAGACTTGCAGAGACATGGGCCTTCTTGTCAACCCGGCCAAGTCAGAACTCAACCCCTAACTTAATTGGGAGAGTTAGACTCCCTCTGGGCCTAGGCCCAACTCCCTGCGGACTGGACATCAAATCTGTCCTCCTTTGCCCAATCATTTTAGGTTGGATGCTTGCGCCTTGCTCAGGACTTCCAGTGGCTGCTGGGTACATGGCATCCTGCACCACCATGGTCAGATGGGCCTGCTGGCAGATGTGCCACCTGCAGTGAGAGCTGGTCCGCCAGTGGTCTCAGCGCCTAAGTTGCCGGGACCAGTTGGTCACAGTGACCCAGCCTATGTGGGATGCCATCCAGTGGTGGCTCATCCTAAAAAATCTGGAGGAAGGAATACCATTTGTCCACCCAGAGCTGACTGTCACTCTGACAACTGATGCTTCTCTGGTGGGATGGAGATTGCACCTAGGAGACCACTGGACCCTTGTGCTCTGGACCCTCCCATGGAGTTCCGTTACCACATCAACATGCTGGAGCTCTGTGAAGTGTGCCTTGCTCTGGCAGAATGTGCGCCATTTGTCCAGGGTCAGGTCATGCAGGTCCAGACAGATAATACCACGACCATGTACTACCTGAACAAGCGGGAGCGCACTCCCTTCGTTTTTGTCGAGAGGCTCTCCTCACCTGGACCCTCGCACACAGCATTTGATATCAATCTCCTTGCAATTCATGTAGCTGGAGCCACCAACCAGCTTGCGGATGCCCTCAGTGTGGTGGGTGAGGCATCTCAGGAGTAGTCCCTGCATCAGAAGGTAGCGAACCACCTGTTCTCTCAGTGAGGCACTCCCCAGTCGACTGCCAAGCTGAGGCTGTTCTGTGCCTGCCCCACACAGAGTGGGAAACTGGTAGGGATGCCTTTGTGAGGCCATGGACCCCAGGCCTCCTCTATGCCTTTCCTCCCTTTCCCTTGCTCCACGAAGTGTTGGTCAAGATGCAGAGAAACAAGGTGTGGATGATCCTGCTAGCCACAAACTGACCACGCCAGTTTTGGTATCCAGCTCTCCTCAGCCTCAGCAGCAGCTCTCCATGGTGGTTGCCTCTATGCCTTGACCTGTTCTCTGTCACTGTGCTTTTGTCGTTGTGGCCATCCCTCCATCTTCAGGTCCCGTCATACGTTTGCAGTGTCAGTGGCTTAGCAGGTAGCACACTTGCCTCTGAGGCCGAGAGATCAGAAGGCTGTGGGTTCTATCCCCACACCAAGCACTTGGGTTAAAATCCCAATACTGACACTGTAGTGCAGCATGATGGGGGGGTGCTGCACTCCTGAGGTGCCATCTTTCGGATGAGACATTAAACCGAGGTCCCATCTGCCTGTTTTGGTGGTAGTTCAGGTGGATGTTAAAGATTCCATGGCCAAGAAAGCAAAGGTAGAAGACTTAGTTTGCTGGCCAAGGCACCTAGCTTCACCTGAGCTCTTTCCTTCTAAGACTGCTTGAAAGGCAGAGTAGAGAAACTTACCAGAGCAAGGGAAAAGGATTAAGATTTATTTTGGCTAAGCAGATTTACTGTGTGGTGGTGTTTTTATTTTTTACTCACAGGGATTGCTACTGTTTGTTGCTAACATTTCATTGCTTTATTTTTCTCTGCTTCAAATTGTTGTTGCTGGTATACCTTCTTCTGCATTATTACAAGGTGTGCCTACAGGTGTGTGCTAACAGATTACTACTGTAATCTTCTGATTCAAATTGTCTTTTGCAAGGTATATCTTCTGTTACTGCTTTATTTTCTCTGTAGCAAAGTGTTTCATACAGGGTATATCTTCTCTGAAATTACTGTATTACAGGTGGAGCTTACATTTTTGTGACTTTTTTATCATTGGGCTAAGCAAAATTACTGTTTGACACTGTGTTTTATTTTC
Organism: Neoceratodus forsteri; assembly: GCA_016271365.2. NCBI lineage: Eukaryota > Metazoa > Chordata > Ceratodontiformes > Ceratodontidae > Neoceratodus > Neoceratodus forsteri. Next base: position 1,008,229,169 of record CM028130.1, on the reverse strand, counting down.
TTCTTCTTTTTTTTTTTGGTTGAAAAGGTTTGTTGTCTCAGAGGAGTTTCAGTCTCCTTCTCACATTGAAGGAGCTCATTGCTTTCCTCCCACAGCTCTTCCAAAGGATTAGGTGTGTATGTGGGAGGTGGAGCTAGCAAACTGTCAGTAATTTCCAACAGAAAGAAGGGTTAAAAAGTCAGGTTAGTTGATATCTTGGAGGTAGAAGACTTGGTTTGCTTGCGGCACCTAGCTTCACCTGAGCCTCTCCTTCTAAGACTGCTTGAAAGGCAGAGTAGAGAAACCTACCAGAGCAAGGGAAAAGGATTAAGACTTATTTTGGCTAAGCAGATTTACTGTATGGTGTTGTTTTTATTTTTTACTCACAGGGATTGCTACTGTTTGTTGCTAACATTTCATTGTTTTATTTTTCTCTGTAGCAGTGTTTCTTACAGCGTATATCTTCTCTGAAATTATTACAGGTGGTGCTTTATAGGTTTTACAGTTTTATCTAACATTAGGATAAGCTTTCAGGGTTACTGCATTTGCTGTTGACCAATTGTTTCTGCTCTTACCTCCTTGTTCTTTCGTCCATGGTTCTTCTTTTTCAGCAGGGGAAGGGCCCAACCACCCACCCCCATCCCCAACCACCCACACTACACTCCTTTTATAGGGTACCACAGTTGTGACATTTCCTGTGGCAGAGCAGGAAGGGTGGATCAGTGGGGCCTCACAAGGTGAGCTCATTTACAGGGCACTAGTAATTTAACTTGTTATTACAAGTTAAACAAACACAATCAAACCATTACTTGCATTTTTTCCTTCTAATTACTCTGACTAGGTTATAAACCCAGCAACTTATCTGGAATGGATATCATTAACTGCAGGTACTGTGGAACAGTTTTCAGAAGGACAGTCTTACAGGATTTAGGACACTGTCCTACATGCTGGGCCTTTAGAGATCTTAGGGCTCAGCTCCGGGCAGCATGGGCAGAGATTGCACACCTCAAATTTCATATTCAAGAGGAAATACGTTATAAGAACCACCCGCCATTTCCCCAGCATCCAACAGAAAAACCTCGACCACAGAGGGTAGTTGGTCCAGGAGGTTGGCAGGTGGTTAGGAGGGGCAAATCGGGTGCCCCATCACTCTCTGCTCTCCAACATATTACCTCCAAAACCATATAAACACTACAAACGGTATCTGCATCTATCTCTGAAATCAAACAAAGAGGCAGAAGACACTGCAGAGCAGGACACTGCGGCACAGGAGCTAGCACAACAAAACTCACCCAAATCAGGAACCAAAACAAAAAAAGCAAAAAGGAAATCCAAAAAACTTCTGATCATAGGAGACTCTATGATTCTGGGAGTTGATACCCATCTCCAGACAGGGGTAATGGTCAGATATCTCCCAGGTACATCAGCATGGAGAGACACTAACCGCATTGCTAAAATTGTTCACAAAGCAGGAGAAAACATTGATGTCCTAGTACACATAGGGACTAATGATCTAGCCAACCCGGTCAGTTGTGGAGACCAAGGAACACCTGACCAGGCTGGGTGACAAACTATCTTCTATTTCATCCGCATCTCCTTCTCTGAGATCCTGCCAGTCTGGGAGAGGGGAGCAGATGGATCGGAAGGTCAGAGAAGGCGATAGGGAGCTAAACACTGGCTGAAGGGCTGGTCCCAGGAAAAGGACACAGATTTGTAGGAGCTGGCAACAGTTCTGGGAAGCGAAAGTTCTTTAAATTTGATGGACTGCATCTGACTGAGGGCGGAGTCAGTGCATTGGGGCAGAAGTTTGGCGTCTTTGCAGAATATTTAAACTAGCAAATGGGAGAGGGGTGCAGCACCCCATACGTCCAATGGGAAGTACACCTCCCCTCAGCTAGTGGTCAAACAGGATTCAGCATGTTTGCAGTTCATTTGCATCACCAGGTAAGAAAAAAGGTTTGTCTCCCCACACGACGCACAGGTAATGCCAAACCTCACCCAACAACTAACACACCAAAATCTGACCAATGGAAAATCATGTACACAAATGCTCACAGCCTGGGAAATAAGATACCAGACCTGCAGGCAACAATGTCAGAGGCTAAACGGACATAGTAGCATTAGTGAGACGTGGTTTACCAGTAACCACACTTAGGAAACTTCAGTACCTGGCTATGTATTGTTCAGAAGAGACCGAGGTGCAAAAGGGGAGGAGTGGCCTATGTGTCAATGAAAATATCAAAGCTACAGAAATTCAGAATACATAAGGAGCCAGAAGAACTGTGGGTCACCCTGGAAACAGGAAATGGGACAGCCATAAGAACTGGGGTTGTCTACAGGCCCCCCTACCAGGGGGAGGACATAGACACATTACTGTTAGAAGATATACAAAACATGACAGCTAAAGGGGAGGTTCTGATAATGGGAGACTTCAACATGCCGGATACAGATTGGTCAATACCGGCAGGAACATCTGCCAGAACTAGACACATAGTGGAGTCCCTGCAGGGGGAGGGCCTCAAACAACTGATACAGCAACCCACAAGAGACAGGGCTATCCTAGATCTAGTACTGACTAACAAGGAAGGGACCACAGATCTCCAGGTAGAAGGTCACCTGGGGCCAGTGACCATCACATGGTATGGTTCAATTTGGCTACTACATCTAAATCATCCCATTCGAGGCAAAATATGGGACTTCAGAGGAGCTGACTTTGATAAGATGGCCAACAGAGTTAAGCTAGCCCTGGCAAAAAGAAACACAGGTGAGGGGGTACAGGCAAAGTGGGCAAGCATTAAGGATGCAATACTTGAAGCAACATCCCATTATGTTAGATAGAAAAGGAAGTGCAAAAGAAGAAGGAAACCACTTTGGTTCTCAAGTACAGTAGCAGAAAAGGTCAGAGCCAAAAGGCTGGCCTTCAGTAAATATAAGAGAACACAGCGGGATGAAGATAATGAGGCATACCAAACTGCCCTAAGGGAAGCAGGGAAGGCAGTAAGGCAGGCAGTAAGGCAGGCAAAGTTCCAAACTGAGGAAACACTAGCACGAACAGTAAAAGAAGGTGACAAGACTTTCTATAGATACATTAGTGAAAGGAGAAAGTCCAGAGGGGGTATTGCTAAGCTTAATGGAGAAAAGGGAGGATGTGAGGAGGAGGACCCTGTAAAGGCATCTATCCTGAATAGATACTTTTGCTCAGTATTTACTGAAGAAGGTAGGGCAGGACCCACAGCTCAGCATCATGGACACAGGGGAGGGAGGTGAGCACTACTCCCTTCACAAAGAAAGGGTCCTACAAGAGCTTGCTAAGCTCAGGGTGGGTAAGGCAATGGGACCTGATGGCATACATCCCAGGGTACTTAAGGAGCTAAAGGTGGAACTAGCAGAGTCATTAGCAGAACTGTTTAGTGAGTCTCTGAGCACAGGAGAGGTCCCAGAAGACTGGAGAAGGACTCATGTGATCCCGCTCCACAAGAGTGGTAGCAGGGAGGAGGTGGGGAACTACAGACCAGTCAGTCTTACCTCAGTAGTGGGCAAGATTATGGAGGCAGTCCTTAAGGAAAGGATAGTGCAACACCTGGAATCCATAGGGGCACATGATCCAAGACAGCATGTGTTTACAAAGGAAGGTCCTGTCAAACTAATCTCATAGATTTCTTTAACTGGGCAGCGAGTGGTGAGAAGAGGGGGAGCAGTTGATGTCACCTACCTTGACTTCAGCAAAGCTTTTGACACTGTTCCACATAGAAGATTGATAAATAAGCTGGGTAGGCTCGGGGTGGGTCAGAAGTTGGTCAACTAGGTGGCAAACTGGTTGACAGGCAGAAAACAGAGAGTGGTGGTAAATGGTTTACAGTCAGAAGAGATGCAAGTCACAAGTGGGGTACCTCAGGGATCAGTTCTGGGGCCAGTCCTCTTCAACATCTTCATTAGTGACCTTGCAGATGGACTAGAGGGTAAGGCATGTCTGTTTGCAGATGACACCAAGATCTGCAACAGAGTAGATGATCCAGATGGGGTGGGCAGAATGAGAAGAGATCTGGATAAACTAGCAAATGGTCAGAAGAGTGGCAACTGGGATTTAATGCAAAGAAGTGTAAAATCATGCACATAGGGAAGAGAAACCCGAAGCCACCTGTAGGCTGGGAGGAGTTGCTAGCAGTCACAAAGGAAGAAGAAGACTTGGGCATCATCATCACTGATGACCTGAAATCATCAAGCAGACCTCTAAAGCAGTAGGTAAGGCTAGGGGGTGTTAGGGTGTATTAGTAGGGGTATCCAAGTCGTGAGAGGAGGTAATAATCCTTCTTTACAAGACACTGGTTAGGCCCCATCTGGAGTACTGCATGCAGTATTGGAGGCCACACCTTCACAAGGACATTAACCAAATTGAGGCAGTCCAGAGAAGGCAACCAAAATGGTGCAGGGACTGCATCAGAAGACATATGAGGACAGATTAACAGAGCTCGATATGTATACCCTTGAGCAAAGGAGGAGAGAGGTGATATGATCGAGGCATTCAAACACCTTAAGGGCATTAACAAGGTGAAAGAGTCTAACATGTTTAAATATAAGAAAATAGCAGGACAAGGGGACACAGCATGAGATTAGAGGGGCCGATTTAAGGGGAATGTGAGGAAATTCTTTTCACAGAAAGGGTGGTGGATGCATGGAATGGCTTACCACAAGAAGTGGTGGCTATGAATACAGTGCAGGGCTTCAAACAGGCATGGGATAGGCATAAGGGAGCAATACAAATGACTATGAATAGATAGGCCACTGACAGAGCAAAGACCGATGCACATTTATAAGGTAGAAAAAACTTATAACAATATACAAAATTGTATTGCATCATACAGAATCATAATGAAGAAATCAAAAACATAAATCAGTATTACAGCATACACACAAAAAAATCTTTAAACATAAACAATTCATATTTGAACATTACCCCCATGTTTCCCAACAAAAAGAAGTAAACACAACAATCTATCCCAAAACCAAGCAGATCATAGTACAATGAAAAATCTACCTCCTTCTACCTAAAATCGTCCTCTGTATCTAACCAATGCAATAACTTCCAATGGGTGTTGTATAGTTGAACTGATAAAGTACAACCATCCTGTTTTTTTTTTCCATTTTAATAGCAGAATGAATAATATGAAAAAGTTGTTCAGGAGAAACAAAATATTGTTGCAAGGACCACTGACACCGAGTATGCCAAATATAATATTTAATATGGCCTAAAATGCCATGGGCAGTAGAAATATCATAGCTCTGCCAACTAAGTGGCAATATTCCAAGCAACAATATCTCGGAAGTAATATGTATAACTCTAGAAACAGACCAATGTAAGTTCCAAAAAGTCCAATGCTGTTGAGCATAAGGACAGTCAAAAAAACAAATGATCCATGGATTCGATACGGTCACAACAAGTCTGAGATTGAGGGCACACTCCGTCTTCAACCATCTTATGTGATAAATTACCCATCACATTAAGTTTACCATGAACTCCTAGCCATGTAACATCCCACATAGCAATGAGCATTTGAGAATTGGTCAACATTGAGTGAATTAAGACCAAGTCAAGAGGAGATCGATTAATATAATGTGGGAGCTGATAAAAAAATCGAGACTGTATTAAGTGCTAAAATTATTTCCGAGTATGATTGGTAATCATTATTTTAGTGATTTCTCAATTTTAACTTGCTGAAACACTCAATAAAATAAGAGGAAGTTCTTGCATATGTTTCTGTTTAACAGTAGGAACATTAGATTTCCAGTCAAGCAACCAGTGACGGAGAAAATCTAATATCCAGGAAGACCAAAGGAGAGAAATATTAATAAGCACAGGTTTAAGATTAACATACTCAAATATGAAAAAAATGAAACAGGATTAACCATTTGTAAACCACCCTGTTTCTTTGGAAGGTACAAAATCCGTCTCTTAATAAGGTTTAACCGGCTACTCCATATAGCACCAAAGAAAAGTGCTAAAATGGATGTTTCCAAAGACTTAGGAAGAGGATAAATTCAGCCACATGTAAAAAATACCCCAGCAAAAAAGTTTTATCATAAAAACACATTTCAATTTAGACATCTTCCACTTATTCCACTGAGCAACTCTGGTCTTTACAACATGCAACAATTTTGTCCAATTAAACAGAGCACCATTAGGAATTCCAAAATAAACACCCAAAATAGATACCTCATCCCTGGTTACTGGGACTCCCATAACGGTAGCATGGGACGATCTCAAAACCAAGAAAAAGACACTTACTTTTAGTCCTATTAATCCTCACTCCAGTACATTCCATGAACTGTACCATCAGACCATCAGTGGCTGTACTAGAATGGTTATCTGCTAAAAGAACACATAAATCATCTGCATAGGCAATAGTTTTTAAATCTTCCATATCACTATGAAGAGAGAGACCTCTTATACCACAGTCATTATTAATTTTCCATAACAAAGGTTCCAAAGTCAGTATATATAAAATAGAGCTAAGGGGACATCCCTGTTTCACTCCTCGAGAATGATTCTGGAATTTACCAAACCAACCATCAACAAATGGTGCCACTTCAGTAGTCCTATAGTAACTTTGTAACCAGGCAACAAAAATAGATGGAAATCCCAGTTGAAGATGACACTTCCAAATATATTGATGTGACACCCTTTCAAAGGCCTTTAATTGGTCTAAACTAAGGATAACCCAGTAATTTCACCAGAATAACTCTTATCCATGATTTCCCTGAGCAGAATCAATGCATCAGAGATATTTCTCGGAGGCACGGAACAAAATTGATAGGGACAGATAATAAATGGTAATATGGCCGTAACTCTCTTACACAGGATTTTCGACAAAATCTTACTGTCAGAATTCAATAACGTTATTGGCCTCCAATTTCTAAGATCTTCCTTTAGTCCAGTTTTATGTAAAAAAAAAAAAAAACTACTAATCCTTGATTAAAGTGAGACAGAACAGAACCGGTGTCAAAATAGCATTAAAAGAAACAAAGTTCCTTCTTCAAGGAGTTATATAAAACAGGATACCATTCATTAGTAATGCCGTATAGCCAGGGATTGTCCTTTTGGTAATGTAGCAATAACAGAGGTCAATTCTTTCTCTGTAATGGGACCACTCAAAGAGATACTAAGAAAGTCTGGAAGACGAGAGCTCACAAGAACCCAATCACTCCTCAGTTTTAGTAATGGAAACAGCTGAATCTGCCTTAAAAAGTTGTTGGAGGTAATAATCAAGTTCTGACAAAATACCCTTTTGAGCATCTACAAAATCTCCAGAACTTGTTTCCAATTTCCTCATCTCCTTACTTCTCCTACGTGACGCATAACTTTGAAAGGGATTACGGGAATCTTGTGCACTTTGTGAACCAGAAACCCCAAATCTTTGTTCTACCACAAGAGATTTACATCAGTCATACTGTGTCTGAATCCTCTTCTCTTTTAAGGTACTAATGATTTCCAGAGACACAGTACTTCCTGTATTCAATTGAGAATAAATGTGAAGTAATTGTTGTCTTAAGTGATAATAGGAGGTATGTTTATAGTGGCCCAAAAGCTTCCCAATTGTTTTAAAATAGACTGCTATATCCCCTTTTGTATCAGACCACCACAACAATGGAGAATCATAAAGAAAATAAACTGAACGTCTTGCCTCTAATAAAGCATCAAAACCTTCCTAACTTCAGGAATATTTAACAGGAAAAATTAAATTTTCAATAACCAGGCCCCTTTGAAAAGTGGGAAAATCAGATAAGGTGACTTGAGCATTACATGGTCCGAAGTGGCCATAAGTACTAATTTATGTGCACAACAGTGTAGATTTAGTGATACCAATAGTCTATTCTAGATTTTCTTGAACCAGAGAAATATGTACAGTATATGATGGTAAGCTCCATAGATTTTCCCAAGCATCCTGGAGACCAGTGAGGCGTATCAGGTCATTTAAATAATGTGAATCACAGTATAATTTTGTGCCCATTGATTCTCTATCTTTAAAGGACCTATTAACATTAAAGTCACCCCCAAATAAAACATTTCACCTGGTAAATAGAAAAGGTTGAAGTTTTGTCAACGGGGCAATGCATTCTGACTTTAACTGTGTACCATAAATGTTAATAAGACAAAAATCCACCTCCTGAATAGAAACTTCTAGCAAAAGTGCTTTCCCTGGTTCAGTATCGAGAATATTAGTCACCAAAATATCAGAACAAAAAACAAATACCAACTCCAGAACAAATAGTGTTCCCTCCATCCCCAGACCAGTAACATTCCCCATGTAACCAGGACTGTGAGGCAACCTCAAAGTCCTGTAAGGAATAAAGTCTTGTGTCCCGAAAAAAAATCAAATCCAAGTCTGAATTTGTAAAAGAATCAAAAGTAGCCAAACGCTTTCTTTCAGACCGAATACTATTTACATTAAATGTGGCTATATTTAATTCATACCCCATAAAAAGGAAAGGGGGAGAGAAAAACCTTTATTTCTTTCAAGCAGTCTTTCAGGTACCCAGTCTGCTCCCAACTAATTATTTCTTCACTTTAGCGGTGCTCCAAGGCTTCTGGCTGTGTTCCATATCAGAAACAGGATCAATTTGTAAAGATGTCCTGGAAGCTCCATCAGAATCTGCTTCTTCAGAACATTTTCAATAGGAAGGCCATCAAATTTATTTGAAAGAGGCAAAATAGTAGTCTGAACCTCCATGTGTCCAACTTCTCTAGAAGGCGTTGCAGAAGCCTGCAACCCTGTCTTAGAACTGTCAGTGGAGGGGGGTGGAGGTGCCATAGCACCTACAACAGTCTGTTTTTCGACAGGGGAGAGACAGTTCCAAAAGGAGAGGCTAGGGTGGAATCTACATGAGTAACTGGGGTAGGGGATGCCGGGCCCAGAGGTAAATCAAGTGTAGGCTTAGAAGGAACCACAGGCCCAGAATGTCTAGGAGGCTTAGGATCCATTGGCCCCCGTCCTGACATAGCTGTGTTAATATAAAAATCTTGTATTACAAAATCAGCATTGTCTGTGTTATGGGAAGCTAGAGGACATTCTGCAAAATTATGTCCAGGTTCTTCACAAAAATTGCAGTTAAGATGATTGGTACATTCTAATCCGCATGCCCCAAGCCCCATATCAGAAACATTGAATCTTGTCACAAGCTGTACTAATATGCCTTAAAGAACCACATTTATGACTTCTCAGTGGCTGACCTGGGTAAAAGAAAACCTTCACGCCCTGAAAAGAAACAATTAGGGAGGTGTTGAAAATCATTATCTACAGTAAATAGCTTCACTTTGATCCTCCATCCCCATTCCAAAACCCCTCAATGTCTAAAATGGGGTCAGGAGTACCTTGAACATCACACTTCCTTTCTAACCACTGCAGAATGTCCATAATATTAATCCCCTCATTCTTGAATAATACAGTAATGATATGAAAAGACTGTTTTGTAAGGGGGATAACTTGAAAATGTACCCATAACGGGTTAGTTTTCAAAACAGCATATTTTGTCCAAAACCTTTCCAATAAAGTGGCAGTCCTAAAGCTAATGTCAAAATTATGCTCGCCCGGAGCATGAATAAGGGTATACACTTCACTTGGAGTAAATCCCAACGATTGCTTTAAAAGTACACACCCTACAAAGAAGTGATCTGGCAGGTCATCCATACCTCCTAAATAACGTAAACGGACTGCATGGAGTCTTTTAGCCATTTCTACTGGCTTATGAAAAGTTCAGCATCGGCCTTTTTAGGAGCTCCTTGTGTAGAAGGAGGTAAGTCAGAATGTGTCATATTTTTCCTTCCATTCTCCCCTGCAGTCTGAGGTACTAGCCCATGTTCAGAAGAAGAAACAAGGGGGGGAATAACACGAGGAACCTGTATCGACAATCTCCGATGCAGTTTGAGAGAGAGCAGGGGCCTTGGGAGATAACTCTTCTTCCGTCTCCATCCGTAGGACAGGCCGTGACGGCAAAGTAGTAGATTCTCCCACGAGAGGAGCACTCGTAATTACTGGGGCTACCACCCACATCCCGTCAGCACGACGAGCCCAGTCTGCTTGTATTACAGCTTCTTCAGCCGTCCAACCAGCCTCTCCGGGCTGAATCTCGGGGAGCTGTGGAGAAGGCATACACGCTGGAAGGGGAACTTTCGGGTTCTCAGATCCTCTCGATGTTGCCATAAACACTTTTGGCGTAGAGGTTTCTGGGGAAGCTACCAACCCCTGAATTCGTTTTCACTTTTTTCTTCCTGTAATAAAGCAGTTGCTCGCAGAACATCCTACTGGGACTGATCAGTACCTGCCATCTGTTGATGTTGAAATTGAAGCGCCGAAGCAGCTTCGTCCATTACCGGGTTCAGTACCGGCTCCATAGCTGTCACTAAGGTAGAACCAAGCGGTTGCTCCCCACTATCAGTGCTCAATGCACCCGCCCGCTCTCACCACAGACATCCTTCTCCACTCCGAGCGTCAGTACAACTGACCACTGCATACAAGGACAGCCCCCTCACAAAAGTAGGAAATTTCCGGTGTCTGGCCAAATTTCCCCATTCACTAAAAATACCACCAACAGCTTAATCTGATTCAAGGTCAATTGGCATTCATCTATTCCCCTCCCTGGTTCGTGCCTAAAAATAGGCAGAATTTGTCTAGTGCACTTACCGGTTAACAAAACTAAATAAATAAACAAAAATAAATACACCTCTGCTAGTCCACAAGTACACTCTGGATTGCCCCAGAGTGGGGCTGCAGGAGGAACCAACCACCTAGTGGATGATGGAACGGCCGGGGCGCCATCATTCTGGGGAGCTCCCTTGGCTTACCCTCAGGGGTGTGGCCACCAGGAGGGGGTCTGCCTCCAATGGAGGATGGGATATGTTCTAGGGGGAATCACAGTGGTGACTGTGCAGGACCAACGACCTGAAGCAGGCGGCATTCTGCATGGCCACGTTTTTTCTAGATACAGTGAGGAGGTGGGATGTGCAATGACAGATCGGCATAAACGCTGCTGTCCAGCCCACCTCCGAAACAAATAATGCGCCACTTGCTTATTGCACCTCTGGCCTCCGCCAAAGGTCATTCTTGTGCCAGACACAGAGCCCCCCTCCCCTCAGAGAAGGAGAGCAAGCCACAGGATGCTCGATCCTCTCCCCTCAGCCATCCATCTGACTCCCAAGTCCATTTCTGAGCCTGGGATGTCAGCATCATGGCGAAATCCCACCACTGCACCTGCTCTGTGTCACAAGAAGAAGATCCTCCATCTGAACCTTCAGTCCCTGCACCTGACAGCCTGGTTCCTGAGCAGATAGCGTTCTAGGCTTTGGGTCTCTCCAGTGAGGTTCTCCACATTGTGGAGGCCACCCGGAGGGAGTTAACCCATCCGTGCTATGTCTTCAGGAGGAAAAAGTTTTCCATTTCATGCCAGGGCAGGGAGCTAGATTCCCTTGGCTTATCCACTGGCTAGCATTCTGGATTACCTGTGAACCCTCACATCCTCAATGTGTACCTGGCAGCCATGTCAACGGTAGTGCAAGAGAAGGTGGTCAGGCATTTTTTCAAAGGCCTTGACCACCTATTCTACCGATACGTGAACCCCACTACATGGGACTAATTGCTAATGCTGGTAGTGCCAATGGGCAAACCATTAAAACCAATGCACAAGTGTGAGATGTCGCACCTCTCATGGGAAGACCACCTTCTTGATGGTAACACCTCGCCAGAAAGATCAGAGTTTCACAATCTCAGAAGTCTTCTTAACTGTTGTTCCACAAGGACAAGGTTGTCCTTTGCCCCCACTCAAGTTCATCCTGAAGGTTGTGTCAAATTTCATCTTAACCAGGTGATTAACCTCCTGGTGTTCTTCCAGTCCAACCTTAGGAATTCAAGGAGCTTAGCCTTGAAGATGTTCTGGCTGGAATTAGAGGGAAAGGAAGACTGCCAGTGAGTGGATTTGCACCATATACCACTCATAGAACTACGATTACAGGTGAGTAACCATCATTTGTATTCTACTTGTATTGTGTACTCTATATTATCCATTTCCCGACAGTATGCGTTTATTGCCTAGTGTTCTTACCTGATTACCAAAAAATGAAATAAATTAACAACAAAAACAGAGGTGATGCCTTAAGATGGAGTGCTGAAGATTTAAGTGGGGCTGGGCTGGTACTTTAGTGAAAACAAATTAGATTTGGGTCTAGGAGGGATTGCTGAGGTGGGAGTGGGAAGGGTACTTTAAAAAAAAATGAATGCTGGAATCTGGAAGGGACTGCTGAGATGGAAGTGGGAAGGGCCAATTAATAAAAAAAAAAAAAAAAAAGTAGATTCAGGAAGCCCTGTGTATCAGATGTGTAATTGAGGGGTGGAGCTGACAGAGGCTTAGTGCCTTCCTACAAGAGCACTGTAAAAGCACTTCCACTTTAACATGTTCAGCACATTTGTGTCCCAGTGAAGGAGTGGAACAGGTAACTGGTGTTGTAGGCATCGGCAGGCATCAGCAGAAGAAGCAGGGGACTCTGCTGGTTGACTAAGGCAAGGTGCCTGTTCACTACTATGTAGCAGTCACTGCTGGGAATGGGGAAGGTCAAAGGTAGGCCAAATCTTGGAATAGGAGCAACACCAATCTCAGGTAGGAGTATAAAAAGATTTAAACAAGGCATGGGGAACACAAATGGAAGCAAACAGAAAAAGGGGAAACTAGAAACACCCAATCATTGCTAAGGGTAGAAAAGTATTTCCAGGTAATACAGGGAGAACAGAAGTTGAGAATGCTGGGAGTGGTGCAGTGGCTGTGGGGTGGCAGTTTTTAGAGAGACCGTCTGAAAGTTACAGTGCTGCCCCATCTGTACACACCTAGCTGGGTTGAGGGAGAAGGCTGTTAGACTCCAGGCTGAGTTAGCTAGGATTCGGGGAACCTCGTGCCCCATTAGGGGTCATCAAGTTTGCCACAGTTACCTCAAAAGATGCCAGGGAGGAGGAGGAATGGCTGGAATGTGATGGGTTCTGGAAGGGTGGGAGTGGTGGGACAGACAATACCTCAAGCGGTATCGCATCGTAATTCCTATGCCATTTTGCCAGGGTAGGACTGCTTGAAGGAGACACCCACACTGCTGACCAGAGAGGATGTTGGAGCCACCATCATGGAGATCCCAAGGAGGGTGGTGGAGGACCCCAGAGGAGGAGAAAGTAACTTCCGATAAGGGACTCAGTTGTGAGGGGGATAGCTTTGGGAATGGGAACAGGGGAAAGAGAGGTAGATAAGGTATTTTCTTGGCGCCATGGCCCAGAGGAATGGGAAGTGGATGCTTTTTTTTTTTTAAATGTAATATACTTTATTGATTTTCGGACAAAAATCAAACAACTTTAACAACAATAACAACCAACAACAAGAACAATAAATAACCTAAACACAAGTAAAAGAACAAAGAAAAACGAAACTCATTCCCACCCCACCCCTGAGTGCTGCCCCAAGACCCCTGAGTAATTTTATAGTCATAATAGGAAACATGTCAACACAGAGGAAAAATAATAAACTATGCAGGGCAATTAACTTGAGGTTAACTAGGCATATAAGAGTCCCTAGGTTTCCAATAAAACCTGAGACCTATGTGAACATTGGCAATATATATATTTTGGCATTTAAGGTGCTAAGGAGTTCCACATGCCATTCTGACCAGGATGATTTTATCCGACAACCAATTACAGAGAAGTTGTTTCTGGGTGCACAGCAGCTGACAATGTAATCCTTCCGCACCCTGGAGAAAGACCTGAAAGTTCCCCACCAAGCAAATATTTGGGGTAAAAGCAGTTGATAAATCAAAGAGAAGGATCCAAACGAAATTTAATAGCGGTCCAGAAAGGGCAACCTTATGACAGGCCCAGAGAAGATGCAGTAAGGTGTCTTGGACCGGTTACATGTGAAGCAGAGGGTGATGCAGAATATTGAATTGCTACAGCCTATAATAATCTTGTTTAATGTACTTATATAGATACCATCATACCGTTGCACTCCATGGGAGACCATTCTAATTGTAGAGCATTTGCCAGTAAACACCCATGAGTATTAGGGGATCATTGGTTTTATAAAGGGTGTAAGGTGAGACATAGCCTGACAGGCCGAGGCAGCATGTATCAGTTCCTCATAGATCAAAGGGGACTGAATAGTGCATGGAGGGGAACCTAAGTGGGCGGTCAGGGCATGGGAAAGTTACAGGTATTTAAATACAATGGAATGTGGGAAATTATATCTCTGCTGCAATGAAGGAAAATCCATCAATCTGTCCGATAAGGAGATTATTGCAACTGAAATAGCAGCATCCAATGAAAGGAAATTTTTAGGAACAGGATGTGGGAAGCAGATCCTGAGGATCGATAGGGTAGCAGAATAACCTGGCTAAAGATGGAGCTGGGATAGTGCAAGGGGAGTTTAAGGAGCTGGGGAAGGGTCTTAGACATGTAGCTCATTCAGTGGCTTAGGCTGAGGGTGCTGCCTGTCTACGATAGGGGAAAGGAGAGGGATCTGCAGGAGCTTCATCTCATGGCTGAAGGAATGGTGTGGCGAGGAAGGGTTTGACTACATTGGGGTTTGAGAACTACCTGGGAAGATAAGAGACTATTCAGGGGTGGTGGCCTGCATCCATTCGGAGGGGAACCGCAGTCCTCAGTGGATGGTTTTAAATGTTACCCGATGAACATTTAAACTAGCCAAGGGGGTGACAGAAGGAATCACTGAGGCAGAAGCTCCCCACACACAGGCTAGAGTAGAGAGTAAGGAGAACTTGAGAGGAGAGGAGAGGAGAGGAGACCCCCCCCCAGGGTGCAAATCAATAAAGGGGGAAGGGAATGGGCGCATTAAAAAGACTGGGGAAGAAGGGAGGGCAAAAATGAAAAAATGGCAACAAACAGTGTAAATGGAATCTGAAAGGCCATGTGTGGGAATGCTAGAAGTATAGGAAATAAGGTTCCAGACCTAGAGGCCATCGTGGCAGAGGCCAACCTGGATATTGTGGTCATTACCAAGTTATGGTGCACTGAAAACCATGACTGGGACATGACCATACCAGATTATAATCTGTTCATGAAGGACTGGGTGGGATGAAAAGGAGAGGGTGTGGTGCTTTATGTGAAGGAAAGAATAAAGATAATAGAGATACAGGGAATACAGGGGGAGGCAGAGGTGCTGTGGGTCACCTGGGAGATGGGAATAGAGCCATTGTTCACATTGGAGTGATCTACAGACCTTGGAATTAGATAAAGTAGTGGTAGAAGATACTGGCAAGATGGCAGAAAGGGGAGATGCTGCTGTTGGGGATTTCAGTCTGCCAGACGTAGATTGTAGCCTCCCAGCAGCAGCTTCGGTTAGAAGCAGGAACATCTTGGACTCTATGCAGGGGGCATTCCTCAGGCAACTAGTCAGTGAACCCACTTGTGATGGGGGCAATACTGGACCTGGTACTCACCAACAGGGACGATAGTGCGGACATCAGGTGGGAGGCCACTTAGGAACCAGTGATCATTGTACAGTGTGGTTCAATATTTGGACAGCTGCAGAATTGAACCACTCAAGGGTTGAGAGTCCTGGACTTCAGGAGAGCAGATTTTATAAAGATGGGTGAATGCCTCAGGTATGACCTGGGAGGGAGTGGATGTCCTGGATGGGGTGGAGGAACATTGGGTGAAGGGAAAAAGGGGACTAGTAAAGGCAACAAACCTCTGTGTCAAACAAGTGAGCCAAAGTAAGAGGAAAAAGAGACCACTATGGTTCTCAAAAGAGGTGGCTGAAAAGGTAGCATTCAGATAGTATAAGGAGACACAGAGAGAGGATAGGGTGTGTCAGGGGAAGCAGGGAAAGCAGTAAGGAGTGCAAAGGTGTAAACTGAAGAGAGAATGGCCCAGGAGGTAACAAAGGAGGGACAAGACATTTTTTAGGTATGTAAGTCAAAAGAGGAAGGTAAGGGTGGGATTGTAAGGTTAAAAAGGAAAGGGGAGAGTGTGCAGAAGGGGACCAGGAAAAGGGAGGCATCCTGAACAAATACTTTTGTTCAGTAAGTGTTTACAGAGGAAGGAGAATGGGAGGGGCCACAAAAAACTAGCAGAAGTTTTGGATGAAGGGAGGTGGACATTTGTCCTGTTTTCTGAGGTGAGAGTCCTGAAGAGACTTGTTCATCTGAAGGTGGACAAAGCAGTGGGGGTCAGATCTGATGCATCCAAGGGTATTGAAGGAGCTCAGGGAAATACTGGCTGCAGCTCTGGCAGTTCTGTTTAACAGATCACTGGAAACAGGAGTGGTTCTGGAGGACTGGAGGAGGGTGGATATAGTCCCACTGTAAAAAGTGGTAGCAGGGAGGAGGCTGGCAATTATAGGTCAGTCAGCCTGATATCTGTGGTGGGAAAGTTAATGGAATCACTACTGAAGGAAAGAATTATGGAATATCTTGAATCCAGTGGGTTACAAGACCTGAGGCAGCGTGGTTTTCACGGGGGGTTCATGTCAAAAGAATCTGATAGAGTTCTTTGACTGGGTGACAAAGGATTTAGATCAGGGTTAAGCAATGGATGTGGCCTACTAGATTTCAGTAATGCTTTCTACACCTTTCCACATTGGAGACTAGTAAGCAAGCTAGGCAGTTTAGGAGTGGGTCCAGAGGTGGTAAACTGGATAAGAAACTGGTTAGGGACAAAATGTTTTTTTTTTTTTTTGTTTTTTTGTTTTTGTTTTTGGTTTTTTGTTTTTTTGTGTTTTTGTTTTTGTTGTTTTTTTTTTTTATTATTATGTGTACTACATTTGATATGAGATTCTGTCACAATAAAATTTTGAATTTCAAAAAAAAAAAAAAAACTGGTTAGGGGATAGGCAACAGAGGGTGGTGGTAAACAGAGTTCACTCCGAGGAAGGAGGGTGATCAGTGGGGTGCCTCAGGGTCAGTGCTGGGAGTGGTCCCAATGTCCTTATAAGTGATATTGCAGAGGAGCTGGAGGATTGTCTGCCTATTTGCCGATGACACCAGAATCTGCAGTAGGGTGGACACTCCCGGCGGTGGTTGGGGAGGGAGGGATGAGCAGAGACCTGAGAAAACTAGAGGAGTGATCAAAGTGCGGCACTTGGATTAATGCAAAACAAGTGCAAAATAATGCACTTTAGGGCAGAGTTAAAATGGGAGGAGTGGTACTAACAACCATCAAACAGGAAAGAGCCTGGGGTGATCATATCAGATGATATAAAGCTGGCCAGGTAGTGCAGCTAGGCAGTTGGGAGTGCTAGTGGGATACTGGGTGCATAGGGAGTGGTATTCCTAATTACCAGCAGAAAGAGGGAGGTAGTGCCTCTGTATAGATCGCTGGTAAGACCTCACCTAGAATACTGTGTCCAGTTCTGGAGGCCATATCTCCGGAAGGACATAGTCAGAGTGGAGGCGGTCCAGAGGCAGGCAACTAAAATGGTGTCGGGTCTGCATCAAAAGCCCTACGAGGAGAGACTAAAGGACCTCCATATGTACACCCTGGAAAAGAGGAGGGAGAAGGGGGAATATGATAGAGCAGTCATTAAAAGTCCTACACTCACCATCCAATGATCCAGACGCTGCTCAAATATAGCCCAAAGTGAAATTTTATTGCTAAAGTGCTAAAATACACAGTGCCCTAACGCGGTTCGGAAAAAACAATTTCCTTTTTCAAAGGATCTTTTGAAAAAGGCAATTGTTTTTTCTGAAACTTGTTAGGGCAATGTGTATTTCAGCACTTTAGCACTGGCACTTTTGCAATAAAATTTCACTCTGGGCTATATTTGAGCAGCGTCTGGATCATTGGATGGAGAGTGCAGGACTTTTAACAATTGCTCTACCTGAATTTGTCCATTTGCACCACACCCCAGTGCAACGTTTCTTTTGGCTTCTGGAATATGATAGAGACCTTTAAGTACCTCACGGGGTAAATCAGGTACAAGATGGTAAGTATTTTTCAGAAGGAAAGGTGCTCAAGAACAAGGGGACATGCTATGAAGCTGGAGGGGATAGATTCAGGAGAGATTTTTTTTTCCTTCTTTGGAAGCGAACTGCCGGAGGCTCAGCCCGAGCCCTGCTCTTCTGTGGTCCCCACCTCAGCCTCAAGACTTACCTCCACCATTGATCCCCTGGTTTACCCTAGGATGGGGCTGCTGCACACCACGGACCCTTGTGACACGGTATAAGGTGACTGGCGGGTTGCCTACGGCTTGCCTCCTTGGAGTTGGACCAGCCAACCAGACGCGGTACTAAGTTGCCGTGGAGAGCTGCAGCAGATGATCTGGGCTGGAGGGTGGGGCATCATACATGGAAGCCTTTAGTTTTTGGCTAACTAACCTCGATGGAAGGCGTACTTTTTTCATTGGTAAAGGTATACCTCTGCACAATTTTGCCCATCATGAACCAGTGCAGAACATGATGCTGGCTCTATTGCCGCTAGCCAAGAGGTTCCTCAAGGGCATACTGCACAGTAAACCCCCAGTCAGGAAACCGGGGGCCACGTGGGATATTAATCTCATGCTAGACGTGCTCACTCGTAAACCTTTTGAGCCTCTAGCCACCTGTGACTTAAAGTTTCTGACCTGGAAGACTGCCTATCTGGTGGCCATCACTTCCACTTGCAGGGTCTCTGAAATACATGCCTTGGTCACAGACCCTCTATATACTGTGTTTCACAAAGATAAGGTGGTACTTCATACTCACCCTAAGTTCCTGCCCAGAGTAGTTTTGGACTTTCACCTCAATCAGCCTTTGGTTCTCCCCACTTTCTAGAATGAAGGAGAATGCACCCTTCACTCTCTGGATGTCAAGAGGGCTCTACAATTCTACATCGATAGAACGGGAGATCCGTAAAGCCAAGCAACTCTGTGTCATTCAGCATGGCCCGGCTGGGGCAGCCAATGGCCATTAGATGCATTTGTGCTTGGATAGCAGTATGCCTTCACCATTGCTACTCGATGTTGCAGGTCACATTGGAAGGTTGGGTGTATGCCCACTCTACCAGAGCAGTTGCGGCGTCCCTGGCAGAGATCCGTTCTGTACCCATTGCGGAAATTTTCAAAGCAGCTACTTGGACCTCGGTGCATACTTTCATGAAGCACTACGCGCTGGATGTCCGCAGGACAATCCTTAATGGACTTTTGTCCTGAGTGAGCTGTCTCCTGCTGCCCTGCTCGGGATTGGTTTTTAGCTTGGTACTTACTCAGCAGTATAAATGAATGGTGAAGACTTTAGTCCAGGAAGATATGAAAGTTACGACCTACTGTAATTCTTAATCTTCTTGGACAAGTTTTCATTATTCATTCATATGTCCACCCACCATCCCCAAGCTCACTCACCCTGTTTCTGGTCTTCACTCCGTCAGTATGTTGGGCTGTGAAGACTTTGTTTCTGGACCCTTCTTATATGGGTCAGCATGGCTATCTTATGCGCGGATTAGGTTAGGTGTTTCCCTAGTTAGTTTACGCTTGGACCCTCATCGGTCAAAAATACTGAGGTGGTTAGAGGGTCGACGCTGAGGCATGAGCCAGTCTCGTGGATCGTGCATGTGCGGTCCTACCGTCACCAACCATCCTGAAGATTTTGGCTCCCGCTGGGTCCTAGTGCCTCTGAAGTAGTACCCAGCAGTATGAATGAATGGTGAAGACTTGTCCAAGACGGTCAAGAATTACAGTAGGTACGTAATTTTCATTTTCTGTGTTCAGATCTGAAAAATACTGCTACATTAGGAATGGCAAGGGACATTATTGAAAAAAAAATGGAGGTTGGAATCTAGGAGAGACTCTGATGAGATGGGAGCTTGGAGTGTACTGTATTTTAAAAAGTGAGGATGTGATCTGTGAGGACTGCTGTGATGGAAGAGGGAAGGGGGACTTAAAAATAAAAAGAGGTTGGGGTTTGGAGAGAGTGCTGAGATGGGAGCAGGAGGGGACCTTATTTAATAACACTATATTGCAGAAAAAGGTACCCCAGTCCCCCCACAAAGGAGGGCACCAGCATGTCTAACGGGTGCTGTCAGAGAGCATGCCAGGGAGTGGGCTGAGCCCAAGTGGCGCAAGAGAAAAGTACATATTGGGGGATTGAACTGTGAGGAGCACAGGGATGATCTGGGTCTCACACCTGATGATTATGAGGTGATCTACTGTTTTGCTGGGGTAACAGGCGACAGACTTGTACCCCAGAGTCCACTCTGAAGAAAGGGGTTACTAGTGGGGTACCGTGTAGGGTTCAGATTAGGACCAGTCCTCTTCAATGTCTTTATAAGTGACTTTGCAGAGGAACTGAAGGAAAAGTATGTCTCTTGCAGATGACACAAAGATCTGCAACAGAGTTGATGCACAGGGTGGGATGGAAAGGATGAGAAGGGACTTGGCAAGGTTAGAGGAATGGTCAAATGTATGGCAGCTTAGATTCAATGCTAAGAAGTGCAAGGTAATGCACCTGGGAAACAAAAACCCAGGGGAAGAGTACACAATGGGGGTGAGATACTAACAACAACAAAAATGGAAAGGGACCTGGGGGTAGTCATATCAGATGACCTAAAGGTGGGCAAGCAATGTGAGAGGGCAGCAAGGTGGGCTGGGGGGATACTGGGGTGCATAGGAGAGGCATCACCAGTAGAAAACAGGAAGTTATATCCCTCTGTACAGACAGTTGGTGAGACCCCATCTGGAGTACTGCATGCAGTTCTGGAGACCCAATCTCATAAAGACATAGACAGGATGGAGGCTGTCCAGAGGAGGGAACTAAAATGGTGCAGGGTCTGCACCGGAAGACATATGAAGAGAGAGACTTAAGGAGCTTAATATGTATAGCCTCGAGGAAAGGAGGGGGAGAGGGGACACAAGATAGAAACCTTTAAAGTACCTCAAGGGAATCAACAAAGTCCAAGAGGGTAGCATCTTTCAAAAAAAGAGGCGTGCAAGAACAAGGGGGCACAATTTGAAGATGGGGGGGTGGCTCAGAGGTAATGTAAGGAAGTATTTTTTCATAGAGAGGGTTATAGATGCATGGAACAGCCTTCCAGAGGAGGTTGTGGAGTCGAAAACAATGGTGGAATTCAAGCATGCATGGGACAGTCATAAGGCAATTCTAGGGGGTGGGGGTAGGAAAAGTAGGCTGCTGGTTAACTAGGATCTGCAGCTTATCCATTAGGTAGTGAAATGGACAGACTGGGTGGGCCAAGCGGTCCTTATCTGCCGTCAAATTCTATGTTTCAGTGGTGGAAAGCACAGGAAAGGAGGAGGGGAAACCAGATCTAAGTGTACACGTGGGCATGAATAATCTGACCAGATGGAGCACAGAACAGGTGAAGTTAGACTTCAATGCTCTGGGTAAGGTAGTGAAAGAGGGAGCAGGGGTGGTAACCTTCTCAGCGGTGCTGCTGTAGCCATGCCTGAAACAGGGAGCAGTTCCATGTGGTCCGATTCAGTGCATGGCTAAAGGATTGTGTTGCAGAGGCATAGGTCAAGATGCATAGGCAGACCAGTAGAAGTTATAAAATTCACAAGTAGTGTTTTATTATTATCAAAATAAAAGAAAATAAAATTGTACAGGATAGCTCTTCAGGCAGTATGAACAAAAAGCCCTACACCTGAGAGTCTCTCTCTCTCTCCATTTAAATCTCAGTCTCTCTATATATATCTCTAAATAAAACATTGCTCACTTTTGTAAGATGTCTTTTCTGGCAGTTTAAAATCCGCATCCTGACTGTTGGTAAGTTACACTTTCTGATTTTCACAAAACATATCAGAACGTTGTCAATTTGTTTCCTGAGGCCAGCCTGAAGAGCACATCTAGTCTTAACCAGTGCAGCAAAATAGAACATTCTGTCCCAGAGCTGGTCTCCTGTTGACAATTCTGTAATAGGTGTTCCAGGTGGCTTTTCCAGTCTGGACTGTACACCATGACATCATCCAGTTAAGCAGCACAGTAAAGGTCTTAGGGGCTAGAATTACATCCATGTACCATTGGAACGTAGCAGGTGCCCCTTATAAACCAAATGTATTTATTTAAAATTTGGATTACACCTTTGAGCAAAGCTCTTATGTAGATTCCACGTCCGATAACATTGGACAAGAACAAATAACAATGGAGAATAAAGAACTAACAGCAGGAGGGTTATGGAAGTTAACCACGCCAACACAAATATTAGATACATTGCAAATGGAATTAGTTCAATACAAAATGAGAAAATACTGTCACATGATATTCAGAAACTTATGAGCTCATTACTAAGTAGTAAGTTCCCTGATAACTAAGTGCTGGGAATGGGGTATGAGGGAAGGGGAGGCAACTGGTGAAAGGAACTGGAATCAGCCAAGAGGCCTCGTCAGATAGCAAAATAGTAAAGGGAGAGACAGTTCAAATGTGGGCAGTCCCCATGAGATAGTTAAGTAAAGTCAGGATATATATCTGAGAGGTGAGGGGTAGAGAAGGGTGGTAGAGTGGGAATTCAGCCAAGGGTCCTTGTCAGATAGCAAGGTAGCAGGGGAGAAAATTGACCATTGAAACTGTCACCAGATCTTTCTTGGGCGAGAACTCAAGATACAGGAGGTCTAGAGGGAGTTATCTGGGGTGAGCAGACCAAATAGTACAAAGAAGCAGTTGGGCAGGTGAGGGCAAGGGGGTGGGATGGCATGTGTTTAGAGAGAGTGGAGTTGACAGAAAAATAACAAGTATTGTTACTTCTGAATAATAGTTAGCGATAGCAGTCGCAGCTGGACTTAGAGACCAGATCCTCTTTTAGCATTCTTTTCAAGGTTCCTAAGGTCTTGGCAGGTAAAATGTCACCTGCAATTGAGTTGAACCAGAGTGGGGCATGGTAAGCGAAAGACCTTTGTCCTGTGTGGTGCAACAGTGTGGGATCTTAAAAGAGGAGCAATTAGAGTTTCTTGTGTGCGCGTATCATTGCTGGTGGTAAGGAGCTCTTGTACCCAGGGGCATTAGGCCACAGCTGATTTTCCTGGTTATCAGACAGGTCTGGTAGGTGAGTCTGCTGCTGAATTGTAGCCAGTTGGCCTGTGACTACAGATCACAGGTATGGGTTAAACGTTCAGCACTAGTGAGAATCCAGCAGGCCTTGTTAAGTGCCATTTTATTGTGCTTGACGGACGTGTCAGTGGCTGACCCATACATGACGAGTCCATAGTCAACCAGCAATACCACTGAGCTGTGGATGGCCATACTGAGGGCTGCAGGGGTCAGGCAATGCTTGTGTTTGTGCAGAAGCCCTATTCGCATATTGATTGCCTTTGATAAAATATCAATATGCTTAGTGTATGAAAGGTGTTGTCCATCATGATCCCAAGGTTTTAAAGCTAGGTACCAACTCCAGGGAGGCACCAACACATTTACTATTGAGAGGGGGTAGTGTCTATGTTTGCTTTGTGGGTTGAAAAACAACATGTTTTTTGTTTTCTTATAGTTTAAGATTAATTTGTGGTTGCTGAACCATCTTTCAGTAGCAGCAACTTTTTTTTGGAGCTCTGATTTGAGAGCCCTGGGGTTATGGCCACTAGGAAAGAGGACAGCATCATCCGCATAAAGAAAGATCCATCCCAGAATGGAGAGGGGAGGCATATTCAGGAATACACTGAACAGGAGGGGGCCCAAAATAGAACCTTAAGGGACCCCTGACAGGACAGGTTGACTGTCTGAGAGGATGTTGCCTATCTTTACTTGCTGTGAGCGGTTTTGAAGGTAACTACTGAACCAGGTAACAGCTTCGGGTGAGAGCCCTAGAAAGGCTAACTGTTCAGTCAGGAGAACATGATTAACCATACCAAATGCCTTGGTTAAATCAATGTATATAGCACCAACCAGTTGATCTTAGTCGAAGGATTTATGAATGAAGCCCGTGAATTCAAGCAAGGCAGTGGTGGTACTGTTCCTGGTCCTGAAACCATGTTGTTGAAGGCAGAGTAGTTGGTTTACCCACATAGTCAACATGCTGGTCGGCAACTATTTTCTCCAGGGCTTTGGAGAGAGGGGTAGGATGGAAATGGGTCTGTAGTTACCGTGGGAGGCACGATCTCGCTCTTGTGGACAGGGGTAACTACTGCAGACTTCCATGGTTGAGGAAAATGAGAGTATCTTAGTGAAAGGTTAAGGATATGCGTTAAGGGTGCAAGTACTTCCTCCAGTATTAGGGCTAAGAACTTGAGATCCAAAGTGTCACTACTGTACCACCCTTTACCCAGGACCTTGAGGAGATATTTCCTGGTCTCATGTACTTTGGTTGATCTAAAATAAAAAGGAGGGTGAGTTGGGGGCCATTCGGATTTTTCAGAACAGGCACTAGGAATAGGAGTGGTGAAGTAATCGTGGGGACAAACCCCACTGAGGTAGGTGAATGCATTATTAAATGTATCTGTGATGAGTCTGTCGAGGGAGGGGACCCCATCAATGCTGAGCATGGCAGGAGCAGTTTCGGGGTCCTTACCAGTAACATCCTTGAGATTGCTCCAAAATAGTCTGCTGTCGTTCCAGGCACACACAAGGGCTTCCTTATAATATGTACTTTTAGCTACCCTTATTTTCCTGGTGCAGTCATTTCTGGCTTTCTTGTAAGCCTGTATGTCTGAATGTTTACCAGAGTCACGAGCCCTATGCCACAGGCAGTGTCGGAATTTGAGGAATTCGATGATGTCACAAGTGAGCCAAGGATAATGAGGCCCTTGATTTTCCGTTTCTTAAGAGGGGTATGCAGGGGTGCTGTGGAGCACCTCACTGACAAGACACACACAGTTGGAGCTCTTCAACTTTCTCACTTTAAACAACCAAAATACAAAATAATTTGGGAAAAATGCCATTATTTTACGAGATTGGAGATCTCTGCAGCAAGCGGTATCAGGAGATACCAGACATCAGCTATGGGTCGCACCAACAAAGGCCATATGACCACATCAAAAAATCTGCCAGTATAACCTGATCAAGGAGCTGCATCACAATCCTCCTCAGAGCCCAAGTTACGATGGCGGGCTCTTCAGAAATCTATGCAAGCTCTGAATTCAAAAATGGAATCCATCCTCACCAAATTTGAGGAGCAGGACGTTAAAATATCTGATGTTACAAAAACAACAACTTCGGTGGAATCGATGGCAACAAAATCCTTGGCATCAACTAGCAAGTTTCAGCAGGAAAATGCCCAGCTCTGTTACAGGCTTGAAGCTCTTGAAAATGCTCAGAAGGCCTCAAACATTTGTATCGGTGGGCTGCCCGAAAATGTAGAGGGAGACAACGTGCTTTATTTTCTCAAAGAATGGCTGCCGGAAGCCTTGCAGATTACTGCCTCATTAGATCCTAACATATTAACTAAGGTTTACTGGAATTTGTCCAGAACAGGTGCGGCCACCAACGATCTCCTAGAATTGTCCTCATGGTGATGACGAGCCCAGCAGTTCTGGACATTATTCTCTCAGCAGCACGAAACACTGATCGGCTTAATTTCTACGGATCTACAATACATTTATTTCCTGATCTCTCGTTCGCTACTAAAGTGAGAAGGAAGTAGTTCGATGGTGTTCGCGCCAGGCTGTGCAGCCTAGTGACGACTCATTCACTCCTGATGCCTGCCCAATTGCGGATCCATTATGGAGGCCATGTATATCAGTTCACTGACCCCGAAGAAGCTGGGAAAAAGGTAGAGGCTTTTAGCTGGGAATTTGAGAGGCCAGAAGACAAGAGGTGACCGATTTCGACTCAGATGCTGGCACT
This sequence comes from Neoceratodus forsteri, assembly GCA_016271365.2. Lineage (NCBI taxonomy): Eukaryota > Metazoa > Chordata > Ceratodontiformes > Ceratodontidae > Neoceratodus > Neoceratodus forsteri. Next base: position 1,008,203,461 of record CM028130.1, on the reverse strand, counting down.
TGAGTATCGGCAGTTCCCATATGAACTTTCTCAGAGTTTAGAGACTGTAAGAGAGTTTTCTCCAAGTAACAGTTTTACTGTTTAAATTGCTAAAATGGTTAAAATTGTTGGAAGCTGCACTTAGAGAGTACTTTCTTTGTACACTCAGGTTAAAGTTCAGGTTAAGATTCCAGTCTGGTTTGGTCTACTATAGGGAAATATAGCACTGTTTAAAACGAATTATGCACACCAGGGATCACTGCTTGTTTTGGTTCAGAAGTGATGAAGATCTTCATTAAATACCTGTGGAGAGTTGGGTGAAGTTCATACTGTGTGCTAGCATTTAAGGGATAAAAATGTTTGGAGGAGAGGTGTAACACTACCAGTTGTATTTTTTTTCTGTGCTGGGTAAAATGTTTGGAATGCAGTGCTCTCTCATAAGTCTTGTGAGGTGCAGCTTTTTATGGACTACTATATAAATTTTTTAAATGAAGGACTACCCCAGTATTCGAAAACAAGACTGCTTAGACTAATTACACCTGTTACATGTATTGCATCCACTTTGTAAGATGTAAAGTCTGGCATGAGATACTCATATGTAGTTGTTTTTACTGGAAAAACAAAATATAAGTTCAAAAAAAAAGAGGAGCATGCTTGTCACACGCAGTATTGAAAAGGGAGATAAATTGCTCTAGTGCCTGATCGACATCCTTGGTGGAGTAGATTACAGACCAGTCTGTGTGAGAAAGGTCAGCTTTCACTGATTCAAGGTGGCCTCTAAGTAGGACTCTATTTGTTATTGTTTTGGCTGGGGTTTTAGAGAATTTGCTAGTCCACAGGAATAGAACAGGAGAGTGGTCACTTAGGCAATCCGGAAGGATGGTGGTATCTGAGATATGGCCAGGTCAGTTTGAGAGAGACCCAGTCCAGCAGGGGTGCTGGTCTCCAGTCCTATAGATCATGCCGTGGGGATTCAAAAGCTGAGTGAAGTCCAGAGTAGTGAGGCATCAATGTAAGGACTTGCTCTGGAAGAGAACCAGTTGATGTTGAGTTCACCAAGCAGAATGACCTCAGTGTTAAGGCTTAAACAGCCAAGGCAGCCGATGAGTGCCCCGAACCCAGCGGCAGTGTGTGTGTGGGTGGGATGTGTGCTGATAGGATAGTAATGGCTTTGTTGTGTGCACCAAGAAGAACTCTTATAACTGTGATAGCTTGCATACAGTCACCAGTACTAGGTAAGGACACAGTACAGCCCTGCAGGCAGTCCCTGATGTAAATTGTACAGCCACCCCCACACTTGAAGAGCCTATCTTGCCAGAAAACCGGTACCCAGGTATCTAGATGGAGGCATCAGGCATGTTGGATGACAACCAAGTTTCTACTATGGATAACACGCCAGAGAACTGTGTTGTGAGATCGAACTTGGAGCCGAATCAAGCTTTGCAAGGAGGCTGCAAATGTTGGACAGATACAAGGTTAGGGAGCCAGCTTTCCTTTGGCATAAGATGTTCCTGGAGGGAGGGCCAGGATTGGGATGTATGATCCTGATAGCAAGAGTAAATGGCATGGTGGTGAACTGATAGAATACAATTGGTGTGGAAAATGCAGTTTTGTCTCTGGATTCTTTAGCTGGGGGAATTTGCCAGTAACCCTTGGTGAGATTGAGGGTACTAATGTACTTGGCACTTCTCAATCTGTCCATCAAATCATCTGTCCTGGGCATAGGATAGACTTTAAATACCGACACTTGATTAAATTTGCTAAAATCAAGGCAGATTCTTGCACACCTTCCTTTTTATTAACAATCATCACTGGTGATGAGCATGCACTTTTCTCTATTCTTCTATGATATCCAACGCTTTCATTTTTTTTTTTGTATTTCCTTAACCACCTCTGCTCTCAGCTGCTCTGGTAAAACTGTATTTATTTATTTACTGAAGTCTCAGATTCTCAAACACATTTGAGCCAGAGGCTCTTTTACAAACGCACCACGTTAAGAACAAAGGAACAAGGGTACAATTTACATGGAACAGGGGCAGTTACAGAAAACAATTTACATAAGGTATAATTATACATAAATACAAAGTAAATGCTGTGTTACAAGTTTACAAGCAAGTAAAAACACAAACACAAAATGAGAGCGGTCATTGGGAATGACCTTGTCATAAGTCTCTGAAGTATGGGGTACGAGAGTGGGAAAGCGGGGCAGAGAGCAAGGACATGGCTAGGGTAAAAGTTGAGAGCTGCCCAGGCAGGCAGTGAAAAGAGGGGAGGAGAGGTCTAACTAACAGTAAGAGCAGTGGTGAGGAGAGGAATAGAAGTAGGGCAATAGTGACAAGTGGAAAAAGGCAAGGTGGGGAGTTCAGAATTGGGGGTGGGGAGGAGAGAGGTGGCATGGGAAGGTGGGGGGTGTTAAGTGGGGAAGTGGCAGGATTAGAAATTGGGGAAGGGGACAACTACGGGAGGACAGTAAGGAGGCAAAAAGACATGTGCCAGGCTGGGAGTGAAAGGGGGGGAGGGGAGAAACAAAGGCAAAAGTGCTAAGTAAGGTAAGGAACATAAAAGAGGGCAGGGATGAAGGAAGTGGGAAGATAGAGGAAGAAGTGAAGTAGCTAGGGTTAGTAAGTAGCGATAGATGGAAGGGGTAGGAGGGAGAAGGTAGCTAAGTTGTGAGGGGTGGAAGAGGTTTGGAGGGAGAGGGCAATTAGGATAAATTAGGACTGGTAGTCATAGCTGCTACATTCAATAAGATGCTGCCATAGCTTAGTTTTGAAAGGACCAATATTGCTGTCAGACAGGAGGTCAGGTGGGAGGCTATTCCACCAGCTCGGAGCACTATACATGAATGTTCACTGCACCTGCGCAGTACGGCAGAAGGGAACTTGAAAGGTGGGGCTGGACGTGCTTCTGGTGCGGTGGTGGCTAGTTGTCCTGTTAAGGAGCTGCAGAAGGGAGGGCAGAGCTAGGCCAAGGCTGATTTTCTTTGCGAACAGGCAGGTGTGGTAATGGATTCTGCCCTGGAGGCTCAACCAGTTCACTGAGGTGTAGAGGTCGCAGGTGTGGTGTATAGTTGGCTCCAGTGACCAGGCAGCACACCTTGTTTAGGGTGACAGTCTTTGAGTGTAGTGGTGGTGGCAGCCCCATAGATTATGAGCCCAAAATCAGTAATTGAGAGGATGGAACTAGCAATGGCTAGGTGAGCGCTTCGGGACATACTGTGCCTGTGTCATACAGTAGACCTAGTCTGATGCTTACACCTCTAGAGATAATGTTTACGTGCTCATTAAAGGATAGGTTACAGTCAAGCATTGTACCTAGATATTTGAAATTTTGAACTTGTTCTGGGGGAGTGTTAAGGTTGTAAATGATGTGTAGCCGGGCACTTTTATGTTTGTTGTGATGACTGGCAAAGAGCATCACTTTATTTTTTTTATAGTTCAGAATAAGTTTGTGTTCAGAGAACCAGTCCTTGACCACAGCGAAGCTTTCTTGCAAACAGCTGGTGAGGGTGTTTGCAAGAAAGGTGACCAAATATGCTTGACCCCTTTTTGCTCAGCCTGGCACTGTGATAGAAGTACTTTTAAATGTCTTTAACAAGCTACGAATTTGTGTGGTTTGTTCTTTGGGTAAGGAAACATTCACCTTTACAGCATCAGAAGTTCCAGTTTGTTCCAGTCTGTCATAAGCTATATCAATATCTTTTTAGCAGTTCCTGGTAATACTACCAAAGCAGTCTTTGGTGTTCTTTCAACCCATGTCTTCATGAGGTTAGCATGATATATTGTGGTAAAATCTTTCCTATCAGGGGTCTCAGTCTTTTAATTAACAGCACCAGTATGCCTGACCACTTTATAAGGCCCTCGCCACTTCAATAAGTGTGTTTTCTGTAGTGGGAACAGTAACAAGACCTTTTCACCTGTCTTAAAAACACTTTTTTACCCCATTGTCATAATAAACCTTATACTGTTTTTGGACTTCTTCCTAACAGCTGTGGGCAATTTCAACATATTTTGCAAAATCCTTTCTCAGTGCACACATATCAGATGTAATAGGAGTCTTTCAGAGCAGGGTTATCTTCACGTTTCTTTTATTCCTTCTAGTGGCCCTCTAGGTTGTCTACCATTAAGCCATTTCCAAGGGTGAACAAGCTTTTGATGCTTGTGGCATGTTTCTAAGCAAAAAGCAGCAAAGATAAGTATTGAGCCCAATCTTTCCCTTCACCTTTCATAAACCTTTTTAACATGCATTTTAGGGTTTAATTAAATTGCTCAACAGAATTGTCTGTCTAGGGTGATAAGGGGAGATTCTGATGTCAGTGATACCTAGTAGTCAGTACAGCTACTTGAGTTCAGCAGTGCAGCACCTGAATTACTACCATACATGCATGCATGCATGCATACATACATACAGGATATACTATGGAGACTGACACTCATGTGCCCAACACCGTTACCCCCAAAACTAACTTCCCGACATCAAAATCCAACAGTGGAATTTTGCCCATGGCGGACTGCTTTCATGTTTGGGAGGCTTTTGCCCCCACCCCTGTAATTATTATAACCAACTCCACCAAGGGCAAAATCCCACTGTTGAGATTTTCAGTGTCGGGAAGTTGGTTTTGGGCTAACAGGTGTCTGACAACTGAGTGTCAGTCTTCTGTAGTCATACATACAGTACTTACACTTGCCGGCAGATAAGGACCAACATGGCCCACCTAGTCTGCCCCATGATACACTTATGTATTGAGTATTCCCTTGCCCCTCTCTGATTTCCCCTTGATCCCACCCAAGATAAGTCCCTTCCCTCACACTCTCAGGATCCCTGTGCCTGTCCCATGCATGCTTAAAACCAGAGACAGTTTCATCCCCACCACCTCATCTGGCAGCCCACTCCAGGCATCCACTGTGAAAAGTACTTTTCTTGTATTTCCTTAAATTTTCCTCACTTCAACTTCATGCCATGACCCCTAGTTGTTGAGCCTTTTCCTTTGAAATAAGCTTCCTTCCTGTACCCTGTTAAACCCTTTAGATATTTGAAAGTCTCATTCATGTTCCCTTCTCCTTCTTTCCTCCAGGGAATACATATTTAGATCCTCCATTCTGTCCTCATTGCCCTCCTATGCAGCCCCTAAATCATTCTGGTGGCCCTCCTTTGGACAACCTCCACCCTCTCAGCTTCTTTTCTCAGATTTGGTCTCCAGTACTGGATGCAGAACTCAAGGTGAGGCCTAACCAACATCTTATACAGGGGCACAATGACCTCTCTCCTGATGCTAGCAATACCCCACCCTATGCATCCCAACATTCTGTTGGCCTTCACTACCACCTTTTGACTGTTTTGTCACCTTGAAGTGAACTGTGATGATGACACCAAGGTCCCTAACCTGCTCTGTGACTGCTATACGTCCCTTCAAGCACATATTTTCCCTAGGGTTTTCGCCCAAGTGCATAATTTTACACTTCCCGCATTGAACCCCAGTCTCCACACCTTGGACCACTGCTCCAGCTTTTAAGATCCTCCTCATCCTACCATCACCCTCCAGCATATCCATCTTGTTACAGATTTTCGTGTCATCTGCTAAGAAACCCATCTTCCCTCCAGCCCTATTGCAATGTCTCCAATGAAGACATTGAATAGGACTGGACCAAGACAACCCTGTGGTCCCCTCTTGTCACCCTCTTCTCACTAGAGAGTACCCTGTTTAGCGTCACCTTCTGGGTCTTACCTGAGAGCCAGATCTTACCTGGATCAGTCTTCACCATTCATTACTGGTGGGTTTTTAGCCAGAGGCACTGGGACCCCGCGGGAGCTTATAGCTCTAAGAATTTTGAGGCGGGGAGCTGATATCAGGGGCAGCACCATCCTCGAGCGTAAGATAGAACGTGTTGCTCGGGGAATAGCCAGTAACCGACACAGACTTTCCAGCTGCCTCAGTTCTGTTTTCCCACTGTCGAGGCAACAGCTGAGGACTCGTGGGAGCAGCACAGTAGTACTCGTTTGAGAGGTTCTGTTTGTCTGACAAACCATTACTCAATGCTTATGGCACCAACCCTCTTTTATTATTTTTTAAGTTTTGCAGCATCGAGTCTTTTCCTTTTGTTTTTGTTATTTTGTGGCCAATCATGTCCAGTTTGGTGCATAAGCATTTCTCAAAGGTGGGGACTACCCCTATGCATCAGTGCCCCTGTGGTAGTCTCATGACCGCAACGGACCTGCTTGATTGGTGTTTCATGTTTGGTGCCACCTCTGGGGATGGCACTGTGATCAGTGTCACATCTGAGGTCGGTGTTGTGGTCCGTGCCTCTTCCAAGCATGGCGCTGCAGTTGGTGCCACTTCTAGTGATGGCGCCGCCTCCGGTGCTGTGTCTGTTGCCAGTGCTGCATCCGGTGCCGCTTCAGCTGTCGCACTGATGCTGGTGCCGAGGAGGAGTTTGAGGCCAACTGTGGTGCCAGTTTCTCCCTTCCTCCTCCCTCCCTGAGCAGTGGCTAAGGTTGGGCCTCTTCGAGTAGCAGGACTTGGTCCTCTGGTTCGAGTCTGGTAGGGCCACATCAAGTGTTCTGGTCTGTCTCTGTGGCTTCAGCCACCTGGGCAAGACCAGAGTGCTGATAGTGTCTCTCCTTCTGCTGGAGGTCAGAGCCCTGCTGTTGTTGGGGACAGAGGCTGCCCATCTGGGCCTGTACAACTCCGGCTTCCTCACCAGGGTCCTTCCCCTAAGGGCACCATCCTGTTCACTCTGGGCAGGTTGAGCAACAGTTGGCTAGGCAGTGCAGCCTCCTCCCTTGGGAGGTATTCTCTGCTTGCTCCCACAGCCCTGGAAGAGTGTCTACAATCTCTTGGGACCGCCCTCCCCTTCTTTTCTATCTGTCTCCTCCTCCCAGGACTCTCCAGTCCCCTGGGTCCCCTTATGTGGAAACAGTACAGGGTGACAGCAAGTGCATTTCCCATTTACTTGAGGTCCATGGATGAGATGCTTTTTCCACCTCTTTCCCATGCACTGCCACCCCCTGTACAGAGTCCTTCCACCTCGTCTGATTCCTCCTCAGAGGAAGAGGACACCCACCCACATCTCCTCTTATGCTGATTACACCAACTATCAGCGGTTCCTTGTAGACTGTGTTGGAGGAACTCCACCTTCCCCAGCTGTAGACCACAGTCCTGTGCATGTGACGTTGTCCTTCCTCAGGAGTACAGTTCAGAATCCGCTGTGATCCTCCATGGCCCTGTCCCTTCATGGAGGAGCAGTGTCTGGCAGTTTCCACCTCCTCTGTTCTAGTCCTCTGGGGACTGCCAGTGCAAATATTGCACTCCTCCTGGTCTCCAGGAGCTATTCCCCATCCTACATCTGGATTGGGTGGCTTGATATCCCCTCAGGGCATCTTTGCCCTCTAGAGACGTCCCAAAGGCTTACTGTGGAGTTTGATCACTGGGGCAGAAGGGTTTCTCTTCCATCGTCTCTTGCTCTCCATTTCTGCACACCAGGCGCATAGGTAGCCTATGTAAGGTGCCTGTGGGCTTAGCGTGGGGCAGATCCTGGTAGCCATGCCTGATAGCAAGGCATCCAGACAGGCCATTGCCATTTCTACACATGGCTTGGAGTTGGCGAGACACTAAGCGAGGGCATCTTATGACGCCAATGCAGTAGCCTCCAGGCTGGTAGGAATACCAGTCTGCATTAGGGGGATGGTATGGCTCTGGCTGTCCTGGTTGTCACCCTTGGCCCGGCGTAGGGTGATTGCTGCCTCTCCCTTCTGGGGTTCCCGATTCTTCTTTTGTAGGGCCAGGCGAGAGCTGTCATGGCACCCTCCTTCTCCTGCGCGTCAGGAGCCTCGACCTGGCCCTGACCAGTCGCGGGCCTAGCCAGGCCCGTGAGGGCCCCTTCCTCTTGTGTGTCCCCCACAGGATGCTGAGGCTGATTTTTTCCCTCAGGGAGGTGCCAACGCCACTTTGTGATGCTTGGTACTCACCCACCAGTAATGAATGGTGAAGATTGGTCCAGGTAAGATATGAAAATTACATACCTACCATAATCCTTGATCTTTCTGTATATCGTAACCATTCATTACTGCTTCCTGCCAACCATCCCATCATTGCCAGTCACCTGGGCAGAGCCTCCTCCCTGTTTGCTTTCTCTCTCTCTCTCTCTCTGAGGTCAATTGCAGGTGGCATCTTGCTGGCATCTTTAAGCCCCCTAAATCATCTTCTTGAAGTACTAGGATGCTATGTCTAGAGAGAAGGCAAGCAGGGACTCTTACCTTCCCCAGGACTCAAGTTATTCGGGATGTGAGGAACTCCATTTTCCTCAAGTTGCCTTTCTAACCCTTTTATACAGTTTCAGTGAGCTGAGGTGGCCTAAACTCTCAGGCTCTCAACCTCCTTACTGCAAACAACTTTGAAGTTGCCTTTTTATCTTTCACTTGGAGTTCTTCTCTCTCTCTCTCTCTCTCAGCCTCTCGAGCCTTGGGGATCCTCTGTTTACCACTTCATGGTCTTTTATTTCTTATTTTCGACTATGCCTCCCTTCCCATTTTATGGGTAATTTTAGTGGAAGGCACTTTCTGAAGCTTGAATGGTCAGAAGGGCAGCTTCCTCTGCCAGTCATCTTTTTTTCTAATTGTGACAGCGTTTGGAAACTTACACATCCCTATGCCTGGAGGGTAGATTGCCCCTTCACCTAGTTTCATCTCCACTGGTTGGAGACTTAGACCAAGAGGTTTATCCCTCACTTGGAGAAAGGAAGATGCTGTAAATACCAATTTCTGTTTCAGACCTCGCTAAACAAAAAAAAGGGGGGAGTATAGGTAGCAGGAGGAGAACGCAGTGGGTACAAGGGAGCCTGTTCAGGCATCCTTTCACTAGCAATGATGAGGTTTTTATCCCATCTTCTTGCTTTGCCTCAGAGTACTTTCAAGCTCTGTTTAGCTGTTCTAACCTCCAGGCTTATAGGCCTGTTTTCTATCTCTACACCTTGAACCCCTGGGCTCCACTCTCTGGAGATTCTGTTCTTGCCTTTTGAAAGACAGTCATCTCTTCCTCCCTGCTGCTGCTGCTTCTTCCTCCTCTCTACTACTTGGGCTGCCCAGTGGTCTGGGCCCCCCTGCCCAAGATTTTATAGATCCCTTGTCTCTCTCTCTCTCTCTCTCTCTGTCTCGTCTGTCCAGCTTTTATTTTCAGTTTACATCCTTTCCTTTGTTGTACCTTGGGCCTCAGCCCCTTCCTTAGTTTCTCTTATCACCTGCTTTCTCCCTCTTGGCGAGCAGACGAGGGAGGCTGAGAGTCGTCCTCGCTTACTGGCCAATCTACAGCCCCATGTTCTATCTCACGCTTGAGGATGGCACTGCCCCCAACATTGACTCTCCGCCTCAAAATTCTTAGAGCTATAAGTTCTTGCAGGGTCTCAGTGTCTCTGGCTAGGAACCCACAAGTAATGAATGGTAAAGATACCCAGGAAGAGCAAGAATTATGATAGGTATGTCATTTTAATTTTTTGACCCACTTAACTGTGGCTGATCCCACCCCAATACTGCCCAGTTTGTTCAATAGCCTTTTATGAGGAACAGTGTTGAAAGCCTTCATGAAGTCCAGATAGGCCACGTCCACTGCTCCTCCATGGTTCACTCCCCCCCACCGTTACCCAGTCTAAAAATTCTATTAAGCTTGTTTGCCAGGATATCTCTCTGGCAAATTAATGCTGCCTGGTATCAACCAGCCCTCTCCCGTCAAGGTAGCTCATTATGCCTTTCTTTCAGAGTGACTCTGTTATCTTCTCAACCACCGACTCAAGGCTGACAGGCTTGTAATTACTTACCACTTCCCTGTCCCCCATCCTTGTGCAGCGGAACCACATTTGTTTTTTCCAATCTTCTGGGACCTCTCCTGTTACCAGTGATAGGGTAAACAGCTCTGCCAGAGATGCCACCAGTTCCTCCCTGAGTTCCTTCAGTACACTTGGGTGCACTGCATCTGGTCCCATTGCCTTGTCCTCCTAAGCCTCAGTAGTTCCCTGATCAGTAGTAATTTCTAGGTATGACCACCCTGCTAAAAATTTTGTCAAGCTCTGCTGCCACTTTTGGGGTGTGACATTACGCTTGTTAGTCAAGTGAGTGCCCTTCATTAATCTCTCAGTGGCCATTCTTGAGCTTAAAAATGAAGAGAAATCAAGCCCCATTCATTTCAATGGAAACACCCCATGCTCTTCCTGGTCACGTCATCACATGCTGGCGCTGGGCATGTCCCCATCACTGGGGCACTCAGATTGGATCAGGCTGCCAGGTGTTATATAAAAGTTACGAGGGATATTACTTAGGTACTGGCTGCTATTTATAGTAAAAATCTGACTAGAATAACTACCGCTGAGGGCAGCTACCATAGCATGTGAGTACCTCCCTTATATTGGAAATTACCTTTAAATAGGAGTTCACTATGTCGGGTGAAAACTTCTCGAAGACTGTCGACTGAGTGGTATTTCAGGGACCAGAATCTCTGCCTGTAGATCTCTCCTGAGATGTCATGGGATTTCTCTTTTCACAGGGTCATGGTTTTCTGACTGTGGAGTGTCCATATTGCTGAAGGCAAGTTGGGCTTTACCTGTCAGATAAGGTACCAGCCTGATTGCCCATTGCTGTTTTGGCCATTGTCAGGCTCTGGCTCCCCCTTTCTAGAGTTTTCAGGTAAGCTTCAATATCATCTGAGGGACACAACTTTGTAAGTTTAATGTCTTTTGAGTTTTGTTGATCTGCTGGATCTGTACCAGATCCTCCAGCTTTGATAGCTTTCAAGGCATCCAGTCATCACTGCTTCTGTGCTACATCTCATCTGTTCTGTTTCTTAGTCTCTCTTTGTTGTATAGCCCACCATTCTTTCCCTGCCTGTTCTTCTTTCATCACTGGTGCTGGCTGCACAGTCTCAGTTTGGACTTTTGTTTCTGCTTCTAGTTTGGCTGCCATGCTTCTGGCAATCACATCAGGGCTAGTTGTTGCAGGATCCATACCTTTCTTTTATGCTTCCCTAGTACCAGATCTAGTACCCACAAAACTCCTGCCATAGAGTATGCACAGCATAATTACCACTTTGTATAACACCAGTTGTCATAGAGGCATAGATCAGGAAGCATCGGCAGACCAAGAGAAGTTATAACATTCTCATGTAGCATTTTATTGACAATAAAATAAAGACAAATAAAAGACAAGATAGCTCTCCATACAGGCAGTACAAACAAAGTCCTACATCTGAGAGTCTGTCTCTCAATTTTAATCTGTCTCTCTCTATAGATATATATCTCTGAACAAAACATTGCTGTCTTTTTATAAGCTATCTTTTTTCTGGCCATTTAAACTCTGCATCCTAATTGCTTTTAAGTTACATCTCCTGTTTTTCACAAAATGTATTAGAACTTTGTACGTTTCTTTCCCGAGGCCAGCCTGAAGAGCGCATCTAGTCTTAACAGGTGCAACAAAATAGAACATTCTGTCCCAGAGCTGGTCTCCTGTTGACAGTTTCATAAACACACTTGCAGAGGTCACAGTATATCTCAAGGTCATGCTCATAACTTTTGGCAATAATATCAACAATATAATTGTATACATTTGCAGACCAAGGGATTCCCAATTTCGCACTAACATTCATATATATATATATGTATGAATATTTTTTAACCACAGAGAAGCAAGGGGAGAAAGAAAGAATAGAAACAGCAAGTGAAGGATGGTGAGCTAACAGGGGGAAATTGTGGAACCATAGGAGTGGCCAGTTCTTAGGTGCCCCAAGAAAATATGATTGTGCAATCAGGCCGTCAGGAGACAGACAAGTGGCAGAATAGGAGAGCACAAAAAAGGATCCTTACCTTTAACTCTCTCTCTGCATAACAAATGAGACAGGGTCTTACCGAACCGTGTCGCAGTCTGGTGCAGGGAAGGAGGATTTTGGCCCCTTGGGGACTAGGGCCTGACCTGGAGGGATAGAAGGCTGTTCAAAATTAAAGGCTTGAATCAAAACCGAGGAGGACAGGAGGCACTGGGAAAGGTTAGCACAGCACATAGCTAGTTTAAACTCGTGTCGGGGGTCAGGTGGCAAGGGTACATCCAGTGTCACAAAAGGAGGGCTTACCAGTCTCCCCATCAAACAATGCAGTGGAATCAAACACATCCAAGGCAAAGGGAAAAAGAAGGCAGGTTAGTTGTTGAAAATGATGACTGCCAATGCAAGGAGTCTTGGCAACAAAATACCAGAACTACAGGTGGTGATCGTGGAGGGGGCATTGACCTAGTGGCTGTCTCAGGAGGTGGACAGCTGTGAACCATGCATAGGACATGGCCTTTCCAGGTTACTCTTATTCAGAAAGGACATAACAAAGGGCAGGGGAGGGGGAGCTGTGTTGTAGGTAAAAAAAAAAAAAAGGAGATGGAGGTAACTGAAATAGGCAGCCTAGGAGCTTCTGGGAAAAGTAGAGCCACTGTGAGTGCTAGCAGCAGTGGAATGAGAAGAAAATTAGGATCGGGGTGGTCTACAGACCACCAGGTCAGGATCAAGAGGCAGATAAGGAACTAGGGGAGGCACTAAGGATGGTGACCAATCTAGGAGTCATGTTGGTAATAGGGGATTTTAATGTGCAGACCAAAAGAAAGCCAAGCACTCTCAATCAAAAACTAAACTACAGTAATTAATTAATTCAGTGCAGAATCATGCCAGTCTCTGAAAAGTGCAGTTCTAACAAGACCCACTGCACCACGCCTAACAGGTTTTGCCTCCCTTGAGGCTTTGTGAAAGCTGCCAGGTGGGAGCACGTGCAGTCCTTTTAAATCAAAGTCTTGAAGAGCTAGTGTATTGAACTACTATTTTGTAAACCCTTTTAAGCTGCCCTAGTTTGTAATAGTCTGCTTTGGTGGGTTTCTGTTATATTGTTAATTTTAAGTTTGAACTAGCTTTAATCCGATAAAAGCAGGATATGGATCTGACTGACACCATTCACGGTCAGGTGAAGCGGGAGTGATGTAGTGAGGGGTAGCCTGTCTATCTTTTCTTGCTAGCTGTGAAGGTGTCCAACTCTCACTACAAACTGACACAGCTTGTGTCAGCTGCTAAGTGTTCTTGTACTCTACTCTGTCTACAGTAGTTTTAGCAGGTTCAGTGTCATGTGAAAGGTGCTTTTTTTATTATTATTTTTACCTCCTTCCGTGGGCTCCACGGGGGCTATGACCTTCCCCCCTCGGAGGGGGGACATCCTCTGGTCTGACCCCCAGCTCATCTGCCCCAGAGGTTCCCCAGTGATTTCCCCCGCCACAGCAGGGCCAGGTGGGGGGTAGCATGCTTTCCTCACCACCCTGCTACGGCAAATCTGGTGGCTGGGGGGCTGACTCACGAGCGATCGGACCATCATGGCTCTCTCGTGGAGCCCCAGCATTTTCTGTTTTCTTCCTCCCTTCTGATGTAAGTACATTGGCTTTCAAGCCTCCCCGACCTGTACTGCCCTCCAGCCATTGCCAGAGGGCAGCAGTCAGTGAGCGACTGACTAGTCCCTTCCCGGAGAGAGGAGAGCAGTCCTCTGGATGATCGATCCTCTCTCTCCCACCGACCCCCGGCAGCCCAGGCTTTTTCCCGAACTCTGGCTGCCGGCGTGGCGCAAGGTGTGGTGTCCAGTGCCTCAACCCTCAGCGCCACCGCCGGTAGGTAATTTTTTTTTTTTTTAAGAGTTGAATTAGGATTCATAAATCAAAACCATTTCTTTGAGGTTGTAATATGTGTGTGTGCGTGTGTGTGTGTGTGTGTTTGTTTTAAAGTAAGTTTGGCAACAGTTATTCTCGGGCAAGCAAATTGTGGTTGCATGAGACAGCTGAATTGGAAGCAATTGCTTACAACCGCAAACAGTAGTTGCACAGAAAATTTCAGGCTCTTCCCACTCTTTGACATTTGTAATCCTGCAGTAATGGATTTTAGCTGAAAGGACAAGTAAACACTAATTTGATGTTACTTCACAAAAATGAAATATTGTTTTGTTTCTGATTTATCTGCATGCTGTATTTGTAACCCCCCCCCCCCATTTATCACATAAACACTCTATTAGGGCTATAATTAGATGACTTTTATTGTGTTCCTTTCCATCTGCAGTCTCTGCATGATGACAGAGTCACATTAGTACTGACAGCACTACAGCTTTTTTGCACAGTACAAATTGAGTATGTAAAATGTAATTTTACTAAACCTGTCTGTTCTACTGCAGTCTCTGTCCTTTTGTATTGGTTGTTGGGGCACAAACTCTGAAAGCATCAGAGTACTGCCGGTAGCCATGATGCTAATGTCAGGGTGATATGTGACGTGCTATGTTGTATGAAATTTGTTGAAAATGTTGTTGGAGAGGTGACCAGGGTAGTGAGGGCAGCCAAGGCCACAAAGGAGCTAAGGCTGGTACAGGGGATTAGGAAGGGGGAGAAATAATTTTTTAAATATATTAAGGAAAAAAAGGAAGAGTAAGGAACAGATTGCCAGGATTAAGAACAACAGTGCAGGATGGGTTTTAAAGGGAGCTGGATCAGGCAGAGGTACTAAATGGGTACTTCTGCTCAGTATTCACAAGGAGAAGGACTACCCATCCTCCAGGGGAGGATATGGGGGGATGGTCAGAGGGAAGGGGAGGGGGGTTACAGTTATTGAGATTCCAGAGAAGAGGTTGTTCAATGGCCTAAGATCTCTTAGGGTGGACAAGACTCCAGGTCCGGAGGGGGTACATCCAAGAGTGCTGAGGGAACTAGCAGAGGTGCTGGCAGCACCCCTAAGGGATGTATTCAACACCTCCCTACGGACAGCATGTGTGCCACTTGACTGGAGAATGGCACACGTGGTACCCATACATAAGAGTGGCCCCAAGGACAAGCCGGAAATTACAGGGTAGTCAGCCTCACATCCCTAGTGGGAAATTGATGGAGACCATCCTGAAGGAGCGCTTGGTGGAATTCATGCAAGAACAAGGGCTGGGGGATGATCGACAATACGGATTCGTCAATGGGAGGTCCTACCAAACAAACCTGATTGAGTTCTTCGACTGGGTGACTAGGTCACTGGATGGGGGAAGGCGGTTGATGTCCTGTATCTGGATTTCAGTAAAGCCTTTGACTCAGTGCCACATGGCAGACTGCTAAGTAAACTCAAGGGCATGTGGGGGCAGGGCAAAAACTGGTTCAGTGGGTGGAAAGTTGGTTGAGAAATAGGAAACAAAGGGTGGTAGTAGAGGGAACACCCCAGGCAGTCATCAGCAGTGTTCCACAGGGCTCAGTCCAGGACCTGCCCTATTCAACATCTGCATAGCGGATATAGCGGAAGGGTGGAGAACAAGATAAGCATGTTCGCCAATGACATAAAATTGGTGCGGTGGTGGATTCTGAGGAGGTGGGGAGGTCCTGTGCAGGGATTTGGAGAGACTGGAGAGCTGGTCAAGAATGTGGCAGCTGCGCTTTCAGTGCTAGGAAGTGCAAGGTCATGCACTTCAGGGCAAAGAACCCTAAGAACATCTAACGATGGGGAGAGGTTAAATGTCTCGAGGAGGAAAGGGATCTGGGATGGTGGTCATAGGGAATATGAAACACTTGGAACAGCGCAGGGTTGGCAGTGGCCAAGGCCAACAAAATGCTAGGGTATATTGCCAGAGGGAGCACCTCAAGGAACGCGGAGGTGATCCTGCTGCTGTACAGATCACAGGTGAGGCCGCACCTGGAGTACTGTGTGCAGTTCTGGCACCCCTACTTAAAGAGGGACATCAAGCTCTTGGAGGAGGTCCAGAAAAGGGCAACCAAACTGATAAGGGGGAAGGGGATAAGCCCTACGAACAGAGGCTGAAGGAGCTAAATATGTACTCCTTGGTGGATAGAAGGGACAGGGGAGATATGATTAAGACCTTCAAGTACCTGAAGGGCAAAATAGGGTTAGCATCGGGGGTATATTTCAGTTGAAGAGAGGGAGGATCACTAGGGACCATAGTATGAAGTTGGAGGGAGGAAGATTCAAGAGCGAACTGAGAAAGCACTACTTCACAGAAAGGGTGGTGGCAGCGTGGAACATACTCCCAGAGCAGCTGGTCTCACAGAGATCGATGGAGAGTTTTAAAAGGGGGTGGGATAGAGTAGAGGGCAGAATAAGCATTGAAGTTGATTTGACCCAACAGTCGAGCTCAGTAAAGGGGAAGAAAGGTGATAGTGGTGACAAGTTTTTTTTTTTGGGGGGGGAGGGGTTGTGGCAGCACTGGTATAAACTATGAGCTGCAAAATCAAGCAGACGAGATGGACCTTTTTGGCCTCTATCTGCTGGCTTTTTTTTGTATGTTCGGATGTTAGAAGTGAAACATGACGGCAGATAAGGACTGTGTGGCCTGCTTAGTCTGCACCTTTTCCTATCTAATGCAGTACCACAGACCCTAGATGATCTATGGCCATCTTCTTCCCATTGCAAGAGTACTCATGTCTATCCCATGTATTCCTGAATTCCCCTACAGTTTTTGCCCCCACCACCTCCGCAGGGAGGCTGTTCCAAGCATCCACTACTCTTTCTGTGAAAAAGTACTTCCTCACATTGCCCCTGAGCCTACCCCCTCTAGCCTCATATCATGCCCCCTTGTTCTTGTACACCTTCTTTTTTGAAAGATGCTACCTTCCTGTACCTTGTTTATACCCCTGAGATACTTGAATCCTATCTCACCCCCCAAAGAAAATACATATTAAGGTCCTCTAGTCTTTCCTCATATAACTTTTGGTGCAGTCCTTGCACCATTTTTGTTACCCTTCTCTGGACTGTCTCTGTTTTATCTATGTTCTTCTGAAGATGCAGCCTCCAGAACTGGACACAGTACTCCAGATGAGGTCTCCCTAGTGATCTGTACAGTGGCATCACCACCTCCTTTTTTCTGCTGCTGATTCTTTCCCTATATACCCTAGCATCCCACTGGCTCTTCCCACAGTCTTCTCACATTGTTAGGTTACCTTTAGGTCATCAGATACGATTACCATCAGGTCCCTTTCTTGATTGGTGGCGGTCAGTATCTCCCCTCCCCCCCCAAATCTGGTACTTCTCCCTTGGATTTCTGTGCCCCAAATGCATGATTTTGCACTTCTTTGCATTGAATCTTAGCTGCCACACTCTCGACCACTCCTCAAGCATGTTTAGGTCCTTTCTCATTTTTTCCAGCCCTCGGAGTGTCGACTTTGTTGCAGATCTTAGTGTCATCTGCAAAGAGGCATACCTTCCCCTCTAGCCCATCTGCTATGTCACTTATGAAAACATTAAATAGGACTATCCCCAGCATGGATCCCTTTGGCACCTCGCTGGTCACCCCACTCTTCTCAGATTGAACATCATTACCACCACCCTCTGTGTCCTGTCACTGAACCAGTTTCTGACCCAGTTTACAACCTTAGGGCCCACTCCAAGGCTGCCTAACTTATTTATCAACCTCCTATGTGGGATGGTGTCGAAGGCCTTGCTGAAATTTAGATAGGCCACATCCACTGCCCCTCGCCTATCTACCTCCCTGGTTATCCAGTCAAAGAAATCTATCAGATTTGTTTGACAAGACCTTCCCTCTATGAAGCCATGCTGCCTCGGATCGTGTGCTCTGCTGGATTCAAGAAATATCGCATTCCTTTCCTTTAGCAGTGACTCCATTAATTTCCCCACCACCAAGGTCAGGCTGACTGGCCTGTAGTTGCCAGCCTCCTCCCTGTTCCTACTTTTGTGAAGGGGACTACATTTGCCCTCCTCCATTCCCCTGGAACCACCCTGCCTGGTCTCTATCAATTTGTTGAAAAGGACTGTTAGTGGTGGGGCGCTGTGAGCCTGAGCAATCGGTGGCTGAACTATAATAATAATAAGACCTTTTGGGCTCCAGTATGGGAAATCCCTGCAAAGAAAAGCAGCAAACATGCTGGCCTGGTGGCGCTGAGGGTGAAGCGCTGGACACCACACCTCGCACCACACCGGCAACCCAGGTTCGGAAGTGAGCTCGGCTCGCCGGGGGTTGGCCAGGGAGGAGAGGATTGAGCGTCCAACGATTGCTGTCCTCTCCTGGGGGAAGGGCGGGGAGTGTCTCCTCGGTGCTAGTGACACCCAGCGGAGGCTGGGTGCACTGCAGCCTGGGATCACTTACAAGTTGGGATGAGGTTTATTTATTTATTTAGTTGTTTAACCAGGTATAGCACACTAAGCTGAAAGCTTTTTTACAGGAGCGACCTGGGAGCACAAGGAGGTTAAGTGACTTGCACAGGGTCACACAGTATGCAAGTGGAAGCTGTGGGATTCAAACCAGCTCTGGTCTGCTGGATGTCACCAAATTTGCAACTCAGAGCCTTAGACCACTGTGCTATACTGCCTCCGACTGCCTCCTGTCGGGACAACCTGCAGATGGGTGCAGGAGCACACGCGCCTGCGCTGGACATCATTACACATCTGCGCCTCTGGGGAGAGCTCATGATCAAGGAAAAACCTGATCCATCTGGTAGGCGACAGCACCTGGCCCCGTGTCCACCACCAGATCCCACCCACCGGTCTCCTAATTTCCTCCTCCCAAGCCCTACCTGCAGCAGATTCTAGACTTCAGGGAGCACCAAGGAGGAGTGGTGGCCCCATCTTGGGGCCAAGCCAAGGGTGTCCAGCTGCAAGGTAGGTGCAGGGGTTGGAGTACAGGGGGCTCGGGCTGGGAGGGTCTCAGGCGGGCAGAAAAGCCAGGATGCCTGAGAGAGCAGTGACCGGAGGGAAAATAATTGGAAAAAAAGAAAAGCAGCAAACTCAGAGGGATAGGAGCAAAACAACTTTGGACCATCCGACCACGAGGTCTGATCTCAATTAGGCTGCTATCACATCGACAGCAGGGAATGAGGAAACCCTGCAAAGCCTGGGCCTAAAATTAACAGGCTTATACAGACAGTTTCGGGACTTGATGGGAAATTTGATTCCCTAACGAAAAGAGTAAGCACTCTAGAACTGGATATAGAGGCAGTTAAAACAGCGACAGTTGACTCTAGGAAGCACTCGGAAGCAGCGTTGGGAGCTACAGCTACTCTGATAAAGGAGAATTCCCATTTAAAGAATTGCCTTGAGTCGCTAGAAAACCAAGCCATATCCTCTAGTGTTTGGGTAATTGGCTTACTGGAATGATTGGAAGGTGACTATTTGGGGCTATTTTTCAAAGAATGGCTGACGCAGCAGCTGGGAGATCCCCTTGCAGCATGAGTATTTTCTATCCAGAAGGTCTGCCGGGTGATGGCCTGCGGAAGACCCAAGAATCCAGATGCACCCCATGTGGTGGTTATGGTGCTCAGTGGAATAGGTTCAAGGGACTTAAATCTGGCCAGACAAAGAGAATCTTTACTCTGCGAAGGGCAACAGGTGCGACTGTATCTGAATTTGAGCTGCTCGATGAGGATGAAGAAAAAAAGTTAGTTGGGATCAGGGCATCCCATGGGAGGCTGACGCCACACATGGCATGCTGTTCCCAGCACGCATTCACATTGTCCATCAGTGGAAAATTTTCATTTTTTCGACCCGCTGAGGCATTGAAATGGGCACAGAGAAATGCTGCAGCATGTATCCGAAGAACGGATGCATCTGATTCAGAAGCTGAGGAAACTGATGACCCATGAAGGACTTTATGAACATTAGTGGCAGGTTGGCAATGGTCCCCTGAATAAATAATATAAATAAAGAATTACAGCCTTACTGTTCTGCTTGTTCTCTCGAGTTGATGTTATTAATGGGATAACTGTTTTTCTCATACACAATATTTATCTCAGCCTCTGCCAGTCCTTTTGATTAGCTCAATAAAGTGGGCATATACACACCTCTTGAGGCAACATTTTTTATATATATATACTGCTAAGTGGCAGGAGGTCTGAGAGATATTTCAGCCATATTGATATGCGTAATGATAGAACAGTCTGTGGTTATGACTTGCTTTAATATAATAACATAGAGGATAATGTATGGTCCTCTATCGTTAACCGGTCGGTTAAGTCGAGAGGTTGCCAGGGCGACCATGTAAACCTCGAGAGCAAAGTTCGAGAGGTTTATGTTGCCATGGCAACCTCGGGAGATTGTTAAAATTGACCGGTTGTTGATAGAGGGACCATACGCTATTTTTTTAGTGTATGGTCCCACCTCAAAAGATGCTTACTTTTCCATAAGTAGTCACCGCGCGGCCCTTCGTCCTTCCCTAACTTGCTGCTGTTGGCGCGTCGGTTCCCGTCGGAAAAAAGCGGCATATGCAGACACTCGTAAGTTACACTCATCGATGTGACGAGGATCGATAGGTTAACAACATATCTACGCCACATCGATAGGTTAACTACCTTAGGAAATGATGATTTCTAAGGTTAACAGCGCTTCTACCATACATTATAGATAGTATACTTATAGAATGCTACCATAAAAGTACGGTTATAGTGAGCCCTATTGTCTTTATCTCTATTTTGCCCTAGGCAATAAATTCAGACCAGTGCATGCTTAAATCTCAGTTCCCTTTAATGGGTATGAGAGATATTGTTGATTTAGTGATTTTTAGTTTTCTTTATATTCCGTTGCAGCTCTTGGACTCTTAAGAACAGCAATTCGTTTTACTGTATGGAACTGTTGTTATAGATTGTTACCTCTCAAGTGATATGTCTTATAGACTTTGCATGTTTGATTTAACTTGTGTGTAAAGGAGTGGCGACCTCAAATTATAAACTGTAATCCTCAAATGCAATGTCAAGAGTTATTCTAGGGATATGGATATGTTGTTCATCCACACTGTCTGACAGGTTCCTTGCCACTTTAAATCTTGCCGAAGGTCTTCAGTTGGCTTCTCCCACCCACCGGTGGTAAAACTCTCGGCTTTGCCCCATGACGCCAAATCTTCCTTACCGCTTGGAAGCTCAGGTTCCCTCCTTAACGCTCTGCGTATAGACTGGATCCTAATTCTTTAGTTCGCCCAAAAATAATTCTAAAGTTCTCAAGACTTCGGTCTAATTACTCCCTCGCGGCTGCGATGGACAAATCTAGTCCCAGATTTTGGTGGTGCCCATGCGAGCAGAAGATGTCCAGGATGGACCCGCACTCCATGTGCGTCTACTGCCTCGGCCTAGATCACGACCCGCAGGCCTGCGAATTATGTTGATCGTTTTCGGCCAACGTCCTAGAAGACCGCGCTGCCTGGTTACAGCTTGGGCGACCTGAGAAGCGCTACCCGCCAGTGAAGTCCAAGGAGGCCCATTGGGCGTTGTCCACGACGGCTGGCTTGACTGAGCAACTCGAGCAGATGATCACCCTCGAGGAGGAGGAGGTGACCCAGGCCGCATTCTCATCTTCCTTGGTCGCGGCATTTATCCCGCTCTCTCTGGGATCCTCCTACACAGCTTCTTTTAAGGAGCTTTGCCAATCCCTTTCCATGAAGGGAGAGGGGCCATTGGGACACTCTTCTCGGTCCAAAAAGAAGGACTCGAAAGGTAAGTCCCACCGTCGACGTTTGTGGGAGCGGGAGAGGTCCCCTCCCCCGGACAGTCGACACTCGACTTCAGTCGAGGTTGCAGCTAAGGCTGCTGGCTTCACGGTGTCCCCGTCAGGTCAGCCGGCCAAGACACCCGTCAACGTGGTCGAGATTTTTCTCGGCCCGTCGAACGGGCTGTCGACTGGTGAAGCCGACAACCCTTCTTCACCAGTTCCCCCGGTGGAGACCGAGGACTTGCCTGTGCCTCCTGTGCTGGAGTCTCTAGTCAAGGCTTCGAGCCGAGGAAGGCGGTGTCCCGTTCTCCTCCCAGACCTGCCTCGGAAACACCGAGGTGTCGGCCTCGACCTCGTTCGGTCCTGCCGATCCCGCCAACATCGGGCGGTCTCGCACCGAGGTAAGCGGGCGACCGCTTGTCCTAGTCTTCTCCTCGGAAGAGAAGAGGCTCGCACAAATTCGTGTCGACGCCACGAGGACTTAATGTGGCAGCAGTTATTTTTGTCCGGGAACAAGCCGACCGCTGCCTTCCCCGCCATCAAGTGGCTGTCACCGAAAGGCCAAACAACCCTCGCTGTAGCCGAGGTGCTCAGCCTGGGCCGTTGTTCAGCTGAAACCAGCTGCCCCACCGACTGTGGTAGAACCTCCGCTCCACAACCGAAATCGGGTGCCAACCAAGGACTCTCGGTCGGGTCCGGGTCTGCCCCACAGGTTGTCGGTCACCCTCACTCCCGACCGTCCTCGGCAGGTGGAGGGTGGCTCAGGCCCCAGGCAGCTCTTCGCGGACTCCTCGGAGTTCGATGACGACTCCTCCCTGTTTTCCAGGCCCCTTGACCTGGAGTCCTCCGGGGGGCAGTCGATGGACGAGAGCCCATCGTCGTTCATGGGTCTGCTTTGGCTCATCTCGGAGTCCACCAGGATGCAGCTCGAGCCCGTATCCAAGCAGCCCAAATATCCCCTGACGGAGAAACTGGACCGAGGGGATTCGCCCACGGAGGCCTTTCCGGTGGCTGAAGCCATTGTTGGCCCAGCCTTGGAGCTCTGGCAGCGGCTGGCTTCCTGCACTGCGCCTTCGACCAGGATGGCCAGGAAGTATGTGGTCTCTACTGGCTCTTTGGTTTTTCAGAGCACCCATTTGCGGAGGGGTTAGTCACTGATAGCATTTTCCGGCATTCCGGGAATGCTAGGGATGTGGATAAGCCCCCCCGACAAGGAGTCCAAAAAGCTGGATTATGCCGGGCGCAAGGTGTATGCTGCATCCTCCCTAGGCCTCCGCCAGGCCAGCTCAGCCATGCTGATGGCACACTTCTCCCACGCCCTCATGGGCTCCCTGGATGCAGACCACGGTCAAGCGGGTGCAGGATCAGGGAAGGGCGGTGGCGAAACAGCAGCTCCAAATGGCTTTGGACATTAGACACTCCTGTGCCAGATCAGTAGCAGACGCAGTGGCCATGCGCCTCAGAGCATGGCTGAGGATATCCACCTTCACGGCGGATACCAAGCACAAATTGGCGGATGTTCCCTTCTTGGGGACTGACCTGTTCGGCCCTGGAGTGGAAGGCCACCTCCAGCGGATCGAAGTCCAACGCTACCCTGGACTCTGTCACCTCCACCCAGAAGGACAAAGGCCATCGTCAACAACATAAGTCCTTTTGCCCTTCTGCGCCTGCAGCACATCTGGCCCAGCAACACCAGCATCAGGGCCAGCAGGCTCGAGCTTGGCATCCCAAAGCCAAGCCTGCGGCTTACTCTAATAGGAGGAAAAGGCCCAGGAGGTCCCCCGGCTGGCCCCTCCTCCAAGCCTGCCCAGTGATGGGTTGAAGGGTGTTGCCCCCAGCCTCATCACTCCCCCCTGGGTTCCCCCCATTGGGGGACGGCTCCGCCACTTCCTTTCTGCCTGGTCCGCTATCACCACGGACCACTGGGTGTTGGAGGTGGTAGGAAAAGGCCTGCCTCAGGAGTTCGAGCAGGCCCCGCCCTTCCGAGCCGTTGCCCCTCGGGGGTGGCTTCGGGGTCTGCAGCCTCTCTGTCGACATTGCCCTGCTCCTCGAAAAAGAGGTGATCAGGAAGGTGGCGGATCCTCTACAAGACCCAGGGTTTGTGTCCAGGTACTTCCTGGTCCCAAAACGGTCGGGGGCTTGCGCCCCATTCTAGACCTGCATGACCTGAACAGGTTCCTAAGGTCTCGAACCTTCAGGATGGTCACTCTGGCTCAGATCATTCCTTCCTTGGAACGAGGCATGTGGTTCTGTTCTCTGGACCTCCAGAATGCGTTCTTTCACGTCCCAATCCGTCCGTCCCACCAGAGATTCCTCCGCTTCAGGGCAGAGGGATCCCTCTCCGAGTTCCGAGCCATGCCCTTCAGCCTTTCCCTAGCTCCCAGGGTCTTCACCAAATGCATGGCAGTGGTGACAGCATTCCTGCGATGCCAAAGGGTCCGGGTGTACCCCTACCTGGACGACTGGCTGATAGCAGCCTCCTCCAAAATGGAGATGTAGCGGTCCAGGGATCTGGTCCTCCAGGTTTGCTCTCAGGTTGGCCTCCTCATCAACGAGGCCAAGTCGGAACTCGTGCCAAAGCAGGTGATGCAATTCATTGGGGCAGAGCTCGACTCTCTACGAGCCAGAGCATGGCTCCCGTCGGACAGGGCCGAGGTTCTTTCCTCCTTTGCCCAATCATTTCAGGTTGGGCACTTGCGCCCTGCCCAGGACTTCCTGTGCCTCATGGCGGCCTGCACCAGCGTGGTCTGTTGGGCCCGTTGGTATATGCGTCCCCTTCAATGGGGGCTGGCCGGTCAATGGTCACAGCACTCTGATCCCTTGGATCAGCTAGTGACAGTGACCCAGGGGATGTGGAATGCCCTCCAGTGGTGGACCATTCCAGCACATCTGCAGGAGGGCATCCCATTCGTCCGCCCCGAGCCGATGGTCTATCGACCGATGCGCCTCTGATGGGTTGGGGTGCCCATCTGGGGGAGCACAGAGCGCATGGCCTCTGGTCCCCTCGGGAGTCCCGATGCCACATCAACCTGCTGGAGCTTCAAGCGGTTCATCTAGCCCTCACCGTCTTTGCTCCGTTTATACGGGGTCAAGCGGTCCGAGTCCAGACGGACAATACCACGACCATGTACTACCTAAACCGCCAGGGCGGAACGCACTCCATGCCTCTGTGCAGGGAAGCTCTCCGCATTTGGTCCCTCGTGTGCAGCCTGGAGGCGGATCTCCTTGCCATCCATGTGGCAGGAGCCTCCAACATTCTGGCCAATGCTCTAAGCCGGATAGGGGCTGCGTCACACGAGTTGTCTCTCCTGCCGGAGGTAGTACAAGATCTGTTCTCCCACTGGGGCATGTCTCAGGTGGACCTGTTTTCCTCCAGGGAGAATGCGAAGCTGAGACTGTTTCGTGCCCGCCTCCCTCAGCAGGGCTCGCTGCAGGGGGATGCCTTCTCGAGGCCGTGGACCCTGGGCCTCTTCTACGCCTTTCCCCCATTTCCCTTGATTCACAAGGTGCTTCTCAAGGCGAGGAGGGACAAGGCACAGGTGATTCTGGTAGCCCCAGACTGGCCCCACCAGTTCTGGTATCCAGATCTCCTCAGTCTCAGCTCCAGGCTCCCGAGGCAGCTTCAAGCCCACCTGGACCTGATCTCAGTCAATCAGAGGAAGGTATTCCATCCGGACCTTCAGTCCCTGAACCTGATGGCCTGGTTCCTGAGCGGCTAGAGTTCCAGGCCCTGGGTCTTTCTGACCAGGTCCTCAACGTTGTTGAGGCGTCCGTAAGGAGTTGACCAGGAAATGCTACTGACTTTAAATGGAAGAGATTCTTCATTTGGTGTCAGGGCAAGGGCCTGGACCCTTCCTCCTGCTCCTTGGCTAGCATTCTGGACTACCTGTGGTCTCTTTCTCAGCAAGGGCTTGATCGGCGACCCTCAAAGGTGCACCTGGCAGCCATCTCTGCTTACTGGGCGCGGGCCGGGGAAGCAGTCGGTAGTCTGGGAGAAGGTGGTCGGGCGGCTTTCGAAGGCCTTGATCACATATCCCCTCCTGTGCAAGGACCTCCACCTCCGTGGGATCTACTGTTGGTATTGGCTAAGCTCATGGGCAAGCCATTTGAACCGATGCACAGGTGTGACATCTCTCACCTGTCATGGAAGGTAGCCTTCTTGGTGGCTATCACGTGAGCCAGAAGGATGGGAGAGCCCCAGGTGCTTTCCATCGAGTCTCCTTATTTGGTCTTCCACAGGGACAAGGTTGTCCTGTGCCCCCACCCGAAATTCCTTCCGAAGGTGGTGTCGGAGTTTCACCGTAACCAGGTGTTGACTCTGCCGGTGTTCTACCACAATCACACCTCGGAGGCCGAATATAGGCTCCATATTTTGAACCCTAGAAGAGCGCTCACTTATTACAAGGAGCGGATGGCTGAAGTTCGAGGAGAGGTTCGACAGCTGTTTGTCACCTATGCTGAAGCCGCACCTGGCAGACCTGCAGCCAAGCGGACGATAGGCAGGTGGGCCACCTCCTGCATAGATCTCTGCTATAGGTTGGCGGGCATGGAGCCTCCCAGAGGGATAAGAGCTCATTCTACCCACCATACTGCTGCATCGGTGGCTGCTTCCAGGGACGTCCCTATCCAGGAAATCTGCAGGGCTGCTACCTAGAAGTCAGCACACACCTTCATCACCCACTACCACATCGACCTTGAGTCACGCTGGGATGCTGGTTTTGGGGCCTTGGTTCTCCAGTCATTTTCCCTAAGTAGGGTGTGTGCGCCTTGCCTCCCTCCTCCCGGAGAACTGCTAGGAGTCTGCCAGACAGTGTGGATGAACAACATATCCATGTCCCTAGAAATACAGGTTACCTGTAACAGGAGTTCTAGGAATGGTATATGTTGTTCATCCACACAACCCACCCGGCCTCCCGACTTCGACGCACAACCTGGCTTCCAGCGGGCTAGATCTGGCGTCATGGGGCGGAGCCGAGAGCTTTACCACCCGGGTGGGTGGGAGGAGCCAGCTTGAAGACCTTCCGGCAAGATTTAAAGCGGCAAGGAACCTGCCAGACAGTGTGGATGAACAACATATGCCATTCCTAGAACTCCTGTTACAGGTGAGTAACCTATATTTTCTGTATTGAATATTGATAAATTTAATAAACAGAAAGTTAAAAAAGGACTGTTGGTGCTCCTGTGACACTTGGACAGCTGGTTCTGATTAATCTATGCTGTTTGGAATATAAGAAAAATATAATGTGATTGTCTGTCCTGAGAAATGCTGTGCCTGGATAACCCCCAAGGTATCAGTTCAAAAGACAGGATATATGTTGAACAGCGGATCTCTGTGATGAGATTAACTTGCAAAAACTCACATTTTATAGCCTTATTTAGGATCTGGGTTGGTTGATGCTAAGACCTGAAATATCCATTTCATGACGTCCTCAGGAAGGTCCGTTAATTGCAGCTGGTGTCATAAGGAAGTGGAATATCCATTTTATGACGTCCTCAGGGAAGTCAGTTAATTGCACCTGGTGTCATAAAAAGTCCTTAGATGTGTTTGAGAAAGGAAACTGCTCATGGATCAAAGGGACTGAAAAATCACAGTTTTAATTAAGTGTGTCATCATTTGGAAAATGAGTCTTGCTGGAGTCACAGAATGCAGTACCTTGATGGGACTTCCTTGTTTGTGTATATATATATATATATATATATATTTTTTATGTATCCTGAAAGGGAGGAGCTAGATGATGACATCATGAAGAGGGTTGAAACACAGCATTTTTAAACTGTAGTCTCCATTCAATTTTGAAACACACTTGTTTGGACTCTGAAAAGCAACATCAGGCACTGTTAGAAGATACAGAAAGACAATTCTAAATATACTGTGGTGGGAGATTTTGTTTGCACTTTAAACTTGTTTTTTAAGTGATTGTATGGTTTTGTGATATATGGTTCTGTATTTACATTTTTTATCTATTTTTAAGTAAACATCTCATTTTAGAGACTACTTGGAGTGCCTTTGAAATTCTTTCTTTGACAAGTGGAGCATATATGGTTAAAGCTGACACTGGGCGTAGCTTACTGGTTTACCAAACTGGAAAAGGTAAGAGTTTATTCTGAGGTCTGTTAATAGAGTTTTAAGGATTCATTTTGTACGCCCGGTTAGGTGCCCATAGACAGAAGATATCTGGCTCCCCCGAAGAGCAGAATTATCTGAGCCTGTACATTGGGTATGCTAACAAGAGGTTCACAGTTTGAATTCCTCCAGAACTTGAGACCAAAGTTTGATTCAGACCCACAAAACAGACAGGAGGGTTACACTGTTCTGTTAACTGTTCACAATACTGCGCTCGGAGGTTGGCACTGTGGGAGCAGAGGACCTGACCTGTTGAGTGGGGTTGTGACACTGCCAGCACCTGTCTAAGTTCTTTAATATTCCAGGATGTATCCCATCTGGCCTCATAGCCTTGTCCCGCTCAGATTCTCGGTTCCTTTAGGACTTTCTTCTCCGCAAACGGGCTGTTGTCCACCCTCTTCCATTGGTGCCCCTATCGCCCAGTAGTGGTCCTTTCCTTCCTTCTTCTGTGAATACTCAACAGAATTATTTGTTCAGGATTGTTGCTTTTTCGAGGTCCCCCTCCGAACACATTCCTCCCTCCCTTTTAAACCTCACAGTCCCACCCCGATGATCTTACTTTCACTAATGTATCTGAAAAGGTCTCGTCTCCTTTCTTAATTGCCTGGGCTGTTTTTTTCTCCATTTGCACCTTTGTGCTCCTGACTGTTTTCCCTGCCTCCCTCTGCTTTTTTAGATACAGTTTCCTGTCTTCCCTCCTCTATGTTTGCTTGTACCTCCTGAAAGCTAGCCTTTTCTCTCTTACCTTCCCAGCCACTTCCTTTGAGAACCATGGTGGTTTCTTTCTCTTTGTTTTGCTTAGTTGCCTAACACAAAGGCTTGTTGCCTCTGCTACGGCTCCCTTAAGGTTAGCCCATTGTTCTCATCCTTCCTTCTTCTTCCCTGCCAGGGCTTCTTGAGACATTCCCCATTTTTGCAAAGTCAACCCGCCTGAAATCCAGGACCCTTGCTTTCGTGTGGTTTGACTCCTCCACTTTTCTCACATTGAACCACACTGTACCCCAGGTGGCTCCCCACCATTACATTGGTGACTCTGTCCCCACTGGTGAGTACCAAGTGGTCGCTGTGTTCATTAGAAATTGATACTAGTTCCTGCACAGGCTGAAACGGAGCTAAACGGTGAACTTGATGACCAGCCCTACTGTTGGGTACAAAGGCACAAGTTATTGGGATCGCAAATTGAATTGAACTGTTTGTCTGTAGAGATGATATTTATTTAAATCCAGCCTCTCTGCGAGCTACACGGAGTTCCAAAGCACGGTTTTAGTCCCTTGCCTGCAACTTGTTTGGGACTACCCTGATCTTAAAATTTGTATGCTTTTACTACAGGACTTGAGATAAATTAAGCAACCCAGGGAAATACTGTAGGGTTCCAGGGGAGTTGTTTGCTTTTACAGCGGACTCCGTTGAAATTAAGTGACTCGGGAAATACTGTGAGGGTTCCAGGGGCTTGTTTTTGCTTTACACGGGACTTTGTGTGTGAAATAAGTGACCGTGTGAATTACTGAGAGAACATCAGGGAACTTGCTGCACAGTGCTTCTGAGTTTTCGAGCCCAGGCGCCGGAGGCCCTTGAACACTGCAGTATCTCCAGCTCCATTGTTCGTCTCCCACCACCCAATCCTAGCCCGCCCAGCCACTTAATTGATATTACCCTCCCTTTCTGCCTACTTAAACACAATTCTCTCTCCATTTCTCGAGAACACCACCCCTGCCCGTGGAGACCTGGAGGTCGTGAGGGCCAGCCTAGAAGCCTCCCCGCCCAAGAAGCACGCCACCCAGGTACTTTTCAGCTCACCTGCAAGGAATCCTTTGCGCCATTTCTCAATGGCCACCTGCCCCTAGCCTTGCCACTGCCTCCCAGCCAAAGCAGCTGCCTTGCACCGTGAGTTCCTGCACAGGCTGAGCCCCCACCGCCCCAACCACCACCCTTGCTTGGCTCTTGAACTTATACCCTGAGTAGGTTAGGTGACAGGGCGAAATAACCTATCAGCCCACTTTTCCAGCTGCAGGTTATACAGTTCCAACCCTACAGGCCGCTGTCTCGCATCAGATAAACTCACTATGCTTTTCCTCCTATTCACAACGTTGCAGGCCAGCAGGCTCACTCTCCTTGCTCTTCAACCCCCCCGCCCCCGTGGCTCCTCCGCCCCACTACCCCACCACCTACCCTATTCCTTTATCTATCTCAGACAATTGCTGGCACAGACACCCCAACGCCACACGCCAATGCCCACTTGTCCTAACTTACCTTTTCTCACATACACCCTCGTTCACACCCTCACTGCAAATGGGTAAACACTGTATCACTGCTCTTCCCCAACCTACACACCAGCCTCCCTCCACCCACAAAAACAAGACATTGGTACCCCCCCCCATTGCTACCTCCCTTCTTCCCGGCATCATCTCTAGTCTACCAGTACCCACCCACAACAAAAAAATAAAACAGTCACCCTCTCATTCTCAGCATGCGTCTCTTAAGCTCTGCAGGCTCTCCCTACTGCGACACACATTACTCCTACTTCTACTATCTGGAAATATTCACCCCAACCCTGGACCCCCTCAAAAATCTCCCCAAACAAACCGCAGGGAAGACTACTGCTAGCATCACTTAATATTTGTAGCCTTCCCAAAAAACACACACTACTACAAGGTTGGATTGCCCAACATGCCCCTGACATTCTAGCCCTCTCTGAAACCTGGCTATCCAAAAAAATCCCCAATGATGCAGTCTCCCTAAGTAACTATAACATCTATAGGACGGATAGATCAGGTAAGCGAGGTGGAGGCTGCGCAATATTTGTTAAATCAACACTCTGTGCCACCATCGTTGAGCCTCCCCCTCCTCAAACATGGGGCCCAGACTCGCTGTCAAAATTTAGTTTGGGCTCTAAAACAATCAACATCATCTCAGCCTATATCCCCCGAGAAACCAGAAACTCGCTTGAATCCATCCTTCATGCTATCTCACACCTCCTAATACTAATGAAACCATATTAATGGGTGACTTCAAAATCGATTGGTTATCCCCATCCTCCTCCGTCTTCAAAGACGCTGCCCAGGCTATGGACC
Source organism: Neoceratodus forsteri (assembly GCA_016271365.2). Classification (NCBI taxonomy): domain Eukaryota; kingdom Metazoa; phylum Chordata; order Ceratodontiformes; family Ceratodontidae; genus Neoceratodus; species Neoceratodus forsteri. The sequence goes on along the minus strand of CM028130.1, from coordinate 1,008,172,839 downwards.
TCACCCAAATAATTACCTCTCCAACAAGGTGCAACACAAGAACCAGGACATCCACACTATTAGACCTCATTTTTACCAACAGGCCACGAAATATCATCCAGGCCTCAGTGCTCCCTGACTCTGTCAGCGACCACTCCCCGGTTATCTGCTGGTGGTCGGGAAAACTGCCCCCAGCACCTCCGAAAACCACATGGCACCGAAAGCTCAAAAGAGGAGGCATTAATCACCTCAAAGAATACCTTGCCAATAGCAACTGGCTACCATTATATAATGCACAGTCGGTGGATACCGCTCTCACCCACTTTATAGCTACTTTTAACAAAGTCTGTGATATATTTGCTCCCCTCACTAGACAGGTAGTGAAAACCAGGTCTACACCCTGGATCACACCCTCCCTCCTAAACCTTATGCAACACAGGAACAACCTTTGGCACAGGGCCATAGACTCCCAACGCACCCAGGACAGACAGCTATATAGGGAGGTGCGAAATAAATGCACCTGGGCCACACGTCGGGCTAAGGCTGATTACTACCAGCACACCTGCTCCTCCTCCTGGGGAGACGGGGAAAAAATTCTGGAGCAACATACAAGAAATCAGTAGCAAATCACATTCCCCCACCCCTACCCAACTTAGTTTGAATGGGGACGTTACCCAAGATCTTACTATAATCGCTGAAGCCCTCAACGAATCCTTCAAACAACATGAAGTCTTGCTATATTATGACAATTGCAGTATGACCGCAGGTTAGAACTGCTCCGGAGGTGAAATAGTTAACTTTCCATGCAGGCATGGAACTTAGAGCGCGAGCTCGGTTGAAAACTCTGTCTGTTGTGCTTCAAACGCAAACTGTCAGATTCTTTACTCTGCCTCACTGAACAGTCGCTCCGGAGATTTCTCCTTCTGCTCGGTTCATTTTGTCGGTTTAAAAGTATTATTTTTCGGTTTTTAGCCGAAATTAAACTGCAACCAGTTGGTTCAAGCTCTGTCTGTGGTAATGTAAGTAATAGATAGGTTTTGCATTTAGTTTTTCTGTGTGGAACTTGTAATTATTTATCGGTTCGGTTTGAACCGATCAGGTTGTATTTAAATCTACTAGTCCTTTTTTAGAGTGCGGTTCCTGGTTCTTATCGGTTCTAAAAAAAACGGATTTCATTACGGTTTTTTCCACGACCCGTGACACGGTTGGGAACCGATAAGGGTGTCTTGCTTGGTGGATTGCCGTAAACGGGCAAGTTGGTTAGGCTGTCTGAGAAACCCAAAAGAAAAACCGGGCCCACTGGGTTTCAACACTGTAGTGTTTTGTGGGGAAGTTTGCTAAGGCTGACCTCACACTGGGGTTTGACCACCTCAATTCAGACTGCCAGATTTGTCACAATTTCCTGCTGCCACCATAGATAAGAGAGTTGGTAGGCTCCAGGAAGGGAGGAATAAAAGTCCGCTGACCCGGATAAGCCAGCCTGGTTTGGTACCGGCAGCCGGAGAGGGAGTGCCCTCTGACCAGGCGTATACTCCTTGGGCAAACGAAGAGCCAGTTCTGAGGAGCCGGTTCCAACAAAGGACTAGAAAGTCAGCTAGTGTAGAGCCAAAAGTTCTCTCCCCAACTGCTGAGGAAATAGCTAAAGCAATTCAAATTGTCCAGTCTGTCTCTCCGTTTCCGACCGAACCGACACCTTCAGGTAAGTGTTCGGTTCAGCCGGTTCCACCGGTTCAAGATTATGATTTTGAGGATTTTTATGAACCAGGGAAGGGGGAAGAGGAATATGAGGAGAGTGAATATGGTTTTGAAGATCTGGATATTGATCCGGACATCTCTCCAGATAGACCCCTAGGGGTTTCTCCTCCAAGGCTTTCTGAGTCCCCTTCTCATTTCATGTTTTATAAAAAAGTTGCTTAAACTCTCCAGCTCCCTGTTGAGGAAGCTGTTGATGACCAAGAGGAGCCAGACTATGTAGAAATGATGGATATTCCAGAGTCTAGGAGACTATCTTTTCCTTTGCATAAATCTTTTGGAAACAGACAGTAAAGTTTTAAAACTCCCTCACACTATACCTCTTGTGGATAAAAGGATGGACAAGATATGCTTCTATCGAGCTCCGACACTGATTTCCTCACTCAACAATGCAGCCATGTGGGGTAGTGCAGGCTGCAGCCTGACGAGGCTAATATTCCCCTAGCTTCACACCCCTGAGAAGGACTCCAGGAAGATTGATGCTATGGCAAAGAAGCAGTACATGGCAGCATCTTTGGGACTCAGACAAGCAAACTATATGACTTTGTGCTAGGTACCAGAAATCCAGATGGGATACTGTGCTGGCCCCTAGCAAACAAGTCCCTGACCAGCTTGCCAGGAGCTGGAACAGGTGGCTGTGGGTGGTATTGAGGCATCCAAGGTGCAATTTCATGCTGCAGTGGACTCTAATGATGTTTTATCAAGAGTCATGGCTAATTTGTGGCACTGCAGGATGGTGTGGCTCAGATGTATACCCTGTCTCAGGATACCCAGTCTAAGGCCATGGATTTTCCGTTGGAAATTCTCTGTTTGGGGAGCAAACAGAGAATTACATGAAGAAAATGGATGAATATAGGACCACCTATAGGAGTGCACAGGCCAAGGAAAGGCAGGCCACTCCACAAAGCAGCTTCCCAGAGGCTGGGGTAGGCCTTTTCATAGGCCTTTACCAAGCTTCAAGCTTCTCCTCCCCTATGCTCAGAGGGGGTTCTTTACAGGAGAGGCAGACGGGTACAAGCAGGTCTGCTTCCACCCCTCAGCCCAAAGCCTCTACCAGGCAGGCACCCTGATGGGATTGCCAGGGCCGATTCTCCTGCCTGTAGGCAGGCTGGCTTACTTTGTCCAGGACTGGAGGTCTTTAACATCAGACAAGTGGGTCCTGGAAGTAGTAAGCCAGGGACTGGTTCTCAACTTCAAAAAATTTCCAAAGCTGAGAACCAGATGTTTTCCACCTGCAACTCCATCAGAGGCACTCGCCCTAGAGGCAGAGGTCTCTACCCTCCTGGCTTTCAGAGCTGTGGAAAGGGCTCCCTCCCTACACCAGGGCAAAGGTTTGTACTCCAGGTACTTCCTTACCCCAAAAAGGACAGGAGAATGGCGGCCCATCCTGGATCTCAGATATTTAAACAAGCACCTTTTAAAGCCAAAGTTCAAAATGGTGACTCTGGGAATTATCCTACCCTCTCTAAGGCCAGGGGACTGGCTAGCTTCCCTGGACCTCAAGGATGCCTACTTCCATATTCCCATCAGAAGCTCCCATCGAAAGTACCTCAGGTTTCTAGCTGCCCTCAGGCCACTACCAGTTCAGAGCAATGCCCTTCGGCCTCACTTCTGCCCCAAGGGTATTCACCAAATGCCTGGCAGTATCAGTTGCCTACCTAAGAAGGCAAAAGATTGCCATCTTTCCTTACCTGGACGATTGACTCATAGTAGGTCAGTCCCCAGACCAGGTCATTTTACACCTTCAGATAACACAGCAACTGCTTACCTCTCTAGGTTTCCTTCTGAATCTCTCAAAGTCAGTTCTAGAGCCTGTCCAGCTTCTTACCTTCATAGGCGCAGAACTGAACACACAGGAAGCCAGGGCCTTTCTTCCCCTGGACAGGGCAAAGACCCTAGTCTCCCTGGCCTCCTCATTTACCCTGCAGGTCTCCCGGCCAGCAAGGCATTTTCTACAGCTCCTAGGCCACATGGCTGCTTCCACAGCAGTTGTGCAGGGAGCAAGATTTCAGATGAGGGACATCCAGTTCCATTTGAGAGTTTTTTGGTCTCAAAGAAAGGATCCTCTTACCAAGTTGATCCCAGTAACTCAAACCCTGATCCAAGCCCTACAGTGGTGGCAGGATCAGAGCAACCTGAGACAAGGGGTTCCCTTTGTCACTCAGTCTCATTCTCTAATCCTTACTACAGATGTGTCCCTCTTGGGCTGGGGAGCTCACATGGGCAACCTCACCATCCAGGGTCTGTGGTCTCCCCAGGAATCTCTGCTCCACATCAACCTGTTGGAGCTCAGAGCAGTTTTTCTAGCACTTCAAGCTTTTTCCAAATCTATTCAGAACAAGAGTATTCAGGTCAGAACAGACAACACTACTACAATGTAGTACATCAGCAAGCAAGGGCACTCAGTTCACGGCCTTGTGTCACGGCGCTGGAAGTTGTGGTCTCTGGCTTACTCTCTGAACACCTCCTTACGGCAGTTCACCTCCCAGGCAAGGACAATGTCCCGCAGATGCTCTCAGCAGGATTTCCAGGGCCACCACTAATGGTCACTGGATCCCTGGTCTTGGGAGTAGTATTTGCCAGATGGGGCACCCTAGATAGATCTTTTGCAGCCCCAGACAATCACCAACTTCCTCTTTCTTGCTGCAGGCCCCCAGTGTTGGGCTCACTCCCCCTAGATGCCTTAGCCCTCAGTTGGGAGGGGAAGTTTCTCTATGCCTTCCCTCCCTTTCCTCTCCTGTTCAAAGTGCTAATCAAAATCAGATCCCAATCCTGCAAAGTCATTCTGATAGCTCCAGATTGGGCCAGACAGCCCTGGTATCCACTGCTGCTGTCCTTAGCAGTCCATCCTCCCCTGTGCCTTCCCAGGAATCACAATCTGTTAACCTGTGCCCAGGGAAGGGTCTGGTACCCGAATCTCAAATCTCTCACTCTCAGGGCTTGGTTCTTGAAGAGTTAGAGTTTGCTGATTTACACCTTTCCCAAGGTGTAATGGATATATTGAAGGCCTCAAGGAAGCCTTCCACCAGGGCTACTTACAATTCCAAATGGAAAAGGTTTTCCATATGGTGCTCGGAAAGCATTATTTCCCAGTCTCTGCTGATCTACCCACAGTCCTGGATTATATGGTCCACCTCAATTTTTGGGGCTGAGACCAGCTACCCTGAAGGTGCACTTGGCAGCTGTGTCTGCTTTTATTTCAGCAGGTAAATCCTCTCTCTTCAGCTCATGCTGTATTTTCCAAGTTTTTAAGGGTTGTTTCACACCAGCCCTCCATTCAGGGATCCTGCCCTGCCTGGGATCTTAATGTTGCATTGCTCAGCTTATGCAACCTCTTTGAGCCCTTGTCTTCAGCTGAGCTCAAGTACTTGACTTGGAAAACTGTGTTTCTGGTAGCCATCACCTCTGCCAGACGATAAGGAATTACAGCTTTGTCAGTGGGCAGGAGTTCACCCTTTTATGGAGATAAGGTGGTCCTTTGACCAACAGAAAGTTCCTGCCTAAGGTGGTTTCAGATTTTCATCTTAATCAATCTATTCTCTTCCAGTGTACTTCACTGACCACTCCTCCTCTGGGAGAGGGAGGCTGCACAGCCTAGATGTGAAGAGAGCTCTTAGTTACTACATAGAGCGTACTCAAGGGTCATAGGTTTGACTCCTCCAACTGTTCCTCACCCATGGCGGTTGGTAAGGGAAGCCAGCCACTAAAAAGATCCATCGCCAGGTGGATTGTCTCTTGTATCCACCCTGCATTAGAAGTTGGAAAGTTCCCCTCAGGCCTGAGGGCTCACTCTACAGAGGTACAGCTGCTTCTCTGGCTGCTGCCAGAGACATCCCTATTCTAGAAATATGTCAAGCAGCTACCTGGAAAACAGTTCACACTTTTACCAAGCATTACTCCCTGGACATCCAGGCTAGGAGTGATGCTCGGTTTGGCACAGCCGTGCTTCAGAGCCTATTTCCTAAGTAGGTTCTGTCCCTCCTCCATGGGGGTACTGCTGTGTAGTCTGCAATTGTCATAATATAGCAAAACTTCATCTTGTTTGAAGAAAAAATTACTCACTTTAGTAATGTTGTTTCTTCTAATGGAGTCTTGCTATATTATGACCTCCCTCCCTGCCTGCCCCTCTCAGAACCTCTGTTTTGGGATGTGGGTGGGCATTACAGGGTTGGCACTTTTTGATGCCCACCTTGTTGTTTTTCACCTACCTTTTGGGTGAATTGGTGTTGTGTTTTGCATTTTTGGGTCTCCTGACTTGAGTCTTTGTTTTAGGCCAAAAATGAGTGTTTGTTAGTAGCCAGTTGGCTAGTGTAGGTTTACAGCTCCACACAGAACCTTAGTGAGTTTTAGCTTGTAAAGATCTGACAGTTTGCGTTTGAAGCACAACAGACAGAGTTTTCAACCGAGCTCGTTCTCTAAGTTCCATGCCTGCATGGAAAGTTAAGTATTTCACCTCCGGAGCAGTTCTAACCTACGGTCATACTGCAATTGCATAATATAGTAAGACTCCATTAGAAGAAACAACATTACTAAGGTGAGTAATTTTTTCTTCTCAGACCTCTTACATATCCTCCCGCCTAATTTCTTCCACCCCCACACTTCTCTTATGGCGGTACAGTCCTCCCTCCCCTTTCCGGCTCAGTACCATTCCCTGCACCCTGGCCAAACGCTATATCTCCAAAGCTATCAATAACACTGCTACAGCAATGGCTCCCTAGACCTAAAACTCATTAGGCTTACCCTCGATGTCACACTACCCCATCTCACAAAATTCTAAACCTTTCACTTTGCTTCCAGCCGGTTCCCTCTACCTGGAAAAAAGCCTTGATCACTCCTATCTTAAAGAGCGTGACCCCACCCACCCCATTAATTATAGGCCAATCTCAATACTCTCCTCCTCTCCAAAGCTCTGGAAAAATATTCTCAGACCATCTAACGAAACACAACCTACTTAGTAAGGAACAGCATGGGTTCAGAGCTGGCCACAGCACCATCACGGCTCTCGCTGAACTCACAACGTTCATCCATGAGGCACTTGACCAAGGGTCAATTGCAGGGCCATCTAATGTAGACTTAACTAAGGCTTCCGACACGGTCAGTCATGATCTACTCCTTCAAGTCCTGCCGCAACTAAATGTGGTCCCCGAGGCCTCAGCCTGGTTCAAGGACTACCTCTCAGGACGCTCACAGCAAGTAAGAATAAACTCCACCATCTCCACCCCTAAACCTGTTCGCTCTGGGGTTCCACAGGGGTCAATTTTGGGCCTGCTGCTCTTCACTCTCTTCCTTAATTCACTCCCCAAAGCATGCAGCGGTCATCTCTTACTCTGTGCTGATGATGCGGTTCTCTACTGGCAACACCCCCAACCTAACACCCTCCTGCTCACCTCCAGGGTTCTTCAGGAGCAGGAGAATTGGTTCGCTGATCACCGCCTGATAATTAACTATTCCAAAACCAAGTCCATGACCTTTGATCATCGCCAAAGCCCTCAGTCAGATGGCACTTCATATTTCCAACTCGGATGGTTCCCAACTGGAACACGTCACTCACTTCAAATACCTGGGTGTCACCTTAGATACCTCCCTCTCCTACTACAGACATGTTCGCTGCCTCTCGTCAGCGATCAACGCTAGAGTTGGTACCCTCTACAGGATCAAAAACAGCCTGCCTGCCCAAGCCATGCAGATAGCTGTCACCTCCTCCATCCTCTCCCTTATCGATTACGGGATTGTTATCTACAGCACCGCTGATAACACCACCCTAAGCAGCATAATCACTGTGCTTAATAAAGCCTGTCGTCTTGTCTCTGGATGTGACAGACTTACCCACACCTGCGATCTGTACAAGCTGACTGGCTGGCTTAATTTCCATCAAAGACTCAAATACCACACCTGCATTCTAGCAAAAAAGATCCACCTCCAGCTTGCGCCAACCGGTCAACTCCCCATCATCAGACCGGCCCCTCTCAGGCGTATTACCAGACTCTCGACTACCGCATCTTTCGTGGTTCCCCCATGTCGAACATCCCTTGGGCAGAGATCCCTCCACTACTGTGCCCCCAAATGGCTTAACACTCTTCCCCCTTCTCTCTCCCAGTCCCACAGCATCCAACTCTTCAAAACAGCCCTTAGAACCCACCTATTGGAAATCACTAAATGTGAATGCTAATTCGGCCTGACCTCTCTCCTCCCTCTCCCCCCTTGCACTCACACTGGGACCCCCTAGATCGACGAATCACCCTCCCTATAAGCTCAGTCTAGTGGTCACATGTATGTCTCCTAATTGCTCTAACTGGATAAATAAGTCTCTCTGCTATCAAGCCAGTAAAGCAATCTATAAATAATTTATGTGTATAGAAAATTGGTTCCTTTTGTCATATACTCTCCACCCACTGTAACCACCATGTAGCCATTGTATAAAAAATATTTGAACTAAAATCTGTATATAATTCCTTGTTCCATCTGTCTTCCCTGTTATTGTTCTCCTCCACCTCTATAACCGACGTGGAGCCTTTGCAAAAGAGTTCAGTGACTCAAAGGTTTGTAATTCCAATATGCAGTAAATAAATAAATACTGTGTTTATCAATAAAAAATTACATTAGGAGACAGTTTGAACTAATGTGACTCCATCCTCATGTAAAGACTGCAAATGCAAAGGAACAAAATAAAGCCATCTTGCTTGTGAGAATTGGCATGGGGGTGGGGTGACAAATACAGCAGAAAATCCGTGACAAAGCCCTACTTAATGTTGTTCTTGAGAAGTCACGTCAAATGAGTTTTATTGAAACTCAGGCATTATCACTCCTCTCTTACGGTAGCACTACCTTCTGTTTTGCACGCTGCATTTCAATGCGATTACTCAGTTCACCCTGTTACAGTTGCTGCAGTCAGTGTGAGTTCTATATTTAAAAATAAACAAAAGTAACTTCTGTGTTGTTTATTTTCTTATATTTTATTTGGGTTAGCACTAATTAGCACCTCGTTGGATGCTGCTGGTGTATTTGAAGAATAAATGACAACAGCAACTTCTACCTTTCTGCTTCACAGCTTTCATTCTTTCTTCTGTCTACGGTCTCCATGGTAACATCAAAGATGGTCAGCATGAGAAAATGAACAGAAAAATAAGCCGATTGGAATAAACAGTCACTAAACTGAAGTAATGGCTCATCTAATTATACAAAGATCCTCCTGTCAATATTTAGAGAATGAAAGCAATTATTGACAGACAGCTTCCCCTCAGCGCATCACGTCCGTGTCTGCTCTCCATTGCACACAAGGAACAGTCCAGTCTGTACCCGCTGGATGCTTGAAGTCTAATGGGATCATAACGTAAGATGACCACCAACACAAACAGATTGTCTGACACAGAACAAACGATCGCAGCACTGTTACTAATTATTCTGATTCCAGTAACCACGTGGCTAGAACAGCAGATTACACTAGCTTTTAAAGGAACAGGCAAGCAGTGCTTACAAAAATAACTTATGAATGCAAAGTGCACAAGTGCTGAGAATTTTAAGGACATTAAAGAGGACCTTCACAAGTCCTTTTGACTTTAATGCATAAATTACCGCTTCTTGTATTGATTCTGGAATTGTATTTCATTACTGTCTGCTTCAGTTAATTTTTGCATTCTGAGCTGCTAAAAACTGCAGGGTGTACCAGGGCTTCTATAGCAAGCCTGGTGTTTCTGTGGACCTAGGCTTGTACTGCTGACATCACTGTAGGGCAGAGTCAATTTCACACGCGCAAAAAAAAAACATACTGACTAGGCATTTGGATTTTGGCATAATGCATTGCTAACAGGGTGTCCTGGGGAAGGGGGAACACAGTATGCATACTGAGTACTGTTAGTTTCACTTGCAACATTGTTGCAACTGCATGGTACTGCACAGTGTGAGCCACTCCCCCATCCTACAATGATGTCATCAGGAGCTTGCAGCCCAGCAGCTGAACAGCAATGGCAAGTGCAGCAGGGCTCAAAAACAAATCCAAATTATGGAAGGCAGAGTTAACCTTGGCCAGAAATAACAAATGCAGGTCTAATGCAGCACATAATGACTACAAGCTGTAACTTTTTAGACTATCATTGAAGTTCTTCTTTAAAAACACACACCCTTATAATACAATAAATATATGCAATTTAAAAACCTTTGATTAATGTACTTATTTTTGCACTTATTACTACTGTACATATGGCAAGTTACACTTTTTTTTCTCACTTTCTATTTGTGCATTTTATAAGAAAAACTTAACAGTCTTCCGTGGTAGGAGTACACAATATACAAATGCAGACTGTCTTTTTAGCAAAGCATAAACTATAGCTGCTTCATGTTCAGCAAATCTTAGAGCAATGTACAAAATATTACTCTGTAAAGAAAATGTAATATACATCTGGCAAATAGCTGGGAACTGTATGGGGAGAAATAAAGCATATAGAATAAACAGAAATGCCAGATTACCATATAGACCAATCTAGGTCACAACTCTCCTCCATTAAACTGTAGAATCCTAATCCTAAAAACGATAGTATCCCCAAGAGAGACCTGAACATAGTAGTCCCTTAAAATTGATTTACAAAATGTCTCCAGTATAGTTGTAAAACAGTGTCATATTTAGCACAGATACATCATGAGAACTTCTACAAAAATGCTTCTGGAAGTCGCAGGTTTCCAGCTGGCTTGGTGGTGCAGCTGATAGCACAGCTGGAACGGTATTTCAGATGGCCTGCTTCAAATCCCAACTATGGCACTTATTTCTTCTGTTTGGGTTCCATCTGTGTGCACACCACACTCTTGTGATTGAAAAGAAAAATAAAATTGCCTGAATAGTGCCTTATCACGATTATAAATGAACTTCCTTGTTATATAGGCATGTAAGCTGTTTATAAATGCATGAACTGCAATAATATGTAAAGAATAAAAAATCCAGTCCGAAAATGACCAATACAAGAAGGATGTAGTCCAGTCTTGTGAAAAGTCTCAAGGTGCTCCACTGACTGACAATCACCAGCTGCTAGGAGGTAGCTTGCTCTAAGTATTGAGGCAGCAAGGGCACAGCAAATAAGTATAGAAAGTAGTATTTTAAAAATAAAAGTCCAGACACAGTCCACACAGAGTTTGTATGTCAGTCTTCACCCCTGCAGCCTACAGTCAACAGTTATTATAAAATAAACCGAACAGGAACAGCCAGTTTACCTCCTGAAAACCAAATTAAGATAATCTACCATCTTGTTTAAGATCAGAGATGTTGGAATCAGGTCAGAGATATTGGAATCTTCACCTCCACATGGACTAGATCCTGTTCAGTTTTCCTCAAGTAAACGATCTATCTGCATCCTTGGCTTTGCTGAAGAAGAGGAATTTGCCTTGCCATACCACCCTTGGTTTAGCCAGCAGTAGAAGCTGATAGGTAATCTTCATACTGTTCAGCACTCCCCAAACTCGACAGAATGCTTTCTTCTCAGGCAAGTACCATACAAGAGGTCAGGGAACAAAGACATTTCAGCCTAGCCATAATGCATTTTTCTTCCTCCAGGCAGTAGCCAAAGCCTGATCATGGTCACCAACTCCTGTACAGACCACCAGGAAGGTGCAGGAAGCACTCATATCGGCCAGGGCCTGCCGGGTGCAGTCCAATATGCCTTTTCAATGGCGGGGTCGCTTCTTCTTGGATATGCCCAGAATCTGTGGTAGGAAGGTACATGCAAACTCAGCCACTTCCTCCCCACTGACTCTGGCAGCCCAATCACAGGAATATTCCTTTCTCAAACTTGATTTTCGAGGGTCTTGAGATTGTATCTCAATGGCCTGTTCTCCATGATGAGTTGACTAGTAGCACCCACTGCCTTCAAGACAGAGACGTCAGAACGTTGTACAACTTCTTTAAGTCCATCAACCCTTGTCTCCAGGGCAGACATACGTGGAGTCACAGTGGCTAGTTTTTTTTATTGGATGTCCAAAAACGTTTTAAGGAGCTTAGTGTTGCATTTACAGTCAACCTCTCTGTCAGGCTCACACTCAACCCTGTAGCCAGGTCGGTTTGTTTAGCTTGCACATCCATCAGCTTTGGTTTAAAACAGTCCTGGTCGGGGTAGTTTCTTTTGACTTTCCCATCTTAACTGGAAGCACCCACAGGCTCAGCAAGTGTTTTTAAAAGTAGAAATATTGCAGTTTGTTGGAGAAATAAGCACTTGAATTGAGTCTGTTTCAGGAGCTTATAGAAATCACATCTGCTCCCTCTGCTGCGTAAGCAATTCTTCTATGGACCTGGCTCCTCTTTTTCTTGTACCAGAGTCTCAGGCATATCTTAAGAGAAAGAGAGACAAATACTGAGGTTACATCTATGCCTTTATTTTACTTTGTTTCTTCCTATGCATTTCTGAGACAAAATCAATAACCTTATTTCTAGTTTAATCTGAAGATGATAAAGAAGTTGAATTAGTGAAGGAACCTCAGTCTTCCTCAACCCTTTTTTTTTTTTTTTAAATTTATTTTTATCCAAAGCCTATTTCCTTCCTGGTCATGGAGACTAGTAAAATTCTGCAGCTACCAGAGATACCATCTACTGCTATACTGAACGTCAGTCCCTTCTTGTCTTTCACAGGGAGCACACCTAAATGCCTGAATTCAAACACTTTGCACAGATAGTTAAAGAAGAACAGGATAATGTGGACAAGAATTAGTTTGCTAAGTCATAGTCCAAGCATTTCCTGGTTCTTGAACTGTTGGTTAAATAATGGGAGGCTTCTCTTGCACTGATGTAGCCATCTGTTCTGTACTTAATTACTCCAGTGAAAAGTGCATTAGCAACAGGAAACCGCCTGTAACCATGATTATTTTGTCAGGTTTTGGTTTGTGTGTTGCGTTGGCCTCAGCTTTAGTATCCTGAGTACTGTGTGAGTGGTCAACATCAGTAGTGGTTAAGGCTGAGGTCCTCCATCCTTTAGTACGTATGGCAGCTTTCTTTTTAAGGGTTTCCATGGTGGATCCTCTTCATACTTCTATACAAGGTTGTGCTGCGCTGTGGCAGCTCTTAGGTTGGTTTTCCTGAGACACTGGTTGGCAGACCATGTTACCAAGTCCCAATTGCTCAGTGGTCCCTTCATAGGTAGGATGTTTTTGGGGCCACATTTAGAGGAGATTCTTAAGGCGAAGAAAGGATCTAGCATTGTGGCTTCAGTTCTCTATCCACATTCTGGCAGTCTTCGTGGAGATAGGCAAGTCATCAGAAGTCTTCAGGCTAAGCTTTCCCCCACCCCTAGGTAGTATATCGTCCCAACTCCACCCCGTGAGGCTGTTTTGTGCCTACCTCACACAGTCTGGGGCACTTTTGGGGGGATGCCTTCGCGAGGCCCTGGACCCCAGGCCTCCTGTTTGAACCATATGCTGAAGCCACTCCTGGCAAACTGGCAGCAAAATGGATGATTGCCAGGTGGATAACATCCTGCATCAACTTCTGCTATCAGTTGGCTGGTAGGAAGCCGGTCCAAGGGACTTGGGCCCCATTTTACCAGGCATACTGTTGCCTGTGTGGCTGCTTCCAGGGACATCCCCATTGCCGAGATATGTAGGACTACAACCTGGAGTAAAGCACACACCTTCATTTCAAATTACAGCACATTATGAGCCTTCAGAATGCTGCTTTTGGGTTCTTGATCCTCTAGTCTCTGTTTGCCAAATAGGGGTGTGCACCCTGCTTGGAGTCTGCCAGAGTGTGGATAGTGAACTAAATCCACAATCCTAGAAGTATGGGTTACTCACCTATAACTGTAGTTCTAATAGTGGTATTCCATTCACATCCACACGACCTACCTGACCTCCCCTGGTGTGTGACACCCAGATCCCTGCTTCCAGCATGCAAATATCTGACATCACAGGGCAGAGCAGGAGGATATACCTTGTGGGTGGGGGCAGCTTAGCTTGAAGACTTACGATGACTCACTTGTCTCCAGGAAGACTGCCTGAGTGTGGGTTCGAACTGAATACCACTACTACAACTACGGTTAAAGGTGACCAATCTGTATTTTCCTGCCAAGTTCCAAGAGCAGGAATCCTCCAGTAGTGGTTTCAGAAGTTGGGGTTCCTGATGTGGCCATAATGCTTGTGCCAGTTTTCATTCCTTTTGAGGATATGGTATAGTTGTTGGGGGGCACCGTTACCATAGAGACACAGGACAGACAGGTGGGGGGGGGGGGAGTAAGTGCCAGTCAGTACAAGCATAGAGCAGTTGTGGTGGTGGATATTGGTGGTGACACCTTTTTTTTTTTTCTCCTTTACACTCTTTAGTCCACACAGTTGAGCTAGGGCAATGTGCAACCTCACAGTGCAGGGAGCAGGAATAAAGGTGCTATTGTGAGGATGAATCCAAACACTGATGGGGGAAGGGGAGCCGTCGTCTGTCTGGAAAAGCATATGAATGTCCTCTAAGTCTACGCTGACATAGCACAGTGCTGCTTACTTTCTCAGCACAGTGAGAAGGCTGTGGTCGGGCTGGGGGGACTGCAGCCAGGAAGCCGTGGTGTGTCTGGGGCTTGTGGGATGATTTCACTGGGACGAACTGGGATTGGATAGATTTGGGACAAAGTCTGAGATGGAGCAGCAGTTGTAATTTCACAGCAGTCAGCCAGCCAAGGCACAGAAGAATTAGAAAGGTAAGCCCCCAGCTTTCTTTTATTCACTGTTGTTTTGTCCATTTTGGGTAGCTTTGCGAAGCTCCCCTTGTTTTTAGATATGTTGTTTTTGTGTCATGAAATGAAACACAGAAACCTTTATTCTGTGTGTAGAATATCTTTCAAAAAACACAGGAGGTGTAGGTTATTTTTTTTTTGGGGGGGGTGCACACACACACACACACACACACACAAAAAAAAAAAAGATTCTTGACAATTACAGGAGAAAAATGTTACACCTTTCTGTTCAGACTTGTTTCTTTTTTCTTTCAGCCCTCTGGAACCGCAACTGAGAATGACCCCTTGGTCCCATGCCCCTGGTTGGGGTAAGTAGTTTTTAAACTCTGAGAGCTCTGATGTACATAGTATGCTATGCTTGGCTTCTCTTCCACTGTTATGAAAGCAAAAACTTGGGTCCAGCTCTGGAAGCACCTTCTGCAGTCTCGCACACCATTTCTGTCAGAACTGCTGGTCTCTCACATTTCTTGGAATTCTGTTATTTTCCAACATTTATCAGACTTTACGTCTCTGTTGCAGTTCTTTTTTTACTTTTAAATGTTTGGTTTCATGGAGGAGTAGCTCACGGTGCTGAAACGTGGCTTGCAGAAAAGGCTGAAATTATCAGACATTTTTAAACAATCCCAAGGTTTTATGCACCTTTGTTCAGTATTAGTCCCATTCTCCCACACACACACCCAGTACCAACTGGTATTTTCCGTGTTTTGCTGTGAAACATAAGAATGTTTAATAAGTACAGAGAGGACAGAGGTTAGAGGTTATTTAACAGATGTTGGTGGATATAAATAGCTTGTGTTGCAGATTTTGAAGTGAGGCATGTTTTTATCTTTGAATCGGAACCTTGTGACAAAGCTCTTGGTTCTATCTCTGATATGTGAGACAGCTTCACACCTTGACTTGCAGCCCATTCTAGCCTTCATCTGTTGCCGCTCTGTACCAGCTCCCTCAAAACAAGGAGGCTGGACCTCGACTCCCAAAGGCAGCATGAAAACCTCACTGTTTTCTCACTGAAAGCCCACGTCCTGCACTGTTAGGACCAGGGCTCCACAGAGACGGAGAGAGGCACACAGGGAACAAAACCCTAGCCAGCATTCATTCTGACTCTTCACATGTAACTCATTCCTGACCAGTCCAGATTAGTTTGAGTTAGAAAAATGGCATCAAGCTGGCTGACCAGGTGAGTTCTGGGAATGAGAGAAGGCCAGATAATCCCGAGCAGTCATTTAGGTCTTTGCGTGGGGGAGGCGTTGTTCTACTGTACGTTATTGACTGAACCATAACATGCATTGAACACACTGGAAAAATACCATATGGATAAAGTGCAGATGCAGTGTTGTCCACTGCGAGCTCCAGCAGTGATCTTTATTGGTTTGGAGTCCGTCACACTGGAAAGGAAGACTAAGATGCATTGAAAACTGGAATAGCTAAGGGTTAAAAAAAAAAAAAAAAATCTACAGCTGTTTAAGGGTGCCAATTTAGGGCAGTTGTCCTGGTCTCAAGAGTTTTGTTCTCACACCAGTCAACCTTCACATTATAGTAATGATGGTTTTCTTTTTTTGTTTTTGTACTTTGTCTTTCCTTCCAGTTTTTTTACTCATATGCATTTTTGTCACCTTAGTCCTGGCAGGTGCTTTGGCTCGTCCCAAGGAGGAACTCTCTTTCAGGTCCCACTGCGCTGCAGTTAGTCACCCTTCGGTATTTCCATGATTGCCTCAAGGGGCCATGGAGGTGGTGCCTCCTTCCCAGAGACCCAGTCCAGGAACTCGGCTCGGCCTGGGCCAGTGACTCTGATGGAGCCCTGCCAGGCTCTTTTTCCTTCTGTTTTCTCCTGGCCCCTCCCAACCGATTTAATCACATCGGAGCATGCCTCCTGACCTGTATTGCCCTCCAGTTGCCACCAGAGGGCAATCAGCGAGTGGGACAGCGTAGCCTTCCCCTGAGAGAGGAGAGCAGTCCTTCAGATGCACAATTCTCTCCCTCTCCTCTGCTGACCCCGGCAGCCTGGACTTGTTCCTGAACCCAGGTCATCGGCATGGCGCGAGGTGTAGTGACCAGCGCCTCAACTTCCAGCACCAGTGGGCTGGCCTTTCCTTCCAGTTTTGACACTCAACGCCCTCAGGACCTCCCTTAGGTACCCTGGGCCCCACACCTGCCCACCTTACATCACTGGCCCTCCACAGAGTTGTGGTTTACTCCCAGGTGGGGTTGTAGGGAAATGTACCTGAAAGCAGTTTATCATCTAAAGACAGTGGCAGCAGGGCAAGGCACGGCTATCCCATGGTCTGTCACCTTTCGTTAGGTGCATGGGCCATTTTCCTTGTTTTTCGTGCTTGGACCTCAAAATGCCAGCAGCTGTGATGGGGAAACAGCATACTGCCACATGGCGTCAGACAGCGACTCCCCTCCCACCAAGGCATGCCATCCTGCAGCTCCACTTCTGGTCAGCCAGGTGGCGCTTCTGCTGTGGTGGAGTTGCACTTCTCAGAGAAGAAAAGTGTCCCTGGGAAGCTGAATCCCTCTCACTCTCAGCCGGCCCCCAGTGTCCCTAGCTAGTTCCTGAACCCGAGTAACCGGCATTTAGCGGTAGCTCTTCATACGCCAACAGGTTGCCTTATACTGGCTCTTCATGTAATTTAAACATTATGAAAAGCATCTGGGGTGGGGACGGGGGAGAGGGCACGCCTGGGGAAACTGAAGGGCATCTTGGGACTTTAGCAGTGCATTTAAGTTTTGGGCAGAGAGCAACGCCTGTTATTAAAAAGGATAAACAATTGAGTTGGGCTTGGCATGCTTTAAAAAAGACATTCAGTCCACAAAAGGGTTTAAATTGGAAATGCAGCTGAACAGTAAACAGTCCCATTACAGAACATCTATTTAGGGAGGTAAAGAGTGAGGGAGGGAGGCTGTAATCTCAGTTTGGCTAATCTTAAACTATCAGTCTTGTTAAACATACCAGCTGCTTTTTCGCTTTCCTTCTGGACTTGATTTACTTTCAATAACATTGTGGCATTACAAAAGCAAACCTGCTACATCACAGGATCAACATTTTACTGGTTTTGCATTGAGAATGAATCTGTTTCTACTCTGCTTCCTGAGCCCAAGTAGAGTGCTGTAACTTGCAGTCACCGTGATAGTATGTACTGACCATGGGTTTGCTAGATTGGTAACAGCACTGAGGGCACACTCAAGAGGAATATTATAGTGCTGTATTTTGCAGTCACCACTCTACATGTACTGACCCTGTGTTCTCTGGGATGGTAACAGCAATGACAGAATGCTCACAGGGAATGTTATACTGCCCTACTGTGCAGTCACCACACTATTTGTACTGACCCTGTGTTCACTAGTATGGTGACAGCATGCTCACGGGGAATGTTACAGTGCTGTTCCTTGCAGGCACTGCTTTATATGTACTGACCATGTGTCCACTGGCATGGTAACACCATGTTCATGGAGAGTGCTGTACTTCGCAGTCACCTCACTATAAAAAATAGGAAGGCAGCAGACAGTCAATGTTTAAGCACCAATGTGCACCTTTACTGTTTGGCCATAAAGCAATTATCACATGCAATACCCTAAGCGCCTCGATTCCTGTTTGAGTCTTCAAGGGGGTAAGTATACTGAGCACAGATACAGTTTAAATACATCCTAGTGTGTCCAAAGTACACTTGCTCCCATTGGGTCACAGTTATGACATTACTATTTCAAACATCTCTTAAGGTGACAGAGTGGTCATTAAACAAAAGGTGCTAAATCAAAAAAGTGCTAAGAAGTGCTAAACTATCTACATAGACTACACATTTTATAGGTCCTGTGGTGAATTCACATAATACTTATAATGGAAATGTCACTACATATAAATACAAAATAGGAAAAACATTAGAATAAAAATATATCTTGATGCACGATAGAAGTACCTCATTAAATTTGTTAAACATTGCTGGAAAAGTTCCTTATTACATTTTAGCTCATATAACTACATAGTGGTTTTTACTTGTAATGTAACAGAAGTCTGCCACATTTAGATCTCCACAGGCAAGTGCCAACTGGTAGGAAGGAGTATAAACAAGGAGGTGCTTCTCTTATGGCCAAACAGTAAAGGTACACATTGGTGCTTAAACATTGACTGTCTGCTGCCTTCCTTCTTATCTTTGCGCACCATATATTTGCTTTAGCTTGTTTATTTGTGGGGGCTAGCCACCCTCTATGGTGCAGCAAATGGCCGAGTACACTGAAGCGCAGTAAAAAGCTTCTCTCTTTGCGCCTCACTTTACATACTGATCGTGTCACCACTAGGGTGGTGACAGCATGTTCATGGGGAATGTTATAGTGCTGTACTTTGCAGTCACCACACTATATGTACTGTTCGTGTTCACTAGAGTGGTGACAGCATGTTCATGGGGAATGTTGTAGTGCTGTACCTGGCAGTCATCACGTTGTATGCACTGACCATGTGTTCTTTAGGATGGTAATAGCACTGACGTCCCACTCACGGAGAATGTTATAGTACTGTATCTTGCCGTCACTGCTCTGTACAGTGTGTGCAAAACATGTTCACTAGCATGGTAACACCATGCTCACAGGGAATGCTGTAGTGCTGCACTGTGCAGTCACACACTGCATGTACTGACCATGTATTCTCTGGAGTGGGAACAGAACTGATGGCATGCTTACAGAGAATGTTACAGTGCTGTACCTTGCAGTCAGTGCACTGTTTATACTGACCATATGTTCACTAGAATGGTAACAGAACTGACAGCAAACACAAGGGTAAATGTCGTAGTGCTGTACCTTGCAGTCAATGCAGTGTATGTACTGACCTTGTGATCACTAGGATGATAACAGCACTGACATCCTGCTCGTAGGGAATGATCTTTTGAATCAGTCTTTACCATTCATTCATACTGATGGGTCTGGGGCCAGGGGCATTGGTAAGAAGAAGAACTGACATTGGCTACTGATGGCACCTGCTTCCTCATGTAGCCAACCAGTAACTGTCATTGGCTCCCTCCACACCTCAGTTCTTCTTGCAGTTAATGCTGTTTTGACCCCCTGGCTCCAAGTCCCTCACACACCTTAGTTCTGCTCTTCCCCTCATTGAGTGCACACAGTGGGAACCCCAGCACCTCAAGACTGTTGCTGTTGTTTTGTCTGCTGTGTTGCATCAAAGTTTCTGTCTTTGGTGTCATTTTCACGTTCTTCATTATTTTCCATGGTGCCAAAACCAGAAAATGAGGAGAAGGGGGTGAAAAAAGCAAAGAAAAGCTGTCAGTCCTCCGTCATGTGTCGTTGGCCCTTTTAGAAAACTATCACGGCAACAGATCGGCATCAACGGTACTGGACCTACCTTGGCTGATATCACAACATGGATATGTGTAATGCCTGCTTCTCTATGGACTGCCGTACATTAGTGATTTGCACAGTGAAGTGGGGTCATCCAGTCCCCACCTTTGAGGAGCAGGCATCACACGATGAGGTCAAGACCTCTTCCCAGCACTTCCTATGCTGAGGAGCACAGGATCCTCCTCAACCTCAACCTTGCTGAGGCATTGAGGCCCTGGAAGGTGGGTTTGGTGGACAGCTGGTTCCTTCTAGGTGGCAGGCTGTGCATCTCCTCCCCCGCCAAAGCAGCAGACATCTCCAGTGGTGGATCCAAACTATATGCTCGGTCTACACTGGTGGACACTTTGGTGTCATGGCCTGGTGTCGCCCTGGCTCCTGACATCATTTGGGTGCTGGTGAGGGGGGTGGTGCCGGGCGTGACATAGAGTCCCTTCCTGACATTGTTGGTGGTGTTGGCAGAGGGACTGGCGCCAGGGTGGTGCAGGTCCCAATTGCTGAGGTGGAGGTGTTTCCGAGGTAGGGTCGACGACGCCCAAGGAGACGGGTATGACTCCGCTCCTGGACCTGACGCCCTTCGCAGAGATGGTATAGCCCCTTGGTCTGTCCCTGGTCCCGGTGCCATTCGTGGCATCAGGTCGACTCCTGGCGCTGCTTGCTGCGTCTGGGGTGGGAGTGGAGCAGGTGTTGGCTTCAAACCCAGCACCAGGTCCAGCACCGAGGGTGGTGCCAGCCATGGCACCAGATAACCCATATGTAAGTCATCTAGGAAGTGGCATCGGTGTCCTCCGGGACATGGAATTCTTCCAGAACCGCATGCTGGGTCTACCAATGGTGAGGGCCAGAGCTGCCCTGGGAGGACTGAATGACTCTGCTCTCCTCACCTGGGGTTTTCCCCTTGGGCATCAGTCTGGTCATTCCTGTTCTGTAGGGTTGACCTTGTTCTGGCAGTCCTGCCAGGCCCTCCCCTTCGACGAGGTCCCCTGAACTCTCCCACTCCCCAGGCTCAGGCCCTGGAGTCCCTGGCTTCCAGTTCCCTCTTGGGCCATTACCACCTCCACCTGAATTCCCAGTGATCCTGTTCCCTATGTGGCCTATCCCCTGTAATGTGGGCACCACTGCAAGCTGCAGTGCTGTGACCTCACAGCTGAGACTTCTTGGAGATTTCAGTGATGCTAACTTGATCATCCTTCCCTGGCCTCGGCTTTAAGGAGTGTTCAAGGTCAGTTTGGAGATCCCCTCCAGCCCCAAGGGACATCCAGCTGTGGTACTGCACCTCGTGGGTTCTACAGTGGTGTATCTCACCCTACCTCAGGGATTGAGATGCTGCAGACCTCAAAAGGGCTCTGCGCCTGGCAACTGACCACTATTTGAGGCTGATTCTGCTTAGGCAGATACCCTAGGTAAGAAGGTATTTACCTCAGCTTGCACCATGATGTGTATTGCTGCACATCAGGCATATCAAGCAGCTTACAGCAAGCGCCTGTGGGTGCAGCTAGGACAACTGCTAGCTGCCATGCCACATTTGAAGATAGGCAACCTTCTGCCTTCTCCCAAGGGCCTGGAATTGGCAAGGTACCAGTCAAGGACATTGTACAGTGCCATTAAGATGGCCTCTGGGCTGGTGGAACCAGAGTCTGCATTCATCAGATGATGTGGCTTCACCTCATGATGGGACCTCTAGCCTAGCAAAAGGTGCTTAACTCTTCTTTGCAGGGGACTTATTTTATTCTTCTGCCGGGTCTGGCAGAGCTATTGTGGCACCCTCCTAATTCTGTACCATAGAGCGTGTGCCTGTCCTTGACCTGCCTGGGGTCTTACCAAACCATAAGGAGTCCCTGCTCTCAGATGTTCTCCCCATGCGGAGGGCTGAGAGTAATTTTACCTTTCAGGGTAAGCCAGCTCCTCCCTAATTAGGAAAGCTTGGCACTCGGATTCATCAGTATAAATCAATTGTGAGATTGTTTCTTGGAAGATATAAAAATTACATACTTCTCATAATTGTTATCTTCCAGAATATTTTCACCAGTGACTCATACACCTGCCCACCATCCCTGCTCAGATAACAGCCAGAGCCTCTGACAGCTTACTCCTGTGGGTGCTGGCAGCACTTTTTTCTGCTTACATCTCCTCTATCATTGCCCTTGTGTGGTGGCTGTATTTTGTTGTTTTAAAAAGAAAAAAGTGTGCCCAGTGGAGCTGAGGGCTGAGGTGCTTGGATGCCTTCCCTCGCACTACACCGGTGACCCGTTCTCAGGAACGAGCACAGGCTGCCAGTGTTTGGCAGGGTTAGAGAAGGATTGAGCATCTGAGGGACTGCTCTCCTTCTCCGGGAAGGGGAGACACCAGTGGTCGGCGCTCAACTGGTCCCAGCAGAGGCTGGGGGAGTGCGCCGATGCTGAAGAGGGGTGGAGACAGGGCTGATGCCTGGGGCGACATGCAGATGTGTGCGCCTCCTCCGCTAGGTGTCATTGCACACCCCTCCACTACAGAAGAGAAAATGGAAATACGGAATCCTTCCATAGATGACACTGTCCCCCCACAGTGCCGCCAGGAGTGGCACCTCCCAACTGGACCCAGTCTATTGGGTTGAGGGTCTCCCAACCCCGCCATGAGGGGTGAGATGGGGCTGAAGGAGGGGTCTCATCACCTGGTTGGCGGCTGGAGAGGGGGACGCCAGATGGCAGGCAGGGACTCCAGGAGAAACAGCGCCAACACAAAAAAAAGAAAGAAGGGTTGAGCACCCAGTGCCAACCCCTCGCCTGCCAACAACAACAAAAAGAGTGTGAAGGAGGTCACATGTGGCACCCTTACCAACCAAAAAGAAAAGAGCCTTGTGTTTCTTTTGTGTAATGGATAGGTGGCCCTTGCATCCTTTGTGTTTTTCATGTCCCGTTCTCCATGCCCAGGTTATATCCCTCTAGGATACATCCCTGTTAGGTGCTACGTGCAACATGTGCCCTGGGTACTATCCAGTCTACTGTAACTCCACTGAGCAGCTGCTCTTGTGTGTAGACAGGTGCAGTACCTTGCTTGGATCAGTTTACTAGCTTCACACTGGGTTACATCCTCTTGGTTGCAAGGAGAAGCAGGACATGTTTTTTTTCCTTCTTGTGTGAGAAATGTTTGGTTGGTGTTCCTTGTAACTACTCTGTCCTTTGGGGCTTTGACCACTCCACCTGGAACATGCCAGAGGAGATGACCACATCCTGACTCCCTAGGACTACTAGTCTTACAGCTCCTGTGCTCCTTATCTCTATTTTTCTCCCATCTGTCATATAGAAAAAGGAGCTATGGGTTTACTGTCCGGTTTCCTCAGTTGATATCCAGTAATATGAAGCAATTTGTTCTGGGAGTCCAAACGTAATTACTCCATTTTTGACACAACTGCCATCTCACTTGCAAGGGCTCCCGCTTTGAACGTACCCTTTTGCTACCTTTGCCAGAGCCATTTGCTCAGAGCTGCTGCCCCATCCTTTTTTCTACCACTGTCCACATCATATGTGGCTAGTGGTAAGAGGATTTGGCTCCTTTTAAACCCACTACCTTTGTGCCACCTGGTAGGCCCAACCCTTACGCTCTGAGTTGGTAGCCGGGTTTTATTTGGTTTATTTTCTTTTCTTTATCTTTTTCCTATCCCTTTGGCTAGAAAGTATGTAATCCTCTGTTTAGTTCTCTCTGCTTGTTTCTCTCCTGACTAACAGAACTGAGGTGTGTGAAGGGAATGATTACAGTTATTGGCTGGTGTGTGCGGCACCATGTGAGGTGTGCAGGCGCTGTCAGTAGCTGACATTGGCTCACACAGGGTCCTAGTGCCTCCGGACCCAGACCCATCAGAATGAATGAATGTTGAAGATATTCAGGAAGATCAACAATAATTACGGTAAGTACTTAATTTTCATTTATAATGCTCTACCTTGCAGTCAGTGCAGTGTATGTACTGACCATGTTTTCACTAGGATGGTAACAGCACTGATGGCATGCTCACGGGGAATGTTAATGCACTATACCTTGCAGTCACTGCTCTGTATGTACTGACCATGGGTTTACTAGGATGGTAACAGCACTGACAGGGAATGTTATTGTGCTGTACATTGCAGTCGCCGCTCTTTTATGTACTGAGCATGTATTCACAGGTATGGTAACACCACACCACGTGGAATGCTGTGGTGTCTCTACTTCTGTCACCACACCTTATGTACTGACCATATGTTCTCTAGGATGGTAACAGCACAGATGGCATACTCATGGGGAAAGCTGTAGTGCTATACCTTGCAGTCAGCGCAGTGTATGTATGGATCATGTGTTCTTCAAGATGGGAGCAGTGCTGACAGCACACTCGTGAAGAATGTAGTAGTGCTGTACCTTGCAGTCACCATGCTATATGTACTGACCATTTGTTCACTAGGATGGCAACAGAAATGACAGCATGCTCATGGGGAGTGTTATAGTGCTGTACCTTTCGGTGTCCACGCTGTACACACAGACCATGTGTACACTAGGATAGTAACCGCTTTGACAGCATGCTCATGGGGAATGTATAGTGATAGACCTTCGTGTCCACGCTGTATGCACAGACCATGTGTACACTAGGATAGTAACCGCTGACAGCATGCTCATTGGGAATGTTATAGTGTTGTACCTTTCGGTGTCCACGCTTGTATGCACAGACCATGTGTACACTAGGATAGTAACCGCTGGACAGCATGCTCATGGGGAATGTTATAGTGCTGTACCTTTCGTGTCCACGCTGTGTGCACAGACCATGTGTACACTAGGATAGTAACCGCTTGACAGCATGCTCATGGGGAATGTTATAGTGCTGTATCTTTCGTGTCCACGCTTGTATGCACAGACCATGTGTACACTAGATAGTAACCGCTATGACAGCATGCTCATGGGGAATGTTATAGTGTTGTACCTTTCGGTGTCCACGCTGTGTGCACAGACCATGTGTACACTAGGATAGTAACCGCTTTGACAGCATGCTCATGGGGAATGTTATAGTGCTGTACCTTGCAATCAGCGCTCTGTATGTACTGACCCTGTGTTCACTAGGATAACAGTACTGACTGCACACTAACAGGGAATGTTATAGTGCGGATTGCAGGCTCACTAGGATGGTAGTAGAACTGACCATATGCACAAGGATGGTGACAGTACTGACTCTGCTCTGTCTGTGACAGTGATACCACTGACCACATGTTCACTGTGACAGTGACTTCCCTGACCACATGGTCACTGGTACTGCAACAGCACTGACGACATGTTCACTGGGACAGTGACTGCACTGGCTGCACCATCACTGGGATGGTGACAGCACTAACTACATTTTTGCTGGGATGGCAACAGTATTTACCACATACTCAGTGGGATGGTGACAGTGCTGACTGCATGCTCACTGGGATGGCTATAGTGCTGACCACGTGTTACTGGACAGCACTATCCACATGCTCATTGGGATGGTGACAGCACTGTCCACATGCTCCCTGGTACTGTGACTCCAGTTTTCATGCTCACTGGGATGTTGGCAGCAGTGTCCACATGCTCCCTCTTACTGTGACAACACTGTCCGCATGCTCCCTGGTACTGTGACAGTACCGTCCACATGCTCCCGGTACTGTGACCGCACTGCCTGCATGCTTCCTGGTACTGTGAGAACACTGCCTGCATGCTCACTGGGATGTTGACCGCACTGTCCACATGCTCCTGACACTGTGACTGCACTGTCCACATGCTCCTGACACTGTGACAGTACCGTCCACATGCTCCCTGGGATTGTGAGGCACTGTCCACATGCTCCCTGATACTGTGACAGTATTATCCGCATGCTCCCTGGTACTGTGACAGCACTATCCACATGCTCCCAGGTACTGTGACAGCACTGTCCACATGCTTCCCGGTACTGTGACAGCACTGTCCACATGCTCCCAGGTACTGTGACAGCACTGTCCACATACTCCCTGGTACTGTGACAGCACTGTCCGCATGCTGACTGGGATAGTAATAGCACTGTCCACATGTTCCCTGATACTGTGACAGCACTTTCTACCTGCTCCCTGGTACTGTGACAGCACTGCCTACATGCTGATTGGGATGTTGACCGCACTGTCCACATGCTCTCTGGAACTGTGAGAGCACTGCCTGCATGCTCACTTGGATGGTGATAGCACTGTCCTCATGCTCCCTGGTACTGTGACAGCTCTGTCCACATGCTCCCTGATACTGTGACTACACTGTCTGCATGCCCCAGGTACTGTGACAGCACTGTCCCCATGCTCCCTGGTACTGTGACTACACTGTCTCCATGCTCACTGGGATGGTGACAGCACTGTCCACATGCTCCCTGGTACTGTGACAGGACTGTCCACATGCTCCCTGGTACTGTGACTGCACTGTATGTATGCTCACTGGAATGCTGACCACACTGTCCACATGCTCCCAGGTACTGTGACCGCACTGTCCACATGCTCCCAGGTACTGTGACCGCACTGTCCACATGCTCCCTGTTACTGTGACCGCACTGTCCACATGCTCCCCGGTACTGTGACAGCACTGTCCACATGCTCCCTGGTACTGTGACAGCACTGTATGCATGCTCACTGAAATGCTGACCACACTGTCCACATGCTCCCAGGTACTGTGACCGCACTGTCCACCTGCTCCTGGTACTGTGAAGCACTGTCCACATGCTCCTGGTACTGTGATAGCACTGTCTGCATGCTCCCGGTACTGTGACAGCACTGTCTGCATGCTCCCTGGTACTGTGACTGCACTGTCCGCATGCTCCCTGGTACTGTGACAGCACTGTCTGCGTGCTCCCTGGTACTGTGACAGCACTGTCCACATGCTCTCTGGTACTGTGTCAGCACTGTCTGCATGCTCCCTGGTACTGTGACAGCACTGTCCACATGCTCCCTGGTACTGTGACTGCACTGTCCACATGCTCCCTGGTACTGTGACAGCACTGTCTGCATGCTCCCTGGTACTGTGACTGCACTGTCCGCATGCTCCCTGGTACTGTGACAGCACTGTCTGCATGCTCCCTGGTACTGTGACAGCACTGTCTGCATGCTCCCTGGTACTGTGACAGCACTGTCTGCATGCTCCCTGGTACTGTGACTGCACTGTCCACATGCTCCCTGGTACTGTGACACACTGTCTGCATGCTCCCTGGTACTGTGACACATTGTCTGCATGCTCCCTGGTACTGTGACAGCACTGTCTGCATGCTCCTGGTACTGTGACAGCACTGTCCACATGCTCCTGGTACTGTGACAGCACTGTCCACATGCTCCTGGTACTGTGACAGCACTGTCTGCATGCTCCCTGGTACTGTGTCAGCACTGTCTGCATGCTCACTGGGATGGTGACAGCACTGTGCACATGCTCTCTGATACTGTGACAGCACTGTCGACGTGCTCCCTGGTACTGTGAGAGCACTGTCCACATGCTTCCTGGTACTGTGACAACACTGTCCCCATGCTCATTGGGTTAGTGACAGCACTGTCCAGATGTTCCTTGATACTGTGACAGCACTGTCCACATGCTCCCCGGTACTGTGACAGCACTGTCCACATGCTTCCCGGTACTGTGACAGCATTGTCCACATGCTCCCCGGTACTGTGACAGCACTGTCCACATGCTCCCTGATACTGTGACAACACTGTCTGCATGCCCAAGGTACTGTGACAGCACTGTCCCCATGCTCCCTGGTACTGTGACTACACTGTCTCCATGCTCACTGGGATGGTGACAGCACTGTCCACATGCTCCCTGGTACTGTGACAGCACTGTCGATGTGCTCCTCGCACTGTGACAGCACTGCCTGCACACTCATTGGGATGGTGAGAGCACTGTGCACGTGCTTTCTGGTACTGTGACAGCACTGTCTCCATGCTCACTGGGATGGTAACAGCAGTGTCGATGTGCTCCCTGGTACTGTGAGAGCACTGTCCACATACTCCCTGGTAGTGTGACAACACTGTCTGCATGCTCACTGGGTCAGTGACAACACTGTCTGCATGCCCCCAGGTACTGTGACAGCACTGTCCCCATGCTCCCTGGTACTGTGACAACACTGTCTCCATGCTCACTGGGATGGTGATAGCAGTGTCGATGTGCTCCCTGGTACTGTGAGAGCACTGTCCACATACTTCCTGGTACTGTGACAACACTGTCCGCATGCTGACTGGGATAGTAATAGCACTGTCCACATGTTCCCTGATACTGTGACAGCACTTTCTACCTGCCCCCTGGTACTGTAACAGCACTGCCTACATGTTGATTGGGATGTTGACCGCACTGTCCACATGCTCTCTGGAACTGTGAGAGCACTGCCTGCATGCTCACTTGGATGGTTATAGCACTGTCCTCATGCTCCTGGTACTGTGACAGCTCTGTCCACATGCTCCCTGATACTGTGACAACACTGTCTGCATGCCCCAGATACTGTGACAGCACTGTCCCCATGCTCCTGGTACTGAGACTACACTGTCTCCATGCTCACTGGGATGGTGACAGCACTGTATGCATGCTCACTGGAATGCTGACCACACTGTCCACAGGCTCCCAGGTACTGTGACCGCACTGTCCACAGGCTCCCAGGTACTGTGACCGCACTGTCCACATGCTCCCAGGTACTGTGACCAGGACTGTCCACATGCTCCCAGGTGACCGTGACTGTCCACATGCTCCCTGGTACTGTGATAGCACTGTCTGAATGCTCCCTGGTACTGTGACTGCACTGGCCACATGCTCCCTGGTACTGTGACTGCACTGGCCACATGCTCCCTGGTACTGTGACAGCACTGTCTGCATGCTCCCTGGTACTGTGACTGCACTGTCCATATGCTGTCTGGTACTGTGACAGCACTGTCTACATGCTCCCTGGTACTGTGACTGCACTGTCCACATGCTCTCTGGTACTGTGACCGCACTGTCTACATGCTTCCTGGTACTGTGACAGCACTGTCTGCCTGCTCCTGGTACTGTGACTGCACTGTCCACATGCTCTCTGGTACTGTGACCGCACTGTCCACATGCTTCCTGGTACTGTGCAGCACTGTCCACATGCTCCCTGGGATGTTGACCGCACTGTCCACATGCTCCTGGTACTGTGACAGCACTGTCGACGTGCTCCCTGCTACTGTGACAGCTTTGCCTGCATGCTCACTGGGATGGTGACAGCACTGCACATGCTCTCTGATACTGTGACAGCACTGTCGATGTGCTCCCTGGTACTGTGACAACACTGTCCCCATGCTCATTTTAGTGACAGCACTGTCCAGATGTTCCTTGATACTGTGACAACACTGTCTGCCTGCTCCCCTGCACTGTGACCGCACTGTCCACATGCTCCCGGTACTGTGACAGCACTCCTTGCATGCTCATTGGGATGGTGACAGCACTGTCTGCATGCTCCCTGCTACTGTGACAACACTGTCTCCGTGCTCACTGAGATGGTGACAGCAGTGTCTATGTGCTCCCTGGTACTGTGACAGCACTGTCCACATACTCCCTGGTACTGTGACAACACTGTCCACATGCTCACTGGGTTAGTGACAGCACTGTCCAGATGTTCCTTGATACTGTGACAGCACTGTCCACATGCTTCCCGGTACTGTGACAACACTGTCCGCATGCTGACTGGGATAGTAATAGCACTGTCCACATGTTCCCTGATACTATGACAGCACTTTCTACCTGCTCCCTGGTACTGTGACAGCACTGCCTACATGCTGATTGGGATGTTGACCGCACTGTCCACATGCTCTCTGGAACTGTGAGAGCACTGCCTGCATGCTCACTTGGATGGTGATAGCTCTGTCCACATGCTCCCTGATACTGTGACAACACTGTCTGCATGCCTCAGGTACTGTGACAGCACTGTCCCCATGCTCCCTGGTACTGTGACTACACTGTCTCCATGCTCACTGGGATGGTGACAACACTGTCCACATGCTTCCTGGTACTGTGACAGCACTGTCTGCATGCTCACTAGTACTGTGACAGCACTGTCCACATGCTTCCTGGTACTATGACAGCACTGTCTGCATGCTCCCTGGGATGGTGACATCACTGTCCACATGCTCCCTGGTACTGTGACCGCACTGTCTGCATGCTCCCTGGGTTGGTGACAGTACTGTCCACATGCTCCCTGGTACTGTGACAGCACTGTCTGTATGCTCCCTGGGATGATGACATCACTGTCCACATGCTCCCTGGTACTGTGACAGCACTGTCTACATGCCCCAGGTACTGTGACAGCACTGTCCCCATGCTCCCTGGTTCAAACAACATGAAGTCTTGCTGTATTCTGACAATTGCAGTTGGCTCCAGCCTTTGAACTGCCCCAGAGAGTATAGGATTAAATTTCTGTGCAGGGCATAGAACGTTGAGCTCAAGCTCGGTTGAAGACTCTGTCTGCAGTACTTTGAATCCAAACTGTCAGATTCTTTACTCCGCTTCACTGAGCAGTCACTCCGAAGATTTCTCCTGTTGCTCGGTTCAAAACTCGGTTAAAGTGTCAGTTAAAGTCTCGGTTTTCCTAATTATTTTACTCGATTCAGTTCACTCTGTTCGCGGACAGTAAGTACTTAGATAGTATTTTGGATTGTGGAAATTAGAAGTCCTGATCGGTTCAGCTGAACCGATCCTTTAGGTCTTTGATCTAGTCATTTTAGTGTGTGGTACCGTTCTTATCGGTTTTAAAAAACGTGCTTTTAGCTTTTTTCAAACACCATGAATACTGTTAGAAACCGATAAGAGAGTCTTGCCTGGCAGTTACCAAAAAAGGGTAAGTTTGGTTAGGTTGCCCATGTCTGAGAAACCCCTAAAACAAACTGTCCCACTGGGTTTCAACACTGCAGTGAGTGGAGAGGTCTTTGCTAAGGCAGATCCCCACACCACCTGTGTTTACTGTCTGGGGTTTGACCACTTCGATTCAGACTGCCAAATATGTAAGAATTTTCCCAAGTCTATCCTGGATAAGAGATTAGGTAGACTTAGGGAGAAGGAGGCCGAGATCGGCTAACCGGGAGAGCTTGCCTGGTTCGGTTACCACCAACCAGAAGGAGTGCCCTCTGACCAGGGCTATACTTCTTTGGGCAAGAGGAGAGCTGATCCTGAGGGGTCAGTTCCTACAAAAGGAAAAATCTACCTGTTCGGATCCAGAACTCCATGTTTCGACCACGGAAGAAATTGCCCAAGCGGTACGGATTGTGGAATCACTTCATCCGGTTCCGACTGATCCGTTCCCGGTTGGTAGGGATTCCGTTTGGTCGGTTCCTCCGGTTCAGGATTATGCCCCTGAAGATTTTTATGAACCGGATTTTGAGGAGGGGGACTGTGAACAATGTGAAGATTATGATGATGAGTGCTTAGAAAGTCTGGATGTGGCTATAGAACCGGACATCTTCCCAGACAGACCTTCTGGTGTTTTCCCTCCTAGGCTCTCTGAGTCCCTTCCCCACTTTCAGTTTTACAGGAAAGTGGCAGAAACCTCCAGCTTCCTATGGAGGAGGCTGTGCAGGACCAAGAGCCTGACTTTGTTGAAATGATGGATATCCCAGAGTCTAAGACACCGTCTATTACCCTTCATAAGTCTTTTGGGAAGCAGACTCAAAACATTCTAAAGTCTCCTAAGTCTATACCTCCTGTGGACAGAAGGATAGACAAGAGGTATACTCTGTCAGGCTCGGATACAGAGTTTCTTTACCAGCAATGCAGCCATGTTGGGGTAGTGCAGACTGCAGCCTGTGACAGGGCAGCCATTCCCTTGGCTTGACACCCCCCAGATAAAGACTCCAGGAAGTTGGATGCCATGGCAAAGAAACAGTACATGGCATCCTCTTTGGAACTCAGGCAGGCTAATTATATGGCCTATACAGCCAGGTACCAGAAGTCCAGATGGGACACTGTACTGACACTGGCTAAGCAGGCTTCCCCCCAGCTGGCCAAGGAGCTGGAGGGGGTGGCTGCTGATGGGATTGAGGCATCCAAGGTTCAGTTTCATGCTGCTGTAGACTACAGTGATGTGTCATCAAGAGTCATGGCTACATCTGTGGCTCTTCAGAGAATGGCTTGGCTCAGATGTACTAGCCTTTCACAGGACACCCAGGCTAAGGCCATGGATTTCCCTGTGGTGGGTAATTCTTTGTTTGGGGAGCAGACAGAGAATTACATAAAAAAAATGAACTATACAGGACCACTTACAGGAGTGCACAGGCCAAGGAAAGGCAGGCAGCTCCTCAAAGGCAGCAAGTCAGGGGCAGGCCTTTTACAGGCCTTTCTACCAAGCACAGGCCTCTTCTCCCTTTTCCCAGAGGGGTTCTTAGAGGGAGAGGCAGAAGGGGATGAGCGGGCTGCATCCACCCCTCAGCCTAAGGCTCCTGCCAAGCAGACACCCTGAGGTGTCAGCCTAGGTCGACTCCCCCATACCAGTAGGAGGCAGGCTGGCTTACTTCTTCCAGGACTGGAAGTCTGTTACTTCAGACAAATGGGTCATGGAAGTGGTAAGCTAGGGACTGGTCCTCAGCTTCAAAAGATTTCCAAAGCTGAGGCCCAGATCTTTTCCACCTGCAAGCACCTCCGAATCCCTTGCCTTGCAATCAGTGGTTTCATCTCTGTTGGCTCTAAGGGCCATAGAGAGGGTGCCTTACCTACACAGGGGCAAAGGTCTGTACTCCAGGTACTTCCTTACCCCAAAAAGACAGGGGAGTGGCGACCCATCCTGGATTTAAGA
Organism: Neoceratodus forsteri; assembly: GCA_016271365.2. Taxonomy (NCBI): domain Eukaryota; kingdom Metazoa; phylum Chordata; order Ceratodontiformes; family Ceratodontidae; genus Neoceratodus; species Neoceratodus forsteri. Next base: position 1,008,140,334 of record CM028130.1, on the reverse strand, counting down.
TATTTGAACAAGCATCTGTTAAAACCAAAGTTCAAAATGGTGACTCTGGGAATAATTCTTCCCTCTCTAAGGCCAGGGACTGGCTAGCCTCCCTGGACCTCAAGGATACCTATTTTCACATTCCCATCAGGTGCTCCCACAGAAGGTACCTCAGGTTCGAATTGCCTTCAGGCCATTATCAGTTCAGAGCAATGCCCTTTGGCCTAACATCAGCTCCAAGGGTGTTCACAAAGTGCCTGGCAGTAGTGGTGGCCTTTTTAAGAAGGAAGAAGATTGCAGTGTTTCCATATCTGGACGACTGACTCATTGTGGGACAGTCCCCAGACCAAGTCAAATCAGACCTCCAAGTGACCCAGCAAGTGCTCACTTCCTTGGGGTTTCTTCTCAACCTTTCCAAGTCAGTTCTCAAACCTGTACAGCTTCTCACTTTTATAGGGGCAGAGCTGGATACAGTCAAGCCAAGAGCTTTTCTTCCCATGCCGAGGGTTACAGCCATTTCGGAGCTGGCCTCCTCTTTCCACCTTCTGGTCTCTCGACCAGCAAGGCATTTCCTTCAGCTTCTGGGTCATATGGCAGCTTCTACAGCAGTGGTCCAAGGAGCCAGATTTCAAATGAGGGACATTCAGTTCCACCTAAGGTCCTTCTGGTCCCAAAAGAAGGATCCTCTTACCAAACTAGTTCCAGTGACTCAGACTCTATCCAGGCACTTCAGTGGTGGCAGGATCAGGACAGTCTCAGGCAAGGGGGTTCCTTCGTCAATCAGCCCCACTCTGTGGTCTTTACCACAGATGCTTCTCTGTTGGGGTGGGAGCCCATCTCAGGGCTCACAGTCCAGGAACAGTGGTCCCATCAATAGTCCCTCCTGCAGATCAATCTTTTGGAGCTCAGGGCAGTGTTCCTGGCTCTGCAAGCCTTCTCTGTCAGTGCAAAACAAGGTAGTACAGGTCAGGACAGACAACACCACCACCATGTGGTACATCAACAAGCAGGGAGGCACTCGTCCACGGCCTTGTGCACGGAAGCCATGAAACTCTGGTCTCTGGCTTACCTCTGCAGACATCCTTAGTTGCAGTCCACCTTCCGGAAAGGACAATGTGATAGCAGATGCACTGAGCAGAATCTCCCAGGGCCATCATGAATGGTCTCTGGATCCCCTAGTGCTAGAAGTGATTTTTTTCCAGGTGGGGAACTCCAGAGATAGATCTATTTGCAGCCCTGGACAATCACCAACTTCCTCTGTTTTGTTGTAGACCTCCAGTAGTGGGCTCAGTCCCTCTGGATACTCTGGTTCTGAACTGGGAAGGGAAATTCCTCTGTGCCTTCCCTCCTTTTCCTCTGTTGTTCAAAGTTCTGGTCAAAATGAGGTCACAATCCTGCAGTCTGATTCTGATTGCTCCAGACTGGGCCAGGCAGCCATGGTATCCCTGCTGCTGTCCCTAGCAGTCCATCTTCCCTGTCTCTCCTAGGAAGTGCAATCTGTTAACTTATCTCAGCGGAGGATTTGGTACCCCAATCTTTGGTCCTCAATCTCAAGGCATGGCTCTTGAAGAGTTAGAATATGCAGATTTGCATCTGTCCCAAGGGATTCCGGACATTCTCAAAGCCTCTCAAAAGCCTGCCACCAGAAAAACTTACAACTCCAGATGGAAAAGATTCAGCATTTGGTGTTCCAAGAAGCATATATCCCTAGACACTGCTGAATTGTCTACAGTTCTGGATTATATGGTTCATCTTAATGGTCTAGGCCTCAGACCAGCTACTCTCAAGGTACATTTGTCAGCTGTTTCTGCTTTTCTGTCAGTGGAAAAGCCTTCCTCTCTGTCATCTCACCCTATATTCTGTACATTTTTCAAAGGATTGCCTTATACCTATCCTTCTTTTAGGGATCCTGCTCCTGCCTGGGATTTGAATGTCTGCATTACTCAGCTTATGCAACCCTCTTTTGAGCCTATGTCCTCAGCAGAGCTCAAGTATTTGACTTGGAAAACTGTGTTTTTGGTTGCTGTTACCTCTGCCAGACATCTCAGTGAATTGCAAGCTCTGTCAGTTGAACCGGACTTCATCTCATTCAATAGGGACAAGGTGGTCCTTAGAACCAATAGGAGGTTCCTACCCAAATTGGTTTCTGATTTCCACTTAAACCAATCCATGTCTCTTCCTGTGTTCTTCACTGATCATGCTTCCTCAGGAGAGCGAAGGTTACACAGTTTAGATGTTAAAAGAGCCCTTAGTTACTACATAGAACGTACAAAGGGTCACAGGTTTGACTCCCTCCAGTTATTCCTCACTTATGGGGAAGTAGGTAAGGGCAAACCTGCCACCAAGAGAACTATTGCCAGGTGGATTGTGTCCTGTATCCAATTCTGTTATGAGAAGCTGGGAAAAATTCCTCCCTCAGGCCTGAGGGCTCATTCCACTAGAGGTACAGCTGCATCTCTGGCTGCGGCCAGGGATATTCCCTTGTTAGAAATTTGCCAAGCAGCCACCTGGAAAACAGTTCATACCTTCACCAAGCATTACTCCCTAGATATCCAGGCTTGGAGTGATGCTAGATTTAGCGCAAGTGCTTCAGAGCCTATTCCCATAGTAGGTTCTGTCCCTCCTCCTTGAGGTACTGCTTGGTAGTCTGCAATTGTCAGAATACAGCAAGACTTCATGTTGTTTGAAGAAAAAATTACTCACCTTAGTAACTGTGTTTCTTCTAATGGAGTCTTGCTGTATTCTGACCTCCCTCCTTGCCTCCCTTCTCAGAACCTGTTTTTGGGAAGTGGGTGGGCAGGTGCAGTGTTGCATCCCAGGGGTGTCTTCAGCACACTTCCTGTTGGGTGCTTTAGTTTGGTTATTAAGAATTTGTTATGCTTTATTGCCTGGTTTTTGTTTGGTTTTTGGGTTTCCTGACTTGAGTCTTCCTTTGGGAACCTAGAACATTAGTTGCCAGTTGACTAGTAGAAATTTTACATTTTCCACATGCTGATAGGTCAGTGAGTTTTCAGCTCGTAAGAATCTGACTGTTTGGATTCAAGTACTAGAGACAGAGTCTTCAACCGAGCTTGACGTTCTATGCCCTGCATAGAAATTTAACCCTATACTCTCCGGGGCAGTTCAAAGGCTGGAGCTAACTGCAATTGTCAGAATACAGCAAGACTCCATTAGAAGAAACATAATTACTAAGGTGAGTAATTTTTTCTACTGTGAAAACTCTGTCTCCATGCTCGCTGGGATGGTGACCGACTGTCCACATGCTCCTGGTACTGTGACAGTACTGTCTGCATACTCACTGGTACTGTGACAGCACTGTCCACATGCTCCCTGGTACTATGACAGCATTGTCTGCATGCTGCCTGGGATTGTGACAGTACTGTCCACATACTCCCTGGTACTGTGACAGCACTCTCTGCATACTCGCTGGGATGTTGACCGCATTGTCCACATGCTCCCTGGTACTGTGACAGCACTTTCCACATGCTTCCTGGTACTGTGACAACACTGTCTACATGCTCACTGGAATGTTGACTGCACTGTCCACATGTTCCCTGGTACTGTGACAGGACTGCCTGCATGCTCACTGGTACTGTGACTGCACTGTAGTTCAACAAAGCGGGACAAAATATTGCAGGTATGTCATCGCGGGCAGTAATATCACCCGACAATAACATCGGAACAGAATAATGCGGGCCACCAGCCATGGTGTGTCCTGACACCCAGTGCCCCCACAGTCACGGGAGAAGGAAAGCAAGACACAGAAAGACCGACAGTGTGGGCACATTGGGAACACCACAGCTACCAATGGAGCAGAACCCCATGCCCGCACTCTATGCAAAATGCCTGTGGCACACCTGCACTTCCGCAGCCACCTGCTGGTCCCCCAACACAACCGCACATGGCCACCAACCATCAGGGCCACACAGCATGGTCGCCACACGATTCTAATTTCCCAATCCTGCTGACTCAACCCAGCAATATACAGTGATCAGGCCACAGCCTGCCACGCGTAAATCAGAAATGGGCTGCCACACTTACCCAATCCCTGTCCATGGTCTGAGGTGACACATCCCCAGGGTGCTGTGGTATCCTACAGCAGCCCCATGGCAGGCGGAATAGCGGATGCTCATGGCAACAGGACATGGCAACATAGATGGCATAGCAGCTGTCACCGTACAAGGGCATAGGCAGTGGTCATTTGTAGCCCCACTGCTCCTGTGACTCTACGTAGTCTGCACTGTTATGGCATGCTTTGTGTTGTGGTGGCTTTGGTTTGCCAAATGTTACGTGCCCTGCTTTCATTTGCCCGTGATATTCTGTTCGCAGTGTTGTGTTCTGCGGTATTAACACTCGGAACCCGCACTGTCCACATACTCCTGGTACTGTGACAGCACTGTCTGCATGTTCACTGGGATGTTGACTGCACTGTCCATGCTCCCTGGTGCTGTGACAGCACTGTCCACATGCTCCCTGGTACTGTGACATCACTGTCTGCATGTTCACTGGGATGTTGACTGCACTGTCCATGCTCCCTGGTACTGTGACAGCACTGTCCATGTGCTCCCCGGTACTGTGACAGCACTGTCCGCCTGCTCCCCGGTACTGTGACAGCACTGTCCACATGCTCCTCGGTACTGTGACAGCACTGTCCACATGCTTCCTGATACTGTGATAACACTGTCTGCATGTTCACTGTTGTGGTGACATCACTGTCCAGATGCTGCCTGGTACTGTGACAGCTCTGCCTGCATGCTCACTGGGATGGTGACAGCACTGTGCACATGCTCCCTGATACTGTGACAGCACTGTCGACGTGCTCCCTGGTACTGTGAGAGCACTGTCCACATGCTTCCTGTTATTGTGACAACACTGTCTGCATGCTCACTGGGATAGTGACAGCACTGTCCAGATGTTCCTTAATACTGTGACAGCACTGTCCAAATGCTCCCTGGTACTGTGACAGCACTGTCCGCCTGCTCCCCGGTACTGTGACAGCACTGTCCAAATGCTCCCTGGTACTGTGACAGCACTGTCCGCCTGCTCCCCGGTACTGTGACAGCACTGTCCAAATGCTCCCCGGTACTGTGACAGCACTGTCCGCCTGCTCCCGGGTACTGTGACAGCACTGTCCAAATGCTCCCTGGTACTGTGACATCACTGTCCACAACCTCCCTGGTACTGTGACAGCACTGTCCACATCCTCCCCGGTAGTGTGACAGCACTGTCCACATGCTCCCCGGTACTGTGACAGCACTGTCCAAATGCTCCCCGGTACTGTGACAGCACTGTCTGCATGCTCCCTGGCACTGTGACAGCACTGTCCGCCTGCTCCCCGGTACTGTGACAGCACTGTCCAAATGCTCCCTGGTACTGTGACAGCACTGTCCACATGCTCCCTGGTACTGTGACAGCACTGTCCAAATGCTCCCTGGTACTGTGACAGCACTGTCTGCCTGCTCCCGGGTACTGTGACAGCACTGTCCAAATGCTCCCTGGTACTGTGACAGCACTGTCCATATGCTGCCCGGTACTGTGACAGCACTGTCCACATGCTCCCCGGTACTGTGACAGCACTGTCCAAATGCTCCCCGGTACTGTGACAGCACTGTCCAAATGCTCCCCGGTACTGTGACAGCACTGTCCAAATGCTCCCTGGTACTGTGACAGCACTGTCCACCTGCTCCCGGTACGTGACAGCACTGTCCAAATGCTCCCTGGTACTGTGACAGCACTGTCCATGCTGCCCTGGTACTGTGACAGCACTGTCCACTGCTCCCAGTACTGTGACAGCACTGTCCAAATGCTCCCTGGTACTGTGACAGCACTGTCCAAATGCTCCTGGTACTGTGACAGCACTGTCCGTCGCCCCTAGTACTGTGACAGCACTGTCCGCCTGCTCCCGGTACTGTGACAGCACTGTCCAAATGCTTCCTGGTACTGTGACAGCACTGTCCACATGCTCCCTGGTACTGTGACAGCACTGTCCACATGTTCCCGACTGTGACAGCACTGTCCACATGCTCCCCGGTACTGTGACAGCACTGTCCAAATGCTCCCTGGTACTGTGACAGCACTGTCCAAATGCTCCCTAGTACTGTGACAGCACTGTCCAAATGCTCCCTGGTACTGTGACAGCACTGTCCACCTGCTCTCCGGTACTGTGACAGCACTGTCCAAATGCTCCCCGGTACTGTGACAGCACTGTCTGCATGCTCCCTGGTACTGTGACAGCACTGTCCGCCTGCTCCCCGGTACTGTGACAGCACTGTCCAAATGCTCCCTGGTACTGTGACAGCACTGTCCACATGCTCCCTAGTACTGTGACAGCACTGTCCAAATGCTCCCTGGTACTGTGACAGCACTGTCCGCCTGCTCCCGGGTACTGTGACAGCACTGTCCAAATGCTCCCTGGTACTGTGACAGCACTGTCCACATGCTGCCTGGTACTGTGACAGCACTGTCCACATGCTCCCCGGTACTGTGACAGCACTGTCCAAATGCTCCCTGGTACTGTGACAGCACTGTCCAAATGCTCCCTGGTACTGTGACAGCACTGTCCAAATGCTCCCTGGTACTGTGACAGCACTGTCCAAATGCTCCCTGGTACTGTGACAGCACTGTCCACCTGCTCACCAGTACTGTGACAGCACTGTCCAAATGCTCCCCGGTACTGTGACAGCACTGTCTGCCTGCTCCCTGGTACTGTGACAGCACTGTCCGCCTGCTCCCCGGTACTGTGACAGCACTGTCCAAATGCTCACTGGTACTGTGACAGCACTGTCCACATGCTCCCTGGTACTGTGACAGCACTGTCCAAATGCTTCCTGGTACTGTGACAGCACTGTCCGCCTGCTCCCCGGTACTGTGACAGCACTGTCCAAATGCTCCCTGGTACTGTGACAGCACTGTCTGCCTGCTCCCTGGTACTGTGACAGCACTGTCCGCCTGCTCCCGGGTACTGTGACAGCACTGTCCAAATGCTCCCTGGTACTGTGACAGCACTGTCCAAATGCTCCCTAGTATTGTGACAGCACTGTCCACATGCTTACTGGGATGTTAACAGCACTGTCCACATGCTCCCTGGTACTGTGACATCACTGTCTGCATGTTCACTGGGATGTTGACTGCACTGTCCATGCTCCCTGGTACTGTGACAGCACTGTCCATGTGCTCCCCGGTACTGTGACAGCACTGTCCGCCTGCTCCCCGGTACTGTGACAGCACTGTCCACATGCTCCTCGGTACTGTGACAGCACTGTCCACATGCTTCCTGATACTGTGATAACACTGTCTGCATGTTCACTGTTGTGGTGACATCACTGTCCAGATGCTGCCTGGTACTGTGACAGCTCTGCCTGCATGCTCACTGGGATGGTGACAGCACTGTGCACATGCTCCCTGATACTGTGACAGCACTGTCGACGTGCTCCCTGGTACTGTGAGAGCACTGTCCACATGCTTCCTGTTATTGTGACAACACTGTCTGCATGCTCACTGGGATAGTGACAGCACTGTCCAGATGTTCCTTAATACTGTGACAGCACTGTCCAAATGCTCCCTGGTACTGTGACAGCACTGTCCGCCTGCTCCCCGGTACTGTGACAGCACTGTCCAAATGCTCCCTGGTACTGTGACAGCACTGTCCGCCTGCTCCCCGGTACTGTGACAGCACTGTCCAAATGCTCCCTGGTACTGTGACAGCACTGTCTGCCTGCTCCCTGGTACTGTGACAGCACTGTCCGCCTGCTCCCGGGTACTGTGACAGCACTGTCCAAATGCTCCCTGGTACTGTGACATCACTGTCCACAACCTCCCTGGTACTGTGACAGCACTGTCCACATGCTCCCCGGTAGTGTGACAGCACTGTCCACATGCTCCCCGGTACTGTGACAGCACTGTCCAAATGCTCCCCGGTACTGTGACAGCACTGTCTGCATGCTCCCCGGCACTGTGACAGCACTGTCTGCCTGCTCCCCGGTACTGTGACAGCACTGTCCAAATGCTCCCTGGTACTGTGACAGCACTGTCCACATGCTCCCCGGTACTGTGACAGCACTGTCCAAATGCTCCCTGGTACTGTGACAGCACTGTCCAAATGCTCCCTGGTACTGTGACAGCACTGTCCACCTGCTCCCCGGTACTGTGACAGCACTGTCCAAATGCTCCCTGGTACTGTGACAGCACTGTCCGCCTGCTCCCGGTACTGTGACAGCACTGTCCAAATGCTCCCTGGTACTGTGACAGCACTGTCTGCCTGCTCCCCAGTACTGTGACAGCACTGTCCGCCTGCTCCCGGGTACTGTGACAGCACTGTCCAAATGCTTCCTGGTACTGTGACAGCACTGTCCACATGCTCCCTGGTACTGTGACAGCACTGTCCACATGCTCCCCGGTACTGTGACAGCACTGTCCACATGCTCCCCGGTACTGTGACAGCACTGTCCAAATGCTCCCCGGTACTGTGACAGCACTGTCCACATGCTCCCGGTACTGTGACAGCACTGTCCACCTGCTCCTGCACTGTGACAGCACTGTCCAAATGCTCCCTGGTACTGTGACAGCACTGTCCACATGCTCCCGGTACTGTGACAGCACTGTCCAAATGCTCCCCTGGTACTGTGACAGCACTGTCCACATGCTCCTGGTACTGTGACAGCACTGTCCAAATGCTCCCCGGTACTGTGACAGCACTGTCCAAATGCTCCCTGGTACTGTGACAGCACTGTCCACATGCTCCCGGTACTGTGACAGCACTGTCCAAATGCTCCCCGGTACTGTGACAGCACTGTCCAAATGCTCCCTGGTACTGTGACAGCACTGTCCAAATGCTCCCTGGTACTGTGACAGCACTGTCCACCTGCTCCCCAGTACTGTGACAGCACTGTCCACATGCTCCCTGGTACTGTGACAGCACTGTCCACATGCTCCCTGGTACTGTGACAGCACTGTCCACATGCTCCCTGGTACTGTGACAGCACTGTCCACCTGCTCCCGGTACTGTGACAGCACTGTCCAAATGCTCCCCGGTACTGTGACAGCACTGTCCAAATGCTCCCTGGTACTGTGACAGCACTGTCCGCCTGCTCCCCGGTACTGTGACAGCACTGTCCACCTGCTCCCGGTACTGTGACAGCACTGTCCAAATGCTCCCTGGTACTGTGACAGCACTGTCCAAACCTCCTGGTACTGTGACAGCACTGTCCACATGCTCCCCGGTACTGTGACAGCACTGTCCACATGCTCCCTGGTACTGTGACAGCACTGTCCAAATGCTCCCTGGTACTGTGACAGCACTGTCCAAATGCTCCCTGGTACTGTGACAGCACTGTCCAAATGCTCCCTGGTACTGTGACAGCACTGTCCACTGCTCCCGGGTACTGTGACAGCACTGTCCAAATGCTCCCTGGTACTGTGACAGCACTGTCCAAATGCTCCTGGTACTGTGACAGCACTGTCCACATGCTCCCGGTACTGTGACAGCACTGTCCACATGCTCCCGGTACTGTGACAGCACTGTCCAATGCTCCCTGGTACTGTGACAGCACTGTCCAAATGCTCCTGGTACTGTGACAGCACTGTCCGCATGCTCCCTGGTACTGTGACAGCACTGTCCAAATGCTCCCTGGTACTGTGACAGCACTGTCCACATGCTCCCTGGTACTGTGACAGCACTGTCCACATGCTCCCTGGTACTGTGACAGCACTGTCCAAATGCTCCCTGGTACTGTGACAGCACTGTCCACATGCTCCTGGTACTGTGACAGCACTGTCCAAATGCTCCCTGGTACTGTGACAGCACTGTCCAAATGCTCCCTGGTACTGTGACAGCACTGTCCACCTGCTCACCAGTACTGTGACAGCACTGTCCAAATGCTCCCCGGTACTGTGACAGCACTGTCTGCCTGCTCCCTGGTACTGTGGACAGCACTGTCCACTGCTGCTCCTGGTACTGTGACAGCACTGTCCAAATGCTCACTGGTACTGTGACAGCACTGTCCACATGCTCCCTGGTACTGTGACAGCACTGTCCAAATGCTCCCTGGTACTGTGACAGCACTGTCCGCCTGCTCCCCGGTACTGTGACAGCACTGTCCAAATGCTCCCTGGTACTGTGACAGCACTGTCTGCCTGCTGCCTGGTACTGTGACAGCACTGTCCGCCTGCTCCCGGGTACTGTGACAGCACTGTCCAAATGCTCCCTGGTACTGTGACAGCACTGTCCAAATGCTCCCTGGTACTGTGACAGCACTGTCCACATGCTCCCTGGTGATGTGACAGCACTGTCCACATGCTCCTGGTACTGTGACAGCACTGTCCGCATGCTCCTGGGATGTGACAGCACTGTCCATGCTCCTGGTACTGTGACAGCACTGTCCACATGCTCCCTGGTACTGTGACAGCACTGTCCACATGCTCCCTGGTACTGTGACAGCACTGTCCACATGCTCCTGGTACTGTGACAGCACTGTCCACATGCTCCCTGGTACTGTGACAGCACTGTCCACTGCTCCCTGGTACTGTGACAGCACTGTCCAAATGCTCCCTGGTACTGTGACAGCACTGTCCACTGCTCCCGGTACTGTGACAGCACTGTCCGCTGCTCCTGGTACTGTGACAGCACTGTCCACATGCTCCTCGTACTGTGACAGCACTGTCCACATGCTTCCTGATACTGTGACAACACTGTCTGCATGTTCACTGTTGTGGTGACAGCACTGTCCAGATGCTGCCTGGTACTGTGACAGCCTGTCCTGCATGCTCACTGGTACTGGTGACAGCACTGTCCACATGCTCCCTGATACTGTGACAGCACTGTCCACATGCTCCCCGGTACTGTGACAGCACTGTCCACATGCTCCCTGGTACTGTGACAGCACTGTCTGCATGCTCCCTGGTACTGTGACAGCACTGTCCAAATGCTCCCTAGTACTGTGACAGCACTGTCCAAATGCTCCCTGGTACTGTGACAGCACTGTCCGCCTGCTCCCGGTACTGTGACAGCACTGTCCAAATGCTCCCTGGTACTGTGACAGCACTGTCCGCCTGCTCCCCGGTACTGTGACAGCACTGTCCAAATGCTCCCTGGTACTGTGACAGCACTGTCTGCCTGCTCCCCGGTACTGTGACAGCACTGTCCGCCTGCTCCCGGGTACTGTGACAGCACTGTCCAAATGCTCCCTGGTACTGTGACATCACTGTCCACAACCTCCCTGGTACTGTGACAGCACTGTCCACATGCTCCCCGGTAGTGTGACAGCACTGTCCACATGCTCCCCGGTACTGTGACAGCACTGTCCAAATGCTCCCGCACTGTGACAGCACTGTCTGCATGCTCCCGCACTGTGACAGCACTGTCTGCCTGCTCCCCGGTACTGTGACAGCACTGTCCAAATGCTCCCTGGTACTGTGACAGCACTGTCCATATGCTGCCCGGTACTGTGACAGCACTGTCCAAATGCTCCTGGTACTGTGACAGCACTGTCCGCCTGCTCCCGGTACTGTGACAGCACTGTCCAATGCTCCCTGGTACTGTGACAGCACTGTCCACATGCTCCCGGTACTGTGACAGCACTGTCCACCTGCTCCCCAGTACTGTGACAGCACTGTCCAAATGCTCCCCGGTACTGTGACAGCACTGTCCAAATGCTCCCTGGTACTGTGACAGCACTGTCCAAATGCTCCCTGGTACTGTGACAGCACTGTCCACATGCTGCCCGGTACTGTGACAGCACTGTCCACATGCTCCCTGGTACTGTGACAGCACTGTCCAAATGCTCCCTGGTACTGTGACAGCACTGTCCAAATGCTCCCTGGTACTGTGACAGCACTGTCCAAATGCTCCCTGGTACTGTGACAGCACTGTCCGCCTGCTCCCCAGTACTGTGACAGCACTGTCCGCCTGCTCCCGGGTACTGTGACAGCACTGTCCAAATGCTCCCTGGTACTGTGACATCACTGTCCACAACCTCCCTGGTACTGTGACAGCACTGTCCACATGCTCCCCGGTACTGTGACAGCACTGTCCACATGCTCCCCGGTACTGTGACAGCACTGTCCAAATGCTCCCTGGTACTGTGATAGCACTGTCCAAATGCTCCCTGGTACTGTGACAGCACTGTCCAAATGCTCCCTGGTACTGTGACAGCACTGTCCACCTGCTCTCCGGTACTGTGACAGCACTGTCCAAATGCTCCCCGGTACTGTGACAGCACTGTCCAAATGCTCCCTGGTACTGTGACAGCACTGTCAACTGCCTCTGGTACTGTGACAGCACTGTCCAAATGCTCCTGGTACTGTGACAGCACTGTCCACATGCTCCCTGGTACTGTGACAGCACTGTCCAAATGCTCCCTGGTACTGTGACAGCACTGTCCACCTGCTCCCGGTACTGTGACAGCACTGTCCAAATGCTCCCTGGTACTGTGACAGCACTGTCCACATGCTCCCTGGTACTGTGACAGCACTGTCCACATGCTCCCTGTACTGTGACAGCACTGTCCAAATGCTCCCTGGTACTGTGATAGCACTGTCCAAATGCTCCCTGGTACTGTGACAGCACTGTCCAAATGCTCCTGGTACTGTGACAGCACTGTCCAAATGCTCCTGGTACTGTGACAGCACTGTCCACCTGCTCACCAGTACTGTGACAGCACTGTCCAAATGCTCCTGCACTGTGACAGCACTGTCTGCCTGCTCCTGGTACTGTGACAGCACTGTCCGCCTGCTCCCCGGTACTGTGACAGCACTGTCCAAATGCTCACTGGTACTGTGACAGCACTGTCCACATGCTCCCTGGTACTGTGACAGCACTGTCCAAATGCTTCCTGGTACTGTGACAGCACTGTCCGCCTGCTCCCCGGTACTGTGACAGCACTGTCCAAATGCTCCCTGGTACTGTGACAGCACTGTCTGCCTGCTCCCTGGTACTGTGACAGCACTGTCCGCCTGCTCCCGGGTACTGTGACAGCACTGTCCAAATGCTCCCTGGTACTGTGACAGCACTGTCCAAATGCTCCCTAGTATTGTGACAGCACTGTCCACATGCTTACTGGGATGTTAACAGCACTGTCCACATGCTCCCTGGTACTGTGACATCACTGTCTGCATGTTCACTGGGATGTTGACTGCACTGTCCATGCTCCCTGGTGCTGTGACAGCACTGTCCACGTGCTTCCTGGTACTGTGACAGCACTGTCCACATGCTCCCTGGTACTGTGACAGCACTGTCCACATGCTCCCTGGTACTGTGACAGCACTGTCCACGTGCTCCCTGGTACTGTGACAGCACTGTCCACGTGCTCCCTGGTACTGTGACAGCACTGTCCAAATGCTCCCTGGTACTGTGACAGCACTGTCCACCTGCTCCCCGGTACTGTGACAGCACTGTCCAAATGCTCCTGGTACTGTGACAGCACTGTCCAAATGCTCCTGGTACTGTGACAGCACTGTCCACCTGCTCCTCGGTACTGTGACAGCACTGTCCAAATGCTCCCTGGTACTGTGACAGCACTGTCCACATGCTCCCTGGTACTGTGACAGCACTGTCCAAATGCTCCTGGTACTGTGACAGCACTGTCCACTGCCCTGTACTGTGACAGCACTGTCCAAATGCCCCTGGTACTGTGACAGCACTGTCCACTGCTCCCTGGTACTGTGACAGCACTGTCCACATGCTCCCTGGTACTGTGACAGCACTGTCCACGTGCTCCTGGTACTGTGACAGCACCGTCCATGTGCTCCTGGTACTGTGACAGCACTGTCTGCATGTTCACTGTTATGGTGACAGCACTGTTCCCATGCTCCCTGGTACTGTGACTACACTGTCTCCATGCTCCCTGGTGCTGTGACAGCACTGTCCACGTGCTCCCTGGTACTGTGACAGCACTGTCCACGTGCTCCTGGTACTGTGATAGCACTGTCTGCCTGTTCCTGTTATGGTGACATCACTGTCCAGATGCTGCCTGGTACTGTGACAGCTCTGCCTGCATGCTCACTGGGATGTTGACTGCACTGTCCACATCCTCCTGGTACTGTGACAGCACTGTCCACATGCTCCCTGGTACTGTGACAGCACTGTCCACATGCTCCCTGGTACTGTGACAGCACTGTCCAACTGCTCCCTGTACTGTGACAGCACTGTCCAAATGCTCCCTGGGTACTGTGACAGCACTGTCCACATGCTCCCCGGTACTGTGACAGCACTGTCCACATGCTCCCTGGTACTGTGACAGCACTGTCCACATGCTCGCTGGGATAGTGACTTCACTGTCCAGATGTTCCTTAACTGTGACAGCACTGTCAACATGCTCCCGGTACTGTGATAGCACTGTCCAAATGCTCCCTGGTACTGTGATAGCACTATCCAAATGCTCCCTGTTACTGTGACAGCACTGTCCACATTCTCCCTGATACTGTGACAGCACTTTCTACCTGCTCCCTGATACTGTGACAGCACTTTCTACCTGCTCCCTGGTACTGTGACAGCACTGCCTACATGCTCATTGGGATGTTGACAGCACTGTCCACATGCTCCCTGGTACTGTGACAGCACCGCCTGCATGCTCACTTGGATGGTGACAGCACTGTCCACATGCTCCCTGGTACTGTGACAGCACTCTCCAAATGCTCCCTGGTACTGTAACAGCACTATCCACGTGTTCACTGGGACAGGCACAGCACTCATCCTGTGCTCACTGAGATGGTGACAGCACTGATCATATGTTCACTGGGACAGTGACAGCACTAACCACATGCTCACTGGTACTTGACAGCACCAACCACACACGACTAGGAGATAAGAGCACTGACAGTGCACTCACTGAGATAGTGATGGTACTGACTGCATGCTGGCTGGGACAGTGATAACGCTGAAAGCTTACTGACTGGTACATTGACAGTTCTGACCACATGCTCACTGTTATGGTGAAAGCACTGGCAACATGTTCGCTGGGACAGTGACAGCACTGACATGCTTACTTTGATAGTGACAGAGATGTCCACATACCTGATGGGAGGGTGATAGCACTGATTGCACACTCACATGAATAGTTAGGACTGACCACATGTCCACTCTCTTTCACCTCCTTTTTCTGTCTCTCTTCCTCCTCCTCTCTCTACTATCTCTTGCCCTCCTCACTCAGGATCTTCCATTTCTTTCCTCTTTTCTTTATATTGCTTTCAGTTACTCTCACCTCTGTATTCTGTCTCTCCCAGCCCACTCACATCCCTTCCTGTCTTTGTATCACACTTCCTTATTCTGTCTATCCTTCACTCTGTCCTTCCTGGCCTTCAAATTCTGTCTTCTCACTTCTGTCTCCTGCAATCTCATTTGCTCTGTACATTTAGTTTTGCCTCAACTCTTGCTCTCCCTCATTCTGTCTCCCCAGTTTACTCCTCTTTTTGTATCTCACTCTTCCTCTCTCCATACCTCCTTCTCTCTCTTTTTTTTTCTATATAGGATTTTATCCTCCACGGCGGGCTGCTGCTTATGTCGGCCAGCCTTTGCTTAGTCCCAGGGTCGTTCAGGATCTTACTGCAGTGTGCGTGTCCCAGCAGATCCCAGAGCCAGCCGAGGCTTCATCCTGCTCGACCCCGTAATTTTGACTTTATTCTCCCCCATTACACTAGGCCCCAGAGCGCAGGTAGCCCATGCGCGTGGAGGCACACATGTGCACTGTGACTCCAATGACTGCCCCTTCCTAATACCAGGGCTCCTCGACGTGGTGCCACCACCCAGCCTCTTCCAGGAGGCAGTCAAATGGTGAGGAGGCCTTCAGTCCTCCCAAGGAGGAGAGCTGCCTGCTGGCAGCTCAATCAGCTTCTCTCTCTCCCCCCCCCGCCTGCTGGCCGACTCCTGGCACCCCCGATCTTGAGCCTGAACCCAGATCACCGGCATGGTTTGAGGTGTGGCGTCCGGCGCCTCAACCCTCAGCGCCACTGGGCCAGCCTCCTTTTTCTCTCTCTCTCTCTCTCTTCAACCCTTTCTCATTCTACCTCCTAAGGCTAAAGCTTGGCAGAAGACACCAGGAGAAAGGACTGCTGTGTGACTGAACTTCTCTGCTGGGACTAAAGTAGAAGAACTTTGTATTTGACCTTTAATTTAGGGTAAAAACTAACATACACAAAAAAGTGTGTTTGGTTAACTGAACTGAATGGGTATCTGAAGAGTTATCTAGGTGTAAATCTCAGGTGACTGAAAGGACTTAACTGCTGTGAGGTTTAAATTACTTGTAGAAAGATCTGGTAAGTAGGGGAGTGGCTTAGCTAGAAGGAAGCTACATTTAAAGACTGCCTTTAGGAAGTTTCGCAATTAGCTTGGCAGAAGACACCAGGAGAAAGGACTGCTGTGTGACTGAACTTCTCTGCTGGGACTATATTGCCCTCCTTCCCTCACCCCACCCCCCAAAACTAGTTCTATTTTTATAGGCACAGGATTTGACTGACAACAGGAACTTCCTGTTTAGGGGCAGGAAGTGAGTGATCACAGAACCACCAAGGACCCACCATCCTAGAAGGGCAAGAGTAGCTCTCCTGCCCCTCTAGCTGCTGGAGGTCTGCCTCTGAGCAAGTAAGTGGTCTACATGCGAATATAGAATATTCTTGTCTCAGAACAGGACAATCAGGAGCTTAAAGGGCACACAGGCAGAAAGTAAGGAGAGAGAGAGAGAAAAAGCAGAGGAAAGAGTAAGGATTGCAAACAGTTAAGCCAGAAATGAGACATAATTGGAGTGTGCAGTGCAGTGGCTATGGAGCAGCAGTCTTCCGGAGATGTTCTGGAGGATGGTGTTGTCCCATCTGCAGGCACCTCTGGGTTGAGGGAGGAGGTTGCTCATCTCCAGGCTGAGTTGGCCAGGATTTGTGGGACCTCCACTTCCATTCAGGGACCACCAGTGCCACTGCCGCTGCCTCAGAGGTTGCCAAGAAAGAGGAGCGGTTGGACCACAGTGGGCTGGAGAGGGTGAGGGTGGTGGAACAGAGGCATCCCTCCCGCTGTACCTTCCACATCCTATGCCATTCTGGCAAAGTGTGGTTCCTCTATGGAGGCACCCACAGTGGAGACCAAGGAGGATGCTGGGAACCTCCACAAAGGAGACCCACAGGAGGGTGGCAGGGGACCCTGCAGGGGAAGGAAACAACTCCTGGTGGGGGACTCCATTGTTAGGAAGGTAGAACTGGGGGAGGAAGGGGAGAGGGATGTAAGGTGCCTGCCTGGCGCCATGGCTTGGAGGGTCAGGGAGCGAATCCTCAGGATTGCCAGAGCAGCTGCACAGGGGAGGGAGCTGGATGTCATTGTCCACCTAGGGACAAATGACCTGGCTAAGAAAGGGAATAGGGTACATAACCTACAGGAGAGACAGGGTGGAGAAGAGGGGAGGAGTAGCTCTCTATGTAAAGGAAGGGATAAAAGCAACTGAACCAAAGAGTAAACAGGAGGAGAGGAGGCACTTAGGGTCACCTTGGAGACTTTTGGCACCACAATCCGCACAGGGTTGTGTACAGACCCCCATGTCAGGGGAAGGAATGGACAAGGATATGATAGAAGGCATTCTTAGAATGGCAGAGAAAGGGAGATACTGTTGATGGGAGACCTGAATATGCCAGATGTTAACTGGAGCATATTGCTGCAGCCACATCCAAGAGCAGGGCCATTCTTGATGCCCTACAGGTGGCAGGCATTAGACAGCTAGTTTCGGAACCCACTCGTGAGGGAGCAATCTTAGACCTCGTACTCTCAAATGGGGGCAGTGAGAGGATATCAGATCTAGAAGTGGGTTGCCATCTGGGGACAAGTGACCATCAAACAGTGTGGTTCATGTTAAACTCTGCTACAGAGTCAAGCCATACAAAAGTGAGGGTGCTGGACTTTAGGAGGGCTGACTTTGGCAAGATGGGAGAGTGCCTCAGAAAAGCACTAGCAAACAGGCTAGAAGGAGGTGTGGAGCAACAATGGGGAATTATCAAAACTGCCATCACAGAGGCAACAAGCCTTTGTGTGAAGCAAATAAACAAATCAAAATGAAAGAAAAAGCCACTATGGTTCTCAAAAGAGGTTCTGGAAAGTCAGGAAGAAAAGATAGCATTCCAGAAGTATAAGGAACACAGAAGGAGCAGGACAGAGAGCTGTACCAGTTAAGGCACAAGGAAGCAGGAGGAAAGTCAGAATAGCAAAGGCCCAAACTGAGGAAAAGATAGTCAACTCAGTTAAGAAGGGGGATAAAACCTTTATAGGTACATCAGCAGCGTGAGAAAGACAAAGGGAGGGATAGTGAGGCTGAATAGAATGAACGTGGGTGGGCAGAGGGGACAGTGAAAAAGCAGGAATACTGAACGAATATTTCTGCTCAGTATTCACAAAAGAGGAGGGGGAAGTGCCTAATCCAATTAACAGAAGCACTCTTGATAGGGGGGTCAATCCCAGTCCTTTCACAGAAGAAAGGGTTCTGCAAGAACTCCTAAAACTGAAGGTGGACAAAGCAATGGGTCCTGATGGAATTCACCCCAGAATTCTAAAAGAATTAAGGGAGGTACTAGTGAAACCACTGGCTACTCTTTTTAATAAATCATGGGAGGATGGTGTGGTACCCGAGGACTGGAGGAAGGTGGATGTGATTCCCCTTCACAAAAGTGGGTCCAAGACAGAGGCAGGAACCTACAGACCTGTCAGTCTGACCTCTGTGGTAGGGAAAGTGATGGAGTCACTTCTGAAGGAAAGAATAGTTGAGTACCTAGAGACCAGTGGAGCACAGGACCCAAGGCAGCATGGGTTCACAGCGGAAGGTCATGTCAGACTAATCTAATAGATTTCTTTGACTGGGTGACCGAGTAGTGGACCAGGGAGGGGCTGTGGACATGGCCTACCTAGACTTTAGCAAGGCATTTGACACAGTCCCACACAAAAGATTAAGAGTCAAATTAACCAGCCTGGGAGTGGGTCCCAGGGTGGTAGCCTGGGTAAAACATTGGCTGGACAACAGGACACAGAAGGTAATTGTAAATGGAGTCCACTCTGAAGAAAGGGGGTATTAGTGGGTACCGCAGGGTTCAGTATTGGGTCCAGTCCTTTTAATGTCTTCATCAGTGACATTGCAGAGGGACTGAAGGAAAAGTATGCCTTTTGCAGATGACACAAAGATCTGCAACAGGGTTGATACACAAGGAGGCGTGGAAAGGATGAAAAGGGACTTGGCAAGGTTGGAGGAATGGTCAGAAGTATGGCAGCTAGGATTGAGTGCAAACAAGTGCAAAATAATGCACCTGGGAAACAAGAACCCAGGGGAAGAATACACAATGGGTGGGGAGGTAGTAACAACAACAGAAAAGGAAAGGGACCTGGGGGTAATCATATCAGATGACCTTAAGGTTAGCAAGCAATGTGAGAAGGCAGTAGGGAGGGCTGGGGGTATACTGGGATGTACAGGGAGAGGCATCATCAGCAGAAAACAGAAAGTTGTTATCCCTCTGTACAGACAGTTGGTGAGACCCCATCTGGAGTACTGTGTCCAGTTCTGGAGACCCCATCTCCGCAAGGATATAGACAGGATAGAGGCAGTCCAGAGGAGGGCAACTAAAATGGTGCAGGTCTGCAAGAGAAGCCATATGAGGAGAGACTAAAGGGGCTTAATATGTATACCCTTGAGGAAAGAAGGGAGAGGGGGGACATGATAGAAACTTTTAAGTACGTCAGTGGAATCAACCAAGTCCAAGAGGTAGCATCCTTCAGAAAAAGAGACTTACAAGAACAAGGGACACAATTTAAAGATAGAGGAGGCGTTCAGGGCAATGTGAGGAGTATTATTTCACAGAGAGGGTAGTGGATGCATGGAACAGCCTTCCTGAGGAGGTTGTGGAGTCTAAAACTGTGGGAGAATTCAAGAATGCATGGGACAGACATAAGGCAATTCTTGTGGGGGGTTGGAAGAAATAGGCTGTTGGTTAACTAGGATCTGCGGCCTATCCTGTAGTTAGGGAAATGGGCAGACTAGATGGGCCTAGCGGTCCTTATCTGCTGTCAAAGTCTATGTTCTATGTTTCTATGTAAGTGCTGTCATCTTACACTTTCTCTCTCTCCTTCCTTCACCTCTGCATTCCAATTCCCATGCCCTCTCCTCCTTCCCCCGTTGCCTTATTCTGTTCCTCTAGCTACTCCTCCCTGTCTTCTCGGGGTGTTTGTTTTATTTTGCAGTATAAACCCAATTTGGAGACCTGCTGTGTTGCTTTTTAAGATACATTTGTCACAGAAAGTCCTTACTTTGAAAGGCATTGAGAGAGTATTTTATTCAGAAGCAATAATGAAGGTTTGTGTGTGTCTGTCTGTCCCAGGGTGTGGTGTGGACACAGTGATGGGACACAAACTTTAGAGCTAAGTTACTTGCCAGTCTACTTAGGCACCCAGAAATATAATACAAAACAAAACAAAAAAACTACCAATTCTGTCAGTTCTCAGAATCACCCTGCTTCCCATAGCAAAGTCACTGATACCTAGCTCTACGCTCTTTTTGGGCTGTCTGCCTACTTGCTTCTCAATTGGGATCTGTGTGCCATGCACTTTTATTTGGACTTTGGACCCAATTACTTAATTTACATTCCTGCATATAACTTGCAGGAATAGACCTTCTTGGACCTGTGAATTTGAATACAAAATAAGGTACAGATTTTCAGCTAATCATTAAAGTTATACAGGGCATTTTGGGGCTGCATTCTGTCCAATTAATATTTCTACAGGCACTTTTTAACTGTCCATAAAAGAAGGAAAGGTGAGTAATGCACTCATGGAGGATACATTTTGCATTAAAATCGTAAGTGATTTATTGTGTGCAAAATAACAAACAGACTTCTGCCCAGTGCCTTGCTTTATACTTACCTTTTGTTTTTGTGGCCTTGTGTTTCCAGCTGAGGATTGCACCGGTGTTCCAATTTGTACCTTTAACTGTCCGCAAGTGCTGGAGCTTATCATCCCTTCCCCATTCCCTCTCTCTCTCTCTCTCTCTTGGCTCTTGCAGCCTCAAGTCCCAGAATGTCTTTCAGGTTCTAGGGCCTTACATTTGCTTTCTGAGGTCTTACAGTCCATACATACATTTTGGCAGAGAGCAGGTTTGTAGTGGCCAGTACCAGCGAAGTACCATGCCAGTGAAGAGCAGCCAGGTGGAGATTGGGCCCACCCTGCATTATTGACTCTGCCAGGGTAGTTATTCACATACACATGGGGAATGGATTCTGACTAGCCCCATGGGGAATATACGCCTCATTACAGTGAGCGAGTGTATGTATGTACTGTATGTGCGTTCATGCATGTGTTGTAATGTCTGTATTTATGTAAGTGTGGGGGGGGGTGTTTGTAGGTCATGTTATGACGTGAGCTGTACCCTGCTAATTTGGCAGATATTATTTTTCAGTTTCTTAGTTGTTTTAAAAGACTCCTTTCACTGCAGGAATATTTACTTTAACCAGACTTTTATATGAGTGATGATTCGTGACTGTGTGCTGTTTGCAGTAGTGGTGCTACACTCGGTGGAGCCTATGGAAGGGGCTCCTAATGCACATATCCAAACCTGTGTGTATAAGCATTCATTCATTCGTTTAATTAATTGTATTTTACCAGGGAAAAATATTGTGGTAGGAAATATCTCTTGGAAGAATGCCCTAGGGTAGTAGCAGCAGCAGTACAGTTACTTAGATAGATAGCAGATGGAGGCAGAAAAAGATTATTTACCCATCCAGTCAGCTTACCTAACCTAACGAGTTTGCCTTGCCCTTGTGGCAATCCACCCCTTACTTACTGTCCCTCCTTTTTCTTACTAAACCACCAGCCTGTCCCTGCTTGAAGCTGCTATTTGATTTGGCCTGTACCTTGGGTAGCGTATTCTACTTATCCACCACTTTTTCCATGAAAAGTGTTTATGGTCCTCCTTTTTAATCCCCCTCCCCCACTAGCTTCAGTGAATTCCCACTCATCCTTGTGTTTGAACTCAAGGAGAATAGTTCCTTGGTGTAACCCTATTTATCCCATGCAGGTACTTGTATGTTTCATGTCATTTCACCCTTTCTCTCCTTAGAAACATAGAGACAGCTTTTGTTGGTAGAAAAGAACCTTTAGGCCCATTTAGTCTGCCCTCTGTCCCTGCCCGTTCCATCACCACTGACCCTAGTTGGTCATAGGTGTCACTTCCACCCTTTGCCTTTACCTAATATGCCCCTGTATCTATCCCATGATGCTTGAAGCTGCTCACAGTCTTTGCCCCCACTAACTCCTCTGGCAGTCTGTTCCAGTTATCCGCCACCTTTCCATGAAGAAGTATTCCTGCACACTCTCTTAAACTTCTTCCTTTTAGCTTTTGCATGCCCCTTGTTCTGTTCCTTCTTTTCTCTGAAATAGACCCTCCACTTGTTTGTTCATTTGTTCAAGGTTAAGACCGTTGAGTATAAAACTCATTTACAGTGGTGACCTTCCATACATCCAGTACACATACAGTACATACAATCAATAGCAATATAAACATGCATTAACACAGTTAATTAAAACAATTGCACATTTTTTGAGAGGGCCACAAAAACCTTTTCAGTGCAGAGACTGAGGGAGGTTTACTGGTCTGTATCCTAAATTCTTGTGGAAGGCTGTTAAAGAAAACTGGAACATAATAACTAAAACAAGATTAGAAACGCTTGATTTCATAAAAAGGAACCAACATTTCTCTAGCACTGCAATTCCTCAAAGAAGGTTCTATGTTCCTGAAACATATCCTGTCACTCAGGTATATAGGAATCTGACCCAACCCACATTTATAGGCAAAAAGACGCTTATGCATTTCCCTTCTATTACGTAAAGATACCCATCCTAACTGTTTATATATCTCATACTGATGTATGGGTTTAGGGCATTTAAGCACTAATCTGGCTAACCTATTGTACAGTACATCCAATCTAGACAAGGGATCACTTGTTGCATTGTCATACAGAATGTCACCATAATCTATAAGTGGTAAGATATGGACTTAAATGATCAGGTTTAATGTTTCTGAATCAAAACAATTTTTATTTTTAAAAAGAAAGCCCACCCTCTTGCTCACCTGGGCTATAAGCATATCTACATAAGTGTTCCCAGAACCTAGCCTACTTAACCAAAACTCTAAGTACTTATAACTATCGGCACACTCCAAGACAGATCCTGAGTCATCAACAATTTTCAAATCTGGGTTCTCTCTTAATTTGCGCCTTGTTCACTCCTGTGAGGTACTTGTAGGTTTCAATAATGTCCTGTCTTGCTTTGCTCTCTTCCAGGGAGTAGACATTGAATTCCTGCAGGCTTTCCTCGTATGGCTTCTTGTGCAACCTCCTCACCATTTTGGTTGCCCTGTTCTTTACCACTTCTACTCTCTCTCAACGCCCCGAGGAGGTACAGCTTTCAGAACTGGACACAGTACTCCAGGTGGTGCCTCACCAGTGAGTGATACAGTGGCAGCACCACCTCCTTCCTCCAGCTAGAAGTCCCTCTCCCAATGCACCCCAGCATCCTGCTAGCCTTTCCCACTGTTTTGTCACACTGCCCAGCTACTTTGAGGTCATCAGATATGATGACCTCTAGGTCTTTTTCTTGCTTGCTGACTGTAAGCTCCATTCCCCCCATCTTATACCCAGCCTTTGGGTTCCGCAGCTGTAAGTTCATAATCTTGCACTTTTTGGCATGGAAACCTAGCTGCCACCCCAGACCATTCCTCTAGTTTCCTCAGATCCCAGTGCATTCTCTCCACCCCTTCCTGTCAACCCTATTTCAGATTTTTATATCATCCACAAAGAGAAACACCTTACCCTCAAGCTCCTTTGCAACGTCACTTATGAAGGCATTGAAGAGGACCAGCATCCCACTAGTCACTCTCCTGTCACCTGAGTGGCTATCATTTACTACCACCCTTGTATCCTGTCCCTTTAACCAGTTTGAAACCCAGCTTGTCACTTTCTGTCACAGGGAGGGAGGAAGTTGCCTGTCTTTAGGCCACACTGGACAGTAGTAAGGGAACCTTCCCCCAGGCCACACTGGACAGTAGTAAGGGAACCTCCCCCATCCATGGAGCACCAGAGCCACCACCACTACCTCAGAGGTTGCCAAGAAAGCACAGCAGTTGGACCACAGTGGGCTCAGGGAGGGTGAAGATGGTGGAACAGAGGCACACCCAGTCAATTGTTCCCCTCCACAATCCATACACCATTCTGGGGGAGCATAGTTCCCCTATGGATGCACCCGCAGAGGAGACTAAGGAGGTTGAGGACCACTGTCACAAGGGAGGCCCACAGGAAGGAGGCAGAGGGCACCACAGGGATAGGAAGCAGCTCCTGGTGGGGGACTCAATTATTGGGGGATAGAACTGGGGGAAGCAGGGAAAACTGAAGTAAGGTGCCTGCCTGGTGCCATGGCTTAGAGGGACAGGAAGCGCATCCTCAGGATCACGAGAACAGCTGCACGGGAGTCTGAGCTGGACGTCATTGTCCACCTAGGGACAAATGACTTGGCTCATCATGAGATTAGAGCAGTGCAGGAGGACTTTGTAGAGTTGGGGAGGAGCCTAAGACAAGTAGCACACACAGTATCCTCAGAGGTGCTGCCTGTCAATGGCATAGGTGAGGCGAGGATACTTTGCACCATGCAGCTTAATGAATGGTTGAAAAAATGGTGTGGAGCACAGGGGTTTGGCTTCATTGGGGACTGGGGTTCCACCTGGAGGGACACCAGCCTATACTGGCAGGATGGTCTGCATCTGTCCAGGAAGGGAACAAGTCTTTTGAGCAATCGGTTTAAATGCTTCATTGGCAAGCTTTTAAGCTAGTCAAGGGGGAAGGCACTGATAAGCAGCCAGAAAATCCCAGCCTCTCCCTACAAAACAGGGTACTAAATGAGAAAAAGACCGAGGTAGAAAAGTCAGTGGGGGATGCTGCCACAGAAGGTAAAGCCATCAAAAAATGGAGAGCAATGAATACCAATGCCCGTAGTCTGGGTAACAAGCTTCCTGAATTAGTGGCCTTGATGGAGGAGGAACATCTGGGTATCGTGGCAGTCACAGGAAACATGGTACACACAAAACCATGACTGAGATGTAAACATACCAGGATACACTATCTACAGGAGGGACAGGGAGGGTAAAAGAGGAGGAGGAGTAGCTCTTTACATAAGGGAAGGAATTAAAGCAACAGAACAAAAGGGTAAGCGGAGAAGAAGCACTGTGGGTCAATTTGGAGACAGGCAATGGCACCACAATCTGCACGTGGTTGTATACAGACCTCTCTCAGGGGAGGAAATGGACAAGGAAATGATAGAAAGTATACTTAGAATGGCAGAAAAGGGAGATATTGCTGATGGGTGATCTGAATATGCCAGATGTTAACTGGAGTGCAGGTGCAGCAGTCACTTCTAAGAGTGGGGTTATTCTAGATGCCCTACAGGGGGCATGCCTTACACAACTAGTATTGGAACCCACTCGAGAGGGAGCAATCTTAGACCTGGTTCTCTCAAATGGAGATGGAGAGAGGATCACAGATGTAGAAGTGGGTAACCATCTGGGAACTAGCGACCATCGAACAGTATGGTTCACAATAAACACAGCAATAGAGTCAAGCCATACAAAGGCAAAAGAACTGGACTTTAGGAGGGCTGACTTTGCCAAAATGGGTGAGTGCCTAAGGAATGCACTAGCAAATGGGCAGGAAGGAGGGGTGGAAGAACAATGGGGAATAATAAAAACTGCCATCACAGAGGTAACAAGCCTTTGTGTGAAGCAAATAAAACAAAGTGATGTAAGAAACCACTATGGTTCTCAAAGGAAGTGGCAGTGAAGGTTCAAGAGAAAAAGAAAACATTCAAGAAGTACAAGGAATCATAGAAGGAGCAGGACAGAGAATTGTATCAGTTAAAGCAGAAGGAAGCTGGGAAGGCAGTCAGAACAGCAAAGGCCTGAACCGAGGAAAAGATAGCCAACTCAGTTAAGAAGGGGGATAAAACCTTTTCAAACAACATGAAGTCTTGCTATATTATGACAGTTGCAGTTTGTCCCACCATTAGAACTGCTCCGGAGGTGAAAGATTTAACTACCATGCCAGGCATGGAGTTTAGAGCGCGAGCTCGGTTAGAGAAGCTCTGTCTGGCTATTTTCAAACCGAAACTGTCAGATTCTTTACTCCGCCTCACTGAACAGTCGCTCCGGAGATTTCTCCTACTGCTCAGTTCATTTCTGTTTAAACAGTATTTTCTCGGTTAAATTCAACCGCGAGTATTATTATTTAACCGCAAACCGATTGGTTCAAGCTCTGTCTGTGGTATTGTAAGTAATAGGTTTTTTCTGTGTGGAACTTGTAAATTCTGTTAAAACTTTTAAAGAAAGCATTTTAAGGCTTTTAGTGTGCGGTTCCCGGTTCTTATCGGTTCTAAAAAAGCCGGATTTCATTACGTTTTCCACGACCCGTGACACGGTTGGGAACCGATAAGGAGTCTTGCCTGCACTGCAGTTAAAGGACAAGTTTGTTGGTTAGGCTGGCATCATGTCTAGAAACCCAAAAGAAAAACTGGGCCCACTGGTTTCAACACTGTAGTGTCTGTGGGAAGCCTTTGCCAAGGCTGACCCACACACTACATGTGTCTATTGTCTGGGGTTTGACCACCTCAATTCAGACTGCCAGATTTGTAAAAATTTCCCTGCAGCCACCCTGGACAAGAGAGTGGGCAGGCTCAGGGAACGAGAGCCAAAAGTCCGCTGGACTCCGATGACAGCCCGGTTCGGTGCCAACCGAACTGGAGGGAGTGCCCTCTGACCAGGGGTTAGACTTCCTCAGGCAACGGTGTTGGCTCTGAGGAGCCAGTTCCAGCAAAGAAAATAAAAAATCAGCAGGTTTGGAGTCCAAAATTCTTCCCCAACTGCTGCAGAAATAGCAAAAGCTATACAGATTGTAAGAAGTCACTTTCTCCGGGTTCCGTCCGGAACCGCCACTGTCTGGTAAAGGTCGGTCTGGACCTGTTCCACCGGTTCAAGAATATGATATTGAAAAGTTTTATGAACCAGAGGAGGGGAGGAGCATTATGATCAGTGTGAATGTGACTTTGAGAGTCTGGATGTGCCCATTGAACCGACATCTCCCAGACAGACCTTGGAATCTCCTCTATGCTTTCTGAGTCCCTCTCACTTTTTGTTTTATAAAAAGGTTGCTGAAACCCTCCAGCTCCCATTAGAGGAAGCTGTGGATGAGCAAGAGGAACCTGATTTTGTGGAAATGATGGATATCCCAGAGTCTAGGAGATTATCTATCCCCTTATATAAATCATTTAGGAAACAAACAATAAAAATACTAAAAGCTCCTAATTCTGTGCCTCCTGTTGACAAGAAGATGGACAGGAGGTACACTTTATCAGGTCCTGATACAGACTTTCTTTCACAGCAATGCAGTCATGTTGGGGTAGTTAAGGCTGCAGCCTGTGATAATGCTAATATTCCTCTGGCTTCACATCCTCCTGACAAGGACTCCAGGAAGATTGATGCCATGGCTAAAAACAATACATGGCAAGCGCCCTTGGGACTCAGACAAGCAAATTACATGGCTTATGTGGCAAGATACTAAAATCTAGATGGGACACTGTCATGGCTTGGCCAAACAGGTCCCTGGCCAGCTTGCCAAGGAGCTGGAGCAGGTGGCTGCTGATGGTATTGAGGCATCCAAGGTGCAATTCCATGCTGCTGTGGATTCTAATGATGTATCCTCTAGAGTCATGGCTACATCTGTGGCCTTTCATAGGTTGGCTTGGCCAGGTATACTAGTTTGTCACAGGATACCCAGACTAAGGCCATGGATTTTCCTAGTGGTAGGGAATTCTCTGTTTGGGGAGCAGACAGAGAATTACATGAAGAAAATGGATGAATATAGAACAACTTATAGGAGTGCACAAGCCAAGGAGCTGCAACCACTCCTCAGAAGCAGACTCCTAGGGTAGAGGTAGGCCTTTTCACCAAACCCAGGCTTCTTCTGCTTATGCTCAGAGGGGTTCTTCAGAGGCAGGCAGGCAGGTGCAAGCAGACCTGCTTCCACCCCTCAGCCTAAAGCCCTGCCAAACAGGCACCCTGATGGGGTGCCCAGGGCCGGTTCTCCCATTACCTGTAGGGGGTAGGCTCTTACTTTCTGCTCAGGACTGGGAGTCTCTAACCTCAGACAAGTGGTCCTGAAGTAGTAAGCAGGGTCATTGGTTCTCAGCTTCAAAATTTCCAAAGATGAGAGCCAGATCTTTTTCCACCTGCAACCTCTCTGAGACCTTTGCCTTAGAAACAGAAGTCTCAACCTCTCCTGGCTCTCAGAGCTGTAGAAAGGGGTTCCTCCCTATTCCAGGGCAAGGGTCTGTACTCAGGTACTTCTTTACCCCAAAAAAGACAGGAGAATGGCGGCCCATTTTGGACCTAAGATATCTGAACAAGCATCTTTTGAAACCAAAATTCAAAATGGTGACTCTGGCAATAATTTTACCTTCTCTAAGGCCAGGGGGACTGGCTAGCTTCCCTGGACCTCAAGGATGCCTATTTCCATGTTCTAATCAGAAGCTCCCACCGAAAGTACCTCAGATTCGAACTGCCCTCAGGCCATTACCAGTTCAGAGCAATGCCCTTCGCCTCACCTCTGCCCCAAGGGTATTCATAAATGTCTAGCAGTAGTAGTTGCTCATTTAAGAAGGCAAAAGATTGCTATTTTTCCTTACCTAGACGACTGGCTTATTGTAGGCAGTCTCCAGAACAGGTCAAATCACACCTGTAAGTTACCCAGCAGCTGCTCACCTCTGGGTTTTCTGCTCAATCTCCCAAAGTCAGTGCTGGAACCTGTTCAGATACTCACCTTCATAGGTGCAGAACTGGATACAAAGCAGGCCAGAGCCTTCCTGCCCTTAGAGAGGGTAAGGAACCTGGTGGCCCTGGCCTCTTCCTTCACTCTGCAGGTCTCTCGACCAGCAAGGCACTTCTTACAGCTCCTAGGACATGGCTGCTTCCACACTTAGCAGTACAAGGAGCAAGATTTCAGATGAGGGACATTCAGTTTCACTTGAGAGCCTTTTGGTCTCAAAGAAAAGATCCCCTTTCCAAGTTGATCCCAGTGACTCGAACCCTGATCCAGGCCCTTCAGTGGTGGCAGGATCAGAGCAATGTAAGGCTAGGGGTCCCCTTCATCCCTCTATCTCACTCCTTGACCCTTACTACAGACGCGTCCCTTCTGGGATGGGAGCTCACATGGGCGACCTCTCCACCGAGGGAGTGTGTCCCCAAGAGTCTGTGCCCACATCAATTTGCTGGAACTCAGAGCTGTCTTTCTAGCACTTCAAGTGTTTTCTGCATCTGTTCAGAACAAAGTGGTACAAGTCAGAACAGACAACACCACCACAATGTGGTACATCAACAAACAAGGGGCACTTCTGTTCGCCTTGTGCACCAAAGCATTGAAGTTGTGGTCTCTGGCTTATTCCCTGAACACTTCCTCATAGCAGTTCACCTCCCAGGAAAGGAATATCCTGGCAGATGCTCTCAGCAGGATTTCCCAGGGCCATCACGAATGGTCACTGATCCCAAGTTCTGGGGATAGTTTTTGCCAGATGGGACACTCCTCAGATGGATCTTTTCAGCCTCAGACAATCACCAATTCCACTGTTTTGTTGCAGGCCTCAGTGATGGGTTCAGTCCCCTTGGATGCCTTTCTCCTAGATTGGGAAGGAAGTTTCTATATGCCTTTCCCCTTCCCTCTCCTTTTCAAGGTGCTAGTGAAAATCAGATCCCAGCCTTGCAGGATGAATTCTGATTGCTCGGATTGGCCAGGCTGGTACCCACTCCTTCTGTCCTTAGCAGTCCATCTTCCTCTGTGCCTCCCCAGGAAACACAACCTGTTATCTTGTGCCCAGGGGAGAGTTTGGTATCCAATCTCAAATCCCCAACCTCAAGGCCTGGCTCTTGAGGAGTTAGAGTTTGCTGACCTACACCTTTCTCAGGTGTTCTTGATATCCTGAAGGCTTCTAGGAAGCCTTCCACTAGGCTACTTATAATTCTAAATGGAAAAGGTTTTCCATCTGGTGTTTGGAAGCATATTCCCTCGGAATCTGCTGACTTGCCCCTTGTTTTGACTATATGGTCTATCTTAACTCTTTGGGCCTGAGACCAGCTTCCCTGAAAGTACATTTGGCAGCTGTCTCTGCTTTTATTTCAGCAGGAAAGCCCTCTTCTCTTTCACTCACCTGTATTTTCCAAGTTTTCAAGGATTACTTTATTCTAATCCACCTTTCAGGGACCCGCCCTGCCTGGGATCTTAATGTTTGCATTGCTCAGTTGATGCAACCCCTTTGAACCTCTGTCTTCTTGCAGAGCTTAGGTATTTGACTTGGAAAACTGTTTTTCTAGTAGCCATCACTTCTGCCAGGCGCATAAGTGAGTTAAATGCTTTGTCAGTGGAGACTGACTTTGCTTCCTTTCATAGGGATAAAGTAGTCCTTAGGACTAACAGGAAGTTTTTGCCTAGGGTGGTTTCAGATTTCCATCTTAACCAATCTATCTCCCTTCCAGTGTTCTTCACTTGACCATTCTCCTCTGGTGAGAGGAGGCTGCACAGCTTAGATGTTAAGAGGGCCCTTAGTTACTATATAGAGCTGCACTAAGGGTCATAGGTTCGAATCCTCCAACTCTTTCTCACCTATGGTGAGGTTGGGTAAATGCAACCTGCCACTAAGAGATCCATTGCCAGGTGGATTGTCTCGTGTATCCAATTTTGTTATCAAAAACTGGGAAAGGTTCCCCCTTCAGGCCTGAGGGCTCACTCTACCAGAGGTACAGCTGCGTCTCTAGCTGCTGCCAGAGATATCCCTATCTTGGAGATATGTCAAGCAGCTACCTGGAGAACGGTACACACTTTCACCAAGCATTACTCCTTGGATATCCAGGCCAGGAGGGATGCTAGATTTGGCACAGCCATGCTTCAGAGCCTATTCCCTAAGTAGGTTCTGTCCCTCCACCATGGAGGTACTGCTGTGTATTCTTGTATTGTCATAATATAGCAAGATTCATGTTGTTTGAAGAAAAAATTCTCACCTTAGTAATGTTGTTTCTTCTAATGGAGTCTTGCTATATTATGACCTCCCCAAGCCTGCCCTTCTCAGAACTTCTACTTGGTATGGGGTAGCAGTCCAGTGTTGGCACTTGTTATGCATATTTTATGTTTTTCCACTTCTTTGGGGTTTTGGGGTGTTGTGTTTTATTTTATCTTGTGTTATTATTTTTCTGTGGTCCCTGACTTGAGTCTTGGTGTTGGGACCAGGAATAGGTGTTAATATTTAAATTAGCCAGTTGGCTAGTCCGGCAAGATTTAAAGCGGCAAGGATACTGCCAATGAGTGTGGATGAACAACATATCCATGTCCCTAGAAATTAAAATTACGTACCTACTGTAATTGTTGGTCTTTCTGTGCATCTTCACCATCCACTTATCACTAGTGGGTACAGCGCCAGAGCGAGGGCCCCTGGGAGACTCTATGGGCGGAGTCGATCCAGGGCCAGCGCCCTCGAGGCAGACATTCACTTGATGTCGAGGTTGGCCGTTATCTGTCAAGCCGACCCCCAGCCCCAGTTCTGAGACGCCAGAGTGTAAGGAAAAGGGAGGTGGGGTGGGGCAAGGGAGCCCAAGGGATAGATAAAAGGAAAGGATATAAAAACTAAAAGGAAAAATAAACAACAGAGGAGACAGGAAGGAGAAACTAGATATGTTAAATTGGGGAAAAGGGGCAGGGGCTCCCCAATCTCTGGAAAGGAGAAGAAAGAAAGAGGGATAAGGGAGAGAAGAGAGGACCATACCCCCAGAGGCAATCCTGAACCCCAGGGCTTTGACAAGAACGATAGACCAGAATCTGGACCATCAAGGTTAAGAGCTGCTGGGAGGCAAAGCCTGAAACTACTAAGCAGCATTCGCCTGGGAAAGGCCAACCTTAAGAGTGTGGTTAAGGAATAGGGGTGTCTCATACTCCGACGCCTCCCACCCCCAACCCCAAAATAAGAAAAAAAATTAAATGCCAGAAAGGACATCCAAGGATATCCAACTTAAGGTAATTAAAACCAAGGGTTTGAGGTCAAGTAGGAGAAGAGGGGGGTCCCCCACCTAATCCCTCACCTCCCCGACAGAAGTGAGGGAGAAAAAGATCAATGAAGGGGGAGAGGACCCCCCACCCCAAATAATACATCCTACAGGAGAAAACTCCTCCCTGTGTCTCTCCAGGGTCCTTTCCTCCCAACAACAAGGGAGAGGACAGAGAAGGACAACAGGAGACACACAGGAGGGAGGAGGGCCCAGAGGCCAAGGCCCCAGGGGAAGGAGGCTGGATTTAGTGATGAATGGTAAGAGACACAAAGATCAACAATTACGGTAGGTACGTAATTTTCATATCTTATCTATGTCAATCTTCACCATTTATCACTAGTGGGTGAGTACCGAGCCCGAAGGGGCCCAAACTTCCCTAAGGGACCAAGTCCCTTAGCCTCCAGAGGGTGAGACACTGGGGAGAAAACCTTACAGGCCTGGGGAGGCCTGAGACTGGTCCGGGTGAGATGGGGAGCCCCAGTGGGAGAGGGAAGGTGCCCTGAAAGTCACCGCCTTACCCTGTGGGAGAAGAGGTGGGTTCTCCGGACATGGAGGAGAGATCACCCACGCCAGGCCAGGGGTGACAACCGGATAAGCTGGCCATGCCGCCCAGCTAATGCAGATTGCTGTCCATATAGCTCTGGAGGCTACCTAACTGGCGTCATAAGATGCCCTTGCTTGGTGCCTTGCTAGGTCCAGGCCCTGAGCAGAGAGGGCAATGGTTTTCCTGGTTTCCTCTGCATCAGGCATTGAGGCTAGAGTTGTCCTAGCCTGGACCACAAGAACCTATCGAGGGAAGCAAAGTGGGCCTGATGAGAAGCAATAGAAAGAGGGATCCGTGCTGAATAGAAAACCCTTCTCCCCAAAATCAAGTCCAGCAGAATCAGAATCTGGGGTGGGTCAAGGTGGGGGCGCGTAAGGCCCAGAGGGGGTGTCCAGGGAGGTCAAGCCCAAAGAGGGATGAGGCAGAAAACCTGGAGACCCCGAGGGGGTGGGGAATACCATTGGCATAGGTCCCTTGGGGCTGGAACAGTGGAGAAGGGACGTAGTCAAAGCTGATGTGACACTTCCTGGAAAGGAACAGGCAGAAACCACCAAGTTGGCTGCACTGAACTCGCCTAAGAAGGCATGCGTCACATGCTCGAGATTGTTCACAGGGACTGGGGTAAGATGGAGCTCATCCAACATCCTCGCGAGGAAGCGCTGATAGGAAGAAAGATCAGATGCTGGGGAGATGTGGAAAGATAATTCCTCTCCCTCCAAGGAGGAGGACGAGGATGCAGGCGAGCTCCGAGGTTCAAGGTCCGGCTGCACTGAAGCATGGTGGAACACCTGCTGGTCCAGGGCATGGAGATAAATAGGAAAATGTGCAGCAGAACCTCTGAACTGTTCCCAAGTGAGAGGTCCCCTAGGACCGGGAATGCCTGGGATAGCTAGGGATGGAGGCAGAGGCACGGGGAACAAACTCCAAGCAGCAGGGGAGCCAAGAGGAAACTCTCCACAAGGAGGGAGACTCGAAGGTCCCATCAGTTAACAGCTGGTCAACTGGATCGGAACGGTCAGAGCTGTGCCCATGGGAAGAAATCCCCCATGAGGTGACTGGGACCGTGCGAGTCCAGACGGACAGTCCCTGACCTCCGAAGTTGAAGTCCTTCTCAAGGACCGATCCATGGAACAGCGAGGGTCTGCACTGTGGCTCCTCCCAGAAGCCGGCCGGGCTCCGATGAGGGTGCACTGCGCCATACCTCGACTCCTCAGCTCTTCAGAGTCCAAGAGGGACCTCGTCTTCATAGCCACCAGCCTAGGCAGCTGACAACTCTGGGCAGACTCCGAACAGTCCACCCAAGGAACAGTACCCTCCTCTTCCTGGCATGCCCCGTGCTGTCCCAAACTTGGACTGTCCAAACACACCAGGGAAGGGGGTACCCCAGCAGAAGGAACAGACATGCCAGTGGCCCCAGGTTGCCCGGCAGTGGCCACGAGGACCACTGCTGGCTGGTCAGTACCACTGACCCCAGAGCCTAACGGCAATGACTGACCCCCAGAGGGAGGCCAAGATGCTGGACAGAGGGATCGGAGGATTCCGAAGAATCCGGGACCCAATCCAGATCAGACCCGGAGTCCTCCAAGGAGATGGACCCCGAGGTCCGATGCCAGATCACCCCTCGATCCCCGCCAGTTCCCGGACCACGAGCTGGACCACCTTTTACCCGGCACTGCAGACGGCACCGGAGCCAAGCCCGGCACCGCGCTCAATGCTGGCATCCTCCCCTGTGCCGCGAACAGCACCGGAGTTGGGCGTGACACCGAGCACGGCACTGCACTCCTCCCTGGTGCTGCGAGCCAAGGTTGGCACTGACCGCAGTGCCACGAACAGCACTGGAGTCGGGAGTGGTGCCGACTCCAGTCCCGGCACCGTGCACGGCACCAGAACCAGAAACAAGTCCAGAAACTGCAGAAGCACTTCCCCTGGTGCCAAGGGTGACAGCGGCACCGAGGGACGGCCCAGTGCTGACCGCGACGCTGCCCTCAAAGCCTCCAATGCCGCGAATGGCACCGGGACCAAGGGCGGCGCCACCAGTTGACACTGAGGACGGTGCCAGTCTGGGCCTGGAGGGCCCAGAACACAACACTGAGGGCGCCGTAAACTCCGAAGAGGCGACTGCCATGGCGGTGCCTCCCATCTGTCCCCTGAGAGGGGCAGACTGGGCCTCCTGCACGCGGAATGAGCTCCTGCCGTGGCAAGGCTGAGAGAGGCGGAGGCCCCCTCCTCCATGGGCCATATAGGACCAGGAGGGGACCCGGAGGAAGGGCCGAGAATCCTAGCCTTGGCCAGCCAACTGCGAACCCAACCCCAAAAGTTGGCAGCGCATGTCCGACTTTAAACGTGCAGATCTCAAGAACTCGATGGTTCATAGGGAAGCAGGCTTCGCAGTTCTCCATTTCGTGGGCCAAGCAGAGGCAGGAGAGGCAACGGTCATGCTGGTCTATCACAGAACAAAGGCGGCCACAGAGGCATAGACACATAGGTGGCCAGTCCGCCTTCAATGATTTTTTTGCCGAGACATGACCGTATGGCAAACATACAAAAACAGTACTCGACGTTGTCTAAAAGTAATGAAATGGTCTTAACAGCAGAAACGACGTCGAGCAGGGCGTAACAGAACCAAGACACACACAAGGACGCGATGAAACTAGGCCACACACGCAGTCTGATTGAAGAGTCTCCACAAGAGGTCTACACTTGATGGTGGGAGACGAACTGAGGCTGGGGCGGAGTCGACGACAGATAACGGCCAACCCACGAGCGCCACGCAGAACGTCGGCCTTGAGGGCGGCGCCGGCCCTGCGTCAACTCTGCCCATAGGAAAAAAAGTCTCCTGCGGGGTCCTAGCTCTGGCGCTGTACCCACTAGTGACGAATGGCAAAGATTGACACAGATAAGATCACAATTTACCACAGAAGTATTCGGTTCTACACCAGACCGACCGATGAGGAAATGAACAGAATATCTTACCACTATCTACCAACTACACTACCTGTACCATAGACAGAGATTTGATGACCGAAACGGTAAAGGTTGGAAAAAAAAAAAAGATTTCTACACCAAACCGAAGCAGCGAAGGAGAACTCTCCGGAGCATCTTCAGTTAGGCGGAGTAAATAATCTGACGGTTACATTAGAATGTACCAGAGACAGAGGTTTGAAAACCGAGCTTGAGCTCAACATTCTATGCTCTGGCACAGAGTTAACTCTTTCCTCTCCGGGGCAATTCAAGTGCTGGGGCTAACTGCATACTGTCACAGTACAGCAAGACTTCATGTTATTTGAAATGTCTGCTAACGACAGTCTGCTCATGACAGAAGTCCTTGCAGGACTGCTAGACAAAAGCCAGCCCTGTGCCTAGAAGCAATGTCAAGACTGTAGTGTTTCGTGTGGTGTGGACAGAGGACCAAGTGGCCGCTGCGCAGATATCCACAGAGGACACATTTCTAAGGAAGCAGTATATGGCCACTCCCCAGTCGAGTGGTCTTTGACCAATTTCGAAGGGGCTTCAGACTTCTGGTAAATGTAATGGATACAATTAGCCAGCCACCTAGACAAAGTCTGTTTGGAAATAGCCTTGCCCTGGCACTTAGGAGCAAAAGCTATGAAGAATTTATCTGACTTACGAACCTCCTTAGTCTTTGAGACATAATATGTCAAATTCCTGTGCACATCGAGGGGTGTGCAGGAGATATTCCCCCTGACTGGAGTACTCTGGGTAAAACACCAGCAGTTCTACATTCTGATTTAGGGTAAATTCCGAGACTACCTTTGGAAGAAAGGAAGGGTTAGTCCACAGAGCCACCCAGTCTCTGTGGAAAATTAAATAAGGCTCCTTACCAACTAGAGCCTGAAGCTCTGAAACTCTTTGAGCTGAAGTGACAGCAACTAAAAATTGTGTTTTCCATGAAAGGTAACGCATATCACAACTTGCTGCCGGCTCGAAAGGGGGCAAAGTAAGTTTTTCTAAAAAGAAATTAAGATTGGGGGGGAGGGGAGAAACAGGATTCTGGACTGGAGGTTTGAGGTGAAGGATCCCCTTCAGAAAAGTTCTGGAAGCCTCTAGCTGAGCTAGAGTTTTGCCCTGAAAGTGGTAGGCCCGAAACCCGCAGAGAGCTGGGCCTTCAGAGAAGAATAACTGAGACCCAACTCTGACAGGTGCAAGAGGTACTAGAGGACCTGGGAAGCTGAGCAGGAAAACGGGTCTAAGCCTTTGGCAGTGGCCCAGATCGAAAATCTTTTCCACTTCATAGTGTACGTGGACCTAGTGGATGGCTTCCTGGCCTCCACTATGACCTGAGCGACTCTAGAGGAGATGCCACAGTGAGAAACCGCTTTATCCACAGGTGCTACGCATGAAGGTGGAGTGATTTGAGGCTCGGATGTACCAGGGTGCCCTGCTCCTGGGACAGAAGGTTGTGAGAGAGAGGTAGAGGTACTGGGGGCTCCATCATTAGCCGTTGCAGCAGGGGGAACATATCTGCAGAGGCCATGGAGGGCAATGAGAATCATGTGTGCCCCCTTTGCCTGTAGCTTCAGCAGAACCTTCTGCAGAACAGGAAAGGGAGGGAAAGTGTATAGAAATCTCCCTGTCTATGATAGAGACAGTGCATCTCACCAAAAAACACCACGCCCAGGAACGAGCGAGCAAAAGCTGGGTAGTTCTGCGCTGGATGGGGAGGTGAAGAGGTCTATTTCTGGCTGACCCCACTGAAGGAAGAGATCTTCCACTACCCTCCTGCTTTAGTTCCCGCTTAGGAGCCCGAGCGACCAAGACTGTCTGCCAGAATGTTGTGAACACTTGGAACATGGACTGCTGTCAAAGGACAGGCCGTGTTGAATAGCCCAGTACCATACCCGTATTGCTTCCCTGCAAAGGGGGTATGAACGGGTGCCTCTCTGCTTGTTGATATGCCAGACCATTGCCATATTGTTGGTCTGGATGAGAAGTGTTCCTGGAACTAAGAGGGATTTGAAAGGCTTGGAGAGCATACAGCACTGCTCTCGTCTCCAAGATGCTGATGTGAAGATTCTCCTCCATGGAAGACCAAGTCCCTTGTGTTCGATGGTCTCCCAGGTGGGCCCTCCATCCATGGTTCGAGGCATCTGTCGTAAGGGTCATGGAGGGGGAAGGGGAGTGAAATGGAACCCCCACCGAAAGGTTGGATGGATCCTGCCACCAGAGAAGATCCCCCCTGTAGACTGTTGGAGACTAGAACCTCCTGGTCCATGTCATCCAAGCGTTGATCCCACTGGACCCCGAGGGACCACTGGGTCACCCTCATGTGTAGTCTGGCCAGTGGGACTGTGGGTATGGCGGCAGACATCAGACCCAACAGTCGCAGGACGGAGCACACTGGGGTCCAACGAGAGGAGGCCGCCCAGTGCTGCTTGAAGGATAAAGGTCTCCGCCCTGTCTGTGGGCAGAAAAGCCCTGCCCTGGACCGTGTCCAGGACTGCCCCTGTGAATTGGACGTGCTGGGAGGGTGACAGTTGAGACCTGTGGTAACTGACTATAATGCCAAGTCTGGATAAAAGGTCCAGGGTGAAGGAAAGGGAATCCTTCAGACTGTCCTGGGATGGAGCTGAAATCAGCCAGTCATCCAGGTATGGGAACATATAGATGCCCTTGTGACGCAAGGTCACCACTACCACCACTAGGCACTTGGTGAAAACTCGAGGTGCCGAGGAAAAGCCAAAGGGAAGAGCCTTGAACTGAAAATGCTCCTCCTGGAAGGAGAATCTCAGAAAATGGCAGTGGGCTGGGAGGATTGGGATATGTAGATAAGCATCCTGCATATCCAGGGAACACAGCCAACTGTTTGGTTGGAGCAGGAACAAGAGTCCTTGGAGGGTTAGCATGTAGAACCTCTCGTATTCTATGAAGAGGTTTAGCATGCTGAGATCTCCCGTCTTTTTGGGCACTAGGAAGTAGTAGGAGAAAAATTCCTTTCCTATTTGTGCTGTTGGAACCTGCTCTATGGCCGATTTTTGCAGTAGAGCTTGTGCTTCATGCAGGACACAACTCTGTTGTCCTGACGGGTAAATGAGACCTGCCTGGCAGGTTGCAAGGGGGTCTGTCCAGAAACTCGGTATCGAGTGACCTCTTGCGACCAGCTGTAGAATCCATGCATCTGAGGTTACAGCCTTCCACCCTGGAGGCCGAATCTTCCCCACCAAAGGTTCCTCCACAGGAAGGGGAGGTAACGGGGGGAGGGCCATAAGTCAAGACGCAGAGGGGAAGGGTGCCTTGTCCCCACTGGCTGCCTTTGGAAACTTAGCCTGGGGAGTTTGGGCGCTAGAACCAGTGGCCCAACACCTGTTTTGGTGTCTGCCCTGGATCTGTTCGCTCCATTTCCATTTTGGGGGGGGGGGGAGACGAAAATTCTGCTTGGGTTTTTGACCCAAGCGATACATAGAGCGGACATCCTTCAGGGATTTGCCGCTTTCTTGTAGTTCGGTTGGTGTCACCTCTGAACAGAACTGGACCCCCGAATGGAGCATCCAGGAGGGTGCTCTGTACATCCTTTGCCAAACCTGCGAGACGGAGCCAGGCCAAGTGTCTTAGACAGATGCCCGTAGCCGTGCAATGTGCCACCAAGTCGTAGGTGGCTTGTACAGCATGGCAGCAGGACAATTTGCTCATTCTGATTTTGTCCAGAAGTTTATTCCTGAGCGGTTCATCAGGGACTTCTTGGATAGCCTATTCCAGGTCGGACAGAAGACTTTTGGAAAGCTACCATGTGGGCTGTATGAGTTGAAGCGAGCATTAGACTGAGTAGAGGAGGAGTACAGACCTTGCGTCCATATTGGTTCATTTGTTTGACTCCTTGTCAGGAGGAGAGGCACTGAGATAGTTGGGCTGGGACACTATCGTGGGCTGCAGTGATTACTGACAGAATCCGTTTAGATTGTGCCATTAGGTGGGAAACCTCGCCTGGGGTGACGCAAGTCCTGGTCGGCTTTCTTACAAACTGCAGGAATAGATGACAGTTGCTGACAAAGGTGGACCTCAGATCTTCGTGCAGCCCCATCCAGGGTGGAATAGGGAGGGGTCTGCATTAACCAGATCCAGATGCTCAGCATGAAGCTGTTTCACCGCAAGGTCTGACAATTCAGGTCGGAGGGAAAGAACTGGAGGGCGGCGGGGTCCGTCCTAATTATAGTCTCACTGACATCCGGTCACCTGCGCGGTCCCCGCTGATGATTGCTAGCTACAAGTTTGCTGTGCGTTCCTGATACCAGGGGGCGCAGTTCTACTTGTGAAGACCTACTGCAGGAACCATCTCGAAGTAAGATCTTGTATTCTAGATTCTAGAATGAGCATAAAGTTCCATCTCTGGGGCAGCACACTCCTGCAGACCAATTCCACTTTTAAGACTCACTGATGGATCCCTGAGAAAAAACATACTTCAGTAATTTTTTCTTCTAGGTGACTTCAATACTAATTGGCTCTCTCCAGCCATGAGGTGTACTTCTCAAAATACTGAGTCTCTAAATCTTTTTGCAGTTTACTGCTGATCCCAGTCAACTCAATCCTCATTTGTTTAACCACTCTCTGCTTGGCTGGGTCCTTTCCTCCCACCCTCATCACATAGTTGCTGTTAGTATTTTACCTGATGCCTTTTAGTGCCCATTGTATAATATACTGTGTCAGGAAAACTCGTCTCCCTTTTGCTCCTCCTAAATTTGTATGGGCCAGGTAAATTCACTTTTTAAAGACTGAAACTACTATGAGACCTCACAGCTATTGCTTGGTCCCCTATCCTCACAGCTGCTGACATCATGTGGTCCTCTCCCTCTTCCACTCCAAATTTCTGCCAAGTGTGGGATAAGCACACCCCTCTAGTAAAGTCCAATGTAAAGGGCTCCCACCAATCTTGATTCACAGCGGACCCTTTGGACCTTCTTGTTTTCAGAAAACTCCGGTATTCCTGCACAAAAACCATAAAGGTAGAAAATCAAACTATTCTGATTCCAACCTCCAGAATAACTTTAAACACCCTCCACCTGGAAAACCTGTCTTGGCTCAGTGTGCCTTTCATGGTTACCAATTTTCTTATTTTTTTTTTTTTATATATAGTTTTTGCTCCTGTTACCACATCCGACTTACTTGGCAATGGGGGAGACAGTTTCTTGTTTTACCCCCTGCTAACCCGGGGCCCTGAATCGCAGTCGTGCATATGGAGGCACGCATGCGTTCTGTGGCCTCAGTAACGGTGCCCTCCTTCCACCTCTGGCCTAATGTCCAGGTTCCTGTGGCTTGGCGCCACCACCTAACATCCACTGGAGGCAGCCAAGAGCCAGGGAACCTATGTGTCTCTCCACGGAGAGGAGAGCTGCTTTGTGGCTGCTCAATCCAGCTCCACCCCCCTAACCCCTGGCGGCCCGAGCTGCTCCTGATCTCAGGTTGCGGTAGCAAGCGGCAGTGGCGTCCGGCGCCTCAGCATCACTGAGCCAGCCTCATGGTTACCAATTTTCAATAAACAAACAATAAGCAGAGGATCATGATTTTGGGGCAGGAAAAGCAGCAGATACAGATGAAGTCTAAGGGGCAAATGGCCTCTTTTCTGATAAATGTTTTTAATAATACAGACTGGAATATTTTGAAATCACAACCGTTTTTAAATACTGAGATTTGAGTCATACTGATGCACACTGTTTTAAGTCACTTTAATCGTGTTTTGTCTGGTCAACAAATTTCAATAAATACAGACGTTTATAAATAAAACGAGAACTTGCGTAAATGTGTGGATAACCTGGTTTATTCTCAGAGACAGGGTGAACTGATCATCTTACACACTTGGCACAGTAAGGCAGGCCATTCAGTCAGCTATGCACCACACCTGGTGCAGAGATACACTGGCCAGTCAGTTACACACTACGGCTAGCACGGAGGTAGGTTGTCCAGTTAGCCACGCACGACATGTGGGGCAAAGACAAATTGTTCGGTTAGCCACATGCCATGCCCGGAGCAAGTCTGGCCGTCTGTTTAGCCGTGTGCTACTAGAGGTAGGCCTCCTGGTTAGCCACATGTTACCAGTTTA
Source organism: Neoceratodus forsteri (assembly GCA_016271365.2). Lineage (NCBI taxonomy): Eukaryota > Metazoa > Chordata > Ceratodontiformes > Ceratodontidae > Neoceratodus > Neoceratodus forsteri. The sequence continues at coordinate 1,008,098,645 of CM028130.1, read as the reverse complement.
ATTACAAGACATAGAGCAGCACAGACTGAAGTAATCCCATGCCATGCGTGGTGCAGAGGTAAACTACCCGGTTAGCCATGTGCCACTAGACTGATTACAAACAGCAACAACATAACTTGAAGTAGCATTTATACATAGATAATGGCTGACAGTCCTTGAAGAGCCAAGGTGCAGCAAACAGTTTCTTGTTCTCACCACATCTGAAACCTTCCCAAACAGTATTCTGAGGCAGACAGCTATGAATGGTAAATCCTGACAGCAGCATCTGCTTTCCAACTCTTAAAAGCACTGCCTGATGTCCACAGTTTGTGCTCCATACCTTTCGACACTGTAGCACTCATTACTTGACAAATCCATTTCAGCACAAATGAAAGAAGTACAGCCTAAATTATTCGGACAGTCTGGTGAGCCTTTTAGGTCAAAGTCACAGGTTAATATCACAGCCTTTCCCTACACAAACCATTCAGTAGAAATTCAACTACTGGGATCTGGAAATAAAAAAAAATACTGTTCTTGTTTGCAGATATTCTTTTGTATGAGGCCGCCAATGAATAAGTGGATTTATCCCTCTGTAGTGTACACAGAATTTCTAGTGGGGGAACAGTTTAGGCTCTGCAAGTGACTACAGTTTCACTAAGTGTCAGTTCCATTCCACAAAACATTAATTTTTAATCTTTCTCAGATGTTTTGCAAAAAAAAGTGTTTCTGGAGAACCCATGTTTAATCACAATGACCTCCACCACTGAATGTAAATTCTAGCTCACCCTTTCAGAATCAGCCAGAGACCATTTCTGCTGCTCCTGTGTGTGAAATCTCTCAGCTTTCACTGACCTTAGAAATACCAGTTTGTTTCTCCCCAGGGTGGGTCAGACATAGAGCAAGGAAACTACCTGGAGGATAACTTGATGAGGCAGTACTAGTACACATGTGAGCAAGCACTATGGAGAGGAGCTTCACATTCCTGAAGGCTGCCAAGTAGATTGTGGTGCCAGTAAAAAAAATAAAATAAAGGACTTTACACAGTCAGTAGTATAAGACTGTTTGGGTACTGCATTTGTTTCTTTTATCAGAAAGCTTTAACCACTGTCTCCACAGCTGTCATATGACTTGGCCCAGACTTCACAGACCAGATGCCCCAAACCTGGCAACATGACTCTAGTTCAGAACTTGCTTAGTCGACTACAGCCTACATTGTAGATAGGTGTGGACAAACTGATGAATCAAAGCCCTGTTTAAAAGAGACAGACTCCAACCCCACCCCATCCCCCCACCCTGTATCAGCTGAGTTTGCTCCAGGAGTTTTTTTAGAAGTGCAACTGTGTTCATTCTGCCATCTTAAACCTTACCCACTGGTACTTTCCTCAGCATCCCTGTAAGGCCAACCCACGCTAGATATCTGCATGTGAGATGCCTGATCGGAGACATAAACAGCAGGCAAAGCGGAGAGTTACTATTCAAAAAGTCCTCCATCGGAGAACAGCACCCCTAAAAACCGCCAGCAGCATCCCTTACAAATGGTTCTATTCCTAAATATATACATGTAAAAAACAATATTCAATGCTATTTTTTGTCCTTTTTGTCCTCTTTCTTTGCATCACTCTTCTCCTTTTCCTTCTCCTTCTCTTTCTCCTCTTTCTTCTCTTTCTTGCCTTCCTCCTTGTCCTGTCCCTCTTTCTTCTCTGCGTCCCTGTTTGCGATCTTGTTGTTAATGAGGTTGTGGAGGGCGACGACTGAGCGGATCAGCGACGCGAGGTACACGACCAACATCTGGTCATTGGTTTTCAGGTAGAAGGCCTTGACAAACTCATGCAGGTTGACGTCTGGAAGGAGGTTGAAGACATCCTGAAGTTGGTAGATGATCTGGTGGTTGATGGGGAGCTTGCCTGCAGCCACCTTCTCTAGGTAACTTTTGATATCCAGCAGTTTTGAATTGAGCCCCTTAAGCCCCTGAACCTGGTTGGTGATTCGCTGGGACAGGGTCCCCACTGTGGTGTCCTTGATATCACTGCAAGAAACAGCAGGAGAAAAATTAAAAACTGTCAGCCATGCCCACTCGAGCCACCATCTGAGAGGTGATATTTCAACAGTAACACACATTATAATGTCAATTTCTTAATCACAGTACAATGTTATTTAAAAGGCACAGACCCTCAGGTAAAACTTAGGAAAAAATCTTGACACAATTCAGGTTGTAGTTCTCCTGATGATTCCTCCTCCCATTATATATTACTGAGGAAATCTGCATGAGCACAGGATTTCTGTCTCTCGTGTTCATCTGTTCCAGCAGCTCATTCTCCACTTACAGTCATAATCCAATTGTGGACATCAGAATCTGTTGCCATGGGAATGACTGATGTCACAAGCAGAGTATTATGAGATTAGGTGGGGAATAAGAAACTTGGACAGATGAACTCCTAAGGGGAAAAAAGATCATGTTTTCATGCAAATTACCTCAGTAACACACAGTGGCATGAGGAAATACTGAAATAACTCATTATTACCTTGGCGGCCATTTTGTGTCAGGTAAATATAGGTTACTCACCTGTAACAGGAGTTCTAGGAATGGTATATGTTGTTCATCCACACTGTCTGGCAGGTTCCTTACCGCTTTAAATCTTGCCGGAAGGTCTTCAAGCTGGTTCCTCCCACCCACCTGGGTGGTAAAACTCTCGGCTCCGCCCCATGACGCCAGATCTAGCCCGCTGGAAGCCAGGTTGTGCGTCGAAGCCGGGGAGGTCGGGTGGGTCGTGTGGATGAACAACATATACCATTCCTAGAACTCCTGTTACAGGTGAGTAACCTGTACTTCTAGGGACATGGATATGTTGTTCATCCACACTGTCTGGCAGACTCCTAGCAGTTCTCCGGGAGGAGGGAGGCAAGGCGCACACCCCCTACTTAGGGAATAGAGACTGGAGAACCGAGGCCCTAAAACCAGCATCCCGGCGTGACTCAAGGTTGATGTGGTAGTGGGTGATGAAGGTGTGTGCTGACTTCCAGGTAGCAGCCCTGCAAATTTCCTGGATAGGGACGTCCCTGGAAGCAGCCACCAATGCAGCGGTATGGCGGGTAGAATAAGCTCTTATCCCTCTGGGAGGCTCCATGCCCACCAACCTATAGCAGAGATCTATGCAGGAGGTGACCCACCTGCCTATCGTCCACTTGGCTGCAGGTCTGCCAGGTGCGGCTTCAGCGTAGGTGACAAACAGCTGGTGAACCTCTCCCCGAACTTCAGCCGTCCGCTCCTTGTAATAAGCAATCGCTCTTCTAGGGTCCAAAGTATGGAGCCTATATTCGGCCTCCGAGGTGTGACTGGGGTAGAACACCGGCAGAGTCAACACCTGGTTAAGGTGAAACTCTGACACCACCTTCAGAAGGAATTTCGGGTGGGGGCGCAGGACAACCTTGTCCCTGTGGAAGACCAGATAAGGAGACTCGATGGAAAGCGCCTGGAGCTCTCCCATCCTTCTGGCTGACGTGATAGCCACCAAGAAGGCGGTCTTCCGTGACAGGTGAGAGATGTCACACCTGTGCATCGGTTCAGATGGCTTGCCCATGAGCTTAGCCAATACCAGCAGTAGATCCCACAGAGGTGGAGGTTCTCGCACCGGAGGGGATATGTGATCAATGCCTTTGAAAAAGAGCCCGACCACCTTCTCCTGCGCTGCTCACTGCTTCCTGCCGCTCTTGAAGCAGAGATGGCTGCTGGTGCACCTCAAGGTCACAAATCAAGCCCCTATGAGAAAGGGACCACAGACAGTCCAGGCTTGCCAAGAAACAGGAGGAAGGGTCCAGGCCCTTGCACTGACACCAAATGGAGAATCTCTTCCATTTGAAGGCATAGCATTTTCTGGTCGACTACCTACGGGACGCCTCAACGACGCTGAGGACCTCGTCGGAAAGACCCAATGCCTGGAACTCTAGCCGCTCAGGAACCAGGCCGTCAGGTGCAGGGATTGAAGGTCCAGATGGAATACCTTCCCCTGATTGACTGAAATCAGGTCCGGGCGGGCTGAAGCCGCCTCGGGAGCCTGGAGCTGAGACTGAGGAGATCTGGATACCAGAACTGGCGGGGCCAGTCTGGGGCTACCAGAATCACCTGCTTTGTCTCTCCTCACCTTGAGAAGCACCTTGTGGATCAAGGGAAATGGGGGAAAGGCGTAGAAGAAAAAATTACTCACCTTAGTAATGTTGTTTCTTCTAATGGAGTCTTGCTGTATTCTGACAATAGCAGTGAGTCCCAACCTTCGAACTGCCCCGGAAATGAAAGAGTTAACTTTCAATGCCAGGCATGGAACGCTGAGCTCGAGCTCGGTTGAGACTCTGTCTGTTGCTGTTTAAACTCAAATCGTCAGATCTTAACGAGCTAAACTCACTAAGGTCCTGTGTGGAAACTGTAAACCTACACTAGCCAACTGGCTACTAAACATAAAACACATTTTTTGGTCCCAAAACAAAGACTCAATCAGGAGACCCAAAAAATGAAAAAAAAAAAAAAACAACAACACCCATTCACCCCAAGAAAAAAGGGGGTGAAAACAACAAGGTGGGCACCTACTGAGTGCCAACACTGTACTGCCCACTCACATCCCAAAAACAGAGATTCTGAGAGGGGCAGGCCAGAATACAGCAAGACTCCATTAGAAGAAACAACATTACTAAGGTGAGTAATGTTTTCTTCAAACAACATGAAGTCTTGCTGTATTCTGACAATAGCAGACTACAAAGCAGTATCTCCATGGAGGAGGGACAGAACCTACTTAGGAATAGGCTCTGAAGCACAGCCAAAGTTAAAACTGAGCATCACTCCTAGCCTGGATATCCAGGAGTAATGCTTAGTAAAATGTGAACTGTTTTCCAGGTAGCTGCTTGACATATCTCTAGAATAGGGATGTCCCTGGCAGCAGCCAGGGAAGCAGCTGTACCTCTGGTAGAGTGAGCCCTCAGGCCTGAGGGTGGAACCTTACCCAATTTTTCATAACAAAATTGGATACAAGAGACAATCCACCTGGCAATGGATCATTCAGTGGCAGGTTTCCCTTTACCAACCTCACCACAAGTGAGGAACAGTTGGAGGGAGTCAAACCTGTGACCCTTGGTATGCTCTATGTAATAGCTAAGGGCTCTTTTCATATCTAAACTGTGCAGCCTCCTCTCGCCAGAGTAGGAATGGTCAGTGAAGTACACAGGAAGAGACATAGATTGATTAAGGTGGAAATCTGAAACCACCTTAGGCAAGAACTTCCTGTTAGTCCTGAGGACCACCTTATCTCTATGAAAGGAGATAAAATCAGGCTCCACTGACAAAGCTTGTAATTCACTTGTGCGTCTGGCAGAAGTGATGGCTACCAGAAGAAAAAATTACTCACCTTAGTAATGTTGTTTCTTCTAATGGAGTCTTGCTATATTATGACAATTGCAGTGAGTCCCCATCTCGAACTGCCCGAGGTGAAATAGTTAACTTTCCATGCAAGCATGGAAATCTGAGCGAGCTCGGTTAGAAGGCTCTGTCTGCTGATCTTCAAACATAAACTGTCAGATCTTTACGAGCAAAACTCACTAAGCTCTGTGTAGAAGCTGTAAACCTACACTAGCCGACTGGCTACTAACATAAACACACACTTCTTGGTCTCCAACAAAGACTCAAGTCATGAGAGACAAAAGAAATGAAAAATACAACACCAATTCACCCCAAAGGAAGGGTGAAACAACAAAGTGGCATAAAGAAAGTGCCAACACTGTAATGCCCACCCACATCCCAAAAGAAAAAATTACTCACCTTAGTAATGTTGTTTCTTCTAATGGAGTCTTGCTATATTATGACAATTGCAGTTTGTCCCACCATTAGAACTGCTCCGGAGGTGAAATAGCTAACTCCATTCCATGAATGGAACTTTGAGCACGAGCTCTAAAATAGAAGCTCTGTCTGTGGAGATTCAAACCTGAACTGTCAGATCTTTACGAGCAAAAACTCACTAAGGTCTGTGTGGAAGCTGTAACCTACACTAGCCAACTGGCTACCTAAATAATAACACCCATTGCTGGTCCCAACACCCAATACTCAAGTCAGGGGACCAGAATTACTAATACAATTTTAACAAAATGAGAATAAAACAAGAGAATAATAAAACACCACACCCCAAACCCCAAAAGGTGAAACAAAAAAGGCATAAAATAGTGCCCACACTAGGTTGCCCACACCTACCCAAGTAGAGGTTCTGAGAGGGGCAGGCTGGGGAGGTCATAATATAGCAAGACTCCATTAGAAGAAACAACATTACTAAGGTGAGTAATTTTTCTTCAAACAACATGAAGTCTTGCTATATTATGACATGCAGACTACACAGCAGTACCTCCATGGAGGAGGGGCAGAACCTACTTAGGAATAGGCTCTGAAGAACAGCTGTGCTAAACCGAGCATCTCTCCTAGCCTGGACATCCAGGGAGTAATGCTTGGTGAAAGTGTACCGCTTTCCCAGCAGCAGCCTGGCATATCTCAATATAGGGATGTCTCTGGCAGAAGCTAGAGACGCGACTGTAACTCTGGTAGAATGAGCCCTCAAGCCAGAGGGGGGATCTCTGCCCAGTTTCTGATAACAAAATTGGATACAAGAGACAATCCACCTGGCAACTGATCTCTTAGTGGCAGGTTTCCCTTTCCCAACCTCACCAAAAGTGAGGAAAAGTTGGAGGGATTCGAACCTGTGACCCTTGGTACGTTCTATATAGTAACTAAGAGCCCTCTTAACATCCAGGCTGTGCAATCTCCTCTCACCAGAAGAGGAGTGTTCAGAGAAAAATACTGGAAGGGAGATAGATTGGTTAAGATGGAAATCTGAAACCACCTTAGGCAAAAACTTCCTGTTAGTCCTGAGGACTACCTTATCCCTGTGGAAAGAAATAAAGTCAGTTTCTACTGACAAGGCTTGCAACTCACCTATGCGTCCAGCAGAGTGATAGCCACTAGGAAAGCAGTTCCCAAGTTAGATACTTCAGCTCTGCAGAAAACAGAGGTTCAAAGGGGTTGCATTAACTGGGCAATGCAAACATGGTCCAGGCAAGGGCCCGATCCTAAAAAGTGGATTAGTATGGAGTAATCCCTTAAAAACTTGAAAACACAGGGTGAGCGGAAAGAGAGGATGACTTTCCTGCTGAAACAAAAGCAGAAACAGCTGCCAAATGAACTCTCAGGGTAGCTGGTCTGAGGCCCAAGGAATTAAGATGGACCATGTAATCTAACACAATGGGCAAATCAGCAGATTCTGGGGAAATATGCTTCCCAGCACACCAAATGGAAAACCTTTTCCATTTAGAATTATAAGTAGCCCTAGGGAAGGCTTCCTAGAAGCCTTTAGGATTTAAAGAACACCCTGAGAGAGGTGTAAGTCAACAAACTCTAACTCCTCAAGAGCCAGGCCTTGAGGTTGAGGGATTTGAGGTTCGGATACCAAACTCTCCCTGAGCACAGGTTAATAGGTTGTGATTCCTGGGAGGAAAGGGAAGATGGACTGTCAGGGACAGAAGGTGGGTACCAGGGCCTGGCCCAATCCAGGGCAATCAGGATCATCCTGCAAGGCTGAGATCTGATTTGACTAACACTTTGAATAGGAGAGGAAGGGGAAAAGACAAAGAACTTCCTTCCCAATCCAGGAGAAGGGGCTTAGGGGGACTGAACCCAACACTGGAGGCCTGCAACAGAACAGTGGAAGTTGGTGATTGTCTGGGGCTGCAAAAGATCTATCTGAGGGGTGCCCCAACTGGCAAAGACTATCCCAATACTAGGATCCAGGGACCATTCGTGATGGCCCTGGGAAATCCTACTGAGAGCATCTGCTAGGGACATTGTCCTTTCCTGGAAGGTGAACTGCCATGAGGGAAGTGTTCAGGGAATAGGCCAGAGACCACAACTTCATTGCCTCAGACACGAGGGCAAGACCCAGTGCCCCCTGCTTGTTGATGTACCACATTGTTGTGGTGTTGTCTGTTCTGACTTGTATCACTTTGTTCTGAACAGATGCAGAAAACGCGAAGAGCTAAAAAGCAGCTCTGAGCTCCAGCAAATTGATGTGGAGCAGAGATTCCTGGAGACCACACTCCCTGAGTGAGAGGTCGCCCATGTGGGCTCCCCACCCCAGAAGGGAGACATCTGTAGTGAGAGTCAAAGTGTGAGCAGGGGAATGAAGGGACCCCAATCTTCAAATTGCTCTGTCCTGCCACCACTGGAGGGCCTGGATCAAGGTTCGAGTCACTGGGACCAACTTGGAAAGGGGGTCTCTTCTCTGAGACCAATAGGCTCTCAAGTGAAACTGAATGTCTCTCATTTGAATCTTGCTCCCTGCACATCAGCTGTGGATGCAGCCATGTGCCCCAGGAGCTGCAGAAGTGTCTTGCTGGTGAAGACCTGCAGAGTGAAGGAGGAGGCAGAGCCACTAAATTCCTTACCCTTTCTAAGGAAGAAAAGCTCTGGCTAGGTTTGTGTCCAATTCTCCCCTAATAAAGGTGAGTACCTGGACTGGTTCCAGAACCGACTTTGGTAGATTTAGCAGAAAGCCCAGGGAGGTGAGAAGCTGTGGGTGACTTGCAGGTGAGATTTTACCTGTTCTGGGGACTGGCCTACAATGAGCCAGTCGTCTAGATAGGGAAAAACAGCAATCCTTTGCCTCCTTAAGTGAGCCACTGCTACTGCCAGACATTTTGTGAATACCCTTGGGGCAGAAGTAAGGCCGAAGGGCATTACTCTGAACTGGTAATGACCTGAGGGCAGTTCGAATCTGAGGTACTTTCGATGGGAGCTTCTGATTAGGACGGAAAATAAGCATCCTGAGGTCCAGGAAGCCAACCAGTCCCCTGGCCTAGAGAGTAAAATCATTGCCAGAGTTACCAATTTGAACTTTAGTTTCAAAAGATGCTTGTTCAGATATCTGAGGTCTAAGATGAGCCGCCATTCTCTGTCTTTTTGGGGTAAGGGAAGTATTCTGAATACAGACCCTGCCCTGGTACAGGGAGGAACCCTTTCTACTGCCCTGAGAGCCGACAGGGTTGAGACCTCTGCTTCTAGAGCAAGGGTCTCTGAAGAACTTAGGTAGAAAAACTGGTTCTCACCTTGGAAACTTTTGAAGCTGAGAACAGACCCCTTACTAGTTCCAGAACCCACTTGTCTGAGGTTAAAGACGCCCAGTTCTGACTGAAGTAAGCCAACCTTCCCACTGTAAGGAGAACCGCCCTGGGCACCCCATCAGGGTGCCTGCTTTAGCAGGTGCTTAGGCTGAGGGTGGGAGCAGGCCTGCCCACACCCTGTCTGCTCTCTGAAGAAGCCCTCTGAGCATAAGCAGAGGGGCCTGAGTCTGATAAAGGCGTGTGAAAAGGCCTACCCCTACCCCTGGGGTATGCCCTCTGGGGAGTGGCTTGCCGCCTCTAGCTTGGGCACTTTGTAAGTCTTTTCATGTAATTCTCTGTCTGCCCCCAAACAGAGAATTTCCCACCACAGGAAAATCCATAGCCTTAGTTTGGGTATCCTGTGACAGGCTAGTACACCTGAGCCAGGCCAACCTACTTAAAAGCTACAGATGTGGCCATGACTCTAGAGGAAACATCATTTAACATCCACAGCAGCATGAAACTGCACCTTAGAAACCTCACACTGCCAGCAGCCACCTGTTCTAGTTCACAACCAGCTGGCCATGGGCTTGTTTGGCTAATTCCATAACAGTATCCCATCTAGATTTCTGATACCTTGCTACATAAGCCATATAATTTGCTTGCCTGAGTCCCAAGGAGGCTGCCATGTACTGTTTTTGCCATGGCATCAATCTTCCTGGAATCCTTGTCAGGAGGATGTGAAGCCACGGGAATATTAGCTTTATCACAGGCTGCAGCCTGAACTACCCCAACACGACTGCATTGCTGTGAAAGGAATTCTGTATCAGGACCTGACAATGTGTACCTTCTGTCCATCTTTTTATCTACAGGAGGCACAGAATTAGGAGTTTTTAAAATTTTTATTGTTTGTTTCCTAAAAGACATATGCAAAGGAACAGACAATCTCCTAGACTCTGGTATATCCATAATTTCCACAAAATCAGGTTCCTCTTGCTCATCCACAGCTTCCTCCCATGGGAGCTGGAGGATTCAAGCACCCTTTTTATAAAACAGAAAAAGAAGGGGACTCAGAAAGCATAGGGGAGATTGTAAGGGTCAGTCTGGGGAGATGTCCGGTTCAGTAGGCACACCAGACTCTCTCAGTCACATTCACGGATCATCATCATGCCCCCATGCTCTTGGTTCATAAAAATCTCCAATATCATATTCCTGAACCGGTGGAACCACGAAAGTGACTGTACAATTTGTATAGCTATTGCTAGTTCTGCAGCAGTTGGAGAAGGAATTTTGGACTCCATACCTGCTGATTTTCTCTTTTTTTTTTTTAGTTCACTTTTGCCCGAGGAAGTCTCGCCCTGGTCAGAGATCACTCCCTCCGGTTCGGTTGGCACCGAACCGGGCTGGCCATCCGGGTCAGCGGACTTTTTGGCCTCTCGTTCCCTGAGCCTGCCCACTCTCCTATCCAGGGTGGCTGCAGGGAATTTTACAAATCTGGCAGTCTGAAATGAGGTGGTCAACCCAGACACAAACACATAGTAGTGTGTGGTCAGCCTTGGCAAAGGCTTCCCACAGACACTACAGTGTTGAAACCCAGTGGGCCCGCTTTTTTCTTTTTGGGTTTCTCAGACATGATGCCAGCTCTAACCAAGAAACTTGCCCCTTAACAGAAGTGCCAGGCAAGACACCTTTATCGGTTCCCAACCGTGTCTACGGGTCATGGAAAACCGTAATGAAACTGCTTTTTTAGAACCGAGAAGAACCGGGAACCCACTTAAAAGCTTTAAATGCTTACTCTTTAAGTTTTAACCAACCTGATCGGTTCGAACCGAACCGATAAACATTTACAAGTTCCACACAGAATAAAACCTGTCTATTACTTACAATACCACAGACAGAGCTTGAACCCGATCGGGTTTGGGTTAAAATAATTATACTTCGTGGTTTAATTTAACCGAGAAAATACTCGTTTAAACGAGAAATGAACAAAGCAGTAGGAGAAATTCGGAGTGACTGTTCAGTGAGGCGGAGTAAAATCTGACAGTTCAGGTTTGAATCTCCACAGACAGAGCTTCTATTTTAGAGCTCGTGCTCAAAGTTCCATTCATGGAATGGAGTTAACTATTTCACCTCCGGAGCAGTTCTAATGGTGGGACAAACTGCAATTGTCATAATATAGCAAGACTTCATGTTGTTTGAACAGAGGTTCTGAGAGGGGCAGGCAGGGAGGGAGGGAGGTCATAATATAGCAAGACTCCATTAGAAGAAACAACATTACTAAAGTGAGTAATTTTTTCTTCAAACAACATGAAGTCTTGCTATATTATGACAATTGCAGACTACACAGCAGTACCCCCATGGAGGAGGGACAGAACCTACTTAGGGAATAGGCTCTGAAGGACAGCTGTGCCAAACCAAGCATCACTCCGAGCCTGGATGTCCAGGGAGTAATGCTTGTAAAAGTGTGAACTGTTTTCCAAGTAGCTGCTTGACATATCTCTAGAATAAGGATGTCTTGGCAGCAGCCAGAGAAGCAGCTGTAACTCTGGTAGAGTGAGCCCTCAGGCCTGAGGGAGGAACCCTACCCAGTTTTTCGAACAGAATTGGATACAAGAGACAATCCACCTGGCAATGGATCTTTTAGTGGCAGGCTTCCTTTACCAACCTCACCATAAGTGAGGAACAGTTGAGGAGTCAAACCTGTGACCCTTGGTAAGCTCTGTATGTAGTAACCAAGGGCTCTTCACATCTAGGCTGTGCAGCCTCCTCTCACCAGAGGAAGAATGGTCAGTGAAGTACACTGGAAGAGATATAGATTGATTAAGGTGGAAATCTGAAAACCACCTTGGGCAGAAACTTTCTATTGGTCCGAGGACTACCTTATCTCTGTGAAGGAGATAAAACCGGCCCACTGACAAAGCTTGTAATTCACTTAAATGCCTGGCAGAGGTGATGGCTACTAGAAACACAGTTTTCCAAGTCAAGTACTTAAGCTCGCTGAAGACAAAGGCTCAAAGGGGGTTGCATAAGCTGAGCAATACAAACATTAAGATCCCAGGCAGGGCAGAATCCTGAATGGAGGGTTGCTGTGAAGCAATCCCTTAAAAAAGTTGGAAAATACAGGGTGAGTTGAAAAAGAAGAGTATTTACCAGCCGAAATAAAAGCAGACACAGCTGCCAAGTGCACTTTCAGGGTAGCTGGTCTCAGCCCCAAAGTGTTCAGATGGACCAAATAATCCAGGACTGTGGGTAAATCAGCAGAGTCTGGGGAAATATACTTTTCCGAGCACCATATGGAAAACCTTCTCCATTTGGAGTTGTAAGAAGCCCTGGTGGAAGGCTTCCTAGAAGCCCTCAGTATATCCATTACGCCTTGTGAGAGGTGTAAGTCAGCAAACTCTAACTCTTCAAGAACCAGGCCTTGAGATTGAGAGATTTAAGATTCGGGTACCAAACCCTTCCCTGGGCACAGGTTAACAGATTGAGATTCCTGGGAAGGCACAGGGGAGGATGGACTGCTAAGGACAGTAGGAGTGGATACCAGGGTTGTCTGGCCCATCCGGGGCAATCAGAATGACCGTGCAGGATTGGGATCTGATTTTGACTAGCACTTGAATAGGAGAGGAAGGGAGGGAAGGCAGAAGAAACTCCCTTCCCAACTGAGGACTAAGCCATCCAGAGGGACTGAGCCCAAGACTGGGGTCTGCAGCAAAACAAGGAAGTTGGTGATTGTCTGGGCTGCAAAAGATCTATCTGCGGGTGCCCCATCATGGAAATACCACTCCAGCACCAGGGATCAGGACCACTCATGATGGCCCTGAGAAATTCTGCTGAGAGCATCTGTCGGACATTGTCGCCTGGGAAGTGAACTGCGTGAAGGGAGGTGTTCAGAGTAAGCCAGAGACCACACTTCATGGCTTCGGGTGCACAAGGCCGTGAACCGAGTGCCCCTTGCTGTTGATGTACCACATTGTAGTGGTGTTGTCTGTTCTGACCTGTACAATTTTGTTCTGAACAGATTCGGAGAGAAAGCTAGTGCTAGAAAAAACTGCTCTGAGCTCCAACAGGTTGATGTGGAGCAGAGTTTCTTGAGGGGACCACAGTCCCTGGACAGTGAGTCGCCATGAGCCCCCACCCCAAGAGGGATGCATCCGTAGTGAAGGATTAAGGAGTGAGACTGAGTGACAAAAGGAACTCCTTGTTCAGGTTGCTCCTGATCCTGCCACCACTGTAGGCTTGGATCAGGGTTCGAGATACTGGGATCAACTTGGTAAGAGGATCCTTTCTTGAGACCAAAAGCTCTCAAATGGAACTGAATGTCCCTCATCTGAAATCTTGCTCCTTGCACTACTGCTGTGGAAGCAGCCATGTGTCCTAGGAGCTGCAGAAATACCTTGCTGGTCGAGACCTGCAGGGTGAATGAGAGAGGCCAGGAGACTAAGGTCTTTGCCTGTCCAGAGGAGGAAGGCCCTGGCTTCCTGTGTGTTCAGTTCTGCGCCTATGAAGGTCAGGAGCTGGACAGGCTCTAGAACTGACTGAGAGATTCAGAAGGAAACCTAGGGAGGTAAGCAGTTGCTGAGTTACCTGAAGGTGTAAGCTGACCTGTTCTGGGGACTGGCCTATTATGAGCCAATCATCCAGGTAAGGAAAGATGACAATCTTTTGCCTCTTAAATTGGCAACTGCTACTGCCAGGCATTTGGTGAATACCCTTGGAGCAGAGGTGAGGCCAAAGGGCATTGCTCTGAACTGGCAATGGCCTGAGGGCAGCTCGAACCGGAGGTACTTTCGATGGGAGCTTCTGATGAAAATATGGAGTAGGCATCCTTGAGGTCCAGGGACGCTAGCCAGTCCCCTGGCCTTAGAGAGGGTAAAATAATTCCCAGGGTCACCATTCTGAACTTTGGTTTTAAAAAGTGCTTGTTTAAGTATCTGAGATCCAGGATGGGCCGCCATTCTCTGTCTTTTAGGAATAAGGAAGTACCTGAGTATAAACCTTTGCCTTGGTGTAGGGTGTGGAACCCTTCCATGAGCTCTGAGAGCTGAGGAGGGTAGAGACCTCTGCCTCTAGGGCAAGTGCCTCTGATGGAGATGCAGGTGGAAAAGATCTGGTTCTCCTCTTTGGAAATTTTTGAAGCGAAACCAGTCCCTGGCTACTACTTCCAGGACCCACTTGTCTGACATATGAGACTTCCAGTCCTGGACAAAGTAAGCCAGCCTGCCCCTCACAGGTAGAGAAGAATCAGCCCTGGCTACCCCATCAGGGTGCCTGCTTGGCAGGGGCTTTAGGTTGAGGGTGGAAGCAGGCCTGCTTGAACCCCGCCTGCCTCGCCTCTAAAGACCCCCTCTGGGCATAGCAGAAGAGGAGGCTTGGGATTGGTAAAAGGCTCATGAAAAGGCCTGTCCCTGCCCTGGGAAGCTGCTTCTGAGGAGTGACCTGCCTTTCCTTGGCCTGTGCACTCCTATAGGTGGTCCTATATTCATCCATTTTCTTCATGTAATTTCTGTTTGCTCCCCAAACAGACAAATGTTGCCTACAACAGGAAAATCCATGGCCTTAGACTGGGTATCCGAGACAGGGTAGTACATCTGAGCCAAAGCCATTCTGAAGTGCCACAGATGTAGCCATGACTCTTGATGACATCATTAGAGTCCACTGCAGCATGAAATTGCACCTTAGATGCCTCAATACCATCTCTAGCCACCTGTTCCAGCCTCTGGCCCAGCTGGTCAAGGGACTTGCTTGTTTATAGAGCCAGCGTCATCTGGTTCTGGTATCTAGCAGCATAAACCGCTCGTTTGCCTGTCTGAGTCCCAGGATGTTGCCATGCACTGTTTCTTTGCCATAGCATCAATCTTCCTGAGTCCCTTCTCAGGAGGGTGTGAAGCTAGGGGAATATTTGCCTTGTTACAGGCTGCAGCCACACTACTCCCACATGGCTGCACTGCTGTTGAGGAATTCAGTTCAGAGCCTGATAAAGTATACCTCTTGTCCATCCTTTATCTACAGGAGGTATAGTGTGAGAGTTTTAAAATTTTACTGTCTGCTTCGAAAAGATATATGCAGAGGAATGAGACAGTCTTTAGATTCTGGAATATCCATCATTTCTACATAATCAGGCTCCTTGGTCATCAACAGCTTCCTCAACAGGGAGCTGGAGAGTTCCAGCAACCTTCTTATAAAACATAAATGAGAAGGGGACTCAGAGAGCCTTGGAGGAGAAACCCCTAAGGGTCTGTCTGGAGAGGTGTCCAGTTCAGTGGGCACATCCAGGTCTTCAAAACCATATTCACTCTCCTCGTACTCCTCTTCCCCCTCCCACGGTTAATAAAATTCCTCAAAATCATAATCTTGAATCGGTGGAACCGGAACCGAGCGCCTCCATAGATGGTGCCGGTTCAGTGGAACACGGAAAAGAGACTGGACAATTTGGATTGCTTTAGCTATTTCTTCAGCAGTTGGAGAAAACTTTTGGCTCCACACCAGCTGACTTTCTAGTCCTTTTCGCAGAACTGGCTCCTCAGAGCCAGCTCTTCGTTGCCAGAGGGAAGTATCGCCTGGTCAGAGGGCATCCCTCTGGTTCGGTTGGAACAGAACCGGGCCGACCATCGGGTCAGCGGACTTTTGGCCTCCTTTCCTGAGCCTACCAATTCTCTTTTCTATGGTGGCAGGGAACTTCTTACAAATCTGGCAGTCTGCACTGGGGTCGGCCAAACCCCAGACAACAGACACAGGTGCTGTGAGGTCAGCCTTGGCAAAGGCTTCCCCACAGACACTACAGTGTTGAAACCCAGTGGACCCGATTTTCTTTGGGTTTCATACAGACATAATGCCAACCTAAACCAAACTTGCCCGTTTATGGCAATCCATAAGCAAGAACTCTTATTGGTTCCCAACCGTGTCGGGTCATGGAAAAAAACCGTAATGAAATCCGTTTTTAGAAACGATAAACCGAAACCACTTACTCTAAAAAGGACTATGAATTTAAAAACACAATCTGATCGGTTCAACGAAACTGATAAGTGTTTACAAGTTCCACACAGAGAAAACAGATATAAAACCTATCTGTGCCCATTACCACAGACGGAAGCTTGAACACGGCGGTTTGAGAACAATTTGAGTTGAAAACCGATAAAATATCTTTAAACACGACAAAATGAACGAGCAGCAGAGAAATCTCGGGCGACTGTTCAGTGAGGCTGATAAAGAATCTGACAGTTTATGTTTGAAGATCAGCAGACAGAGCCTTCTAGCGAGCTCGCTCAGAGTTCCATGCTTGCATGGAAAAGCTACAAGATAGTTCAAAGATGAGGACTCTGCAATTGTCATATATGCAAGACTTATTGTTGAAACACGGTTTCAGTCAAATACTTAAGCTCTGCTGAGACAAAGTTCAAAGAAGTTGCATAAATGAGCAAGCAAACATTAAGGTCCAAGCAGGGCAGGGGCCCTGAATGGAGGGTTGGTGTGAAGCAATCCCCGAAAACAGAGAATAAGGGGTGACTGAAAAGGAGAGACACCTTGAAATAAAGCAGACACAGCTGCAGATGCACTTTCAGTGTAGCTAGTCTCAACCCAAGCTATTAGTGGACCATATAATCAAGGACTGTGGGCAAATGGAATTCTGAAATATGCCCAGGCACCATATGGAAAACTTTTCCATTTGAATTATAATAACCCTGGTGAAGGTTTTCTAAAGCCTTCGGATATCCATACACAGGAGAAATCAACAAACTCTAACTCTTCAAGAGCAGGCCTTGAGATTGAATTTGAGGTTCTGTGCAAACCCTCCCTGAGCACGGTTATAATTCCTGGGAAAACACAGGGAAGATGGACTACTGAGACAGTGGAGTGGATACCAGGCTGTCTGGCCCAGTCTGGACAATCAGGATCATCTTGGGTTGAGATCCGATTTTGACTAGCACCCCGAACAAGAGAGAAAGAAGTAAACATGAAAACCCCCCCAATTGAACTAAGGCATCAAGGGACTGGGCCAACACTGGGGGCCTGAAGCAAAAGAAGTTGAGCGATATGGGCTGCAAAAGATCTATCTGCGGTGCCCATCGGAAATATCACCTCAAGACAGGGTCGGCCATTCAGACAGCCCGGGAAATCCTGCTGAAACTCTGCCAGGACATTGTCCTTGCCTGGGAGGTGAACTGCCGTGAGGAGGTGTTCAGGTAGTAGCCAGAACCACAACTTCCATTGCTTGATTGCACAAGGCCGTGGGCCGAGTGCCTCACCCTGATGATGTACCACGTGGTGGTGGTGGTGTCTGTTCTGACCTGTTAACTTTGTTCTGAACAGTTGGAAAAGCAGAGTGCTAGAAATACTGCTCTGAGTTCCAAAAGATTGATGTGGAGCAGAGATTCCTGGGGGACCACAACCCCTGGGTGGTGGGGTCACCATGAGACCAAAGGAGGCATCTGTAGTAAGTTAAGTGAGCTGAGTGACAAGGCCTTGTCTCAGATTTCTGATCCTGCCACCCGCAGGCTTGGATCAGATCGATTACTGGATCAATTTGGTCAGAGGTACTTCCTTTGGACAGAGGCTCTCAAATGGAACTAATAATATAATGAAATACTATACCTGCTGCTGTGGAAGCAGCCATATGCCCCAGGAGCTGTGAAAACCCTTGCTGATCGAGACCTGCAGGGTGAATAAGGAGGCCAGAGAAACAAGGGCCTTACCTGTCACCGGGAAGAGAATCAGCCTTATCTGTGTCTAGCTCTGCCTATGAGGTGAGGGCTGGACAGGCTCAGAACTGACTTTGGAAGATCTGGAGAGCAGGAGTGAGCAGTTATGGTGTCTGTAGTATAACCGGCTTGGTCTGAGACTGACCTACTAGACCAGTCGTCAGAATGTCAGGAAGATGTGATCTTCTACCTTCTTAGAAAACAACTACCACTGCCAGGCATTTGTGAATACCTTGGAGCAGAGGGTGAGGCCAAGGACATTACTCTAGACTGGTAATGGCCTGAGGCAACAGAACTGGTGCTTCGATGGGGCTTCTGGGAGATGAAGTAGGCATCTTTGAGGTCCAGGGACACTGCCATCCCTGGCTGAAAGGGAGATAATTCCAAAGTCACCATTTTGAATTTTGAACAAAGGTGCTTGTTTAAGTATCTGAGATCAGGATGGGCACACATTCTCCTGTCTTTTCGAGTAAGGAAGTACCTGGGTACAACCTTTGCCCTGGTGTGGGGTGGAACCCACTCCACACTCTGAGCCAGGAGGAAGAGACCTCTGCCTCTAAGGCAAAGTACCTCTGATGGCTGCAGGTGAAGGATCAGTTCTCATCTTTGAAACTTTGAAGCTGAGAACAGTCCTGACACTACTTCAGGACCCATTTGTCTGATATCGAGACTCTAGTCCTGGAAAGTAAGCCAGCCTGCCTACAGGTAGCTGAGAATCGGCCTGGCAACCCCATCAGGGTGCCTGGCGAGGGGCTGGGCTGAGGGGTAAGCAGGTCTGCTTGTACCCGATCTGCCTCTCCCTCAAAGAACCCCCTCTGGGCATAAGCAGAGAGGAGGCCTGGGCTTGGTAAAGGCCTATGAAAAGCCTGCCCTGGGAAGCTGCCTTTGAGGTGGCCTGCCTTTCCTTGGCCTGTGCACTCCTATGGGTGGTCCTATACTCATCCATTTCTTCATGTAATTCTCTGTTTGCTCCCCAGAGAATTACCCACAACAAGGAAAATCCATGGCCTTAGTCTGAGTATCCTGTGATGAGCTAGTACCTCTGAGCCAAGCCATTCTTGAGTGCCACAGATGTAGCCATGACTCTAGATGACACATCATTGAGTCTACTGCAGCATGGAATTGCACCTTGGATGCCTCAATACCCATCAGCAGCCACCTGCTCCAACTCCCTTGGCAAGCTGGCCAGGGACCTGTTTGCTAGGGCCATAGCAGTGTCCCATCTGGTTTTGATACCCTAGCAGTATAGGCCATATAATTGGCCTGTCTGAATCCAAGGATGCTGCCATGTACTGTTTCTTTGCCATGGCATCAATCCTCCTGGAGTCCTTGTCCGGGAGTGTGAAGCCAAGGGAATGTTTGCCTTATCTGAGGCTGCAGCCTGCACTACTAACATGGCTGCATTGTTGTGAAGAACTCACGTGTCAGAACCTGACAATGTATACCTCTTGTCCATTCTCTTATCACAGGAGGTATAGTGTTAGGAGTCTTTAAAATCTTAAATGTCTGTTTCCCAAAGATTTGTGCAAGGGAATGAGCAGCCTCCTGAACTCTGGGATAGCCATCATTTCCACATGGTCAGGCTCCTCCTGATCATCCACGGCTTCTTCCATAGGAAGCTGGAGGGTTTCAGCCACTTTTTTATAAATGATTAAATGGGAGGGGACTCAGAAAGCCTAGGAGGAGACACTCCTGAAGGTCTGTCTGGGGAGATGTCTGGGTCAATGGGCACATCCAGACTTTCAAATCCACATTCACTTTCCTCATACTCCTCTTCCTCCTCCGGTTCATAAAATTCCTCTAAATCATACTCTTGAACCGGTGGAACCGGCCGAACCGAGCACCTGCCTGATGGTGCCGGTTTGGTCAGAACAGGGGAAAGTGAATGGACAATTTTGATCGATTCGGCTATTTCTTCAGCGGTTGGAGAGGAAAGTTTTGGCTCCACACCAGCTGATTTTTCTTTTCTGCTTCTTCTAGCTGGAACCGACTCCTCAGAATCGGCTCTCCTTTTGCCCAAAGAAGTCTTGCCCTGGTCAGAGGGCACTCCTTCTGGTTCGGTTTGAACCAAACCGGGCTGGCCATCTGGTTCAGCGGACTTTTTGGCCTCCTTATCCCTGAGCCTACCAGCTCTCTTTTCTAGGGTAGTTGCAGGGAAATTTTTTGCAAATCTGGCAGTCTGCATTGAGGTGGTCAAACCCCAGACAATAAACACGGTTGGGGGGGGGGGGGTCAGCCTTGGCAAAGACTTCCCCACACACACACTGCAGTGTTGAAACCCAGTGGGTCCGGTTTTTCTTTTGGGTTTCTCAGACATAGTGCCAGTCCTAACCAACTTACCCTTTTATGGCAATCTGCCAGGCAAGACCTCTTATCGGTTCCCAACCGTGTCATGGAGTCGTGGAAAAAACTAATAAAATCTGTTTTTTTTTTTTTTTTAGAAGCGGATAGATCGGTACCACACTCTAAAAAGCACAATTTAAGATTTTTAAACAACTTGGATCGGTTCAAACCGAACCGATAAACCGTTACAAGTTCCAACAGAATAGAATAAAATAAAACCTATCTAGTACTCAGGAATACCACAGACAGAGACTGAACACGACAGGTTACGGTTTAAATTTGGTGAAACCGAGAAAAGCGGTGCTTTAACCGACAAATTGAACTGAGCAGAAGGAGAAATCTCGAGGCGACTGTTCAGTGGCGAGTAAAGAATCTGACTGTTCAGTTTAAACAGCAACAGACAGAGTCTCAACCGAGCTCGAGCTCAGCGTTCCATGCCTGGCATGGAAAGTTAACTCTCATCTCCAGGGCAGTTCGAAGGTTGGGACTCGCTGCTATTGTCAGAATACGGCAAGACTTCAAGTTGTTTGAAGAGGCCCAGGGTCCACGGCCTCGAGAAGGCATCCCCCTGCAGCGAGCTCTGCTGAGGGGGGCAGGCATGAAACAGTCTTAGCTTCGCATTCTCCCTGGAGGCAAACAGGTCTGCCTGAGGCGTGCCCCAGTGGGAGAAGAGATCTTGTACTATCTCCGGCAGGAGAGACCACTTATTGAGCCGCAGCCCCTATCCGGCTTAGGGCATTGGCCAGAGTGCTGGGCTCCTGCCACGTGAATGGCGGGAGATACGCCTCAGGCTGCGCGGGAGAGACCAAATACGAGGCTTCCACCATAAAGGCATGGGAGCGTCCCGCTCTGGCGGTTTAGGTAGTACATGGTGGTGGTATTGTCCGTCTGGACCTGAACCACTTGACCCGTAGAAATGGGCCGAAGGTGGTGAGGGTTGAGCAGACAAGCTCAAGCTCCAGCAGGTTGATGTGGCATTGGGACTCCGAGGGGACCAGAGGCCGTCGCTCTGTGCTCCCCAGATGGGCACCCCAACCCATCAGAGAGGCATCGATCGATAGAGACCGTCGGCGCCGAGAGGCGGACAAACGGGATGCCCTCCTGCAGATGTGCCGGAACGGTCCACCACTGGAGAGCGTTCCACATCCCCTGGGTCACTGTCACTAGTTGATCCAACGGATCGAAGTGCTGTGACCACTGGCTGGCCAGTCCCCACTGAAGGGGACGCATGTACCAGCGGGCCCAACGGACCATGCTGGTGCAGGTCACCTTGAGGCCCAGGAGGCACAGGAAGTCCCGAAATGAAATGAAATGAAACCTGAAATGATTGGGCAAAGGAGGAAAGAACCTCGGCCCTGTCCGCCGGGAGCTGTGCTCTGGCTCGAAGAGAGTCGAGCTCTGCCCCGATGAAATATATCACCTGCTTTGGCACGAGTTCAGATTTGGCCTCGTTGATGAGGAGGCCAACTGAGAGCAAACCTGGAGGGCCAGATCTCTGGACCACTCCACCTCCGCTCTGGAGGGGGCTGCAAACAGCCAGTCGTCCAGGTGAGGTACACCGGACCCTCGAGTGCCCAGGGAATGCTGTCACCACTGCCATGCATTTGGTGAAGACCCTGGGAGCTAGGGAGAGGCCGAAGGGCATGGCCCGGAACTTGTAAAGGGATCCCTCCGCTCTGAAGCACAGGAATCTCTGGTGAGACGGACGGATTGGGACGTGAAAGAACGCATCCTGGAGGTCCAGGGAACAGAACCATACGCCTCGTTCCAAGGATGGGATTATCTGAGCCAGAGTGAACATCTTGAAGGTCAGAGACCTTAGGAACCGGTTCAGGTCGTGAATGGGGTGCCAGCCCCCCGTCCGTTTTGGGACCAGGAAATACCTGGACACAAACCCCGGGTCTGGAGGAGGATCCGCCACCTTCCTGATCACCTCTTTTTCGAGGAGCAGGGCAATATCGCTAGCGGATCGACAGCGAGGCTGTGGACCCCGTGGCCCCGAGGCGGCGACTCGAGGGTGGAGCCTGCTCGAACTCCAGAGGCAGGCTCTTTCCTACCACCTCCAACACCCAGCGGGTCCGTGGTGATAGCGGACCAGGAAAGGAGTGGCGGGCTATCCCCCACGAGGAGGAGCGAGGCTGGGGTGAGGGGACACCTCAACCCATCACTGGGCAGGCTTGGAGAAGGACCGCCGAGGACCTCCTGAGCCTTACCTCCCTGCTTCCTACTAGAGAAGCCACAGGCTTGGGTTTGGGATGCCAAGTGTGAGCCTGCTGCCCTGGTGCTGGTGCTGTTGGACCCGGACATGCATGAGCGCAGAAGACGAAGGGCTTGTGTGCTGCTGTCAGCGCTTTGTCCTTCTGGGTGGAGGTGACCCGAGTCCAGAGTGGCATTGGACTTCTCGATCTGCTGGAGGTGACCTTCCACTCCAGGGTCGAAGAGAGTCGGTCCCAAGAAGGGATGTCTGCCACTTTGTGCTGGGTATCCGCTGTGAAGGTGATATCTCAGCCATGCTCTGCAGTAGCATAGCCTATGACGCAACCGATCTGGCACAGGAGTCCCCTATGTCAGAGCTGTTTGGAGCTGCTGGCCGCCACCGCCCCCGTGGTCCCGAACCTGCGGACCGTGGTCTGCAGGTCAGCCAGGAGATGAGGGATCACCTCACGAGGGAGACCATGGGGGCGTGGGAGAACTGTGTGCCATCAACACGGCGAGCTGGCCTGGCGGCGGAGGCCAAGGAGGGCATAGCGTACACCTTGCGCCTGGCATAGTCCAGCTTTTGGACTCCTTGTTGGGGGCTTGTCCACGTCCCAGCGTTCCGGGATGCTGGAAAACGCTGTTGGTGACCAACCCCTCGGGAGAGGGGTGTTCCGAAAAACCGGGCAAAGAGCCGGTAGGGACCGCATACTTCCTGGCCATCCTGGCCGAGGGCGCAGGGCAGGAAGCAGGCCACTGCCAACGCTCCAAGGCTGGGCCTACAATGGCCTCAGCCACCGGAAAGACCTCCATGGGTGAATCCTCGGTCCAGTATCTCCGTCAGGATATGCAGCCCGTTGAATCTGGGCTCAAGCTGCATCCCAGTGGACTCGAGATGAGCCAAAGCAGACCCACAAAGATGATGGGCTTTGGTCAGTGACTGGCCCCGGAGGACTCCAGGAGTCGCGAAGAGCTGCCTAGGGCCTGAGCCACCCTCCACCTGCAGAGGATGGTTGGGAGTGAGGGTGACCGACAACCTGTGGGGCAGGCCTTGACTCGACCGAGTCTCCTTGGTCAGCGCCCCCGATTTCGGTTGTGGAGGCGGAGGTTCCACCACAATCGGTGGGGCAGCAGGTTTCAGCCGAACAACCGGCACAGGTTTGGGCATCTCGACTGCAGTGAGAGGTTGTTTCGGCCGTTCAGGTGACAGCCACTTGATGGCCGAGGAAGGCGTCGGTGTCGACTTGCTCCCGGACAAAAGTAACTGCTGCCACATCAGGTCCTCGTAGCGTCCATGCAATTTGTGCCGGAGCCTCTCCTCTTCCGAGGAGGAAGAAGAGGATGAGCGGCGTCGCCGCTTACCTCGGTGCCGAGAACGAGACCACCGATGTCGGCGGGATCGGCTGGACCGAGAAGTCTGAGACCGAGATCCTCGGTGTTTCCGAGGACAGGCCTGGGAAGGAGCGGGGGACACCCGCTCTTCCCTCGGCTCGAACACCTTAACCGTGGGGTTGTCGGCTTCACCGGTCGACAACCCGTCTGACGGGTCGAGAAAAATCGCTACCGCGTCAACGGGTGTCTCGGCCGGCTGACCTGATGGGGACGCCGTGAAGCCAGCGACCTTAGCTGCAACCTCGACCGAAGTCACAGTCGGCTGTCCGGGGAAGGGGACCTCTCCCGCTCCCATGAACGCAGATGATGGGACTTACCCTTAGAATCCTTCTTTTTGTACCGAGGGGAATGTCCCGATGGCCCCTCTCCCTTCATGGAAAGGGATTGGCAAAGCTCCTTGAACGAAGCAGAATACGAGGTACCCAAAGAGAGCGAGATAAATGCTGTGACTGAGGAGGAGGAAGATGCGGCCTGGGCCGCCTCCTCCTCGAGGGCGATCATCTGCTCGAGCTGCTCAGCCGAGCCAACTGCCGCGGTAACCGCCCAACAGGCCTCTTTCGACTTTACCGGCGGATAGCGCTCGGGCGCCCAAGCTTCAACCGGCAGCACGGCCTCCAAGACGCTGGCCGAGAACGAACAGCATGACTCGTGAGGCTCATGGTCGTGGTTCTAGGTCAAGCGTAGACGACGTAGTGCGGATCCGCCCGACATCATCTGCTCACAGGCACGGCTTAAAACTGGGAGTCGATTTGTCCATCGCAGCCACGTAGGGAAAAGGAAGACCGAAGTCTTGAAAATTTTAAAACGAGTTTCGGACGAATCAAGAATTAGGATCCAGTCTATCACGCAGAGCGCTAAGAAGGAACCTGAGCTTCCGCTGTAAGGAAGATCTAGGCTGCTGAGGCGTAGGCGAGTTTTACCACCGGTGGTGGTGGAGGAGCCAGCTTGAAGACCTTCCGCAAGATTTAAAGCAGCAAGGAACCTGCCAGACAGTGTGGATGAACAACATATCCAAGTCCCTAGAAACAATGGATAGTTCGGACTTCATATGAAGCTACTGGAGGTAATGAGATAATGTGAAATAAGCAGAATTGTGTCTCATTATTGTTTATAAACATAGAAACATGGATTTTGTCAGCAGAAAAGGACATTTAGACCCATCCAGTCTGCCCTTGTCCTGCCTATTTAATCAAAAGCTGACCCTAGCGGTCACAGATGTCACTCCCTCCCCCGCTTCTCCGCCTACTATATGCACCTGTGCCTATCCCACATATGCTTGTAGCGCCCACATTCTTTACTCCTCCACTACCTCGCCTGGCAGACTGTTCCAGCCATCCACCACCCTTCCCACGATAAAGTATTTCCATTCATCTCTTTTAAATTTAGTCTTTTTTATTTAATTTATAAATGCAACAATTTTACAGGCAGCAATACATCACTTATTAATATCAGTTAACATCACAATACATTACATGTATACTTCTATCAGTCATGTTAGGGAAAATAAATTAACATTACTTCAGTGTCCAGAAATCATAATTACTCATTTTAAGTTCAGTCAGTGATCCATGCAAATCAAATCAGGCATATGCGGTGAGCCCTCCTAACCCTCCCAGATTTTATTCCCATTAAAATTCAAGGAGCATCACAGATCCTATCCAGAGTATCTTTTCAGTGCAAAAGAAGAGCAAAATTGCATGTTCAGTACATAGCTTAAGGCACAAAATCATCGTAATGATTTAGTTGGTATGATATCCACTTCTGCCATTGTACATCACATTTTAACTTGTCCATCATCTTGGCAAAGAATTGCTCAAGGCATGTATCTCTCTGGACAAAACAATCCAGGCTTTTTTAGTGGGTATTTAATTTGCAAACCACAGTCTAGTGATAATTTGGTGGGCTGCTGTTATAAATTTTAAAATTTGTTTCAGCAAGTTTTTGTCAATTTGCAGACCTTTTGGTTTAATAAAAGTCAATATAAATGTGGGAGTGAATAAATCAGTGGTGTCATAAATTGCACTCAGCTCCTCGAGGATCTCCTTCCAAAACTTGGACAGCTTAAGACATGACCAAAGGACATGGCTCTGATTTGCTCTATCATCCCCACATTCTCTCCAACACTGTCCCTCTCCTAATTCTCCCATACTAGCCAGCAAGGCTGGTGTGCAGAAAAAACGAGAACGGAGTTTCCACATGTATTCACGCCAGTATGGTGAGAAAATTATTTTTATAGTTGGTAAAGCAATCATTCCAGTCCTGCTCACTGATTGATACCTGTAGTTCTTGTTCCCATCTAAACCTGATTGTGTTGGTCGAGTCTCCCAGTCTTTCATTTAAGGCCTTATATAGCTTACTAATCAGGTGATCCGAGGTTGTTCCTCTGATATGAGCTTGTAACAGTTGTATTATTTGGGTAGGGTTTTCATTTGGGCCGCAGTACCCATTCGTGTAGGCTGAAGGTATGATTTAAGATGTAAATAAGAAATAAAATATTGATGGGGCAAGTGATATTCCTTCTGGAGGGAGACAAAGGAAGGAGACCTCTTCTGCCCACTAACTGGAAAATAAATAAAATGCCATCTCTGCCACTGAATTACATAGGGGCCTGAGGGACCTGCTGTCAAATCTGCATTATACTTCAGTGTTCCCAAGAATAATTTTTCAGGGAATGTAAACTAATTATTACTGACCTTAAGCCATATTTTTAAGGGTTCCCTGGTGAACTTCGGATAATTCATTATCCCTTGGCACTTGGGGGGCATCCCAAAAAGGAGCACCTGAGTGTTGTATAGGTCTCCCCAGGTTATTTCTAATTGTTTCCAGTGTGCATCATACTGTATTTAGCCAGTGTAGGACTACCCCCAACTGTGCTGCCATTGCATACTTTTTGAGGTCAGGGAGGTTAAGGTCACCTCTCTCTCTGGCCAGTTGCAGAACAGAATATCTAATTCTGGGACGCTTTCCACTCCAGGTAAAGCGGGATATCATTCTGTCCCACGCCTGAAAATATGTTTTAGCCAGGGTGAAGGGCAGTGTCTGAAGAAAGAACAATATGCGGGGAAATACATTCTGCTTAATTGTAGCTATCCTACTCAAAAAGCTTAGGGGGAAACGTGACCAACGAGATAGATGATCTGTCAATTTTAGGGTTAAAGGTTCGAGATTTGAGAGCTCTGCATGAATCTGGTTTCTTGTGAGCTTTATTCCCAAGTATCTCATCTCTTGTCTATGCCACTTAAAGGGGAAGTCTTTTTTGAAGTGGGAGGGAGGTAATTTATGTCAATACCTCTGTTTTTGATTTGTTAATTTTATATCCTGCTAGCTTATCAAATATTTGTAGCTATTTCCATACCTCTGGGATGGATTGTTAAAACTTAGTAAGAACCAGCAGAATATAAATCCATAAACAGTGATATCTTGTGCAGGCGACCTCCCAATGGAAGCCCTCTATGTCCCAACAAGATCCGATGGCAATGGCCAGGGGTTCGAGATAGGGCATCCCTGGCAGGTGCCCCTAGAGAGTTGGAATGTATCTGAAAGTGCCCCACCCACCTTAACATTTGCTTTAGGGGATGCATAAATATTTTGTAATTGTTTTATAAGTTGTTCTGGGAATCCAAAGTGCTGCAGAGTCTGCCATAAAAAAGACCAGCTGACCCGGTCGAATGCCTTTTCAGCATCTGACCCCAGTAGCACTTAAGGGATTTATCTTTCTATGGCATAATCTAATAAGAAATGTGCACACCTTATGGCATCGTGGACCTGTCTGCCCTTAATAAAGCCCACTTGATCAGGGTCAATAATAGCTGGTAGTAAATGGTCTATTCTAGAGGCCATGGCTGACATGAACAGTTTGTAATCATAATTTAGCATTGAAATGGGGCAAAATGAGGTGGGGCATTCCAACATCTTTATGGGGTTTAAGTATGGCTGATATGGTGGCATATTGCCATGTGGGTGAGGGTGTTCTCCTTCCTGGACCGCATGTAAGGCCGGGAGTAATATGGGTAGCAGCAGCTTTTGAATTTGTTATAACATTCAGAGGGATACCCAATTTCCACACAGCTCTCCTAAACTTCCACCTCTTAGTTTCACTGCACACCCCCTTTTTCTAGTGCCTTCCTTTCTCTGAAATAGACCCTCTACTTACACCCTGTTCTCTCTTATGAGGTACCCAGTAAGTTTCAATCATGTCCCTTCTCGTTCTCTCTTCCAGGGAGTACATGTTGCGTTCCTGCAGCCTTTCTTCTTGTGGCTTCTCATGCAACCCCTTTTTCATTTTGGTTGTCCTCCTCTATATCACCTCCACCCTCTCAATGTCCCTTCGGAGGTGCGGCATCCAGAACTGGACAGAGAACTCCAGGTGGCCTCACCAGCGAGTGATACAATGGCAGCACCACCACCACCTCTCTCCTCTTGCTAGAAATACCTCTCCCAATGCACCCCAACATCGGGAAGCCTTTCCACTGCTCTGTCACACTGCCCAGCTACCTCGAGGTCATCAGATATGATGACCTCTGGAGTTCTTTCTTCTTGGTGACTGTAAGCTCCACTATCCCCCATCTTATCCACATCCCCTGGGTTCAGCAGCCCTAAATGCAAAACCTTCTTTGGCACTGCAACCCAGCTGCCACCCCTAAAGTATTCCTCTGATTTTCTCAGATTCCTTTGCATTCTCTCAACCCCTTCCCAAGTGGCAACCCTGCTGCAGAATTTTACATCGTCCACAAAGAGACACAACTTACCCTCAAGAGCCTCTGCAATGTCGCTTATGAAGACACTTAAGAGGACTGATCCCAGCAGAGAACCTTGTGGCACTCCACTAGTCACACTCCTATTGACTGAATGGCTACCGTTTACCACCACCCTTTTCCTCCTATCCCTTAACAAGTCTGATCACGACTTGTCACCTTCTCCCCCCACCACCAGGCTGCTTTGTTTCTTAACTAGCCTCCTTGCGGCACAGTGTAAAAGCCTTTTTCAAGTCCAGATAGGCCATGCCCACTGCTCTCCTTGATCCACCTCTCTTGGTAACCTAGCCAAATAAATCTATGAGATTAGTTTGACATGACCCATCGCCCCCGGTGAAACCGTACTTGTCCGAGGTCTTGTAGCCTCTCCTTCAGTATTGTCTCCATTAACTTCCCCACCACTAATGTGAGACTGACTGGCCCGTAGTTGTTACCATCCTCCCTGCTGCCACTTCTGTGTAGAAGAACCACCCATCGGCTCTCCTCCGTCATCTCAGTCTTCCCCATCTCCAAAGAGGTGCTGGGAGAGGGGCGGCCAGCACTGTGCTCAGTTCCTTAAGGACCTTGGAGAATTTCATCCAGTCCTATCACTTTATTCTCTTTGAGGCTTAATCCCTTCCAGATCCTCTCGATCGAGAAGAAAAATTACTCAACTTAGTAATTGTGTTTCTTCTAATGGAGTCTTGCTGTATTCTAACATATGCAGTTAGCCCCAACACTTGAACTACTCCGGAGAGGAAAGAGTTAATTTCTGTGCCAGGCATATAATGTTGAGCTTCGAGCTCTGTTTTCAGACCTCTGTCTGTGGTGCCTCAAAGTGTAACCGTCAGATTCTTACGAGCAACTAACTACACTTCCAGTGTGGAAATTGTAAAATATATAAGCCCACAAGCAACAACTTGGGCCCAAAAGACTCAAGTTGAGAACTTAAGAGAAAAAAAAAGGTAGTGAACAAAATATATAAATCTAAGTTAAAACATAGACGACCACCCCACCTGAAGGGGATGGTGCAAAGTACACCCCTGAGGTGCAACACTGTACCTGCCAGCCCACATCCCAAAACTAGGTTCTGAGAGAGGAGGAAGGGGGGAGGTCAGAATTCAGCAAGTCTCCATTAGAAGAAACACAATTACTAAGGTGAGTAATTTTTTCTTCAAACAATATGAAGTCTGGCTGTATTCTGACATATGCAGACTACCAAGCAGTACCTCCATGGAGGAGGGTACCAAACCTATTTTGGGAACAGGCTCTGCAGTACTGCTGTACCAAACCTAGCATCACTCCTAGCCTGGATATCCAGAGAGTAATGCTTGGTGAAAGTATGGACTGTTTTCCAGGTGGCTGCTCTGCAGATCTTTAGCAAGGGTATATCCCTGGCAGCAGCCAGAGAAGCAGCTGTACCCCTAGTCAAGTGAGCCCTCAGGCCTGAGGGAGGTGTTTTGCCTAGCTTGGCATAGCACAACTGTATACAAGAGGCAATCCACCTGGCAACAGTTCTTTTAGTAGAGGCCTACCTTTTCCCACTTCACCATAAGTGAGAAACAATTGAAGACAGTCATTCCTATGTGCCTTAGTATGCTCATTGTAGTAGCCAAGTGCCCTCTTAACATCCAAACTATGTAATCTTTCTCCTGAAGAATGATCAGTGAAAAAACACAGGAAGAGACATGGACTGGTTCAGATGGAAATCTGAGACCACTTTGGGTAGGAACGTCCTATTGGTTCTGAGGACCACCTTATCTCTATGGAATGAAAAAAATCAGATTCAACTGACAGGGCCTGTAATTCACTAATTCGCCTAGCAGAAGAGATAGCTACCAGAAACACAGTTTTCCAGGTAAGGTAGTTAAGCTCGGCCGAAGCCAGAGGTTCAAAGGGTGGCTGCATAAGCTGAGCAATGCTGATATTGAGATCCCAAGCTGGAGTAGACTTTCTAAAAGGAGGTTGATATGAACCAGACCTTTAAAGAACTTACCAAAAACAGGGTGAGATGCCAGGGAACAGCCCTTCCTGCTGAGAGGAATGCGACACTGGCTGCTAAATGAACCTTTAAAGTGGCTGGCTTAAGGTATAAGCAATTAAGGTGAACCAGGTAATCCAAAAGTGTATAACGCCAGCATCAGCATCTGGTATAATATCCTTATGGGAACACCAAATGCTGAATCATTTCCATTTGGAATTATAAGTTTTCCTGGTAGAGGGTTTCGAGAAACCTTAAGAATGTCAAAACTCCCAGAGAAAGATGCGAGCTTGCATATTCTCACTCTTCAAGAGCCAGGCCTTGAGATTGAGACTGGAGATTGGAGTACCAGATTCTCCCTGAAAAGAGGTTAGGAGATTGTATCTCTTGGGAAGAGATGGGGGACTGCTAGGGACTATAACAGGATACACCAAGGCTGTCTGGCCCAGTATGGAGCCAGCAGAATCACTATGCAAGGTTGTGAGCTGATTTGTACTAGAACCCTGAACAACAGGGGAAGGGGGTGGGGGAGGCATAAAGGAAAGTACAGTTACGTAAGAACTTACTGTAACAGTAGATCTTCGAGAGAGGCTCTTGCAGTAGGTAATTACACATAGGACTGAAGCCGGCATGTGTCAGGACCCCACGGAAAAATTTCTAGCTAGCAGTCTCTGGTGGGGGACCGCCCCCACGTCAGGTGACCAGTGTCAGGCGACGTCAGTATAAAGGGGCAGTTCCCCACACCCGCCTTCCAGTTCTTTCCCGTCAAAGGCCAAAAAGGCAAGACGAGAGAGAGAAGCGGATATTTCCCTCCCTGGAAAAGGACCTGAAAAAGTTAAGGGGGATGGAGGGTGGGAAGGTATTACCTACTGCAAGAGCCTCTCTCGAAGATCTACTGTTACGGAAAATTCTTACATAATTGTACTATCTTACTTCGAGAGGGCTCTTGCAGTAGGTAATTACATATAGGACTAAGTCCCAAGCAGTCTGGAACAAGGAGAAGCACACGGGAGGAGGAAAACTACATGACCATAGAACCTCCGGCTGTAAGGATCTCAAGAAAGGAGACCTTGCAGAACAGCCCGACAAGCCTGCTCTGACGAGGAGAGGCAATGTCTAAACTGTAGTATTTCATAAAAATCGGACAGAAGAAAAATTACTCACCTTAGTAATGTTGTTTCTTCTAATGGAGTCTTGCTATATTATGACATATGCAATGAGTCCCAACCTTAGAACTGCTCCGGAGGTGAAAGAGTTAACTTTCCATGCCAGGCATGGAACTTTGAGCACGAGCTCGGTTGAAAACTCTGTCTGTTCTTCAAACTCAAACTGTCAGATCTTTACGAGCAAAACTCACGAAGGTTCTGTGAGAAAGCTGTAAACCTACACTAGCCAACTGGCTACTAAATATAAGAACACATTTTTGGTCCCAAAACAAAGACTCAAGTCAGGGGACCCAGATAATGATAAACACAACACCCAATCACCCCAAAAAGGAGGGGTGAAAAAACAAGGTGGGCATCTACTAAGTGCCAACACTGCACTGCCCACCCACATCCCAAAAGCAGAGGTTCTGAGAGGGACACGGGTGGGAGGTCATAATATAGCAAGACTCCATTAGAAGAAACAACATTACTAAGGTGAGTAATTTTTTCTTCAAACAACATGAAGTCTTGCTATATTATGACATATGCAGACTACACAGCAGTACCTCCATGGAGGAGGGACAGAACCTACTTAGGAAATAGGCTCTGAAGCACAGCTATGCCAAACCGAGCATCACTCCTAGCCTGGATGTCCAGGGAGTAATGCTTGGTAAAAGTGTGAACTGTTTTCCAGGTAGCTGCTTGACATATCTCTAGGATAGGGATGTCCCTGGCAGCAGCCAGAGACGCAGCTGTACCTCTGGTAGAGTGAGCCCTCAGGCCTGAGGGAGGAACCTTACCCAGTTTTTCATAGCAAAATTGGATACAAGAGACAATCCACCTGGCAATGGATTTTTTAGTGGCAGGTTTCCCTTTATCAACCTCACCATAAGTGAGGAACAGTTGGAGGGAGTCAAACCTGCGACCCTTGGTACGTTCTATATAGTAACTAAGAAAAAATTACTCACCTTAGTAATGTTGTTTCTTCTAATGGAGTCTTGCTATATTATGACCATTGCAGTCTGTCCCACTATTAGAACTGCTCCGGAGGTGAAAGAGTTAACTTCCATGCCAGGCATGGAGCTTAGAGCGCGAGCTCGGTTAAAGAAGCTCTGTCTAGATAATTTCAAACTGAAACTGTCATATCTTTACGAGCAAAACTCACTAAGGTTCTGTGTGGAAGCTGTAACCTACACTAGCCAACTGGCTACTTAAATATTAACACAAATTCCTGGTCCCAACACCAAGACTCAAGTCAGGGGACCAGAAAATAAGATAAAATAAAACACAACACCCCAAACCCCAAAAAGAAGGGGTGGAAAACATAAAAAGGGCAAAAACAAGTGCCAACGCTGGACTGCCCACCCCATACCCAAGTAGAAGTTCTGAGAGGGGCAGGCTGGGGGGAGGTCATAATATAGCAAGACTCCATTAGAAGAAACAACATTACTAAGGTGAGTAATTTTTTCTTCAAACAACATGAAGTCTTGCTATATTATGACAATTGCAGACTACACAGCAGTACCTCCATGGAGGAGGGACAGAACCTACTTAGGGAATAGGCTCTGAAGCACAGCTGTGCCAAACCGAGCATCCCTCCTGGCCTGGACATCCAGGGAGTAATGTTTGGTGAAAGTGTGTACCGTTTTCCAAGTAGCTGCTTGACATATCTCTAAGATAGGGATGTCTCTGGCAGCAGCTAGAGACGCAGCTGTACCTCTGGTAGAGCGAGCCCTCAGGCCTGAAGGTGGAACTTTTCCCAGTTTTTGATAACAAAATTGAATACAAAAGACAATCCACCTGGCAATGGATCTCTTAGTGGCAGGTTTCCCTTTCCTAACCTCACCATAAGTGAGAAAAAGTTGGAGGGATTCAAATCTGTGACCCTTGGTACGCTCTATATAGTAACTTAGGGCCCTC
Source organism: Neoceratodus forsteri (assembly GCA_016271365.2). Taxonomy (NCBI): domain Eukaryota; kingdom Metazoa; phylum Chordata; order Ceratodontiformes; family Ceratodontidae; genus Neoceratodus; species Neoceratodus forsteri. The sequence goes on along the minus strand of CM028130.1, from coordinate 1,008,065,143 downwards.
TTAACATCTAAGCTGTGCAACCTCCTCTCACCAGAGGAGGAATGGTCAGTGAAGAACACTGGAAGGGAGATAGATTGATTAAGATGGAAATCTGAAACCACCTTGGGCAAAAACTTCCTGTTAGTCCTAAGGACTACTTTATCCCTGTGAAAGGAAATAAAGTCAGTCTCTACTGACAAAGCTTGTAACTCACTTATGCGCCTGGCAGAAGTGATGGCTACTAGAAAAAAGTTTTCCAAGTCAAGTACTTAAACTCTGCAGAAGACAGAGGTTCAAAGAGGTTGCATCAACTGAGCAATGCAAACATTAAGATTCAGGCAGGGCCGGGTCCCTGAAAGGTGGATTAGTATGAAGTAATCCTTTGAAAAACTTGGAAAATACAGGGTGAGTGGAAAGAGAGGAGGGCTTTCCTGCTGAAATAAAAGCAGAGACAGCTGCCAAATGTACTTTCAGGGTAGCTGGTCTCAGACCCAAAGAATTAAGATGGACCATATAATCCAAAACAATGGGCAAGTCAGCAGATTCCAGGGAAATATGTTTCCCAGAACACCAGATGGAAAACCTTTTCCATTTAGAGTTATAAGTAGCCCTAGTGGAAGGCTTCCTAGAAGCCTTCAGGATTTCAAGAACACCTTGAGAAAGGTGTAGGTCAGCAAATTCTAACTCCTCAACAGCCAGGCCTTGAGATTGAGGGATTTGAGATTCGGATACCAAATTCTCCCCTGGGCACAAGTTAACAGGTTGTGATTCCTGGGGAGACACAGGGGAAGATGGACTGCTAAGGACAGAAGGAGTGGGTACCAGGGCTGCCTGGCTCAATCTGGAGCAATCATAATCATCTTGCAAGGCTGGGATCTGATTTTGACCAGCACCTTGAATAGGAGAGGGAAGGGGGGAAAGGCATATAGAAACTTCCCTTCCCAGTCTAGGAGAAAGGGCATCCAGGGGATTGAGCCCATCACTGGGGCCTGCAACAAAACAGTGGAAGTTGGTGATTGTCTGGGGCTGTGAAAAGATCTATCTGAGGGGTGCCCCATCTTGCAAAAACTATCCCCAGTACTCGGGGATCCAGTGACCATTCGTGATGGCCCTGGGAAATCCTGCTGAGAGCATCTGCCAGGACATTGTCCTTTCCTGGAAGGTGAACTGCTATGAGGGAAGTGTTCAGGGAATAAGCCAGAGACCACAACTTCATTGCCTCGGTGCACAAGGCTGAAGACCGAGTGCCTCCTTGTTTGCTGATGTACCACATTGTAGTGGTGTTGTCTGTTCTGACTTGTACCACTTTGTTCTGAACAGATGCAGAAAACACCTGAAGTGCTAGAAAAACAGCTCTGAGTTCCAGCAAATTGATGTGGAGCATAGATTCCTGAGGGGACCACACTCCCTAGGTGGAGAGGTCGCCCATGTGAGCTCCCCATCCCAGAAGGGACGCATCTGTAGTAAGGGTCAAGGAGTGAGATAGAGGGATGAAGGGAACCCTAGTCTCAAATTGCTCTGATCCTGCCACCACTGAAGGACCTGGATCAGGGTTCGAGTCACTGGGATCAACTTGGAAAGGGGATCTTTTCTTTGAGACCAAAAGGCTCTCAAGTGAAACTGAATGTCCCTCATCTGAAACCTTGCTCCTCGCACTACAGCTGTGGAAGCAGCCATGTGTCCTAGTAGCTGTAAGAAGCGCCTTGCTGGTCGAGAGACCTGCAGAGTGAAAGAGGAGGCCAGGGCCACTAGGTTCCTTACCCTTTCTAGGGGCAGGAAGGCTCTGGCCTGCTTTGTGTCCAATTCTGCACCTATAAAGGTGAGTACCTGGACAGGTTCCAGAACTGACTTTGGAAGATTGAGAAGAAAACCCAGAGAAGTGAGCAGCTGCTGGGTAACTTGCAGGTGTGATTTGACCTGGTCTAGAGACTGACCAACAATGAGCCAGTCGTCTAGGTAGGGAAAGATGCCAATCTTTTGCCTTCTTAAATGAGCAACTGCTAGACATTTTGTGAATACCCTTGGGGCAGAGGTAAGGCCAAAGGGCATTGCTCTGAACTGGTAATGGCCTGAGGGCAGTTCGAATCTGAGGTACTTTCGGTGGGAGCTTCTGATGAGAACATGGAAATAGGCATCCTTGAGGTCCAGGGAAGCTAGCCAGTCCCCTGGCCTTAGAGAAGGTAAAATCATTGCCAGAGTCACCATTTTGAATTTTGGTTTCAAAAGGTGCTTGTTCAGATATCTTGGGTCCAAAATGGGCCGCCATTCTCCTGTCTTTTTTGGGGTAAGGAAGTACCTGGAGTACAGACCCTTGCCCTGGTGTAGGGGAGAAATCCTTTCTACAGCTCTGAGAGCCAGGAGGGTTGAGACTTCTGTTTCTAAGGCAAAGGTCTCTAGAGGGTTTGCAGGTGAAAAAGATCTGATTCTCATCTTTGGAAATTTTTTGAAGCTGAGAACCAGACCCTGGCTTACTACTTCCAGGACCCACTTGTCTGATGTTAGAGACTCCCAGTCCTGAACAAGTAAGCCAACCAGCCCCTACAGGCAATGGAGACTCGGCCCTGGGCACCTCATCAGGGTGCCTGTTTGGCGAGGACCTTAGGCTGAGGGGTGGGAGCAGACCTGCCTACACCCCGTCTGCCTCTCCCTCTGAAGAACCCCCTCTCAGCATAAGCAGAGGAGGCCTGGGTTTGGTTAAAAGGCCTGTGAAAAGGCCTACCTCTACCCCTGGGGGTCTGCCTCTGAGGAGTGGCTTGCCGCCTCTTGGCTTGTGCACTTCTATAAGTTGTCCCATATTCATCCATTTTCTTCATGTAATTCTCTGTCTGCTCCCCAAACAGAGAATTTCCTACCACAGGAAAATCCATAGCCTTAGTCTGGGTATCCTGTGACAAACTAGTACACCTGAGCCAAGCCAACCTCATGAAGGCCACAGATGTAGCCATGACTCTAGAGGATACATCATTAGAATCCAAAGCAGCATGGAATTGCACATTGGATGCCTCAATACCATCAGCCACCTGCTCCAGCTGGTTAGAAAGCTGGCCAGGGGCCTGTTTGGCCAAAGCCATGACAGTGTCCCATCTAGATTTTTGGTATCTTGCCACATAAGCCATGTAATTTGCTTGTCTGAGTCCCAAGGGCGCTGCCATGTATTGTTTTTAGCCATGGCATCAATCTTCCTGGAATCCTTGTCAGGAGGATGTGAAGCCAGGGAATATTAACCTTATCACAGGCTGCAGCCTGAACTACTCCAAAATGACTGCATTGCTGTGAAAGGAATTCTGTATGAGGACCTGACAAAGTGTACCTCCTGTCCATCTTCTTGTCCACAGGAGGCACAGAATTAGGAGCTTTAAAATTTTTATTGTTTGTTTCCTAAATGATTTATGTAAGGGATAGACAATCTCCTAGACTCTGGGATATCCATCATTTCCACAAAATCAGGTTCCTCTTGCTCATCCACAGCTTCCTCCAATGGGAGCTGGAGGGTTTCAGCAACCTTTTATAAAACAGAAATGAGAAGGGACTCAGAAGGCGAGGGGAGATTCTAAAGGTCTGTCTGGGGAGATGTCCGTTCAATGGGCACATCCAGACTCTCAAAGTCACATTCACACTGTTCATAATCATCCTCCCCCTCCTCTGGTTCATAAAACTCTTCTATATCATATTCTTGAACCGGTGGAACCGGCCGAACCGACCTTTTGCCAGACAGTGGCGGTTCGGACGGAACCAGAGAAAGTGACTGGACAATTTGTATAGCTTTTGCTATCTCTGCAGCAGTTGGAGAAGGAATTTTGGACTCCACATCTGCTGATTTTCTAGTTTTCTTTGCTGGAACTGGCTCCACAGAGTCAGCTTTATGTTTGCCTGAGGAAGTCTCGCCCTGGTTAGAGGGCACTCCCTCCGGTTCGGTTAGCACCGAACCGGGCTGGCCACCCGGGTCAGTGGACTTTTTGGCCACTCGTTCCCTGAGCCTGCCAACTCTCTTATCCAGCGTGGCTGCAGGGAAATTCTTACAAATCTGGCAGTCTGAATTGAGGTGGTCAAACCCCAGACAATATACACATGTGGTGTGTGTCAGCCTTGGCAGAGCTTCCCACAGACACTACAATGTTGAAAGCCAGTGTGCCGGTTTTCTTTTGGGTTTCTCAGACATGATGCCAGCCTAACCAAAAAACTTGCTCTTTAACGGCAGTGCCAGGCAAGACACCCTTATCGGTTCCCAACCGTGTCACGGGTCGTGGAAAAAAACGTAATGAAATCCGGTTTTTTTAGAACCGACAAGAACCGGGAACCGCACTCTAAAAGCTTTTAATGCTTGATTTTTAAAGTTTTAAGACAACCTGATCGGTTCAAACCGAACCGATAAACATTTACAAGTTCCACACAGAAAAAAAAACTGTCTATTACTTACAATACCACAGACAGAGCTTGAACCAATCGGTTTGCAGTTAAAATAATAATACTCGCGGTTGAATTTAACCAAGAAAATACTGTTTAAACCAAGAAATGAACAGAGCAGTAGGAGAAATCTCCGGAGCGACTGTTCAGTGAGGTGGAGTAAAGAATCTGACAGTTTCAGTTTGAAATTATCCAGACAGAGCTTCTCTAACCGAGCTCGCGCTCTAAGCCTGGCATGGAAGTTAACTCTTTCACCTCCGGAGCAGTTCTAATGGTGGGACAAACTGCAATGGTCATAATATAGCAAGACTTCATGTTGTTTGAAGGGCTCTTTTGACATCTAAACTGTGCAGTCTCCTGTCGCCAGAGGAGGAATGGTCAGTGAATTACACAGGGAGAGACATAGATTGATTAAGGTGGAAGTCTGAAACCACCTTAGGCAAGAAATTTCTGTTAGTCCTGAGGACCACCTTATCTCTATGAAAGGAGATAAAATCAGGCTCCACTGACAATGCTTGTAATTCACTAATGCGCCTGGCAGAAGTGATGGCTACCAAAAACACAGTTCTCCAAGTCAAGTACTTAAGCTCTGCTGAAGACAAGGGCTCAAAAGGGGTTGCTAAGTGGCAATGCAAATATTAAGATCCCAGGCAGGAGCAGGGTCCCTGAATGGAGGGTTGGTGAAGCAACCCCTTGAAAACTGGAGGATACAGGATGAGCTGAAAGGGAAGAGGGTTTACCTGCTGATAAGAAAAGCAGACACGCTGCCAGGTGCACTTTAGGGTAGCTGGTTTCCAGCCCAAAGTATTCAAATGCACCATATAATCCAGGACTGTGGGTAAGTCCAAGATTCTGGGAAATATCTTGCCAGAGCATTACATATGGAAAATCTCTTCCATTTGGATTATAAGTAGCCCTGGTGGAAGGCTTCCTAGAAGTCTTCAATATATCCAATACACCTTGGGAGAGGTGTAGGTCAGCAAACTCTAACTCCAAGAGCCAGGCCTTGAGATTGAGAGATCTGAGGTTCGGGTACCAAACTCTCTCCTGAGCACAGGTTAACAGGTTGTGATTCCTGGGAAGACATAGGGGAAGGTGGACTGCTAAGGACATAAGGAGTGGGTACCAGGGCTGTCTGGCCCAATCTGGAGCAATCAGGATCATCTTGCAGGGTTGAGATCTGATTTTGACTAGCACCTTGAACAGAAGAGGGAAGGGGAGAAACTTCCCTTCCCAACTGAGAAGAAAGGCATCCAGAGGGACTAGACCCAACACTGGGGGCCCGCAGCAAAAAAGGGAAACTGGTGATTGTCTGGGGCTGCAAAATGATCTATCTGAGGGGTGCCCCATCTTGCAAATACTACCTCCAGTACTAGAGGATCCAGTGACCATTCGTGATGGCCCTGGGAAATCCTGCTGAGAGCATCTGCCAGGACACTGTCCTTGCCTGGGAGGTGAACTGCAATAAAGAAGGTGTTTAGAGAGTAAGCCAGAGACCACAACTTCATTGCTTCAGTGCACAAGGCCGTAGACCGAAAGTGCCCCTTTTGTTGATGTACCACATTGTAGTGGTATTGTCTGTTCTGACTTGAATAACTTTGTTCTGAACAGATTTGGAAAAGCGAAGTGCTAGAAAACTGCTCTGAGTTCCAACAGACTGATGTGGAGCAGAGATTCCTGAGGGGACCACAATCCCTGGGTCAGTGAGGTCACCATGTGAGCTCCCACCCCAAGAGGGATGCATCTATAATAAGGATTAAGGAGTGAGACTGAGGCGTGAGGGACCCCTGTCTCAGATTGCTCTGGTCCTGCCACCACTGAAGGGCTTGGATCAGGGTTCGAGTCACTGGGATCAATTTGGTTAGAGGGTCTCTCCTTTGAGACCAAAAGGCTCTCAAATGGAACTGGATGTCCCTCATCTGAAATCTTGCTCCCTGCACTACTGCTATAGAAGCAGCCATGTGCCCCAGGAGCTGTAGAAAATGCCTTGCTGGTCGAGAGACCTGCAGGGTGAAAGAGGAGGCCAGAGAGAGACCAGGGTTCTTGCTCTGTCCAGAAGAAGGAAGGCTCTGGCCTCTTTTGTGTTCAGTTCTGCATCTATGAAGGTGAGAAGCTGGACAGGCTCTAGAACTGACTTTGGAAGATTGAGAAGTAAACCTAGAGATGTGAGCAGTTGCTGAAGTTACCTGAAGATGTAATTTGACTTGGTCTGGAGATCTGGCCTACTATGAGCCAGTCGTCCAGGTAAGGAAAGATGGCATCTTTGCCTCTTAAATGGGCAACTGCTACTGCCAGGCATTTTGTGAATACCCTCGGGTAGAGGTGAGGCCAAGGGCATTGCCTGAATTGGTAATGGCCTGAGGGCAGTTCGAATCTGAGGTACTTTTGATGGGAGCTTCTGATAAGAACATGGAAGTAGGCATCCTTGAGGTCCAGGGATGCTAGCCAGTCCCCTGGCCTTACAGAGGGTAAAATAATTCCCAGAGTCACCATTTGAATTTTGTTTTTAAAAAGGTGCTTGTTTAGGTATCTGAGATCCAGGATGGGCCGCCATTCTCCTGTCTTTTGGGGTAAGGAAGTACCTGGAGTACAACCTTGCCCTGGTGTAGGGGTGGAACCCTTTCCACAGCTCTGAGAGCCAGGAGGGTAGAAACTTCTGTCTCTAGGGCAAGTGCCTCTGATGGATTTGCAGGGAAAGGACCTGGTTCTCATCTGGAAATTTTGAAGCTGAGAACCAGTCCCTGGCTTATTACTTCCAGGACCCACTTGTCTGATGTTAACGACTTCCAGTCCTGGACAAAGTAAGCCAGCCTCCCCTACAGGTAGTGAGAATCGGCCCTGCCCACCCCTATCAGGGTGCCTGCTTGCAGCAGCTTTAGGCTAAAGGGTGGAGCAGGCCTGCCTTGTACTCCGCTTGCTCTCCCCAAAGAACCTCTGGGCATAAGCGGAAGAGGAGGCCTGGGCTTGTAAAAGGCTATGAAAAGGTCTGCCCCTGCCCCTGGAAGGCTGCCTTTGAGGAGTGGCCTGCCTTTCCTTGGCCTGTGCACTCCTATAGGTGGTCCTATACTCATCCATTTTCTCCATGTAATTCTCTGTCTGCTCCCGAACAGAGAGTTACCCACAACAGGAAAATCCATTGCCTAGCCTGGCATCCTGCTACAGGCCAGTACATCTGGAGCCAAGCCATCCTGCTTAAGAGCCACAGGATGTAGCTATGACTTTGATGACACATTATTAGAGTCCACTGCAGCATCAAATTCCACCTTAGATGCCTCAATACCATCAGCAGCCACCTGCGCCAGCTCCTTGGCAAGCTGGCCAGGGACCTGCTTTGCAGAGCCATAACGTGTCCCATCTGGATTTCTGGTATCTAGTAACATAAGCCATATAATTTGCCTGTCTGAGTCCCAAGGATGCTACCATGTACGCTTTGCCATGCATCAATCCTCCTGGAGTCCTTTGTCAGGGGTGTGAAGCCAAGGGAATATTTGCCTTGTCACAGGCTGCAGCCTGCACTACCCCAACATGGCTGCACTGTTGTGTAAGGAACCCCGTATCAGAGCCTGACAATGTGTACCTCTTGTCCATTCTTTTATCCACAGGAGGTATAGTGTGAGGAGTTTTAAAATTTTTACTGTCTGTTTCCCAAAAGATTTATGCACAGGAATAGACAGCCTCCTGAGACGCTAGGATATCCATCATTCTACATAGTCAGGGTCCTCTTGATCATTGCCTTTACCTTACCTATTTCTTTTGTTTTATTTTTTGTTGGCTTAAGTACTTAGTAACTTATTTAGTTCGCTACTTTATCTAATATAATAAATTATTAATTGTATTTGACTGTACATTTTGTAAATTTATTTATTAATAAAGAATGTTTATAAAATTTAATTCTACAAACTTAAATCCTGGTTTATTTTTAACCAGTTAGTCCTCAATAGTAAAAACAAATCAAGGTCATGTTGTTTAGGTCCAGAAAATTGGGTCCAACCAGTGAAAACTCCTACAGATTGTCTCATCCTCAGGTACACAGCTGGAGGTACTAGACATTAAAGAATATCTTGGCTTTTGGCTTCATCAGGAGCTCTCCTTTAAGGCCCACACTGAACATGTCTCTAAGCTCCTTACTCAAAAGCTCGGGCTGCTTTACAGGCTCAAGCCCTACCTAACTAATGAAGTCTGTCAGTCTGTAGCCAGCAGCAGTTTTCTCCCTATGATACTGCATGGGGCCCCAGTCCTATCCTAAAAACCATTTACCACAGAATTGGCAGGTTAATGATGGGAGCAGAGAACAGAAAGCATCACTGTGATGTACTTATCTTCCTTAACTGGGCCTACTCAAAGAGTGCCTCCACTACCTGACCCTTTGTCTGGCCTACAAGATGTTAAAGAGCTGCCTTCCTAGTCTCAGAGACATACTATCCTAGAAGCCCATGAGACAATTACTATTCCAAGTGGTGACGTTATTGAGCAGGTTCAATCATTCAAATATCTGGGGCCTTTTGTTAGACCTCTTGTTGTCTTTTACATGCCATGTTGACTATGTTGTAAAGAATATTATTAAATGGATTGGTCTCCTTTATTGAAATAAGGATAATTTTACTGGTGAAGTTAAAAAGTTACTGGTGAATAGCTTGATTCTTTCAGTTGTTGATTATGGATTAGTTGTCTATTCGGCAGCTTGTAATACTGTCTTGGAGAAAATTAATGTTGCTGTAAATAATGCCTATAGATTTGTTTTGAATTGTAAAAGGGATAGTGATAGGTGTCATTTATACACTGTTTTAAATTGGCTACCACTTCATTTTTGAATTGATTACAATCTTGTTAGTATGTGTAAAAAGTCTCTTCTTTGTCATACCCCAGTTGGGGTTCAATCACTCTTTAATCAAGTATTGAATAAATTCCTTACAAGGAACATGGTATGTCAAAGACTTCAAGTTCCATACAGGAAAACCAACTTAGGATCAAGGTCTTTTTCTATTAGAGCAGCAAAGATCTGGAATTTGCTTCCATTTGAGATGTGTAGTTTAAATACTTTTAATGCTTTTAAAATCATGTACTAAATTTGTTTTCAAGTAACTTGGTTTGTAATTGTAAATTAAATGTTTCATTGTGTGGTTTTGGACTGTTTGTACTGGTTGTCTGTAGATGACATGGACACCTTTGAAAAAAAGGCTAGTTGAACTCAAAGATTTTCTGACTATAATAAACTAGACTAAACTAAACTAAATTGTTATTCTTCTTCAGAGTGAAAACTGTTGTACACACTGTAACTACCATTGTTGTTCATGCTATATGCACTGTTCTCCTGTACCTGATGTCATATCATGTTAATTCTATTTACTGTATGTAACTTATTCTGGGTTGCTCCTGAAAAAGGGACACAAGTCTTGGTGAGCTCAGTTGGTTACTAAAATCAAATAAATAAATAAACACATACTCAGTGGAGGTCAGAAGGGAGAGGGGGAACATGATAGAGATATACAGGTTACTAAGGGAAATTAATAGCGTGAACTGTGAAGACCTATTCAGCATAAACAGTAGTACAGTCATGATAGGACATGAATGGAGGCTAGGCAGTGGAAACTTCAGGAGTGACATGAGGAAGATATACTTCACTGTGATGGTGGTAGAGCCGTGGAACAGCATACTAGCAGAAATGGCGGTGGCAGGGACTATAACTGGGTTCAAGCATGTTTGGGATGGGTTTAAATGACTGATAATTCCATGATTTGCACTAGGGAGTTTGGGGAGGGGGCTGGGGGAGAGGGAGGATTTTGGGTTAGAAAAAACCCTTTGAGACATTAGGTTAGCAGAATAGGTAGGAAATGTTTTGGACAGACAGGATGGATTGTTGGTCTTAATCTGCCAGCAACATCTATGTAGGAGCCTGATGGGGCAGTGGAGCACAGCAGGGGTAGGAGTGTGCAAGGAAACAGAATTATAGGGCACTTTTTTGGGAGAAGCCAGGCATCAGATGGCAAAACAGGCATAGAAAGTGATGTGTACTAATGTCAGGAGCCTGGTGACCTCCAGGCAGCAATGGCTGAGAAATATTTGGATGTGGAGATGTGGGCAACTCAGCAGCGTGAGTGGAAACTGTGGTACCAGAGTACATATTCAGGAGAGATGGAACAAGAGAGAGGAGGTGGAGTGCTGTTATCCATACAGGATAATATCCTTGCCTCAGAAATCTAGGAAGCAGGAAGGGCTAAAGAGACTGAAGCTAAGACAGTATAGGTACAGGTGATGGTGGGAAGGGGGAAGTAATTAAGATCAGAATGGTGTACAGGACACCATCATAGAGAAAAGAGACAGACATTGAGTTGGGAGATTAGATAAATGGGGTGGCAGAAATTTGTGAGGTATTAAAAGTGGGGGATTTTAATCTGCCAGATACAGACTGAAGTGGCCCAATAGCAGAGAGCACAAGCAGCCAAGCCCTGGTGGAAAGGATGCAGGAGGTATTCCTGAGCCAGACTGTTATGGATCCACCTAGGGAAGGTCCCATATTAGATCTAGTCCTGACAAACAATGTAGAGGAGGTAATGGTAAGGGAATCCCTCGGTTCAGTTAGGCTTAAAGCAGAGAGGGTTACTCAAGGACTAAGGTCCTGGACTTTAGAAGGGCACATTTTGGGAGGATGAAGGAGGTGTTGGGGAATAAGCTATGGAGACTGGAAGAGACAGTAAGAATAGTCAGAAAATTGAATTTGATTAAAATGGGAGTACTGGAGGCCATTGATCTTTGTGCAAAAATGGTGGGGAAGGGTAGGATGTAAAAAAGACCACGTTAGTTCTCAAATAATGCTGTGGGGGCAGTAAGGAGGAAAAAGGAAGACATTTATTAGGTATGAAAAGAATCAAACTGAGGATGACAGTGGTCATACCAGGAAAACAATGGGGGTGGCAAATGGAGCAACTAGACAGCCAAAGGTGAAGTCAGAATTAAGGCTAGTGGAGGTGGATAGGGAGGATGTGACAAAAATGCAAAGCCAATGGCAGTAAGCATAAGCCCATGTAGAGAGGAGAGTCTTGAAGGGACTTGAAAACCTGAAAGTGGACAAGGCCACAGGACTGGACAGGATACATCCAAGGGTACTAAGGGAACTCAGGGAGGAACTTGCTGCACCACTGGCATCCTTATTTAACATATCGCTGGAAACTGGAAAAGTTCCAGGGGACTGGAGGAGAGCTGATATAGTTCTGCTCCATAAAAGGGGCAACAGGGAGGAGGCTAGCAATTATAGACCAGTAAGTCTCACATCAGTGGTGGGAAAATTAATGTAAACCCGGGTAAAGCCTTCTAGTACATGCCTTGGTCATGTCTAGGCTGGATTACTGCAATGCTGTGTATCTTGGGTTATCCACAAGGCTGGTGCACCTCCTGCAGCTATCAGAATGCAGTGGCATGACTTATAGCTGGGATCTCATGGTTCAAGCACATCATGTCACTTCTCCGTGATTTCCACTGGCTGCCAGTTCAATGGCCTATTTGTTTCAAGGTTTGCTTGATGACTTTCAAGGCTCTACATGGTCTTGATTCAGGCTACCTGAAGGACCTCCTGGTCTCATGCACTCCTGCTTGTGCCCTACACTCAGCAGAGACAGATCTCCTGTCTGTCTCTCAATCACAGCTGAAATCCTTGGGTGACGGCATTTGGTGTGGCAGCTCCTATTCTTTGGAACACCCTTCCCTGAGAAGTGAGAGGTGCTCCTTTACTGACCACTTTTAAATGTTCTCTAAAAACATATTTCCTTCATCTAAGTTTTGGCATGGATTCAAATTTTTAATATCTTAGTATTCCTATTTAATTTTTTTTATCTTTATTGTGAGGCACCCAGAGCCTCTGGGAATGGGTACCATATAAATAAAATTGCCTTGCCTTGCCTTAAAAGAAAGGATGATGGTAAATCTTGAATCCAGGGGGTTGTAAGACCAAAGACAGCATGGATTCACTAGTGGAGGTGCCCAGCATTAGCATATGCTGACAATATTATCCTTTTAGCAAAATTAGGTTTCTTGGATCTAAAAGTAAAAGAACTAAAACTAAATCCTGTAAAAAATCAGGTTATAATCTTTGGAAGTAAAGAAAAGTCAGGGCGCTGGAGAATAGGTCAGCATAAACTAGAAATTACAGATTTTTACATTTATTTATTTATTTATTAGCTTTTGGTAACTGGGTAAGTGCACTAGGCAGCAATCCTGCCTATTTTCAGGCACGACCCGGGAGAGTACAAAATTGAGAATACAGATATGAACAGCTGAACAATATTCACAAAAGAGATAACAAATACAAATACAAGGTAAAATCATAATAGTAAAAGTTGAGGTACATCAGGTGGTTGTTAATGCAGACAAGTCATACACACGCAAAAATGTGTAAAGCAAAAGAAGTATATTGGCAGTGGGAGGAGCATGGTCTTAAGCCAAGCTTAACGAAGCACACAAATTATATTCCATGAGGAGTGATTCTACTTACAAGCAGTTACAGTTACCTAGGGCATAGAGGTGAGAGAACAGAGAACACTTAAAAAAGAGGTGGGAGGTGGCGTTTTTAACCTGAGGGGGGAGTGAATTCCAGAGTGTAGGAGCAAAATGTGAGAATGCCTGTTCACCCATTTTGGTCACACAGGGCCATACTGAGAACATTGGGATGGAAGAGGACCTAAGGGTGTGGGAGTGGGAGACCAGGGTAATCAAGTCAGCCAAAGAGGCTGGACAAGGTGGCCTAGTAAGGGAGTCTACAAGACATCCAAGGGTATAAGTCCGGAGATCTTTGGGAGACAATCAGTTTAGTCTAGAGTAGAGCAGGCAGTGGTGAGTAAGGTACGGGGCTGATAAGGTGAACCTATAGATATTATTGTAGGAGGTGTCCCACTTGCAGAGCACACTGGCATTGGTGGGATAGAGAACCAGGAGGGCATAAAGGACTTGAAGGAGTAGTACTCCTCTAGCTACTGATAGCCTTGCTGTCGGTGTGAGTGAGTGGTGCAGACGATAGGCAGCTCCTATTTTAGCTCTGACAGTACGACAAACCTCATTGACATGTGCCAAAAAATCGAGAGCAGGGTCAAGCGTGATCCCTAGGTATCTGAAGGTAGAGGTGTTTGTGACTGTAGTGCCATCACTGCAGTGGACAAGGAGCTTAGACACCTCAGAGGGCACCTTTTTAGGGGATCCAAAGAGCATAGCCTGGGTTTTACCTATGTTTAGGATTTGATGGTTATCTGAGAGCCAAGATTGAAGGGATTGAAAGTCATGTGAGAGTTTATGGTTTATGTCGTCCATAGATTTGGATGAATAATAGAGCACAAGGTCATCAGCATACATGAGAATGTTACCGTGATGAGAAGTACTGGGAATTCCATTAAGGAACAGGGAAAAGAGTAGTGGACTGAGTATGGAACCCTGTGGTACACCGCGGATGATAGGGATGGGGGATGAGAGAGCCTTATGGAAAGCTACAGCCTGAGTGTGGTTATTAAGGTAACTACCAAACCAGGATTGGGTAGAGGCAGAGGCTCCTAAGGCTTGCAGCTTAGTCAGCATAAGTTGGTGGTGGACCATGTCGAACGCTTTAGAAAGGTCAATGAACACTGCTTCTGTAAGTTGGCCCTTGTCCATATTACCTTTGATATCACTGGTAAGTTGGGTCAGTGCAGTGGTAGTGCTGTGCCCAGTCCTAAAGCCATGTTGACAAGGAGATTGAAGATTATACTTAAGAAGGTGCTCAGAGACCTGTCAATGGACTAGTTTCTCAAGAAGCTTGCTAAGCTTTGGGAACAGTGAGATGGGGTGGTAGTTGGACAATTGTTTATCATCTCCCTTCTTAAAAATGGGAATAGTTCTGGCCATTTTCCAGACTGAGGGGACAGTGGCAGTCAGAAAGGTTGAAAAACCTGGTAATGGGCTCTGCTAGCCAGGCACCAAACTGCTTTAGTATCCCAGGATGAATACCATCTGGGCCTGGGCTACCACTAGCCGGAATAGTATTCAGTAGCTTTAGAACTTCATGGTATGTGACTGGAGCCAGCTCAAGGGTAGGGTAAATGAGGCAGCACTCTATATTTGTGAGCAGCCACTGCAGGCATTTCAGAGCTGAGAAGCTAGTGTAGGGACTATACTGAAAGGGTCCCACCATGATGAGGTGGTATAGCTTGCTCACTTTGGAATTTCAATCTGAAAACTAAGAGGACCCACTTCTTTACATGAAGTTTAAAGTAAGTAGAGCCAATGGCCATGAAATTATTTAAATATTAAAATGTTCCATGTTTGTGGGGGGGAGGTTGTGCACTGGTATCTTGTTTTTAACTAGGGTGAATGTGGGCACTGGTGGAGGCTACAGGCCTGGCTTTATGGCACCAGGAGGGGGTAGGATTAGGTAGAGAGGAGACAAGGGAGTTGAAAGCATTAGTGATGGTGAGAGGTGGTTACAGTGGGCATCATTTAGATACATATCTGGGGGTGTCTGCGGCTTGTTATTCCCAAGTATTTCCTTGATTTGGGACCAGTACCTTTTGGGGTTAGAGGCAGAGGAAATTAGGAGATTCTTGTAATAAGAACTTTTTGTTAGGTGAATCTCCTTTTTGCATGTGTTCCATAAAGCTCTGTAGGCTTCAAAGTCAGTACATAGATGGGAGGCCTTCCATGCAGACCAGAGTTTACCTCTGAGTTTCAGAAGATGGAGCAGGGGGTGCTTGAGCATTTGGTAACCTTCCCTTGTACCCTCCTTGTGGTGACCGGGATGTGTCTATTTTGCAGTGCGAGTAGGGTAGAGTTGAAGTGAGCTGTAGCAATGTTCATGTCTTCAGTATGTTAGAGGGGAGACCAGTCAACTTGGTCAAGATCGTGAGTGAAGGCCTCCATATTTAGGTAGGAGAGATTGGAGGAAGTTAGCACTTTTGATGGGAAGGAGGGGATGGACATATCCAAAATACAGTAGATAGGAGAGTGCTCACTTATGGTGTCAGGGAGAATGCCAGCCAAGGTAATAAACTCCTTCCTATTTATCCAGATCCAGTCTAATAGAGTGGCACAGGTGCCACCATGGGAGATCCTAGTGGGTTCCTGTATTAGTTGAGCTAGATTGGCCTTGCTTATCATGGAGGATAGAAGAGAGGAGCTAGGTCCTGCCCAGTCTAGGTTAGGAATATCCTTTTCATTTAATGGGCTATGGACAAAGCACATCAATAAAATTATAACATCAGCAAAAAAATCAGTTATTGCCCTGGGAAACTTTTAATTGTTTTTATGGTGGCCTCTCAGTAAGGCCACTTACTGAAGCAATTAGAGCAAAGTACTTACCACAGATGCTTGATGGGGCAGAAATATGGGATAAGAATATGATAAACTGATGATACCAACATTCAAACTTCTCAGGAAAGTTATGGCTGTCGGGCACTCATGCCCGACCTCTCACTTGAGATCTAAACTGGGCTTGGAAAATATTAATTCAGTAGTAGATTCCAAAAAGATAAATTATTGGCTTCAAGTAACAAGACTTACACCAAAGTAATTACCAAATAGACGACTAGAAGAAAAAAAGAAGTGGACAGTGCTAGGGTGTATTTAGTCACCATGGTACAAAAAAAATTAGCGCTCTTAAAGAAATATGATCTTCAAATTTTGGACTGTTATGTAAAGAGAAATATTACACTTAGCATTCAATACAAAAACTACATTAAAATTAAAATAAAAAGTTATTGGATAAAAAATGACTTGCAGATTATTGAAACTTCCAGATAGTCACCTTGGTTTGCGAATAATAACTCCTCTTTTGGTTGTAAGTACTACTTAAATGTTCTAACTGACCCACCACTTAGGAAAATAAATTTCAAATATAAGCTAGATGCTCTTCTTGTTAAATATAAAAAAATGTTCTCCCAACAGACAAAATTGCTACTGTTCTCGTGGTGGCATGGAAGACTTGATTCATGTCTTATGGTACTACACATGGTATAAAAATAAACGTTATGTACTGGTTTGCTCCATATTTAGAGAATTGGAGAGATTTGGAGAAACAGCTCCTAACAAAAATACTGTTTTATGAAGAAGAGGAATATACCATCAAAAGATTAGCTAATTACTTTTTAATAATATCAAAATATTTTCTTACTTTTTGATATTATTAAAAAGTAAGTAGCTAATCTTTTGCTGGTATATTCCTCTTCTGTATAAAACAATATTTTTGTTAGGAGTGGTTTCTCCAAATCTCTCCAACTAAGCCATAGAAATAAAAAAAAACAAAAAACACCTCGCATTGACAAGCCACAGTCCCCGAGATAATTATTCATGAAAGAAATGAAGCACCAATAGAAGCACACACTGGGTGCTTCTGAGGTGTCTTGATGTTCTGGCATCCATAGCAATACGTTGCAAACAGCTCCACTTAAAGACACCAGTATATACACTTCACCAACCTAGGAGATTTGCACCACATTTCAGGAGAACACTGAAATTTATTGGACCCATATATTACAAAATATAAAAGATAGGGAACTGTGGCTTGCAAAGCTATAATACCATCTCAAGGTTCTTGGGACATGGGATCCTCTTGATAGTATTATAACCTTGTAATCCACAGTCCCCTATCTAGTATTGTATTTGTATTAAAACCCCAAACTATAGACTTAAACATACAGTATATGCATACTCTGGTGCTGAATTTAAAGATGCATTATAACAATATAACTACAACAATATAACCGTTTACTTTCAGATGACAGTATTAACTTACTGGTACCTATCTTAAAGTCACGCTGGGAAGAGTTAAACTGTTCTATGCACATTGCTACTTTTAGAAATCTTTTTTATATTTGGCTAATTTTATATAGATCTGGTATTTTGTAAATTATACACAGTCTGATTTTATATTTGTAAACATGTGAAGGATGGAAGACTTAACTTGATGTATTCAATGGTAGTTCAATTGTATTCCAATGACACGACTATATGAATGTTGTGTAATATCATTATATGTCAATGTGTATTGTTCTGTTGTATTGATTTGTAATGACTATAATAGTCAAACTAATAAAATCTACCACTACACCGGGGCGGTTATGTCAGACAAATTTGACAGATTTCGTTGGGTGATCAGGGAAAAGCAGTAGATATGGCCTATTTGGACTTCAACAAAGCCTTCAACACTGTAACACATAAAAGACAGATAAAGAATAGGCTAGGGTGGGAGTCAAAGTTGTAAATTGGGTAAATAAAACTGGATAATGGATAGACAGCAGATGATGATGTTGAATGGAACTCACTCTAATAAGGGGAGCATGACCAGTGGGGTGCCATAGGGTTCAGTACTGGGGCTGGTCCTGTTCAACAACATCTTCATAAGTGACATCACAAAAGAGCTTGAAGAGAAGGATATCATTTTGCAGATGGCACAAAGATCTGCACCATCCAGGGTGGATACTAGGGAGGGGGTGGAGAAAATGAGAAGGGAACTTAAAAACTTGAGGAGTGGTCAAGTGTATGGCAGCTGGTGTCCAATACCAAGAAGTGTAAAATCATGCACCTGAGGCATAGAAATCCATGAGATGAGTATAAAATGTGTGTGCATTGGGGGGGGGGGGGTTCTGTTGGTTACTAAGAAAGAAAGGGACCTAGGGGTTATAGCGATATATTATATACAAACAACATGAAGTCTTGCTGTATTCTGACTATATGAAGTTAGCCTCAGTACTCGAATTGCTCCAGAGAGTAAAGGGTTAACTCTATGCCAAAGCATAGAATGTTGAGCTCGAGCTTGGTTTTCAAACCTCTGTCTGTGGTACTCTGAAGTCTAACTGTCAGATTTCTTACTCCGCCTAACTGTGAAGTCACTCTGGAGATCCCTCCTGCACTTCGGTTCAGTAAAGTTCGAATCGGTCAGTTATCCTAAATTATCCTAAGGCATCTATCCTAAATAGATACTTTTGCTCAGTATTTACTGAAGGAAGGTAGGGCAGGGCCCACAGCTCAGCATCATGGACACAGGGGGGAGGGAGGTGAGCACTACTCCCTTCACAAAAGAAAGGGTCCTACAAGAGCTTGCTAAGCTCAGGGTGGATAAGGCAATGGGACCTGATGGCATACATCCCAGGGTACTTAAGGAGCTAAAGGTGGAACTAGCAGAGCCATTAGCAGAACTATTTAGTGAGTCTCTGAGCACAGGAGAGGTCCCAGAAGACTGGAGAAGGGCTCATGTGATCCCCGCCCACAAGAGTGGTAGCAGGGAGGAGGCAGGGGACTACAGACCAGTCAGTCTTACCTCAGTAGTGGGCAAGATTATGGAGGCACCCTTAAGGAAAGGATAGTGCAACACCTGGAATCCATAGGGGCACAGGATCCAAGACAGCATGGGTTTACAAAAGGAAGGTCCTGTCAAACTAATCTCATAGATTTCTTTGACTGGGTAACCAGAGTGGTGGACCAAGGGGAGCAGTTGATGTTGCCTACCTTGACTTCAGCAAAGCTTTGACACTGTTCCACATAGAAGATTGATAAATAAGCTGGGTAGGCTCGGGTGGTCAGAAGTTGGTCAACTGGGTGGCAAACTGGTTGACGGGCAGAAAACAGAGAGTGGTGGTAAATGGTATTCAGTCAGAAGAGATGCAAGTCACAAGTGGGGTACTCTAGGATCAGTCCTGGGGCCAGTCCTGTTCAACATCTTCATTATTGACCTTGCAGATGGACTAGAGGGTAAGGCTTGTCTGTTTGCAGATGACACCAAGATCTGCAACAGAGTAGATGATCCAAATGGGGTGGGCAGAATGAGAAGAGATCTGGATAAACTAGCAAAATGGTCAGAAGAGTGGCAACTGGGATTTAATGCAAAGAAGTGCAAAATCATGCACATAGGGAAGAGAAACCCAGAAGCCACCATAGGCTGGGAGGGGAGTTGCTAGCAGTCACAAAGGAAGAAAGAGACTTGGGCATCATCATCACTGATGACCTGAAATCATCCAAGCAGACCTCTAAAGCAGTAAGTAAGGCTAGGGGGTGTTAGTGTATTAGTAGGGTATCACAAGTCGTAAGAGGGAGGTAATAATCCTCTTTACAAGACACTGGTTAGGCCCCATCTGAGTACTGCGTGGAGTATTGAGGCCACACCTTCACAAGGACATTAACCAAATTGAGGCAGTCCAGAGAAGGGCAACCAAATGGTACAGGGACTGCATCAGAAGACATATGAGGACAGATTAACAGAGCTCAATATGTATACCCTTGAGCAAAGGAGAGGAGAGAGGTGATATGATGGAGGCATTCAAACACCTTAAGGGCATTAACAAGGTGAAAAGTCTAACATGTTTAAATATAAGAAAAATAGCAGGACAAGAGGACAGCATGAGATTAGAGGGGGCGATTAAGGGGAATGTGAGGAAATTCTTTTCACAGAAAGGGTGGTGGATGCATGGAATGGCTTACCACAAGAAGTGGTGGCTATGAATACAGTGCAGGGCTTCAAACAGGCATGGGATAGGCATAAGGGAGCAATACAAATGACTATGAATAGATAGGCCACTAACAGAGCAAAGGTCGATGGCACATTTATAAGGTAGAAAGAAATGGGCAGACTGATGGGCCTTGAGGTCCTTATCTGCCGTCGACTTCTATGTTTCTATGTTTCTATTTCAACCGTAGTTCATTTATTATTTGGTATTTTTACCTCTGTCCCGGTACAGTAAGTGATAGTAGTGGGTAGTGTTGTTTTTACTGTTAGAAATAGTTTTTCTCTTCAGTTCTTCTCCGGTCAGTCTGGTTTAGAACCAAAACTTATTGTTTTTTTCTGATTATTAACAAAAATTGTGGTTTTACCAGTACTTACTGGTTCCTAAAAAAATCCAACTTTTCTGGGACTTTTTTAACCGACCCGTGACACGGTTGGAACCGATATGTTTCAGTTACCTGGCTTAAAAGCTGCAAAGGGTGACTTTTTTATTTTCACCTCGTCTGAGATACCCAAGAAGAAAACTGGTCCCACTGGGTTTCAGTACTGTTCTAAGTGTGGGGAGGCCTTTGCTAAGGCCAATCCCCACCTGGTATGTGTGTATTGTCTGGGGTTTGACCACTTCAAGGAAGACTGCCAAATTTGTAAAAACTTTCTAAAAGCCACCCTGGATAAACGTTTGGGTAGGCTGAAGGAAAGGGAGGCCGAGAAGTCCTCTGACCCGGATGGCCAGCCCAGTTTGGTTGCAGCTGAATCTGAAGTGGTGCCCACTGACCTGGGCTATACTTCTTCGGGCAAAAGGAAAGCTGACTCTGCAGAGCCAGTTCTGTCAAAGAGAAAGTGAAAATCAGCTGGTTCGTATCCTACATCCCATGTTCCAACCGTTGAAGAAATAGCGAAAGCGATCACAATAGTTGAATTGCTTTGCCTGGTTCTGACCGAACCGGCATCAGTTCAGAGCAGATCGGTTCGGTCGGAAGTAGCTGCTTCTGATATAGATCCTGAAGCATACTATGAGGGCGATTGGGAGGAGGAGGAGGAGGAGGAAGATTGTGAAGAAGAGCAATGTGAAGGCCTAGATGAGCCAATAGAGCCTGACATCTCCCCAGACAGGCCTTCCCATGTTTCTCCTCCCAGGCTTTCTGAGTCCCCTACCTATTTCTTGTTTTACAAGAAAGTGGCTGAGACTTTTCAGCTTCCTATGGAAGAGGCTGAACAGGATCAGGAGGAATCTGACTATGTGGAAACGATGGATGTCCCAGAGTCAAAAAGAGTGTCTATCCCTTTACATAAATCCTTGGGGAAGCAGACACAAAAAGTTTTCCAGTTTCCCACATCCATTCCTCCTGTGGAAAAAAGAATGGATAGGAGGTATGCTTTGTCAGGTCCTGGGATGGAATTCCTTTCAAATCATTGCAGCCATGTTGGGGTAGTGCAAGCTGCAGCCTGTGACAAGGCTAACATTCCCCTGGCATCTCACCCCCAGATAAGGATTCCAGGAAATTGGATGACATGGCAAAAAAAAAAAGCAGTACTTGGCATCCTCTTTGGGACTCAGGCAATTGAGTTATATGGCATATATAGCCAGGTACCAGACATCTATGTGGGATACGGTTCTGGAGCTGGCTGGGAATGCCCCTCCCCAGCTGGCCAAGGAGCTGGACCAGGAGGCTACGAATGGTACTGAGGCATCCAAGGTACAATTCCATGCTGCTGCAAACTCAAATGATGTTCATTCCAGGGTCATGGCTACATCTATCTCCATGAGGAGATTTGCTTGGCTTAGGTGTACCAACCTCTCACAGGATACCCAAGCTAAGGCCATGGATTTTCCTGTAACTGGTAATTCTCTCTTTGGGGACCAAACAGAAAATTACATGAAGAAGATGGATGAATACAGTAGCACCTATAGGAGTGCTGCAGCCAAAGTAAAGCAGACCACTCCTCAGAGGCAGCAGTTTAGGGGCAGGGGAAGGCCTTTTCACAGGCCTTTTTACCAAGCTCAAGCCTCCTCCTCCTCCTCCTCTTCTTTCCAGCAGAGGGGGTTTCTTTAGGGGAAGAGGCAGATGTGGGATGACCAGGACCCCATCATCCACTCAGTCTAAGCCCCCTGCCAAGCAGAGACACCCTGAGGTGTCGGTCAGGGTCGCCTCCCCAGTTCCAGTAGGAGGCAGGCTGGCTCACTACTTACAGGCCTGGAAGTCTATTACTTCAGACAAATTGGGTCCTGGAAGTAGTGAGCCAGGGACTTGCTCTCAGTTTCAAAAGGTTCCCAAAAATGAGAAAAAGGTCTGTCAGTCCCCCTCCCCTTGGAGACAAAGGCCTTAAAGGCAGAAGTCTCTCTCTTCTGCTTCTGCAAGCAGTAGAGGCACCTCATTGTCACAGGGGAAAGGACTATACTCCAGATATTTCCTTACCCAAAAAAAACAGGAGAGTGGCGACCCATTCTAGATTTAAGGTACCTGAACAAACACTTAATAAAACCAAAATTCAAAATGGTGACTCTGGGAGTAATTCTTCCCTCTCTGAGACCAGGAGACTGGCTAGCCTCTCTGGATCTCAAGGATGCCTACTTCCACACACCTATCAGGCAGTCCCACAGAAAGTACCTCAGGTTTGTGTTGCCCTCAGACCATTATTAATTCAGGGCCATGCCTTTCAGCCTAACATCTGTGCCAAGGGTGTTCAACAAGTGTTTCGCAGTGGTGGTGGCATTCCTCAGAAGGCAGGGCATCATTATATTCCCATACCTGGATGACTGGCTAGTAGTAGGCCAGTCTTCAGACCAAGTCAAGTCAGCTCTAGAGGTCACTTGAAAGCTTCTAGCTTCCCTGGGGTTTATCCTGAACCTAGAAAAGTCTGTCCTGGAACAGCTCAGACCCACACATTCAAAGGGGTGGAACTGAACATGATTCAGGCAAGAGCATTTCTCCCTCTCTCAAGGGTTCAGTCCCTTGTCACTCTGACTTCCTCTTTTCATCCTCTAGTTTCTCATCCAGCCAGGCACTTTCTACAGTTGCAGAGTCACATGGCAGCTTCCACAGCAGTGGTCCAGGGAGCAAGATTTCAGATGAGAGATATTCAGTCTCATCTCAGATCCGATTGGTCTCAGAAAAAAGACCCTCTCTCCAAATTGGTTCCTGTGTCTCAGACCCTAGTTCAGGCTCTCCAGTGGTGTCTGGAGGAGGACAATCTTTGACAAGGTGTCCCCTTTATCAGTCAGGCTCCTTCAGTGATTCTCACCACAAATGCCTCTTTACTAGGGTGGTGGGCTCACCTAGATCAGCTTACAGCACAGGGAACTTGGTCTCATCAGGAGTCCCTTCTTCACATGAACCTTCTCAAATTAAGTGCTGTCTTTCTGGCACTTCAGACATTCTCAACTGCTGTTCAGGTGAAAGTGGTGCAGATCAGGACAGACAATACCACAACCATGTGGTATATCAGTAAGCAGGGAGGCACTCGGTCCCTGGCCTTGTGCACAGAGGCCATGAAAGTATGATCTCTAGCTTATTCCCTTCAGACTTCCCTGATGGCTATGCATCTCCCAGGGAAGGACAACATTCTAGCAGATGCTCGCAGCAGGATTTCCCAGGGCCACCACGAATGGACTTTGAACCCTCTAGTTCTTCAGGTCATTTTCAAGAGATGGGGTATTCCAGAGATAGATCACTTTGCTGCCATGGACAATCATCAATTTCCTCATTATTGTTGCAGACCACCTCTTCTGGGCCGTATCCCTCAGGATGCTCTTTTACTGAACTGGACAAATGCGTTTCTGTATGCATTTCCTACCTTTCCTCTGATATTCGGGGTCCCGATCAAGATCAGGTCTCAACCTTGCAAGGTGATTCTGGTGGCTCCAGATTGGACCAGACAGCCTTGGTATCCTCTACTGTTGTCACTGTCAGTAACAATGCCTTTGTGTCTTCCCAGACAGTACAATTTCCTCACCTCCTCCCAGGGGAGGATTCTGTATCCCAACCTTAAAACTCTCAGGCTCAAAGCCTGGCTCTTGAGGAGATAGAATATGCAGACTTGTATCTTTCTCAATTAGTCTTGGATATTTTAAAGGTTAGCAGGTAACCTGCTATTAGAAAGACTTACAACTCCAAATGGAAAAGGTTTGGGTTTTGGTGTGCCCAAAAGCAGGTCAAGCCAGAGATGGCTGATATTGCCACTGTATTGGACTATTTGGTGCATCTTAACAGTTTAGTCCTCTGGCCTACCACTCTCAAGGTACATTTGTCAGCTGTGTCTGCTTTCCTTTCTGCTGGCAAGGGCTCTTCCCAAGCATCTTATCTAGTTTTCAAGAAAATTTTCAAGCATTTATTACATGTTAACCCTCCCTTTCAGAAGCCTACTCCTTTTTGGGACATAAATATCTCTATTGCACAGCTTATGCAGCCCCCCTTTTGAACCTCTATCCTCAGCTGAATTAAAGTACTTGACTTGAAAAACTGTATTCTTGGTAGCCATTACCTCTGCCAGGAGAATCAGTGAATTACAGGCCTTATTAGTGGAATCTGACTTTATTTCATTTCACAGGGATAAGGTGGTCCTTTGAACTAACAGAAAGTTTCTTCCCAAGGTGGTATCAGACTTTCATTTAAATCAGTCTATGTCATTGCCTGTAGTTTTCACTGATCATTCTTCCTCTGGGGAGAGAAGATTACAGAGTCTTGATATAAAAAGGGCTCTTAGTTACTATGTAGAGTATACTAAGGCCCATAGGAATGGCTGTTCTCAGTTGTTTCTCACCTGTGGAGAAGTGGGAAAGGGCAAACCTGCCACCAAGAAAACTATTGCCAGGTGGATTGTCTCCTGTATCCAGTTCTGCTATTCAAAGTTGAGGACACTCCACCAGAGGTACAGCTGCTTCAGTCTCAGCAGCTAGGGACATACCATTAGTGGAAATCTGTAAGGCAGCCACCTGGAAAACTGTTCACATGTTTACCAAACATTAGTCTTTTGACATTCAGTCAAGAAGTGATGCTAGGTTTGGCACAGCTGTGCTGCAGAGTCTGTTCCCAAAATTGGTTCGGTGACTCCCTCCTCCAAGGGGGTACTGCTTGGTAGTCTGCGTATAGTCAGAATACAGCAAGACTTCATGTTGTTTGAAGAAAAAATTACTCACCTTAGTAATGTTGTTTCTTCTAATGGAGTCTTGCTGTATTCTGACCTCCCTCCCTGCCTTCCCTCCTGGAACCTAGTGTTTTGGGATGTGGCATGGCAGGCACAGTGCTGCACCGCAGAGGTGTAATTGGCATGCCTTATCTTTTAAGGGTTTCTCTTTAATATTTTGGTTGTTCACTACTTACTTATTTTTCTCTTTGGGGTTCTCGACTTGCATCTTTTGACCCTAAAAGTCTGTTTATGCCCTTTGGCAAACAAATTTAGAAACAATTTCTAACTATAGAATTAGTTAGTTTAGTGCTCGTAAGAATCTGACAATTAGACTTCAGAGTACCACAGACAGAGGTTAGAAAACTGAGCTTGAGTTCAATGTTCTATGCTTTAGCATAGAGTTAACCCTTTACTCTCCGGAGCAGTTCAAGTGCTGGGGCTAACTGCATATAGTCAGAATACAGCAAGACTCCATTAGAAGAAACAACATTACTAAGGTGAGTACGTTTTTCATATCTGATACCTCAAAGTCACAAGGCAGTGTGACTAGGCAGTGGACAGGGCTAATGAAATGCTGGGGTGCATAGGGAGAGGTGTCACAAGCAGAAGGACGGAGGTATTACCACTGTATAGATCACTGGTGAGATCATACCTGGAATACTGTGTACAGTTCTGGAGGCTGCATCTCAGAAAAGACAGGGACACGATAGAGGCAGTCCAGAGGAGGGCAACTAAAATGGTGCATAAGTTGCATGAGAAACCATACGATGAGAGACTAAGAGACCTACAAGTACCTCATGGGAGTGAACAGGGTACAGGTGAGCAGACTGTTTCAAATGAAAAAATGCAACAAAACAAGACGGCATGCAACAAAGCTAAAAGGGGGATTTTAAGAGGGATACAATGAAATACTACTTCATTGAAAGGGTGGTGGATGCCTGGAAGAGCCTGACACAAGAGGCTGTAGATGCAAAAACTCTGGGGGTTGTAAACATGCATGGGATAGACATAGGGGAATGCTAGTCAATAAAAAGGGTGGGGGAGAGTTGTCAAAGACCAATTAGAATATTCTGGGACAGGCTAGGCAGGGAAAAACACTGGGCAGACTGAGGGGACCATATGGTCATTTTCAGCCAACAAATTCTATGTTTCTATGAGTGATCAGACTAAAGGAGGAGGAGGAATGGTTAGAGGATGAGAATGGTAAGGTGAATCTACTGAACAATTATTTCTATTAAACTCTCACAGAAGTGGATGAGGACCCTCTGCCAGACTGCAGTATGGGAGCCAACAGGGGATCACTAGTGGGTGTCAACAAGGAATCCATAACAGAGGAGAGAGTAGTAAAGGGAGTTCAAGCACTGAATATGAATAAATCAGTGGGCCCAGATGAGTATTACAGGAGATCAGGCAGGTTCTGATAGTTCTACTAATGGATCTTTTTAATTGCTCTTTGGAGACAGGAAGTATGCTGAAGGACATACAGAAACTCTGATCTACCTACATAGAAGTGGGAGTTTTGATGAGGCAGGCAGTGATAGACCTGTTGGCCTGATGTCTGTAGTGGGGAAACTACCGGAGTGTATAATTATGGAAAGGATAATGGAGTTTTTGGAGTCCAATAGCTTGCAGGATTTCAGACAGCATAAATTTACCAATGGGAGATCATGCCAACTGAACCTGATAGAATTCTTTTGATTGGGTGACAGAAATCATGGATGGGGTTCAAGCAGTTGATATCTTGTACCTAGAAATCAGGAAAGCCTCTGACTCAGTCCCACATGGGAGACTGATAAATAAGTTTGGTGACCTGGGGGTGGGAGACAAGATTAGGGGGTGGGTGAAAAATTGGTTGAGTGGGATAACCCAGAGGGTGATCCTAAATAAGGAATCCTCATGAGAAAGGGAAGTTACCAGCTAGGTTTCCCAGGGATCAGTTCAAGGATTGGATCTCTTTGAAGAGCACATGTTTATGTCTAATAAATAGACAGCTGACTATTGTATTTATTGTATTTTGGATAGCTAGTAATTACTTTCTAATTTAATAACATATTTGTGCAGTGAAAAGTGGGGTTTCATCTTTGCTTTTTAAACTGCAAATAAAAAAGAATTTAATAAAATTCTGGTTATTGTGATGTCCGAAACTGCCAACTAATTAAGAGCCCAATGTATTTCAATGTGAAACTAAATATATTTTTCTGTATGTTTCAAAAGAAATAGATACTTCTTTCAGCAACAAACTTTGCCTTCTATGTTTGCAGTGTGGTGGCACATCTGAATGATTTTACAATTTTTTAAACAGTAATTGGTCCTCTTTTCACCTTCCCTATTAACATCTGATTATGAAAAAAATGTTACCAGCTAAATTATAAAAACAAGTTCACAACTTATCAAAAATCACATATTTCTATTAAATATATAATATTTTGTTGGTAGAAGGGGTTACTTCTCTATGAAAGTCTGAATACAGGATGGCAGTTTCCCACTGAAATGCACTGCCAACGTTGCCAGTAAAACGTTTCTGACATCATAATACAAGAGTTCCATTGGATTCTATTTTTATTAGAAGTTGGCAAAATACAACTAAAATGATAAGGTAATAATAAAGAAAAACAGAATGATTACAGAGGCATCTAAAGGTCTCATATCTTCATTATTTAAGATACACATCCTAACTAAGCACTTGCTCTTTAAAGCACCAGTATTTTGTTAGTCGGCCAAACATGTCATCATATAGTTTTCTTTTAGCAAAAATGTATTTTCGATGACCTAAGATTCCTGCTCAGCATATTTTTTTAGTTTTCTCTGAAATTGCTGAAAAAGCTTTTATAGTTACTTTTGTAATTAATAACTCACATAATTAAAGATGGTCACCACTCGTAATTTTTTTAAATCTCTTCCTCTGAGGTTACCTGTTGAATGTACATGCTAGATTCATACTGAAGATGTATTAGCATTGTGCTACTACATATTTCTGATGGTAAACAGCACAATAATTGTGCCAAGATAGTTATTTTTTTATGGTGGGCATGACACGAGAATAGAAGCTTTCAAAAACTTCAAAATCCTATATCTTGGTTCAGGAACGAAAGAAAACAAAAAGGAAAATGTTTATTTTGATATTTTTGCCAAACATTATTGTTGAAAAAAACTATGTGATTACTAGCAAACACCGCTGCTTAACATATTTATTTATGATATAGGGTTGGGGGTTCAGGGAAAGATATGCCTTGTTGCATACAACACCAAGTTCTCTAGAAGAGTTGATATAGTAGAGGGAATAAGGGCCATAAGAAAAAAAAAATTCTCACCAAAGTAATAATGTTTCTTTTAAGGGGTCTAATACTGAGTCATACATGTTGTATCATCTCAAACCTGAAATGCTGCCTCAGAGACTTTAAAATATATAACTGTAACAGAATCTAGTTGAGACTATGCCGTGTGGAACACTCCTTTAGTTTAAACTATGCTGTGTGGAATACTCCCTCTACTGGTCAGATTTGTACTGATGAACAAAGGAAGCAGTGACCACCTACAGTACCTAGGCACCCTAGCACTAGTACTCATAAAATAATAGCAGACTTAAAAATTGTACAACAAAAAATATTAACACACATAACCATTTCTATTTGAAATTCGAGAAAATAAAAACATTCTGGAACAACAAATACTCAAGCAGTTAAAAAACAAACAATAAATGGGTTTTAGCAGAGCCCTTTTTACTTATGTTTGAGAATGGGGTGGGGTATATCACGGACAGTAAGACTCACTATTGGACCACTTAGAAGAAACATAAGTACTACAGTGAGTATTTTTTTTTTCTAGCAACAGGGGTCTAATGGTGATGGCATTCAAGTTGCAAATTTCATAGCAGTACCTTGGGAAGCTAGGACATCTTGAACGTATTTAGAAAAAGGTTCTGTAAGACTGCAATTCCAAAGCTGGCATCCCTTCTAGAGTGGCTGTCCAGACAACAATGCCTTGTAAAGGCGTGAACAGTAGACCAGGTAGCTGCTTTACAGACGCAGATATCTTGGAGGGAAATGCCTCTTGAAGCTGCCACTGATGCTGAAGTACCCCATGTGGAGTATGATCTTAGGCCTCTAGGAGACTGTTTGCCAGCCTTCTCATAACAAAACTGGATACAAGAGAGTATCCAACATGAGATAGTCTTTTTGGTTGCTGGTTTACCTGATCCAATATCTTTAAAAAATGGCACACAAATGTATACTATCAGTTCTGGTGTCCTTGATTCTGTTGAGGTAGTAGCTAAATGCCCTTTTCACTTCAAGGCATAGAAACATAGACTTTGATGGCAGATAAGGACCGCTTGTCCCATCTAGTCTGCCCATTTCCCTACCTACAGGATAGGCCGCAGATCTTAGTTAACCAACAGCCCATTTCTTCCTAGCCCCCACAAGAATTGCCTTATGTCTGTCCCATGCATTCTTGCAGTCTCCCACAGTTTTAGACCCCACAACCTCCTCAGGAAGACTGTTCTATGCATCCACTACCCTCTCTGTGAAATAATACTTCCTCACATTGCCCCTGAACCACCCCCCAAACTTTAAATTGTGTCCCCTTGTTCTTGCACTTCTCTTTTTCTGAAAGATGCTACTCTCTTAGACTTTGTTGATTCCACTGAGGTACTTGAAAGTTTCTATCATGTCTCTCCTCTCCCTTCTTTCCTCAAGGGTATACATATTAAGCTTCTTTAGACTCTCCTCATACGGTTTCTCTTGCAGACCTTGCACCATTTTAGTTGCCCTCCTCTGGACTGCCTCTATTCTGTCTATGTCCTTGTGGAGATGGGGTCTCCAGAACTGGATGCAGTACTCCAGATGGGGTCTCACCAACTGTCTGTACAGGGGGATAACAACTTCCTGTTTTCTGCTGCTGATGCCTCTCCCTATGCATCCCAGTACAAACCTCACCCTCCCTACTGCCTTCTCACATTGCTTGCTAACCTTAAGGTCATCTGATATGATTACCCCCAGGTCCCTTTCCATTTTTGTTGTTGTTACTACCTCCCCTCCATTGTGTATTCTTCCCCTGGGTTCCTGTTTCCCAGGTGCATTATTTTGCACTTTTTTGCATTGATTCCTTGTTGCCATACTTCTGACCATTCCTCCAACCTTGCCAAGTCCCTTCTCATCCTTTCCACGCCTCCTTGTGTATCAACCCTGTTGCAGATCTTTGTGTCATCTGCAAAGAGGGATACTTTTTCTTCCAGTCCCTCTACAATGTCACTTATGAAGACATTAAAAAGGACTGGACCCAATACTGAACCCTATGGCACCCCACTAGTAACCCCTCTTTCTTCAGAGTGGATTCCATTTACAATTACCCACTGTGTCCTGTTGTCCAGCCAATGTTTTACCCAGGCTACCACCCTGGGACCCACTCCCAGGCTGGTTAATTTGACTATTAATCTTTTGTGTGGGACTGTGTCAAATGCCTTACTAAAGTCTAGGTAGGCCATGTCCACAGCTCCTCCCTGGTCTACTACTTTGGTCACCCAGTCAAAGAAATCTATTAGATTTGTCTGACATGACCTTCCCACTGTGAACCCATGCTGCCTTGGGTCCTGTGCCCCACTGGCCTCTAGGTACTCAACTGTTCTTGCCTTCAGAAGTGACTCCATCACGTTCCCTACCACAGAGGTCAAACTGACAGGTCTGTAGTTTCCTGCCTCTGTCTTGGTCCCACTTTTCTGAAGGGGAATCACATACACCTTCCTCCAGTCTCGGGTACCACACCATCCTCCCATGATTTATTAAAAAGAGTAGCCAGTGGTTTCACTAGTTTCCCTTAATTCTTTTAGAATTCTGGGTGAATTCCATTTGGCCCCATTGCTTTGTCCACCTTCAGTTTTAGGAGTTCTTGCAGAGCCCTTTCTTCTGTGAAAGGACTGGGATTGACCCCCCTATCAAAAGTGCTTCTATTAATTGGATTAGGCACTTCCCCCTCCTCTTTTGTGAATACTGAGCAGAAATATTTGTTCAGTATCTCTGCTTTTTCACTGTCCCCCTCTGCCCACCCACCGTTCATTCTATTCAGCCTCACTATCCCTCCCTTTGTCTTTCTACACTCGCTGATGTACTTATAAAAGGTTTTATCCCCCTTCTTAACTGAGTTGGCTATCTTTTCCTTAGTTTGGGCCTTTGCTGTTCTGACTTCCTTCCCTTCTTCCTTCTGCCTTAACTGGTACAGCTCTCTGTCCTGCTCCTTCTGTGTTTCCTTATACAGAAAGTACAGGAACAGAGACAGATTGATTCAAGTGGAATTCTGACTTCACTTTAGGGAAGAATTTCCTTTGTGTGTCCTAAGCACAACTTTGTCCCTATGTGTGATAATGTAGTCAGATCTGTACATAGAACTTGCAATTCACTGACCCTCCTTGCAGAAATCATTGCTAGGAGGAAGACCATTTTTCATGTAACATACCTGAGATCTGTTGAGGGCATTGGCTTGAAAGAATGCTCCACCAGCTGTGCCAGGCAAATGTTCAAATCCCATGGTGGGCCTCATTCACTCACTGGGGGTTGTTGGTGAATCAGACCTTTAAAACATATTTTAAACACTGATTATAATGCCAGAGATTTTTCTTTAACAGCTGCTGTGCAGACTGATATAGGAGGGCTTGAGACTAAGAGACTAAGTGCATCATGTAGTCCAGATCCATAGGCAAGCCTACCTATAAATGTAAGACATGTTTATCAGTATACCAAATGGAGAATATCCTCCATTTTGAGGAGTACATTTCCCTAGTTGCTGGTTTTCTGGATACCTTTAGAACCTCTAGTACCTTGAATCAGAGGTTCATTCCAGAGTACTCTAGCTCGTCAAACTCTTTGATTGGCATGACTGGCAGGCCTAAAAAAGAGTGCAGAGCATACAAGATTCAAAAAATGTGAATCATGACACAAGCTCCTAGCAAAAGCAGATGGTCATGAGCAGTGTTTAACTTGTTTAGGCCCCAACCATGATTTTAAAAACTGTGAATTGTGCAAAGGTTTTTGCTAAAACACCCCAAAAAGTGGTTGGCAAAACAGATTTTTCAAATGCTCAGTCTGCTTCAGTGTCACCAAAAAACTCTCCAGTAAAAAGCTCAAAAGTTGAGACATTATCAGTGATGGTAGAAAGCATGCATCAGAAGGTTCCTTACCTCATCTGCGTTTCTCGGCACTTATATTGTTGGTTGAAAAATGCTGCCAGCAGCAGTCCCTGCCCTGGGAGACAGATACATCAGATAAAGCTGCTAAGCCATCTTCAAAGCACAATAAAGAGCACACGGAATCTGAATGGGGGGGACCCTGAAGCAAATAATTGCAAAAGTCTGAAAAGATCAGGATCTTCTGACCAGCTGTTGCCCACAATGACTAGCAAGAAAAACAAAAAGAAAAGCATATTACTTTCACTCCCTCTGTAGGGGACGAGGAGCAGGCAGAGGAACCAAGAGCTAAGCCCTCTTCAGAGGACATCACTAATATGTTGCAGTTCTTCCAGGCTTTTCAAACCATAGGGAATCTGCTCACTGTTGCTGCCATGCCTTCCCAGGCTCAGGTCATACAATAAGAACCTGACCTGAAGGAGGTGTATGATAATGAAGATAAAAGGGAACAGATAGAGCCTGAGGTCCATCCTGAACAGGACTTTGCTTCCCCAGCCAGGGTAAATTAGACATTTTCATCACACTCCTCATTTGTGAGGCAGATGGTTGATACACTCGATATCCTATTGCAAGAAATTGAGGAGCATATTGAGGAAGCCGAGTTTATGTGCAAATTGGGCATGTCCTTGGCTAAAAGGTTGTCATTGCCAATCCATACATTCTTCAGAAAGGCTAGGAATAAGATTATGTCAACACCACACTCTGCTGCTGGCATAGACAGGAAAACAGAAAAAAATACCAGGTTGACAAATGGGGAAGAGTACCTGTGTGCCTATCCTGACCATGAGGGGGTGGTGCAAGCAGTTGCTTGTGAGTGGGGAAAGTTCTACTAGTCACATAAGCCTAGAGAAAGATTCCAGGAGAGTTGACAGTATGGCCAGAAAAGTGTACATAACTGCCACTTTACAGCTGAGACAGGCAGTTTATATGACTTACACTGCTCAGTACCAGAAAGCATTGCTAAACATAGTAGTGACTCTGAGTGAAAAAGTAGAGGGTGATGTAGGTGATGATTTGGCTACAACAACCACATCAGCACTGTAGGCTAGCAAATACCAGTTTTACATGGTAGTAGATGCCAGTGATACTGCTTCCAGAATCCTGGCACACACTTTGGCATTAAGAGATTGTTCTAGCCGAGGACAACCATCCTATCATAGGACACTCAGAGCATGGCCATTAATTTCTCTTTCGAAGGCTCATCCCCTTTTGGTGACAAAACTGAAACTTACATGAAAAAAATGGAAGAACAAAAGTCCAATTATAAAATATTGAGAGAGAGAAAGTGAGAGAGAGAGAGAGAGAGAGAGAGAGAGAGAGACGGCCTCCACTTCCTACAGGCTATATAGAAAGGGAGGCAGGGGTAGGGGTTACTACCATAGGCCCTTGAGTAACCAGTCCATAAGTGTACTAGATGGGGTAGAGACAGAAAGTGTTTCAGGTGTGCACCAGCCCCAGTGGCCAAACTGCAACCAAAACAGCAACCCTGGTAATTTTGTCCAGGTCACCAGTCACTCATTGCTGGTAGCAGGTGGATGCTGACCACATTTTCAGCAGTGGAAAAAGATACAAGTGACAAATTGGTCCTGGAAGTAGTGGGTCAGGCTCCGACCCTACTGTTTCAAAAAATTCCCAAGCTGCAGAGGTCAAGAAGTTTTCTAGTTCACACCTCAGTGGAGAAACTCCTGCAGTTGGAAGTCAGAACACTTCGCAAGTAAAAGGAGTGGAAAAGGTCCCTGTCTCCCAATGGGGGAAGGGCCCTTTCTCCAGATATTTCCTAACCCACAAGAGTCATCCTATCCTTACTAGCATAGGACTGGCTAGGGTCTCTGGACCTGAAAGACACATGTTTTCATGCGCCACTAAGACCCAGCCACAAAAAATACCTGAGATTCAAACTGGGAAGCAGCCAGTATCAGTTCTCAGCCTTACCCTTCAGGCTAACCTCAGCACCAAGGATGTTCACAAGGTGCTTAGCAGTAGTAGCAGCACATTTGAGAAGGCAAGGGATAGTGTTTTTCCCTACCCGAATGACTGACTCATATCAGGAAAAACAAAAGCGGAATTAATGCACTTCATTCTATTAGTAAGAAGCACACTAGAATGGCTGTGATTCATTTTAAACCTGCAAAATTCAAAACTAGAACCCAGTTAGATTTTGGGGTTCATTGGTATAGAATTGGACACCCTGCGGGGATGGAATTTCCATCCATTAAACAGGGTGGACAACTTTATGACGTGTGCAGATTTCTTTCAAGTGGGAAACAAAACACGTGCCAGAGTCTTCTTGCAGCTGCTAGGCCACATGACATTAGTAACAGCTGCAGTGCCTTAGGCTCGTTCCCAGATGTGAGATGTTCACCACCACCTAGGGAGGTACTGGTGTCAAAGGTAAGACCTGCCCCAAACATCCAGTCCCAGTCACAAAAACATTCCTCATAGCACTGTACTGGTGGGATGACAAAAGAAAACTCAGAAAGTGGGCATTTTCTTCCTTCAGTTTTCTCCTATGCAGGTGCTCACAACAGATGCCTCACTACTAGGTTGGGAAAGACACCAGGGAAACAAAACTGTAAGTGGTGCCTGTAGTATACAGGAGCACATGAAATACATAAACCTGCTAGAGTTCAAGGCAGTGTTCTTCTTAATGCAGTCCTTCTCCTCACTGCTGCTAGGCCAACAATTCAATTAAGGAGAGACAATGCTACTACAATGTATTATATAACCAATCAATCAATCAATCAATCAGTCAATCTTTATTTTACCAGACAGAAACATCATTGAGCAACGTTCATTTACAAGATGGTCCTGGACAGTAGTACAATAAAACATTAACGTTCAAAAACAGTCATATAAGGATTTACAATATAAAAGATGCACGAAGGTATGTGTAATAAGAGCCATAGGCAGTTGTACAATTTCCTACATGAACAGAGTACTGCGCGAGCATTCAATGTATAAAAATACATATAGATACAAGGAGAAAAGAAGCATACAATATTTTTAGAGGTGTACACATTTTGAAGCAACAATGATAATGAAGTCAACAATAAATATCAGACATTAGAGATGTGTAGGGTGCTTAAAGGACTAATCCCTCAGGTTAGATTTGGCTGACAAAGCTAGATACTGAGTGGAGGCAGAAAACAGGAAACAAAAGTGTAGGTGCAACTGCAAATCACAAGAGGCTATGTGAAAGCATAGTGCAGGGAGTAGAAACTAGGTCCAACCTCAAAGCTCTATGGGCAGGCAGGGCTGCGCAAGAGATGGCCACGGTAGAGGAATCGACCAGATTGAGGGGAGTAGAGTCTAGTAAATAGGGAGGTACCAGCTCCTTAAAACTAATGTATGCACAGGGGTAGTGAGGATTTGTACCTGGCATACTGAATGGATTTTCAAATAACTGCAGTACATTTGCCTGGCAAAGGCAATGCCCTGGCAGACTGTCTGAGCAGAGTGAGTCAAAGCAACTGCAAGTGATCACTAAATCAGCAGGCAGTAAACACAGTCTTCAGGAAGTGGGGGAGTTCCAGTGATAGATTTGTTCACTTCAAAGGAGAGCAAATAGTTCCAAAATTCTGTTGCAGGCCTCCGTCCATGGGGACTGTGTCAGAGAATGCATTGTCCCTCTTTTGGGAAGGAAACTTCCTGTAGTCCTCCCCCTTCCCTTTCATATAGATAGTGCTGGTAAGGCTGAGGAGGGAGTCAGCAATAATAATACTAGGCCAGACAGGCCTGGTACTAACTGCTAGTGTTGACCTTGTCATGTTAAGAGCCCCATCTTACTGGCCACGAGACCCAACCTGTTGACACTGCCACAGGGCAGGGTGACCTACCTGGATATCGGAACACTGTGCCTGAATGCTTGGTTCTTGAAGAGCTGGAGTATTCTGGACTGAACTTCTCAGGCAAGATTCTAGAAAGCATACAGAAAACCAGCCAGGAGAAAAATATTTTGTTTTTGGTGTGTCTCTGACAGGAAACCTCACCTTCGCAGGCAGGAGTCAAGCTACCCACAGTATTGGAGTATACAGTACACTTCTCAGCCTCTTGGCCTCAGGCCATCTACTTTAAACCATAGAGGTCAGCTGGGAAAGAAACATTCATTGTTTCACAGCCTATTTTCAAAAGGTTCTCCAAAGATTTGAGTCACTTGACTTGGAACCACTCCCTCTGAGACTTGAATAAATGCCTTGTCCAGCTAGTGGCATCTCCTGTTGAGCCAATAGCCACAGCAGATACCAAGTATGTCACTTGAAAAACAGTTTTCCTCATTGCTAAGACATCTGCCAGAAGAGTTAGCAAGCTGCAAACTATCTGCGCAGATACTAATTGTCATTTTTCATACGGACAAGGTAGTCCTGAGAACAAATAGGGAATTCCTTCCTAAGGTGGTGTCAGAATTTAATTTAATTAAAATTTAATTTAAATTAGTCTGTTACCCTACCTATACTTTTCCTAACCACTCCAGCACAGGTGAGCAGAAGTGACATTAACCTTGATGTTAAAAGGGCCATGAGCTACTTTTCTGGACAGAACAAAATGTACCAAAACTGACAGCCCACAATCAAACTCCGACTTGTCTCTGACTCCTCCTGTGACTGCACCCACTAACTGCTCACACCAGCTTGCCCCAGGTCACCTTGGCACAGCCTCTGTGACTTATGTCTACTATCCCATGCAGTTAAGCAACCTGAAGAGGCCCCTGGACTGACTTACTTTCTCCCCTGCACCAGATCATCTATCGCTACCACCACTGCTCTCTCTGTCATTACCCAATATTCTCACTCTCTGTAATTGCTCTTAGTTAATGGATGTACTTTTTACAATGCCCTTAAGTCATCGTACATTTTCACTGTATGTAATGTCTCTTGCTCTTATGTAAATTTGTAGTAGTGTAATTGTGTCATTCTAACTCGCTGTACTGTCAATCTGTTGTTTTCATTCCTTTGTTTGTGTTCTTGTTATTGTCTTGATTGTTGACGTGGAACCTATGTAAAAAGTTTTTGCTCAAAGGTATTATCCGAATAAAGAATAAATAAATAAATGAAATAAATTTGTCACTTATGGTTAGGTTGGCAAGGGTAAAGCAGCAGCCAGAAAGACTGTTTCTTGCTGGGCAGTCTCCTGCATTCAATTTTGTTACAAGAAAGTTGGTAAAAAGACTCCAAGAGGCCTAAGCGTGCACTCTACTATAACTACTTCTGCCTCTGTGGTAGTAACACGAGGCATACCCCTTCTAGAGATCTGTAAAGCAACTACCTGGAAGGTAGTCTACACCTTTACAAAGCATGGTTGTCTCGATATACAATCCAGGACTAATGCCAGGTTTGGGATTGCTGTCTTGCAGAACCTTTTTCCTAAATAGGTTCTAGACCCAGCCTCCCAAAGTACTGGTGGTGAGTCTGCAGTTTTTGTATGACATAATTGCTGAATACGTGTTGTTAGAATGAATAATTCTAGGGACGTGGATATGGTCCACTTATCCACACTACTGGCAGTTTCCCTTTAAGAGGCTGATTTGCCAGACCGTCTTTAAGAGAAGTTCCTCCAACCACCAGGGTGGTATACTCCTTGGCTCCATCCCA
Organism: Neoceratodus forsteri; assembly: GCA_016271365.2. Taxonomy (NCBI): domain Eukaryota; kingdom Metazoa; phylum Chordata; order Ceratodontiformes; family Ceratodontidae; genus Neoceratodus; species Neoceratodus forsteri. The sequence continues at coordinate 1,008,027,426 of CM028130.1, read as the reverse complement.
TGACATCAGATCTTTCCACTGGTCTCCTCCTTCACAGCCCTGTGTACAGTGTAGGCCCAAAACTCTTAGTGTGTCATTTGGCAAACTTTCTTGTGTGCTCCTTTACAAACTTATCCTCTGGATGTATTCTTAATTTCTGCTCTCATCTATTGATGCATACATAGAATGCAGGGATTCCAAGCCAGTTCCCAGCTTCAAGCAGTGAGTCCAGTGCAACCAGATGTCTCGGATGGATCTGTATGTGTCGTGCATTTACTGCTTGGGTGAAACAACCAAGGTCATGCCTGCAGCCTATGTCAAATGATGCTTTCTGCTTCCCTTGGCCGGCCGGCTGAATAGGATCATCTGATGAAATCTAAAGAAGCTTACAACTCTTGGTCTCACTCGACTGGTAGACATGGCTGTTCATCTTCTTCCCCTTTCTTAGATGATGAGAAGCTCTGTCTGCATATGCGGTGGTACTATAAAGAGTTCCTTTGGCAGCAGTGGGTCTTGGCTGGGTAGGGTAGAGCTCTACCCTCGACTCCCGTGTTCACCTTGTCATCACCAATCCTACCTATGCCGATCCTGCTGAGACAGCTGTCCCAGACATTAGCCTCACCACTGTTTCATGTGGAACTGCCTCCATGGCAGCCCTTGCAGCCCCTTCTAAAGACTCCTGTCTGGCTACTGGCTTGCCAAGTTGGCTGTCTGTGAAAATCACACACTTGGACAAGTCCCAAGTGGTGCATGGCAGCAAAAGGCCAAGGGCTGTTTTCAAGGAGTCCTCAAATGACTCTGATGAGTCCTCAATGCAGTCCTTGAGGACTCATGCATTTGACCATAATTTGTCCAAAGAACTGACTACCGACCATGAGCTGGTGTCTTTCGGGGTCCTCCTCAGGCTTATGTCTGAGCCCATGGAGGTTTCCTTGAAGCCAGTCCAGAAAAGGGCTAAATACCCTTTCCCTGAGATTCTGGCTAGGGGCGAATTCCCAGGGGTTGCCTTCCCAGTAGCCGAGGCCATCCTGGGACCATCACTGGAACTTTAACAGCAACCAGCTTCCTGCCCAGCAAACTCTGCCTGTATGGTCTGCAAGTACACTGTCCCTACCAGCACTTTGTCTGGATTTTCGGACCATCCTTCAGTCAAGGATCTGTTTGTTGACTTGGTATTTCACAAGTCTGGCAATACTGATGAAGGGGACAAGCACCTTGAAAAGGAGTCTAAGAAGCTTGACCACACAGCGAAGAAGGTCTAGACTGCATCCTCCCTAGGTCTCCATCAGGCAAGCTTTGCAGTGATGATGGCCTACTTCAGTCACTTCCTGGTGGAAGTGCTGGATCATGCCCTCCCATACCTTCCTGCTGAAAAACAGCAGCAGTAAAAGTGGTCCAAGACCATGATCAAGCACTGGCCTAACACCAGCTTCAGATGGCCTTAGATATTGGCATTTCTCGACTTTGTGCCATGACAGTGGCCATAGTGATGCATTGCAGGGCCTGGCTTTATGGCAAACACCCAGCACAGGCTGGACAATGTCCCTTTCTTGGGCACTGACGTCTTTGGCCCAGGGGTGGAAGGACAACTCACTAGGATCGAGAAGTCCAATGCCACCCCTGATTCTGTGACTTCTTCTCAGAAGGACCAGAAAGCACAGAAACAGAATAAGAAAACTTTTCAGTTTTGGCCCTTTCCACTACAGCAGCCTAGGCAGCAGCAGCCCTAGCAGAGGCAGTCTCAGGCTTGGCACCCTAAGACCAGATTCCCCAGTCAGGGCCCCAAAAAGGGCAGGGGTAAGGGTAGTTAGTGATGCCCCTCAATCAGCAGATTCCAGTGCCCCCTCCAGAGCTGCCTAGTGAGAGGTCAGGGGTGTCTACCTCCTGCCTGTCTAGTGTCTCCCTCAGCTTCTCCTGGGAAGTTGGCTTTGACACTTCTGGCACAATTGGTCCATAATTACTTTGAACAAATGGATCCTAGAAGTGGTGGACGGAGAGTTGCCTCTCAGCTTTGAGGATCTCCTGCCTTACTGACCCCATGTGACAAGGGAGTTCTTGGCGTCAGAGGACATGCTATCCACCCTCAGGGAAGACATTGCTCAGCTCCTCGAGAAAGAAGCCATAGCCCATGTCCTAGACTCTATGGTAGGCCAGTGCTTTGTGTCCATGTACTTCTTGTCCTGAAACAGGTGGGGGACTGGTGCCCAATAATGGATCCTCATGATCTGAACCAGTTTCTCAGGAAGCACAAGTTCAGAATGGTCACACTGAGCCAGATAATACCATCTCTGCAGCAGGGCAAGTGTTTCTGCTCCCTGGACCGCCAGGATGCATTCTTCCATGTTCCAGTCCATCCGTCCCAATGGCGGTACCTCCAGTTCCACACAGAAGGGGCTCTTTACCAGTTCCAGGTCATGCCATTCAGGCTGTCATTGGTGCCAGGGTCTTCACCAAGTGCATGGCAGTGATGTCAGCCTTCCTGCAGCACCAAGGGGTCAGGGTATACTCTTACCTGGATGATTGGCTAATCACTGGGCTGTCCAAGAAGGCTGTGGAGCAGTCCAAGGATGTGACCATCTAGACCTCCAGAGATTTGGGCCTTCTGGTCTAGCCAGCCAAGTCTGAACTGAACCTCTTGCTTAGGGTTCACTTAAATGGGGCAGAAGTATGACTCTGTTCGGGCCAAGACCAGACTCTCTGTGGACCAGGTATCTGATCTTACCTTCTTCTTTTTTAATTTTTTTTATTTTGTTGTTTAACCAGGTATAGCACACTAAGCTGAAAGCTTTTTTACAGGAGCGACCTGGGAGCACATGGAGGTTAAGTGACTTACTCAGGGTCACACAGTATGCAAGTGGAAGCTGTGGGATTCAAACCCAGGTCTGGTCTGCTGGATGTCACCAGATTTGCAGCTCAGAGCCTTAGACCACTGTGCTCTTTGGCCGATCATTTCATCAATAGTGTGGAAAGAGATGGTATACATGCAGTGTAAGGTACAGAGAGTATTACTGTATGTATTGTAATAGAGTCTGTAGCGTGGGGAGAGATGGTATACATGCAGTGTGCGGTACAGACGGTATAACTGTATGTATTGTAACAAAGTCTGGAGTGTGGGGAGAGATGATATACATATAGTGTAGGGTACAGAGAATATAACTGTATGTATTGTACATACTGCCCCATACTACCGACTTGGTGTTACAATACATACAGTAATATTCTTTGTACCCTATACTGTGTGCATGCCATCTCTCCCCACACTACTAACTCTGTGTTACAATACATACAGTAATATACTCTGTACCCTACACTGCATATAAACCATCTCTCCCCACACTACAGACTCTGTGTTTGCCACCTTTTTTTGTCCCTTCTGCTGTCTTCATCTATGTCTGGGCTTTGGCCTGCCATATCATCCTGTTCACCTCCTTCCTTATTTCTTTGTATGAGTCCCAATCATCTTCCTTCTTAGTATCCTTGTATTTTTTGTGGGCTTATTTCTTCCCCTTACTATAGTCACTACTTCCTTGGAGAACCAGAGAGGATGTCTCTTCCTTTTTGCCTTGCTAACCCTTCTTGTGCATTGATCCATGGACATTTTAATTGCTCTCTTACATTCCTTCACATGTCCTCCACCCCTCCATCACCTACATCTTTTAGGTTCTCTTTCAGACTGGTTCTCATTTTCTAGAAGTTGGCCTTTCTAAAATCTAGTACTTTGATTTTGGAGTGACTGATGGCCTCCATTGTGCTGACCTGGAAACAGATCATATGATGGTCACTGTTTCCTAGATTACACCCCACCTCAATCTCCTTTATTCTCTCACTGTTTGTGAGAACTAGGTCTAAGGCAGCATTACCTCTTGTTTGGGGCTTTGATGAGCTGATGCAGTCCTGCACCCTGCATGGCCAACAAGATGTCCGTTCTTCTTGTTGTTGCAGCCGTTAGTGAGCTCCAATTTACATTGAGAAGATTAAAGTTGCCTACTGATATTACTTTGCCTTTGTCTGTCATTTTGTGTATTGTCTCTATTAATTGCTGAGATCCAATGCCAAAGTGCAGGGCCACCTAGGAAGTGGTAACCCCAAGAAGGAATACTCCGGGAGTGGAAAGACTAGGCTGCCAAGAACCAGGAGGCAATCTAGGCATCATAAAAATCAGACAATTTGAAGGAGTGCAGTGTGAGAAGGCAGCACCAAAGACCATTGGAATGCTGGGATGCACTGGGAGAGGAATCACGAGCAAGAACAGGGAGGTGGTTTACCACTGTACACAGCACCTAAGTCAGGCCCACCTGGAATATTGTGTCCAGTTTTAGAGGCCTCACCTCAGGAAGGATATGGACCAGATTGGAGACAGTGCAGAGAAAGGCCACTAAAATGATAATGGGGATTGCATCAGATGTCATGAGAACAGACCGGTGAACTGAACATGTACTGTCTGGAACAGAGGAGGAAGGGGAACATGATCAAAACATTCAAGTACATAAAGGCATAAATAAAGTATGCACAAGAACTCTTCCACCTCAAGAAAGGAAGTAGAACAAGGAGCATGAACTGAGGCAGAGAGGAGGAAGCTTACGATCAATGTGTGGAAGTTCTTCTACACGGAGAGGGTTGTGGATGCATGGAATAGCCTACCACCATGGGTCGTGGGGGCAGAGATGGTGGTTGGGTTCCAAAGGGAATAGGATAGGCACAAAGGTACCATTGTACCAAAGGACAAATAAGCTAGGGGGTTAGAAAAAGAAATAATCCTGGGCAGACTAGATAGACCTAGCAGTCTCTTTCTGCTATCATGTTCTATGTGTCCATGTTTCTATGTAACACAGAGCCTGTACTGTGGGGAGAGATGGTATATATGCAGTGTAGGGTACAGAGAATATTACTGTATGTATTGTAACACAGAGTCTGTAGTGTGGTGAGAGATGGCATACACACAGTACAGGGTATAGAGTATTACTGCATGTATTGTAACACAGCCTGAGTGTTGACAGAGATGGTATACATAATATAGATTACAGAGAATTTTACTGTGTGTACTGTAACACTGAGTCTGTAGTGTGGGGAGATTGTATACATGTAATGTAGGGTATAGAGAGTATTTATTTATTTAGTTTTTGTTTAGTGGGTATGGTGCTCTAGGCATACATTTGCCTATTTTCTGGCATGACCCAGGAGAGTACAGCCAATCTACCTTATACAGTGCTGACAGGAAGAACACAAAGACCTTTCACATTGCAGACCGGGCTAACACAAGCATTAACATAATGTTCAAGGGAGTACATTTGTAGGTGCGATATAGAAACATAATAAGGAAAAATTCACTGGAGAACAATAGCTACTGTGCAGTTCCATATAAAACTAAGATGATGACTATACCTTACAACTGGAGAGTAAAGTAAGGAAGATGTAGCAAAAGGAACAAATCTAAGTTGAGGAAGCATAGAATAGTAAATTGACAAGTACATAGAGAGCAGACAACATTAAGTAAGTGCCATTAGCTGAGAACTGTGTACAGGAAGAGTACTGGGGTAAAGGACGGGACAAGAACAGACTGAGCTTTAGAGCAGGTATGATTGGTATTGGCACCAGAAAATGTGGGCAACTGTGTCTTTACATATATAGGCTGGTATACTATTCCATAGTTTCAGAGCAGTATAAGCAAAGGCCATCTCGCCATGCTTCATTCTAGTCCTAGGGATGGATAATGGATCAAGGTCAGAGGAAATCTGGGTGTAGGTATTTGTAACAGGCATCAGGAGGGAGGCTAGGAATTGGAGCGCTTGGTTCAGCAGTGTACTATGGATAACACTACCAAGTGAGAGGTCCTGAAAAGCAGAAGGGGTGGGCCAGCCAAGTCTGGAGTAAAGGGTACAATGATGAGTAAATTAGTAACATGCAAGGGCAAAACGACATATGTTATTGTATGCCATGTCCCACTTATGTAGAAAGGAGACAGAAGCATTAGCAAAGGCTGGTAGGTCATATGATAATTTGGAGAGTGGACGTCCACACGGTACAGCAATTCATGCTGAGGAAGAAAGATTTGGGCTGGCTTGTTATGCTAGTCCAAGACTGATGTTAGCAGCCTTGCTAATGGATGTCAAATGTAATGAGAAGTCAAGGGAGAAATCAAGAGTTACACCAAGGTACTTAAAGGAGCTTACAGAGTCTGGGGGATCCATTATCACAAACTGCACTTTGCAGAGTGCGATTGCTTTTTAATCGGTGGGCAGTTCCAAAAAGCATAGTTAGAGATTTATTAGGGTTCCTCAGTAGCCTATTTTCCTTAAACTAATTTTCAACAGCCTGTAGATCCGCAGTAAGGGTGCTATTTGTTTTGAAAATTTTATTTTTTATTGAAAATTTTTCAGAAGTCAGTTACATTTTTACATTTTTAGAAAACTTAACTTAGAAAATACATCATGTGATGATTGGTGCTTTACAATTGGTCAATATTAATAGCAAGCAAAGCAGACACTTACCATACCTTATTGAGGCGGGGACTGGTAGAGCTAAAAAAATACTACTGAAAGTCATGACTGTAACATCAGTGTCCACTCAGCCTATCTTTTAGTTTGTGCTCTGTAGTCAGTGGACCCCATTTGGGGGAGGAGGAGGAACCAGGATGCAGGCAGAGGAGACTGTGGCCAGGATGGGATCAGTCCAGGACCTAATCAGGATCCTAAAGGGTAGGTGGCTCCCTCATTAGGCACATGCATAGAGCACTCAGTTACTCCTGCTATTCAGGACCCAGTCTAAGGTACCAGTAGATATGACCCACCCGAGCTCTCCAGGTGTAAGGCAAGGTCCACCAGGCCACAAACCCATCCAGACTCATTCTGCATATTATCTAGTGGGGGCAGTTGTTCAGAGGACAAAGGTAGAGTCCTTAAGCATCACATAGAGCAGTTATACTGTCCACCTAGAGTCAGTTCTTTCTTTACTATCATTCAAAGCATGTTATATTTTCCATGTAATACATCTGAGACACTATTGCTCTCCATTCTATTATTGTAGGGCTTATATTTGTTAGCCAGTGTTTTGTCATTGCATTCTTGGCCGCTAATATTAGTATGTTCAGAAGATACTTGGAGTTCGATCCCTAAACTCAGGGGAATATGTAGAAGAGAATACCTCAGTCAGCCTAATCAGGTTTACCGAACAGCTCTTCAAGCTCGGCCTGTAAATTGTGGAGGAACAGGTTTAGTTTCGGGCATGCCCAGAAGATATGAGTATGGTGGGCATTTAGGATGCCACACTTTATCGAGCAGGAGGATTCCCCCGCTGGGTGGTAGTGTGAGGTAACTGCTGGCATCTGAAAATACCTAATTTGGGTCTTCCAGGTGAATCCCTGCTATTGGTGTGAGGAAGATATTCTAGGGGTAAACCAGCAGGAAATATTCCATTGTTTCTTAGTTAGATTCTGATTGAGTTCCTCATTTCACCTTATTAAGACAAATTCAAAGAAGTCTTCTATAGATTCAGATAAAGTTTTGTACAGAAAGGATATTGGGTGGCAGAGACAACCAGAATGCAGAATAGGGATGATAGATGTTAGTATAGGAAGGTGTAAGTCTGGGCAATGGATGCCTAGGGGAAGAGAACTAACATAGTGTCTGAGCTGTAGGTATCTTTAAGAGTCATTATGTCTGAGACCAAATTCCTGCTGGAGCTCTGTAAAGGCCTTAATAGTTGTGCCACTAAAAAGTTGGAAAGCATAGCATAAAAATGTCCGTTCCCATCTACTAAAGGCACAGTCAGCCTGTGCCGGGGGAAGAATTCCAAAAGTGCTATTGGAGTTAGGAGAGCTAGAAAGTGGGTAAGATGCACTGTTTTGTGGATTATTGCCCATGTTGATAATTGGTACTGGAACCAGAGGTTAAGAGAAAGAGTTCAGATAGGTCATCCCTCTAAATAAAATAGTGGTTTAATTAGATCTCTGGTAGGGAAGATATATTCCTCAATCTCTCCACCTTGGCCCTGTGGGAGACACTGATCTTGGAGAATAAAACCCAGATGGGAAGCCAAGAAATAGAGCTGCAGGTTGGGGAGTGCAAGACCTCCTTTTGACTTTGGCAGATACAGTGCAGTAAGTTTTATCTGGGGGCGCCACCCTGCCCAAATAAATTTAGATCCAGAAGCAAATGATTTGATACCTTTTATTGGACCAACATAGATGTAACAACAAGAACAAAGTGCTCCAATAAAAGGTATCGAATCATTTGCTTCTGGATCTGTTCTTACAAGGACCAATACGGCAAAGACTAAATCTGTATGTCAAATAAATTTAGAAATTGCTTTAGTCCAGGTTTTGAAAATTTTGAGAGTTAGTGCAATAGGAATATTTTGAAATAAATATAAGACTCGAGGGAAGGTGACCATTCATACTGCATCAATACATAGCATGAGTGAGAGAGGCAGCAGGTTCCAGCTATCAAAATCTTGTCGCATATGGGCAGAAGGGAGTATAATTATTCCTATACAATTCTGAGGGTTATGAGAGAAAGATGCCCAAGATATTTTAATTTATCTAACACTCAGCGGAGGAATCTGGCCCGAATCTTGGGGGAGTTGGTGCTGAAAGGTTGAAACCTCAGTTTTGGTCTGATTCAGTTTGTATCCTGAGACCTCGACAAATCTGTCTAGTATTCAAAAACTGTGGGACAGTATCCATAGGGTTATTAACATATAGCAGGACGTCCATCTGCATACAGGGCAATCCGATATTCCACGGCATGCATCTGGATGCCTTCAATTGCTGGACATTCCCTTATTGCCTGTGCTAATGGCTCAATATACATGGAAAGAGGAGGTGGAAGAGTGGGCATCCCTGCCTTGTATTTCTATACAGGGGGAAATGTTTAGAATGATGTCCTGATGGCTTTATGCATGCCTGAGGGGGAAGAGTGTATGTTTTTAAGTGTGCTAATTAATGATATTGAGAAGCCTATTTTAAAAAGGGTAGCATATAAGAAGGGCCATGAGACACTGTCATATGCCTTCTCAGCATCAAGGCAGAGAAGAGCAGAGGGGTGGCTCTGTGACTGTAGGACACTAATCAGATGTTGCGTTTGGCAGGTGTTGTCCATAGTGGACCTTTCTTGGACAAACCCTGCCTGATCAGCGTTGATCAGGGTGAGGAGTAGTTGGTCTATGAGATGGGCTAATATGGACATAAAGTATTTATAATCCACTTTGAGGACAGAGGTTGGGTGGTAGGATGTACAGTAGAGTGGATTTTTTTCTGGCTTTAGGATTATTGATATCGACGGATATGACCAACTTGGGGAAGGGGGTTCACCCTCTAACACTCCATTAAATGTTCATAGCATTAGGGGAGGAAGAATATGTTGTTTCATAGTTCTATAAAATTCCAAGCCAAAGTCTTCTGGAGCTGGTGCTTTTAAGGACTTTGATCTTGCTATTGCTGATAAGAGCTCAATGGTTCCGATCAGCTCCTGTAGACCACTTTGTTGTTCCACAGTTAAGGAGGATGAGTGACAAGGACAGGAAGTTATTTATCTCTAATGGAGCAGCCATTTTTTCAGGGGTGTATAAGGACTGGTAATATGTGGAGAAGGCCTGGGTGATCTTCTGTAGTTTGGTTTGGCATATGTCCAATGTGGGATGGATCACCAAAGTGATTGTTGAGGAGAGGTGCTGTTTACGCAAGCGGTGTGCTAAAAGGTGGGTCACTTAGGAACCTCTTCTCATAGTACGTCTGTCGCAGGAACATTAGCATGATTTTGGTCTGTTGGAGACTGACTGCATCTAGATCATTTTTTGACTTGCTTAAGCTGCTGGGTAACTGATAAATCACCTTATTGATGCATGCTGTGCAAAAAATGTAATGTGTCCTTGAGATTTTTCTGTCTTTCCTCCCTCAACTTTTTCTGAGTGGAAGTGTATTTAATTATTTTACCAGGCAAAAACGCTATTATGGTGTCCCAAACTATAGCTGTAGGGGTGTCTGGTAGGTAATTGTCCAATATTATTTCTTCAAAAAAGTCTGCCAAACACTCTTTAAATGGCTCCTTGGGGAGATAATTCGGGTTAAGCCTCCAGCAGGTGGAGCGGGGCTATAACCTAAATTCCCACAGACTAATCACTGGGGCATGGTTGGTGAGGTCAATGTCCCCAATGTAGCAATCCACTAAGTAATTTGAACTCTCTTTTTGTGTCAGACAGTGGTCAATGTGGGAGTATGTTCCGTGTACTGCAGAGTAATGTGTGCACTCATGCATACGCAGGTGCAGGAATCTCCAGCTGTCTATCCAACCTAACTCTTGAACATACTTCTTAAATAATTTGTTGGGGGCAGGTTGCATTCTCTGTGTAGTGTTAGAGGAGTTTAAACTGGGATGTGGAGCAATATTGAGATTCCCTGCCATTAGTAGTAGTCCATTAGTGAATGTCAGGATTTTATCGATCAGTGCTTTTATGGCAGTAGTGTTAGTTCCTGGTGGGAAGTATACATTGGCTAGGGTGACCTCAACATTGTAAAGGGTGCCCTGCACTAAGGTTAGGTGATCCTCAGGGTCTGACCCACCTATCTGTCATCTGAAATGGCGTGTACTGAGGGATCAGTATAGCTACCCCTCTTTTCCTTCCCTCTCCGCATGAGACATATGACATCATGAAGAATCCTTGTCTGTTTAATTTTTCATGCTCTGTGTCACTCAGGTCGGTCTCTTGTAAATAAATCAGATCTGAGCCTGTCTTTTTTAGCTGAGTAAGATTTCTAGATTGTTTAATCGGGTTGGTAAGGCCAATAACATTTAAAGAATATAATGTCATATGCCTGGCCACCATTACATTAAATAACAGTATGGGTGGCAGGACTCAGCGGTCCCGCAGCCCCTTCCCCCTACCACCACCCCTACCCCCCAACCACAGAGTCCCGAATATTTCCCCATCACATTTCCGTGGAGATGGCTGACTTCTATAACTCCAAATGTGCAAAACATTAACAATACTAACTTTAATGAACCAATTATTATATTAACTTGCATACTGAGAGCAAAAATACTGCCGTGTCTGGCCCCTGGGAGGACAAAACATGTTCTCCTTGAGTAACCTTTCTAACTTGTGACTTCCAGAGTGGCAGTTTCAAAGTACCTGCAGGTCTGGCTTCTAGTCTGGCCATGGTGGGCTTCCATAGCCCTTGACGTAAACAATGTCAAGATGTGGGAAAAGTATGGAGGGTGAGAAGACCATCCATGGCTCCTCCAGGGTGTACAGTCGAAGTTCTGGAAAAAGCTGGTAAACAACATAGAGTTTCTGAACAACTGGTAAACAACATAGAGTTTCTGAATTCGGAAGACCTAAGGGAGCATACCAAAGGACAATTGTTGACCGGGCCTCCAGGGTCATACCAATGGGAGGATGGGCCTGCCGGTACCCTGTTACATGTCAGTTAACTAAATTAGGGTCTCCAAGTTCCCAAGTTAGAGGGAGGACCCCTCCCACCCCTCAGGAGCTACTCTGTCTCTCCCCTGGGCATCAATACTGTCCAGCTGGTGTTACATGGGAATAAAGGGAGCTGGGGTGCAGAGCACACCATAGAAGGAAGGTGAAATGTGAGGGAAGGTCAGGTACATTTAGTCCCTCATAGGACTATGGAGTATCTCAAAGGACCCTAGCCTTGGCTCCGCCCATCCCCCAATTCAAAGTTTACTCAATGTAATGTGGAGGGGGGGAGAAGGCAGGAGGTTCATCCCCATTTCCCCTGGGCTGGGTTGTGTGGGCTAAGCATGTGGACATTCCCAAGGACCAGCTCTATAACCACAACTGCTTTGTGCCAGAAGTGACCCATCAACTCCTGTGGCACCGGGAGAGAGGAGGCAAGGGGGTAAGCAGGAGCCATTCCCACAGGAGACTCATTTGTACATTGGAATTAAATTCAGAAGGATGTTCCACTTCAGCTTGAAGGGTGCCCTTCCTAGGTGGCTCATGAACTTGGTTCTCTGCCTTTGCATTCATCATCTACAGAAAATAACCCTTAACTTCACTGCACTCCAGACCATGACATCCTACCCTGGCTATGGGGAGGGAGGAGTGGTGCAGGACCACCCCCACTGAAACAAGGCTCAGACCCTGGCCCCTATGGCCCCCCTCAAAAGAAAGTAGAGTAGAGTTACGAGGACACCTCGCCAGGCAACACCAAAATGGTACCCCCCAGCCAAGCCCCCACGCCCATATGGGAATCACATTATACCCAAGGGGGGTCCGCTCAGCATGTCCCTCCAAAATCCTCTCCCCTCAACCCCAATAGTAATGGCTAATGAGCAACATCTATAGTACTATGGGAGGAGGAAGAGACAAGGCATTGGTCCAACAACACTCAACACGCCACATCGTTCCCCCCTGCATTTTATTTCATTTCCATTATGCTAAGCCTTGTCTATCTATGGCATCTCTCTCATAGCATTTAGTGAAGTATACATTGTTGTTCTGGTACCCCACCTCCATCATCTCCAGGGGCCAGTAAGGATCAGTTCTACTTAATTAAATGCGGGTGGATAAGAGGAGGGGCGGGGAAGGAGCCAAACCATTCATGCTACTCCATCAGCGCACAGAGACTTTAAATCTAGCATTAGTATACAGCTCACCTCCCACCCCAGCAGGAGGGACACTGCCCAACTGAGACTGCTTCCCCACCCCCATAGAAGTAGTACAAGAGTGTTCCTTACCAAGCCAGTCAGTGATGCAAAGCACTGCCCCAAGTATGGTATGGCATGAGGTATTCAAAGGAGGGGCAAGGAAGGATTCAAAGATTATATCGGGCTGCTGTGACTCATCTCCCCCACGTGGTGAGAAGATCCCTACGAGCACAAGAGTGTCGTTGCTCTGATTCAATACCTTGGCATCCTAATATGTTAAATTCACTATTTACCCTGCAAGAGAGGATGCTCACTGACTATAAGGGGCTCTCCTGAATCTAGCAGCGCAGGGGGTGGTAAACACATTACTCTAAGAGGATGCCCATTGACAGACCCAGCTAATTTACTGAGGGGAAGACTGAGAACTATTTGACAAGGCATCATGTAAAGCAGAATGCTGAGGACTTACCATGAAATATATACAGTAGAGTGGTCACTCAGTTTCATTTTTCTTTGGCTTGCGCTGCCTCAGTTGATGGGGCACTGGTCTGCACCCTGTTCTGTAAGTCCATGACAATCTGATGCAGCGTGGCTTCTCCATCTCTCCTCTGCTGTTTCCTTGGTGCTACATGCTGCCAGAGTTTTTGAGAAAGTTTTGAGGCAATGGTCTGCTGCAGTGCAGAGCAGCTGGACATAACAGGGAGCGTGACATTTCTTCTCTTAAGTCCTGCTACCGCTTCTTCCACCAATGAGTAGGTCTCCAGGGCCCCTGCGTAGTACACCACCAGCTTGGTGAGGTATGGCATCCAGAACTTTAGGCCCTCCTCCTTTAATCTCCTCGGGATCATGGAGTATGCTCTGCGGCACGCTATGATGGATGGAGGATAATCATTATCAAAGTAAAGCCTGCTCATCTGGTAGGTTACAGTCCCCTTTGCCATGCTTTGTGTAGGACCAGCTCCTTCTCCTGTTATCGAAGGAAACGCAGTACCATTGTTCGTAGCTGGGAATTTGGTGTGGCAGAGTGGCTGCAGGGCCCTATGGGTACAATCAAGTTCTAGTGTACACACTTCTGGAAGGCTGAGTGCCTGTTTAAATAGAGCATGCAGGAACGTAATCGGGTCTGATCCCTCTGCCTCCTCTGGTGTACCGAGATTCTAATATTGTTCCTGTGATTCCTGGCCTTGGCATCTTCGCCTGTGACTGCAGTATGGTAATGGCCTTGTGTAGCTATCAGATGGCCTGCTCCACAGTATCAAGCATGGCATCCACCATTGTAAAAGGCTTTCCGTTTTCTCAAGGCGCTGTTCTATTTTGCTGAGGTCTGTGCAGAGAGCTGCTTGAGTGAAGCAGCTGTCCTGAAAGTCTCTGAGCTCAAGAGCATCAAGATCATCTGTTTTTGCAGTGTTTGTATTGATGAGGCTGTGGCCCTGCCATGGCCATGATGGGAGGATGCTGGGAGCTATCTGAGTTGGAGGCACCTCCATTGCCATCCATCGATTCTGCTGGTGATGGTACCCTTCTGGTCTTTCCTCTAGGCATCATGAATCTCCCCTGAGGCTCCAAGCTGATTATTTGTAAAAATAGTGCTGTTTTAGAATAATTGTCAACCCAGAGTTGTAGCAGTCATGTTCTTATGCTGCAGCCATGTTGGTGACATCACTAGAAGTCCAGTAAGGGTGCTATTGATCTTGGCGACATTCTTCACACTAGTGAAGAAGACCAGATCATTGACATAGAGAAGACGGTACTGTTTACAAAGCAGTGGTGAATTGTGTGGTTATGGAGGAAGAAAAGTAAGGGCCCAAGTATGGAGCCCTGTGGGACACCAATGGAAGTGGGTAGGTTGTCTGGAAGATTAGCACTGTCCCTGACACACTGTTGCCTATTACTATGGTAGTTACTGAACCAAGGTAGTGCATGTTCAGATATCCCCAGGGCACTCAGCTTACTGCAAAGGAGACAGTGGTTCACCATGTCAAAGGCCTTCATGAGTTCAATGAAAACTGCACCTATATACTTGCCTGACCAAGGAAGGAGGAGATGCCATTAGTAAGAGTGAAGAGCACAGTGATAGTGCTATGGTTCTGGTGAATGCCATGCTGAGCAGGGCAAAGAGGTATGAGGTGAGTTGGGCCATACCAGGTTAGAATATCGAAGCGACAATAGTGCCATTCAAAAGCACGTGGTCAGAATCATGAATGACAGAACAACTACAGGGATAGAATAGCGCAGGTAGGATTAGCACTATCCCTGTAGCTGTTGCTATCACAAGGAAGAGGATACATGGTCTGTTGAATGGCCTGCTGAAAGCAGCTGCTGTGGTGCAGAGGGTAATGCTACAGATTGGTGCTGGACTGGGGTTTGATTCCTGGTCCCGGAATTTATGGTTGTGTGTGTTTTTCCTTTTTATTTTTTTTTATTTTACCAATACGGTTTGTGTTTTGGTGTCTCCCCTTCCCGACCTGTGTGGCTACGATGTCTGCTCCCAGTTGTCCTGCCTGGTTCCCCTCCCCTCCACAACCATCCTGAGTTCCACCCCCTGTTGAGTTGGTTATATATACATCATGGGGTGTGGGGAGTGTTACGGTACACATGCACTAATATTCACGTTGGGGGGGGGGAGAGCCCCCTGCTAAAACAAATGTTTCCTTATGTGCCCTCGCCATGGTAGTGGTCCTCCATGTGTTTTTGGGCTGCTACCATTGGCTCTATTGTTCTGTGAAGCATTTATCCTGGGTGTTGTTTATGATGGTGCTGTTTTACTACGTGCTTGACCACGCTGTTTTGGATGGCGTTCTGACTTAGTGCCGAGTTGGGCAAGCAGATTTTCAAAATACCTTGGCCAGGGCAGGAAGAATGACAATATGTCTATATATTAGTGATTATCTTCCAGTTCCCTTTGTTGAATATTGGCACTATGTTAGCCATTTTCCAGACCGTCAGCACAGAGTTGGAGGTAAGGGAAAGACTGAAGATTCTGGTAAGGGGAGATGCAAGTTCATATTTTCTGTACTCTACACTGCATATATATATATATATGTATCATCTCTCCCCACATTATTGACTCTGTGTTACGATACACATACACTAATATTCTCTGTACCCTACACTGCATGTGTACCATCTCTCTCCACACTGCAGAGTCTGTGCCACAATACATGCAGTAATACTCTCTGTACCCTATACTGTGTGTATACCATCTCTCTCCATACTGCAGACTCTGTGCTACAATACATGCAGTAATACTCGCTGTACCCTACACTGCATATATACCATCTCTCCCCACATTATTGACTCTGTGTTACGATACACATGCACTAATATTCTCTGTACCCTACACTGCATGTGTACCATCTCTCTCCACACTGCAGAGTCTGTGCTACAATACATGCAGTAATACTCTCTGTACCCTATACTGTGTGTATACTATCTCTCTCTCCATACTGCAGACTCTGTGCTACAATACATACAGTAATACTCTCTGTACCCTACACTGCATATATACCATCTTTCCCCACATTACTGACTCTGTGTTACGGTACACATGCACTAATATTCTCTGTACCCTACACTGCATGTGTACCATCTCTCTCCACACTGCAGACTCTGTGCTACAATACATGCAGTAATACTCTCTGTACCCTATACTGTGTGTATACCATCTCTCCCCACACTACAGACTCTGTGTTACAATACATGCAGTTACACTCTCTGTACCCTACACTGCATGTAATATAGAAACATAGAAACATAGACTTTGATGGCAGATAAGGACTGCTTGGCCCACCTAGTTTCCCCATTTCCCTACCTATTGGATAAGCTGCAGATCCCAGTTAACCAATAGCCTACTTCTTCCTAACCCCAACCAGAGTTGCCTTATGTTTTCCTATGCATTCTTCAATTCCCCACTGTTTTTAACCCCACAACCACCTCAGGAAGGCCATTCCATGGCCCACCACCCTCTGTGAAAAAATACTTCCTGTCATTGCCGAGTCATCCCCTCTATCTTCAGATTAAGGCCCCTTGTTCTTGCACATCTCTTTTCCTGAAAGATGCTACCCTCTTTGACTTTGTTGATTCCTTTGAGGTACTTGAAAGTTTCTATCATGTACCCCCTCTCCCTCCTTTCCTCAAGGGTACACATATTAAGCTCCTTTAGTCTCTCTTCGTATGGCATCTGGTGCAGACCCTGCAACAGTTTAGTTGCCTCAATCTTGTCTATGTCCTTGCAGAGAAGGAGTCTCCAGACCTGCATGCGGTACTTCAGATGGGATCTCACCAACTATCTGTACAGAGGGATTACAACTTCCTGCTTTCTACTGGTGATGCCTCTCCCTATACATCACAGTATCCCCACAGCCATCCTTACTGCCTTCTCACATTGCTTATCTTTAGGTCATCTGATATGACTACCCCTAGGTCCCTTTCCATTTTTTTTGTTGTTAATACCCCCCATTGTGTACTCTTCCCCTGGGTTTTTTTCCCCAGGTGCATTACTTTGCACTTCTTTGCATTCAGGCTAAGCTGCCATACTTTTGACCATTCCTCCAACCTTGCCAAGTCTCTTTTATCCTTTCCACCCCACCTTGTGTATCAACCCTGTTGCAGATCTTTGTGTCGTCTGCAAAGAGGCATCGTTCCTTCAGTCCCTCTGCAATGTCACTTTTCTTTTCTTGAACTTTATCACCTTCGTCCACTAACCTCTCTCTGGCGTAGTCACATGGCTATTGGCTCTACCCACCCACCTGAAGCTTCGGTCATTCTTCTCTGATTGGGGAGGCACTCACCATCCACGCAGTACTGCCCTAACCCCTCGACTCTAATTCCTCCGAGGAAGGACCACCACTCCTGCCAGCACTCTGTCTACATTGCTGGCTGGCACAACTGCACTGGGGAGGAACCGGAGTGAACTTCCTGGATACCTGGCACTGGGAGTGGGGCCGCAGCCACTGGGCCCACCGTCACCTATCAGCAGAGAGGGTTTTTTTCTACTTTAAGCCCCCAAGGAGCACGGACGTGAAAAGACTTCCAGGCAACATGGGCACACTTCTGTACCCGCTTGCAGGGACGTCTACCACCTCTCCATACCCTGTTCCTATGCTCCATTTATTTATTTATTTATTGAAAATGTTTCACCAAGAAAGGCACACTGAGCAAAAAGATGCTTGTCTCACGGTGCGATCGGGGGGGGGGACATGGGAGGATGGTATACATACAGCAGTCAATAGGTTGAGCATGGAATGGAGCAATACAACAATTGTTACATAATTGAGTGAGATTACATATGAGCTTGTTACCTGAGGAGGACAGTACAGAACATGAGCCTCTAGGTAAGTGTAATACATAATTGAATACACATCTAGGATTATATGTGAATATATAAGTGCCAGTAACAGAGATTTAACTGAAGCAAGAACTTCAAGTTGGCAGCAGGGGATGGAAGTAGGAGATTTGGGGTAGAGGAGAGGTGGCAGGGCTGTAAAGTAAACACTAGGGTATTTAGGGAGGAGGGAGGTTTGGGGAAGGAGAGGGGAATGAGACAGTAAGAGCATTGGTTGTTGGAGCAGTGTATAAGCCAGACAATTAGGTGAAGACTGAGCCGCTGGTCAGGCGTGTAAGGAGGAGGGGATCAGGGGGTGAAAAGAATCCATCATGGGGGAGGGAGGTCAGGGGAAGGTACAATTTGGTGCAAAGAAGTTAATGAGGGCAGAGGATAGCGAGTGCTTGGAAGACGAATGGTGGATTTGGGCCGGCAGGCCATTCCAGAGATTAGGAAAGAGGTAAGAGAAAGCCGATTGGCCTGCGGAGGTTCTTCTGTGAGGGATTGCTTATAGCCTGGAGTCAGTAGACCTGAGGGCAAAGGCGGGGGTGGGGGGGAAGATAGGGAGGATACGAGGTAGGGAGGAAGGGAACCGAGCCAGAAGTTAGAAACAAATTTAGCACAGTGAAGTAGGTGCTGGTTACTCAGGGAAGGAAGGGCCAGTGAATGGAAGAGCTCGCAGTGATGGGTGCAGGGGGGGCATCGAGGGCAAAGTGGTAGAAAGCATTAAAGAGGGGGTCCAGTCTGGTTAAGGTGGACTTAGAGGCAGAATTGTAAACAACATCGCAGTAATCGAAGGATGGTAGAATAATTTTCTGGACTATTTTGCGTCTCACAGGGAGCGGGAGACTTGACCGGTTTCTGTAGAGGGCACCAAGCTTTGGGCGCAGTTTTGATAGGATGGCGTCCACGTGTAGAGAGAAGGAGAGGTGGCGATCAAGCCAAACCCCCAGGTACCTAAAGGAGGGCACGTCTTCAAGGATGGAGTTATTTAGGTATGGAAGATCGGGGGGATGTAAGTCTGGAAAGTCTCTGTCTAGTGCCAAACGACATAGATACAGTTTTCTTGGCATTTAAGGAGAGTTGGTTGGAGTTAAACCAGTTTTGTACTTTGTTGAAGTCGGTTTGAAGATTAGAGGTGAGTTCTTCGTAGGTACGGCCGGAAGTGAAGAGGACCATATCATCAGCGTACATGTGTATTACGGTAGTGGAGCAAGAGTTAGGCAGATCATTTAGTAGGATGGAGAATAGGATGGGGCCTAGGACTGAGCCCTGGGGAATGCCGGTGGTAATAGGGAGTGGGGGGAGGTGTAGTCAGCTATTTTAGTGGATTGAGTTCTGTTTTGAAGGTAGGCTCTGAACTAGTTTGTGGCGGACGCTGCTAGCCCAGCCCCTGATAGGCAGGATAGTAGGAGGGAGTGGGATACCGTATCAAATGCTTTGGCTAGGTCGATGAAAATAGTGGCAGTGATTTGTCCTTTGTCCATCCCGGAGAGAATGGAGTCAGTGAGTCTTAGTAAGGAGGTGGTGGTAGAGTGTTTTTTTTTCTAAAACTGGACTGGAATGGAGTGAAGAAGTTAGTTTCTGAGAGAAAGCTGGAGAGTTGAGATAGTACTAGGTGTTCCTGGAGTTTGGCGAGAGTGGGAGGAGGGAGATGGGATGGTAGTTAGTTGCGGAGGTATGGTCACCTCCTTTAGGTAGGGGGTAGGACGGTGGCATGCTTCCACTCAGTGGGAGGGACTCGTGATGAAGAAAGATTTAGCAGCACCGTGAGGGAGTAGCGGCGGCATGGGCAGATAGGAAGAGGCCATCGGGGATTTACCTTTAGAGGGATTCAGGGCGCCGGAGGGCAACTAGGATTTCCATGGGGAGATGTGTCTGAAGGAAAAGGGGTTCTGACCAGGTGGTAGGGGGGTAGCTGTCTGAGGAGTGGGTATGGTTACAGGAGGAAGGGAATCTAGGAGGGCCATAGCACAGGTGTTGAAGTAGAAATTAAACTCAGAGGCTACTTTAAGGGGGTCGGAGAGTAGGGTCCCTTGGGCATGGAGGAGAGGAGGAGGATTTGAAGTTTGGGGGGAGAAAAGGAATGGATGACTTTCCAGAATTTAGAAGGCCTCCCGAGATTTGCGTTTAGGGTGTTGTTAAAATATTCGGCCTTAGCTAAGCGGATGGCCTTTGTGCACTTGTTGCGGAGCATGCGGTAGGTGAGATTGTCACCTGGGAGGAGCGTGGATTTGTAAGTGCACCAGGCCTTGTCCTGAGCTTGTTGGCAAGCTATCAGCTCAGACTATATCCAGGGAAGGTGAGACCCCCGGACTCTAGCTCAGTGCAGGGGGGACGATTCCTGCCAGTAAGGGAAGGTGTTCTGAGTGTGTAAGGGCAGCGTCCATATTAGAGCAGCTTAACATTGGGTCCCAGTTTGAGAGGGCTAGTTCTTCCAGGAGAGGGAGAGGTTTAGGGATTTGTATGACCATTGGAATATAAATTTGGGAGGGGATTTGACTCTGTCGATTTTGCGGACCAAGTAGATTAGATGGTGGTCACTAAGTGAGTCAGGAAGGATGCCAGAGCTGATGACGCGATGTGAATGGGAGGAAAGTGACAAGTCAAGAAGGAAGTGGTTTCCTTTCTTATGATTTGACCATGTGGGTTCCGTAATGATTCAGGTAAGGTTGAGGGCAGATATCTCGGTTCAGGTTTTGTTGAAAGTGGGGGCTAACCAGTTGTGGTTAAAGTCACCCATTACATATAGTTCACCGATTGGGCAAGAGACGGAGTTGGCAAAGAAGGTCGGTGACTGTTGTAGCTGGAGTGCCGGTAGCAATAAATACCAGCCATAAAGATGGGTGAAGAGGAAGGAGGGTCAGTTTAACCATAAGCAGCTCATAAGCTTTGGGTTCAGCTTTTGAAAGAGACACCGAAAAGTGAAGGGCTGAGCTGGTGTAGATAGCCACTCCTCCTCCTCTGGTGGGCCGGTCTTGCCAAGTGATGGTGAACCCTGGAATAGCGATGGTATGGTCTGGGAGGTTTGGGTTTAGCAGGTTTCAGATAGGATGATTATGTCAGGGGCATGGTGGACGGCTAGAACCTGGAGCAGATCGAGTTTGGGGGCTGAGGCTATGAATGTTTAGGTGGAGTAGGCGTAAACCTCAGCGAAGGTAGCCAGAGTGAGAGTCAGAGGTGGCCATGGTTGAGGGGTTTGGCAGGGGTAGCTGGGGCCGCATGTCGAGCTGCAGTCTCCCAACCTCCACTAAGCCATGATTAGCATCTTACCACCAACCCCAGGACAGGAGAGCAGTCCTCCGGATGCTCAATCCTCTCCTTCCCTGGCCGACCCTTGACACCCAAGTCCGTTCCCAAACCCTGGTCACCAGTGTGGCATGAGGTGTGGCATCCAGCACCTCAAACCTCAGCACCACTGGGCTGGCTGGCAATGTCATTTATAAAGATATTAAAAGGACAGGACCCAGTACTGAACACTGTGTTACCCTGCTAGTAACCCCCCTTTCTTCGGAGTGGACTCTGTTTACAATTACCCTCTGTGTCCTGTTGTCCGGCCAATTTTTTTTCCCAGGCTACCACCCTGGGACCCACTCCCAGGCTGGCTAATTTGTTTATTAATCTTTTGTGTGGGACTGTGTCAAATACCTTGCTGAAGTCTAGGTAGCCCATGTCCCCAGCCCTCCCTGGTCTACTACTTTGGTCACTCCATCAAAGAAATCTATTAGAGTCTGACATGACCTTGCCACTGTGAATCCATGCTGCCTTGGCTCCTGTACTCTTCTGGCCTCTAGGTACTCAACAATTCTTTCTTTCAAAGTGATTCCATCCTTTCCCTACCACTGAGGTCAAGCTAACAGGTCTGTAGTTTCCTGCCTCTGCTTTGCTCCTCGTTTGTGAAGGGGATGACATCCATCCTCCTCCTCCAGTCCTTGGGTGCCACACCATCCTCCCATGATTTGTTAAAAAGGGTAGTTGGTGGTGTCACTAGTTCTCTACATAGTTCTTTTAGAATTCTGACTGGGGTGAATCCCATCAAGCCCATTTGCTTTGCCCACTTTCAGTTTTAGGAGTTCTTTCAGAACCCTTTCTTCTGTGAAAGGACTGATATTGACCAGAGTGCTTCTATTGATTGCATTAGGTACCTCTCCCACCTCTTATTTTGTGAATACTGAGCAGAAGTATTTGTTCAGCATCCCTGCCTTTTCACTGTCCTTCTCTGCCCACTCACTCTCCCCTTTATTAAGCCTTGCTATCCCTCCCTTGGTCTTTCTTTGCTCCCTGATGTACTCATAAAAGGTTTTATCCCCCTTCTTAACTAAGTTGGCTATCTTTTCCTCGGTTTGGGCCCTTGCTATTCTGACTGTCTTCCCTGCTTTCTTCTGCTTTAACTGGTAAAGTTCTCTGTCCTGCTCCTTCTGTGTTTCCTTATACTTTCTGAATGCTAGCTTTTTCTCCCTAACCTTCCCCACCACCTCTTTTGAGAACCATATTGTTTTTTCTTTCATTTTGATTTATTTATTTGCTTCACACAAAGGCTTGTTGCCTCTGTGATTTTATTTATTTATTTATTTGTTTTTGTTAACCTGGTAAGGCACACTAGACAGCCAAGTGCCTATTTTCATGTGCGACCTGGGAGGGTTACATAGGTAGAAGCATACAAGAACAGTGAAGGAGTCAATTACATACAGTGGGATAAAAGGCTTAACAGGAATTGGATAGGCAGCTGACAGTATAAGTCAAATTTAACATACAAGAAAATAACAGACATAACCTGGAATGAACAGGTAGCAAAACAGCGTTAGAGGTGATTAGCACATAATACATACAATTGTGGAACATACAGGGTGAGACCGGCAGTGAGCAGCAAAATACATAACAGATATGGTTAGTGCAAACAGAAGTAAGTGCCAGCGGGGGCAGAGACAAAGGGGGTAGCACTGGGGTGGGGGACTAGATGGACGGGTGAACCCTTAGGGAGGGAGGGTGGGAGAGAGTATAGTGAGAGGATGTCTAGTACTGGATTCACTACCAATACTGGAGGGTAAGTGCAGTGGATGCTAAGACACCTCAGCATACCAGTCGGTAGCGAACTACGAGGTACAAGGACATGTGGAGGATGATTTCAGGAGTTCCAAAGGGAGACTTTGAAGTGGGGATGGGAGGGTGAGGACCGGGTGAGGGCTGGAAGCGAGTTCCAAATTTTTGGGGCATAGATGGTGAAGGCCCGATCCCACGTAAGGGAGCGGGTTCTAGGAACCAGGCGATCCAGTGCTGCCCTCGACCTGAAATGATAGGATGGGGTGCCAGGGTTGAGGAGAAGGGCGAGTGCAGAAGGTGTGGCCGATCTGACGATGTTGTCGATGAAATTCCCAAGTACGAAGGTGCGGTGCTTCTCTGGAGGGAGCCACTCCAGTCATGTGTAGAGATCACAGCGGTGCATGAGGGTAGGGGAGGAGAGCGCGAACTGGCAATTGTTATTGTAGGCAGTGTCCCATTTCAGGAGGCTAGATTTAGGTACAGGGGCATAGGTTACCAGTACATAGCAGAGTGCAGGGAGGAGGACCCCTCTGGCTGGGGCCATACGAGCTGCTGGGGTTAAGCAGTTTTGGCTCTGTAAGCGAGGCTGAGCTACCATTAGTAGCCTTGCAGACGCTCCGAATGTAGGGTAAGATCAAGTTGCGGGTCAAGAATGACGCCCAGGTACTTGACTGCAGCCACTGTCTGCAGGGGGGAGATGTCAGCCCCAAGAATTTTGAAGGGGAGTAATGCAGGATTTAGTCTTGTTCTGTGAACCAAAAAGCATGGCTTGGGTTTTCTTAAGATTGATGGTAAGTCTATGTTCCACCAGCCAGGACTGAATGCGCTTGAAGTCAACATTTAGTTGGGAGTTATTGGTGCCGATGTCCCGGGCACTGGCCAAGATGACAAGGTCTTCCGCATACAGGGTGGTATGCCCATGGACAGTGATGGATGGTAGTTCATTAATGAAGAGGGAGAAGAGGGTAGGGCCAATGACAGAACCCTGAGGTACCCTGCAGTGGAGAGGAGAGAGGTTGGAGAGGGTCTGATTAAAGTTGGTGTACTGCTGCCTGACAGAGAGGTAGTTGAGGAACCACGCATGGGCAGGAGGGAAGAGACCAAGGGATAGAAGAGTGGAGCTGAGGAGTGAGTGATCAACCCTATCGAAGGCTTTGGAGACATCCACAAAGATGGATCCAGTAAGGTTGCCCTGGTTGGCAGCAGTTCTGATAGACGAGGTGACTACAGCGAGAGTGGTGGACATGCTATGCCCTTTCCTAAACCCATGTTGTACCAGAGAGAGGAGGTTGTAGTTCTGTATATACTGGGATAGCTGGGAGGTCACAACTTTCTCAAGAATCTTGGAGGTAGCAGACAGAATGGCAATGGGTCGATAGTTCAGGGGATCCTTGGGGTTTCCTTGTTTTAGGACAGGGACAACCTTGGCCACTTTCCAAATATCTGGGATGATCCTGGAGTTAAGGGAGGTATTGAAGATGTGCATGACGGGCCTGGCAAGGAGGTGGGCCCTTAATCTGAGCAGTTTCGGCTCAAGGCTGTCATGCCCCACCCTGCTGTGAGGGGAGAGGCTGGTGAGAAGCTTCTGGGTCTCATTGACAGACACTTGTTGTAGGTAGAAAGGAGGTCGGGAGTTGGGTCCAGGAGGTGGGGAGTCAGGGGACTTGGGGGCAGTGGACAGAGAAGGTGGGGGAAGACAGTTCTGAGAACATGCAGTTAAAGGCATTTGAGATAGTATGGGGGTTATTACAGCTGACCCTGCCAATGAGTAAGTCAGTGACTTGCACTCTGGCAGACCCACCAACTGGCTTCTGATATTCTGCCAGAAACTCCTCGGGATGCTGGCTGAGGACAGCAGGACGGATTGGCAGAACTCACTTTTGCTGAGCGGATGACTTTTGCAGGAGTTTCTGAGGGTCCTGTAGCAAGAAGATCAGTGTTGCTTTGGGAGGCCTTGTGGGTCTCCCAGCATTTGTCCCTGAGTTTCATAAGGGAGAATAGGCCCCCATGAAGTCATTTGGTAATGGCACCCTCACTCGCCTCCTAGTGAGGTGGACATGTTTGTTCTGCACTGGGATAAATTTAGTTAGGAATTCATCCAGGGCTCGTGCTGGGTCATTTAGGGCAGTGACCCCTGACCAGTCAACTAGTAGGAGGTCTGAGAGGAAGTCATGTATGTTAAACTTTGAGTAGTCCCTCATCTGGATCACTTTACTGGGGATTTTAGTCTGTGAGATGCCCCATGTGCAGAAGATAGGTGAGTGGTCAGAGATGGCGTCAGGGAGGATACCTGAGGATGTGATCCTATCAGGTCTGTTGGTCAGGATCCAGTCAATTAGTGACCCTTTGTCCCCCCCTGGGAGGAGGGCTTGGTAGGTTCAGTGATAATTTGGCTTAGGGCAAGACCCAAGAGCAGTGGCTCATATAATTTGCAGTTGGATCCCATCCAGTCTAAGTTGAAATCACCTATGACGAGGATTTCATTGGGACCCACTTTGTCACTAGTACTGTGAAGAAGTGAGGAGAGTCCTGGCAGTCCACCCTTAGGTGGGTTGTAGGTGCATATCAGGTGTAATTTCTTTGTGTGCCCAAGCAAGTGATGGGCGTGCAGGAACTCACTTGAGGGGGAGGTGTTTGGTGGGTGATCGATGGTGGACACATTAAGGTGCACTTTGTAATAGCGTAGCACCTGCCATCCCATTTGTTCCCCACACGATCACGTCTGATGTGGCTGTACCTTAGGAGGGTGCACATGGTATCAGGAATATGAGGCTTCAGCCAAGTTTCCAAGATACCCAAGATATCCAGATTGTATTGGGTGACCCAAGCAGTAAGTTCTGCCAGATTGGCTAAAAGGCTACATACATTTAGGTGGGCAATTTTTAGCCCTTTTGAGGAAAGCCAAGCAGGGGGTGATTTGGGAGAAGGCAGGGAGACAGGCTGGCTTGTAAGGGTGTCCGTGCCCCCGGAGGGTCCAGGGGGGAGGGGAGGGGGAACAGTCATGATGAGAGTTGGTAAAAAAGAACTGCCTGATAGGGCAGGGGGCAAGGGGCTATCAAAAAAGGATTGCCAAGGGGTGAGAGCTAAGCAACAGCAGGGAGCAATGTAGAGGCAGGTAAATAGCACTAATAGGGATGCCTAGAGTGAGAGAAAACAGAGCAGGGTGTTGTAGATAAGTCACAGCATCAGAAAGAAAAAAAGACATGAGATAAGATGTTGTAGATAAGTCACAGGGTGGCAGCAGTGTCAGAAAGAAAAAAAGACATGAGATAAGATGGGACACTGCAGAGTAGCAAGCAAGAGAGGCAACTGGGGGGAGTGGAATATGCTTGGCTGGAAGGGCAGCCACTAGTGTTGGGAAAAGATAACCTGCAGATGGGAAACTGGGCTGATAGGTTATTTTCAGCCCCCCGTGACGTCCACCAGGCTATATAAGGGAGAGATGACCAAGGGTGGTGGTGGGGGTGGTGGGGAGCCGAATGCATAGCGTTCGGTGAGGCTAGATCGTCTACTTCGATGGAGAACCACAGCTGCAGCTCAAGATTACAGACACCAGCTGGGTTAGGCAGGTAGGAGGCTTACTATTGGAGTCCTGTAGTTGAACTGTGCCATGGAATTGTCTTTTAAAATGTTGAAAAAGGCGTCAAAGCGCAAGGAACAGTTCAAGCACTCTTTCAAAAAAACCACTGGCGCGCAGGGCTGGGCTTCTACCTGGGCAGATCAGTGGGGAATCCTTCGGTTGCTTGGTGGTGGAGGGCTGTGGAGTGCCCTCCGCCTCCGCCTCGGGTCTGACTCTGTGGAAGGACAAAGGAGAGTTTGAGTTTAAGAAGGCAGGGGGGTGGGGGGAGAGGGGACAGAACAAAGGAACAGGGGTACTCCGGCAATGATAGGGCAGCTGAGAACGCTGAGCACTGTGCAAGGCAATGATTCAGAGCAGTTTAAGGGACATCATAATATCTCTTTCACAGGAAATCCCAGTAATTAAAAACCAGGGTACCCACTTGTAGATCTGAGATCCTCTCTCCGACCCTGTTTGAGAGTACCAGGTCTAAGATTGCTCCTTCCCAAGTGGGGTTCCAACAATAGCTGTCTGAGGCATGCCCACTGTAGGACATTGAGAATGCATACCATCTCTCACCAAACTAGACTCTATGTTACAATACATGTAATAATATTCTCTGTACCCTACACTGCATATATACCATCTCTCCATACACTAGAGCTCTGTGTTACAATGCATACAGTAATACTCTCTGTACCCTATACTGCATGTATACTATCTCTCCCTACACTACAGACTCTGTGTTACAATACACGCAGTAATATTATCTGTACCCTACACTGCATGTATACCATCTCTCCCTACACTACAAACTCTGCATTACAAATGTGAGGAAAGATGATATACAGTACATGCAGTGACGGGTACAGAGAATATTAGTGTATGTGTTGCAACACAGTCTGTAGTGTGGTGACAGATGGTATACCTGCAGTGAGTGCACTTGAAGTGTTTGAGAATTAGAACACTTTTCCTCCTGTCTTTAGTCACAGCCACGTCTGAAAGCACCTCATTGTGCTGCTTGCTGGGTTGGGATGTCTGCCCTCCTCCTTCTCCCTTCCCTCCCTCTACGTGCACTCCCTCCTCTCTTGCTCCCCTCCCTTTGCCTGCACTCTCCTTGTCTATTTGCCTTCGTCTTGGCTTTCCTCCCTCCCTCCCTCCTTCCCTCCTCCTGTCTGCCCTCCCATGTTCTGATTTCCAGCCAACCCTCAGTCTGCCCCCTCTCCTTTTCTCTGGCTTCACTCCCTGATGAGTAAAGACAAGACTAGAACTAAAAGTAACAGGATTATGATAAAGGGATACCAGCCAATACAAGTAAGGCATATCTGTTTTATTATGTATTTTGTAAGACAAGGTTTGTGCAGGCAGAGCATGTTGAATTGTATTGCTCGTCTTGTTTTGAGTTCTCACAAAGTGTAAGAGTCTGCTTTGAGTTTCTTAATATCAGCTCCTTGGTTTAGAAATATTGAAAACTGCTAGCATTTGAAAAGTGATCTTCAAGGCACCTGAAAGAAAGCCCATAAGGCACATAACTAGATTTATACCTGTGAGTTGATTTCTTTGATAACGGATGCAGATATTAAAACTTAAGTATACCAATGGAAAACACTCAGCTGAAAATCAGTGACAGCCTGCCTGTTGCAGTTTTATGATTTTATTTATTTATTTCAAAAGTTTCACCTGTAAAGATATACTGAGCTGATAGTTTGTTTCCAGATGTGTGCTGGGGGACGGGGGTAAAGTATAACTTTGACAATAAGGTGCAAATAAATAAATTGGTAACAGTTGTACAAAGAGGCAGTATAGAGAAACACACATACAGTTGCTGTAAGAGGAGGCAGTATCAGTACAAGAGCAAACATGTAGTAACTATGACCAAAAATACCACTACATTGATTAACAGGTGCAGAATTAAAATGGGTGTGCAAACACCCAGGGATAAAACTGAGGTCAAAGGAGGATGATATGGGGGAGGGGGGCTGGATGCCAGGGGGTGCTAAATACTCAAGGGCAAGTACAGAGATAAGGGACCCAAAATTGTTTGGCATTGGGGTGTCAGTCTGGTATTTAGTCAATTGACTGAAAGGCCAGCATCAGGTGTTTGTTGGGTTCAGACTCTTTGTAGGGTGCCCCTCAATGTGAAAACATTTCTGATATTGTAACAGCAATATTACAGTTTGGTCTGGGAGGGTCTGTACAACTCAGAGCCTGCATTCTGCTGTCAAACGATATTTATTACTAACCAGCGATAGTTCAGGGTCAGGGAATCAGTAACTAGCTTAGAAGCAATAACTTTTATTAGCCCTAAACTATACTGCAATACTGGGAAGTCAGCAACTTGTCTTGAACTGCCCAGTACAGTAATACAGGTGGTTAAAGAAAAAACAAATCACATCTAATAATCATAATGCCCACACAAGGTGAAACTAACTCCATGATATAGCTGACTTGTATAAATGAGATATATATTGATGTAATGTATGGATAAGCCTTAATAATACCATCTTAACCCATCATAAAATTTTCTTGTAATACACGCCTGACAATGCCACAATACTGTCGTTCAGCACTGATAATACATGGTTTCAGACTGATAATACATGGGATATACAAGAACATTTTCCAAAGGGCCAAGATGGTATTAGTAGGGCTTATCCATATATTACAAAAAATAATAAATAGATAAGTGTGTTACAAGGCAGTAATCCCACCTCAAGGTTTTGGGGACTTTGGGAACCTCTCGAACTTCGCTCTCAAGGTTCCAAATCCCTGAAACATTTCGATGGTATTACTGCCTTATAATACACATTTATCTATCATTTATTTTATTTGTTACTGTTACTGTTGTCACAATGGATATTTTTAAGATCACTGTCACCAGAGTGGAATACTGAACAAATCAGAGAGCAGCTTTCACAATGCTGATAACATCTCAATGCCTATTGTAGCACTGAAGCCAGCTGTTAAAAATCAAAGAAAAAATGGCGCGATCTTCAAACAAACTGCAGATTTAAAAGTTTATGATCACTTTACACATGTATAGACAGCAGACCATCTTGTGAAGGGAATTTTATGACAGACTTGATGGACTGTTCAGGTCTTTTTCTGTCCGTCGCTCTTCTGTGTTTCTCTGTTTCTGTGTTTAATCTAGGATGATTGGAGGGAGGGGGATTCACACTATAGAGGATTATGTATTAGCAGTCATACATAACAAGGAAATTCTTGTATTAGAGGTTTCCTTGGTAACAGATGACCTCGAGAGCGCAGCTTGAGAGGTACACTGTTACCAAGGGAACCTCAAGATACAAGAATTTCCTTGTTTGTGTATGACTGTTCATACACAATCTTTTATAGTGTATGGGCAGTCACAGCATAGAAAATCACACAAAACCAGCTGGAGAAGACAATAGAGAATAGAAATGTTAACATTTTCTTTTTTTTCAACTGACAGTGTGCTGCAGATGTTTCTGCAAGTTCAAGTTTAAAAACAGCAACTTCCAGTTTAACTGGCTTGAGGAAAGCAACTACTGTATGTGGCAGCATTCCAAGTTGTTATGCTGCATTATACAATGGCAAGAAAGAATCCTGGCTCCTGACTGGTCAGTTGGCCATCACAGCAGGGATGGTATCCTGGCATAACATCCCTGCTGATCAACTAGATGATGGCATTGATAGACTTGCCAGGCTTGATGATGGTTTGCATCTTTTCTTAAAAAATATTTTTTAACACTAAAAAAAAATCTTTACAATTATTTTTTTTCTGTATAAAACAATGAGCCATTGTATAATAGGAATAATGCCCTCCAGGGTGGGTGTTATGCTGGGATAACATCCCTTCTCGGGTGTTGGACACCCTTGGCTGGTGGCCTCGGCCCTACCACCCGAGGTGGATGTTATTGCAGCATAACACCCACTGTCAGGCATTATTCCCTTTATTAGTGACATAGCTAGTGCAGCATAACAGCTGTGATGAGATAGCTACTGCAGCATAACAGCTCCATTCTAGTTATGGATTTCTATCCATAACAACACTCTACCATACGCTATAATCAATTTAAAAGCATGTTTTATTATTCCAGGAAAACTGGGCTGAGGAAAAGTAAATCTTGGAATGAATTTGTTTCTTTTATGGCAGGGTAGTTCGTTAATCCAGATATTCAATGAGGTTTCATTTGCTTGCAGTGGTGAAAATATGGCACACACAAAAAAATATCTGGGATTAGAAAAGTTAGTTATTTATTAATTCCAAGTTTGCAACCAGCAGGCTCACCAGGGCAAGGGTGTAGACAGGCATGCTCACTGTGTACATCCATGCACAGGCTTTTCAAGCATCTGTTCAAAGCTAGATGTATTCTAACTTTTATCATTCTAATTTAAAATTGTTAAGTACTGATTCAGGAGAATATAACAGTGCTGGATTTGAAAGGGGCCACTTGTTAGTGGCTGTGGCTGTGTTAGTTAAATTTTGTTAATTAGGGCATGGATGTTAAGTACCCAACCCTGTTTTCGGATTAGAAGATACACGTTTTTTTCATTTCAAAATGATATGCGACCATGCATATCAAGTGGGGGTGGAGGGTTGGGGGCAGCAGCAGTCAGAAACAATATCCTTTGACATGTGGTATCTGATTTTCATGGGGCTCCTTAACTCTGTACAGGCAGCTCATGATTACAATTTCAGGTTGACACATAGCATTTTTACAGTTTATACAGCTGAAGATAAAAAATACATACAGTACAGTTGTGTGGTTTACATATGTAAAGCGCTTTGGGATACTGTGTATGAAAAGCGCTATATAAATGCTGATTCTTCTTCTTCTTCTTCTAAGTCTAGCAATGTGAGTTTACCTGTGATGTCATACTGTCTGCAATCAGCTAACCCCTGAGTTGTTGCCCCAGAGACGAAACTTAGAATGTTTAAGGAATTAGTGGGGGATATACGCTAGCAACTTTGTGTGCTCCTTAGTTCAAACCTAAGTAAACCATATAGGCCCTCTCTAGTAAACATTGTCAGCAGGGGTCTCATAACACACAAAAAAAAAAGAGAGACAAAATGATTACCTTGGATGGAGAGTTGGGAATAAAGTGTGCAAACTGTAAAATGTACAAGTTGATGGAGGTACTTCCTAATAGAACTATTTTTGGTTGTGTAAAATGTATAAATAATAGTGTCCTGGTAGAGGACATTAAAACTTTTTATGCTAAACTAGTTGTGTTAGAAATGAACCAATCAGAAATGGCTTCTGAAAGTAGGGCATTTAACTCTAGAGACTCAAAGTGACAGTAGGAATATAACACCCACCACACGTACTTGTGGTAAAAACACAGAGTAAAGTGGACGGCCCCATTCAAAACAACACTGAGAAGTGTTAACACAATAAAAAAAGAGACAGAGCCGATGATGAAAATGATACGGATGATACAGATGGGTGGGAAACTGTTGAGCACAAGAGAAAAGTTAAGAAAGGCAGAAAAGCAATGTGTTTTACCTTACCAGCTAGAAACAGTTTTGACCCTTAAATAATGCTGGCGGATGATAGCACTTCCCCTGTTAACCAACTACCAACACCTCATACTGAGGTGTCTCAGTGCAAACTTGCCACAGCACATTGTAGTGTCAGTGATAAGCCTACACAAGATAATACGGATAACCCTAATGTCTCTCTCACCTCAGAGAATACTACTACTAATAGAGAATCACCTCCTCCTAGAGACATTTTTGTACTGGGAGATTCCATTGTTCAGTTTGCTGATAAATATATCTGTAATGCTGATAAGCTGTACCAGACCTGTAGCAGTTATAGGGGAACAAAAGTTTCAGACTTAACAAACATGCCTAATGGTATATTTAAAACTTCTGGTGACAACTCCCTGGTCATTGTTCATGCAGGGACTAACAATATCAATAATTCCTCTATTGACAAAATACAAAATTAATTTACCAGACTCAGTGAGGCTCTCAAGAACAAAGGTTGCCAGATTTGGTTCTTGAAAATTTTACCAGTACCGAGGGCTGACATACTCAAGACTAACAAGTATCAAAGCAATCAACAAGTGGTTGTGCAAATGGTACCTCACAAATAACTTCCATAGCATAACACATTGGGAACAATTTGAGGTCAATCCTATATATTACACTGTAGCTGGGATGGTCTTCATTTAAGCTGCAGAGGTAGTTCGGTATTAGGTAAAAAGTTTGAGGCATATATTACATCAGCTTTAAACTAAGTTCTGAGGGGGCTCGGGGTAAATCCATTAATTCCATGTCTGGCATATAAAACAAAATATGTAACATCCTACTGGTAAATGCCAGAAGTCTGAATTTACTTAAGCTATCTGAACTGGAAATTATATTACATTGTGATATCACTGATATTGCTGCTATCACAGAAATGTGGTGGGACCCAACATGCACCTGGTCTACAGAAATCTCTGTTTATAAGCTGTTTTATAAGAACAGGGACCAGAAAAGGAGTGGGGGAGTGTGTATTTATGCTAAATCTGATATTGAATGCTCTCAATTTGATGTTACTTAGACATCTAGTGAAAATTTAAATCAATCAGTCAATCACAATTTTATTTCTTTAGTGCTGTTCCAGAAGATCAAAGTGCTTTACATCCTGACACAAATTAAAATACACAATACAATCATGAATAAATATAAAATATCAGTATAGTAAACTTAAACTTAAATAAATATAAAATCTCAGTATAGTAAACTTAAACTTAAATAAATATAAAATCTCAGTACAGTAAACTTGAACTTAAACTTCCTCACGGAATACCTGACTCAATAAAAATATTTTTAATTCAGCTTTAAAACTGTCAGTGGTCCAGCATTCCCTAATCCGACGAGGTAGAGAGTACCACAGGGTTGGGGCCGTGAAAGCAAAAGTGCAGGACTCAGATGTCTTTAAGTGGACCCTGGGAATCTCCAGCTAACCCTCATCAGTGGAGCAGAGTGGACGGAGGGGGTGGTAAGGGAGCAGAAGGTCTTGCCAGTAGCTAGGTCCCTGTCCCTGTAAAGCATTGTAGGTCAGCAAACTGAACCTTGAAAGTGATCCGCCAATTTACTGTCAGCCAGTGCAGACAGCAGAACACAGGCATAATGTGGCAAGATCTTGATAAGCCAGTCAACATCCTGGCCACTGCATTCTGCACTAGTTGCAATCGGTGGAGATCAGCCCCCGATAGCCCTAGGTATAGGATGTTGCAGTAATCAAAGCATGAGGTTACAAAGGCATGAACCAGATTGGCATATTGCCAGGCAGAATCAGATGCTTGATCTGGGTGATGTTCCTCAGATAATCAAATGAGGTCTTGACAATGGCCAACACCTGTGATTTCCATGTCAGGCTGCTATCAAGCACAATACCCAAATTTCACACCTGATTTGAAGTGAGCAGCTGGGCATCTCTGAGCCAAAGTCCAAAGATCTGTCCGGCTTGTCCTTTTTTGCCTTGGAGACCTGGCTTTAATACCAACACTTTGGTTTTCTCTGGGCTCAACCTTGACCAGTTGGCATTCATCCAGCCTCGGATCTCAGCAAGGCAGTTGTTAAAGACTGAGACCATCCCTCTCTGTTTGGGAACAAAGGACATGTAGAGCTGAGTATCATCTGCACAGCAGTGAAAACTCAGCCCATACCACCTAATAATGTCCCCTAACCAAAGTATGTACACTGCAAACAACATGGGGGACAAGATTGAACTGTGTGGGACCCTGCATGACAGGGGCAGAGATGCCGAGGAATAATCCCCAACTCTTCTCTCTGCATCCTGCCAGTGAGAAAAGATATAAACCAACTGAGGACTGTACCAGCCAATCCACAGCAGACCTGCAGGTGTTCCATCAACGCCCCATGATCCACAGTGTCAAATGCTGCTGAGAGATCAAGAAGAACTAAGATGGAACAATTCTGATCCCTCACTGTCAGGAGATCATTCAGTACTCAAACAAAGGGCATCTCATTGCTGTGTGTGTCTTCCTGAAACCAGACTGGAGAGGATTGTAGACATCATGCATTGTTAAATGGTAATCCAGTTGTGCGGCCACCATCTTCAATAACCTTGCCCACAAAGGGCAGTTAGAGACTGGTCTCTAGTTTGCCAGGCAGTCCAGATTTAGAGAAGATTTTGTCAGGAATTTGAAAGTATATGGATCCAAATGATCTTTAAAAACAGACCTAATATCATTTTGGGTACATACTATAGACCACCAGCCAGTAGCAGAGACCATAACATTGCCCTTATAAATGAAATTAAAACTATGTCCACAATGGGTGACATAATAGTGACTGGTGATTTTAATCATCCAGGGGTTTGTTGGGAATCACTCTGTGGCGAAACTGCACTGGAAAATGATTTTTACATCTAATCTTAGAATCTGGGCTTGAACAAAAGATTTCAGAACCCACCAGAGAGAAAACATACTAGATTTGATTCTTACTATTATTGGAAGTGATTTAACAGCTGTCATAGTGTGTGGCCCACTGAATAATAGTGACCATAACATGGTATACTGCTGCGTATCAAACTGTAAATGTGTCAACGTAGCCACTGTGACCATTAAAGACTATAATAGGGCCAACTATAATGAAATAAATACTTTTTTCACTCATTAAATTGGAATAATATCATGTTTCTACTATCTACCAAAGATTGTTGGTTATTTTTAAAGAATGTATTAATATATGTGGAAAATTAGTATGTACCACTTAAGAAAAGACACAGTAAAGAAGGGGAAAATAACTCCTTGGTATTCCAGAAATATTAAATAACTAGTTAACAAAAAAGCCAAAATATTTGCTAGATATAAAATAAGCCTTCGCCAGCAAACAGAAGGAAATATAAATGTAACCAGCCAGAGGTCGGATTGATGTTATTTTGTTTCATTAGCATGGTGTGGTGCCTCCATTTTGTAACCCACTACCTGGCTGCCTGGATTTAGGGAGAAAACTGTTGCTTGGCATTTTGGCTAGGTTTGAAACCTCTGCACAGGGGCACCCAAGTAATCTGGACACAGGAAGCAATAACTGAAATCCAAACCAGGAGTGGGATTCTAGAGTGTGGCTTTTATTCACAACAACAACAGAATAATAAAGCATAGATAGAACCCCACGGAGCTACACTCCCTGGTAATGCAGATTAACGGAGACTAGAACACATATTCTTCACAACACTGTAACCCTCAGGTTCTGAACACACTGGGCCCTCAGCCCAAACTGGTATTATTCTCTTGGATTCTCTGGCGTAGCACCTTGGCCAGCACTGGAACATTTTTCCATGTGGCATGGATATTTATTTGTGGCTCCCTCTACCACCCATGAGCACTTCCTAGCTCCATAAGGGAAAACATCATCCTCAATCTCATGTCTGGGTACTTTCTGTGAACACTGGTCAAGTGCCTGGAAGAAAGCTATAGGTCCGCAAAGTGAACCCATGGAGGTAAATCTGGTTACTCCAGATGGGGGGGCCTCCCACCTCTTGCTCCCAAATCCATACCCGCCATTCCTTTGGAATCAACACCTTTCTTGTGAACCTTCTTGTTGTAGAATGCTATCTAGAAACGTATATCACATTTAACACTCTACTCTACTCTTCATGAGCTGGTGCCCTGACTTATAATGTTCTTTAAGTGGCTATGTCCATCCCTGTAGAACCCCCACTGTTTAGATGCATTTTAATTCATACACAACTTCAAGTACTGTACTTGGCTGTCCTTCTCTGACCCCACAGTAGGAGATACTTTACACACTGTGTCAGTTAACACATGGGCTCTATAGCAGAGCTGACTCACCAACTGGTTTGCAGGTGCCCCAGGGCTTCCAGCAAAGAAAAAACACATCTTGGTACCTCAGTACGTGCTCTACAAATCATCAGGCAGCTTTCCCTCCTTCAGCAGAGCCAGGGGATTGCCCCTGAAATTGCTGATCTCTTCCCCCCATTCCTCCTGGGATGGGGCACTGGAACAAGCCAGGGAGCTGTCTCTACCACTATGTCAGGTTTCTTCTGTGTCTCTAACTAGGGTGAGAACACATCCTCTACCTCTGCGGTAGCCCTATAGCAGAGCTAAGCTCTGAGGGCTGCCACCTGCAACACCTCCTTACTCTCTCAGCCTGGCTGAAGACCGATTCAAAAACTCCCAACGTTCTAAGCTAACCCCTTGCTGCAGCATTCCAATGTAGCTTATGCTGCTGCTAGAATTCTATATGATGTCATCCCTTCAGCTCAGCTGAGACTGAGGACAGAGTGAGACAGTGTGAACCCCATTTAACTGGTGTCTCACAAGCTGCCTTTCCCTGCCTGCCACTAGATCTAAATGGGATTCTTGTAACCCCAGGTGACAGGGGGGTTACATAAACATATCCTCAGATTAGTAAAGACTACCATAAGAACAGAGAAAAAAATTGAATTTAGAATCTCACAAGCGAAGGGTAATTATAAATCATTCTATGCATATATTAACAGTGACAAAAATAATTCTAAGTCTTTAAATTCATTAACTGAGTATGGTACTATCACTCAAGATAAACAGCAGTTAGTTAACATATTTAATAAGTAATTCATTGTGGTCTTCAGTGAAAAAGGAGGAAACTATGAGCCACATCTTACACTAAATAATGGGTCCAGAGAGTTTGAAGAAGAGGTCTTGGCTATTCTGAACTCAATCAATGGTAACTCTTCACCAGGACCATATGGGATCCACCCGAAACTGCTTAAGTTAATTAAGGGGTGTGGGGGGCAAAGACCCCCTACAAAAAAACACTTTCATACAGTGACAGCACAATGTCAGTTGCTGGCATTGTGCCGTTGCTGTATTGAAGGTCAGCAAATTTCCTTTTGCTGCGGTGACATGGAACCTATAAAAGGAGACATAAGATTATTGGAGAGGGTGCAGAGGAGAACCACCAAAATGATCCCTCAACTTAAGACTATGTCATAAGAGGCACTATTGGAAGCCTTGGACCTGGTCTCATTAGAGGATAGGAGACCACGTGGTGATATACTGCTTCTATTGAAAATATTACAGGACCCAGAACTAATGCAACATTGTGACCTATTCTTTAGTGATAGGCAGTTTAATTTGAGGTCACATGACAAACAACTTAAAGTACCTTATAGTAACACTAAGAAATATGCTAACTGTTATGCTGTAAGGGCTGCTAAAGCTTGTAATGTACTCCCACAGAAATTGGTGGGCATTTTATCATTTAAGAAATTTAAGTATGAACTCGATAATCATCTAAGGCAATAGTCATTCTGACAATTACCCACAGAAGTGGGGGATGGACTTGATGGGCCCTTTTTGTCTTTTCTGACTAAGTAACTAAGTGATGTCATGACTGACCTGGCAACCTCTGAATGACTGTTTATAAGTAGCAGTGATGATGTCACAGTCAATGAGGTCACAGTGCTGATGATGTAGTAGGGAACACTAGAGCAGGTATGTCAGCTGCCAGGCAGATAGTTGTTTCACACATCACAGCTACAATTTTCTAAATAAACAAAGGGAAAAGAAAAGCACCTCAGATATAAAAGACAATGGTTGACTGCTTTAAAAACTAATATTAGTTTTAGGCACTACACTAGTCTTTAAGCTCAAACTCTGCTCTGTGGTCACGTCACCCCCTGCCCCATTTTCCAATGGCATTTATTTCTCCACAGAAGAGTTTAGATGCCTCAAGTCCTGTCCCAGTCCTTGCTGCTAAGTTTTATTTCAAAAGACAAACTATTTATTATTTTGTAATTTTATTAAGTAAGTTTAATATTGCATTAGTTTAGTTAATTTTCATTGTTTTCTAAGTAAAATAGCATTTGTTTTTGGTTTCATGTCAGTTCCTTGAACCAAAGAAACCTCTTAATGTCCAGTGGTACTAAATCTAATGCACTTTATCCTAACTAAAACAATATAAACACATTCAAATCTCAAAACACAGCACATCATGTCTTCAGCTGTACTGATGGCATTTGATTATTAATTTAAGCATTTCATTTCTAGCATGAATTGTAGAAATGTTCCCCACAATAAGTGGCCGTAGTTTTCTAGGCTTCCCCGTAATCCTTTCACTCAACTGTGGGCTGGAAGGCTCCCTTATTCTGAATGCACAATCTTCTCTTAAAGGGAACCAGTAAGGGTTAATGTTTTATTTCATTATCATGTTTGCCTGGGAAAAGCACTGCACTGTGATGACTTGTTTCCTGGTGCACCCTGCGGGTGGAGTACATGGGCCTTTTTCATTTTGGGGGAATGCCGGTCATGACACTGGAGAAACTCCCATACTCATCATTGAATGAATATCATCGAGTATCATGATTAATTTTGTTTATTCTTGCACCATAAAAATTCCCTACTCTTCATCTGTAAGTGCCATGGGATCTTTTACTTCCACTTGGCAGGTGACAGTAACCAGAGATGGGCAGAAGGGATCTCAGTTTAATGTCTCACCCAAGGACAACACCTCAACTGAGCAGTAACCTTCCCCTTTACTGGACTACAGTGTCAGTTGTGGGTATAACCACTAGTACTTGGTGTCAGGCTAGAACCCATGACTTTCTGATCTTCCAGCCCCAGAGGCTGGAAACGTGTTACCTACTGAGCTAGCGGCACTGATAAACTTAGTTAACTGATAAAAATGTTAGCAAGCTACCACTCAAAAAACACTGACCTTTCCTGGCCATGTATAGTAGCGGAATTTAAAACTATGTCTTGTAGTTAATTTTTGCAACGTTTCAGCAAATGCAGAAATAAAGACCCCATGGATCCCGATCAAGCAGCACAGTGCAGTATGGGTAAAACCGCTGAAATAGTGATGTAGATGCCAGCACTACCGTAACTAAGACAGCAATGTGTGGACATTGTTTTATCATTTTTTATGGCTTTGGCAAGGATATAAATCTTTAAAATTATACTTACAGCACCTTTTGGATCAAAGTTGCTGTAAGCATAATTTTAACGATTCAAATCGTTGCCGAAGCCATTAAAATGATAAATTATTGTCTGCCTACTGCTGTCCTAGTTACAGCAGTAGTGGCATCTGTGTGATTATTTAGGCATTTTACCCACAGTGCACTGTGCTGCTTAATTGGGATCTGATCCATGGAGGCGGGGGCATCTTCACTTCTACATTTTCTGAAACTCTGCAGAAATAAATTACAAGAAGAGAAAACAGAGTTTTTAATTATGTTGCCACAAATTTTGGAGACCTGGCCAGGCACAGTAAGTGTTTTAAAGATAGCCTGCTAACATTAAGCCTTACCAGTCACCTTCACGAGAGTTGCCTTTGGAGCAAAAATCCAAATAATGCAATCTTCAGATTCTATTCTATTTTGTTAGACAGGATTATCTCCCTGAACCTCTTGGAAATGTAACATTAAGTATCCTGCTGGATATCACAACTCTGCTATGGAATTCAGGAATGTTATGCTGTTTAATGTTAACATTTTACAATGTGACCAGTAAAATGTACACTGAGCTGAACTGCTGATTCCCAGGAGTGTCCTGGGCAAGGGGGAACAGGAGGCAAAACAGAAAATGTCATTAACAATCAGCAGTAAGTAAACAGAAACAGACAGTATCACTAACAATCAGCAGTAAGTAAACAGAAACTGACAGTATCACTAACAATCAGCAGTAAGTAAACAGAAACAGACAGTATCAATAACAATCAGCAGTAAGTAAACAGAAACAGACAGTATCACGAACAATCAGCAGTAAGTTAACAGAAACAGACAGTATCACTAACAATCAGCAGTAAAAGTAAACAGAAACAGAAGTAAATAGATATGCAGAATATACTGTGCAGATAAGAAATATACAAGTAAAAAGGATGCCAAAAGCAGCAGCATGAGTCGTTGCTAGGTGCATCTGGAAGGTGGATGGGGTTACAGGGAACAGTACGCTGCAAGCAGAGAATCAATAAATAAGACAGCAAAGCAATAAAAACATTGGGCAACATACGTCCAAGAACAAGGATATGCAAAACAGCATGCAATAAAAAGTAGATATTCTGACTGAAAGCCAAACTTTCTGTGGGATTGCTAAGACTACATAGAGAAAGCTATTCAGCCTTCAGTTCATACATACAGTTGGCTACACTGCTGGCTGTCCTGTTCAAGTATGTTGGTGCCACTCCACCCTATGTGCAACCTCTCGATGAGGTATACAACCCTTACCTCTGTAAACCTGTACATTTTCTTTTATTCCACTTGTTTCTTAGATAGGCGCTGCCTCAGTTAGTCTGTAAATAATTTATAATGCATTTGTTAGTAAAGCCTGCTGATGTAGGTGTGCCTATGGGACTTTCCTGAAAACTAGGCTTGTAACCTACAGTAAATGTGGATATCCCAGTGTAAACTGTAACTAAATTAAATACATAAATACATTAATAACTAAAATACCTAAAGATAAAAATTCTGGTGGCTGTGAATATTTCAGCAGAACTGCTGCGATACAAAGTTCCCCTTTAAGTATGTTACACTGATGTCAAAGGCTGGGTCCGGAGCAGCAGTAAAGAAACTTGCAATGTACCGTACTAAAGTACATTTACTCAAAATGTATAAAAGGGATG
The DNA here is from genome assembly GCA_016271365.2 of Neoceratodus forsteri. Classification (NCBI taxonomy): domain Eukaryota; kingdom Metazoa; phylum Chordata; order Ceratodontiformes; family Ceratodontidae; genus Neoceratodus; species Neoceratodus forsteri. The sequence continues at coordinate 1,007,986,348 of CM028130.1, read as the reverse complement.
CAAAATGCAGTCATGAAACATGAAATCTACAAATGTGACTCTAAATGTACGAAGGGGACCTGAAATGCAATCATGAAACATGAAATGTGCCGAAGGAAAATGAACCTCATTACAACTAAGAAATGCAAAGGCCAAATAAACAAACATGAACCGTAGTTGGAAAACCCAAGATGCTGTAAATAAACTTGAAATGCATCAAAGAAACAGTCACATTTGAACTCCAGTGCAGTGGTGGTTATGTTCTGTGACTGTCACATCTCCATTGGGGGGGGAGTAAACATGTTTTACTGAAATGTGGATTTAAAAAATGGCATACAATAACTACCTGTTAAACACAAACTAGTGTGATGTAGTAACACATTAATTTATGGTCAGAATGGATTCTAGATCCATCATCGTCACCCCCCACCTTCACAAACAGGGATGTTCCCCATTATCACAACTCCAACTTCTGTCTTTCTGTCAGGTGTCTGCAACCCGAACCTTCCAGTACCATAGCTCCAACAACGTCCCCTGTGTCAGCCATCCCTGACTCCAGTATCATGAGCCCAACCCCTTCCAGTTGTTAAAATCAAACCTGACCCAACTTTCTTATACTGTGTGGGAGTTCCGCCTCCTACTGTAGATGTCAGTTCCCCTATAAATCTAGAAATGGGAGTTCCCTATTCTTTAATTTACTATTTTTAGATGGAGTACTGACAACCATTACCAACTGTACCAGTGCTCCCTCACTGTATCATTCCCATTTAGATTACCAGCTGTATAACTGCTTCCCTGCCAGCTATACTTTGCCCCCATTACCAGCAGTGTTACTGCCCATCACGCACATGCACACACTCTCATTGTGTCACTAGCTTCCTGCTCTCATCTGTCTACACAGAACCCCACTGCTCTGCACTCAAACTCCTCCTGTGGGCTGTGTGTGCTCTTCTTCTGTAGCTTGGCACCAGCATCATCCTCTCCTATGTCTCCTCCAGCTGCCACCTAGCTCTGCTCCTGCCCACATCCTGCCATCCCTGTTGGGGTGCTTCCTGTTGCTGTGCCACCCCAACCTTTGTGCCCATACTGTTGACTGGAACCACTTACCCCAATACTCCCTGACTGTCACACACATGCACATACACACCAGACTTCTAGTACATCAGTGTACTGGACAGGCACTTGTGCCTCCCGCTGCACCAGCTGTTTCAGCACTCCCATTACCAGCTGTGTTGCTGCCCCCACTGCCAGCAGTATCAGTGGCCCCTCATTGCCAGTGCTGTCACCATCCCCTTATTTCTAGCTATGTGACAGCCCCTCATTGAAAGTTGTGTCACTACCCCTCATTGTCAGCTGTATCACTTTCTCCCATTACCAGCCGTGTCACGCCACCTTGTTGCCTATGGTCACTGTCCCTCTAGTTACCTACTATGTCACTGTCCTCCCACTCATTTCTAGCTGTCACTGCCTCCATTAACAGCTGGCGTGCTGCCCCAGTTACCAGCTCTGTATTGACCCCCTGATTAGCAGCTGTCACAGTCCTATGTTGCCAGCTGTGTCACAGTCCCATGTTGCCAGCTGTGTCACAGTCCCATGTTGCCAGCTGAGTCACTGTCCCATGTTGCCAGCTGTGTCACAGTCCCATGTTGCCAGCTGAGTCACTGTCCCATGTTGCCAGCTGTGTCACTGTGTCATGTTGCCAGCTGAGTCACTGGTCCATGTTGCCAGCTGTGTCATTGTCCCATGTTGTCAGCTGTGTCACTGTCCCATGTTGCCAGCTGAGTCACTGTCCCATGTTGCCAGCTGTGTCACTGTCCCCTGATTGTCAGTTGTGTCACTTTCTCTCATTATCAGCTGTATCACTGCTTCCCCAGTTAACAGCTGTCTCAGTGTCCCATTTGCCAGCTGTATAAATGCCTTCAGTACCAGCTGTGTTACTGTCTTCCTTTACAGCTATGTCACTGCCCCCTATTACCAGCTGAGTCACTGACCCTTTCTTTACCAGTTGCACTACTATCTCCATATGCACCCATTCACACCATATCACTGGCTCCCTGCCCTCACCTGTTCACTCTGAGCCCTCACAGGTGGGCACCACTGCTCCATTCTCCAACTCCTGTGGGTGGTCCGTACTCTGTTTCAGCAGCTCAATGCCAGCATCATCCCCTCCTCCTCCTCCTCCTCCAGCTACTACATGGTTTCTGCCTCTGCTTGCCTGCAAGCCGATACCATCATGACACTTCCTAACTTTGCTATGCTGTTCCAACCTTTGAGCTTCCATCACTGACTGAAACCATTTGCCATGGTCCCACTTCATGCTAGCTGCTGAACACATGCATGCGACACACACCAGGGCCTAGGCAACTGGAGGTACTCAGATGGGTGCTTCACCTTCCCCATATCTCCACTCCTTTCCTGATGACTTATCAGTGGGGCCATGTGTTTATAATGATTGTTGGATCTGGACCACTCATCAGTGTTCAAAGTAGACAAACAGCACAGGTGTATGGAGGGGAGGGAAGGAGAAACAGGAAGCACAGTTTGATGTTACGGCCACCTTGCAAGTCATGGGCAGGATGGTGTGCAAGAGCGAGAGGCACATCATGTGAGGGGTTGAGAGCATTTAAACAGCACCATAAAAGAAGAAGACTAGGGTGGGATTGTAAGGTTAAAAAGGAAAGGGGAACTGTGTAGAGGAGGAGCAGAAAGCAGACATCCTGAACAAATACTTTGTTCAGCATTCACAGGGAAGAAGGGGAGGGGCCACAAAAAGCAACAGAAGCTTTGGAGGGAGGAAGCGGACAGTAGTCATTTTTCAGGAGGAGAGAGTTCTGAAGGGACTCGCTAATTTAAAGGTGACAAATCCATGGGGCCAGATAGGGTACATCAATGGGTATTGAGGGAGCTCAGGGAGATACTGGCTGCACCTCTGACAGTCCTACTTAACAACTCACTGGAAACAGGAGTGATTCCAGAGGACTGGAGGAGGGTGGATATAGTCCCACTTCACAAAAGTGGTAGCAGAGGAAGGCTGGTAATTATAGACCACTCAGCCTGACATCAGTGGTTGGAAAGTTAACAGAATCACTGCTGAAGGAAAATATTGTGGAATATTTTGAATTTAGTGGGTTACATGATGCGCGGCAGCATGGATTCACAGTGAAGAGGTCACATCAAATGAATCGGATAGATTTCTTTGACTTGGTGACAAAGGATTTTGATTAGAGTGGGGCACTGAATGTGGCCTATCTAGATTTCAGTATGTTTTTTGACACTGTTCTGCACAGATGACTAGTAAGCAAGCTGGGAGTTTAGGAGTGGGTCCAGGGGTGGTAAACTGGAAGAAATTGGTTAGGGATAGATGACAGAGGATGGTGATAAACAGTTTACTCTGAGGAATTTATTTATTTATTTGAAGAGTTTTACCAGGAAAGGCAAACTGTGCTGAAATAGCTCATTTCCAGATGCTTTCTGGGGGATCTATATTACCCCCCCTCTCTCTCCTGGGATGGGATGGTGACCAGCGGGAGGCCTCAAGCATCAGTGCTGGGACTGGTCCTCTTTAATGGCTTTATAAGTGACATTGCAGAAGAGCTGGATGGGAAGGTCTGCCTCTTTATGGATGCCACCAAAATCTGCAATAGGGTAGACACTCTGTGGGGTGGAGAGAATGAGCAGAGACTTAAAAAAACTAGAGGAGGGGTCAAGGGTGTGGCAGCTGGGCTTCAATGGAAAAAAATGAAAAATAGTGCATTTAGGAAACAGAAACCCACAGGGTGAGTACAAAATGCGGAGGATATTGATGAGAACCAAGCAGGAAACAGACCTTGGGGTAATCATATCGATGACCGAAAGGTGGCCAGGCAGTGTGACAAGGCAATCGGGAGGACTAGTGGGATTCTAGAATGCATGGGAGGTGTATCACCAACAGAAAGTGGGAGGTGGTGTTTGCTTCTATATTGACTGCTGGTAAGACTGCGCCTAGAGGACTGTGTCCAGTACTGGAGAACACATCTCTGGAAGGACGAGACAGAGCAGAGGCAGTCCAGAAGAGGACAACTAAAATGGTGCATGGTCTGTATCAGAAGCCCTATGAGGAGAGACTAAAGGATCTCAGTATGTACACATTGGAAGAGGAGAGCTAGGGGACGGGATATGATAGAGACCTTTAAATACCTCAGTTTCTGTAAATACTACTTTCACAATATGAAACAGGTAGAGAAATGGGCAGACTAGGTGGGCCAAGTGGTTCTTATCTGTCGTCAAATGTTATGTTTCTGTTTTTCACAGGGTAAATAAGGTATAGTAGGGAAGATTTTTCGAAGAAAAGGTGCTCAAGAACAAGGGGACATGGTGTGATGCTGAGGGGGGTAGATTCAGGAGAGATGTGGAGAAGTACTTTCAGAAAGAGTGATAGATTTCTGGAACAGTCTTCCAGCTGGGCTGAAGGGGCAAAAACAGTGGCGGGGTTCAAGAATGCTTGGAATAGGCACAAGGGAATCATAGTGGAAAGGGGGGGAGAAAGAGTTGCAGATCAAGTATGGTATATGGTATTATAGTAGGTAGGGAAAATGGGCAGACTGGGTGGGCCAAGTGGTTGTTATCCGCCATCAAATTCTATATTTCTTTGTTTCTGTGTTTCACCCTTGCTGGTTGGGTGTCAGGGCAAAAACAACTACATATAACACACATGCTTACAACAAATAGTTTTTGATGTAGTACACTGTTTACTGGTTTCAAACAATAAAATATTCATATACTGTATGACACCATTTACAAAGGATTTATACATGACATTGTTTACAGCTTTCAAACAGTAAATATTTAAGTGACTTTTTGATGTCAGTGTGGACAATCACTTGGAATTACCTGATAGTTTTATGATGTAGTAGGGTCACACTTCGGGAATGGAAACTCCATAGTTGAGGAGGTTCCTATGGGAAATGTCAAACAAGTGTGTCATTTTAACAGATCATTGAGCCACTCCATTATTTTCACAGGGAGGTTCTGATCCTGATTATGGCTGCATAGTGGGAGCTATGCAGCATATTGCTAACAAGAGAAGATGGAACAGAGATACCTAACAGAAACCGATGCATATTACCTTCTACTTCTCTTCCACAGTGGAATCTCATCACTTCATTAGGATGCATGAGATGCCTGCTCTTCTGCATCTGTCTGTGCCCTATCACCCTCCTCTTCCCCCTCTCAAATTTACTTAGTTCATGAATCTATAATTGTGGTATTTTTTTCTGTTTTCTGGGCCGCCTCTGCAGCTGGAAGAATGCTGCTGGGAAAGGACAAACATCAGTGACTAAAGAACAATTCTAGCATCAACTAATGTAGCTCTGACATAGCAGAAGTATTTTTTAAAATCCATAGTATGTACTGAGAGGACAGACACATGGGAGAGAGAATGAGATAGACAGATGCAGGCACTATGCTGATAATGGCTCCAATTTACATAGATTCACAGAGAGTGGCAATAAAAACTAAAGCCTGAGACCTGGTTTGGACTATTTCACTGTTGCCTTTAGCATTGTCCCTAATGGCAAACAAATGCATTGCCTAGTTCAGCTGGCAAAAACTACTCACCGAGGAACTTTATCACTTTACAACTAAGGCAGGTCAATTAGAACAGTGAGTGTAGCATGTCAGATCCCTATCATTAAGGAACTGTACCAATTCAAGACCATAATACAAAAAATAACAATGCTTTTTAGCAGAATAATGAAAACAACAACACGTTACAGGTGGGTGATACCTTTTTGTTGGGAAAGTGCACTTCAGCACCTGTTTCTTAACAGAAGCAGACTAAAAGCCAGTTAAACCTGTTGCAAAACACAGACTAAACCCTGCTATCTTGTGAACTTTGCCTTTTCACTTAGATCAACTGCAGCTTGCTCAGAATAACAGTGAGTCCGTGGTGCTGGTGGGATTTGAATCTGAACTTGCTGGTTCCCAGGCCTGTGATCTAACCTCTACTACCATCCCTCTGACACATTTGTAAGGCTGCTTAGCGAAGCTGAAAGTAGGCAGTAGTGGACATGGGAGGGGATCTGGAGAAACTTGAAGTGAAATTAAAAGTCTGACTCAGACTGCAGGAGAAAAATGAGGAGTGACTGCCTCTGTGTAAAATGCATACCCATAGAGGCATAAAACTGAGTAAAGTGTAAACGTGGAACAGACAATGAAGAATTGTATCCCTAGAACCCTGTCAGATAGTTGCTACTAAATCACAGGTGATGGGTTCTCTCAGTGAATTCTTCTCATTTCCAACACTGAAATCAGACTTCTTGTTAGCTGTTCACTGGGCATGGCTAAAAACCAGAAAAGGTGAACTTTGCTATTTTAACCCTTTGAGGGAAAAGGTCAGTGGAATGCCCACAACAGCAACAGCTGTACGCGGTACTATATTGTGTAGGAACCTATACCACTGCATGCCAGCTGCTTGCCTCCCTCAAGTAGTTCCCAGAGGACAGCTGAATCCACGCCTCATAAACTTTTCCATTGTTCAACAAGCGTGGATTTTACATCACAATAGTGCAGCAAATTATAACTAAGCACACATTATTGTATATTTGTTATCAGGTTAATGCATTAGCAGCCATATTGGCTCTGACCAGATTTTGTTTTGAGTATAGCTGGGGTTTTTAATGGGACGTTTCAACAATGATATCAGAAGAAGCATCAGTTTCAGGAATGTTATAGCTTGCACTAACCATATGCTACTAGGCTCAGCATCTGGTGCCTGACACAGTGGTACATGGGCAGAACTTACTGGATGTCCACAGTACCAACAGCAAGTAATTTACCTAACTGGATCCTCCTCCAGCAGTATTGGGCAAAGCAGCATGATCAACTTAGAAACATAGAAGTTGACAGCAGATAAGGACAGCAAGGATCTTCTAATTGGCATATGGGTAAAACAAATGTTCACTGAAAACAATTTCCCCTGCCATACTGGCTGCCCCTGGAGCAGACCAGTGCACAGGATGTACCTAATACAAGGGTATGTACCAACATGCCCCCAACCCCCGAATGAAGAACCTCTGAGGGTGAAGCACTAGAGATTAGGGAGGCAGTCAATGGATGAGGTAGGCTGTTTGTATTTTGCACTTGCTGTCTCTATTTGAGGGCATTGGGACCTGTGAAACTTTTTATGTGCCCAACTGTAAAAACTTCAATAATAATCATTTAGAATTTTATGTGCTTCTACACTTAACTAGTTTTTTCACATTCAGCCTCCACTCCCAACATTGTAAAGTGCATCCCTCTTTTGGAACACTTGTTCTTTAAGATGTTTGATGTCCCTGGAGTGCTGTGTCCCTGTACCATTTTGTGCCACCTACATGTTGGGAAATTGTACCTAATACAACTCTTGCAGCCATTTTCTCTTGAAAGGGGTGGGGGGACACATTCTGGACATGCAGTGGCAGTAACTGGATTACAACCACATCTCCTGTGATATCTATCACATGATTCAAGAGTGTCCGAAAGGCAGTAGTGCTCTGAAGCAGTCATATTAAGTAAAGGGAACCACATGGTCCCTTAATAGCACAGGCATGCCTGCAACAAGGGGCAACTCTAGGTAACATGGCATTGCTACATGCTGTACATGTACTGGCAGCACTTGAGGAGGCTGGGCAGGTTGTAGAACATATTCCACACAGAGTAATGCATCCAGGGCAGTCAGGAACACATAAACTTCTTGAATTTGGATGGCCATGAGATGAAAGCCAGGTTCTGACCCAAAAAGGAGATCACACTGAGCCTTGGCAGTATATGGAGAACGTCCTGCAGTGACAGTTTACCTATAGTGCTTCAACAGCGCTAGCGCCGACATCCCCAACAATGATAGCTGCAATGCTGACTGTTGGCATTGTAGCTACAGGGATGTCGACGCACACAATCGGGGGTCTGCACCCCTGAACCCCCTGGTCTTTAGGATTCTAACTCCGAGTCGAAGTTGGACCGAAGGCACACACCCAGCTTGGCAGTCCCTATTGGCACACAGACCACCACAGCGATGGGTAGATTTTGCTCAATTCCTGTCACTGTGATAGTCTTCGCTGTGCTGGAGTCGCTGCGGCAACAGTATACCGCAGTGACCCATCCATGCCGCTGCCCACTGTTCCCTATAGACAGCTTCTGGACAGCTGACCTATATAGTACCTGCCTGTCATAGATGACAGAATGGGTCTGAAAAGTGGTAGAGCCAAGGATGCAAGCAGTAAATTCTACTCCTCCCCATGAGTGGGTTCACCCACACTCTTATTTTGTTCTCACTCAAATTTGTAATACTGTATCTAGTGTATGGAGCCCTCTTGTTACATACCGAAATCCATCAGTGTCAAAATGTTGTTACGCCACAGTAGAAAATTCTAAGAATGCAATTACACCACACTGTGGTATAACAACATTTTGCCTGGTTTTCAGAGTGCACGAGACAGCACTTTGCTGAATGGGAACACTGCTGCAAGCATATCTGATAGTATTCAAACAGTCTGTGACAGGATGGCGGTGTTTTTTTTTACTGTTTTGTTTACATATTTATAAATGAGCTCAATACTTTATCCTGTCTCTACCCCTTATTTCAGGTATTTTGCTGTACTTTTTGAAGGGATCTCCATACACTATATAAAATACTAGCTGGGCAGCTGTGCCCAACCAGCCTATGCTGCCACCACCGTCTTGATTCCACGAGATCTCTAAGCTTCACTCTCAAGTTCAACAGAATCAGAACCCCTGGTGGCAGCAGAGGCTGGTGGAACACCATCCCCATTGCCAACTGATAGCATCACCCTGTGTCTAATTCCTTGACACACCATTGCCTCCTCGGCCTGGCCCTTCATTTTTAAAGTTTGACCACTGTACCTTAACTCAGTAGACCATAGACCCAGCCCCCCCACTTCCCTCTAACACTATTAAGGCCTTAAAAGGCCTTCAAAATTCTGTTGACACTCTGCGTGCTATGAAGAAAATGATAAGTAAGTAGCACTGTTTACTGCACACATTGAATTTTAAAGGCACAGTAATACATTATCATGATTTCAAAAACTGATAGGGCCAGACCTACAACTTACGAAAGTGGTAGGACCACGGCCGTAGTGGACATCCATTCTGGCACCTATGCTGACTGTTCACCATACCTAGAATATTTGCTGAAGTCACCAAGGCAGTCTTGAAAAGTGCAGAGGTTTGACTAGCATGCTAATTGGCGTTATACCATAGTTTTAAATGTAGTGCCAAATGCATCTTTTTGGACTTTGACTCTGATCTCACCTCCTATTAGTCAAAGAGGCGGCTACATATGGTGTGTGTCACAGTTAAAAATGTGTTACTAAAGCAGTGGAAACAAACCAATCCACCCCTGTTTTGGAATGGTTTAAGGACTTAGCTACTAGGGCCACTTGTGAGAAATCCACTCATAAAAAAAAGACAGAGTGGATAATTTATTTAGATAAGGAATCTTTTCCGTAACTCACCTCTGTTTAAGACCCTGGAAAGAACGATAGGTCATAGCCATGAAAGTAAATCTCAGCTGTCATACGAACATACAAAGAAGCCAGCAGAAAAAGGCCATTTGGTCTATAAAGTCTCAAGCAGCTTGAGCTAATGTCCCTGCCCTCCCTCCACACTCCTCTCATCCTCTCTAACCATGATCCCTACCTTCCCCCTATGCCTATCACAGCCTCTCTTAAAGCTGCTCACTGTCTTCAATGAGATGACCTCTTCTGGCAGCACATTCCAAGTGTCCACCACCCTCTCTGTGAAGAAGTGCTTTCTGACCTCTCTCTTAAACCTCCCACCTTCCAGCTTAAGACTGTGCCCCCTCATGTTATGGTTGCCACTCAGCTTAAATAGACTCTCCTTATCAACCTTATGTATTCCTTTCAAGTACTTGAACGTCCCAATCATGTCCCCCCTCTCTCTCTCTCCTGTCTTCCAGGGAGTACATGTTCAGTGCCCTCAACCTCTCCTCTTATGCCTTACCCTGCTGACCAGCTATCATCTTTGTAGCCCTCCTCTGGACCTTCTCCAGCAGGTTATTGTCCTTTTTGAGGTGTGAGCACCAGTACTGAACTCCATATTCTAGATGCGGCCTTATCAGTGATCTGTACAAGGGCAGTATAACCTCTTCTCTCCTACTACTGATCCCCCTATATATGCATCCCAGCATCTTGTTTGCCTTTGCTGCAGCTTTCTTGCACTGCGTGGAGTGCTTCAGGTCACTAGTGATCATCACTCCCAGGTCCTTCTCCTCCTCCTCCTCCTCCTCCTCCTCCTCCTCCTCCTTTGATGCAGATACTCATACTCCACCCAGGTAGTACTCTGTCCTGGAATTCCTGGCTCCAATATGCATAACTTTGCATTTCTTGGCATTGAATCAAGCTGCCAGATCCTGAATCACTTCTAGCTTTTCCAGATCTTTCTGTAGGTCCTGTATCCCTTTAGCTGTGTCCACACTTCCACAGAGCTTGGTGTCATCTGTGAAAAGTCACATTTTGCCCTTAGTGCCATCTCCAATGTCATTGAAGAAGACATTGAACAACACCGGCCCACGCACCAAGCCCTGCGGGACCCCACTGGTTACCTCCCTAGTGCCAGAAAACTCTCCCCGCACAACCACCCTCTGGGTTCTGTCCCTCAGCCAGTTTTCAACCCATCTGGCCATCTTTTCCCCAACCCCAAGATCCACCAACTTCCTGATCAACCTTTTGTGGAGAACAGAGTCAAAGGCCTTGCTGAAATCAAGGCAGAGGATGTCTACCACTTGGCCCCTGTCTACTGTCTTAGCGGCACAGTCAAAGAAGTCAATCAGATTTGTTTGATACAATCTCTCCCCCATGAACCCCTGCTGCCTTGCATCCTGACGACCATGCTCCTCTAGATATTCCACCAACTTTTCCTTTAGTATGGTCTTCATGAGCTTGCCCACAATGGAGGTCAGACTGACAGGTCTGTAATTCTCTGGGTCATCCTTGGACTGCTTTGTGGAGGGGCACTACCTTTGCTGTTCTTCAGTCCTATGGTAACACTCCGGACTCTAGTGAACTATTAAATAGGTCTGCCAGTGACCCTGCCAGCTCCTTAGCCAATTCCTTTAGCACCCTTGGATGTACTCTGTCCGGGTCTGGTGATTTGTCCACCTTCAATGCCAGAAGCTCCTCCCTCACTCTATCCTCCTCCATCACTACATCTGTGTTCCCCCTCCCCCGCTCCTCTTTTCCTTCCTGAAGGCACTGATCCGTCCTTCTTCCTGGTGAAGACTGAACAGAAGTATTCATTTAGTATCTCTGCTTTTCCCCCATTATCCTCCACCCACTCCACCCATTTCTTAAGCCTGACAATCCCTTCCTTCTTGTCCCTTTTCTCACTTATATATCGAAAGAAAGCCTTCTCCACCTTCTTAATTCATTCAGCTATCTGCAGCTCCTTCTGTGCCTTTGCTCTCCAGACTTCCATACTTGATTCACTAGCCAACCTTAGGTAATTTTCTCTATCCACCCCACTCTTGGTCTTCCTGAATTTTCTATAGGCCAACCTCTTTTTCCTTGCTGCCTGGGCAACCCCAGAACTGAACTAGATGGGCGCTTTGGCCTTTGTGTTCTTCCCCTTGACTCTAATGCACTCATCTGTGGCAACCAGTATTCCTTCCTTAATGAGGGACCACCTTTGTTCCACCCCCATATCTGCTCTGATGCCCGCCAGATGGCTCCTATTATGACATATTCCACTTTAATAACAATGGGACCCTTATTATAGATCGAGGGAGCACTCCCAACCAATCGAAGCACTCCTTTCCCTTGCTTGTGAGCCACTCTTATTCTGTGAAGAGTGTCTCACGTGCAGATGCCCTGGAAGCGGCACGTTCTGGGAAGTGTTTTTTTTTAACATATTATTGATCACTCGATCAATATATTAATATATGCCCTGGAGCCACTTGTTGCTGAAAACGAGTGGTCTCATTTGCCTTCAGCTTGAACCTGAACAGTTCAGCTTCGCTTCGCTGTTCTTGCTCAGCTGAAGGTGCGTGAAACCATTTGTTTTCAGCAAAGAGTGACTCCAGGGGACATATTAACACATAATACATTACTGCGTTTGGCAGTTTTTCCTGTGGTTAGTTCTTTGCGTGTCACAGTTGTCATGATATAGATGTTCGATTTTACATGTATATAGCTTTGTCTTATATGCATGTATGTATTTATTTAATTCTTGGATTGTAATACCTTTGAGCTGAAAGCTCATTTACAAAGGTTCTAGATACATAGATATATAGATACATAGACAGTGTTGGCAGATAAGGGCCTACGACCCACCCATTCTACCCATTTGAGCTTGTAAATTTACTTTATGTTTTCCTAGAAGCCTGTTGCCCCTTAACCCTGACCTCCAGAATTCCTTTATGTTTATCCCATGCATTCTTAAATGCTGTGACTGTTTCAGCTCCCACCACTTCCTCTGGCAGGGTGTTCCACTTGTCCACCACCCGTTCTGTGAAGAAATTCTTCATCACATGTCCTCTGAATCATCCTCCCTGCAACTTCATCCCATGCCCTCTAGTCCTGGAACATCTTTTTCGCTTAAAAATATTGTCTTCCTGCACCCTGTTCCTCCCTGTAAGATACTTGTATGTCTCTATTATATCCTCTCTCTCCCTCCTCTCCTCCAGAGAGTACATATTCAATTCCTTCAACCTGTCCTCATAGGACTTGTGATGCAATCCATGTACCATCTTTGTTGCCCTCCTCTGAACCTTCTCTACCCTGTCTATGTCCTTACATAAGTAAGGTCTCCAGAACTGTACACTGTACTCAGGTGGGGCCTCACTAGTGTCTTGATGGTGGAATTATGACCTCCTTTTCCTGCTGGTGATGCCCCTGACTATGCATCCCAGCATCCTATTTGCTTTACCTGCTGCCTTTTCACACTGTTTCCCTACCTTGAAGTCATTGGAGATTATAACCCCAAGATCCCTTTCCTGCTTGGTGCATGCTATATCCTCACCCCCCAACTGATATATTGTGCCCGGGTTTTTGTGCCCAATATGCATTATCTTGCACTTCTTTGCATTGAATTTCAACTGCCAAACCCCTGGCCATTCTTCAAGTTTATGCAGGTCCCTTCTCATTCTGTCTACACCCTCTGGTGTGTCTACTCTGTTACAGAGCTTTGTGTCATCAGCAAACAGAGAAATTCTGCCTTCTAGGTCCTGTGCAATGTCACTGATGAAGGTGTTGAATAGGACTGGTCCCAGCACTGATCCCTGTGGTACCCCACTGGTCACTCTTCCCTCTGTGGAGTGACAGCCATTTACCACCACCCTCTGTGTCCTGCCACCCAGCCAGTTACCTACCCATAGCACTACTGTCCTGCTTCCCACACTATTCCCCCAGTTTGTGTAATAGTCTTCTATGTGGCACAGTGTCAAGGCCTTGCTAAAGAAGTCCAGATCGGCCATGTCCACTGCCCTCCCTGATCCACCTCCCTAGTCAGTCAGTCAAAAAATTCAACGAGGTTGGTCTGACATGACCTCCTCCTGGTGAAACCGTGCTGTCTTGGGTCCTGTAGTCCATTGATAACCAGATGTTCCACCAATCTCTCCTTCAGTAGTGCTTCCATGATCTTCCCCACTACTGAGGTGAGGCTGACTGGTCTGTAGTTCCCTTCCTCTTTGTTCCCACTTTGTATAAGGGGACTACATCTGCTGTCCTCCAGTCTTTGGGTACCTCCCTGTTTCCAGTGATCAGCTAAACAGGATTGCCAGAGGTTCAGCCACCACCTCTCTTAGTTCTTTAAGGACCCTGGGGTGCACCCCATCTGGCCCCATTGCTTTATCAACTCTTATTGCTTCCAATTCCTTCAGGACCCTTTCTCGTGTAAAGGGACTTGTGTCCATTTCTGTACCATTCCCACCCCTTGTACTCCCTTCAGACCCATTACCCTCCTCTTCCTCAGTAAAGACTGAGCAGAAATGCCTGTTCAATATGTCAGCTTTACTGTAGTCATCCTCCATGAGGCCCCCATCCTCCCCCTTCAGTCTCACTATCCCTCCCTTTGCTTTTCTTTTTTCACTTATGTATCTATAAAAGGTTTTGTCCCCTCTACCCACTGAGTTTGCAATGTACTCTTCTGTCTGAGCTTTGGCTTCCCTTACTGACCTCCCTGCCTCCCTTTGCTTCTCCTGCTACTTCTCCCTATCCCCTACTGCCTGTGTGTTTTTGTATTGCCTGAATGCAATCTTTTTGGCTTTTACTTTCTCCGCTACCTCTTTGGAAAGCCATAATGGCCTCTTCTTCCTTTTCCCCTTGCTAACCTGCTTAATGCATAATTCTGTTCTTGTAATCCCCATTTTAAATACTGCCCACTGTTCCTCAACCTCTGATTCCTGTCCCATTCCCCTTAATGCCTATTTCAAGCATCTCCCCATTTTCCCAAAGTCTGTCCCCTTAAAATCCAGGATATGTGTTTTTGTGTGGTTTGGTTCTGCTCCTTCTGTGATTTCAAACCACAATGACTGGTGTACACTGTTCCCCAGGTGCTCCCTCACTGTTACCCCCATCACACTGTCCCTGCTTGTGAGAATAAGGTCCAGTATTGCCTTCTGCTGAGTTGGTTCCATGACCAGTTGCTTGAGGAAGGCACCCTGAAGGGAGTCCAGGATAAATCTGCTCCTAGTTGATGCTGCTGCTGCTGGAATGCTCTAGTCCACATCTGGAATATTGAGGTCTCCAACCAGCACTACCTCACCCTTGTCTGCCATCCTTTGGAAGGCTAGCATCAACTCCCTATCTGTTTCTTCCTCCTGGGCTGGTGGTCTATAGACCACACCTGTCTGGATGACTGGCCCCATTTTTCCTTTCCAGCTTAACCCACACTATTTCTCCCCATTTTGTTCCTCCTGGACCTCTGTACCCTTATGTCATTTTTCACATACAGTGCCACTCCTCCTCCTTCCTACCTGCCCTGTCTCTTCTGAATATGTTGTACACAGGTATGGCCAACTTCCAGTCATGGTTATCATTACACCGGGTTTCTGTGATGGCCACAATGTCCAGATCTGACTGCACCATGACAGCCTCCAGATCCTCCATCTTGTTGCTAAGGCTCCTGGCATTGGCACATCAGGCTTCCATGATTTGACCTCCCTAGACTGCTTAGCTGGTCTACTCCAGCCCCTTCCTGGTTGTCCTTTATCCTGGTTCTCCTTGCTATCTGCCCTTCTGTTGAATTTTTCCCATTTTCTGCCTATGCACCTCTTGGGCACTTATCTCCATCTTTTGCACACTGCTTTGTAGAGATATCCACTCCTCTGGTTCACTGGTTCCACTGCTAGCTGTGAGGGGTGGGCAATTAGGTACCCTCCTTGCTGGCCTGCTCCCCTTGCTAGTTTAAATGCTTGTCAATGTAGCATTTAAACTTATCATTGAGTGCTTGGGTTCCCCTTCAGGATGGATGGATGCAGGCCATCAGGCCTGAACAAGCCTCCATCCCTCCAGATGGGTTCCCAGTCACCAGTGAATCCAACCCTTCTCACAGCACCAGTACTTCAACCATGAGTTAAAGTTCCTGGTGCATGCACCCTATGCTCTCTCATGCTTCTGAGGTAGTACTTCCAAGAAGGTGACAGAAGTAGCTACTTGCTTGAGTCCCTCCCAATTTCCTAAACTCTTCCTGAACTTCCTTTGGCTCCTCATTTGCCAGGTCATTAGTACCTAGGTGGATAATGACATCCAGGTCACCCTCCCATCTTACCTTCCCAGCGATCCCTAGGATCTTCCTTCCATCCCTCCATGCCGTGGCACCTGGTAGGCACCTCACCTCCCTGTCATCCCCCTCCTGTGTTCCTAGCTGGATCCCTCTTATGATGGAGTCCCCCACCAGGATTCACTTCCTCCTCCTCCTCTGGGGTCCACTGCTCTCCCCACTGAGGTCACCTCCTTGGCTGACCTCCACATCCTTTCCTTCCACTTCTCTGGGTAACTCTATTTGGTTGTCCCCATTTGCCAGTGTGGCATATGAGTTCTTGAGTGGAATAGGATCTGGGATGTGCCTCTGCCTGACCACCCTAACCCTCCCTGAGCCCACTGTCATCCAAGTGCTCCTCGTTCTCGGCATCCTTTGCAGCAGCGGTGTTGGACTGGGTGGTCTCTGGACAGGGTGATGGTACTCCTGACCCAGTTTACTTCTACTCTGAGTCTGGCTACCTCATCCTGCAGTCAAGAGATGCATATAGATGGGGCAGCACCTCGCGTCCAGAGATCTACCTGAATATGGCTGCCCTGCAGCCACTACATTACACCACTCCCACATTATTCTACCTTATACTGCTATTCCAGTACTTGTCTGTTACTGAAGCTGTCCTAGTTCCCTTTTTATTAGTTTACTGTCCTACAAATCCTGCCACTGCTCCTCAGATACTTTTCTTTAAAAAAAAAATGAGTCAAAATACTTGTCGTGCTGTGGGCGGGCTTCTTCCCCCTTATGCCCCTCCTACTCCACAACCCCTACTATATCCTGTGCTTAGCTCCTGTCAATAAGATTTAACAGGGCATATAATTAAGAGTTGGGGGCGGAGGGGGGATTTGCAGCAATTAAAGACAGTAAAGAAATACACCACCACTACAAGCACAACAAACTAGATTTTAAATTTTCAACAGCCCAAAAACAATTCTAAGTAAAGACAGCAAAGAAATTACAGTGTCACTAAAAGCCCACAATCTAAGTTTAAAACAAAAATAGCAATTTACAATTACTGTAAAGCACTGAAATTCATCTGTTTCCTTCCCCTTCTGGCTTCTTCTGAGAAAACAAAATCACTTGCTACTGCAACTCTGACTAAGCCCCACCTCCAATTATCATGTAGCTGAGGTCAAAGGCCAGACAATTAGCACCTCTCGCCCAAACTACAGGGCAAGTCAGACAAGCCAAGACAAATTTGCAGCAATTAAAGACAGCAAAGATATACACCACCACTACAAGCACAACAAACTAGGTTTTACATTTTCAGCAGCCCAAAAACAATTTTAAGTAAAGACAGCAAAGAAATTGCAGTGTCACTGAAAGCCTACAATCTATGTTTAAAACAAAAATAGCAATACACAATTACTGTAAAGCACTGAAATGAATCTGTTTCCTTCCCCTTCTGGCTTCTAGCTTCTTCATCATAACTACAACAATCAGACAATCAATACAAATAAGAGAATCAAAAAATTTGTCATACACAGGAATAGGCATATTTTGCTGACTATGACAGGCAGAAGTAAATCAGTCTGAGTTGGCCTTGTCTGGTTTCAAAAAATGCAATAGAACATCAGATAAACCAGTGCACAGAGAGTCAAACAAAGTCAGCAGCATTTGCACATTATTACAACATTGTTTCAAGCAAGAGAAAACCAGTCAGAGTTGACCTAGTCTGGTTAAGGGGTAGGTGACAGGGGGAAGAAGGTAAGACATGGAGACAGGGGGAGGGTAGTGAAGGGGTGGAGGGGTAGTGGTGATGAGGGGTGACAGAAGGGTGTGGGAATGAGATGGCGGTAGGAGGTGATGGGGAGGTGAAGAGGGGGTGGAGGCAGTGGCACGTAGGGTAGGGGTAGGTGGGACGATGATGCAGGGAGGAGGTGGGGGTAATGCTAATTAGGATTGGCAGTCACAGCTGCAAAGTGCAGTTAGGTGTTGGTGAAGTTTTCTCTTAAAGGGTCCTAGTTTAGGTTCAAATGTTATGTCATGGGGAGATATTTTAGCAGACACAGTGCCTGGTAAGCAAAGGACCACTGGGCTTGTGAGGTTCAGCAGAAGGGGACTTGGAGAGGCTGTCTGGTCATACCTCACATCCAATGAGGATTGTTCACTAGAGTGAAGAGTTGCTGGATTGCTGGAGGGGTTAGGCCTAGGCAGGTTTTCTTCCCTAGGAGATATACTTGGTATTTCATCTTGCCTTACAGGTGCAGCCAATTGGTCTGAGAATATAATTCACAGGTATGTGTAAGCCTCTGGGCTCCGGTTATTAGCCTATAGTTGTAGTTATGGTTCTATCAGATATCCTGTTAAAAGTTTTATTTTTTGGCTGCAGGAATTGTTTTTTGTTTTCTTGAAAAGTTAATAAAATACTTCATTATAAAAACAAAAATGAAACAGCAGATGTACAGCACTGGATATGAACTCAGTGGAGCAGATCACATACATGGGGCACATGTCACTCTTGGTTAGATCTTTTGGAATAGCAGATAACTCCCAGTGTACTACACTGTTCAAACAACATGAAGTCTTGCTATATTATGACATATGCAGTATAACCCCAGGTTAGAACTGCTCCGGAGGTGAAAGAGTTAACTTTCCATGCAGGCATGGAACCTTGTGTGACTCGGTTGAACACTCTGTCTGTTGATGCTCAAACTCAAACTGTCAGATTCTTTACTCCGCCTCACTGAACAGTCGCTCGGAGATTTCTCCTTCTGCTTGGTTCGTTTGTCGGTTAAAAGTTTTATTTTTTCGGTTTCTTAACCGAAATTAAACTGCAACTGGTCGGTTCAAGCTCTGTCTGTGTATCGTAAGGCTAGATAGGCTTACATTTATTTTCTTCTGTGTGGAACTTGTAAACGTGTTTTCGGTTCAGTTTGAACCGATCAGGTTGTTTTTTATAGAGTTTCTAGTCCTTTAGAGTGCGGTTCCCGGTCCTTATCGGTTCTAAAAGAAACGGATTTCATTACGGTTTTTTCCATGGCCCGTGACACGTCTGGGAACCGATAAGGGAGTCTTGCTTGGCGGATTGCCATTAACGGGCAAGTTTGGTTAGACTGGCACTATGTCTGAGAAACCCAAAAGAAAAACCTGGCCCACTGGGTTTCAACACTGTGGTCTCTGTGGGGAAGCCTGTGCTAAGGCTGACCCACACACACTTGTATATTGTCTGGGGTTTGACCACCTCAATGCAGACTGCCAGATTTGTAAGAATTTTCCTGCTGCCACCATAGAAAAGAAGTTGGTAGGCTCAGGAAAGGGAGGCCAAAAGTCTGCTGACCCGGATGGCCAGCCCGGTTGAGGTTCAACCTGAACCGGAGGGAGTGCCCTCTTGACCAGGCCAGCGATGCTCGGCAAGCGAAGACCAGCTCTGGGAGCCGGTTCCAACTAAAAGGGCTAGAAAGTCAGCTAGTTTGGAGCCAAAGTTCTTTCTCCAACCGCTGAAGAAATAGCTAAAGCAATTCAAATTGTCCAGGCACTTTCCCGGTTCCGTCTGAACCGGCACCATCAGGAAGCGGTCGGTTCGATCAGTTCCACTGGTTCAAGATTTTGATTTTGAGGATTTTATGAACCGGAGGAGGAGGAGGAATATGGGGAGAGTGAATGTGATTTTGAAGGTCTGGATGTGTCCTTGAACGGACATCTCTCCAGACAGGCCGTCTGGGATCTCCCCCAGGCTATCTGAGTCCCCTTCTCATTTTAGAGGAGCCTGATTATGTAGAAATGATGGATATTCCAGAGTCTAGGGACTGTCTATTCCCTTGCATAAATCTTTTGGGAAACAGACAGTAAACATTCTAAAACTCCTCACTCCATCCTCCCTGTTGATAAAAGGATGGACAAAGAGGTATACTTTATCAGGCTCTGATACTGAGTTCTCTCTCAGCAGTGCAGCCATGTGGGGGGTAGTGCAGGCTGCAGCTTGTGACAAAGCAAATATTCCCCTAGCCTGCTACCCTCCTGAAAAGGACTCTAGGAAGATGGATGCCATGGCAAAGAAACAATACATGGCAGCATCTTTAGGACTCAGACAGGCAAATGATATGGCTTATGCTGCTAGGTACCAGAAGTCCAGATGGGATACTGTGCTCGCCCTAGCGAAACAAGTCCCTGACCAGCTTGCCAGGGAGCTGGAGCAGGTGGCTCTGGATGGTATTGAGGCATCCAAGGTGCAATTTCATGCTGCAGTAGACTCTAATATGACGTGTCATCAAGGGTCATGAGCTACATCTGTGGCACCCATAATGGCTTGGCTCAGATGTACTACCTGTCACGGGATACCCAGTCTAAGGCTATGGATTTTCCTGTTGTGGGTAATTCTCTGTTTGGGGAGCAGACAGAGAATTATATGAAGAAAATGGATGAATATAGGACCACCTATAGGAGTGCACAGGCCAAAGAAAGGCAAGCCACTCCTCAAAGGCAGCATCTCAGGGGCAGGGGCAGGCCCTTTCATAGGCCTTTTTACCAAGCCCAGGCCTCCTCTTCTGCTTATGCCCAGAGGGGGTTCTTCAGAGGGAGAGGCAGATGGGGTACAAGTAAGCCCACTTCTACCCCTCAGCCCAAAGCCCCTGCCAAGCAGGCTCCCTGATGGGGTGGCCAGGGCCCGACTCTCCCTCTACGGTGAGGGGCAGGCTGAGCTTACTTTGTCCAGGACTGGAGGTCTTCAACAGCAGACAAGTGGGTCCTGGAAGTAGTAGGCCAGGGACTGGTTCTCAGCTTCAAAAGTTTCCAAAGATGAGAATCAGATCCTTTCCACCTGCAAATCCATCAGAGGCTCTTGCCCTAGAAACAGAAGTTTCTACCCTCCTGGTTCTCAGAACTGTGGAGAGGGTTCCACCCCCTACACCAGGGCAAAGGGTTGTACTCCAGGTACTTCCTTACCCCCAAAAAAGACAGGAGAATGGCGGCCCATCCTAGATCTCAGATACTTAAACAAGCACCTTTTAAAACCAAAGTTCAAAATGGTGACTCTGGGAATTATTTTACCCTCTCTAAGGCCAGGGGACTGGCTAGCCTCCCTGGACCTCAAGGATGCCTACTTCCATGTTCTTATCGAAGCTCCCATCGAAGTACCTCAGATTCGAACTGCCTCAGGCCATTATCAGTTCAGAGCAATGCCTCTGGCCTCACCTCGGCCCCGAGGGTATTCACAAAATGCCTGGCAGTAGCAGTTGCCCACTTAAGAAGGCAAAGGATTGCCATCTTTCCTTATCTGGACGACTGGCTCATAGTAGGCCAGTCTCCAGATCAGGTCAGACTACACCTTCAGGTAACTCAGCAACTGCTCACATCTCTAGGTTTCCTTCTCAATCTCCCAAAGTCAGTCCTAGAGCCTGTCCAGCTTCTCACCTTCATAGGTGCAGAACTGAACACAAAAGAGGCCAGAGCCTTCCTTCCTCTGGAAAGAGCAGGACCCTGATCTCTCTGGCCTCTTCTTTCACCCTTCAGGTCTCTCGACCAGCAAGGCACGTTCTTCAGCTCCTAGGGCACATGGCTGCCTCTACAGCAGTAGTGCAGGAGCAAGGTTTCAGATGAGGGATGTCCAGTTCCATTTGAGAGCCTTTTGGTCTCAAAAGAGGGACCCTCTAACCAAATTGATCCCAGTGACTCGGACTCTGATTCAGGCCCTTCAGTGGTGGCAGGACCACAGCAATCTGAGACAGGGGGTCCCTTTCACCCCCAGTCTCACTCCTTAGTCCCTTCGACAGATCGTCCCTCTTGGGGTGGGGAGCTCACATGGGCGACCTCACTACCCAGGGATTGTGGTCCCCTCAGGAATCTCTGCTCCACATCAATCTGTTGGAACTCAGAGCAGTTTTTCTAGCACTTCAAGTTTTTCCACATCTGTTCAGAACAAAGTGGTTCAGGTCAGAACAGACAACACCACTACGATGTGGTACATCAACAAACAAGGGGCACTGGTCTACGGCCTTGTGCAGCAAGCAATGAAGTTGTGGTCTCTGGCTTATTCTGAACACCTCCCTTACAGCAGTTCACCTACCAGGCAAGGACAATGTCCTGGCAGATGCTCTCAGCAGGATTTCCCAGGGCCATCACGAATGGGCCTTGGATCCTAGTATTGAGGTAGTATTTGCCAGATGGGGCACCCATGAGATAGATCTTTTTGCAGCCCCAGACAATCACCAACTTCCCTTTTTGTTGCAGGCCCCAGTGTTGGGCTTAGTCCTCTGGATGCCTTCCTTCTCAGTTGGGAAGGAAGTTTCTATGCTTCCCCTTCCCTCTCCTGTTCAAGGTGCTAGTCAAAATCAGATCTCAACCCTGCAAGGTGATCCTGATTTCCCAGATTAGGCCAGGCAGCCCTGGTACTCTCTCCTTTGTCCTTAGCAGTCCACCTTCCCCTGTGCCTTCCCAGGAATCACAACCTGTTATCCTGTGCCCAGGGAGGGTTTGGCTATCGAACCTCAAATCTCTCAATCTCAAGGCTTGGCTCTTGAGGAGTTAGAGTTTGCTGACCTACACCTTTCCCAAGGTGTATTGGATATTTTGAAGGCCTCTAGAAAGCCTTCCACCAGGGCCACTTATAATTCCAAATGGAAGAGGTTTTCCATATGGTGCTCTGGCAAGCACATTTCCCCAGAATCTGCCGACTTGCCCACAATCTTAGATTATTTGGTGCATTTGAGTTCGTTGGGGCTTAGACCAGCTACCCTAAAAGTGCACCTGGCAGCCGTGTCTGCTTTCTTACCAGCAGGTAAACCCTCTTCCTTTTCAGCTCATCCTGTATTCACCAAGTTTTTCAAGGGGTTGCTGCACACCAATCCCCCATTCAGGGACCCTGCCCCTGCTTGGGATCTTAATATTTGCATTGCCCAGCCTTATGCAACCCCTTTTGAGCCATTGTCTTCAGCAGAGCTTAAGTACTTGACTTGGAAAACTGTGTTTTGGTAGCCATCACTTCTGCCAGGTGCATAAGTAGTGCAAGCATTGTCAGTGGAGCCTGATTTTATCTCCTTTCACAGAGATAAGGTGGTCCTCAGGACTAACAGAAAGTTTTTGCCTGAGGTGGTTTCAGACTTCCACCTTAATCAATCCATGTCTCTTCCTGTGTACTTCACTGACCATTCCTCCTCTGGCGAGAGGAGATTGCAGATTTAGATGTCAAGCGAGCACTTAGTTACTATATAGAATGTACCAAGGGTCACAGGTTTGACTCCTTCCAATTGTTCCTCACTTATGGTGAGGTTGGAAAGAAAACCTGCCACTAAAAGATCCATTGCTAGGTGGATTGTCTCTTGTATCCAATTTGGTTATGAAAAACTGGGTAAGGTTCCCCCTCAGGCCTGAGGGCTCACTCTACCAGAGGTACAGCTGCGTCTCTGGCTGCTGCCAGGGACATCCCTATCCTAGAGATATGTCAAGCAGCTACCTGGAAAACAGTTCACACTTTTACTAAGCATTACTCCCTGGACATCCAGGCTAGGAGTGATGCTCGATTACTTTGCTGTGCTTCAGAGCCTATTTCCTAAGTAGGTTCTGTCCCTCCTCCTTGGAGGTACTGCTGTATAATCTGCACATGTCATAATATATGCAAGACTTCATGTTGTTTGAAGAAACAATTACTCACCTTAGTAATGTTGTTTCTTCTAATGGAGTCTTGCTATATTATAAACCTCCAACCTGCCCCTCTCAGAACCTTTACTTTTGGGATGTGGGTGGGCAGGGCAATCTTGGCATTTCATAGATGCCCACTTTATTTCACCCTTCTTAGGGTGCTTAGGTGTCTTTATATATTTTTCTTTCTTGAATCCCTTGACTTGAGTCTCTGTTTTGGGATCAAGAACAAAATGTGTTTTGTAGTTAAGTAGCCAGTGGGCTAGTGTAGGTTCTGACTTCCACACAGAACCTTAGTGAGTTTTGCTCATAAAGATCTGACAGTTTGAGTTTGAGCATCAACAGGCAGAGTGCTCAACCGAGCTCGCGCTCAAGGTTCCATGCCTTGCATGGAAAGTTAACTCTTTCACCTCCGGAGCAGTTCTAACCTGGGGTTATACTGCATATGTCATAATATAGCAAGACCCTATTAGAAGAAACAACATTACTAAGGTGAGTAATTTTTTCTTTCTGTGTATGCTAGTCTACTATGAGAGATGTGGGGTTGTGTGACATGGTAGCAGTGTCCAGCAAAGGGTTAATTCATGGGGTGCTCTGTCTGGGCAGGGGAGTCCCACGTGCATGTGAACCCTTCAAGGGTTCCATGGTGAGCCTGCAGCACTGTAGCTATGGTACTAAGAGTTGCCACAGTGGCATTAAATGAACCCACTACTAGTGCCAGTCTAGGTGACATATTTGTCGACTGTTACACTGTTTTGTCAAAGTATTATTGTTGGCCATTGTAGGTCCAGCACAGTCTTCATCTTCTGGTACAAGTCCCTGCTGTTCACTGACCTTGGGTTCCTCACATCTGATTTTATGGGCTGCGGACAGGTGTCTGTCATGTCAGTGGGGGTAGGCTCAGCAGTGTCCTCAGGCATGCAGTCACTATTGGGACATGACTGTGACACTTCATTATCACTGCCCTCTGCAATACCTGTGGGTAAACACAAAGCTACTGTTAGTCCCACCGTCACACAGCACTGAGCCAGCCACACAAATACTCATAGATTATGCACAACATGCATCCTTCATGCCAGCCAAGGCTCTCATGTGTAAAATCCAGGGTTAGTGCTCCTGCACAGAGTATCCGGATGAGTAACTGGGACATTGTCCACATGTCAAACTCTGTGGAATAGGAACAATAGCAACATTGTTATGTGATAGTGGCTGAACCAGTAGTTCTCAACCCCTTACATGGTAGCCAGCATTGCCCCCATAGTAGACCCCATTGGTTAGACTTCCACCCTCATATGTGGTGGCCAGCCCCCCGCTCACATAAATATCTGTAAATGCTGTTATTTGTGCTACAAGCATAAAAAACACAATTGTGAGGTGCTTGTTTACAAGGAGGTCCTTGATAGCACACCCATATTAAAACATGAATTACAATACAAACAGCCTATGTGCATTTATGCAGTGCTGCCTGAAAGGTATGACAGTAACTATAACAGTAACTCAATTTTTGTTTGTATAGCCATTCTATATTTAAACTGATTATTGTAATTATGTTTTCAGACAGTGCAATAATGCCCCAAAAAAAATAAACAAGGTATTAATGTGTTTCCTCCATTTGCATGGTAGATTTTATAATTTAAGGTATTAAAACAGTATGGCAAAAATCATAATCATGAGAGAAATTAATACAATGTTTTGAGCTGAAAGACAGCATAAGGAGACAAAGGTAATAAACACATAGGGAAATTTCAAAGAGAGAGAGCACAAAAGATGAAAACAAAAACGTGACATGAAATGAGTAAGTAATAAGCCATGACAGTGTGTGCATTATAGAATTTTAATGCACACCCCCAAAGGAGTAGTAAGGAATGAGGATAAAGGCAGATTGGCCGCACACTAGGGAGTGAATTAAAATCACTATGATTCCCACCCCTAGAGGGCTTATGACACTTATAAAATGGCTCTAAGTAGTTTTGTTTGGGGAGGGAAGAATGAAATTTTGCACCTGACTGTGTGTTTCTGGAGAGTTATTGCACAGTCAATTGACACTCAGCCAATTAAATTTCTAGATTTTTCTTATCATTCCGTGATCGGTTTTAAAACAGCTGAGTATACCGATGAAAACCTTAGGGATATTGCAATAAAAGGGAATGCCCATTGGTAACAGAAAAATAATACAACAGGTTCCCTTGGCAGTTATAACATTTAACTGTAAGGGATTTACAACAGAGGCTAGCAGTAATAAACACAGCTGAACCTCCCATAAGACCAGCCATGGCAGTGTAAAATGGGTTGGAAGTTTCTTAATTTTGGATTGGCTAAATAAGTTTTCAGAACCATCTGTTAATTCTCTGAAATTCACAGGTTGGAACATGTTCAGGCACTAGATTTGGAAATTGAGCAAATCACATACATAATTAGTGAAACATGTCTCTCATTCCTGACTGCCATCACAAACATGGCTACCAGCTTTACTCACTGAAAACCTTCAACAAGGACATAAAGTAAAATTCCCTTCACTGTTTAAAAATATATGTATAATTAAACATTCTTTCTGCTGATGAGCCCCTCTTACACACATGAAAACATCTAAGAAATGAAGTACTATTCACTCTATTAATTCCACGTCTCTTTGGTGACCATAAACATTCCATGTCATATCAGTATCAGTATGCTAGAGAAATCTAGCTGCTTAGCTGGACACAGAAAAATTGTGTCCGTGGATCCACATACAGTCTTCTGGTGTGTGTGTGGGTGTGGACATTCTGCCAAAGAAAGTTTTGCAGAAGTTTAAATTCCTGTATTCCATGATAAACAAACACTCCATTTATTGAATGTGTGAAACAGCAAATGATTGACACATGGGAATGATTACTTTTACTAGCTACTTCTTTTTTTAGTTAAAAATTAACATTTGGCTTTTTTGTCTTGTAAATTGTTTCTAGGTGCACAAGCACGAGGACTCATTGACCAGTCAAAATAAACACATAGACACTGTATAAGTGTGTCAGTCCATTTTAATAAATAGTGGCATAAAACAAATAAGGCTAGACAAAACAGCGGGCCATGCAGACTGAAAATTACTGTCTGAATGGCTCCGGCTCTTCTCTGGCCTTTTGTTTTATGCCACTATTTATTAAATGACTAACACTTATACAGTGTCTATGTGTTTATTTTGTCCTGCTCTCGCTTCCTACATTATAGCACCATCGTTCTATCTTCCGGTGCTTCTCCTTTTGTTTCTCTTAATTGTCCATTTTATAATTACAATAAGGCACAGCAGATTGATTCAATTTCTGTTCCATACTCATTTTCCCCTTTCTCTTTTGCTTGATAGACAGGCTGGAATTATCCGTTTGATATTTTGAATATGTGTTATCATTTAAGCCATTACAGTTTATTTTGGTCCGATACTTGCAAGTTGCTTGTCACAACATAATTATATATGGACCTCTGTGCGATGTAGTATACGCTTGCTCTATTAGATTATGGCCACCTGTCATGTAAATCTATAAATGAATGTAATGGATTCAGTCATGGTCTGGTATGCACTCAGTACCTAATTTTCTATGCATTAATCTTTCTGTAAGTAATTGTAGATTTCGTTGGTGCAATTTTTCATTTACAGTATCCTTCACTGGTGCTATTTTGTATTAACAACTGACACTTAACATGTCACTGTGTGGGCTGTAAGGAAGTATCAGTTGTGCGCTGACTCCACCCACTGATGAAGCCTCCTGAGAGGAGATATGTAGGGGTGTCAGCCCAGTTTTATCACACTAAACAGCTTCATTAACTACATTGGACTGGTTTTGGTGTGTGTACAGCTTCATCTTGTTATTTTCAGTTTGTTCTCGGTGCTGGAGCACCTTTCTTGGCAGTGGTGTATGCTCCTTCATTGTTGCTCCTGTTCTTTTGTAGTGTCGCTGAGGACTGTGGAGGGTCACTGTGAACTGACCAATAGCTTGTTGATGTAGTAGGATCACAGTTCAAGAAAGTGAAACTCCATAGGGAAGGAGCTTTCTATTGCAAAAACCATCACACGTCGTTTTAAAAGATCATTCAGCCACTCCATTAATCTCAGTGGCAACTTCTGGAACTTTTTTAAACCCAGACTTTAGAATATAATTGTGGACCAACTATAATAAAAATCCTTGGCACTATGTGAGGCCTTCTACTGTATATAGATAGACCAAAATGGACTTCTTATGCTGGCTTCTTTGTATGTTCGTATGTGTGAGCGTGGGGTGAACAATCTATTAGTAGAACTGAAGAAAGATTTTAATTCTTGTATTCCATAGTAAGCATTGCATCTATTGAATGTAGCAAATATAAAGGCAAACAAACAGAAAAGAAACATTTACTGTTGCCACATGGAATGTGAGCAGAACGAACTCTCAGGTCCAAAGATATAACGTACTGATGCATGTAGAGAAATGGAAATTTGGTGTACCTTTGGTATAGGAAACTCATCTCAGGCCAAATGACTATGAATCTTCTTAAAGAGAGTAGGCTGGTCAGATTCATGGCTCAAGCTGCAATTCACAATCATCTGGAGTTTACAGTCTTGATAAATAAGATTAAACTTCAGCATTAATACAACATTAGCGAATCGCAGGCAGTTTAATACTTGTTTCTGGTAATATGCTAATAGAACAATAACTTTGGTTAGCCTATGTGATCCCAATAAATCTAACTGTTTTATCTCACAAATCTATTATTAATATTAACCACATAATAGAATTTCTGAAGTCATGATAGGGGTGTTTGGAAAATGGGTGTTAACAATGGCTTGACAAAGCTGAAAAATACCTCTGCGAAAAACTGAATAACTGAATGGACAGTAAGAGATCTAATGGACATTTTAGGCTTAACCAGTCCTTTTGGTGCCCTTAACCTTTCTGTAAAAAACTGTTTTCTTTTCCAACTGCCAAAATACTAGATAAAAAATAAATGTTTTTATTTCCGTCCTAGCTCAATCAGTGCATTGAGTGAACTCAGTAAAATGCAATGATAATAAAAGCAAAAGTAATTTCTGGTCAAACCCCAGTTCCCCTATCCTTTGCTCCACACAAGTGTGATGAGATACATCAAACATGGTGCTTACAGCAGCAGTGCAATGAAAAATGTTTTTCCAAAAAGCTAGTTTCAGCTACAGTCACTAAGACTATTCACACATATGTCAAATCTACTTCTCTAAGTACCTCCTATGCTGCACATGATACTTTTTATAATCTTCTCCATCCTATCCCTTGACAGGTCTACAAAGCCATTTCTAAATGAAATGTTGCTGCCTTATTTTTTTCTTGAGAAAAATATAAAACATTTATACAATATTCAAACATTTGTGGAACTAGAAATTTTTACCACCAAATAAAAGTGGAAGATACCTGGAATATATTTTAATAAAAACAGGTAGGGTCAAATGTTTTGTCCAGTTTCATTGCACTGCTGCTTTAAACTACCAACTGCTTAAAAGACAAGGGCCCCCAGCTAGCAACTAACAAAGACCCTATCATCCTTGCAAAGTGGCACATTGCCCTAATGGAGGAGCCTGCAAGGTATTGCAGCAGGCGGGGCTTTGTCTGGGGGCAGGGCCTGAGACACCTGAATAGTAGGGAGCCAGGTAGGACCGCCCAGAAAGGGCTGGGGGGATAGGTTCCCAGGAGGGAGGGAGCTTGTGGCCAGGGACAGGAGGAGCCAGGCCCCTTATGAGGGGCTGCATAGGAGGAATTCTTCCTCATTCCTCCCTGTCCCAGGTCTAGGACTATGTGTGGTAGTTTTTAGTCAGGATCAGCAAGCTAGAGGTAAGGGTGGGGAGGCCTGCAGCCACATGGCCAGGGAGGGGAGACCAGGCTTTGTCCTAGGTTTGAGATATCTTGTAGGCCCTCCAGCAGCTCAGCTGGAAGAAAGGGCAATACTGAAGGATTAAGGCCAGATCGCATCACTGTGCAGCTTTCGGAGACAACTCGTAATGTGTCTCTTTGAAATCAAGGAAGCAGTGATACCAGCTGGTGAGAGAGGAACTGCATGCGCTTACACAATGAAAGCAGGCATGACATTAAAGTGAAAGGATTTTTATTTCAGAACCAATATTGTGTTAATCATAAATCAGCATAGCGCAGAATAACCACTGAGGACCGGGGATGTGGGGGTGGGCGCCCACAGAAGAAAGCTGCATAGCTGAAAATATTACAGAGCGCAGAATAACCACTGAGGACCTGGGGGCATGGGGACAAAGCACCCCACAGAACATGCCTGCTTTTTTCATGCTGTTTTATGATCGATATTTTCAGCTGGCGTGCTTTCTTTTGTGGGGCGCCTGCCCCACACCGCCCCAGTTCTGCAGTGGTTATTCTGCACTCAGTACTTATTACTGTAGTGAATCTTAGCTTAACTGAATAGTTAATCCTTCAGTATTGCTGGTTTTTTGTTATTATATTTGTTTGTTTGTTCTGTGGGGGCTCTCACCCCCACCCCAAGGTCCTTTCAGAAATTTTTAAAATATTTCACATTGCAGAAACTGAATTATTTATTTATCACTGATTTACTCACTGTTCTACAATTTGCCATTGAATCGCGTGACTGAGTGGCGTCGCGTTAGACGCCAGCCTCTTACAATCCTTTCTGGTTTCATGCGCAACTGGCCTTAATCCTTCAGTATGCAAGAAAGAAGCAAATGGTTGTTGTGAGGTATTTGAAAGTCAAAAATTTAACATTTACATACAGCACTAATGTCTGTGATCATTACATACCTTTACTGAAAGCTACAGAAGGTAAAAAAAAAAAAGCCTCCACCTAGGTTAAAATTGTGATTTTCTGTTAAAAGTTATGGACACAGTTAACTCTGGCTGATGAAGAAGGTCAGTACTAGTATCAAATGCTTTCTGTTGGTTTGATGCATATAACAAAAAGAACTCCCAGTGGGGAAAGTAGTAGAAGAGACTAGACTCTCATCAGGGGAAATTTGCTACTGAGGATATTAATCAATCACTTTGTGGTCCTGGTTGCCACAAGAAACACAGATGCTTTACAGGACTGGCTAATGTTGCTGATTATTTAATTACAGAAAAGAATGGGATGGGGGCAGCCTGGAGGCCGGATATCCAGACAGTTTATCTAAATAATCAGAATTAGGACTGTGTTGTAGTTTTTAGCTGTTTCTAGTGTTTCTTAGCAATGTAAAGTAATTTAGTTAAGGTAATTTATTGTCATAGCACCAACAGCAAACAAGAGGTGAGGGCTTGGATTGGGCCTGTAGACCGCATGGCCTGGTGGGGGATCAGGCCTAGGGCCTAGGTCTGGGATACCTTGCATGCCCCACCAGCTGACCAACTGTAAGAAGGAAGCAAGTGGTTTATTGGGAGATATTTAGGGTAAAAGTTCACTGGGCTACCACTTTGAGAATCAAGCAATTCATGTGCTAGCTGCAGCCTGGAGGTGGGGTAATTGGCATTATGGGTAGTTACTGTACCCATACCCGGGCACAGACGTAGGGGTTTTTCAGAGTTTAATGGTGGAGCCTCCATAGCCTTGGGATATCAGTTACTCAGCAAGACTGAAAGCAGTTCCTGAATGCCAGCAGGGTATAAACATCCCACCCTAGCAAATAAAGCAAGGGGTTGCAATGAGTCGGAATTTACAACCTGTAAGTGCTTATTACACCTAATAGATTGCTCAGTAAGTTTAGTGTGTTTAGAAACATTATGTTATGGGTTTATATTAAGCATTGTGAGTCTGATGGTTTGCTAAGATAAAATTATTTGAGGGTTTTTCAAAGGCCTTCTGGCATAAAGCGTGGGCCTGACTAACTTCATTATGGGGCTCCTAGGTTGCCAGGAGCAAGTACTAGCTATTATCCGGGCAGGTAATGTCAAAAAAAAAAGGGGTTAATGTCCACGCCAATGACCCATGTTGGTGGCATTAGCATCAGCCTAAGCACCATCAAGGGAGAGGCTGATTTGTTTGTAGCTGGCCCTGCACCAGGCAAGGGTAATGTATGGTGGGAGGTGCTGATGGGGAGCAGGGCAAGATGGAGGAGCAGGACCTTCGGGGCTGCTGCCCCACCAGAACCCAAGAACCCAGAGGAGGCCAACCCGGGGAAGCAGCCAGAGAACCTGGCACCACTGACCCTGCCTGCTGAACCTGTGTCTCCGGCGGGGGTGCCTGGCATGTCCAGGCAAGAGCCAGAGAAGCTGAAGCCCAGTCCAGATGAGACACTGGTGCACCCCACTCCTCCTCCTCCTCCTCAGAAAAAAGCACGAAGCAAGAGGGCTGATCAAGGAGCAGCAGCAGCGGACCAAATAGTGGGTATGCCAGAGCTGGATCAGCTGTCAGCTCAGGAGTTGAGGGCTCTACTTAAGAGTGGTGACACCCCCAACAGGAACAGGGGGCACCAGCCGAAATGGGGCAGAGAGTGGGAGGCCATGGAAAAGGTGCTGATAGGGCACAGGAAGGAAACAGAGGCATCGGCACCCATAAGCCTGGATCTGCCAGGGGAGCCTTCCAGCGGGCCAGCCAGCACCGCCGCAGGCGAGCTTGCGGACTCATGAGCAATTGTGGCAGGGTCTCCTGCCACAAGCAAAGTCCTCAGCTGGGAGTACCGGGCCATGGGTCCCACAGCAGCCAGTCCTCGGGGGTTGGGTCAGCCAACCAGTGGGAGGGCTCGGGGGTGTGGCCACGGCGATACCCCAAGAGTGGGGGGAGCCTAACATGTAGCCTCTGGTGGGAAACCCGGGTCAATCAGGTGTGGAGCAGAAGCTTGACAGGTTGCTGGAATTACTGGCGGACCCGAAAAGGGCGTGGCCAGGAGAGGTCCAGGCGGCTCTGGCCGTAGTAGGGATTGGGAATGCCGGAGCAGGAGTGGCATCTGCACCACTGCCAAGGCCAGAGCAAGGGTCAGTGAGCTTTCTATCCCTGGTGGAGCCCATTGGGTCGCACTTGATGGACAAGGTGAGGCCAGAGATAATCAACAGGGAATACGTTGACATCTTTGCCCTTCTGAACTGGCCAAAAGAGCCAGCAAAAGAAAAAAAAGACAAGGAGGGGGATGATGGTGACGAACAGTAAAAGAAAGGAACTGTGTGGTGGACATGGGAGAACTGGGCTGCAGGGTTTACAATTTACGCAGGGATCCTTATCCAGGGCAGCCCGGGGAAAGCTGACGGATTGTGGGTATACTTTAATAAAATAATGACCATGCACGCTAGTGAGCCAGGCAGGGGTGGTTAGAATATGATGAGGAGTATCAGAGGAGAAAAAAAATGCACATGGCACGATCGTGGGCGGTCTTGGACCTCCCGCTGCTGTAGACGATCGATATGGGGGGGGTTCAACACACTGACAGTGGTTTCCCGATGAGGTGCCCTGCATCACCAAAAAAAGGTTATCAATCGGGTAATGGGGAAAAAGGGGGCAGGAAAGGGCGTTATTTCAGCTACAACCAGGGATCATGCAAGACCGAGTGTTGTCTATACAAGCTTGAGTGTATGGTGTGCGGGAAACCACACTTGTTTCAACAGTGTGGGAAGGTGATAGGGGCAGGGAAGGCAGACAATTTTCGTCCCTTTCAGAAGGGAGGGAAAAAGGCTGGCAACACCGGTCAAAGCCGAAATTATTGAAGAGTGGTTGGTCAATTACCCAGACAGGGTGGCCGCTCGCTCTTTGGTAGATGGTTTCAGGAAGGGGTTCCATATACCTTTACCAAGGGCCTACGGAGGGCATACGAGGCTGACAACCCACGCTCTGCCAAGGAGCGACCAGAGGTCATGCAGGGCAAACTACAGAAAGAGCTGACCGCGGGTTGGATCAGCAACCCCTTCTGCTCCCTCCCCTTACGCGCGGTTCAGGGTGTCACCCATTGACCTATTTCCCAAGAAGGTGCCAGGTGAATTCAGAATGATAAACCACCTGTCATACCTGGAAGGGGAGTCAGTCAATGACTACATCAAACCAGTCGACACTGCAGTGTATTATATGTCGTTCGACAGGGCAGTGGCGGTGGTGCGTCAGTTGGGCCAGGGGACATTGCTGGGGAAGGCTGATATAGAATCAGCATTCCAGCTGTTGCTGGTATTCCCGGCAGATAGGGAGCTACTGGGCATGAAATTTGATGGGTACTACTATGTGGACAACTGCATGCCCATGGGGTGTGTGGTGGCATGTGCAGTTTTTGAGCAATTCGGCACATTCCTACACTGGACCATGGCACAGAAAGCCAAAGTCAACCACATGGTTCATTATTTGGACGACTTTCTGTTTGTGGGGAGAGCCGGCTCGGGGCAATGCATGCATATCATGGCGGCATTCCATGAAGTGTGCACCAGCTGGGTGTACCATTAGCCCAGAACAAGACAGAAGGGCCATGCACAAGGCTTTCCTTCCTGGGGATCAAGATTGACACAGAGCAAGTGTTCCGCTCCCTTAAGACAAGCTGGCGGCCTTGCGCTCCCGGCTGGACACGGTGATGAGGGCGCAGAAAGTCACATTACGGGAGCTCCAGCAACTAGTGGGCCACCTCAGTTTCACCTGCCGGGTAATGCTCATGGGCAGGACATTCATGAGGCGCCTGGCGGGCTTTGGGGCAGGATGCACAAAACCGCTCCATAGAATCTGTCTGGGTCACAGTGGCAATGCAGGCAGACCTCGGCATTTGGCAGACATTTCTGCAATGCTTCAATGGGGTGTCGATGTGGCTGGTGCTGGTGTCCAGTGAAGAATTAGAACTCTTCACAGATGCCTCGGGGCACTTGGGCTTTGGGGCTTACCTGCAAGGAAAGTGGTGCACAGGACAGTGGCCTCCAGAGTGGATCAGACAAGGCATCACGAGGCAGATAATGGTGATGGAATTCTTCCCCATTGTCATGGCATTGGTGATCTGGGGGGGATGTGCTGCGGGACAAGCACATCACATTCTGGTCTGACAACACTGGAGTGGTGTATGCCATCAACAAACAGTTGGGGAGCAAGGACCTGATGGGCAACCTCATGCAGGTGTTTGTCCTCAAGTGTCTGATGTTGAATATTACCTTTAGGGCAGTGCATGTACCAGGTATTGAAAATGGAATTGCTGATGCTCTTTCTCATTTACAGTGGCAGAGGTTCTGAGAATTGGCACCAGCGTCAGACCAACAGCCCAGGGAAGTCCCGCCATTTCTATGGGAGTTGATAACCCAGAGGCCTGGGAGTTGATTGAGAAGGTTCTTATACCCAGGATGCATATAGCATACCAGAGGGGAGTCAACTGTTTTTTGGAGGTCCAACACGCTCAAGGGTGGGCAACGACATGGCCAATCCCAGTTGCACAGCTGTGTGAATATGTACTGATCAAAAAACATGCGGGGGTCACCCAGGCAACAGTCGAACAGCACATTGCTGGCATTGCCTGGTTCCAGAAAGTCAAGGGCCTCCCTGACTCTACAAGGGCATTTGCCCATAGGAAGATCCTGGGAGGTTAGGCACGGGCAACCCCGAGGGGTACAGACAACAGATGACCTAGCAGCCCTGCCATGTTCAAGCAGATCTGGGACAAGTTGCCTAAGGTATGCTCATCCCCTGATGAGACAAGGCTGTTCCAGACAGTGTACTTGGTAGCATTTTGTGGGGCATTCCAGATATCGGAGCTCGTGCAGCCTAGCAAGGCTACTGGGAGACCAGTAGCGCTGGCAGAGGTGGACATGGCGGTCACAATGTCTGGAGTCTTTGTCCGCATCCGTAAAAGCAAGACCGATCAGCTTGCCCACGGGCAGTGGTGCTGGCTAGGGGCACCCCATGGGCTCCAGTGGGATGTGGGAGCATGGGTACAGGATTATATAACTCAACTCCCAGCAATGGGGGTGGTCTTCTTCCGTCATGGAGGGTGGCCCTCAACAGTGTACCAGTTAAGGCACATGTTGCAAAAGACCTTGCAACAGCTGGGCATCCTGGTAGAACACTACAACACACACCCTTTAGGATTGAGCAGAATCACATGCCAGCATGGAGGGCTTAGCAGATGGGGCAATACAAGTGTTGCAGGCTTTTGAAAGGTACATAAGGCCACATGTTATAACTCTCATTTGCTTTGTTTGGACAGGTGTTGCGGCCTGAGCAGAGCAGTTCTGGATTTGTAGCCACTCATACATCCATTGGGTGGCCCACAGGGAGAGGCAGTATCCTGAGGAAAGAACCTGTTCCTGGCACACAAGAGGACAGAGGTGCATTGGTTGGGGCAGCATGGGATGCGATGAAATGAGTTGATTGCAACACTGTAAGCAAAAGCCCAAGAGCGGGGGCAGCCAGATGTTTTAGTCCTTCACTTGGGGGGAAATGATCTGGGGGTTATGTATGTGAGGGAGCTTAAGGAGATGGTTAGGTGGGACCTGGCAAGAGTGAAGCAATGGTGGCCCTAGGTGCATATAATTTGGTCAGACATGGTGCAGCGGCAGCAGTGGCGGCATGCCCGGAACATTAGGGCAATAGAGAAGGTGCGCCGGCTGCAGAACCCGGCCATGAGACCAATTATGGATTCCATGGGGGGGGGGTCCATAGTAGCGCACCTAGGAGTGTCTGTGAAAGAGCCTGATCTGTATAGCAGAGATGGTGTACATCTATTAGAGAAAGGATTAGACTTGTTTTTGAATGACATACAACGGGCAGTTGTAAGAGTGTTGGCGTGAGGTGCTTGTGGGGGGTGAGTGGTGAAACTCACCTTATGGCAGCTTTGTAGTCTTGGAATGCTGTGGAGGGGGTAACAGGGGATCACGTGTCTTGACCAGCCAGATCTCCCTGAGGCTGACAGGAGGGTGGGCCTGATGGATGGCGTCTGGAGGGCACCCTCTTTGGGCAGGGTCCCGTGGCATGGCGGATCCTCTGACAGGGGAGGAGCTAGCCACAGCCAGTCACAGAGCCATCCCTTATGCCCCAGAGGCTGTTGTCCCTCACGGGGTCCGGGTTGATGGTAAAGCAGCCCTCTCCTGGGAGGGAGGGAGGGTCGACCATCAGCAATCTAGTGCTCCATGGGGAACCAGATTCCTTCCAAGGCTACCTAGCTGTGCACAGCATGCTAGCAATTGTATATATGGACAATTGGTTGTATCAATAAATACATGGCTCTGGCCATTTCTCCAAAGCCTGTTGCAGGGGCGTCATTTAGGGGTCACCAGGGGTCGCATTTGCGACCCCTATGAAAATTGAGTGACCCCTATGACAGGGCTTGTGACCCCTGTCCCCTACCATTGCTTAATGGATGCTTCACTTGGCTGCCGCTGGCTGAAGAATAAAAAAATAATAATTTTTCCTCCCCGGCGTTAAGTTCCCATGTGCGCTTGTGCTGTAGCCTGTGTAGAGGAGGTTTCAGGAGTCTGTGCTAGCATGGGGTTGCCTGGCGCAAGGCACGTTGCGCTCGTTCTCTCAGCCTGGTCAAGAGGATAAGACGTAGCAAGCAATTTTCAAAAAAGGCAGGGGGGAAGTTATAAAGCATGGCATCTAGGAGAAGACAGATCTGGTAAGATAAACTATTTTTTGAGAAAAAATGGACCACAACTGGCAAAGTGTGTGTTTAGATGCAGAATTTAAACAGATGGCATAGTAGCGCTATAGCAGCCTTGCTGTTGCACGAGTTGTTTTAAAAAAAAACAAACAGTGAATTTACTAATACAACAACTTTGTATTCTGGGAACATGCTTTAAGAAGCGGAGTTCAAATGAATGGCATAACGCTGCAGTGGTCTTTCTTCTACTTGAGTCATCGAAAAAATAGTTAACAAGTTAAACCTAAAGAGATGGTGTTTTAAGCTCAGTGATTTCATTTTGTTTTGGGGATAAGTGTCCTCATAAAAGCACAAGATTAAATAAGAAGCATATAGTGCACTCCTTTCCGTCTGACCTCCATTAACCTTTCGAGCGGGCTGCTCATTTGGGTGCACCGGTTAACGAGGTTGATTCGCGGCTTTTCCTTTTTGAAATTCTTCTATAGAACTGCAGTCACTAGATAGGAAGCCCAGTGCTTCACCTGTCAAGGCTTCATCAAGGGACAGGGGAAACAAAGACAAGTTGCTGTTTAAATCATCTCATAAAAGTGACACCAGATGATTGACAGGTTACACTTTGTGTCAGTGAAATTATTTACAATTATCAAAACAAATTAATACAAAAGACAAAATACAAAAACCTTTACATCTTATAGAAAATGCTGTCCCACACTGCCAAATAGGTTCCACTTCATAACAGCGAAAAGGGTATTAAAGATAAAAAAATGTTTTTGTAATTTCAGTACCAGCTAATGGAACAAGCATTTATGAATGTTTTTCCTGGCAGGTTGGTCTATGATACAACCCTTAAGGGAGCAGAAAATCACAAATAAAACATGGAACTCGACGTGGCTTTCAGTGTGATATAAAGTAAAATGGAATATAGTTTATGAGATTTCTTTTTAGTAAAAACCTTAAAGGCTTTTTTATAAACACTTTGAGAACGTGATATTAGAAAGCCTTGGGTGAAAATAGCATATTTTGTTCCTTTTTTAAAAAAAAAGGTAGAATTGTATTTAACAGTACTTGGGTTTAAACAAAGCACAGATTGATGAGTACAGTATGTAGGCAAGTTGCACTCGGTGGTTTGACTATTAGGTTAATGAAACATGAGAGGAAGCTGGGCTGCCATTTGAATATTAGAATATAATAGAATGCATTTTTGATGATCTACATCTCTTTATGAAATATATTTACTTGTATTAAAGGGGAGAAGAAACACGAGTATTAAAATTTATTTCCATAAAAATGAGATACAGAAAATACTGCATCAAGTGAGTACCATGGCTGTTAAAAGAACAGTTGTTTTAGATATTTATTTTTTGACTGAATTTTGGTGTGGACAGTATATTCATACATGTACTTATGTGTATTAGGTGTAAAAGGCATCTCCTGATGAAGCCTACTTTGTAGGTGAAACATTGAGGTTGTGGGCCAAACTCAAAATAAAGGAACTTTTTGTACAACTTGAAAAATACTGTCTGCAGTGTGAATATTGCACCCCACACCCCCATTCTGATACAGAAAACTGGTCTTTGTTTACAGATGACACCAAGATCTGTAACAGGGTGGATACTTCAGAAGGTGGAGAAAATGAGGAAGGACTTGGGGAAGCTTGAGAAATGGTCTGAGTAGTGGCAACTGAGGTTTAATTCAAAGAAGTACAAAAGCATGCATTTGGGGCATAGAAACCCTGAAGAGAGATACAGGATGGGGGAGGGGGGAGTTGCTGACAGTCACCAAGGAAGAAAGGGACCTGGGATTTATTATTTCAGATGGCCTGAAAATGTCAAAGCAGAATACAGAAGCAGCAAGGACAGCCAGTGGCATCCTGGGATGCATAGGAGGGGGTTTCACCAGTAGAAGGTGGAAGGTAGTGAGGCTGTTATATAAAACCCTGGTCAGGCCTCACATGGAGTACTGTGTGCAGTTCTGGAGCCGCACCTTAGAAAGGACATTAATAGGCTAGATACGGTCCAGAGAGGGTGACTAAGAAGGTACAGGGCTTGCATCACAAAGCTTACGAGGTGAGATTTAGGGACCTCAATATATACTCACTGGAGGACAGAAAGGAGAGAGAGGACATGATAGAAACATTCAAGTACCTTAAAGGCATAAACAAGGTGCAGGGGGAGACATCTTCCAATACAGGAGGAGTACAAGAACAAGGGGGCATGTGATGAAATTGAAAGGTGGCAGGTTAAGAGGGAATGTGAGGAAGCTTTTCTTCACTGAGAGGGTGGTAGATGCATGGAATGGTCTGCCACAGGAGGTGGTAGGAGCGAGCACTGTGGATGGATTTAAACATGCATTGGATAGGCATAGGGGAACCATAGAAGTAAAGTGTGTGGGGGGTAGAAACCATAATCAAGTACAGGGCTTACAGGCAGACTGGATGGGCCTAGCAGTCCTTATCTGCCGACAATTTCTGTGTTTCATTGATAAATTAAATCAAGGTACTGGCCATTTCATGAAATCTTGAAATAGAAAGTGATAGAAATGTAGAAAAGTGATGGCAGAAGACCAAGGGTCCATCTAGTCTGTCCATGAGCTCCTGAGATCTTTTCAGACCTCAGAACCTAACCCCACTACTGTTTAATGCTTCCTAGTGCTCCCACTGATTTTATTCAAGCTTTTTCTCTATCCCACCCTAGCTTGAATGATGTCACTGTCTTTGTTTCCACCACCTCGGCGGGCAGCCTCTGTTCCACTACCCTTTCTATAAAATGGCAGGCAGTATAGCACAGTGGTTTAAGGCTCTGAGCTGCAAATCTGGAAACCTTGGTTTGAATCCCACAGCCCCCACTTGCATACTGTGTGACCCTGAGCAAGTTACTTAACTTTCTTGTGCTCCCAGGTTGCATCTGTAAACAAGGTTTCAGCTTAGTGTGTCTCTCCTGGTAAAGAAAACAAAATAGTGTTTCCTGAGCTCCCTCCTGAAGCTCCCCTCAACTTCCACTCATGTCTCTGGTACTGGGTTGTAAACCCTGATGAACAGATCCGAGGAGGCGCCTTGTTTATTCCTCTCAGAAACGTGTTGTCTCTAATACCCTCTCTCCTCCTAGTCTCCAGTGATGTTACTGAGGGACAAACTGTAGGTCAATGCATGAAGCCTAAGTGGCGTGCACAAGGGGTGGGCAACTGCTTTTACGAAAGGGCATATGTGTGAGTGGAACATTAGCACACCTAGGAGGCATGCAAGAACCATGCTTGCGGACACATGTAGGCAATCCACGCACTGTGTGTCTGAGGGGCCATGTAGCATCATGTGTAGTACTCCCGAATGTGCATTCATGAAGCCAGGTATGACAGCCAGGCACATGACGTGAGGTGCATATACTTGCAGCAGGTAGAGGGCTTCCGTAAGCAACTTAACACCATGGTACGTAGTAGTTCCCAGACAGATCAGGATGCTGTGGAAGTAGAAGGATGATGCAAAACTGTCTGTCCCACCATGGGCACACACGGGACACACAACGAGCACCATGATGGGGAACACCTGGCAGGTGCACAGTCACATAGGTATAGGACTGATATGGATGGTACAGCTCTCTGCCCAGGTGAGCAGCACCTGGGCAGTTCTGAACTGCCATCAACAGAGGCACCAACATAGAAGCAACACCCACCCCACACAGGCCACACAGGCAGGACCCCAATATAATTGTACCCGTGCACAACACACACACACCGCCCACTCCACATGGAGTCCCCACAATACCCCAAGTCCTCCCATGAAGCCCCGATGCCCCAAGGCCCTCCCAAATGTGCCACACCCAACCACAGCTGTGAGCAAACCACTGTCCTGGAGACAATAACGACACAGGATAGGAAAATAAAAACTTTAATGAACAACATAGCACTAAAACAACATGATGAAGGTGGGCAACATCTGCCCAGGTACAGAACTGTAACCAGCTCTATGTCACATTGACAAATGCCACCCTCTGGCCCCACCCACTGTGGCCCCACCCAAATAATGCCGCCCCCACCTTGCTACCACTATGATTTTGCTGAAATGATGCCCCTGGCCGGTTGTAGTATCAGTTTGTTCAGGTGAAGAAGGCATATGCCCTCAAAAGACAACTGAGGAGCCTGCAAGGTATTGCAGCAGATGGGGCTTTGTCTGGGGGGCAGGGCCTGAGACACCTGAACAGTAGAGACCCAGGTAGAACTGCTCAGAAGGGGCTGGGGGGAGTAGGTTCCTAGGGGAGAGGGAGGGAGCTTGTGGCCAGGGACAGGGAGGAGCCAGGCCCCTTAAGAGGGGCTGCACAGGAGGAATTCTTCCTCATTCCTCCTTGTCCAAGGTCACATCCCACCCAAACCTCACCCTCGTAAAAGCAGGGGGGAACGGGGGGGGTACAGGGAACTTGCTTTCCCACTAAGGGGGATCATCTTAGGGGTCGAGAAGGAATTTTCCGTATTTTTCCCACTGGGTTTTCTGTTTTTTTTGCCTTCTCCAGCAAGGGGGAAGTTATTCTAGTTACAGTAGGCTAGGGAGCAGATAGGTAGGTGTCACAGTCATGAACACTGTAAGTGTGGTGGCTTGGTAGTCTTGGAATGCTGTGCAGGGGGTAACAGGGGATCACGTGTCTTGACCAGCCAGATCTCCCTGAGGCTGACAGGAGGGCAGACCTGACGGATGGTGTCCGGAGGGCACCCTCTTCGGGCAGGGTCCCACGGCATGGCGGATCCTCTGATGGGAGGAGCTAGCCGCAGCCGGTCACAGAGCCATCCCTTATGCCCCAGAGACTGTTGTCCCTCACGGGGTCTGGGTTAATGGTAAGGTGGCCCTCTCCTGGGAGGGAGGGTTGACCATCAATGATCTAGTGCTCCATGGGGAGCTAGATTCCTTCCAAGGCTACCTAGCTGCGCACAGCACGCTAGCATTTGTATATATGGACAATTGGTTTTATCAATAAATACATGGCTGTGGCCATTTCTCCAAAGCCTGTTGTTGTGTCAGTTTGTTCAGATGAAGAAGGCATATACCCTCAAAAGACAAAGTTGTCACATCCATACATGTTTGCGCAAACTGCGAGTGCCCTAAACATGTTTGAATATAGTCTCAGGAGCCAAGTCCACACAAAGGCACTAAATGGATGATCACTGTGCTCATCACAAAGCATAGCCCCTGCTGGCAACAGAGAGGTATAGTCTCATACTGAAGAAAGGGCTTCCAGGAGCAGACTTAATCAGCATACAGCATCACAGGTGTGCTGTATAAGATCATC
This sequence comes from Neoceratodus forsteri, assembly GCA_016271365.2. Classification (NCBI taxonomy): domain Eukaryota; kingdom Metazoa; phylum Chordata; order Ceratodontiformes; family Ceratodontidae; genus Neoceratodus; species Neoceratodus forsteri. Next base: position 1,007,944,315 of record CM028130.1, on the reverse strand, counting down.
CCAAAATACTTAAAGAGCTTATGTACTGCCTAAACTAAACTTAGTTTTTAAAAGCAGTCAACCATTACCTTATATATCTGAGGTACTTTTTCTTTCCTCTTTCTTTAATAAGAAGATTGTTTGCCTGATGTCAGTAGTATTTATTTATTTATTTAGTTTTGTTGACCGGTAAGTGAACTAGACCAATTCTGCCTATTTTCAGGCACGACCCGGGGGAGGGGGGATACAGATGAATGCCAACTGACCTTGAGCCAGATTAAGCTGTTGGTGGTATTTTTTAGTGACTGATTTTAGGTATGGTAGTGGGACAGCACTCTGCCTGGCAGCTGACATATCTGTCTCTGTTGTCTCCCAATACATCATTAGCATTGTGAACTCACTGACTAGAACATCACGGCTGCTTAGGAATAGCCACTCAGCGACTGCCAGGTCAGTCACCTGTGATGTCACTGTCAGTGAGATCATAATGCTGATGATGTGTGGTGGGGGGGGCTTGGATAGAGACAGACATGTCAGCTGCCAGGCTAAGAGCTTTTCCACACATTCATCATAATATTATCACATAGGTGAATTTCTAATGAGCCAAAGGAAAATTAAAAATATTTCGGAAATAAAAAGTTACAACTGACTACTTCTTAAAAATTGTATTACTTTCCTGTCTGCCTGTTTTGGCTCCACTAGCTCTTTAAATTCAATAGCAGACTCAGTAAGTTCACCATTTTAAGCCCTGATCTCTGGGAGCAGGGAGTCAGTAAAGTTCTCCTGGGAACAGAAAATAGCATACAATAGTTTTCTTAAAGGTGACGAGAAACAATTTTACACCTCCAAATGCTCTCCTACTTTCCTTTAAGTGCCTGTTCAACATTCTGCTATATTTTAAACTTTTTTTTTTAAAATTAATAATCTAATTATTTTGCATTTGCAGCTACCCTGAATCCCTCTCTCCTTAACAATTGCTGCTGTCTCTTATCATAGTGCCGGAACATTTCAATGATGTGAGTGACACCATTCCAGGCCGCTCAGATGAATGGCATGGAATTTTGTAACTGACATCAAGGAATGTCTTAGAAGTATGAAAAGAAAGAGCAGGAGCTGCTGGGGGTACTCTGTAAACCTGAGGAAATGCTGTGCGAAATGTAGAATTCAGCCAGTGGAATTAGTGCGGAATGACCATTCCACTGGTGGAATTTCCACAGGAATTTCATTTGTTCACCTGCGGTATTCTGCCTACTGTGATCCATGGAATAATATTCAGCAGAACAGACATTTTTCTATGGAAAATTATTCCACAACAATTTCCACAGAAAATATTGAGATCCATGGGATAATATTCTGCGGAACGGTGATTTTTTTTTTTTTGTGGAAAATCATTCCACAACTATTTTATGCTGCAGAATTCTTCCATTCTGTTTCCAGCAGAATTCGTTGGAATTTTGGCAGAATTTTTACTATTCAGTGGAATTTAGTTCTGCTGGAATGTGAAAATTCCACACAGCACTAACCTAAGGGCAAAGCTAGACTATTTATCAAAAATTGGTCAAAGCATACCAGAATACATAACTGACATGGAAAGGAAAATGGAAGGGCAGTTAATTAGATATGTAAAAATCCTTTGCTGTGACCATTAATGCCATGCAGCAGCTGACTGCCAGTAAACCAAGAACACGGACATAGTAAAAGACAAACTGAATTTCAATCTGAATAACTAACTGGTTTCGGCCCCTGGAGAACAAGACAGTGTTGTCAACATAAACAACTGCTGCAATACTGTGCAAACCATCAGCCAAGTCACTTAAAGATATACTGCATAATAACAGACCTAAAATGGACTCTTGGGGTACTCCAATATTCATATTATTAGACGATGGAACAGGGTTACCAATGTTTGTACACCGACTCCTGTTCCAAAGTTAGTCTGTAAACCAGTCAGCAACATTTTTTGAAAGCAAAGTGCCATGAGACTGGATAGCAAGCTAATGCCCGGATGTGAGCCCTGATACCAGCTGATGACCTGGCCACCCTAGTGCGTGCCTTCATCACATCTAGGCTGGATTACTGCAGTGCTCTGTACCTTGAGCTATCTGGAGGCAACATCTGCCATTTGCAGCTGGTGCAGAACACGGCAGCAAGGCTGTTAACAGGCACATCGAGATGTGATCACATTATGCCTATTCTCCACGGACTTCACTGGCTGCTTATAAGCCGTAGATTCCCTTTAAGAAACATAGAAACATAGACTTTGATGGCACATAAGGACTGCTTGGCCCACCCAGTCTGCCCATTTCCCTACCTATTGGATAAGCTGCAGATCCTAGTTTTATTTAATTAATTTACTTATTTATTTAAGCGTTTTACCAGGAAAGGCATACTGAGCTTATTACTGCTTGATTCCAGATGCATCCTGCGGATAATACAAAATACATTGTGAAGCATACAATATAATATGGTGAGATAGTGGGTACAGGCAAGTTAACAGCAGGTTACAATACAATACATGGTAAAACATGGTGCAGGAATACAAAATAACATTGTGAAGCATATAATATAGCAAAGTGATATAATAGGTACAGGCAAGTTAACAGCAGGTTATGACTCAATAACATGGTATACCATGGTGCAGGAATACAAGTGCATTTAACATATCAGGCATCCTCTCATAGCCATTTGGGCTAACAGCACCTCAGTTGGGGGTCTACATGCCTCCACGGTGAGAAGAGCCTGCTGCCACACTTCCTGAGCCCTTGCTAGCAGGTGTCCTCTCACAGCCCTTTGGGCTAACAGTGCCTCAGATGGGCGTCTATACGCTTCCATGGCAAGAACAGCCTGCTGCCATGCTCCCCGAGCCCTTGCTAGCAGGCATCCTCTAATAGTCCTTTGGGTTATCAGCTCCTCAGATGGGGGTCTACATGCTTCCATGGCAAGAAGAGCCTGCTGCCACACTCCCTGAACCCTTGCTAGCAGGTGTCCTCCCATAGCCCTTTGGGCTAACAGTGCCTCAGATGGGGGTCTACCCACCTCCATGGTGAGAAAAGCCTGCTGCCACACTCCCCGAGCCCTGGCTAACAGGTGTCTTCTCATAGCCCTTTGGGCTAACAGCATCTCAGATGGGGGTCTACATGCCTCCACGGCGAGAAGAGCCTGCTGCCACACTCCCCAAGCCCTTGCTAGCAGGTATGGCCTAGACAGCGTTCCGGGAACTCAAGACTGCGTGGCTGTCACTGTAAATTTTCTAAGGACAATTGCCTTTATCTTGGGACAGATCTTATTGGCTGTCCGTGGAACACAAGCTCCTTGTTTGGTTCCTCATCCTGCCAGGCATTTCCAAATTCCTCCTGACTGGACTATGTCACTACCATTGGCCAGTTTATTTAACCTTTATTCCCCCTAATCAAGTATTGCCTCTGATATCTGGTCTGTTTTAATACTCAGTGCTGAATTTCTTCAGTTTAAAGTGTATTTTAACTGTACATGTATGTGTTTGAACTTGGAAGTTTAGAGGGCTAGACTATGTTCCTAATTATGTGCTGAGTCTTTGTTACCACATTGGGTATTTCTGTGAAAAGTCACTTTCAGTTAATTTCTCCACCTACATCCCACCCCACAGCCAATCCCCTGCTTGTAAAGCGCTCTCTGACTACCTAGCCAGCCACCCCCACAAAATGGAACAAGTCCTAGTTGGGATCTCAACATAAACTGGCTGGTGAGCTCATCAGCACATGCCAAACATACTTTAGCTGCATTAGATATGACCCAACTGGTATCCCAGCCTACCAGCGCCAACCCCACTAATGGAACCCACACCCTACTAGATATCCTGCTCACTAATCGTCCCCACCATATTACTGACCTGGGTGTCCTACCCAATGCCTTCAGTGACCACTCCCCAATCATCTTCAGCTGGTCCTGTCAGCTACCCAAACCACCACCAAGTATCGCCTTTCATCATCGATTACACTCAGGAGGCATAGCCAAACTCAAACAATATCTAATTAACTGGGACTGGTCCCCTATTTCCCAAGCCCAGCACATAGATGATGCATTGCACTACTTCACCACCACTTTTAATACCGCCTATGATGCTTTTGCACCAACCATCAAAGTGACCACTAAGAAATGTAGTGCCCCCTGGATCACCCCAGAACTCCTACAACAGTTCAAAATGCATGATAACGTCTGGCATTGTGCCACTGCCTCTGGTTTGCTAAGCGATAGGCAGGCCTATAATGCTGCCCGCAATAAGTGTACCTGGGCAATCCGCAAGGCCAAGCGGAGCACTACAGAACCGCCCTAGCCACCTCCTGGGGTAGCACAAGAAAGTTCTGGAATAACATCAAGGAACTTAATGGTAAATCCTGCTCTCTCCCCCCCCCCCACAACTTAGTGTTAATGGTACTACCACCACAGACACACTTCACATAGCTAACTGCCTTAACTCCACCTTCTCAGACCTCAGCTCAGTCCTCCCTAGCAACTTTTTCATCTAATTCAGTCTACCCCACCGCCTCAGCTCCTCCACCCCCTTCAAACTCAGAGTCATTACCCCTACAGAAGCGAAGCCTACCTGTCCAAAGCCCCCAGAGCTCCAATTATTGCAAAGATGCCTTCGATAAGCGTATCTATACCTTGCGCCAGACTCAGTTATCTCCCCACTCACGGATCTTCTAAGTCTGCCCCTGCACCGGGCCAGTTCCCAACCTCATGGAAAATGGCAGTGATAGCAACAATATTGAAATGTGGTGACAGTCCTCCCAAATAACTACCGCCCATCTCAATTCTCCTCCACTCTAAAGCCCTTGAAAAGATCATGGCCAATGAGCTCATACTGACTACCTCCTCGCACACAACCTCTCATGTAGGGAGCAGCATGGTTTCAGAGCTGGTCATAGTACTATGACTGCCCTCACAGAATTTGCTAACTCTCTGCACTCCACACTTTACAAGGGGCACCTCGTAGGGGCCATGTTTATAGACCTCTCAAAGGCCTTTGACATGGTTTCTCACTCCCTCCTTCTTAACACATTACAACAAATTGGGGTCTCTCATTGTCCTCTCTCATGGTTCTCCAGCTATCTTTCATCTAGAACCCGATGTGTTAAAATTAATAATACCACATCTACTATGCTGCCTGTGTGCTCAGGAGTTCCCCAGGGATCTATCCTGGGTCCCTTGATATTCAGCATCTACCTCAATGCCCTGCCTAAATCCTGCCCAGGCAACCTTTTCCTCTATGTGAACGAAGCTGTTCCTTATGCCGCACATCCTGATCCTCCTCTCTCTCTCTCTCTCTCTCTCTCTCTCTCTCTCTCCAGCATACCTTACAAACCTTCTTCTCTCAGATTGAACACTGGTTTGCTGAACACAGATTGGTGGTCAACATTAAAAAAACCATGACGATGCTCTGTGCCCACCGCCAAAACAGATCAAAGGATTTCCCCCTAGAAATACTCTCTGCCTCTGTCATCCCACTGGAACAGATCCAAAAGTACAAATATCTAGGTATTACATTTGACTCTTCCCTCTCATTCCAAGAACATAAAAAAAATACTCACCTCCACCTCCAACACCCGCATTGGTCTCCTTTACAGACATAAAGACTGCCTGCCACCCGAAGCACTTCACCTAGCCATTACCTCCTCAGTCTTATCGCTGATGAACGATGGCTCACAATTTATGCTACCGCTGACCCTACAACGCTTCATCAAATACAAGTAGTCATCAATAAGGCCTGCTGGCTCCTCTCTGGTGCTGACAGAAATACACATACCTGCACCCTATACGTGCTCACCAATATCCTCTCCTTTGAGGAAAGACTATTATACCGCACCTGTCTCTTCACCAAAAAAAATCTACCTGGGTTTAACCCCAATAGGTGTCATGGCTTCTCTTCAGGCAGCCACCATCTCAGTGTCCACACAGGCCACCCCAAAACTATCTGGAAGGTGCCTAATGTCAGGACCACCCTGGCCCAGCGATCCTTTCCCCTTAGAGCTCCATGCTTGTACAATGCCCTCCCACTGGCTGTTACATAAATCACCAATCTAGGTCCTTTAACAGCTCCCTTAAGGGCCCATATCCTCTCCTCATGTCAATGCCAGTGTAACTGGTAACCTGTGGATCCTGCACCACGCCGCTAGGCCACGCACCTGCCCTTGGCCAGGCAGTGGAGAGCCCTCACTATTTCTAACCTACAGGTTCCTCACCTCCCTCAGTTACATATAGTTGCACTGGACTATGAATGCATTGTATTATGTATAAGACAAGGCCTCCCTGAGGTGGCTTACTACCAATTCATATCATGCATTGCTTTAGCTACCAATTGTATAGGTCTTAACCGCTCATTAGGTAAATATGTTGATAGCTCTGCCCTGTTTTAGCTACCAAATGTACAGGCATTAACCCTTGCTCATTGTACTTATACTCTGTATGACTGCTTACCCACATTTATTCTATGTATGTACTGTATGAATGTCTATGTTTTATTCTGACGTGGAGCCTTTGGAAACGAGTCCATGACTCAAAGGGTTGTAATTCTGCTTTCCTAGCTAAATAAATGTAAGTAAGACAGTTTAAGGGCAGAGACAGGTAAAATGATGAAGCGGGGTTTAGTAGTGCAATCGTACAGCCATATCTGAGGTTCCAGACATGGAAAGGGGGCCTTGGGATTATAAAACTGAGTAAGGAAGATTCAGCAGTTGTTCAGAGGAGACTGGAGGGAAGGGGGTAGTTGTTTGCTAGGTGCATGAGCAGATGGAGGTGAAATGTGCAGATAATAGACCATTTAGGTGCAGGAGGGTGAGGAGTGTCAAAATGTACCAACAGCCTACTTCCTTCTACCTCCCACTGGAATTGTCTTATGTCTGTCCAATGCACTCTTAAATTCCCCACTGTTTCAACCCCACAACCTCCTCAGGAAGGCGATTCCATGTGTCCACTACCTTCTCCATGAAAAATGCTTCCTCACATTGCCCCTGAGTTGTCCCCTCTATCTTCAAATTGTGCCCCTTGTTCTTGCACATCTCTTTATGAAAGATGCTACCCCTTGGACTTTATTGATTCCCTGAGGTACTTGAAAGTTTCTATCATGCCCTCTTTCCTTCCTTTCCTCAAGGGTACACATATTAAGCTCTTTAGTCTGTCTTCATATGGCTTCTGGTACAGACCCTGCACCATTTCAGTTGCCCTCCTCTGAATTGCCTCCATCCTGTCTATGTCCTTGCAGAGATGGTGTCTCCAGAACTGCACGCAGTACTCCAGATGGGGTCTCACCAACTGTCTGTACAAAGGGATAGCAGCTTCCTGATTTCTACTAGTGATGCCTCTCTATGCATCCCAGTATACCCCAGCCCTCCTTACTGCCTTCTCACATTGCTTGCCTACCTTTAGGTCATCTGATATGACTGCCCCAGGTCCCTTTCCATTTTGTAATACCCCCCCATTGTGTACTCTTCCCTTGGGTCAAGGTCAGATTACTGACCTGTAAAGCCCTGCATGGCCGGGGACCAGACTACCTGCAAGACATCCTGGTTCCTCATTGCCTGGCTCATTCTCTCCATTCCTCCAAGGGATGCCTACTGGTGGTCTCCAGGGCTAGGCTGTGGCAGTCAGGAGATTGTGCTTTTTCTGTCGCCACACCAGCCCTGTGGAATTGACTGACAGGCTACTTGAGGGTGGCACCCTCATTGGAAACCTTCAAGAAAGGGCTGAAGACATTTTTATTTTGTCAAGCTTATGATATTCTAAAACTAGAAAGCTGTACAGCCAACTGACTGTCTTGTTTTTAAGGTAGGTAGGTAGATAGATACATTGGCCCAGATATTCAAAAGGGTCGCTCATGGCGCAACAGTGTTGTACCATGCGCAACCCACTGATACGCCCTGGTGCGATATTCAAAAGGGAAAAGTGCGCTGCACAAATCCTGATGCGCTGGAGTGCATCAGTAATGTGTGGGCACAGGTGGGGGAGGCATGCCCATGCATAACCTGCACAGCCTGATATTCAGCCCGGGGATGTACGGGAAGCCATGCATCTTGCCCAACCCCTACTTGTGCCTGCACAAAGTTAAGCCCCCCCAAAAAAGGGACAAATGATGGCCACCCACAGGTGAGCTGCCGCATTGCAGGCCACAACACGGCAGCTGCCACCTGTGGGTGGCCACCCGAGTTCTGGCTGCACCTGGTGGCGCCCCCCCATGCCCAATCGTGGGCATTCGTAGAGACAAAACCCCATCCTATATCCCTGGTGGTCCAGTGGACCACAATGTGCCCGATCGCGGGCATCTGTATTCTTAATAAAAGACCCCCGTCCTACATCCCTGGTGGTCCAGTGGACGGATTTCCGCCCGATCGCGGGCATCTGTGTTAAGAAAGAGAACCCCCCCAGGCAAACATCCCTAGTGGTCCAGTGGACCGCACTCTGCCTGATCGCGGGCATCAGTACAACGGAAAACGTCCTATTACCCTGGTGGTCTAGGGTACCCCCTTCCCCACCCCCACCCGCCCACTGGGCCCCCAGTCAACGGCGGGTGACAGCATCCACCTGCCTGCCGCCCCGCGCCCACTGACTGACACCTTGGTAGGGCTGCGCCCATTGGTTCACAGCATGAGCCAATGGGTGTGCAACCCTACTCTACACATTCAGATATGTGAATGATTTGGAATGTGTAGTATGGTATGGTTGTGCGCCATTGGCCCGCGTTGTGAACCAACTGGCGACAGCCTCACCGAGGTGTCAGTCGGTAGGCGCGCGGTGGCAGGCGTGGTGGTGTGCTGGCTGACCGGGGGAGAGCAGGGCGGTGGGGCTCAGTGGGCGGTAGGGAGGGGGTACCCTAGACCACCAGGGTAATAGGACGCTTTCCATTGTACTGATGCCCGCAATCGGCAGAGTGCGTCCACTGGACCAGCAGGGATGTTGGCCGGGGGGGGGTTCTCTTTCTTAAAACAGATGCCCGCGAGTGGGTGGAAATCAGTCCACTGGACCACCAGGGATATGAGGGGGGTTCTCTTTCTTAAAACAGATGCCCACAATTGGGCAGAAATCGGTCCACTGGACCACCAGGGATATAGGACGGGGGTCTTTTATTAAGAATACAGATGCCCGCGATCGGGCACATAGTGGTCCACTGGACCACCAGGGTTATAGGACATTTTTTTATCTTTACAGATGCCCGCAATCGGGCTGCAGGGGGTGTTGGTCCCCGACGGCTGCTGCCTGGCAAGGCGCCAGGCGCAAGTCTTGGGGATCGGTGTACCTGCATGCAAATGGGATGCAAATGGGGCCATAATGACATGCAAATTGCCCCATGTGTGCCTTGCATAAATTATGGCCCCATTTGCATGTCACCTTTTGAATAGCGCAGGTGCTGTGAATGGCGCAATGGCACTTGCGCTAGCGCATTTCCATGCTCCACTCTGGTCACTTGCGCTGGCACAGTGCCACTGTGCCAGGCACAGTGCCACTGTGCCATGCACAGTGGGGGTGGCCAGGGTGCAATATTCAAAGCTGCTGAGCCATAGCACAGCTCCGTTGAATATCGCCCAGGCCAGACCCCTGTGCAGCCTAGTTGAGCTGCACCCAGGCTTGCACCACAGCCTCGCGCAGTTTAAATATCTGGGCCATTATGTTTAATCTGTTTTATTCACTCTGCAATGTGACTGTTGGAAGTGTCTTTGATGATGTTCATTTAAGAATTGTACAGCATTCCAAGCCTCTGGGAAGGGGTGCTTTATAAATAAAGTATCGATGTATCTGTCTCTCTGTCTATCCATCTGTCTAGTGCGGTTCATAAAATCAATGTCCTTTGTTAGTTCAAGGAATATTTTCAAGGCTAAATCTCCTGAATCCAATGTTCTGTGTAATTAATTAATCAAATATAACAGAGCAGTCTGGGTCTCAAAATGTGCTGTAAAGCCATGTTGCTTTGATGTCAGTAAATTATGAAAACCTAGATAAGATGTAAGCTGATCAAAGACTATTGTTTCAAGAGCCATACATAGGAGAGGCAATATAGATATTGCATAATAATTACTCAGTTGCGGTCCAGAAACCAGATCTAAAAGCAGGCTCCACTATCGCCCCTTTCCAAGCTCCTGGCACCTGTTTAGTACATAAATATAGATTAAAATGGAATTCTAATGAGATAAGCCAACTCATCAAGAACAATGTGAAACAAGAACATATCACTGCCATCAATACCTCATTTATAGAAACCTTCATATTCTTTAAATATTTTAAATCAAAATGAAAGAAAAAGCTACTATGGTTTTCAAAAGAGGTGGCGGGGAAAGACAGGGAGAAAAAGATAGCATTCAGGAAGTATAAGGAAACACATAAGGAGCAGGACCGAGAGCTGTACCAGTTAAGGCAGAAGGAAGCAGGGAGGGAAGTCAGAATAGCAAAGGCCCAAACTGAGGAAAAGATAGCCAACTCAGCTAAGAAGGGGATAAAACCTTTATAGGTACATCAGGGGCGTAGAAAGACAAGAGAGGGATAGTGAGGCTGAACAGAATGGATGGTGGGTGGGCAGAGAGGGACAGTGAAAAGCAGGACACTGACCGAATATTTCTGCTCAGTATTCACAAAGAGGAGGAGGAGGTGCCTAATCCAATTAACAGAAGCACTCTTGATGGGGGATCCTGTTCACAGAAGAAAGGGTTCTGAAAGAACTCCTAAAACTGAAGGTGGACAAAGCAATGGGGCCTGATGGAATTCATCCCAGAATTCTAAAATAATTAAGAGGAGAACTAGTGAAACCACTGACTACCTTTTAACAAATCATGGGAGGATGGTGTGGTACCTGAGGACTGGAGGAAGGCGGATGTGATTCCCCTTCACAAAGTGGGACTAAGACAGAGGCAGGAAACTAAGACCTGTCAGTTTGACCTCTGTGGTAGGGAAAGTGATGAAATCACTTCCGAAGGAAAGAATTGTTGAGTACCTAGAGGCCAGTGGGGCATAGGACCCAAGGCAGCATGGGTTCACAGCGGGAAGGTCATGTCAGACAAATCTAATTGAGTTCTTTGACTGGGTGACCAAAGTAGTAGACCAGGGAGGGGCTGTGGACGTGGCCTACCTAGATTTTAGCAAGGCATTTGACACAGTCCCACACAAAAGATTAATAGACAAATTAACCAGCCTGGGAGAGGGTCCCAGGGTGGTAGCCTGGGTAAAACGTTGGCTGGACAACAGGACACAGGAGGTAATTGTAAATGGAGTCCACTCTGAAGAAAGAGTGGCTACAGTATCTCCCCTTTCTCTGCCATCCCAAGGATGCCTTCTATCATATCCTTGTCCATTTCCTCCCCCTGACATGGGGGTCTGTATACAACCAGATTGTGGCGCCATTTCCAGTCTCTAAGGTGACCCACAGTGCCTCCTCTCCTCCCTGTTTACTCTTTTGTTCAATTGCTTTTATCCCTTCCCTTAGATAGGAGCTACTCCTCCCCCTCTTCTCCCCTCCATGTCTCTCCTGTAGGTTGTGTACCCTGGTATGTTAACATTCCAGTCATGGTTCTCTGTGTACCATGTTTCTGTGACTGCTACAATATCCAGGCATCCCTCTTCCATCAAGGCCACCAGTTCAGGGAGCTTGTTGCCCAGACTATGGGCATTGGTACTCATTACCCTCCATTTCTTGATGACCTTACCCCTTTTTGCCCCATCCCTGTCCTCATTGCCTTTGTCATTTTCTCCATTTACCCCTGCCCTTCTCCCTATCGACATCTCTGTCTTGGTGTTTACCTCACTTACTACCCTCATTTTTTGGGGGGGGGCTAGGATGTCCCTGCTCCTTTCCAGTGCATCCCCCCTTGGCTAGTTTAAATGTTTGCCAGTGAAGCATTTAAACCTATCACCTAGGATCCTAGTTCACCTCCTGGACAGATGCAGGCCATCATGCCAGTATATGCCTGTATCACTCCAGGTGGACCCCCAGTCCCCAATGAAGCCAAATCCCTGAGCTCTGCACCAGTTTTCAACCACTGATTGAATCCCATGGTGTGGAGCACTCTAGCCTATATATTTATATTTATATTTAATTGTGTTGACCTGGAAAGCCCACTGGCACTAGAAGTCCCTTTTTCAGGGGCGACCAGGGGGAGGGGGGATACAGATGGTAAGCAACTGAAATCGAATCAGATTAAGCTGTTGGTGGTATTTTTAGCAAATGGGGGAAAGCTGGCCTGGGCACCGGAGAAATCCTCTACTCTTTTCAATAAGTGCCATGAGATCTTTAACATCCACCTGAACTACCACCAATCAAGGCAGATAGGACCTTGGTTTAACATCTCATTCGAAAGACAGCACCTCAGAAGTGCAGCAGCCCCTCTTGCTGCACTACAGTGTCAGTATTGGGATATTAACCCAAGTGTCAGATGTGGGAACTGAACCCACAGCCCTCTGATCTCATGGCCTCAGAGGCAACTGGGCTACCTACTGAGCCACTGACACTGACAATGCCTCACCCATGCCATAGACAGGCAGCACCTCCGAGAAGGTTACCACATGTGCTACTTGTCTAAGTCCCCTCCCCATCTCCACAAACTCTTCCTGCACTGCTCTGATCCTTTTCTCAGCCAGGTCATTTGTCCCTAGGTGGACAATTACATCCAGCTCCCTCCACCGTGCAGCTGCTCCAGCAGTCCTGAGGATTCACTTCCTGTCCCTCCAAGCCATGGCACCAGGCAGGCACCTTACCTCCCTCTCCCCTTCCTCCCCCAGTTCTACCTCTCATGTCTTATTTCTGGCCCCTTAACTGTTGTTTGGAATATTTACTCTTTCCTCTGTTTATTTATTTTTTTTCTCTCTACTTACTTACTGCCTCTGTGCCCTTTAAGCTTCTGATCATCCTGTTCGGAGACAAGAAGTTCCTATATTTCTCAGTAGTCTCCTTACTTGCTCAGAGTCAGACCTCCAGCAGCTAGGGGGGGATGGAGAGCTACTCTTTTCCTTCTAGGATGGTGAGTCCTTTCTGGCTCTGTGATCACTCCCTTCCTGCTCCCAAACAAGCAGTTCCTGTTGTCAGTCAAATCCTGTACCTATAAAAGTAGAACTGGCTTACGGAGGAGTGGAGGGAAGGGAAGGAGGGCAATATAGTCTCAGTAGAGGAGTGTAGTTCTAACAGCAGCTCCTTCCTCTTGATGTATCTTGGGTAATATAAGGCACTTGATGATACCTTTTGCCTCATAACACACCTGAGGAATGCCATTACAGTATCACAATGCACACCTTGTCATGTCTTATTGCTTAAATATAAAAATGGTGTTTGGAATTGGAATTGGAGCTTTCCAACTGGCTGACAGTATTCTAAAAGAGTTATACTAATTAAGCATGAAAGTATGATTTGGGGTTTGGTTATTGTCTTTTCATTTAACCTCAGAGGAGGTAATTTGACATGAGGCATACCTGAGTGTTTTATGCTCCTTGGGTAGATTAACAAAGGTAAGCTACGCCTGGAGTACCTTATTGGTATTATTAGACAAAAATGTTTTTTTAATTTTTTTTAATGATGATTTTAAAAGATAAGATTCTAACTGTTTTTTTGTACATAAGTTTCCAACCATTAATGTAACCATGTAACCTTTTTTAGAATGCTGCCAGCCAATCAGAATGTCCCCATTTCCAATCCTTGTTTTATACCACAGTAGCTGGAAACCTTCATCCAAAAAAATAATAATGATAAAAACATTTATTATAAAAAGCATGAAAACTTGTTAGCTTAATAATAGCTGGGAACTCCAAGGACTGGATTATTAAGCATTAAAGGAGTACTACACCAAAGTTACATTAAAAAAAGCATGCTATTGAGAGTGCTTTCTTCCCTCAGATTGCTGCTGCCATTTTTCTATGTTCACTCTGAGGTGTGAGTAAACATATTATTATGAAAGTGCATGGGACAGATATAAGAGCAGTTCTAGTGGGGGGATGAGGAGGAAGTTGTCTGTTAGTTAACTAGGACCTGCAGCTTATACAATAGATTGGGAATGGGCAGACTGGGAGGGCCAAGTGGTCCTTATCTGCTGTCAAAGTCTATGTTCCTGTTTCTACATATTTTAGAGGTGTGTCACTGATGTCCAGTGCAGGACAGTCTGCAAGGGCTCATCTGTGTCACACCAATCATCTCAGGCTGATCATGACACTATTCTGGTTTGCTGGGCAGAAACATTGTGTAGTTCAAAGGAAAGAGCTAGCTCAATGATAGGGTGGCTCTTTACTTGATCTACATAATGCCGCCTCAGCAAGCACAGCCGATCTGTTATGAGCAGCCTGTTGTGATTCCCCACCACTGTAATCCCTGCTGCTGGCTACAGCTGCCCACCCTGCCCATTTTCATTGAGCAACACTGGTGAGCCCACCCCCAGTGCTGCCAAATCTAAAGAAAACCCTCCCTCAATCTCTCCCACCCTTTCTATGTTAACATTCCGGCATGCGGGTGCCTAATCCCCCTTGCCTGCTCCCATCCCCAGCCTGCCCATTTTGATTGTGCAACACCAGGGAGCACACCCCTGGAGCTGCCAAACATAACACCGACACTGGGCTGCCCAGTCCTCAGTGTCAGTGTCTGAAATAAAGAAAACCATTCCTCATAGTTCTTTTTGTAAAATACACTCTCTGAAAAAGAAAACTGTCCTCTGAGGTCTGTTGCCACTGTCACTGTTACTGTCCCCCCAAAACCCTCCCACTCAGCACCCACCACCACACCCCCCAAGCCCTTACTTACCTACCGGGCATCTAACTGCGTAATCCTCTCTGGATTGGAGACACATCTTTACTCTTCAACATCAGACTGTGAACTGAGGAAATCATGTTCAATGTATTTCAGGGGGTTTTGAAATTGTGATAACTTGGTCATTTTGAATATTTTTGCCAAAATCTTTCAACATGCCTTTTCTGGGACTCTACCTCTTGAACAATGACAGTGAAATTCTGCAACCCTCCCAAAAGGTGATTTTGTGGTTGCTGCAGAAAATAACCTTTGAGGCAGAATTTGAAATTGTTCTCTACCTGTGTTCATGAGGTGGATTCATGAGAAGGCTATGGTGAAAATTTGGTGTTAGAATATTAAAAAACAACAAAATTTTGAGTGCACATTGGAATTTATGAATTCAGGCTCATAAATTTGGTAATTTTCAATATTTTGACCCCAAATTTCCATCATAGCCATTTCTTCACAGATAGAACACCAGGAGGAAGGAGCTACTGGTATAACTAAAACTTCTATACTGGGACTAAGAACTAGAAATCTTGTACTGGTACCTTCAATTTAGGGTAAAAACAAAAAGAGTTAGTGTGTTTGTCAGAGGTAGTTGAAGTAAATTGTTATCTGTCATCTGTGTACTTATCTAGGTGCTTGTCACAGGTGTCAGAAGGGAATTGTTATCTGTGAAATTAACTAAGTGTAGAAAGATTTGCAAAGTAGGGGGAGTGGCTTAACTAGAAGGAGCCAGGTTAAAACCAGATTTAAGCACTGCCCTAGATAGCTTCTGTGAGAGAACAGACAGAACACCAGGAGGAAGTAGCTACTGGTATAACTAAATCTTCTCTACTGGGACTATATTGCCCTCCTTCCCTCCCCTCCACCCCCACACCCTAAACCAGTTCTACTTTTATAGGCACAGGATTTAACTGACAACAGGAACTTCCTGTTTGGGAGCAGGAAGTGAGTGATCACAGAGCCACCAAAGACTCACCATCCTAGAAGGGCAAGAGTAGCTCTCCATTCCCCCCAGCTGCTGGAGGTCTGACTCTGAGCAAGTAAGGAGACTACTGAGAAATATAGGAACTTCTTGTCTTAGAACAGGAAGATCAGGAGCTAAAAGGGCACAGAGGCAGTAAGTAGAAGGGGAAGAAAAAAGAAAATAAACAAACAGAGGAAAGAGTAAGTATTCCAAACAACAGTTAGGGGACAGAAAAAAGACATGATGGGAGTGGTGCAGTGCAGTGGCTGTGGAGCAACAGTCTTCCGGGAGACGTTCTAGAGGATGCAGTGTTGTCCCATCTGCAGGCACCTCTCTGGGCTCAGGGAGGAGGTTGCTCATCTCCAGGCTGAGTTGGCCAGGATTTGTGGGACCACCTCTCCCACCCAGGGACCACCAGGGTCACTGCCATTGCCTCAGAGGTTGCCAAGAAAGAGGAGCGCTTGGACCACAGTGGGCTCAGGGAGGGTGAGAGTGGTGGAACAGAGGCACATCCCTCCAGTTGTACCTCTCCACAATTTCTATGCCATTCTGGACAAGTGTGGTTCCTCTATGGAGGCATCCACAGTGGAGACCAAGGAGGATGCTGGGAACCTCCACAAAGGAGACCCACAGGAGGGTGGCATGGACCCACAGGGGAAGGAAACAACTCCTGGTGGGGGACTCCATTGTTAGGAAGGTAGAACTGGGGGAGGAAGGGGAGAGGGAGGTAAGGTGCCTGCCTGGCGCCATGGCTTGGAGGGACAGGGAGCGAATCCTCAGGATCACAGGAGCAGCTGCACAGGGGAGGGAGCTGGATGTCATTGTCCACCTAGGGACAAATGACCTGGCTAAGAAAGGGATCAGAGCAGTGCAAGAAGCATTTGCGGAGATGGGGAGGGGCCTTAGACAAATAGCACACATGGTAACCTTCTCGGAGGTGCTGCCTGTCTATGGCACGGATGAGGCTAGGGTGCTCCACACCATGGGATTCAATCAGTGGTTGAAAAACTGGTGCAGAGCTCAGGATTTGGCTTCATTAGGGACTGGGGTCCACCTGGATGGATGCAGGCCTATACTGGCGTGATGGTCTGCATCTGTCCAGGAGGGGAACCAGAATCCTAGGTGATAGGTTTAAATACTTCACTGGCAAGCATTTAAACTAGCCAAGGGGGAAGACATTGGAAAGGAGCAGGTCAATCCTAGTCCCCCCAAAAAATCAGGGTACTAAGTGAGGTAGACACCAACATAGAGATGTCAATAGGTAGAAGCACAGGGGTAAATGGAGAAAGTGACAAATGCAATAAGGACAGAGATGGGGCAAAGAGGGGTAAGGTCATCAAGAAATGGAGGCTAATGAGTACCAACACCCATAGTCTGGGCAACAAGCTCCCTGAACTGGTGGCCTTGATGGAAGAGGGATGCCTGGATATCGAGCAGTCACAGAAACATGGTACACAGAGAACCATGACTGGAATGTTAACATACCAGGGTACACAACCTACAGGAGAGACAGGGAAGGCAGAAGGGGGGGAGTAGCTCTCTATGTAAGGGAAGGGATAAAAGCAACTGAACAAAAGAGTAAACAGGGAGGACAGGAGGCACTGTGGGTCACCTTAGAAACTGGAAATGGCACCACAATCCGCACAGGGGTTGTATACAGACCCCCATGTCAGGGGAAGGAATGGACAAGGATATGATAGAAGGCATACTTAGGATGGCAGAGAAAGGGGAGATACTGTTGATGGGGGACCTTAATATGCCAGATGTTAACTGGAGCACCTTTGCTGCAGCCACAACCAAAAGCAGGACCATTCTTGATGCCCTTCAGGTGGCATGCCTCAGACAGCTAGTTTTGGAACCTACTGCGTGAGGGAGCAATCTTAGACCTCGTACTCTGAAATGGGGACAGTGAGAGGATCTCAGATCTAGAAGTGGGCAGCCATTTGGGAACAAGTCACCACCAAACAGTGTGGTTCACGATAAACTCAGCTACAGAGTCAAGCCTTACAAAAGTGAGGGTTCTTGACTTCAGGAGTGCTGACTTTGGCAAGATGGGTGAGTGCCTTAGAAAAGCACTAGCAAACAGGCTAGAAGGATGGGTGGAGCAACAATGGGGAAACATCAGAACTGCCATCACAGAGGCAACAAGCCTTTGTGTGAAGCAAATAAACAAATCAAAATGAAAGAAAAAGCCACTATGGTTCTCAAAAGAAGTGGCAGTGAAGGTTAGGGAGAAAAAGATAGCATTTAGGAAGTATAAGGAAACACAGAAGGAGCAGGACAGAGAACTGTACCAATTAAGGTAGAAGGAAGCAGGAGGGTAGTCAGAATAGCAAAGGCGCAAACTGAGGAAAAGATAGCTAACTCAGTTAAGAAGGGGATAAACCTTTATAGGTACATCAGGAGCGTAGAAAGACAAAGGAGGGAGGGAGTGAGGCTGAATAGAATGGATGGTGGGTGGGCAGAGAGTGACAGTGAAAAAGCAGGGATACTGAATGAATACTTCTGTTCAGTATTCACAAAAGAGGAAGTGGGGGAGGTGCCTAATCCAATTAACAGAAGCACTCTGGAGAGGGGGTCGATCCCAGTCCTTTCACAGAAGAAAGGGTTCTGAAAGAACTCCTAAAACTGAAGGTGGACAAAGCAATGGGGCCAGATGGAATTCACCCCAGAATTCTAAAAGAATTAAGCAGAGAACTAGTGACACCACTGACTACCCTTTATAACAAATCATGGGAGGATGGTGTGGTACCTGAGGACTGGAAGAAGGCTGATGTGATTCCCCTTCACAAAAGTGGGAGCAAGACAGAGGCAGGAAACTACAGACCTGTCAGTTTGACCTCTGTGGTAGGGAAAGTGATGGAATCACTTCTGAAGGAAAGAATTGTTGAGTACCTAGAGGCCAGTGGGGCACAGGACCCAAGGCAGCATGGGTTCACAGCGGAAGGTCATGTCAGACTGAATCTAATTGATTTCTTTGGGTGACCAAAGTAGTAGACCAGGGAGGGGCTGTGGACATGGCCTACCTAGACTTTAGCAAGGCATTTGACACAGTCCCACACAAAGATTAGTATCAAATTAATCAGGCCTTGGAGTGGGTCCCAGGGTGGTAGCCTGGTAAAACATTGGCTGAACAACAGGACACAGAAGGTAATTGTAAATGGAGTCCACTCTGAAGAAAGAGGGGTTACTAGTGGGGTACCCAGGGTTCAGTACTGTGTCCAGTCCTTTTAATGTATTTATAAGTGACATTGCAGAGGGACTGGAAGGAAAAGTATGCATCTTTGCAGATGACACAAAGATCTGCAACAGGGTTGATACACAAGGAGGCATGGAAAGGATGAGAAGGACTGGCAAGGTTGGAGGAATGGTCAGAAGTATGGCAGCTTGGATTCAATGCAAAGAAGTGCAAAATAATGCACCTGGGAAACAATAACACAAGGGAAGATTACACAATGGGGGGAGGTAGTAACAACAACAAAAATGGAACGGGAACTGGGGGTAATCATATCAAATGACCTTAAGGTTGGCAAGCAATGTGAGAAGGTGGTAGAGAGGGCTGGGGAGATACTGGGATGTATAGGGAGAGGCATCACCAGCAGAAAACAGGAAGTTGTTATCCCTCTGTACAGACAGTTGGTGAGACCCCATCTGGAGTACTGCATCCAGTTCTGGAGACCCCATCTCCGCAAGGACATAGACAGGATGGAGGCAGTTCAGAGGAGGGCAACTAAAATGGTACAGGGTCTGCAAGATAAGCCATATGAGGAGAGGCTAAAGGAGCTTAATATGTATACCCTTGAGGAAAGGAGGGAGAGGGGGGACATGATAGAAACGTTTAAGTACCTCAGTGGAATCAACAAAGTCCAAGAGGGTAGCATCTTTCAGAAAAAGAGATGTGCAAGAATAAGGGGACACAATTTCAAGATAGAGGGGACGACTCAGGGGCAATGTGAGGAAGTATTTTTTCATAGAGAGGGTGGTGGATGCATGGAACAGCCTTCCTGAGGAGGTTGTGGGGTCTAAAACTGTGGGAGAATTCAAGAATGCATGGGACAGACATAAGGCAATTTTTGTGGGGGTAGGAAGAAATAGGCTGTTGGTTAAATAGGATCTGCAGCTTATCCTCTAGGTGGGGAAATGGGCAGACTAGGTGGGCCAAGTGGTCCTTATCTGCTGTCAAAGTCTATGTTTCTATGTTACCTCAAAATGTGACAGCTGTCATTTTTTAAATCTCGCCAAAGTGTGTTTCACACCTGTGGCAGGAAATCACTCTTTGAGCAGGATTTGAACATTTTCTGTGCCCTTGTTCATGATGTGGGGTCATGTGAAGGCTGCTATATGTGGGGTCATAAGAACACTATGTGGAAATTTAGGATAAAAATATGAGAAAACAACAAAGCTATGAGCCCACATTGAAATTTTTTAGCACACACTTGTAATTTTCAATATTTTGACCCCAACTTTTCAACATAGCCATTTTTTCAAACCACCTCATGAATGTGACAGCTGTCATTTATGTTTTGGCCATTGTTTTATAAGTGACAGCTGTAATGCTCAGAAAGAGTGGTCATAAAAAGATTATGTTGAAAATGTGGGTTAAAAATGTGAAAAAAACAACTCAGTTATGACGAAACAGTGAATTGTTCCAACATTTACTCATAACTTTATTTTTGCAGATTTTGGCCACTAATGTTCAACATGTCCATTGTGTTACCCCAGCTCCTGAACATGGCAGGTGTTCTTTTTCAATCCCCTCCAAAACTTGTTTCCAAAGTAGCAAAGTGAAATTCCTTTTCAGATGTGATTTAAAAATTCCACCTGTTGTGATCATAATGTCAGGTCATAAAAAGACTGTTGGACGCTTTGGGTCAAATGTGGGAAACCCACTTAAAAGTAATATATTGCCTCTCAGCTGCCCTGTCCTGGTAATTATTAACTAACAATGTGTAAAAGCAGGACACCACTGAAAATGAGACACTGCATCTCATCTGCTCCATCCTAGATAAATATATAGCAAAAATGTGTTCGGGCAAGACCTGGTACAGCAGCAATACCAGCACCAGACATTCAGCATTGACAAATGCTTGTCCTTTTCAGCTTTTGTCTAAACCTACCTCCCCAAAAAATTTCTCAGTTTTATGGCCCGTGGGGAGTTGACTTGCAGGTTTCTTTTATGGCCCTTGTGCTTCTAAAGTTTTCCCATAATGCATCTGGTGATGACATCCTGATGACCCGTCTGCAGGTAGGTAGTCTTTGTTTTAGCACAGCATTAGTAAGTACTACAGAAACATGCACACACTGAGGATTGAGGCACTGGATGCCACACCTCATGCTACGCCGGTGACCCAGGTTCGGGAATGACCTTGGGCTGCCAGGGTGCCGGCATGGGGGGATGAGTTAGGAGCAGGATCGAGCATTGGCTCTCCTCTCCCAGGTAAGGGCCGGGGCCACTGCTCATAGTCCCGCCATCACCGGATGGAGGTTTGGTGCCAGTGCAGGTGGTCAACGGTGTGACTGGAAGGGAGGGGCATTCTGAATGGCGTGCACGCGCATTGGTTTCCACATGTTCACCAGGATAGCGTGGGTGAAGGGGTTGGGAGAAAAATCACAAAAACCCAGAAATTACATATGACAAAAAAAAATATACGCACACACACACACACACACACACACACACTGTTCTGGCAAATAAGTTTCATAAGTTTGGTTACAAGTCTATAGCTTCCACCAAGTAGACTCGCCATTTTTCAATGGAAATTGTTTCATCTAAATGCATGTCTAATTTCTTTTTGAAAATAGTAACTGTATCACTACTTAGTATGTCATCAGGAAGTCCATTCCATGGGGTCACCACTCTTTTATTTATCCAGAACCCTCACTTATTCATTCTGTAGTTTATCCCTTTTAATCAGTGGTTCTCAAATGGTAAGGCCAGCCTCCCAAGGGAGGCCCCAAACTGCTCCATGGGAGGCCAGGTCAAGTCTCAGAGCGTGCAGTATTTAACATTTTAAGTTGTGGATATTTTGTGTGATGGGATAAAGCAAGCTAAATATGAATAATGGCAGCTGAATTTCTTTACTTATGTACAAACAGGTGACCAGGAAAGGCCCAATGAGCCTAAGCTTATTTATAGGTGTGTATTTATATGTAAATTGGTGACTAGAAGGCACACTGCGTCAAGGTATGCTAGTTAATGTAATTGTATTGTCTGCCAGTTTTGAGTATTGTTTATTGTTATCACCTTGTCCTAACAGGACCTCCTTGTAAATGAGCATGCTCAATGGAGTTTTCCTGCCTACAAACTTGAACATGAACATGAACAAAAAGAATGGCAAAACATGAATAAAGAACGTTAAGTTTGAAACTTATATTTTATATATAGCGTGGGATTCAAACAAAGTGGATCCTGGCAGGAGATGCGCATACACAGGTGCTCTCGGTTGAGAGTACAGTTGGTCAATTAGAAGCTACAGGGTACAAACTATACAAAACAAATTAACAGCATGCATGGTTTCGGTGAACAGTTCCATACAAACGGAGCACTTGGGGGGATTTGGAGCCCAGGAGCATATCTCTCAACTTTCTGCCTCGTAAATTAGGGACAAGGCTTAAAAAAATCAGGGAAAAGGACCAAAATCAGGGACACATCTTCAAAAATGGAGATATCAATGCAGGAAGCTGGTAAAATAAGGGACTTGGTGTAAAATGCATTTTCTAAGGAAAAACAAGTCTGTAACTTTAATGTTTGATATTATTTTGTGCTTACAACCCCCCATTGTTTGTTCACTGAAACACAATTTTTAGGAGGGACAGAGTAAAATTTTGAGGCAAGATCAGGGACGTCCCTGAAAATCAGGGACAGTTGAGAGGTATGCCCAGGAGCTGTCATGTTGAACAGCTGTTTGCATCTGGATTTGTCTCTCCAAGACAAAAAAAGAGAAAGCATGTTAAATTAAAGCTGCACTGTCAGCGTTTCACCACCATTTTGGTTTGGTCAGTTTGTCTATTAATTTGTGTAAGTTTCTGAACGTGCTGCCCATCCCTTAACTTACTCTGTGTATCTTTTTTTTTGTGATGTTTTCATTTTCTTTTTTTTGCCCATTTTTGGAGTTATCCTCGGCCCGCTAATAAACCTCCCTTGCTGTTGTTCCAGCCCACACCCAGTTGCGTCATGCTGTCATGCTGGGACAGCGTCAGAGCGCACACATAAATTCTGTTCTCACCTGTGCACAAGCATTACCATCTCCTTAAGTGTGCTGATGTTGAAGCAGTTACTAGTCTCCTTTGGTTCCTGCTGCGACTCTCTGGAAGGTGAGGTCCTATGACTGAATCCACCTGATTGCTAACAGATTAAGCTTGCTACTGTTTTTACTGTTACAGGCATTGGACTATGTTATGTGGCAGTGGGGTTTGGACAGCTAGCACTTAATGATGCCTATGACACTTGATGGCACTTACTATATGTGGTTGTTGGCACACTGCATTTGCTGCAGCTAGACAGCATCTCAGTGAATGCTACTGTATATATTTAACTTATAGTGGTGTTTACTGTATCATCTTGATTGCCATTTGCTTTCAGACAGCAGCGCTATATTGAAATTAAGTTATAGTGAAGTAACGGCAATTGCAACATTTAGGTCATGAAACACCAGTTGGTGTGAGTCGCTGATGCGTTACTTCACTGTGACTATAGTTCAATGTAACTTAACTATCCAGATCTAGGAAATGAAGTTTCAAAGTTTAGGACCATGGGCATTTCACTAAACAGTGACAAAACAGGGTGATAGTGAGACACAGACAAAGATGGCACAGATGGCATAGCAGGTAGGTAACAGACGCAGTAAGAGAGAGAGATATAAAAAAAATCCACACCTGTAAGTAATGGAAGACAGACACAGGTTTAGGGGATTAAAAGGTTTACTGACATACACACTGTAAACTTTGTAGGAACTGGTTTTTAGGGCATCAGTGGGGGGATTTAATGGGGGTGAAATAAACTTAAGGGCAAAATGGGGAAGGGTAAAATGGTGGGATCAGTTGGTGGGGAGCGGGGTGAGGGGACAGGGGGCAGCATCAGTGCACAGCACTGAGAGCTGCACACTCGAGCAGAATTGCTAGGCTGTTAGGCCTTTATCTGCCGGCTTCATCATATGTTCATATATTCGTATGTATAACTAGTAAGGTTATGGAATAATACATTAAGGACTACCTAGATAAACATATATAAACTGAGGGCTACGTGGATGCATCACAGCATGGTTTAACACCCAAGAGGTCATGTCAGATGAACCTAGTTCTTTTTTTTTAATAAGCTAGAAGGGCATTGGAGATTGGGCTGCCAGTCAATGTGATTTAAACTTCTCAAAGGCATTTGATTTGGTTCCCCATATGGAATTAATGAACAGCTAGGTAGACTTGAAAGTAGAAACGTCTGTAATTAAATGGACTGAAGCAGAGATAAACAACAGAAAACGTGTCAGAGTCAGAGATTTGTGTCAGAGTAGGGGATAAAACCAGACGGGTACTCAGGGCTCTGTCTTGGGCTCTACTTTATTTATTTATTTGTGTCATCTCTTCAAATGTCCAATAATTCATGGATTAGCAAGTTCACCGATGACAGTAAAGTTGGAGCAATTGTGAGCAGTATGCAAGATATCATACATCTCCAAAAGATCTGGATATGATTGGCAAATGGGCAGCAGAGCACAAGATAATTTTCAACACTGATAAATGAAGTGTTATGCATTTTGGAAGAAATAACATGCTTGCAAACTATAAATTAAATGGAGTTGAACTCAAGAGCACTGAAAGAGAAAAGGATCTAAGGATATTAGTGACAAATGATTTAACATTCAAGCTGCATACTACAGAGGTTGTTAAAAAGCAAACAACATAATGAACTATATATGAAGAAATATAAAAAGAAGGGACAGCTCAGTATTGATATCACTCTATACAGTAGTTCACTGGTTAGGCTGCTGGTAGAGTACTGCACCCAGTTCAGGAGCCCCTATCATAGGAGAGATGTGGGACACCTTGAGAGGGTGCAGAGGAGGGCAACAAAACATTAGCAGGCTTAAAAACCTTACCTATGATGAATGAATCACAGAACTTGGATTATATACTTTAGAATATCGCAGACTTAGGGGAGACCTCTGTCTGGCTGCACTCAGAAATGAGGTTCTGTGAGAATGTATGGGTTTAGAAAAGAGGTCACAACAATAACCACTAGAGCTCATGGCTATCAACTTAAATAGTTCTCACACTTTTTGATACTGAGCCTCCTCCAAGCCATGGAAAAGATGTCGAGCCTCCCTCAGACTTGGGAAAAAAAAACCTTGGGCCTCCCCATAGAAACAAATATATCATTTTGCACAGTACACCAGGAATAAAGTGAGACTTATAAAGTTGACTGAGTACATTCTCTTTTTATTCAACTTATTGTTCTCTACCTCCAAACCCACCCCAGGTTATCCTTGTCACTCCAATTTTCTGACTCTTGTGTCCTTGTTACTCTATTCCCTCTCTATCTGGAACAACTAACCTAGCCACCTTCATCGCACCCCCTCTTACCCTTTTGTTAAGCAGCTTCATGTACCCTTCCCTTAGATAACACCTGAAACAAACACTGGCTCTGTGTGCCTTTCCCTGTCACTTATTTGCATATGTAACCCCTAGATGGCGCTATCCCAGGGGCTACTACCCCTGCCTGATTTGCCACTAACAGGTTGAGGGGCCTGGATCCAATGGCGGGTGCCTCCACCCAGAGGTCAGGGTTTGCAATAGTTAAACTAACTTGGTCACAGCCCTCTGGGACACTGCAACCCCCCTTTCTTCCCACTAGTGGCCCACACAATATATCAGAATTACCTTCACAGTATACACTTCCCCCCAGGTCTGGTTCCGCACTGGGACCTCCTGTGAAATGAGATACAGTGCAACAATCACAGTACAGTACTTTAACATAGACAAATACCTCAGGCAGTATAACTTTGCTGAAACAAGCAGCTCTGATTTATTTAGGGGATATAACAAGGACAGGGGAAATCAGGTTAATTAGCTTATCACTCTAATAATTCATTTATGGCTCCACAGGCTTCCATCCCTATCAGTTACTGTCCCTGGGTACCCAAGCCCCAGTGTGGCCAGTCCAAACCGTGGCAGCTGGTAGGGCCCTTTCACACAGAGAAAAGGAGAATTAAACAGTCAGCAGTACAGTAATTCCATTTGGATTTAATGTGGCAATTCAACAGGGAGCGACTTCTGAATTAGTACTCACGACCTCCAAATAAGATAGGGTCCTTCAATGTCAGCAGGGCTCACTTGAGGTACACAAACCTCTTCACATTTATATAAAAGAAAGCACTATACCAGGCAGGCTGCATCTGTATCCCGATCGCAATTACTGCACAATACCGGGAGAACACACAGCAGATTCAGTTCCTGACAGACCGAGTGCAATTTTCAGCAATTCTTCCAGTCTTCTACAGGGTGAGCCTGGTTTCTACTCTTCAGAGATCCTTTGATTCTTTTCACAGGACGGATTCAGTCCTAACAAGCTGCAGACCGGAACTCTGGGCCTTACACACGTTTTTTTGACTAAAACTGCACACTGAAAAAGCACAGGGCTCCTTCCTTCTTCACTGCCAAAGCTCAGCTCAAACTCCAGCCGACAAAACCGGGCATTTCCTTTGAGTTCCTCCCAGTTCTTGACTGGATTGGCTGTCACTCACAATAGACTGCTGCTGTTGGTCCAAAAGGCACTGAAGTCTAAACTACATCTCCCAGAGTCACTGCCCATACAATCCTCTTGTGGCTGGCTCAGATTATGAGTCCAAGTTCTGATTCGTCAAGGCACCATTTTAGAGCTAGCTTACCCCACACTGATTGGTCCAGTTCAGCAGTTCAAAACTAGAATGGGGAACTAGCAGACACAGTTCTGACTGCAAAGAAAGCAGGTTAGACAAACTGTAATTTCATTATTACTCTAAATAATTTCTGGCAAACAGTTACATCTTTCAGATAGGTTCCTTTGCACTCCTAGTGACTGCAAAAAATGAAGTGAATTGGCAGCAGCTCGAGTGGTACTCAGAGAAGCACAACAGTCCCCATACAAACTAATTATGTCTGCAAGCAGACAGCTCTTAAAGAGACAGTACCAGAGGCTCTAAAACACTCACTGATAAATGGCTTAAATGCCAAACACCATTCAGGCTTGGAGCATTCAAGCAAGCTCCTGGAAGTCTTTGGGAACCCCATTTGCAGGGGTTACACCCTTCCTGGCCTGGGAAAGCTTGGCGTCCGCGTCAAGCAAGTACTCCATAAGTTTCAACTGCAACCATATACATTTGCATTAGGCTCGCATATGTAATCATCAGTCAATATATCATTTTACCAAGAACACATTTCTGAAACATTGCAGTACGTCACTCTTTACACAGTATTACATACATTGTACCATAACTCAAGTTATTATCTCTTGTACATGAAACCTGAAGAGAGGGGCCCTTCCTATCAGTTACCTTGGGGCTGGATGGGGCAAGGCACCATACTTAGAGGGCAACACAAGTAACTTGGGTTAGCACTGATGCTCAGTTTGGGCAATGAGCTGGGGACACATACACTCCTTTATGGACAACATTGAGAGGCAAGTCCACAGGCCTCCAAGTGAATCATAACTGAGGTGCACCACAGGCTTTACAGCTGACCAGTCTTTCTAGGAGAACTGTTATAGTCTCTGCACTCTGAGCCTCATTTTCAGCATTGTCCTCACTTGTCAGGGAGTCTCCATGGGGGTAGAGAGGCTAGAACTTGGGGCACTTTCAGCTCCAGGAGTTACAGTTTCTGAGTCCACAACATTTGGCTGCATGGAGAGCTTTCGGACACTGGCAGTGGACTGTCAGGGCACTCAAAATACTCTTCTTGTTCGGTGTATCACCAGTCTGCCCCAATCTATCATTTCTCCCTGAAAGCTCAAACAGTTCAACCATGCACAATGATTCCATTTCATCTGATCTGATGCTTTGCACTTCACTTTCTCGGAGCATGGGCTCCAGGATGAAGCTTGGGGGCTGACAGTCCAGAAGGCCCAGCTTTGTCTCAGTATTGACTAGGGATTGCCCCAAACAATTGACTCAGTTCGTAAGAAGGATAGTATTCAAAGTCACTCTCACTTTCTTCTGATATGGACTGACAGTCATGCTCAACTGGGACTTGTGGAGGGAACACTTTAACTTTGCTTCTGTAGGTGCAGACTTTCTTGATCTTTTCTTAGCAGCAGCTCTAGTCACTGGTCCAGAGGGGCATCTTCTGGGGCTCAGACTCAATCAGGATTTGTCCAATGGGCAGTAAATGATTTCTATGCATTGTTTTACATCTTTGAATTATTCTCAGGCCTTACTTTGTACACTGGCAGATCATCTAGTTTGCCCACTACAATGTGAGGGAGATGGTGCCATCTGTCAGCAATCTTGTGCTTGCCATGCAGTCCCAGATTTCTTAGCAATACCCGATCTCCTCCTGGAGTTCCTGTGCTTTCACCTTTTATCATACCTTTCTTTGTTGGCCAGATTTCTTTTGCAGCCATGGTTTGAGCCAGTTGGTACGCATGAGTTAGCTGGGCCTTTAACTTTTGCACATACTGTAAATAGTTGTCAGCTTGAACCCCATCAGGAGAGACCCCAAAACACACATCTACTGGTAGTCGAGCTTCTCTTCCAAACATCAAGCGGTAGGGGAGAATCCAGTGGCATCACTTTTGTGCAGTTATAAGCATGTACCAGGGTGCTAATTTGTTAGCTCCATCTAGGCTTGTCCTTTGGGTGCAGGGTGCTAGCATATCTAGCAAAGTGCGGTTGAAGCGTTCAGGCTGTGGGTCCCCTGGGGGTGGTAGGAGTGGTTCTGGACTTCGACTCCCCACAGAGAAAGCATCTCTTTGATCAGACGACTCTCAAAGTCTCTCCCTTGATCAGAATGGATTCTTTGTGGAGCCCCATAGTGAACAAAAAGTTTTCTACAAGTACTTTGGCCACAGTGGATGCTTTCTGGTCTTTGGTGGGAAAAGCTTGGCATATCTCGTGAAATGGTCAGTGACCACCAGCACATTACTGATATTTCTTTGATCTGACTCCAAACTCAGAAAATCAATACAGACCAGCTCCATGGTGCACTGGTGGTGATGTTAACAAGGGGCAGCCCTCTGGGGCAAAGCTTTCCTCTGTAGTAGCGTCTACAAGTTCGAATGTGTTGCTCACATCAGCCCCCATCTTAGGCCAATAGAATCTGGATCTCATCAAGTCAAGTGTTCTGTCTATACCAAGGTGCCCCATGTGGTTGTGCAAGGACCTCAGTACTGAGTCTCAAAGGCAGTGGCATACTAGTTGTTGTTTGTCTACTTGTCCCCTCTGTCTACTGTTTCTCTGTATAACAGTTTATTGATCAGTTTCAACTTAGGACCTTCTTTGTATAACAGTGCAGTTCTCAAATCAGTGGAGCGTAATTTGGACACATCTTTTCCTGCATAGAGGGCTTCTAAAGCTGCTTTGATCATGGGATCGCGGGATTGAGCCACCGAATACTGTCATTGTCCAGCTGAGGCAGTGCACCAATGTCTATTGCAGAAAAGTGGCAACTAAGCAGCAGGTATGCAATTCTCAGAGGCTCCTAAGCAATCCACCATGCAGTCCACTAGCGCCCGTGGACATTTGTTCCTCCTGTCAAACTTCCGCAGAGTGCCCGAATGTCAGGTTCTGCCAATCGGACCCAATCATTCTGGGGAACAGGCCTCCGGAGAGAGCATCAGCATCTATGTGGTTCAGACCTGCTCGGTATTCGAGAGCATAGTCATATGTAGATAATGCAGAAAGCCACCTATGGCCAGTGGCATCCAACTTAGCTGAGGTCTGCACATAGGTCAAAGGATTATTGTCAGTTTTTACTAGTATTTTAGCCCCATACAAGTACTCATGGAATTGGTCAACAATGCCCACTTCAAAGCTAGGAACTCTAACTTATGTACAGGATAGTTCTTTTCGGATGGGGTCAGGCTTCTACTGGCAAAGGCCACTGGTCTCAGGCCATTCTCGCGTTCTCTGTACAACACAGCCCCCAACCCTTGCAAGCTAGCATCAGTGTGCAGGACGAAGGTTTTCTTGGATCGGCATAGGCCAGCACTGAGCATGGGTAAGTTGATATATGATCTCATGAAAAGTAGTCTCACAATCAGGAGTCCAGCGGCCCCAAATACTAATGGATGAAAATACACTCTTTCAGTCTTGAGGGACGCTGACTTTTGGTATTTTTTGTGGGTTGGGGGATACCCTTGGTAAAGGTTAAGTAAAGGAAGTGATCACTCTTGAATAGTCCTTGATGAAGCGCCATAATAACCACAGAATCCCAGGAATCTTTTGCAGTTCTTTTAGATTTTTGGGCTGTGGCCAGGTGGTCAAGGCCTCAACTTTACTTGGGTCGGTCTCTATTCCTCGTGGATTTATGTGTCCCACATACTTTACTGATGTTTGAAAGAATTGACACTTATCAATGGACAGTTTAAGGCCAAAGTCCTCCAGTCGGTCCAATACCTTAAATAATCTGCTTTCATGTTCCTCCAGTGAGCTGCCAAACACAATAACATCATCTAGGTATACCAGGCACTCTTAGTAAGTTCATGTCCCCCACTGCACGCTCCATCAATCGTTGAAAAGTGGCTGGGGCACCTGAAATCCCTTGAGGCATCCTCATGAATTCATAGAGCCACTGGACAGATAAAGGCAGTCTTCCTCACGGTCCTCTGGGGCCATCGGATCTGGTAGTACCCACTGCGGAGATCCAGCACAGAGAACCACTTGCTCCCGCTTAGGCAGTCCAAAGCATCCTGAATGCGGGCATTGTGTATTGATCAGGATAGTCCGCTGTTTAAGGTGCGATAATCCACACACATCCTTACTGTTCCATTCTTTTCCTCACTACCACAATGGGGAAGCATAAGGGCTTCTGGATTCTTGTATTACACCAGCAGCTAACATCTCTTGCAGATGCCGCCTCACATCATCTATGTCCAGCAGGTGCCAGGCGTCGAGACCTCTCACGAAATGGTCTTCGTCATGCAGCCGGATATTGTGCTCAGCTCCTTGCACGCATCCTACATCCCATTCCTTTAAAGAAAACACCTGGTCTCTCTGGCAAGCTTCTCACTGATCCTCACTTTCCATTCAGCTAGCAGCGGGAGTCGCCAAAATCAAACAAGTTGATGCTACTCTGTCATTCTTCCTTGAACTCTTGCTGCTGGGTAGCACTGCAGTGTCTGCACAATGCACATTAGCCAGGATGCAACCTCTGTTTACTCCTAATGTCCTTTCAGACACATTATGAACTTGGACCATTACCCTTCTGGCATAAGCATGGGCTCTAGCGGGCAAAATACTAGAAGCTTGACCAGCAGTCCCTCTGGCAATTTTCCATCGCCTGGTGCATCCAACATTAATATTTTATTCTTAATATCCTTTCTGATACGGACCTCTCCCTGTAAGGTACACTGGGCATTTGGCGCCAGGATCAGAGACTCAGGATCCTTCTTCCATACAATTCCGATCCGGTTCCTCTGGTTCTGTTTTTCAGCATCTCTCTGTGCCTCATAGGCCTTCTTCATTAAAGCCGAACTCTTAAAGCTCTACTAGTCTTTGACCCCTGTTTTCATAACACAACTGTGCCAGCCTTCCGAACATATGAGCATTTGTTCCAATCAACAAAGGGACACCATCATTCAGTCCAGTGGGGGGACACACTAAGGCTAGGGTCTCTGACTTGTTCGGCCCTCCAGCCACGGAGGTGGGGAAAGACAACCAAATTCGGATATACCGGAATAGGTGGCCTTCTCACTTAACCCCATACATGCAGTCCTTCTAATGGTTGTAAGGGAATGTCTGACAAATGCTTCTGATACCAATCCTGGAACATAATTGTCACTTAGGAGCCACTGTCTAATACAGCTCTTGTAGACCTCCATTCACCTTTACAGTGGTCTCCATGGAGGGACCCACTATTCTGGACCAGTCTGAGAGGCGGTAGGGGGGCCTGGGCAACTGACCTTGCCACAAAGGACGTGAATTAGCATTTTGGTGCCCCTACTGGGATCATGTCTGCACCTCTTAACCACTGATTTCTTCTCGAAGCTCTCCTTGTAGCCTATATGCAACTTTGTCAGTGTCTTTTGGGGACTGGCATTCCCTTTCATGTGCCCATCTTTCCCACAATTATAGCAAAACATACTTTCTGGAGTTTGAGCTGGCCGAGGCGCCACACTGGGAGCCAGGGGCGGGTATTACTAACTGGAAACCTGGTGCCATCTCTGTCTGCGGCGTGATAAGCATTGGAGACATCTCGTCAGTTTCTCCACTTCCATGGTCAAGGAATTGAGTTTGGAGCTGTTATCAGCAGGGAGATACATGGGTGGGTACCCCCACCCCATAGCAGATCCGCAGTCGGATATAGGTCCAGGGCCCGTACTTGCAGGCGTGGCCTTCATAAAGGACTGTTTTGAATTCCGGATCTCTCAACAGTTCGCCCCATTGTGGCATATCTTTTCCTTGTCAGAGCACTCATTGACTGTCAACCTCTGCCCCTGAACTTCACTTGATGGGTCACCCTCAGTCACTCGGCGTCAGCCACATCTGTTGGTGCAGGTACCTGAGGTCGCCTTTTCTCAACTCCTCGAATTTCTCTCATTAACTCATCATAGGAGGGTGGGGATTCCACGATTTGCTAGGCGTAACTGAAGCAACAGCAGTTCTGAGAGGGGGCAGACTTAAGATTCTGTCCAGTCTGGTTCGGTCCAGTTCAATCGCTGGCAAACTACCCTTTCTGAGGCATTCTTGCAACAATTTTTCCAGCCGAGAGACATACACAGACAACAACTCCTTGGTACTGTTGTGCATTTCTTACTCTCCACCATAGGTCCCTCATCAGAATCTGGGCTCCCTACACATTCTCCAAGGCCTCAAGATAGGCCTGTGCAGTCGCTTCAGGGTTACTGGCCCGTTTAGCACAGATGGTAGCCAGGGCAGCAGGACTCTCGGAGGCTCTCACTAACCCTCTTTAGCTTTTAGCCTTCCGAGAGCATTGCCATTCTAGCACTTGGGGGGCAACATAGTCTATCCAGGTCTCAGTCATCCTCCCTTGGGGGTGGGGAGGTGCCAGAGAAGATCCTCAACCTTGGTAGAGTGTGACTAATGGCAGGTGCAGAAATAGGAGTCTGCATTGGTTCAGCCACCATTACGGGCACTGGAGCAGGAGAGGGTGTTGGGGGAGGAACACCCCCAGGTGGCAAGAATAGTTTCTTCAAGTCCTCCACAGTTTTCCCCTCTCCCAGCAACCATTCAGCAAATTTCTCCTCAAAAGTTTCAGATAGTGGTGGGGGCTGATTCCCCAGGTCTTTACTGTCCTTAGTTATCACTCTCCAAGCAGTGAGGGCTCCCTCTGGGAGTAATGGTCTGTGGCACTTTGGAGCTATCTATGGGATCCTTAAACTCTACTAGGGCCAGGAAAGTGTGGGTGAGCAGATTAGCATGCCGACCCACCACCACAGGGTTTTGTAAACCTTCCACCTTGGAAAGTACCCTGCACAGTGTCCGATTGATACCCAGGGGATGTCCAGGATAAGCATAGCATTTGGGGGTCGATCTCCTCCCCAGTACACCACTCCACCAGCCGTGCACAGCCACTTGTCGGGTACCCATTTTTTTCTTAACAGTGGTTCTAAATATGGCCACTAGAGGACACACAATCCCAGCGGTGAGCCTCCAAGATGTAACCCCTAGATGGCGCTATCCCAGGGCTACTACCCTGCCTGATTTGCCACTAACAGGTTGAGGGCCTGGATCCAATGCGGGTGCCTCCACCCAGAGGTCAGGGTTTGCAATAGTTAAACTAACTTGGTCACAGCCCTCTGGGACACTGCAACCCCTTTCTTCCCACTAGTGGCCCACACAATATATCAGAATTACCTTCACAGTATACACTTACCCCAGGTCTGGTTCCGGCACTGGGACCTCCTGTGAAATGAGATACAGTGCAACAATCACAGTACAGTACTTTAACATAGACAAATACCTCAGGCAGTATAACTTTGCTGAAACAAGCAGCTCTGATTTATTTAGGGGATATAACAAGGACAGGGAAATCAGGTTAATTAGCTTATCACTCTAATAATCATACCTATGGCTCTGTGCACAGGCCTATCCCTATCAGTTACTGTCCCTAGGTACCCAAGCCCTAGTGGCTAGTCCAAACCCGTGGCAGCTGGTAGGGGCCCTTTCACACAGAAAAGGAGGAATTAAACAGTCAGCAGTACAGTAATTCCATTTGGATTTAATGTGGCAATTCAACAGGGAGCGACCTGAATTAGTACTCACGACCTCCAAATAAGATAGGGTCCTTCAATGTCAGCAGGGCTCACTTGAGGTACACAAACCCTTCACACATTTATATAAAAGAAAGCACTATACCTGCATGCATCTGTATCCCGATCGCAATTACTGCACAATACCCGGGAGAACACACAGCAGATTCAGTTCCTGACAGACCGAGTGCAATTTTCAGCAATTCTTCCAGTCTTCTACAGGGTGAGCCTGGTTTCTACTCTTCAGAGATCCTTTGATTCTTTTCACAGGACGGATTCAGTCCTAAAAGCTGCAGACTGGAACTCTGGGCCTTACACGCTTGTTTTTGACTAAAACTGCACACTGAAAAGCACAGGGCTCCTTCCTTCTTCACTAGCAAAGCTCAGCTCAAACCCAACCGACAAACTGGCATTTCCTTTGAGTTCCTCCCAGTTCTTGACTGGATTGGCTGTCACTCACAATAGACTGCTGCTGTTGGTCCAAAAGGCACTGAAGTCTAAACTACATCTCCCAGAGTCACTGCCCATACAATCCTCTTGTGGCTTGGCTCAGATTATGAGTCCAAGTTCTGATTCGTCAAGGCACCATTTTAGAGCTAGCTTACCCCACACTGATTGGTCCAGTTCAGCAGTTCAAAACTAGAATGGGGAACTAGCAGACAGTTCTGACTGCAAAGAAAGCAGGTTAGACAAACTGTAATTTCATTATTACTCTAAATAATTTCTGGCAAACAGTTACATCTTTCAGATAGGTTCCCTTGCACCTCTAGTGACTGCAAAAATGAAGTGAATTAGCAGCAGCTCGAGTGGTACTCAGAGAAGCACACAGTCCCCCCATACAAACTAATTATGTCTGCAAGTAGACAGCTCTTAAAGAGACAGTACCAGAGGCTCTAAAAACACTCACTGATAAATGGCTTAAATGCCAAACACCATTCAGGCTTGGAGCATTCAAGCAAGCTCCTGGAAGTCTTTTGGGAACCCCCATTTGCAGGGGGGTTACACATATAAACACCTACTGTGGAAATAAGCCTTGACTCAGTGTGCCTTTCCCAGTCACTCATCTGCATATAAACACCTACTGTAGAAACAAGCGTCGGGTCTGTATGCCTTCCCAGTCACTCATTTGTATATAAACACCTACTGTACATTTGCAATAGAGACAGTCATAAATGACATACAATACAGTTATATTGCAGAGACAATAAGACAGTCAATACAAGAAAGCAGTATAATAATATGACTATACTTACTGATGTTCTAACAGATATAGTAGGATAGGGTGAAGTTCTAACAGTAGCTAACAGTAGAAATAGGAGGATGGTTCATTGTGGATAAGTGCATATAAAACTAGCTTTATCAGAGCTGGATGTGTTAGTTAAGGTGGCGATGGCAAGTATTTGTAAGTGCCTTGTTAAACAACGATTTAAAGAACTTCAAGGAAACTAGTTCTGATGACTTGACTGAGGCCGGTACTGTATTCCAGGTGGTCGGGATGGCATGACTAATTGCAGCTTTGCCATAGAGGGTACGGAATTTGGGGATGTCTAGGAGGATGCATACGCTTTTTCTGAGGGCATAGTGGCTGCAAGTTTGATGATAAAGGGAAGTAATGCGAGGTGGGAGCTTGTTAAGTAGGGCTTTGAGGGCCCAGGTACCAGTGCGGAGCAACCTCCTTGTGGTGAGGGATGACCAGCCCACAACTGAATAAAGGATGAAGTGATGTTTTCTAAATGGTGCCTTGGTTATGAAGCATATGGCACAGTGATACAGGATATCTAGTTTGTGTAGATTAGATGCTGAGCTACAATTGTAGATAATGTCCGCATAATCCAGCAGGGGGAGGAAAGTGGCTTGCACAAGCCTTTTCCTAAAGTCTGTGGGGAATAAGGATTTATTCCTATAGAAGAATCCCAATCTTATTTTCAACTTCTTAATGAAGGATTCAATGTGTGCAGCGAATGACAGTTTACTGTCCAGCGATATTCCTAAATAATTTTTCTACCGTCTCAAGTGAATCTCCAAGAAGTGTTATAAATGGTGCCAGTGAGGCTTGCTGATGTAAGGATGTTGAGGGCTGTGAAGTACATTACTTTGGTCTTCATAGAGTTTAGCAGTAATTTGAAGCTTAGGAGGTTGCATTGTAATATGTTAAAGTCAGCCTGCAGTTCAAAGCTGACATCAGACAGGGTGGGTTTACAAGTACACAGCACAGCATCATCCATGAAAAA
Source organism: Neoceratodus forsteri (assembly GCA_016271365.2). Lineage (NCBI taxonomy): Eukaryota > Metazoa > Chordata > Ceratodontiformes > Ceratodontidae > Neoceratodus > Neoceratodus forsteri. The sequence continues at coordinate 1,007,908,016 of CM028130.1, read as the reverse complement.
GTGTAGTTTAGAATTTATAATGTTGTTGTTGAGTGGGTTTATGTATATAATGAATAGTAATGGCCTTAAAATGGAGCCTTGGGGGGGCCCTCTTATGAGTGGAAGTGGGGAGGCTAGGAGCTCATCAGTTTTGATGTGTTGCAATCTGTCAGATAGCTAGCAAACCGACCCACAGAGGGGCTATCCAATCCAAGTTCTTTAAGTCTGGTTACAGTAGACTATGATCAACCATGTCAAAAGCTTTACTTAGATCTAAAAAGACAGCTCCTGTAGCAAGTTTATTATTGAGCGCAGTAAATCAGTAATTTGTTACTAGAGCTAAAGCAGAAACTGTGCTGTGGTTTGGTCTGAAGCCTGTCTGTAATGAGTTAAAGAGGTTTAAATTTTCTAGGTGATCCTGTAATTGATTGTTAATTCATTTTTCTAGAAGCTTTGATAGGACCTGGTAGAACTGAGATTGGCTGTAGTTACTCAAGTCACATAGGTTGCCAGATTTAAATAGGGGCAGTATGTGTGCTGTTTTCCACAGGTGGGCTCTGTGCCAGATGAGATTAAAAGATTGAATAAGTGTGTTATGGGGGTGGTGAGACACTGAAACCCTAATTTTAGGAAAGTAGGTTTGATTCTGTCAGCTCCTGTGTCCTTTCTTGTATCCATTTTTTCAGTAGATCTTCAACCTGTTTGTATGTAACCGGGGAGAGGCAGAAGGAGTCCTGGATTGGAGGATCCATGTGGACATCCTTAGTTGCAAGTGACAATAATACGCAATGGAACAAACCAATCCTACCTTATTCGCTGGTTCTCACCTCCCAACCACCCCCCCATCTCTCAGGGACACAAAATATGGGTGACAGTAATTCTATCAGCAGTCCCTGTTTGCATCTTTGATCGGAGCAGAAGTTAAGGTCTTTGATCGCCCATTTTTGTTGCTTGTGCCTGGACTCCACGAAGTCGGGTACAATGCCGATACCCCCAGAATCAATGTCTGCCCTAGCTGTGCCGAATCGTGGCTCCACAGCCTGCCCACTCAGAGGCATGCCTTTGATTCTGACCCACTGGTGGACCAATTAATTTCCCACAAATGTGACTTCTTAAAAATGAATTAATAATCAATATATCAAGTCAAAAATGCCATAGCAGAGGTCATGGTTGAACTAACTCTACGTCCCAGCACATAAAGTGATAATAGCAGATGATTGGTGATTAGTGCTGTATAAGAAGTTACAGTGAGGAGAATATAAGCCTACAACCAGGCATTTACTGCTACAGTGATGTATGTGCCAATATCCCCAAACCACCATTACTAGCCCCCACCTCTTACTGATCCCACCATTGCACCCAACATGTGGTATGTTTTATTCTTGCATTGACGTCGTGTCTCTTACTACTAACTTGGAATGCCCATTCGGAGAGTAAAACAGTAGCTCAACTTGAGCCTCCCCCATACCCCATCAATCTCAGAATTGATGGTCCCCTGTTTGGAGCATCTTGCTCTTCTCAGTTGTGTGGTGTGTGTAAGAATGCTTATTGCAACCACTTCCAAACCACCTGCTAACTCCTGCCTCCCATTCCCTGATTCATTAGCAGATTCCTTAGGACTGAGAAGGTTGTTTAAAGTTAAAACTCAGTTTTTGTACCATAATAACTTTGGCATTATTTGGCAAAATAGTCCAAAATTTGGCACGTGTGGTCAGGCTGTCAGAGTCGCAAGACATGAAAAGTTTTGTGATGGCATCTTGCTCACTTTTCAAGACACAGAGTGCCAAATAATGGACAAAAATAGCCTGTATTTCAGATCGCATATTTTTTGCTCTCACCTACAGACTAGAGGGTGTGGAATTTTTCATGATATTTTCAGGGTTGAAGGGGTCTGTGCCAAAGGTGTGCCTTTGGAAAGTTTTCTGAAAAAAAAAATATTATATGGTTTTAGAGTTATAAGGATTCTTGAGTTAACCGAAAAATGCGAATGGGAAAAAAAAATCTGTCACGATATGTCATTTACGACATGTATTTTTATGTAGAAACATAGACTTTGACGGCAGATAAGGACCACTTGGCCCACCCAGTCTGCCCATTTCCCTACCTACTGGATAAGCTGCAGATTCTAGTTAACCAACAGCCTACTTCCTGCAACCCCCCCACTATAATTGCCTTGTGTCTGTCCCGTGCATGTTTGAATTCCCCCACTGTTTTAGACCCAACGACCTCCTCAGGAAGGCTGTTCCATGTATCCACCACTCTCTCCATGAAAAAAATTTCCTCACATTACCCCTGAGCCGTCCCCCTCTATCTTTAAATTGTGCCCCCTTGTTCTTACACATCTCTTTTTCTGAAAGATGCTACCCTCCTGGACTTTGTTGATTCCCTTGAGGTACTTGAACGTTTCTATCATGTCCCCTGTCCCTCCTTTCATCAAGAGTATACATATTAAGCTCTCTCAGTCTCTTCATATGGTTTCTGCTGCAGACCTGCACCATTTTAGTTGCCCTCCTCTGGACTGCTTCCATCCTGTCTATGTCCTTGCATAGATGAGGTCTCCAAACTGCACACAGTACTCCAGATGGGGTCTCACCAACTGTCTGTACAGAGGGATAACCACTTCCTTTTTCTACTTGTGATGCCCTTCCTATGCATCCCAGTATCCCCTGGCTCTCCTTACCAACTTTTCACATTGCTTACCCACCTTTAGGTCATCTGATATGACTACCCTCAGGTTCCTTTCCATTTTGTTGTTGTTAGTACCTCCTTATTGTGTACTCTTCTCCTGGGTTTTGTTTCCAGGTGCATTACTTTGCACTTCTTTGTATTGAATCTAAGTTGCCATATGTCTGACCATTTCTCCAACCTTGCCAAGTCCCTTCTCATCTTTTCTATCCCCTTGTGTATCAACTCTGTTACAGATCTTTGTGTCATCTGCAAAGAGGCATACCTTTCCCTCCAGACCCTCTGCAATGTCACCTATAAAGATGTTAAAGAGGACTGGACCCAGTACTGAGCCCTGAGATACTCCACTAGTAACCCCCCTTTCTTTGGAATGTGTTCCATTCACTATTACCTTCTGTGTCCTGTTGTGCAGCCAGTTTGCTACCCAGTCTACCACCCTGGGACTCACTCCCAGGCTGGCTAGCTCGATTATTAATCTTTTGTGCGGGACTGTGTAAAATGCCTTGCTAAAGTCTAGGTAGGCCACATCCACAGCCCCTCCCTGGTCTATTACTTTGGTCACCCAGTCAAAGAAATAAATTAGATTCATCTGACATGACCTTCCTGCTGTAAATCCATGCTGCTTTGAGTCCTGTGCCCCGCTGGCCTCTAGGTACTCAACAATTCTTTCTTTCAGAAGTGATTCCATCATTTTCCCTACTACTGAGGTCAAACTTACAGGTCTGTAGTTTCCTGCTTCTGCCTTGCTCCCACTTTTGTGAAGGGGAATCACATCTGTCCTCCTCCAGTCCTCAGGTACCACCCCATCCTGCCATGATCTGTTAAAAAGCGTGGTCAGTGGTGTAACTAGGTCCTCCCTTAGTTATTTTAGGATTCTGGGGTGAATCCTGTCAGGTCCCATTGCTTTGTCCACCTTGAGTTTTAGGAGTTCTTTCAGGACTCTTTCTTCTGTAAATGGACTGGTGTCAACCCCCCTACCCAGAGTGCTTCTATTGTCTGGTTTAGGTAACTCCTCCTCATCTTCTTTTGTGAATACTGAGCAAAAGTATTCATTCAGTATCTCTGCCTTTTCACTGTCTCCCTCTGCCCACCTCCCCTCTCCTTTATTAATCTTCACTATCCCTCCCTTAACATTTCTATGCTCCCTAATGTACCTATAAAAGGTTTTATCCTCCTTCTTAACTGAGTTGGCTATTTTTCCTCGGTTTGGGCCTTTGCCAGTCTGACTGCCTTCCCACTTCTTTCTGCTTTAATTGATTCAGTTCCCTGTCATGCTCCTTCTGTGATTCCTTATACTTTTGAATGCAGCCTTTTTCTCCTTAACCTTCCCTGTCACCTCTTTTGAGAAACATAGAGTTTTTTTACTCTGCTTTGTTTTCTTTATTTGTTTCACACAAAGGCTTGTTGCCTCTATGATAGCAGTTTTGATTTTTCTCCATTGTTCTTCCACCCCTCGTTTCTGGTCATTTGCTAGTGCGTTTTTCAGGTATTCACCCATTTTGCCAAAGTCAGCTCTTCTAAAGTCCAGTATCCTTGTTTTTGTATGGCTTATCTCCATGCTTGTGCTCATTGTGAAGCACACTGTGCAGTGGTCGCTTGTTCCCAGATGTCTACTGACTTCTAAATTTGTGATCCTCTCTCCATTTGAGAGTACCAGGACTAAAGTAAGTGCAGTTCAATGTATTTCAGAGGAGTTTTGAACTTTGATTCATAACTGTGTCATTTTTGCATATTTTACCCCCAAATGTTCAACATGGCCTTTTGGGACCCCACCTCATGACCAATGGTGGCGAAATTATGAAAATCAGGCCCAAAAGGTGATTGCACAGTTGCTTGGGGAAAGCACCTTTCAGGCAGGATTTGAAAATGTTCACTGTCCTCATTCATGAGGACGGGTCATAAGAAGGCTATGCTGAAAATTTGGGATCAAAGTATGTAAAAATGACAAAGTTATGAGCATATGTTTAAATTTTTGTATGCTCGCTCATAACTTCTGTAATTTTAACTTGCATTCCCTGGCTGGTGAGGTGGGGTGGGTGAGTGGGAGAAGTGCCAGGCCCTGTACTTCTGTAGGAGGATGGAGTCTTCCCATGGTGTAGGGCTTAAAGGGCTCTGACTCAAAAAGAAAGAAAATTCTTTGCAAGAAACTTTGCAAATGCACCAGTTAGGGCAATTTAATGCCACAAAAGTAGGGAAAAGCGGTATTAGGTTTTCAACCCTAACTCCCCACCTCCACCCCCAGGCAACAAAAAAAACAAACAAACATTAGGATTTGGCTCTCCTGAGTCTTTGCAAATTAATGGTAGGGTCTTCCATGGGGTTGTAAACCCTAATGCCCAGCCCATTCCCTCAGCAAGCATCACACATGATCTCCTGTGGGCCCTGCATGAGGAAAGCTACAATAAATTGTGTTGGCAGCATGTGGCGAGACGTACCTCTCTGCCTCTGGAGAGTGTATCACTGGAGGCTATGGGATGCAGGAAGGGGTGAGCTTGAGGGTTGACAACCCCAAGGAAGACCACACCAGTGATTCACAAAAACTCTGGAGACCCAAAACCCTAATGTTTTTATCCTTTTGCTGCTTGGGGGATGGGGGTAGGCAGTTAGGGTTAGAAACCCTAACCCCACATTTCTTTACTTTTGTGGCATTTAGTTACTATACCTGGTGAATTAACAAGTTTTTGTAAAGAATATATATAACCTTCATGAGGACTGTGGGATGGAGAGGAAGAAGGTCAGGTGCTACAGTGGCACTTCATGGAAATGGAACAATTTGTTGGCAGTTAACTAGTTTGGCTGTGGAATTATAATTTTAAATTTTTGCATTGCAGTTATTATGATAAACACGATGGTTTGTTACCCCTACCTACCATTCAAACTCCTAAAGACATTTTATTAATAAATAATGTTTTATTTAAACAGGGTTTTTAAACCACAGCAAGAAAATATAAAATGGAAAAATAGAGCCTGTTTTCCAAACTAATGTGTAGCTGATGTGAGTATGTCACCCCCAGCCCCCCACTCCCAATTCCTTGCATCCCAGTCAGAACCCTGGCTAAGGCAACATAACTCATTCCACTTTTGTCACAGACAGATTTCAAAGCCATATGAATTTGTTGGGTGAAAGGATAGCATCTTACTCACTGTAGGTAACCTTTCTGCTATACAGTACGGAAAGTTGACGTTTTTCATTCCTGGAATGAGTTTCACAAATTCAGCAATCCCTCTGGACAACTGCAGTTGTTTTAAAAATTATTACAAGAGCCATATTTTACTTGAAACTAGTTGGCAGTACAGTGTAGAAATGTATGGTCATTCAAAAAAACATACTCTACACATAGACTGGGTCAGATGTTCAGAATATGTGCATGTGAAAATCAGTTGCTCCTGCACATTTTGAAATGCATGTCAGTTATTAAAAAAAAAGAACTGAGCTCATTCTCAACACCAGAATGAATAATGAATGCACATTTTGGTGATGGTGTTCTACATATGTTTTGAATATCTGACCCTGTGCCTCTCTAATATTTATTGATTATATTACACTTGTTAAACACCAAGTACAATGCTTTATTTCAACTGGGTCTTGGGGAAGCTAGTGAAATAAAGTTAAAGATCCAATTACATTATACAATTGTTATAGTTATAGCTCATTTCATACTATCTAATAAACGTTTTAAATAAATAAAGATAATAAATTGAAGCAGGCAAGTCTGTTGTAACAAGCCTGGGTAGGGTCTCTGTTTTTCTTGGAGCAAACAAGTTTGCCTTGACCATTGGAGCTTTTTCAAACTGTTTAACTTTTTACAAAATTGTTTCATTATTTAAACCGGCTGATATTTTTCAGTATTTTGCCTTATGCCATTTAAGATGGTGCATGTGTCTGAGTGCGGTGGCATGGGGAGACCACCAGAAAGCGATCATGTGTTATTGCTTGCTGTTCAAAGACTCCCCACATCCCCCCACCACACATTGGTAACAAGCTTCTGCTAGCCCCACCTTCAACTGCCCCATACCCCCAGTTGGACCCTGATAATAGACAAAATGACTGTACCATGGAGGAGCATCTTGCCCTCATCTGCATTCCAGTATGTGTATGGATGGAAATCTCATTGCATGCACAGGACTTGAATTAAGTGCAAATTGGCTTTTCCATCATACAACAAGGGGTTATAACTATATACAGCTGTTAATCTCACTCATACATGTACCAGCATGGAGACAAGGGCAAGATGCTCTGCCTTGGGACTCTGACTTCCTCTGTTACTAGGGTGCCACGGTGGTGTGGGGCACTGGTAGGTGGCAGTTAATGTGGGTTTTGTGGTGGTAGCATTGAATAGGGTGAGTGTGTCTTGTCCAGGTGTTGGCATCCCAATCATAAGATCAGTTTAGTAGCAGTGGTCTCATACACATACACATACAGATACACATGCTCATACACATACACATACACGTACACGTACACATACACATACACGTACACCTGCTTCTCTGTCTTCAAATGTCTGTTCATTTTAACAGAGCGCTTCCACTTTACCTTAAACTGATAGTGCCATCCACATTCTGAAAAAACACCCCTAGCCTGTTTAGTCATCAGCATCTGCTAAGCAAATCAGACAGATTCTCATATACAACAAAGGGAATGGGAAAAAGCATTAAAAAATATTGAAACTTAAGACTGACTCAGGAAAATGTGTAGTGCCGCATTGCTTATGGTTGACAGGCACAGATTTTGCATCAGTTTGACTCTCTTGCAGAAACCTACCTTACTCATTTTAGTGTAATGCCAAAGTGCACTCCCATGGAAAATCTCTCCTGGAGGAGTCGCTCCTGGATGAAAATAATGGCCTGAACGTGGGTTCAGGGAGATGCAAATAAACAATACTGGTCGATGCATGTCTATTTACAAATTCAGTGGGCTGTTGGGAATAAATTGGAACCAATGTCTGATCTGCCAAGAGCAGTGAGTCAGTTAGCAGGGGACTTGCCACAGCAAATGAAGGGTCTGCTTTTTGCACCCACTTACAAAGCTTGCCGCATTGCCAAGGTGACGCTAAAGAAAAAAACTTTCACTACCGTGCTGCAATTGGATGACACTGATGGTCGCCTGCATTTCATTTTCACGCTAGGAAACATGCATAAGCTGAAAGTCTTACACTGCAGGTGAAGATGGTGATCTCCCACACAGGGTGTGGGCCTACAAAATTGTCTCCAGGCTAAGGTGGGATGAGCACTCACAAAAGCAGGGGAAACTGAAGTTGTGGGGTGATTTTCTTTGCATTCAGTGAGACATTAGGGAGGCATAAGACAGCACAATAAGGTGTAGTAATCCTTTAAGTTAAGAACAGGGGTTCAGTTACCATCTACCAATCTAACACTAGGGGGTCTTGAGGCACGAGGCATAGCTGAGTGCATTATGCCACAAGGTTATATTAACTAAGGTAACGCACCAGCTCCTCCACACAGCAGTAGGACTATCCCTTGCAATGTCAGAAACATGAGTTTAAAGATGAGCTTGGGCCATCAGGAGCTCACTGGGGCAAGGTAAATTGAGCATTCCAGAAGATACTCTCTTCTTCTGGGGAGGGAGGATAGATGCTGCTGCTACAACACTTGCCACCTGGCTGACCACAGGTGGCAGTACAGTAGTGACACAGTGGGGAGAGGGAATGTCGACTGGGCTCTGTTCAGGCATGCTCTGCATGTGTGAGCATGGAGCCCCTGAAGAGCTGACCTCCCAGAGGGGCGGGGACTGTCAAGTCAGGAAAAAGCCTGACCTGAGCTGGATGATCCTTGTGGCATTCGGGCTCTGACCTAGGCCACTGGTCATGTGTTACTGCACCCATAGGACTTTTTTCCATGTCAAATGAGTGAAGTTTAAACAGCGAATTTAAGATGAGCGAGTCTTATACTGCTATTATAAATAATGCGATTACAACTGCAGCATGTTCAAGTATAGCGAATGACAATGATAACTAACGTCATTTGGGTGAATGTATAACTGTGCTAATGACAATTTCACTAACGGCATGGCCCCAACGCATTCTCTTCATGTAGATGTTGTAGGCAATATCACGTAAATAATCCAAAAGACTCCATTCTCCGTACTCATGAACGACCTGTACGACCCGCTCGATTAGATCATGGTAACGCCTCCTACTGGTACTATCTGATGTACACAGTACAATCACTGCTCTCCTGGAGTTCTCCCAATACCTGCACTCTGCTCTCGACTCCAGCAACCTGGCCGGTGCAGTGTTCATTGATTTCTCCAAGGCCTTTGACACTGTCTGTCACCCCCTCGTACTCGACTCTCTCCACCAACTTGGTTTCTCTGCTGGTCCCCTTGCCTGGTTTTCCAGCTACCTCTCTGCTAGATTCCAGCATGTAGAGATCAACGGCTCCCTCTCCAACACTCAACCCATTAGTTCTGGGGTCCCACATGGCTCAATCCTGGGTCCCATTCTCTTCAGTCTCTACCTCAGCACTCTTCCCAGCTCCTGCAATAGCAAGCTGCTCCTCTATGCAGATGATGCGGTTCTCTTTGCCTCACACCCAGATCCCTCCACTCTCCAATAATCTCTTCAACTTGCCTACAACCAAACAGAAAGGTGGTTTCTTGATCACAGACTAGTCATAAACCTTATGAAAACCAAATCAGTGCTCTTCTTTCACCACCAAAATGAAGCTAGAAGTGCCCCCCTCCTGATTACTCCCAACTCTCAGCTCCCATTAGAGCAAGTGCCCACATACAAATACCTGGGTATCACTTTCGATGCTTCCCTCACCTTCCACACCCACATCAATGCTCTTTCCTCTGCCATAAACTCTCGGATTGGCCTGCTTTACCGCCATAGGGATTGCCTGCCCCTTGCTGCCCTCCGGCTGGCCATCACCTCCTCTGTCCTGTCCCTAGTGGACTATGGCTTGCCCATCTGTGCTGCAGCTGATAACACCGCCCTCTTTAAAATCCAGCTCTCCATCAATAAGGCCTGTAGGCTCTTGACTGGAGCCTCTAGCCACACCCACACCTGCCTGCTCTATTCCTCCACAACCTGCTCAACTTTGAGGAATGTCTGCAGTATCAGACATGCCTTCTTGCTAAGAAATCCCTGCTCAGACTCTCCCCCCTGGAGTCTCTGCCTCCCCACCATGGTCATCCTCATCCATTTCACCTTCAAAGTGCCCAGAACCAAGACCTCCCTCTCCCAGAGGTTCTTCTTTTATTGAGCCCCCACCTGGTTCAACTCCCTCCCTACCTGCATCACCAAAGCTGCCAAAATTGGTCCCTTCAAAACCACTCTCCGGAACCATCTCTTTAATGTCCACTGCTGTAGGTGCAACTAACCTTGCCCCCCCCAATCCTACTGCAGGTCCTTTCCCTGCCTGGCCCCCTAATCTCCACAATGTCCCCTGTACTGCCAATCCATCTTTTCCCCTACCCCTTTTTACCTACCCCCTTAGGTTTATACAAGGATGTATTCCATTGCAACTCCAGAGAAATTGTACATCTTTAATTGTAAACCTGTATTTTATACCGACATATAACTAAGTGTATTCTGTGTTCAATGTCTCCACCTGTAACGTTGTCCAATGTTGTATCTGCACAATATTCTATTGTCTTGCCCTCCCTGCGATGAGGTGTCTTTGTAGATGAGTCCCTGACTCAAAGGTTGTAAATCTGACTTGTAAAAATAAAAATAAATAAATAAATAATCAGGGTTTAGTTCATTCCCATTAAAATATTTCAGGCCATGTAGTTTGCACATCTGTCCTTTGTCCCTGTTTGGAATGTTAATCAATTTAGATGAGTTTGAAAAATACAAGTTATGCACTCTGAATGTCTCCGAGCTCGGTCGAGGGGGGGGTCTGTTCTTTTAAGGATTGTTGTCCTTTGTTGACAGAGACAATTATCAGTAAACTGTCATTTGGATTCCTAAGGGAGAAGTCAGCGTTCCCAGCACTGAGATCACAAATTGCATTTCTCTGCGTGCTGAGCTGCCACAGAGCTGCTCCTGGCACTGAGATCTGGTTACAGCTTCCATCCAAATCCTGGTGGATACGTGTGCGTTGTAAAACCACACTGATTTTTTCAGACATTCCGTATTCTTGTAGTGTTTGTTACAATGTAACACCTTTTGTTCCTTTTCCATTACCACCCTGCTCTGTAATGATTAAGTGATAATTTGCCAGTAGGGTCAATGTATAAGACAATAATTTGATTGTCGAGTGAATAAAGTATGAGGCTGAAGGCTGAGTACTTTATCTTCATGAGACAATCACATTATTTCTGAGGACTGTGACCCAACTAGCCCATTACAACTATTATGATTCAAGTGGGGGCTTCTGGGACAAGAGGCACTTCGGGAAGCAGTGCCCTTGGGCAGAAGTTTGATATCTACCTTGGAAAGTTTAAATTTCTGCAGGGGATGAAGGCTAGTGGAACCACTGAAAAGGGAGAACCAGTGAGGAACCTAGCTAGGGCTCCCCCTGAATAAGGGACTAGTGGCAGCAAGGTGGGTAAGTATAACGTTGAAGTTTAATTTAAGTTAGGGGACAAGGCCAATGAGGGAGAGCTGACAAAGCCTAGGAAAAATAAAAAAGTAGGGAGCATATGGAAGATTAAGTGAGAAGGAGTAGGAAAAAGAAAGGGGGATCAGGAGAAAGATGCAAAGGGGTCTGCCTTAATGTCAGTAGATGAGGAAATAAAATTAGTGAGCTAAGGCAATGGTGGCAAACACTGCAATGGACCTAGTGGCCATCACAGAAGCTTGGGCCACAGAGAATAATGATTGGGACTTGGCAGTCCTAGGCTACATCATGTTTACATGTGATAGCAAAAAAGGTAAAGAAGGAGGCGTAGCCCTCTATGTCAGTGAAGGCACAGAGACAGTGAAGGATGGAAACATCAGGGGAGGTAATGGGGAAACAGAATCACTGTGGATTCAGATCCAACATCCTCAGGCAAGAAGCTAAGGATGGGGTGATCTTAGACTTCTAAGATGGGGGGAAGAGAAAGAGATAAGTAGTTAAGGGCAGAACTGAAAAGGGGTGTGGCAAAGGGGAAGGTGGTGGTGATGGGAGATCTAAGCTTGCCAGATATTAACTGAGTTATTCCAGTGGCCAGGGGCTCCAGAAGTCAGGCCCTGCTGGATACACTGCAGGATGGTCTGCTGGTACAGATGGCTCAGGAAACCACTAGGCAGGCTGCCATGCTTGATGTGATGCTCACCAACTTGGAAGTGGTAGGAAGAGCAAGGGTAGGGGAGCCACTAGAGTCCAGCGACCATTACTGTATATAGCTGGACCTGGCCCTTGGGACAAGTAAGCCCTCATCAAAGGCTGAAGTGTTAAGTTTCAGAAAGGCAGACTTCAACTGGATGAGAAAGCTGGTCCAGGAGAAGTTAGTCCAAGTGGACAGCATCAGGGATGTGAAGAAAGTATGGGGGGGGAATCAAGAGGGCCATTCTTGAGGCAATGAAATCTTACATGAAAATGGTAATCAAAAGAAACAGGCAACAGCAATGAATATGGTTCGCTGGAAAGGACAGGGAAGCACTGAGAGCCAAAAAAGGACTTCACAAGGTATAAGGAAAAACAAGAGAAGGGAGAATGGCAAGAGTACAAAATGAGAACAAATGAAACCAGGAGGGTGGTCAGGGAAGCAAAGGCAGACACAGAGCTGCATATTGAGGAGGAGGTCAGGGGGAGCAGTTTTTTAGATGTATTAGAAAAAAAGAAAGAAGGGAAGAGGAATTGTTAGCTAGCAAAGGGAGGTAGGGTATTTGAGGAGAACAGACAGAAAGCAACCATTCTTGATGACTACTTCTGCTCTGTATTCACATGAGAAGACAGAGGGCATCTGCCAGAGTGTAGCATTAAAGCAGCTATAAGGGGGTCCCTGAGATGAGGCAGCAAGTATTTACCAGAGAAAGGATTTAGAAAGGGCTAGCAGTCCTAAAGATAGATAAGACGCCGGGGCCAGATGGGATGCATCCACGGGAGCTCAAGGAATTGGCAATTGCACAAACTGAACCCTGGTAGGACTACTTAATAGCCTAGTTCAGGCGGGGTAGTTCCAAAAGACTGAGAGTAGTGGATGTAATCCCACTCCATGGGGGGGCAAGGAGTAACCAGGTAACTACGGACTTGTCCGTCTTACCTCTCTTATGGGTAAACTGATGGAAACACTACACACAGAAGACCTTGTGGACTGCCTGGAGAGCAATGGACTCCAGGATAGTAAACAGCATGGGTTCATGGCAGGAATTCTTGTCAGAGAAATGTGATAGTACTGTTTGACTGGGTAATGAGGGTAGTGGGTAGTGGATAATGGCCACGTTGTGGATTTACTGTTCTTCAGTTTCAGCAAGGCTTTTGGCTCAATGCCTCACAGGTTGCTGAAGAAGCTAGATGATCTGGGTGCAGCAAAGGACACAGTTAGATGAGTGAGTAACTGGTTGTAAGGGAGCCAGCAGAGGAGTGTGGTTGAAAATCAGATGAGAGGGAGGTCACCAGTGGGGTGTTACAAGTATCGGTCCTGTGTCTAGTCCTTTTCAGTATGTTCACCAATGACATAGGAGAAGGAATCCAAGGCAAGATGTGTCTTTTGGTAGATGACACTAAGATATATGGCAGGGCAGACAGTGAGGAGGGAGTTAGGGAGATGCAGAGAGACTTGCAAAGGCTAGAGAGGTGGTCAAAGGGTTGACTGTTGGAATTCAATGCCAGAAAGTGCAAGGACAGAGTACTGGATGGGGGATAAAGCTGGGCATGACCTCTGAGGAAAGAGACATAGAGATCATCATCTGTGACTCCCTAAAACAATCAAGCCAGTGTAACAAGGCTTACAGTAATGCAAACAGGATGCTGGGGTGTATAGGAAGGGGTATTGACAGTAGAAGGAAGGAGGTATTACTATCTCTCTGTAGATCACTGGTGAGACCCCAACTTTAGTACTGTACCCAGTTCTGGAGTCCTCACCTACGGAAAAAAAAGGACAAGCCAGAGACAGTGTAGCGTATGGTGACCAGAATTATTCAGGGCCAGCAGGGCATATCTCATGAGGAGTGGCTTAAGACACTGAACACATACTCGCTAAGGGCCAGACAACTGAGAGGAGATATCATAGAAATCTTTAAATTTCTGAAACTTAAACTGCGACGAACTATTTAGCATAAGTACCAGATCAAGAACACAGGAGCACGAGTGGTAACTGATTGGGGGGGGAGAGGGGTTCAGAGGGAAGTGAGAAAGTTTTGTTTTACAGAAAGGTTGGTAGAGCTGTAGGGTGCCAAAACTATCAATTGTTTCAAGTGTGACTAGAACAGAATGAAGGGCTTAATGGTTGCTTGGGATGATAGTGGTAGGGTGGAGAGCATGGGGTGGCTAGTGTGGGTTAGAACCTTGTATGGGCAATAGGTCCTGTTTTTTTGGGGGGGTTAATCAGCAGACTGGATGGACGAATGTTCTTTTCTACCATCCTTGTCTATGTCTCAATGTGTCTATGTATCTGTTGCTTACAGTATAGACCAATTAGGCTCCCAGAAATAAGATGATGTCACTGCTGTCATGATATTGATTTTATTGACAATAAAATGACCGTTCTGAGCACTGAGCAGTCATTCTATTGACAATAAAATGTCTGTTGTGAGTTTGCTAAGGAATAAAATGTGTGCAACCCTGGTTTCTGATTGGAAATGTGTACAATGGACATTCTGTACTGCAACCAGTATGCCAGGTTGAACAAGTTATTGTGCACAGTTTTAACTATTTTTATAGTGATAATAGTGTAGTGGTTGGGGTTTATGACATGATAACTTCATCTGAAAGTTCATAAACTCAAAGGCCATAGGCTGAGGTATTTATGATCACACAGATAAAGTTAATACTGAGTAAAAGCAAAATCCATCACTGTAGCTATTATATCGAAAAGGCAAACAGAAAACTTGAAACATTGTACTCATGTAACATGGATTGTTAAAACAACAAAACTTACTGATATGCAGTTAACCCTTGGGGCTACCAATTTTTGAAAACATTAAAAATAATTGTATAGCCTGAAAAATTGAGTCTGCTAACACATAAGTAGTTTTAAAGTTAAAATATAAACTTGAGATGGGGGTATAGCATAACTGGAAGTAGGTAGTACATATAGTGTTATCAATCATGACATCATTTTTAACCAATCAGGATTGTTTATTTGTAAACATTCCAGTACTGTTGTAGCCATAAGAAGATATCTCTTGCTAATAGTTCTAAAATTCTAGGACCTTACACACAGTCACAGTGGTGGGTGGCAGGTAGTCATTAGCTCTGAATAAAAGATTCCCATGGCATAAAACCGAC
The DNA here is from genome assembly GCA_016271365.2 of Neoceratodus forsteri. NCBI lineage: Eukaryota > Metazoa > Chordata > Ceratodontiformes > Ceratodontidae > Neoceratodus > Neoceratodus forsteri. Next base: position 1,007,893,004 of record CM028130.1, on the reverse strand, counting down.
CCTTGGTCTACATGTTTTTGTATTTAAAGGGAAGGAGTGAGGGCTTAAGTCCCAAGTCTTTTCCGACACTAGAAACACCCTGGTGGGTGGTGGTACTTAGTGGTGATATTTGTGGGGTGCACAGAGACCCAATGCCACCATGAATCAAATCTGCAACGCATAACAGTGTGTGGCTGTCTGCGGGCGGGGGGGGGGTCTCTATTGCACCAGTGGTGCTGCATAGACAAACACAAATTGCCTTTCTAGATGTTACTGGTCACATGTGGGTTATCTGATCACTGACACACTGGATTTGTGGCAGCCACAAGGGTCAGCACATGGCATAGCACCAAACACACAGAGGCATGCCGTGCTCTTGTCTCAGGCACACAGTGCTACCAACACAGACATCCCAGACCCTGTATCTTTTTGGTCTCTTGACAGCCTCGCACAGATATTATTTATTTCATCTCTCTCTCTGGTCTTCCCTGATGGGCCAGTAGCCCTGCACATGCCAGGCATGCGGACCTGCTTCCCTGCATCCAGTAGATTCCCCCATTGCCCTGTTTCCTTACCCTATTGTTTTTGGCAATGCTGTGTGCTGCTTATCTCTTTCCCTGGCAGAATGAATGTTCTGGCTTGAAAGGCAGCAACTCCATCTGTCTTCAGTGGTCCTTCTGCTCCTGGGGCTGCTGCACCTTGTGATCAGGGGTTAAAGAGTCAGGGAAAGTGCTGTACACAGCACAGTGCCTAAGGCCCTATTGGCATCCTCATTAACTCTACCTTTTCCACCCCTTTTCCCTGTGCTGGAGTGCTGACCTGTGTGACAGCACAGGGAAACACTTGCACCCCTTTGTGTATAGCACAAAGGGGTGCAAGTGACATATGTGCCACAAATTGATCCTTGCCACCACTTTACGGTACATATTTGGGACTGCGTATGGGTCTACTGAAGTTTTAAAATCAGTTGGCAATATCCGTTTCCCACACGGGGTTTACTACCCATTCATCTAGAGTACACAGTATGTCACTTATAGTTGTTTAGTACAGCACAATCTCATCATCTGCTGTACCACCTACATTTCGGGGCATAGAGGCCCCTTCCTCAGGGTGGACAGGTGTGTCTCAACTATGTACTGCTTTTGTAGCAATCTTGCTTGCACAGTCCTAGTGCATGTGTAGTCTGGGTGTTTTTGTTTGTTTTTCTCTTATGTGAGGCACGTCTAAATTATTCACTGGTGTGCCCCTCTGACCATCCTCCCAAGCAGACCTTCACTAGGGAGTGCTTTAAACTCCACAATGTTGTGAGTTTTGTTAACCAAGAACAGAATACAAGAACCCATGGAATATCACTCAATAGAAACAAAGATCCAGCTATTCATTTGGTATTTATTAAAGAAATATAGCCTTGAAAATATGTTTACATGGGCAATTAGCAAGTAATTAAACAGAAGTCTCCTTTAAGTACTGCAAATGGGTACCAATATTCTCAAGTAAGAAGCCCATTACATTAGTGACAGTATTTTGGGGTTACTGGAAAGGCAGATTTTTTTTTTAGCAGTCCCTATTATGCTGGTACCCTCATTACAATAGTCCTGATTTCAACTTGGCATATATCCAGTATACGAACATACGAAAATGCCAGCAGAAACAGGCCTAATGGTCTATCAAGTCTGCTCGATTGTGCAGCTCGCCCCTCAACTTGCAGCCTCCCAAGACTCCCTCCTGCTCTTCTTAATTACTCCTCCCCTCACATTGTCCCACCCCCTCTTAAAACCCCCCACTGTACTACAGGCTACCACCTCCTCAGGTAGGGCATTCCACTTATCCACCACTCGTTCAGTGAAAAAGTGTCTCCCAATTTCCCTCCCAAATCTTCCCCTCACCAATCTCAATTTATGCCCTCTCGTGTCCCTCCCACTTCTAATCTGGAGGATCTTCTCTGTGTCAGTTTTGTTTATCCCCTTTAAGTATTTCAAAGTTTCAATCATATCCCTCCTATCCCTTCTCTTCTCCAGTGAATACATATTCAGCTTGCCCAGCCTATCCTCATAGGACACACCCTCCGGACCCTGGATAATCTTTGTCACCCTGCACTGTACCATGTTAGGTATTTTGCTGCATTCTTTTGGACACCCTCTGACTTCATTTTTATGATCTAACAAACTTTTAGTTACCTGCAGGGAAACGTAGCCCTTTGGGGAATGTCAGGAGATTACTACACCATAACAAAACATACAATACCTCTCTTACAGGTTCTAGGACTGAGAAAGGCTAATAATGAGAATCAGAAACAATCATAAAAGCAACATAAGGTTCGTTTATTAAAATCCCACTTAGTCAGCTTATAGGACGGTCATTATGCATTATACACTAGTTATGTAACACACATACCAGGGAGTCTGTTTCTCTCGAACACTGCAGTGTTATGCAGGGTCTGCCTGCAATTTCCTCAGAGAGTGGGCATGGGAAAAGGGGTTGTATACCTGATTAGATCTTAGTCTGGTGATAGTTAACCAGTTTATGTGCATGTGATGATTGTACTTACTATCAGTTCTATTGGTCAATTTGGGGGGCGGCAGAGTATTCCCCTTCCCTTCCTCTCCTTGCTTCTCCTCCTCCTCCTCCTATTCTCCCCCCCCACACAATGTCCCTAAATCCTTCCCTGCTGGCTTGGAAGGTAAGCTCATTTGGCTCCTTTCTTCGGGATCCCTGCCTACCAGCTGTCTACTTGCCACCCCCACCTAGTTTAAATCCACCTTTTTCACTATATACTTCTCTGACTTCTGCTTTAATACCCCCTTCTCCTCCCCACTGAAGTGCAGTCTATCCCTTGCATATAAATTGTTGTAGTATATGTGGGGCAGTTTGCACAGTTTGATGCACAATTATGGGCACACATGTTAGTCTTTTGATTAACTCTCTCCCCAACCCCCCACCTCATGGATAAGATCTCATGCCCAGTCCTCTTTTCACTTGTCAAAGATAAGATATTAATTAAGGACTGTTGTTTGGCAATGGCTTTAGGCCATTTATTAACAGTTGTTTTCAGTCGGTTCATTTGAGAGGTTGATGCAAGCTGGCATTCTTTTTCTCTTGACCTGATCTGATCTGGTGGTACATGTTTGGAGCTGGTTGAAATTGCTCCTGGCTTCTGGCATCATGATTTTGAGGCATGGAGATAGCATGTTGACTGCTTCTGTCTTACAGTCTCATAGCTTTGAGCTGGCTGCACTTGCTGCTTGCAGGTCACGTGATAACATCCTTAGATGGTGAAAGATACTATGCCTCTGGTGACTAGTTCTTGGTGATCAGGTACCATTGTGATGGCATCCTTGTATATTGAAATATACTACACACACCACTTTGATGATGGTATCACTGCATGTTAAAAGATACCACACATACTTTTCTTGAGAAGTGGTTGTATTTAATATACAGTAATTGTTTTCAGAACAAAAACTTTCACTCCTACTTCATTAGACTGAAAAACGTTGATGGTGAATTGATAAAATAATGTAAGTGTATGGCATGATTCTTCCACACTCTCAATTACCAGGCACTTTGCAGTATAAACCTCAACTTTGTGTTGGAGGGTGTGTGGGCATATTGTATCACACCATCACATATTTTGGTCCTGTCCAGTGATTACCCACTTTAGGTCCAAGGTAAAGGATGAGCTCACCAGAATATGGGAAGTTTCAACACCACTAGATTTTGAGCACCTTAATCCTAGGAATGGAGGTCACAGTGATTGGCAATTCCAGGCAGCAAGGGCTATTCCGGACATTACGCTTAGCAGCTCAAAAGGAAATAACAGCAAACTGGCTCAAGGCAACCCCTCCCTCATATGAGTCTTGGGTCAGCAAGATAAATAACATTCTGTGGATGGAGGAATTGACAGCCAAGTTCAGACTGACCTTGGATAAACACATCGAGCTATGGGCAAATTGGTTCTCTTGGCATACAGTTGGATGGGAGGAGGAATGGGCAGGGGAATGAAACCCACAAAACGGTGGACCTCAGTTCACAGATTCATAGGAAAGGCACCCTTACTTAGGCCTCTCAAAGAGTGTTGGATTCTGCCCTCAGCTAACATGAATTATGCTTTAATACACACTGTGCTGAGTTCTATGTTACGTTTGTTTTTCTCTGCTTATATAGCTGGAGTTGACTGGTTCAAACGATTAACTGAAATTAAGTATGTGAAAACAGAAGTACAGCAAACAAGTTCATGGTACTTAGGTTTTCTTATTGTGCAATTTCTTTTTATGATTCATTGAAAATGTTGACTGATCTTATCTACCTGTTTAATGTCATCATCAGTTTAACAACTATTGTGTGCTTGATCTAACTGTAATTGCTCAACACAGGATTTTCACAGAAATGTATGCCTGTACTGTCAATGCCTTTCATCATAAAATTGAATTTAAAAAAAAATAAACAAAATTATATTTACAAGCAAGTGAACATCACTTGTTAAACTAATTTTCTTAAGCAATATTGAGATGACTCTGCATCTGAACACAGATTATAAGAAAACAAGCAATTTAGCAAAATGCATACCTTAGCATAGATAAGAAGCTTAAATAACAAGAACAACATGAACAAGCATTTGCCAGTGCCGAATGTTCACTACTTGGCTTGCATTGCTGTTGTACTTGGTCTTGCTTGTACACATTTTTACTATACTTTTACCCAGGATAGACCAGAAGCAATGCAATATGTCATTTTCATTGGTGTCCTACTTTTACACATATTTGGATTGTATTTACCCAGGATAGGTGAGTTGAGAGGGAATATCTGATCTTCAGTGGGCTCCCGCATTTTGATCTCAAATGTCCAACACTCTTTTTATGACCTGACGTTATGATCAGCACAAGTGGAATTTTTAAAATCCCATCCATAAGATGATTTTGCAGAGCGACTGTGAAAGCAAGTTTCAGAGGGGATTTGAAAAAAGACACCTGTCATGTTCAGGAGGTGGGGTAACACAAGGGATATGTTGAACATTAGGAATCAACATTTGCAAGAATAAAGTTATGACTCCAGATTTGAACAATTCAGTGTTTCTTCACAGCTTAGTTGTTTTTTCACATTTTTCACCCAAAATTTTCAACATATTTTTTATGACCACTCCTGAACATGACCGGTGTCATTTGTAAAATAGTGGCCAAAATGTCATTTCATGTCATAAGTGTGAAAACACATTTTGGCCAGGATTTGAAAAATGACAGCTGTCACATTCATGAAGTGGTGTGAAAAATAGTTATGTTAAAGATTTGGGGTTAACATATTGAAAATTACCAAAGTAATGAGCATGTGTTGAAAAATCTCACTGTATGCTTTCTTATGTCCTTGCCTAATGAACAAGGGTAGAGAACATTTTCAAATCCTGCCCGAAAGGTGATTTCACACAGCGACAGCAAAATCACCTTTCAGGATGGACTTGCATAATTTCGCCACCCTTGTTCATGAAGTGGGGTCCCAAAAAGTCCATGTTGAAACTTTGTGGAAAAAATGTTTAAAAAATGACCAGGTTATGAGGACAAGCTCAAAACCCATTGAAATATACTGTACTTCATACCTGATTTCCTCAGTTCCTGGTCCAGCATTGAAGACTGAAGACATGTCTCTGGTCCAGAGAGAATTATGGTGTTGGACCCCGATAGGTAAGTAAGGGGTGTGTGGGTGTGGGGTGGTGGGTGTTGAGTGGAACGGTCAGGTGGGGGAAGGTTAACGGTGGTAGTGGGCCAGCAGAGGCAACAGACCTCGATGGACGGTTTTCTTTTTTTATAGGGCGTATAAAAACAATAATGAAAAAAAAGACTACAAGGCATGGTTTTCCTTATTTCAGCTACTAACACTGGGGATTGGGCACCCCAGTGCCAGTGTTATCTTTGGTGGCACTGGGGGTAGGCTCCCCAGTGTCACACAGTTAAAACAGGCAGGGTGGGGGGTACCTGCCAGCACTGGGATTGGGCACCATGGTGTCAGAAAATTGGGAAGGAAGGGGTGGGAGGATTGTTTTTATGTTGGGAAGGAGGAAGACCACAGGAGGACCACAGCAGGCTGATCATGACGCAGATCAGCTTTGCTTGCTGGGTGGCACTATGCAGAACAAAGGAAACAGCCACCCTATAATTCTACTCTTTTTCTGATCTGTATGAAATTTCCACCCAGGAAGACCGGAACAGTGTCATGATCAGTTTGGCTGATGGTTGGTCTGATATTGTCGAGTCCCTTGCAGACTACCGTGCATTGGCCCAAATGTGATACACCTCTGAAAATCCACCATCATACTAATATGTTCACTTTGTGCAAGTGCAAGGGTGAACAGAAAAAGGCAGTCAGGAAAAAAGTAAATGAATTTTGAATTGCAGGCCTGCTGTTAAAAAATTCAGGTTTCAAATCTGACAAGCAAATTGTGACACTATAGGGCCCACAACAGCCATCTGCAGAAGATCCCAGCTTGAAGAAGCCTAATGCAATGGACAGGGAACCACCCTCTCAAATACTCCTTGCCACTATGCAATCAATGGACCAGAAGATAGAGGCAATCCTTGAATGGGTGGGTACCTAGGATGTGATGATAGATAACGTGATGAGGACAGTAAAGGTGGTGGACAAACATATCTTAAGGGACCTCCTAAACATAAGTACAAAACTGTCGAAGAAAAAAACATTTCAGTATATGTTAGATGCCCTAGATAATGGGGTGTGAATTCCCAATATTTGACTTGCCAGCCTGCCAGAAAGCATGGAAAGAGACAATTTGCTGCTCTTCTTGTTCAACTAGTTGCCTGTCACCAAGCAATTAATTAATGGAGGAAGAAGCAATAGTTCTGAAAAAAAAAAAAAACCTGGTGTAATGGGTCAACTCAAGAACAGCTACCAGGAGCAGTATGGTCCGGCATAGGACTGTCCTCCTGGTTGGTACTACATGATGGTACTACAGGTGATGCAGTGGTCTCAGTGCTGTTATGGTACTAAAAGTTCAGTTTTGCTCATATTTGGCCTTCACTATGACCAGAACCTTTGTTTTCCTAAAGGCACTTCAGCCCCAAGTTGTAGCTTCAGGGCAAATAAAAAGAAAAGAGCAAGAGATTGTGTAAAACTAATATTTGTAAAAGAATCACCACAAATTGGGATTCTGTGGTATTTATTTATTTATTTATTTGAACATCAGTTTAACAACCTTTGAGCCAGGGCTCGTTTACAAAGGTACCTCATCACATAAAGGACATAGACAGTGGCACAGAAGACAACAGATAATACAGGTTCAAGGTAAGTGTCATACAAGGCACAGTTGGTTCCAATGCATATGAAGAATAAATAGATAAGATTAGAGTTAGTAGGGAGAGATGTAAAGGAGATTGGGGGGTAAGAGGAAGTGGGGACTAGGAAGCAGAAGGAGGAGGCCAAGGTGGAAGAGTGGGTAAAAAAGTGGGGGAGAGTGCCTCGGTGAGCGTTGTCGGAGGGGAGTTTTTTTTTTTTTTTTTATGTCATTTAGTGGCAGCGGCATCTGCGTGAGATGAGCAGGTGATTTCTAAGGCTACGTTTAAAGCAAGCGAACAAGGGAGATTCAGAGATAATGGCAGGAAGGGAGTTAAACCAAGAGGGCGCTCTGTAAGGGAACGTTCTTTGGCCTTGCGAGGTCCTGGCTCTTGGAATGATCAGTGTCATTTTGGATGTGCTGCAGGTGTTCACAGTAGGATTAGACTGGAGTATTGAGTCAGATAAGCCGGGGATAGGCCATGGAGGGCTTTATAGGTGAGTTGGCATGTTTGAAACATGAGCCGCTCATCCAGGCTTAGTAGGGTAGCCAAGGAGTACAGCAGACAGGTGTGGGTTAGTCTAGGGGCACCGGTTATAAGTCTGCAGGCTTTGTTAAGTGTAAGGTGAACCTTGCACAGGGCCGTCTGATCAGCAGCCCCATAGACCGGAAGGCCATAGTCGATAAGAGATATGACAGAGGAGGTGACAGCCAAGCGGAGGGCATCAGAGGGGAGGCATTTTTTGTGCGGTAGAGAATGCCAACCGTGTATTGGCAGAGAGTTCAAGGTGGAGATGTGGCCATGGAAGGAGAGGGCTGGGTCAAAGATTAAACCAAGATATTTATAGGACTGCACACGTTCAATGGGGATATTGAGGGTGGAGTGAATAGCGAGGGGAAAATTGCTGGACTTATTTTTCCCACCACCTAAGTTCTGCAGCGACACCCAAGCTCTGTGGCCAGTTCTGCAACATCAGAACTGCAGAATTCTGAGGGTCTTGACCATGGCAGGACTCTCAGATTTACTGGGATTCCTGGATTGTACAGGAAAAAGGAGCAGTCAACAGGGTAATTGTTACTGACTTGCACAGCTTTTACAGTGAAAACAAAGCAGTTCAGGTTCCATACCAGGATGTCGGGGTATACTGGAAGAGGTTTTGATAGCAGAAGGAAAGACATAATCCTATCTCTCTCTCTCTCTCTATAGATCACTGGTGGGACCCCACTGGGAATACTGTGCACAGTTCTGCTGTTCCCACCTGAGGAAAGACAGACAGAGACAGTACAGCATAGAGCAACCAAAATGATTCAGGGCCATCAGGGCAGATCCTATGAGGATCCGCCTAGGGCACTGAACATGCACGCTGGAGACCAGAAGGAAGAGGGGCAACATGATCGAGACTTTCAAGTTCCAGAAAGAAATAAACAAGGAAAGTTGTATGAAACTATTCAACAGGAACTGCGAGTGAAAAACAAGGGGTTATGACTGGAAGCTGGTGGGGGGAGATTCAGGAGGGAAGCGAGAAAGTTATACTTTATGGAGAGAGTGGCTGAGCCATGGAACAGCCTATCGGCAGGGGTGATGGATGTAAAACCCATTAATGAGTTAAGTGATGGATAAGATGTAGTAAACAGCTTAATAGTTACTCAGGGAGATAGCAGTAAGGCAAGGAGCAAGGCAGGTGGATGCAAAGGTAAAAAGTATGTCTAGGTACTAAGGCACAGGGTAGGGTTGGGTAAAACTGGGAACAGTGGATGGACCAATGGTCTTTTTCTGCCAACATTATCTATGTTTCCATAGGATATATATGAGCTATACAATAGGCTGACTCAAAATACTGTATGTAGTTTTAGAAATATAGAAACATAGAATTTGTTTGCAGAAAAGGACTGCTGCTCTTCCAGTCTGCCTAGATGCTCCCTGCCTTCTGCTACCCCACTAACACCTAAGTATTGTACCAGCAAAAGCAATTTGTATTCTAAATATCTAATTTATTGATTGTACTGATACATTTTGTATATATTTTGTAAGGCGCCCAGAGCCTGCAGGATTGGGCACCTAAGAAATAAAAATACTACTACTATTCTGCCTCTGCAGACCCTACCTGTCTTTGGCGATACTTCCACCTCCTTTATCTTCAAGTGTGAGGGAGCAGAACCGTAACTTATGAGTGACAGAGCCACAAGTGAGTTATGAAAGTCCTGACCACTCACAAGTGATAATGAACTGCTTATTCTAAGTCAGGCTATTGTATATTTGATGTATACAACTGTAGTGTACAGGTTATTGCTTTTAAATTCAGTTTGTTTCAAGATTTTTCTGTTTTTCTTTCATTTTAATAGGATTCAAAGGATTCATGAGTCTGTAAGAGCTAATGAAAATGACTCGCTATTTATCAATGGATTTGAGTGATTATTTTATTACCCAGGTACTCATCTAATGCTACTTTAAAGGTGTCCATAGATGTACTGCTCACTACAGCCTCGAGCACACTTTTCCAAAGGGTTACCACCCTTTGAATAATCCAAGCAACTCTTTTGTTGGTTTTACATAATTCACCTTCTAGTTAGTATTTATGGATTCTTGTTTTCAGTTGTCTTTCTTTCAAGCCCCATGCATCTCCATAGGTCATTCTCCTGAATGCCCTATATACCAAGCATAAGTCTCCCCTGAAATGTCTATACTCAAATGAGTACAAATTGAGTCTCTAGTTTCTCTTTATATGATAGGTGAGACAGAGATGTCATTATTTTTGTTGCTCTCCTCTGGACCCTGTCCAAGAGTTCAATGCGACTTTTGGTATGGGCAGCACCCAGAACTGCACACAGTACTCGAATGCAGCCTGATCAGCGCTTCTATAACCTTCCTATCCCTATTCCTTTTCTAGACGTACATCCCAACATTTTATTGCCCTTTTCACCACCTCCTTACAGTGCTTATCAATGACAACTTATTTGTAATGATAACGCCCAAATCCCATTCCCTATCCATAATCTGCAGTTCAATTCCATTTAGTGTGCATTTAGCCAGTTTGTTTCTGATACCAAAATGCATAATTTTGCATTGATCAACATTAAATAATAATTGATGCCCCTTAGCCCATTTTTCAATATTATGTAAGTCTCTTTGAAACTGATTGATTGCAGCATCACTGTCTACTATTGCACCTAGTTTTCTGTCATCTGCAAACTTAGAAATCCAGGAATTTGAAGATGTTTGCATGGATGATGCGTAAATATTAAATAGGGATGGTCCCAACATTGATTCCTGTGGGACACCACTGGTCACTTCTCCCCAGTCTGAATAATATCCCTGATACATACCCTTTGCTTTCTATCATCTAGCCATGCTTTAACCCAACTAATTATATTTGAATCGAATTTTAATGCAATGAGCCTCTCAGATAACTCTTTGTTGGATACAAGATGAAAAGCCCTGGAATAATCCAGATACACCACATCTACAGGAAATCCATTATCTAAGTGTTTACCTATGGGTTCAAAAATTGAAGTAGATTGATTTGGCATGATCTTTTTGCCCTGAATCCATGTTGTGTAATGTCCACTAAACCTCCTTACTTCATATGTTTATCTATTTCACCCCTTATAAACTCCTTCATTACTTTACCCAGAGCAGATGTCAGGCTTATACAGTAGGGGCTGGATATTCAAACCATGCCGGGCAGGGGCGCAAGCCCTGGTGCAGTGCAACTGGACTGTGCCAGGGCATGGACCAGGCAATATTCAAGCAGTGCTGCGCCATGGCACAGCACCGTTGAATATGGCACTGATGGCACATGCACTGTGCACGGCGCAGTGGCTCTGCACCAGTGCAAGTGGCAGAATGGGAGCAGGAGGATGCACCAGTGCAAGTGCAGTTGTGCTAGGCGCATCAACCATGATATTCAGCACTGGGCATGCAAATGAGGCCATTATGCATGCAAGGTGCAAATGGGGCCATATACATGTCATTATGGCCCCATTTGCATGCACTCATCCCCAGCGACTTGCACCTGGTGCCCTGCTAGGCTGCAGCCATCGGGGACTGACGTCCTGCAGTCCCATGGCAGTTCTCCCGCTGCTGTATGCCCGATCGCGGGCAGAAGTATTGATAAAACCCTGGTGGTCCAGTGGAACCCCCCCAACACCCGATCACAGGCATATATAATAATAAATCACCTGGTGGTCCAGTGGTGCCCCCCACCCACCCACTGAGGTCCCCACCACCCAGCACCCCCTGTCATCAGCAGGTGGCAGCACCCTGCCCACAAGATGCCCTGCCACCCGCCAAATGACAGTGTACAGTACAGTCTGTATGCCTATTGGACCACTGCATGGACTAATGGGCATGCAGACCATACTATACTGCACAGGCCCGATATGTGAATGAATGTGTTGACAGTGGGTGCTGGGTGGTGGGGACCTCAATGAATTGAGTGGAGAAACATCCACTGGACCACCATATTCTTAATATTACATATGCGATTGGGTGGTGGTGGGGTTCCACTGGACCACCAGGGAGTTTTCATTCTACTGCCCACGATCGGGAGATGGAAGGGTATCCACTGGACCACCAGGGGTTCTTTAGTTCTTATGCTCGTGATCAGGCGGTGGGGGGAGGGTTATCCACTGGACCACCAGGAATTCTTCAGTTCTTATGCCTGCGATCGGGCAACAGGGGGGTATCCACTGGTCCATCAGGGATTCTTCAGTTCTTATGCCCATGATCAGGTGATGAGGGGGGGGTATCCACTGAACCACCAGGGATTCTTCAGTTCTTATGCCCACGATAGGGTGATGGAGGGGTATCCACTGGACCACCAGGGAATATGATGTTACAGGTGCCCACGATAGGGTGACGGGGCAGGGGGGCACAATGCTCCCAGGGCAGGGCGCTTGTGGTCAGAGTTCTGGGTGGGTGGGGGGCTACCCATGGCTGGCGGCTGCTGTATTGCACCCTGCAATATGGCAGCTTATCTGTGGGTGGCCTGGACTTGTTCCTGGTTTTCCCAGGCACATCGTTGTGCCCCTGGAGTCAGATTACAAGGTGAGGTTGTGCCCAGCACATCGCGGCACATCCCGGGCTGAATATTGGGATGTGATACATGTGCATGGGCACACCCCCCCCCGCACTTATGTTCCATACATTACCGATCAGCCCCGGCTCATTGGGAGTTGCGCATCGCAACTTTCCCCTTTAAATATCATGCCGGGGAGCATTAGTGGGATGGGCATAGCACCATGCGCAACCCTTTTGAATATTCAGGCCTAGGTCAGTAGTTTTTGTGATCCTCTCTTGATCCCTTTTTGTGTATGGGAGTTACATTGACTTCCCTCCATTCAGATAGAACTTTACTCTCTAATAATGGGCATGTGAACAATATTGCTATTGGCCCAGCCATTTCTGTTGCCAGTTCCTTCTGGATTCTGCAATGGATACCATCAGGCCCAGGGATTTGCTAGGATTCAATTTTCCTAGTTTAATCCTTACATCATCTTGCTTCAAGATTGATCAGGCCCCTTGGTCTGATCACTACACGATGAAGTTTATGATTGGGGCCCATCTGAAAGTCCCTCCCCTGCTGAGATGGTCAGCTACCACCTTTTAAGGGGTCCGTCCCCCAGAGGGGCTGTTGGCATTAGCTAACCTGTCTAGGATGGATGATGCATGTGTGACTGGCGCCAGTGAGGCAGTGGCCACCTATAGTAGGGTGGTATCTGAAGCACTGGACATCATTGTTCCAGTCTGTATTTGACCCAGATCCTCTCATTTGAGATCACCCTGGTTCGATGGGGATCTCAAGGTGATGAAGACCAAGGGTCGGAAGTTGGAGAGTTGCTGGTGGAAGACCCCGTCGCAGGATGACAAACTGGTCATCTGAGCTCACTGTGGAGAGTACCAGGGGGCAATTTCCCATTAGAAGGCAGACTTTCTGTCCAGGGAAATTGCAGCAGTGAAGGAACAGACATTAGCTTTTTTGAGCTGTGGATAGGCTACTCCATCCTGCCTGTCTATAGCCGAGAAAGACTTTTTCATTCTCTTTATGTGAAGAGTTTCCTCTGTTTTTCTCTGACAGAGTGTTCTCAGTTTGATTGGGGATTCTGTCAGTGAGATAATTGTTGCTTTGCAGTGATTGGACTAGGAGGAAGAGAGTCACTCCGCCGATCTGGGAGGAGTTTAAACCAGTGGAGGTGGTGGAGGTCATTGAGGTGATCTCAGAGCTGAAGCTCACATATTGTGAGCAGGACCTAGCCCTGACGCATTTCTTAATGAGATGTGCTGGGACTGTTGGCCTGGTATTTGCCAGGATTGCAAGGTGCTCGTCGGCTGAGGGGTTTTCGGTGGCCTTGAAAAAGGTGCTGGTGAGACACCCCCCCAAAGAAACACTCTCTCGACCCAGACGTCCTAGCAAATGCATCCTATCTCCAACCTGCCATTTTGAGCAAGGTTGTTGAGAAACTTGTGGCACAACAGCTTGAGGATCACCTTGTGTTCTTTGATATCTATGAGCCATTCCAGTCAGGTTTTAGGATCAGACAGCACGGAACCAGGATTATTAGGGTGCATAATGATCTGCTCAGGGATAGAGACAGAGGGGATGTCAGTTCTTGTTCTCCTCGATCTCTCTTCAGCTTTTGACACTGTGGATCACTTCGTGCTTCTTGATCAGCTCTGTGAATATTGTAGACTCAACAGTGTTATCATCAAATGGTTTGAGTCCTATCTCTCTGATAAGGTGCAGCAGGTAGTGATGGGGAATGTCTCCTCCTCCCCAATGCCCCTGTCATGTGGAGTGCCCCAGGGCTCAGTCGTGTCGCTGATGCTGTTCGCATTGTACATACTGCCCTTGGGTGAGATCATCTGGCATTCCAGTGTGGAGTTTCACTGCCATGCAGATGACACCCAGCTGTATCTGTCATTTGTTCCCAGAACATCCAGTGCTGTGGATGTGCTTAACATCTGTCTGGCAAAAATCAATGACTGGATGTCCTCCAGCTGGTTATGGCTCAGCTTGGATAAGACAGAGGTGCTGGTGATTGAGCTGGGTCATGGGCATGATAGGATGGCACCTGGAGCCGACACAGACCTTTTCCTGGGGTCTGCTCCATTGATCACCTCCTCGAGGGTTCGCGATCTTGTTGTGATCTTGGACAGCAGACTGACACTCAAAGATCAGGTGTCTTCTGTTGTCAAAAGTGTTTTTCACCATTTGAGGAACATTGCCAGGATCAAGCCCCGTGTTCTGCCCAAAGATCTGCTGACACTAGTACATGCCTTTGTTACCTCTAGGCTCAGCTACTGTAACTCTCTTTACTTCGGGGTCTTGGGAGGGACCCTCCACAGATTGCAGCTGGTGCATAATGCAGCGGCTCAATTACTGACGGGCCTATCCAGGTCCAGTCATGTGACCCCAGTCCTGCCTGCACTGCACTGGCTGCCTATCAGGTGGAGGATCCTTTTCAAGGTGGGCTTGCTCACCTTTAAGGCCCTATAAAACTGGGCCCTGGCTACCTGTTGGAGCTCCTGACATCAGCAACCTCTGTCCGCTCCTCCACTCCTCAGCCAGGGGCCTCCTGAAAGTTCCCAGGGTTTGGCTCAAGGCGTCGAGTGACCATGCCTTTGAGTGTCGCCAGGCCGACACTGTGGAACCTGCTACCACCGGCAGTCCGGGAGGCCCCTTCGACTGAGGTGTTCAAACAGAGGCTAAAAGCCCACCTCTTCCACCTGGCCTATTTGGAATAATTTTTCCTGCCTGACTGTCAAAGAAATTATTCACACTTATGATAAAGCTGTGATTATGAATTTTAGTATTTTTTATTTATTAGAATGCTTTGTATTTTTACTATCTGTGTTCTTTTATTGTTAGGCACCCAGAGCCTCCAGGAATGGGCGCCATAGAAATAACATTTGCCTTGCCTTGCCTTAATTTCTAGATTTAAATTTTTGGTTTCACTGTTTTTATTTGTGTGTTCTTTGTAAGTGTTCCTTTGGCTGATAAATATTCAAAAAATGTGTGTTAAAGATATTTGCCATTGCTTGGCTATCAGTGGTCTGGCCATCTCCTATTTTTAGTGGCCCCACCTTTTGTTGTCCCCCGTTGAGACTGCTTATATAGTTAAATAATGTATTTTGTTATCTTTAGCTTTTGAAGCTAGTTTCACTTCTTCTTCCCATTTAGTAGTTTTAATTAATTTTGTTACACTCTTTTGCCCTATCTTTATATATTTTCCATTTTTCTGGAGATGGATTGCATTCAAATTTATTGTATGCTCCTTTTTCCTCTTTATTGATCATTTGATTTTTTTTGTTAAATCAATTTGGAATTTTACTCTTGTTATTATACTTTATTCTTTCAGGGACGTACGTATTAGTACAATATTCAAGTTTACTTTGAATCTTGCTCAACATTTGACCTAGTGAGTGCTCATGCAGTTCTGTTTTCCAATCCCACTCTTTCAGGTATTTTTCATTTCTGCATGTCTTGCCCTGTTATAGCATTTTACCTTGTTTTTCCTAACTGTGGCTTCCAGTTGCCACCGATAGTAAACCACAACATATTATGATCACTGTCTCCCAAGGGTTCTCTGACTATACATAAGCATTAAACCACAACAGAGCATGGTTGGACAGAGCATGGTTCTACTGTGGAATTAATCCATGGTTGGGCTGGTTGCCATACGAGGCCGATGGCTGAGTGCTTCCAACCTGCCAACCGATGGATCAATCTACAAGTAGAACCATGCTCTGGAGTGGTTTAATGCCCTTGTAACATGGCAATGATTGTATGACTAATATTCACTATATAAATGATAACAGACAGATTGATGTAGGTTTGGAATGCTTTATGCTGAGCTGTTAAATATGGTTTACACACAGTACAAAACAATTGGAACATACCTATTGGAAATATTGTGGCTGCTATTTAACTAAGCAAAAATAGCTTTCATTACAAGTTTTAACCTTCCTAACATCAAAACATATTTTAAAACTTTTCAAAAACTTGCAGTTAACTCTCTCGCTAGGTTCTTGATTATCATGTGTCTCTGTTACAAGATATGGGTTGCACTGCATGATGGGACCATGCTAAGGTAAGGCTTCATGTTTTGTTCCTGCAGATTATCTTGGCAGGCCAACAAATGGCTGTGAAACAATGCTAGCAGCACAGCACTGTTTTACAGCCCAGGATTTTAGATCAATTTCAAATGTACTGAATTGAGCCAATGTAAAAAACTTTCATAGACCAAGTACTATTTTTGTGAGTATTAACTTCACCTTTTTCCTCTCTAAATGATCTAGCTCAGCAGGAGATAGAACAACATGACGTTTACTGCTCTCACCTTTCAAATACTTGTTTTGACTAGTATTGTTACTCTCTTTCTTTAATTTCCTTTTGTTTTTCTCACTTTCTTTATTTTTCTTTTCATTCATAGAAGCAGCCTTATTCTTTTGATCTTGCTTTATCTCACTGTCTGTTTTTGCTTTCTATTACAGAGGGTGCAAGGCTCATCTTTACCATAGTGTGTATTTAACAAGGCAGTGATGCCTACTACTCCATACACACACACACAAAAGTTGACATTAAAATTATGTATTGCTCTTCTTCTTCTGTTCTTCATTTATGAATGGTGAGCCACTGGGTGGGTGGTGGGAAAATCAAGGAATTCTGCTGTTTTACGATGGCTGTGAAACGATGCTAGCATCACAGCACGTTTGACAGCCATCTGTTGGGCTGCCATGGGAACTGCACTTGAGCAAAGACTTGCTGGAGCAAGCATGAATTAGAGAACTGTCTTATGTATTTTATTGTGGTTCATACTGGTATTACACAAACAGCCACAGTTCTACTGTGGAATAAAACCATGGTTGCTTAATGGTCACCTGTTGCTGTTTTCCAATCAGTGTTAGTTATTTTAGTCTCTTGTTTAGAGCCATGTTACAAAGTTAGATATTTCATCCTCCATATTACTAAGAACTAGGACAGGTAAATTTGAACCTCTAGTGCTATTATTTAGGTACACTTTCAAATTATAGATTGCAGTAATACCACTCAATTTCTAGTCTAGTGCTGTTACTCCATGAAGGGTTTCCAGTCAGCACTAGGTAGGTTGAAATCACCCAGTATTACTGTCCTGCTCCTAGCTCTATTCCTTCAATGGCCTCCATAAATCTTTTATTTTTCTCATTGTTAAGGGTTTGGTGACCTATAACATACACCTAAAATAATTTTTCTGTTGTCCTTTTGTGACACCCAAACCCAAATCTGTCCTACATCTCCCCTATTGCTTTTGTTATTTCAGTGTCATTGTCTTCGATAGTGCTCTTTATGTATGTTAATAGCTGGCTTCAGTGCTGCACTAGACATTGTGATGTCATCAGCATTATGAAAGTTGCTCTCTGATTGGTTCAGTATCCTACTGTGATGACAATATCCTTAAAAATATTTCATGTGAGAACAGTGATGGCGAAGCTCAAGAGGTCCATGCTGTCACCTCAACCCCTCGACAGAAACACATGCTGAGCTGTGTGTGGTTTCACATGTCTAATTTTATATAGTGTATTGTTTTTTAACACAGGAGTCACAAAACTGGTACACTTTGTCCCCCAAAGAAATTCAGAGGTGTTCTGGGGAAAGCTCAAGGCCCTTGTTAGTTGAGCAGTGACCTTCATTAATTTCCAACTGGTCATTAGTATGTATAAAAATGCCATGGAAATGGAGCCCCACTGACTTCAATAGGGTGTGCCCCTATGCTCTCCCTGGTCACATGTTATTCCATGCCTGAGTGCAGGGACATGACAGAGCTATTGGGAAGTAGAAGGGATCAGCTGGCTACCTCATTGGTGCCAAACTACCATCCCTTCCACTGAAACACTGACTGACAAAAAATTATAAAAACTATCTGGAGTAACCATCGCTGGCGTTAACTATTAAAATATGAGAGTAGTGCCCAGATCCTTGCAATTCATTTTAAATGTACAGACTTTTGCAAGATAAAAGGTATAACTTTGAGAAATTGGTTTTTAGCAGCTTGGTGTGGGGCGAATGAAGAATTTAAAATGTTATGACATTTGAACTGTGCAGAACAACTACTTGGAGTCCACAAACATAATTAATAATGTACTGTATGGGGGACCATACACAAAAACCTGTGTTTCCATCGAGGGCTTGAGATAACACCATATGGATCTTGAGAGCGAAGCTGAGATGGAAACACAAGGGGAATTGTTTTGGATCACCCATATTTTATTTTTTTATATCTTATGATTCTGCAAAGGGAACTAGCAAGTGGCACTAAGTGCCAGTATGGAGAGAGAAAAAAAGAGAGAGAGAGACAGACAGACAGAGTGAGCTGAGGAGCATCTCTGCTCAGTAAGCACTTCATATACCGTATATCAAAAATATGTTAAATCTTGTACAGAGGGAGTGAATGAGTAGAGGAGTGTCTCTGCCTAGCAAGTGCTACCACACTCAGAGTGGAATCCCCTCATACACCTTGAGGGCAGTCATCGCAAACCGCTAGTGTGGTCACGACGCGCAGTCCATCTAAGTGACAACAAAAGTGGGTGCCAGGTAAAAGCTAACATGAGCAGGTACACAGTTGCACTGGTGATAGAACATCCACAACAACTTTTAGAATGTGCAGAACTCTTGAGAAGGTGCACATCAGCTTTTGAGTAGCCACTAATTTCCACACGCAGTAAGTCCTAGCCATATACTGTAATACTTTGGAATGCAAACACAGGTTTATAATGTACACACCAAGGATTTTAAGCAGGTATATTCTTATACAGAACAAATTAACCATATATTACAACATACTTTTGATGTGTTGCTGTAACTGATGTCACTAGCCAAGATATCTTTATCTCATAATATTTAACACCACTCTTGTTGTGTACAACATAATTTACAAGAGAACATGAGGAAGTCACCCTTTGAGTTACAGGAAAAGTGTCAGATTGATCTTGGCCAGTTCAGACAGACTAGATAGAGGTTTGTCCTTTTTCTGCTGCCCCTGTCTGTGTTTTTATGTTGGCACTCTGCCATGAGGAACCACTGCAAGAAATTTGAAGGAGTGAGGCAGCATTGTCATCGCTCAGGGATTTTGCACTCTGTGCTTTCTCCAGTACACCACTGAATTTTTTAAAGTTACAAAGTGTACCCAAAGGAATCAGGTTGCTGGGCCACAAAGAAATCTGATGTATGCTTTCCTGGACTTGATGTAGATTCTGATGGCTGAGAGGACTAAATTGCGGTGACAGTTATGTCTGTCTTACATTTTACTGACACTGCTTCAGCTCTCGGTCTGTCTGGCTCTGTGTTAAGATGTTTATTTGAATAGGGGTTTATCCCAAGGTATCTGTCATTGTAGTTGTATACAGTAGTTAACTGTTGAGGAAGCAACTGATACTGCTGTGGATGCTTTTGAGTGGCATGTTGCCTTTGTGTTGTTGCCTAAACACTGCACAGGACTTGGAGGCTTCGACATCCTGTGCACAAAATGGAGATGGACCTGTGGCAAGACCACTCATTGTATTTGGCACTGATCTTCCACTATAAGAATCTATCTTACTATCCCAGGATTAATCAGCAATTTGGAATATAGAGTAGACAGCTCATCTCTCCATAGGACAATGTGCATGTCTGCCACTAGATGGAGTTGCAGATGAACACACTGAGTAAAATGTTTTGTTTCATGGTGCCTGCCATACTGTATCTTAGATGAGAAAGGCACTGTTTATTCATACTTTATCTTAGATGAAAGCACTGTTTATTCATACTTTATCTTAGATGAGAAAGGCACTGTTTATTCTCATCTAAATAGAGCTGGATTTCTGTGGGGCTTTTGTAATTGAGATCATTGTATTTTGCCTGTTACTTTGATGGTGAAGAATGAGTAGCTGCAGGCAAAGGTCTCTGTAGAGGGTTTGGGGTGAGAAAGATCTGATTCTCATCTTTGGAAATTTTTGTAAGCTGAGAACCAGACCCTGGCTTACTACTTCCAGGACCCACTTGTCTGATGTTAGAGACTCCCAGTCCTGAGCGAAGTAAGCCAACCAGCCCCCTACAGGCAATGGAGAACTGCCCTGGGCACCTCACTCAGGGTGCCTGTTTGGCAGGGACCTTAGGCTGAGGGGTGGGAGCAGACCTGCCTTGCACCCGTCTGCCTCTTCTCCCTCTGAAGAACCCCTCTCAGCATAAGCAGAGGAGGCCTGGGTTTGAAAAGGCCTGTGAAAAGGCCTACCTCTACCCTGGGGTCTGGGTTCTGAGGAGTGGCTTGCTGCTCCTTGGCTTGTGCACTCTATAAGTTGTCCTATATTCATCCATTTTCTTCATGTAATTCTCTGTCTGCTCCCCAAACAGAGAATTTCCTACAGGAAAATCCATAGCCTTAGTCTGGGTATCCTGTGACAACTAGTACACCTGAGCCAAGCCAACCTACCAAAGGCCACAGATGTAGCCATGACTCTAGAGGATAGATCATTAGAATCCAAAGCAACATGGAATTGCACATTGGATGCCTCAATACCATCAGCAGCACCTGCTCCAGCTGGTTAGAAAGCTGGCCAGGGGCCTGTTTACAAAGCCATGACAGTGTCCCATCTAGATTTTTGGTATCTTGCCACATAAGCCATGTAATTTGCTTGTCTGAGTCCCAAGGGCGCTGCCATGTGTTTTTTTAGCCATGGCATCAATCTTCCTGGTCCTTGTCAGGAGGATGTGAAGCTAGGAATATTAGCCTTATCACAGGCTGCAGCCTGAACTACTCCAACATGACTGCATTGCTGTGAAAGGAATTCTGTATCAGGACCTGACAAAGTGTACCTCCTGTCCATCTTCTTGTCCACAGGAGGCACAGAATTAGGAACTTTTAAAATTTTTTGTTTGTTTCCTAAATGATTTATGTAAAGGGTAGACAATCTCCTAGACTCTGGGATATCCATCATTTCCACAAAAATCAGGTTCCTCTTGCTCATCCACAGCTTCCTCCAATGGGAGCTGGAGGGTTTCAGCAACCTTTTTATAAAACAGAAAATGAGAAGGGGACTCAGAAGGCGTAGGGGGAGATTCTAAAGGTCTGTCTGGGGAGATGTCCGGTTCAATGGGCACATCCAGACTCTCAAAGTCACATTCACACTGTTCATAATCATCCTCCCCCTCCTCTGGTTCATAAAACTCTTCTATATCATATTCTTGAACCGGTGGAACCGGCCGAACCGACCTTTTGCCAGACAGTGGCGGTTCGGACGGAACCAGAGAAAGTGACTGGACAATTTGTATAGCTTTTGCTATCTCTGCAGCAGTTGGAGAAGGAATTTTGGACTCCACATCTGCTGATTTTCTAGTTTTCTTTGCTGGAACTGGCTCCACAGAGTCAGCTTTATGTTTGCCTGAGGAAGTCTCGCCCTGGTTAGAGGGCACTCCCTCCGGTTCGGTTAGCACCGAACCGGGCTGGCCACCCGGGTCAGTGGACTTTTTGGCCACTCGTTCCCTGAGCCTGCCAACTCTCTTATCCAGCGTGGCTGCAGGGAAATTCTTACAAATCTGGCAGTCTGAATTGAGGTGGTCAAACCCCAGACAATATACACATGTGGTGTGTGTGTCAGCCTTGGCAAAGGCTTCCCCACAGACACTACAATGTTGAAAGCCAGTGTGCCCGGTTTTTCTTTTGGGTTTCTCAGACATGATGCCAGCCTAACCAAAAAAACTTGCTCTTTTAACGGCAGTGCCAGGCAAGACACCCTTATCGGTTCCCAACCGTGTCACGGGTCGTGGAAAAAGACGTAATGAAATCCGGTTTTTTTTAGAACCGACAAGAACCGGAACCGCACTCTAAAAGCTTTAATGCTTGATTTTTAAAGTTTTAAGACAACCTGATCGGTTCAAACCGAAACGATAAACATTACAAGTTCCACACAGAAAAAAAACTGTCTATTACTTACAATACCACAGACAGAGCTTGAACCAATCGGGTTTGCAGTTAAAATAATACTCATGGTTGAATTTAACCAGAAAATACTGTTTAAACCAAGAAATGAACCGAGCAGTAGGAGAAATCTCCGGAGCGACTGTTCAGTGAGGTGGAGTAAAGAATCTGACAGTTTCAGTTTGAAATTATCCAGACAGAGCTTCTCTAACCGAGCTCGCGCTCTAAGCCTGGCATGGAAGTTAACTCTTTCACCTCCGGAGCAGTTCTAATGGTGGGACAAACTGCAATGGTCATAATATAGCAAGACTTCATGTTGTTTGAAGGGCTCTTTTGACATCTAAACTGTGCAGTCTCCTGTCGCCAGAGGAGGAATGGTCAGTGAATTACACAGGGAGAGACATAGATTGATTAAGGTGGAAGTCTGAAACCACCTTAGGCAAGAACTTTCTGTTAGTCCTGAGGACCACCTTATCTCTATGAAAGGAGATAAAATCAGGCTCCACTGACAATGCTTGTAATTCACTAATGCGCCTGGGAGAAGTGATGGCTACCAAAAACACAGTTCTCCAAGTCAAGTACTTAAGCTCTGCTGAAGACAAAGGGCTCAAAGGGTTGCATAAGCTGGGCAATGCAAATATTAAGATCCCAGGCAGGAGCAGGGTCCCTGAATGGAGGTTGGTGTGAAGCAACCCTTGAAAAACAGGAGGATACAGGATGAGCTGAAAGGGAAGAGGGTTTACCTGCTGATAAGAAACGAAGCACGGCTGCCAGGTGCACTTTTAGGGTAGCTGGTTTCAGCCCCAAAGTATTCAAATGCACCATATAATCCAGGACTGTGGGTAAAGTCCATAGATTCTGAGGAAATATGCTTGCCAGAGCACCATATGGAAAATCTCTTCCATTTGGAATTATAAGTAGCCCTGGTGGAAGGCTTCCTAGAAGTCTTCAATATATCCAATACACCTTGGGAGAGGTGTAGGTCAGCAAACTCTAACTCCAAGAGCCAGGCCTTGAGATTGAGAGATCTGAGGTTCGGGTACCAAACTCTCTCCTGAGCACAGGTTAACAGGTTGTGATTCCTGGGAAGACATAGGGGAAGGTGGACTGCTAAGGACATAAGGAGTGGGTACCAGGGCTGTCTGGCCCAATCTGGAGCAATCAGGATCATCTTGCAGGGTTGAGATCTGATTTTGACTAGCACCTTGAACAGAAGAGGAAAGGGGAGAAACTTCCCTTCCCAACTGAGAAGAAAGGCATCCAGAGGGACTGAGCCCAACACTGGGGGCCCGCAGCAAAAAAGGGAAACTGGTGATTGTCTGGGGCTGCAAAATGATCTATCTGCGGGGTGCCCCATCTTGCAAATACTACCTAGTACTAAGAGGATCCAGTGACCATTGTGATGGCCCTGGAAATCCTGCTGGAGCATCTGCCAGGACACTGTCCTTGCCTGGGAGGTGAACTGCAATAAAGAAGGTTGTTTAGAGAGTAAGCCAGAGACCACAACTTCATTGCTTCAGTGCACAAGGCCGTGGACCGAAAGTGCCCCTTGTTGTTGATGTACCACATTGTGGTGGTATTGTCTGTCTCTGACCTTGAATAACTTTGTTCTGAACAGATTTGGAAAAATTGAAGTGCTAGAAAACTGCTCTGAGTTCCAACAGACTGATGTGGAGCAGAGATTCCTGAGGGGACCACAATCCCTGGGTAGTGAGGTCACCCATGTGAGCCTCCCACCCCAAGAGGGATGCATCTATAGTAAGGATTAAGGAGTGAGACTGGTGAAGGGAACCCCTGTCTCAGATTGCTCTGGTCCTGCCACCACTGGAAGGGCTTGGATCAGGGTTCGAGTCACTGGATCAATTTGGTTAGAGGGTTCTCCTTTGAGACCAAAGGCTCTCAAATGGAACTGGATGTCCCTCATCTGAAATCTTGCTCCCTGCACTACTGCTATAGAAGCAGCCATGTGCCCCAGGAGCTGTAGAAAATGCCTTGCTGGTCGAGAGACCTGCAGGGTGAAAAGGAGGCCAGAGAGAGACCAGGGGTTCTGCTTTGTCCAGAAGAAGGAAGGCTCTGGCCTCTTTTTGTGTTCAGTTCTGCATCTATGAAGGTGAGTAGCTGGACAGGCTCTAGAACTGACTTTTGGAAGATTGAGAAGTAAACCTAGAGATGTGAGCAGTTGCTGAGTTACCTGAAGATGTAATTTGACTTGGTCTGGAGACTGGCCTACTATGAGCCATGTCGTCCAGAGTAAGAAAGATGGCAATCTTTGCCTCTTAAATGGCAACTGCTACTGCCAGGCATTTTGTGAATACCCTCGGGTGTAGAGGTGAGCTCGAGGGCATTGCTCTGAATTGGTAATGGCCTGAGGGCAGTTCGAATCTGAGGTACTTTTGATGGGAGCTTCTGATAAGAACATGGAAGTAGGCATCCTTGAGGTCCAGGGATGCTAGCCAGTCCCTCGGCCTTACAGAAGGTAGAAATAATTCCCAGAGTCACCATTTTGAATTTTGTTTTAAAGGTGCTTGTTTAGGTATCTGAGATCCAGGATGGGCGCGCTATCTCCTGTCTTTTTGGGGTAAGGAAGGTGACCTGGAGTACAACCTTTGCCCTGGTGTGAGGTGGAACCCTTTCCACAGCTCTGAGAGCCAGGAGGGTAGAAACTTCTGTCTCTAGGGCAAGTGCCTCTGATGGATTTGCAGGTGGAAAGGACCTGGTTCTCATCTTTGGAAATTTTTGAAGCTGAGAACCGGTCCCTGGCTTATTACTCCAGGACCCACTTGTCTGATGTTAGACTTCCAGTCCTGGACAAAGTAAGCCAGCCTGCCCCCTACAGGTAGTGGAGAATCCGGCCCTGCCCACTTGATCAGGGTGCCTGCTTGGCAGCAGCTTTGGGCTAAAGGGTGGGAGCAGGCCTGCTTGTTCTGGGCTTGCCTCTCCCTCTAAAGAACCCCCTGGGCATAAGCGAAGAGGAGGCCTGGGCTTGGTAAAAAGCCTCATGAAAAGGTCTGCCTGCCCTGGAAGGCTGCCTTTGAGGTGGCCTGCCTTTCTTGAGCCTGTGCACTCCTATAGGTGGTCCTATACTCATCCATTTTCTTCATGTAATTCTCTGTCTGCTCCCCGAACAGAGAGTTACCCACAACAGGAAAATCCATTGCCTTAGCCTGGGTATCCTGCGACAGGCTAGTACATCTGAGCCAAGCCATCCTTCGAAGAGCCACAGATGTAGCTATGACTCTTGATGACACATTATTAGAGTCCACTGCAGCATCAAATTGCACCTTAGATGCCTCAATACCATCAGCAGCCACCTGCGCCAGCTCCTTGGCAAGCTGGCCAGGGACCTGCTTTGCTAGAGCCATAACGGTGTCCCATCTGGATTTCTGGTATCTAGTAACATAAGCCATATAATTTGCCTGTCTGAGTCCCAAGGATGCTACCATGTACCGTTTCTTTGCCATGGCATCAATCCTCCTGGAGTCCTTGTCAGGGGGTGTGAAGCCAAGGGAATATTTGCCTTGTCACAGGCTGCAGCCTGCACTACTAACATGGCTGCACTGTTGTGTAAGGAACTCCGTATCAGAGCCTGACAATGTGCACCTCTTGTCCATTCTTTTATCCACAGGAGGTATAGTGTGAGGAGGTTTTAAATTTTACTGTCTGTTTCCCAAAAGATTTATGCACAGGAATAGACAGCCTCCTAGACGCTGGGATATCCATCATTTCTACATAGTCAGGGTCCTCTTGATCATCCACAGCTTCCTCCATAGGGAGCTGGAGGGTTTCAGCCACTTTTTTTATAAAACATAAAATGAGAGGGGGGACTCAGAAAGCCTAGGGGGATACACTCCTGAAGGTCTGTCTGGGGAGATGTCCGGTTCAATGCATACATCCAGACTTTCAAATCCAGATTCACTCTCCTCATACTCCTCTTCTCCCTCCTCCGGTTCATAAAATTCCTCTAAATCATATTCTTGAACTGGTGGAACCGACCGAACCGTACGCTTACCTGATGGTGCCGCTTCGGTCAGAACCGGGGAAAGCGACTGGACAATTTTAATCGCTTTGGCTATTTCTTCAGCGGTTGGAGAGGGAAATTTTGGCTCCACACCTGCTGGTTTTCTAGTCCTTTTTGCTGGAACCGACTCCTCCGAGTCGGCTCTCCTTTGCCGAGGAAGTCTCGCCCTGGTCAGGAGACTCCCTCCTCGTTCGGTTACAACCGAACCGGGCTGGCCATCCGGGTCAGCGGACTTCTTGGCCTCCCTTTCCCTGAGCCTACCAACTCTCTTATCCAGGGTAGCTGCAGGAACATTTTTGCAAATCTGGCAGTCTGCATTGAGGTGGTCAAACCCCAGACAATAAATACAGGTGGTGTGGGGGTCAGCCTTGGCAAAGGCTTCCCCACAAACACTGCAGTGTTGAAACCCAGTGGGCCCGGTTTTTCTTTTGGGTTTCTCAGACATAGTGCCAGCCTAACCAAAACTTGCCCGTTTATGGCAATCCGCCAAGCAAGACTCTTATCGGTTCCCAACCGTGTCACGGGTCGTGGAAAAAACTGTAATGAAATCCATTTTTTTTTTTTAGAACCGATAAGAACCGGGAACCGCACTCTAAAAGACAGATTAATGTATTTACAACAACCTGATCGGTTCAAACCGAACCGATACCGTTTTCAAGTTCCACACAGAAAGTAAAAGTAAAACCTATCTAGTACTTACAATACCACAGACAGAGCTTGAAACGACCAGTTGCGGTTTAAATTCGGTTAAAAAACTGAAAAAATTAATACTTTAACTGCGAAAATGAACCGAGCAGAAGGAGAAATCTCCGGAGCAACTGTTCAGTGAGGCGGAGTAAAGAATCTGATAGTTTGAGTTTGAAGAACAACAGACAGAGTTTTCAACCGAGCTCGTGTTCAAAGTTCCATGCCTGGCATGGAAAGTTAACTCTTTCACCTACGGAGCAGTTCGAAGGTTGGCACTCACTGCATATTTCATAATATAGCAAGACTTCATGTTGTTTGAAGTCCAAGTTGCGGCTGTGCAAATGTCAGCCGCAGACACATTCTTAAAACAAGCCGCAGAGGCAGCGACACCCCTGGTGGAGTGACCTCTGACTTGACCCAGCAGGGTCTTGTGATACAATGAGCCAGCCATTTAGACAGGCATTGCTTGGTAACAGCATTGCCCTCTCTTTCGAGAGCAAAAGAGACAAAGAGCTGATCAGACTTCCTGAGATCCTTCGTCCTAGTGGTGTAGTATCTCAGTATTCTATGAACATCCAGAGTATGCAAGAGCTACTCCCCTTGATTGGAGTGTTGCATAAAGAAAGCAGGTAGCTCAATGGATTGATTCAGTGTAGATTCCGCTACCACCTCAGAGAGAAACTTGGGGCTGGTACACAGAGCCACACGTTCCTTGTGAAAAATCAAATACGGGATTTTGCACATCAAGGCCTGAAGCTCGGAAATACGTCGAGCTGAATTAATGGCCACTAGGAAGAGTCTTCCAGGAAAGGAACTTCAAGTCTGCTGAAACTTCCGGTTCAAAAGAAGGCAGGGTAAGCTACTCAAGAATAAAATTCAGATCCCAAGGAGGGTCAGAAACACGAATAAGGGGTCTCAAATGGAGAACCCCTCTAAGAAACATCTGTCCCCAAAGGGAACATGGTAAGTGGAAATAGCCGCCATGTGAACTTTCAGAGAGGAATGGCTGAGACCCAGGTCAAAGAGATGACGCATATAGTCCAGAATTCTCCTGACAGGGCACGAGAATGGCTCGAAATCCTTGGAAGAGGCCCAAATCGAGAACTGTTTCCATTTCATGGCATAGGTAGATCTAGTGGAAGGCTTTCTGGCCTCCACCAGAATCTCAGCCACATGTGGGGAGACCCCGAATCAGACTTGAACTATGTCTGCAGGAGCTAGGCATGCAACTGAAGGGACTTGAGACCTGGATGAATCAGGGTCCCCTGATCCTGGGTTAACAAAAATTGCGACAGAGGAAGAGGAGGTTCCTCTGAATACTGTTGCAGATGAGAAAACCAAACTTGCCTGGGCCAGAAAAGAGCAATTAGGATCATGCGAACTCCTTCTGAGCCAAGTTTGTGTAAGACCCTCAGAATCAAGGGAATCGGGGGGGGAGGACGAATCTGTCCTTCCAGTTTAGAGACAGAGGGTCTCTCCAAAAAATGCCTCGCCCTGGAGCAAGCATAAGGTGGGAAGTTTTGCATTGTGAAGGGACGCGAACACGTCTACCTGAGGTGTTCCCCAGCACAGGAAGAGATAGTCTACTACCTCCGATCTAGTTCCCATTCGTGAGCCTTTGCTGATGACCAGCTGAGGTGGTCTGCCAGCATAATTTCGACCCCCAGAACATGAACCGCCGTCTGGTGAAGGTTGTGTTGCACAGCCCAATCCCAAACTCTCATTACCTCCCTGCATAGAGGGTAGGAATGCTTTCCTCCCTGCTTGCTCAAGTACCAGACTACGCGCATGTTGTCCGTCTGGACAGCCAGATGACCAGGAAGCACAAACTAGTCCTGAGCTTGGAAGGCATACAGAACGGCCCTGAGCTCGAGCATGTTTATATGAAAAGTCTGATCAAGCCTGGACCAGGAGCCCTGGGTCCTGTGAGACCCTAGATGGGCTCCCCAGCCCTCTTCCGAGGCGTCTGTTGTCAAAGTTTGGGAGGGAGGTTTGAGGCAGAAGGGAACTCCCTGGCAAAGGTTCTCCTGTACCATCCACCAATGCAAGTCCTGAACCATGGGATTGGAAACCAGGACCTCTTGGTCAAGGTCGTCCAACATCTGGTCCCACTGAGACCGAAGTGTCCAATGAGAGATCCTCATATGGAGCCGAGCACGGGGGACTGTCGGAATGGCTGCCGCCATGAGCCCCGAAGGACTGACCTGGCGCTGATCCACCTGTGACAGTGGCAGAAAGGCCACGCCGGTGGTTGTGTCCAGGACTGCCCCGATGAACTGGAGCCTCTGAGAGGGGACCAGATGGGACTTGGCCTGGTTGATGGTAATACCCAAGGCTGGTAAAAACCTGCAGGGTAAGGGAAAGAGAGCGCAGGAGATCCTCCCTGGACAGGGCCGCCAGGAACCAATCGTCCAAGTATGGGAAAACCTGCACTCCTTGGGTACGCAGGTGAGCTGCTACCACGGAAAGGCATTTGGTGAACACTCAGGTCACTGAGGAAAGACCAAATGGGAGGGCCCTGAACTGGTAGTGGTCCCCTTGGAACGAAAACCAAAGGAATTTGCGGTGGGAAGGGCATATAGGGATATGCAGGTAGGCATCCAGCATGTCCAGAGTGCACAGCCACTGTCCCTGTCGAAGTAAGGGCAGAAGGCTCTGCAGGGAGAGCATTCCAAACCGTTTGTACTCCACAAACATGTTCAGGGAGCTGAGGTCTAAAATAGGCCTCAGGTCTCCCGATTTCTTTGGAACTAGGAAGAAATGGGAGTAGTAGGCTGTCTCCCGAAGGTGGGTTGGGACAGGCTCTATCGCCGCCTTCAGAAAAAGGGAGGATATTTCTTCCCAAACCAGAGTAAGATGTCCCGGGGAGTAAGATGACCTGGGGGGTAGTTTTCTGGGTGGTGTCTGTAGAAACTCGATTGAGTGTCCTGCTGCTATCAGGTGGAGCACCCAAGCATCTGATGTAATCCTCTCCCAGCCCAGCAGATGAAAGGAGAACCTCCCTCCTACTGGTTCCTCTGGTAGGACCAGAGGCTGTGGGAGAGGAGTCAGGAGGTGTGGGGCCAACGCCGCGGTTGAAGCTCCCGACGCTTTATTGGGCGGGCGGGGGCTTGGCAGCCAGAGGGGCCCGACGTTTGTTGGCCTGTTTGCCCTGAGGTTTCGCTTTGGGGCGAGAATGTCTGCAAAAAGGGTGGTGCTGTCCCTGAGGGGGCCTGTACATAGAGTCAACAGACTTAAGTGCAGTGCCCTTCTCTTGCAGGTCGGTGATGATGTCCTTGACATCCCAACCGAACAGCACAGAACCCCTGAAGGGCGCGTCCTGAATAGCAGACTGCACTTCAGGGACCAAACCTGACACCAGGAGCCAGGTATGATGCCGAAGACCTACGTCGAAAGCCGAGCTCCGACCAGCAGCCTCCACTGCATCGTACGTGGCACGGAGCATGTGCCGACTGGCCGAACGAGCAGATCAGACTAGATCAGCCTCTTCCTGCTTTGTCTGATACTCGGGAAGAGTCTCCAACTTGGTTTCCACCTCACTCAGGATATCCTGCTGGTAGTCCCCCACATGTGCGACATAATTCAGGGCCCTTATTCCCAGAGTGGAAGAAGCGTACACCTTCTTCCCCTACTGGTCCAGAAGGTGAGATTCCTTGTCCGGTGGAGACGAGCTGAGATGCTTTGGGTTCGCCGACCTGCCGTGAGCGGTGCCAATCACGACAGTCTCGGCCTTGGGGTATATATTCAAAGAATCCACAC
The DNA here is from genome assembly GCA_016271365.2 of Neoceratodus forsteri. Taxonomy (NCBI): domain Eukaryota; kingdom Metazoa; phylum Chordata; order Ceratodontiformes; family Ceratodontidae; genus Neoceratodus; species Neoceratodus forsteri. The sequence goes on along the minus strand of CM028130.1, from coordinate 1,007,862,357 downwards.
CCTCAGGAGCCTGCTATAGCCAATCCACCTTCCTCGGAAAGGGGGCCAACGCTGACAGCTGTTTCCAAATAGTGGAAACGAGGTCTGCGTGAGGCTCAATCCAGGGTGGAATCAATGTCGACGCAGTTTCGGGCAGATCCAAATGGGCAGCGCGTTTCTTCTGCCGTGGATCTGGCTCCAAAGATTGCCACTGGTGGACCTCCTGGATCTTTCTCAGCAGCTCCAGAAAAGAAGGATCTTCCGGAGGCGATTTCGGAGGAGTCCTTGGCCTGGGTCGGTCTGGAGTGCTTGGCTTGTCAGGATCAGAACACTCGTCGGATTCAGATTCTGAGGTCTCTGAAGAGGAAGATGAAGACCCCTCTGGGCACAGGGGAGGAATGGACCCCTTGGGCAACCCTCGGGGAAACGTGTCCTCCCCGGCCCTGGCACCAGAGGGCACACCCCTGGTGTCGGGTAAGGGGGGAGGGAGTCTCTCGTCTTCGACGGGCATCCAGAACCAGGTCCAGCATCAGCAGGCGGCTCTCCACCTCCCTAGTAAGCTGAGCCTTGGCCTCCGCCCACCAGGAAGTCAGAGTCTCCTTCAGATCCACTGGCGGCTGAGGGGGGGCGGTGGAGGAGGAGGGAGACACGGATATTGAGGATATCCGTAATGCGAGTATCCATAGCCAGACAGTGGGAAGCCTGGCGTCGGGTACTGAGGCACCAGGTACTGTGGTATTGGGTAGGCTGGCGTCGGGTACTGCGGTGCAGGATACTGTGGTCCTGGGTAGGACGGCGTCCGATAAGACGGGGTCAGGTACCCAGGAACCAGGGTCTCTGATGGAGCAGAAGGCCCTGGGAGAGGCCCAGCAGGCGGGCCAGGAACAGGTGGCCCGACAGGTGTCAGATCTGGCGTTGGGACAGCATCTGGCAAGGGGATGTCGCCTGGTGTCGGATAGGCCGGTGTTTGAGGGTCCAATGTCAGGTCATCAGACCCAGCGGGAGGGAAACCTGACAGGAGCGTACCGGTGTCCTCTGCGTCACGCCCAGGGAGGGAGGGCTAAAATCCCCGGGGTCCAACAGGGGCGACACTGGGACCTCGGTCAGCAGCAGGGAGCTGGGGATGGTGGACTGGTCGATCGGGTCCGGCGTTAGCTCTAACACCATGGGCTCTGTCGGAAGGGCAGACAGCGCTGCCACAGTGGGAGTCGGGCAGGCGTCAGAGGGGCCGGCGTCCGACTTATTGGAACTGTCGCCCGACGAAGGCTGCGATGGACGAGTGGTGTTGGTGGGTGTTTTCAAGGCCGTGTGCTGCCCCAGAGGGTTGGGCGTCTTAGCGGCCTTGTCCGTGCGGGCGTCGGTAGCACCGACGTCCGGCTTACCGGACCAGCTCAACCCGGAAGGCTACACGGTGGTGGCCTACCCGGGAGCGGCTGCCTCCTTTATCCCGGAGGCTCCCGCTGGAACCGAGCGCCAGCCTGACGGGAGAGCTGCCTTGGAAACCTCCAAGACGGCCGTAGAGGAGAGGTCCCCTTGGGGGGGACATTACCTTCAACACGGTCGACTACGACCGGAGTCGCGGTGGCTGCAGAAGTAGAGTCCCAGTCCTGGTGCTGCTGCTTCTTACGGTGACCCTCAGGGGAAGTTGAGGCCTGCCGAAGCCTCTTCAACTCCTTCTCCATGGAGGACATCATCTTCTTCCAGATATGGGCCTCCAAGGACTGCTGCCTCCATTTGCGGGTGGCGGTGTTAAACTGTTGGCAGTGCTGCACTTCTCCACGGGGTGTTCCGGGCCTAGACAGAAGAGGCATAGGGAGTGTACGTCCTTATGCGGGAGCTGGGTGCTGCACGAATCGCATTTGTTCTTATACGAATCGGATGGAGTAGGGGATGACATACACGGCAGATATTAAAGTTGTTTTAGAAATTGAGAAAAAAGGTGGTAATAAAACCGACTACAGACTGATAGTGAACTTAACCATGAGGTGCTTTCACAAGCCTTCTTGGCCGGGAAAAGGAGAACGCTGGGCGGGGACCGCCCCTTTATACTGGCGCTGTCGACGCCGTCAACTGACTTGGGGCGATCCCCGCCAGAGACCGCCAGCTAGAAATTTTTCCTGGGTCCTGATGCCTGCCGGCTTCAGTCCTATATGTAATTACCTACTGCAAGAGCCCTCTCAAAGTAAGATTTTGCCTCTTCCCAGTCCAATATCAGGGCATCCAGGGGGACAGTCTCTAGGACTGGGGGTCTGCAGCAGAAGAGGGAAAGTTGGTGAATGTCTGGGGCTGCAAAGAGATCTATCTCAGGAGTGCTCCAACTGGTAAAGATTACTTTCAGTATGACAGGATCCAAGGTCCATTCGTGATGGCCCTGGGAGATTCTGCTCAGAGCATCTGCTAACACGTTGTCCTTCCCTGGGAGGTGGACTGCTATTAGGGAGGTTTGCAATGAGTAGGCCAGAGACCATACTTTCATGGCCTCCGTGCATAAGGCCGTAGACTGAGTGCCCCTTTGGTTGTTGATTTACCACATGGAGGTGGTGTTGTCGGTCCTGATCCGAACCACCTTGTCCCTTACCGAGTCCGAGAAAGCTTGAAGGGCTAGTAATACTGCCCTGGGTTCCAAAAGATTGATATGAAGGAGAGACTCTAGTGGAGACCAAACTCCCTGTGCTGTGAGGGCTCCTAGGTGGGCTCCCTAGCCCAGGAGAGAAGCATCTGTGGTTAGTACCACTGAATGAGATTGATTGAGGAATGGGACACCTTGTCTGAGATTGTCCTGATCCAGCCACCACTGGAGAGCTTGGACCAGAGTCTGAGTCACTGGAATCAATTTGGTGAGAGAATCTTTTTTCTGAGACCTAAAAGACCTTAGGTGAAACCGAATGTCCCTCATTTGGAACCTGGCTCCTTGTACCACTGCCGTGGAAGCTGCCATGTGGCCTAGGAGCTGAAGAAAATGTCTTGCTGGGCGAGAAACCAGAGGATGAAAAGAGGAAGCAAGATCTGTGAGGGCTTTTACCCTTGCTAGTGGGAGGAAGGTCTTTGCTTGAACAGTATCTAACTCTATCCCTATGAAAGTGAGGAGTTGTACAGGTTCGAGAACTGACTTTGGCAGATTGAGAAGAAATCCCAGAGAACTGAGCAAATCTTGAGTGACTTGAAGAGCTGACCTGGTCAGGAGACTGTCCTACAATGAGCCAGTCGCTCAGATATGGGAATAGGGATATCCCCTGCCTCCTGAGGAAGGCCACTACTACTGCCAGGCACTTTGTAAACACTCTTGGAGACTTTGTTAGGCCGAAAGGCATGGCTCTGAACTGATAATGGCCTGAAGGCAGCTCGAACCTGAGGTACTCTCTGTGGGAGCACCTGATAGGAATGTGGAAATAGGCATCTTTGAGGTCCAGGGATGCTAACCAATCTCCTGGCCTCAGAGAGGGAAGAATTACTCCCAGAGTCACCATTTTGAAATCTGGTTTTAAAGATGTGTCTGTTCAAATACCTTAAGTCTAGGATGGGTCGCCACTCCCCTGTCTTTTGTGCGGTAAGGAAATATCTGGAGTGCAGACCCTTGCCCCCTGTGTAGAGTATGAACTCTCTCCATGGCTCTGAGAGCCAGCTGAGAGGACACCTCTGCTTCTACAGCAATGGTTTCGGAGATGTTTGCAGGTGGAAAAGACCTGACCTTCATTTTTGGAAACTTCTTGAAACTGAGGGCCAGTCTCTGGCTTACTACCTCCAGGACCCACTCGTCTGAGGTAACAGACTTCCAGGCCTGGAAGTAGTAAGCCAGCCTGCCTCCTACTGGAGTTGGGGAGTCGACCCAGGCTGACACATCAGGGTGTCTGCTTGGCAGGAGCCTTGGACTGGGAAGACGATACAGCCCTGCTCATCCCTTTCCTGCCTCTCTCTCGAAAGAACCCCCTCTATGGAAAGGGAGAAGAGGCCTGGGCTTGGTAGAAAGACATGTGAAAGGGTCTGCCCCTAGACTGCTGCTTTTGAGGAGTGGCTTGCCATTCCTTGGCCTGTGCACTCCTGTAGGTGATCCTGTACTCATCTATCTTCTTCACGTAAGCCTCTGTCTGCTTCCCAAAAAACAGGTTACTCACCAGTAACAGTAGTTCTAGGAGTGGTATATGTTGTTCATCTACACGGTCTGGCATGTCCCTTTCCCCTTTAAATCTTGCCGGAAGTCTTCAAGCTGGCTCCTCCCACCCACCCGGGTGGTATATACTTCGGCTCTGCCCCATGACGCCAGATCTTAGCCCGCTGAAGCAAGGTGGTGCGCCTAAGCCAGGAGGTCGGTAGGGTGGATGAACAACATATACCACTCCTAGAACTACTGTTACAGGTGAGTAACCTGTTTTTCTAGGGATGTGGATATGTTGTTCATCCACACTGTCTGGCAGACTCCTAGCAGTTCTCCGGGAGGAGGGAGGCAAGGCGCACACTCCCTACTTAGGAAACAGAGATTGGAGAACAGAGGCCCCAAAATCAGCATCTTGGCGTGACTCAAGGTCAATGTGGTAGTGGGAAATAAAGGTGTTTGCTGACTTCCAGATAGCAGCCCGACAGATTTCCTGGATAGGGATGTCCCTGGAAGCAGCCACCGATGCAGCAGTATGGCGGGTAGAATGAGCTCTTAACCCTCTGGGAGGCTCCTTGCCCACCAACTCATAACACAGACCTATGCATGATGTGATCCATCTTGCAATAGTCCGTTTGGCTGCAGGTCTGCCAGAAGCGGCTTCAGCGTAGGTGACAAACAGCTGGCGAACTCCCGATTTCTGCCGCCCTCTCCTTGTAGTAGAGAGAGCACGCCTAAGGTCCAGGGTATGGAGCCTGTACTCAGCGCCCGAGGTGTAGTTAGGGTAATATACCGGCAGAGTCAACACCTGGTTAAGGTGAAACTCTGACACCACCTTCGGAAGGAATTTCGGGTGGGGGCGCAGGACAACTTTGTCCCTGTGAATGACCAGATAAGGGGAGTCCACCGAGTGTGCCTGGAGCTCCCCTGTCGTCCTGGCTGATGTGATAGCCACTAGGAAGGCAGTCATCCATGACAAGTGCGAGAGCTCACACTTGTGCATGGGTTCGAATGGCTTGCCCATGAGCTTTGCCAGTACCAGCAGTAGATCCCATGGAGGTGGAGGTTCACTAATCGGAGGGACAGTGATCCAGGCCTTGAAAAAAAAAACGCCCAACCATTGTCTCCTGTGCCAATGTCGACTGACTGGCCTGCCGGCGTAAGCAGAGATGGCTGCCAGGTGCACCTTATGGTCGATGACCAAGACCCCTTTGGAGAGAGACCAAAGGAAGTCTAAAATGTTAGCTACAGAGCAGGATAAGGGTCCAGACTCTTATTTCTGACACCAAATGGAAAACCTTTTCCATTTGAAGGTATAACATTTCCTGGTCGATTCCTTACGAGATGTCTCCACCACAGTGTAGACATCCTCTGAAAGACCCAGAGCCTGGAACTCTAGCTGCTCAGGAACCAGGCTGTGAGGTGCAGGGATTGAAGGTCCGGGTGGAATACCTTCCCCTGGTTCAATGTCATCAGGTCTGGGCATGTACAAAGCCACTCCCTGGCCCTGCAGCTGAGGCTCAGGAGATCTGGATACCGGAACTGGCGGGGCCAATCTGGGGCTACCAGGATCACCTTCGCCTTGTCCCTCCTCACCTTGAGTAATACCTTGTGGTTCAAGGGAAATGGAGGGAAGGCGTAAGAGAGGCCTGGGGACCACGGCCATGAGAAGGCATCCCCCTGCAGCGAGCCCTGCTGAGGGGGGGGCGGGCATGGTATAGTTTCAGCTTGGTGTTCTCCCTGGAGGCAAACAGGTCCACCAACGGTTTGCCCCAACAGGAGAACAGACTGTAAGCTACCTCTAGATGGAGAGACCACTCATGGGATGTCTGGCCTATGCGGCTGAGAGCATCCGCCAGTTGGTTTGAGGCTCCTGCCACATGGATGGCAAGGAGATCTACCTCCTACCAGCTGACGAAGGTCCAGATCCGGAGCACCTCCTTGCATAGCAGACGGGAGTGCGTACTGCCCTGTTTGCTGAGGTAGTATATGGTCGTGGTATTGTCCATCTGGACTTGAACCATTTAACCCCGGAGCTGAGGAGCGAAAGCTGACAGTGCCAGTCTGACTGCTCTGAGCTCCAACAGGTTGATGTGGCATCGGGACTCCTCAAGAGTCCAGAACCCGTGGGCTCTGTGGTCCCCCATGTGGGCTCCCCAGCCCATGAGAGAGGAATCGGTCATGAGGACGACCGATGGCTTGGGGCGGACAAACGGGATCCCTTCCCGCAGATGACTTGGGACGGTCTACCACTGGAGAGCGTCCCACATCCTCTGGGTGACAGTGACCAGCTGGTCGCTGAGACCACAGAGCACGCCGCCATGTAACCCAGAAGGCGCAGGAAGTCCCGGCAACGGTGCAAGTGCCCAGCCAGAAATGACTGGGCAAAGGAGGAAAGAATCTCCGCCCTGTCCGCCGGAAGCCGAGCTCTGGCTTGACGAGAGTCAAGCTCTGCCCTGATAAAGCCCATCATCTGAGAGGGCACGAGTTCTGACTTGGCCTCGTTGGTCAGGAGGCCTAAATGGGAACAGATTTGGAGGGTCAGATCCCTGGACCTCTCCACCTCCTGCAGGGTGGAACCCGCCAGAAGCCAATCGTCGATGTAGGGGTATATCCGAACCCCCTGACGCCGTAAATGGGCTGCCACCACTGCAATGCATTTGGTGAAGACCCGAGGGGCCGACGACAGGCCAAACTGCATGGCTCGGAACTCATACAGGGTCCCTTCGACCCTGAAGCAGAGGAACTGCTGGTGGGACGGATGGACTGGGACGTGAAAGAACGTGTCCTGTAGATCCAGTGAACAGAACCACATGTTCCGCTCCAGAGATGGTACGATCTGGTTCAGAGTTACTATCTGGAAGGTGCAAGACCTGAGATATTGATTCAGGTCGTGGAGATCTAGGATGGGGCGCCAACCCCCCGTCCGCTTGGGCACCAGGAAGTACCTGGACATGAAGCCTGGGTCTGTAGGAGGATCCGCACTGGAGCTACCGCTCTGCAGAGCAGTTGAGCAATGTCGTCCCGAAGGGCCGACTGAGCACCAACTGAGATCCTTTCCTCCAGTGGGGCACGGGCTCGGCTGGGGGGGGGGGTACTGCTCAAACTCTAGAGGCAGTCCCTGACCGACCACTTCCAGAACCCACCTGTCCAAAGTGATACCGGACCAGGCGGAAAGAAAGTGGCAGTGCCGGCCCCCCACGGGAGGACAAAGAACTGGGGTGTAGGGGAGGCCACCCCCGACCCGTCACTGTGCCAGTTTAGAGGAGGCGGCGGCTCCTGGACCAGCTCCTTTGCGGGGCTGTTCGGGACCCTGCTTGGGCCTAGGGCGCCAAGCTTGAGCCTGCTGTTGCTACTGACCTCCTTGGAAAGAGGGCTGCTTAACCGCAGGGGAAGAGTGCCAGGCGCTTCTTCTCTGCGCTCTGCCTGCTCTGCCTCAAGAACCCTTGGCAGAAGTGGCATCTAAGGTGGTATTAGACTGCTCAATGTGCCGGAGATGACCTGCCACTCCCGTACCGAAAAGGTCTGTGCCAAGGAAGGGCACGTCAGCTAGCTTGTGCTGAGTATCCGCTAGAAAGGAGGATAATCTCAGCCAGGCCCTGTGGCGAGTGACCACTGAGGCAGCTAGTGAACCATCACAGGAATCTCCAATGTCCAGAGCCATCTGGAGCTGCTGTTTTGCAACAGCACGGCCCTGGTCACCGACCTGCTTGACCGTGGTCTGCATGTCTGCTGGGAGATGAGGGAGGACTTCATCAAGCGACCCCAACAGGGCGTGACAGATGTATGCCATGATCACTGCCGAGCTGGCCTGACGAAGGCCCAGGGATAAGGGCCGCATATACCTTCCGGGCAGAGTGGTCCATATGTTTGGACTCCTTGTCCGAGGCGGCCAGTATCAGTAGAGCTACCTGAGCGCCAAACACTGAGGCAGTCACAAGGTTTCGGCCGAGCGTAGCTCAGTGAAACCCGCCAAGGACCCCATAGGTACGGTGTACTTGCGAGTACTGCAGGCAGACGGAGCCAGGCAAGAGGCAGGGCGCTGCCATAGTTCGAGGGCCAGGCCAACAATGGCTTCGGCCACTGGGAAGGCCTCTGTCGGGGTATCCCCCCTCTTAAGGATATCCGTGAGAGGATATTCCGCCTTCTTTTGGATAGGCTGTAAAGGCACACCTGTGGACTCAGAAATGAGTCGAAGGATGCCCTGGAAGGAAGAAGGCCCTTCCTCCAGGCCTGTCACTGACAGCTCATCGTCAGGGTGTGAGTGAAGGCCAGTGGTATCAGAGTCTGAAGAGTCGGGATACAGGGGTCTCCCGCCCACGTCCCCTTCAATTCGCCTAGGGCGATCAGGAATGACAGTGATGGACAGACGACGGGGCAAGCCCGTATCTGTCCGATCCTCCTTTGAGAGAGCCCTTCCCTGAGGCTGCTTGGGCGGTGGTTCCACCAAAATTAGTGGGGAGATCGGAACAGGCTGAGCAGGAATACGTGCCGGTCCCACCGGAGGGAGGACCGGTGTCCTCAGTACTGGAGGGTCGGTGTCGGCCGAAGAGGCTGGGGCCGAGTACCGGCCAGTGCAGCTGGAGTATTGCTTTTGACCGTCAAAATTAGCTGCTGCCACATGAGGTCCCCTCATAACGCCGACGGTTTTCCGTTTGGCCCTCCTCGTCCGAGGAGGATATGAACGGCGCGCCGCTTCCGGAAGTGTTTGCGACCCTTTCTCGGTTTTTCGACCAACGGGGTCCTACTCTTCGATTGAGACCGACGATGTTGGCTCTGTCGATCGGGAGAAGCCGGATCCTGCGAAAACCGAGGTTCTGGCTCTTGTCCCTCGATCGGGATGCCCGAAGGACGGGTCTCCTCATCGGGGAAGGAAAGGATGGGTGTCCTCTCCAAGAAGTCGTCGTCAGGAGTCTGCGACAACGGCTCGATCGGGTCGAGAGAAATCTCAGCCGGTTTTGCCATATCCTCGGCTTCGGTGCCTTGGCCTGACGGAAGGTCCGAGAAGCCAGCAGCCGAGGAAGCGATCTCGGCCGAGACCGCCTGATCCTGTGTATCAGACCGCTCTCGGTCCTAGGAACATCGTCTTCGACTAGAAGATGATGATTTGGGGTCCTTGTCCTTTTTCTTGGAGCGGGAGGAGTGTGAGCCCAAGGGCGCCTCACCCTTAGTAGGGAGAAACTGGCAAAGCTCCCAAAAGGACCCAGTAAAGGTGGAGACCAGGTTGAGCGGCACGAAAAACCTTCGGCTGGCCGAAGCTTGGGCAGCTTCCTCCTTGAAAGCCGCCACCTGTTCGCGAGCTGCTCATGGATCTCAGCGTCGCTGAAACCACCCACCTGGCCTCCTTCGATTTCACCGGGTGGATTGCAAAGCTCCGGTCTCCCTAGCTGAAGGTGCGCCTTGCGGTCGTCCAGGACGTTGGGATGGAAGGCCAGACAGATAGTGTAAGCAGGGGTATCATGCACGGCGCCTAAGCAGTAAATGCATGAGAGGTGGGGATCGGTGAGAGACATTTTTTGTCCGCAAGGACACCAGCAAAACCCGGGGGACGACTTGTCCTCCATGTTCAAAGCATTCGGATCCGAGTCGTAAACTCTTACGAGTTTTATAGAGAGCAAATGCGGTGAAAACAGTCGATTAGACTCCAGGGCCTACAGTACTTGAAAAGTAGCACGAGGGAAGCTGTATCTTCCAGCGGAAAGGAAGATCTGGCGTCATGGGGCACAGCTGAGGTATATACCACCCGGGTGGGTGGGAGGAGCCAGCTTGAAGACTTCTGGCAAGATTTAAAGGGGAAAGGGACATGCCAGACAGTGCGGATGAACAACATATCCACGCTCCTAGAAATGACTTTCTTTCCACTGAAAGATAGGCAGAAATTGCAGCCAGGTGCAGCTTGAGGGAAGAGGGTTTCAAGCCTGACGCTGCAGATATACTAGGTAATCCAGCAGCTGAGGGTCTGAAGCTGTAAGAGAATTGACCTTTTGCTCTTGCACCAGAGGAAGAACCGCTTCCATTTATCGGCAGGATTTTGTGTTAGGTTTTTTTAGCCATTGTCAGGATCTTAAGGACCTGTTCTGAGTACTGAGAAGATAGAAACTAACTCCTCAAGAACCAGGCCTTGAGGTGAAGAGAGTGTATGTCAGGATAGCGCACTCCTGTCTGAAGAAGGGTCAGCAGAGAGTGAGTTGGCGGCAGGCGAATGGGCCTGCTGCAGGACAGTGAGAGAAGGAGAGGGTACAAGGCTTGCCTGGGCCAATCCAGAGCCACCAGAATCATTGATGCAGGCTATTGTCTGAGTTTCAGTAATACCCAGAGTATCAGGGGAAGAGGAGGGAATGCATACAGGAATCTCCATGACCAGTCCAGGATCAAGGTATCCAGGGGAAGCGCTCCTGGGACTGCGGGCCTGCAACAGTACTGAGGAAGCTGGAACTTGAGGGGAGAGGCAAACAGATCCACTTCTGGTGTGTCCACCACCTAAACACTGTGGCTAGTATTTGCTTGTTCAGAGTCCATTCGCCTTGGCCTTGACTGATGGTGACTTAGAGCATCTGCCAGGGATTAGCGTTTGCCTGGGAGGTGAACAGCTGAAAGGTTGACTCCCAGGGAGAAGGCTTAGAGACCAGATTTTCAGAGCCTCTGAACAGAGTATTCCTGATCTGGTACCACTCTGCTTGTTTATATAGTACACTGCAGTGGTGTTGTCTGTTCGAATGTGTACAGTTTGTCCTTTTACGCCTGGAGCAAATGCTTTGAGAGCTAGAAAGATTGCTCCGGGTTCCAAAAGGTTGATGTGTAACTGTGACTCTTGGAGAGTCCAGGTGCCACGTACTGAGGCACTGTCCAGATGTGCTCACCACCCCAGGAGAGAGGTGTCTGTGGTGATCACCTTTGTGGGAAGTGGAGCCTGGAAGGGTATCCCTGCTGCCAGATTTGCAGGGTTCTTCCACCAAAGCAGAGTCTGAAGGAACTGCTCCGTCACAGGTATCAGCTTTGAAATTGTTGCTTCTTTGAGACTAGCGAGCTTTGAGGTAGGCTTGCAGGTGTTGCATGCTGTACCTGACTCCTGGGACCACTGCAGTCACTGAAGCCATGTGTCCCAAGAACCTGAGGAAATGTCTGGCTGGTCTTGGCTGTCCCCAGATGAAAGAATTTGTCACTGAGAGGAAACTTGAATTTCTCTCCTGTGGGAGGAAGGCATATCCTTTCTGGGTGTCCAGCTGAGCTCCTATGAAGGCTAGTAGCTGGGTGGATTCCATGTGAGACTTCTTTAAAATTACCAGGAATCCCAGAGACTCTAAAGTGTGTCCTGTAAGGGAAAGGGACTCCTTGACCCGACAAGGAGACTTTGCCACTATGAGCCAATTGTCTAAACAGGGATAGACAGCGACACCCAGGTTCCTGAGGTGTGCTGCTACCACTGCTAGGCACTTGATAAAGACTCTTGGGGCTGAGGACAGGCCGAAGGGCATTGCAGCAAACTGATAGTGGCCCGAAGGGAGTTTGAATCTGAGAAACTTCCTGTGAGACCTCCTTATGGGTATATGGAAGTAAGCGTCCCTTAGGTCCAGGGAGGTTAGCCAGTCTCCCTGCTGTAAGAACTGTATGACTAGTGACAGAGTGACCATCCTGAATTTGGGTTTTAGCAGATGTTTGTTTAAATATCTGAGATCCAAGATAGGACGCCACCCTCAGTTTTCTTTGTGTCGAAAGTACCTGGAGTAGAGGCCCTGCCCTTCTCGTGGGCCGGACCTCTCCACTGCTCTGAGAGCTAGAAGGCTTTTTTTTTAACCTCCAATTTCAACAGTAGCACCCATGCTAGTAAGGAGGTTTTGATCCCCGGTAAGCTTGAGGTCTGCATCTACTTATTTATTTATTTGTTTTTCTTAACCGGTAAGGCACAACTAGACAGCCAAGTGCCTGTTTTCAGGTGCGACCTGGGACTACTTGAACAGCAGTGCAAACTGTTGTCGAGGCACAGGTCAGGAAGCATAGGGAAAGCCAGAAGCAGTTGTAGAATTCACCAAAAATATTTAAAGTTTCTGCCTTGTCACATACACCCACCTCCTTAAGAGGGAACCTGTTTTTATCAAACAGGTTTCCAAAACTTTTTAATTCTCTAACATTTGCTGCTTTCAGAAACTAAGCACATGTGCAAGATCTATTTTTCTATGACAGTACAGCAAACAGTAAAGTTCAAACCCATACATTTGTTTTCAACCTTCAGAACCCTCAATTCCTGATCCATAGCTTGACAGAAAATCAGCATTGCTATTCTCTACCAGATTTGTGTATCACAGTGAATTTAAATGGCTGTAGTGCCAGGTACCACCTGAGATTCTGGAATTTTATCTTTCATCTAGTTAAGCCAATAGAGGATTGTGATCAGTTACAAGAACAAATTCAGTTCCTAGTAAATCAAATTTAAGAGTCCATAGACCACTTTGCTGCTACACACTCCTTTTCGATAGTGGAGCACCTTTTCTCTCCGTCATGCAATTTCCTACTTATATACAGAATAGGATGTTCTTTTCCCATCTATATTTTGACTTCGGACAGCACCTAGGCCTACCTCAGATACATCTGTTTGGTTTCTCAAAGTCTGGGCTTCTTAAAACAGGTGTTGAACATAATGCAGCCTTTATGGCTTGAAAAGCTTCACCACACACTGGGGTCAATTTCACATTATTTCACATTCTTTGGGTACCATTTCTTTGAGTTCAGTGAGGGGAGTAGGTAACTGAGCAAATTTGGGAACAAATCTCCGATAATAACCAGCCAGCCCTAAAAATGACCTGACATGTTTCTTTGTTTTAGGTACAGGGCTGTTAGCAACAGCTTCTATTTTAGAAATTTCTGGCTTAACTTCTCCATTTCCCAACACATAGCCCAAATATCTGGTTTCCTGCATGCCCAATGCACATTTGGTAGGATTAATAGTCAGACCTGCTTTTTGATAGCTTGGATAACTGCGCGTAGATGTTACAGGTGGCTTTTCCAGTCTGGACTGTACATCACGACATCATCCAGGTATGCAGCACAATAACCAGTGTGAGGGGATAAAATTAAATCCATGTACCGTTGGAATGTAGCTGGCGCACCACGTAAACCAAATGTAATGGCGGTGAACTGACAGAATCCTATAGGGGTGGCAAATGCAGTTTTATCTCTGGATTCTTTAGCTAAAGGTATTTGCCAGTAACCCTTGGTGAGATCAAGGGTAGATATACTTTGCACTCCCCAGTCTGTCCACCAAATCATCTATTCTGGGCATAGGGTAACTCAAATTTTGACACTTAAAAGATTAAGTTTCCTAAAATCAATGCAGATTCTAACACCCTTCTTTTTGTTTACAATTACCATGGGAGATGACCATGCACCTTGACTCTATGATATCCAATTCTTTCATTTTTGTATTTCCTTAACCACGTCAGCTCTTAACCGATCTAGTAACCTGTATGTCTTTTGCCTAATAGGACGAGCATTCTTTGTCACTATTACGTGCTCAACCTGTTTTGCTCGGCCTGGTACCGTGGTAAAAGTACCGTTAAATGTCTAACACATTACGAATGTCTGCAGTTTGTATTGAGGTTAAGGAAACATTCACCTTTACAGCATCATCATTTATAGTTTGTTCCAGTCTATCATAAGCTACATCAATATCTTCCTCATCAGTTTCTGGTAAAACTAGCAAAGCAGCTTCTGGCAATTTTTCAATCCATTTCTTGAGGAGGTAAATACGGTATACTTAGTAGGATTTTTCCTGTTAGGGGTCTCAGTCTTGTAGTTAATGGTGCCAGTACGTCTAAGAACTTTATAAGGCCCTTGCCACTTCATTAACAGTATTTTTTATTGTGGGTAACAGCAAAACATTTTCACCTGGCTTAAAAACTTTCTTTTTACCCCATGGTCATAATATACCTTCTGCTGGTTTGGGGCCTCTTCCTGATTACCATAGGCAATTTCAACATATTTTGCCAGCTTCTTTCTTAGGGAACACATATAAGATGATACGTTTCTTTTATCACATCCAGTGGCCCTCTTGGCTGCCTACCATACAGCATTTCAAATGGTGAAAACCCTGTTGATGCCTGTGGCACTTCTCTGTAAGCAAACAGTAGGTAAGCTAAGTATTGGTCCCAATCTTTTCCTTCCCCTTTTACAAACCTTTTCAACATGCGTTTTAAGGTTTGGTTAAAACGCTCAACAAGACTCTGTCTGAGGGTGACAGGGAGGTTCTTATGGGAGTGATACCTAGTAGTCTGAACAGCTCCTTAAGCAATGTAGCACCAAAATTACTACCCTGATCAGTAATGATTTCTTTAGGTATGCCCACTCTGCTGAAAATTTTGGCAAGCTCTGCTGCAACTTTTGGAGCTTAAACGGTATGCACTGGAACTGCTTCTGGGTATCGAGTAGCATAGTCACATACTACCAGGATAAATCTATTACTCATTTTACTTTTTTCTAAATGACCAACCACATCCATTGCAATTTTCTCAAAGGGCACATCTATCAAAGGTAGGAGCACCTTGTCTTTTCTAGTGACTGGGGCTACTTTCTGACACTCAGCACAGGAATTATAATAGGTAGCAACATCTTCATGAATTCCAGGCCAGAAAAATCTAAACAGCAATCTGCCAAGGATGAGATCCCTCCCTGAGTGACCAGCCATAGGACTATCATGTGCTATCTGTAACAATTCTGTTCTATACTTCTGTGGTATAACCAATTGTTATGTCTGTTCCGGTGTCTGAGGTTTAACCCAAACTCTGTACAGTAACCCATTACATTTTTTAAACATTGGTCCACCCTTGTTTTGTTTCACCCCCAGCTGCTTAAAAATAACCCTGAGAAACACACTGTTAGCTTGTTCTGAAAGAAAATCACAATCAGTTATCAATTTAGTTTCAGCATTTTCATATTTTAACCCTTCATGTCCATCATCATTTGTTGCCACAGTTTCTTCAGGCATCTTCTTTCTTTCCTGGATTTCCAGATCTTGGAGCTGTGCTCAAACAAATCCGAATCAAAATCTTTGAAAGGAAAAGTGTCCCCACCGTCTGAAATTTTCTTTGCCTGAGCTCTTGTTACCACAGCTGCTGAAACATCAGGATTTACTCCCTCTGATTAATTCAGTAAACCCTGGAAAGTCATTTCCAATAATCACAGATACAGGTAACTTTACGTACTACCCCACTTTCATTTGGTGCAACACACCCTTAACTGTGAGTCTCACTTGGGTGGTGGGATAGCATCGAGTGTCCCCGTGGATGCAGATGACACCAGTATCTGGTCCCTTTGCACAGTGTTTTCCCAGCACTTTAACATGCAGTAGGGTCTGTCTGCTTCACGAATCAATGAGTCCCTTCACAGTCTTATCCCCAACCTTCACATCTGTTAAGTACTTGCCCCAATTTGCCAAGGACAAATCTGCTTCAATGTCACTCTCCTTACTATGGCAGTTTCTTGCAAAATGGCCTGGCTTATTACAGTCATAGCAGATAATGTCTTTGGGTATAGATTTGTTACCCCCACCAGAGTTCTTAGGCTTGGAGTTTAAATGGAAAAAAAAGAGCGTCTTACTGGTGCTTGGCTGTTACCTTGCTGCTGAGGCATCTGTCTGGCCATTTGGTAGTCATCGGCCAGAGAAACAGCCTTTTCCCCACTCTCTCATCGATGTTCCTTTGCTCACAGCTGCACATCTGTAGGCAAGATGTTGATAAACTACTCCATGGCAAATGTGTCCATCTGTGGGACTGTTTTGCTCTCTGGTTGGATCCATTTTATCAGAAGTTCTCAGAGTCGGGTGAAGGCTTCTTGAGGACTGTCGACAGCGTTGTACCTCAGAGATCGAAATCTCTGCCTGTATGTCTCTCCAGAGATGTCATACCTTTTCAGGATTTCGCTTTTCACCAGGTCATAGTTTTCTGACTGTGCAGTGCCCATGCTCCTGTAGGCAAGTTGGGCTTTCCCTGTCAGGTAGGGTACCAGTCTGATTGTCCATTGCTGCTTTGGTCACTGGCAGGCTGTGGCAACTCTTTCAAAAGTTGTCAGGTATGCCTCTATATCACCTGATCGACACAACTTTGTAAGTTTAATGGCTTTTAAATTGCTTGTGTTTTGTTCCTCATCTGGATGTGTGACAGATCCTCTGCCTTTGATAGCTTGCAAGGCATCCAGCCATCGCTACTCCTGTAGCTGCATCTGTTCTCTCCTTTGTGCTTCTAATTGCTGAATCTCTTTTTCTCTCTGCTTCTCTGTCTCTTTTTGTGGTGTACCCCACCATTTGAAAAAGTCCATCAGGCTTTCAGGTTCTGTCACTGCCTGTTCTTTTTCCACAACTTGTGCTGGCTGTACATTCTCAGACTGGACTTCAATCTCTGCTAGTTTGCCTGCCATTCTCCTGGTAACCACTCCTGGACCTGTTGCTGCAGAATCCATATCGTTCTCTATGCTTCCCTGGTACCAGGGCCAGTACCCACGCACAAAACTCCTGTCTTAGGGTATGCACAGCATAAATCCCACTTAGGCGGACACCATCTGTTGTCGAGGCACAGGTCAGGAAGCATAGGGAAAACCAGAAGAAAAAATTACTCACCTTAGTAATTGCTTTTCTTCTCATGGAGTCTTGCTATATTAGGACCATTGCAGTTAGCCTCTGGCTCTGAACTGCCCCAGAGAGGAAACAGTTAACTCCAGAGTAATCTGGAGTTCCACAGCGTGAGGGCGCTGTTCAAAGCTCTATCTGGCTAGTTTCAAATGAAACTGCCAGGTTCTTTACGCAGCTAAACTAACATAAGTCTGTGTGGAAAAGCTCTACACTAGCCATTGGCTACCTACCAGTAGTAGAACAACAATCACAGAATAAAAACAATATTACATATTATTGTTAGAATCACCCCTGACAAGCACTAATAGGCCCCCTCTCCCAAAAAGACTCAAGTCCAGAGAGGGGACCATCTACCACTTAACAAAATAGAATTACCTAGTTCCTAACCCAAATGAAACAAGGGGAGGAAACTAGAAGATTAAATAGCATGACACAGTGCTTGCACCAATTTGCAACCCCGTGCCCAAGTAGAAATTCTGAGAGGGGGTGGGGTGGTGGGGGGTTGTCCTAATATAGCAAGACTCCATGAGAAGAAAAGCAATTACTAAGGTGAGTAATTTTCTTCAAACACCATGAAGTCTGCTATAATTAGAGTCATTACGATTATACAGCAGTACCTCCATGGAGGAGGGCCCAGAACCTACTTAGAATAGGCTCTGAAGCACAGCTGTGCCAAAGCAGAGCATCTCTCCTGGACTGGAGGTCCAGGGAATAATGCTTGGTGAAGGTTGGACTGTCTTCCAGGTAGCAGCTTGACAAATTTCCAAAATAGGAATATCTCTAGCAGCCGCAGAGATGCAGCTGACCCTGGTGGAATGAGCCCTCAGTCCAGAGGGAGTCTCTACCTAGTTTTTGGTAACAGAACTGGATACAAGAGACAATCCACCTCTGCGATTGTCCTCTTAGTGGCAGGTCTCCTTTACCCACTTCTCCATAGGTAAGGAAAGAGTTGGAGGATTCAACCTCATGACCCTGGTGCTGCTCCAAATAGTAGCTTAGGGCTC
Organism: Neoceratodus forsteri; assembly: GCA_016271365.2. Lineage (NCBI taxonomy): Eukaryota > Metazoa > Chordata > Ceratodontiformes > Ceratodontidae > Neoceratodus > Neoceratodus forsteri. Next base: position 1,007,844,668 of record CM028130.1, on the reverse strand, counting down.
TTTTGACGTCAAACTGTGCAGTCTCCTCTCCCTGAAGAAGAGGGCCCAGTGAAAAATACTGGAAGAGAGATGATTGGTTGAGATGAAAATCTGAAACCACTTTAGGTAAAAACTTTCTGTTAGTCCTGAGGACTACTTTATCTCTGTGAAAAGAAATAAAATCCTTTTCCACTGACAAGGCTTGTAATTCACTTATACGCCTAGCAGAAGTGATAGCCACTAGAAAAAACAGTCTTCCAAGTTAAAACTTGAGATCTGCCAAGACAGAGGCTCAAAGGGGATTGCATTAGCTGAGCAATGCAAACATTCAGATCCCAGGCTGGAGCTGGTTCCCGAAGGGAGGTTAGTGAAGTAACCCTTGGAAACCACAGGGGTGAGAGGAGAGGAAACAGGTTTCCTGCAGAAACAAAAACAGAAACAGCTGCTAGATGAACCTTCAAAGTAGCTGGTTTGAGGCCTAGGGAATTTAAATGGACCAAATAGTCCAATAAAATGGCCAAGTCAGCAGATTCTGGTACAATTTGCCTCTCAAGAACTTCCAGAAGGAAAACCTCTTCCACTTGGAGTTGTAGGTGGCCCTGAGCTTCCTGAAGCCTTCAAAATATCAGGACACCTTGAGAAAGGTGTAAATCAGCAATTCTAGCTCCTCAAGAACCAGGCCTTGAGGTGGAGGGAATTGAGGTCCGATACTCACACCCTCCCTGTGCACAGGTCAGCAGGTCATGGGTCCTGGGCAAGGTCAGGAGGTGGAATGTCAGGACAGGAGAAGAGGGTACCAAGGCTGCCTGGCCCAGTCTGGAGCAATCAGAATCACTTTGCAGGGCTGAGTTCTGATTTTACTAGTACCCCTGAAGAGGAGAGGAAGGGGAAGGCGATAGGAACTTCCTTTCCAATCCAACTGAAAGGCGCCCAGGGGACTGATCCCAGCACTGGAGGCCTGCAACAAAACAGAGGAAGTTGGTGGTTGTCTGGGGCTGCGAAAGATCCATCTGAGGGATGCCCCATCTGGCAAAGACTGACCCCAGCGCCTGAGGGGATCCAGAGCCCATTCGATGGCCCTGAGAAATCCTGCTGAGGGCATCCACAGACATTGTCCTTCCCTGGAAGGTGAACTGCTATCAGGAGGTGTTCAGGGAGTAAGCCGGAGACCACAACTTCATTGCTTCGGTGCACAAGACGGAAGACTGAGTGCCCCCTTGCTTGTTGATGTACCACATTGTTGTGGTGTTGTCTGTCCTGACTTGGACTACCTTGTTCTGGACAGTAGCTGAAAAAGCTTGGCGAGCTAAGAGAACAGCTCTGAGTTCCAACAGATTGATGTGGAGCAGAGATTCCTGAGGGGACCACACTCCCTGAGTGGAAAGGTCGCCCAAGTGAGCCCCCCACCCTAACAGGGAGGCATCCGTGGTGAGGGTGAGGGAATGAAGAACGGTTAAAAAGAAAAAATTACTCACCTTAGTAATTGCTTTTCTTCTCATGGAGTCTTGCTATATTAGGACTTATTGCAGTTAGCCCCTGGCTCTGAACTGCCCCGGAGAGGAAACAGTTAACCCAGAGAGATCTGAGTTCCACAGCGAGGGCGCTTGTTCAAAGCTTCCATCTCATTAGTTTCAACGAACTGCCAGGTTCTCACGGTTAAACTAACATAGCAAGTCTGTGGGAAAAGCTCTACACTAGCCATTGGCTACCTACCAGTAGTAAAACAACAAAACACAACAATCACAGAATAAAACAATATTACCTATTGTTGTTAGGATCACCCCTGACAAGTTATAGGCCCCTCCCAAAAGACTCAAGTCCAGAGAGGGACCATCTACCACTTAACAAAAACAGAATTACTTTAGTTCCCTAACCCAAATGAAAGGGGGCGGAACTAGAGAGACTAAAATGGCATGACACAGTGCTTGCACTAATTTGCTGACCCCGTACCCAAGTAGGAATTCTGAGAGGGGTAGGAGGGGGGGTTGTCCTAATATAGCAAGACTCCATGAGAAGAAAAGCAATTACTAAGGTGAGTAATTTTTTCTTCAAACACCATGAAGTCTTGCTATAATTAGGATTTATTACAGATTATGCAGCAGTACCTCCATGGAGGAGGGCCAGAACCTACTTAGGGAATAGGCTCTGAAGCACAGCTGTGCCAAAACGAGCATCTCTCCTGGACTGGACGTCCAGGGAATAATGCTTGGTGAAGGTGTGACTGTCTTCCAGGTAGCAGCTTGACAAATTTCCAAATGGAATATTCTCAGCAGCCGCTAGAGATGCAGCTGTACCCTGGTGGAATGCGCCTCAGTCCTGAGGGAGGTTCTCTACCTAGTTTTGGTAACAGAACTGGATACAAGAGAAAATCCACCTTATGACTGTCCTCTTAGTGGCAGGTCTCCTTGCCCACTTCTCCATAGATAAGGAAGAGTTGGAGGATTCAACTTATGACCCTTGGTGCTGCTCCAAATAGTAGCTTAGAGCTCTTTTGACGCCCAAACAGTGCAGTCTCCCTCCTGAGGAAGAGTGCTCAGTGAAAAATACTGGAAGAGAGATGGATTGGTTGAGATGAAAATCTGAAACCACTTTAGGTAAAAACTTTCTGTTAGTCCTGAGGACTACTTTATCTCTGTGAAAAGAAATAAAATCCTTTTCCACTGACAAGGCTTGTAATTCACTTATACGCCTAGCAGAAGTGATAGCCACTAGAAAAACAGTCTTCCAAGTTAAAAACTTGAGATCTGCCGAAGACAGAGGCTCAAAGGGGGATTGCATTAGCTGAGCAATGCAAACATTCAGATCCCAGGCCGGAGCTGGTTCTTGAAAGGGAGGGTTAGTGTAAAGCAACCCCTTAAAAAACTTGGAAAACACAGGGTGAGAGGAGAGGGAAACAGGTTTCCCTGCAGAAACAAAAACAGAAACAGCTGCTAGATGAACCTTCAAAGTAGCTGGTTTGAGGCCTAGGGAATTTAGATGGACCAAATAGTCCAATAAAATGGCCAAGTCAGCAGATTCTGGTACAATTTGCTTCTCAGAACACCAAAAGGAAAACCTCTTCCACTTGGAGTTGTAAGTGGCTCCTAGTGGAAGGCTTCCTAGAAGCCTTCAAAATATCCAGGACACCTTGAGAAAGGTGTAAATCCAGCAATTCTAGCTCCTCAGAACCAGGCCTTGAGGTGGAGGAATTGAGGTCCGAATTACCACTCTCCCCTGTGCACAGGTCAGCAGGTCGTGGGTCTGGGCAAGGTCAGGGAGGTGGAATGTCAGGACAGGAGAAGAGGGTACCAGGGCTGCCTGGCCCAGTCTGGAGCAATCAGAATCACTTTGCAGGGCTGAGTTCTGATTTTTACTAGCACCCTGAAGAGGAGAGGGAAGGGAGGAAAGGCATACAGGAACTTCCCTTTCCAATCCAACTGAAAGGCGTCCAGGGGGACTGATCCCAGCACTGGAGGCCTGCAACAAAACAGAGGAAGTTGGTGGTTGTCTGGGGCTGTGAAAAGATCTATCTGAGGGGTGCCCCATCTGGCAAAGACTGTCCCCAGCACCAGAGGATTCAGGGCCCATTCGTGATGGCCCTGAGAAATCCCGCTGAGGGCATCCGCCAGGACATTGTCCTTCCCTGGGAGGTGAACCGCTATCAGGGAGGTGTTCAGGGAATAAGCCCGAGACTACAACTTCATTGCTTCGGTGCACAAGGCTGAAGACCGAGTGCCCCCTTGCTTGTTGATGTACCATATTGTTGTGGTGTTGTCTGTCCTGACTTGAACTACCTTGTTCTGGACAGTAGCTGAAAAGCCTGGAGAGCTAAGAGAACAGCTCTGAGTTCCAAAAGATTGATGTGGAGCAGAGATTCCTGAGGGACCACAATCCTGAGTGGAAAGGTCGCCCAGTGAGCCCCCACCCTAACAGGGAGGCATCCGTGGTGAGGTGAGGAATGAAGAACGGTAGAAGGGGACCCCTGAGTTAGATTGCTTTGATCCTGCCACCACTGAAGGGCTAGGATCAGGGTTTTGGTCACTGGGACTAATTTGGTAGGGGTCCTTCCTTTGAGACCAGTAGGACCTCAAGTGGAACTGGATGTCCCTCATCTGAAATCTTGCTCCCTGCACGACAGCTGTGGAAGCAGCCATGTGCCTAGGAGTTGCAGAAAGTGCCTTGCTGGTCGAGAGACCGCAGGAGTAAGGGGGAGGATGCCAGGGCAAGATTCTGTCCACTCTTTCCGGGAAGAAATGCCCTGGCTGACTTTGTGTTCAACTCTGCACCTATGAAAGTTAGTACCTGAACTGGTTCCAGAACTGACTTTGGAAAATTCAGCAGGAATCCCAGAGAAGTGAGAAGCTGCTGGGTGACTTGCAAGTGGGATTTTACCTGATCTGGAGACTGACCCACTATGAGCCAGTCGTCCAGGTAGGGAAACACAGCAGCCCCTTGCCTTCTTAAATGAGCCACTACCGCAGCTAGACATTTTGTGAAAACCCTTGGAGCAGAAGTGAGGCAGAAGGGCATTGCTCTGAACTGGTAGTGGCCAGAGGGCAGTTCGAACCTGAGGTACTTTCGGTGAGAAGGCCTGATCAAGATATGAAAATAGGCATCCTTGAGGTCCAGGAAGCTAGCCAGTCCCCTGGCCTTAGGGAAGGCAAAATCATTGCCAGAGTTAACATTTTGAACTTTGGTTTCAAAGATGCTTGTTCAGGAACCTTAAATCTAGGATGGGCGTCCATTCTCCTGTCTTTTGGGGTAAGGAAGTATCTCGAGTACAGCCCTTGCCCTGATGGCAAGGAGGAACCCTTTCCACTGCTTTGCAGTCTAGAAGAGAAGAAACCTCTGCTTCCAAAGCAAGGGCTTCTGAAGGATTTGCAGGAGGAAAATGTCTGGCTCTCATCTTTGGGAACTGCTTAAGCGGAGAACCAGACCTTGCTTACCACCTCCAGAACCCATTTGTCCGAAGTTAGGGACAACCAGTTCTGGCTGAAATAAGCCAACCTGCCCCCCACCGGTACAGGAGAATCGGCCCTGGACACCCCGTCAGGGTGCCTGCTTGGCAGCAGCTTTAGGCTGAGGAGAGGGAGAGGGTCTGCCTGTGCCCCGTCTACCTCTGCCTCTGAAAAAAACCCTCTGTGCAAAGGCTGAAGAGGCCTGAACTTGATAAAAAGGCCTGTGGTAAGGCCTGCCCCTACCCCTGGGGGCATGCCTTTGTGGAGTAGCATGCCCTCCTTAGCTTGGGCACTTTTGTAGGTAGTTCTGTATTCATCCATCTTTTCATGTAATTTTCGTTTGATCCCAAACAGAGAATTTCCTACCACCGAAAATCTATAGCCTTTGACTGAGTATCTTGGGACAGATTAGTGCATCTGAGCCATGCCAACCTACGAGTGCTACAGAAGTGGCCATGACCCTAGAGGAAACATCATTAACATCAACAGCAGTATGAAATTGAACTTTAGAGGCTTCAATGCCATCAGCAGCCACTTGTTCCAACTCACTAGCCAGCTGGCCCTGCGCCTGCTTGGCCAACTGCAATATAGTGTCCCATCTAGATTTCTGATATCTAGCCACTAAGCCATATAATTAGCCTGTCTGAGTCCCATGAGCTGCCATATATTGTTTTTCGCCATGGCATCAATCTTCCTGGAATCCTTATCAGGAGGATGTGAGGCCAGGGAATATTAGCCTTGTCACAGGCTGCAGCTTGAACAACACCTACATGACTACACTGGTCAGTGAGGAAGTAGGTATCAGGGCCTGATAAAGTATACCTTCTGTCCATTTTTTATCTACAGGAGGGACAGAATGAGGATTTTAAAATCTTCGTTGTTTGCTTCCTAAATGACTTATGCAAAGGAATAGACAACCTTCTAGACTCTGGAATATCCATCATTTCTACATAATCAGGCTCCTCTTGCTCATCCACAGCCTCCTCTAAAGGGAGCTGGAGGGTTTCTGCCACCTTTTTATAAAACCTAAAATGAGAAGGGGACTCAGACAGCAAAGGGGGAGATTCAAAGGGTCTGTCTGGAGAAATGTCCGGCTCAATGGGCACGTCCAGACCTTCCCAGTCACAAATGCACTGATCAAATTCCTCCTCCCCCTCCTGTGGTTCATAAAAATCCTCAACATCATAATCCTGAACCACTGGACCTGAACGAGCCACCCTTTTCCCAACTAAAGGGGGTTTGACAAGTCCCTGAGACAAAGACTGAACAATCTGTATGGCTTTTGCTATCTCTGCAGCAGTTGGAGAGACAATTTTGGACTCCAGACCTGCTGATTTCTTTGTCTTTTTACTGGGACTGGTTCCTCTGAACCAGCCTTTCTTTTGCCCGAGGAAGTCTCGCCCTGGTCAGAGGGCACTCCCTCTGGTCCAGTGCGTGCTGGACCGGCTGGCCATCCGGGTCAGCGGACTTTTTCCTCTCGCCCTGAGCCGCCCAATCTCTTTCCAGGGTGGCTGCAGGGAAATTTTTACACACCTGGCAGTCTGACAGGAGGTGGTCAGCCCCCAGACAATAGACACAAGTGGTGTGTGGGTCAGCCTTGGCAAAGGCTTCCCCACAGACATCACAGTGTTGAAACCCAGTGGGCCCGGATTTTCTTTTGGGTTTCTCAGACATAATGCCAGCCTAACCAACAAACTTGCCCTTTAAACGGCCGTGCCAGGCAAGACACCCTTATCGGTTCCTAACCGTGTCACGGGTATTGGAAAAAACCCCAAATAAAATAAAGGTTTTTTTTAGAACCGATAAGAACTGGGTACCGCACTTCTAAAGCCCCAAAATTGTAAAATAAGCAAACCGATCGGTTCAGACTGAACCGATAATGTATTTCCACACAGACTTTAATTCTTTAGTACTTACGGTTTACCAGATAGAGCTTTTGACCGAAAACGTGGTAATTTTACACATTTGCCGGTTCAAATGAACCGAATAAACTCGCTTGAACCGCAAAATGAACCGAGCTGAAGGAGCTGATCTCGGAGGCGACTGTTCAGTGAAAGCGGAGTAAAGAATCTGGCAGTTTCATTTGAAACTAGCCAGATAGAGCTTTGAACAGCGCCCTCGCGCTGTGGAACTCCAGATTACTCTGGAGTTAACTGTTTCCTCTCCGGGGCAGTTCAGAGCCAGAGGCTAACTGCAATGGTCCCAATTATAGCAAGACTTCATGGTGTTTGAAGCAGTTGTACAATTCACCAAAAATATTTATTTACAGTAGCATTAACATAATAAAAAATAAACTTGTTCATTATAACTATGTACAAAAAAAAAAAAACAGTAGTTTTCCTTGAGTCCCTGTGTCCCTTTTTCTTCCTCAAGCAGTTGTAGCTCAGCTCTCTTGTAAGTCTTTCCAACCCTCATTCTTAGCAAACATCCTGTTCGTGTAAGTATCAGGCAGGGCTGCTAGACCACATTGTGCCTGAACTGAGAGGCCCCATTTCCACAGCTTTTGCAAAAGGCTTAAAAATTGAACTTGGGTAATCTATTGAGCTTTACAACAGTTTTTTGCAATAATCTCAAACCACAATTATATACATTTCAACAGTAACACTATATATTTTCTAAACAAAACGAATCCCAATATCAGTTATATTTCCATGCAATGATTTGCACATATTGTTATATCAGCAAGTATGCAAGGGAGGAAAAGACAGACAGCAAGAGAGGACTGAGAGACAGTGAGAGGCAAAGAATTGTGAGATTGTCGGGTTGATAAAATCCGAGGTCTCACAGGAAAATACAGGTTACTCACCCGTAACAGGAGTTCTAGGAATGGTATATGTTGTTCATCCACACTTATGAAAAAATTACTCACCTTAGTAATTGCTTTTCTTCTCATGGAGTCTTGCTATATTATGACTTAAGGCAGTTAGCCACAGCACTTGAACTGCCCCGGAGAGGAAACAGTTAACTCCAGGGAGACTGGAGTTCTAAAGCGCGAGAGCGCTATGCCAAACTCTATCTGGCAAGTTTCAAATGAAACTGTCAGATCTTTCTGAAACTAATACTAAGCAGCAAGTCTGTGTGGAAAGCTCTACACTAGCCAAGTGGCTACCTACTAGTAGGAATAACAACAGCAAACACAACAACAAGAGCAATAATAATAATAACAATGATAATAATATTATTAGTTTCACCTAACAAGCACTATTAGACCCCCCTTCCCAAAAGACTCAAGTCCCGGAAGAGCCATATATTACTAAAAACAGAAATACCTAGTTCCTAACCCTAAATAAAAGGGAAAGGAAGAACTAAAATGGCATGACACAGTGCTTGCACTAATTTAACCCCTACCCAAGTAGAAGTTCTGAGAGGGGCAGGTTGGGGGGGTGGTCATAATATAGCAAGACTCCATGAGAAGAAAAGCAATTACTAAGGTGAGTAATTTTTTCTTCAAACTCCAAGAAGTCTTGCTATATTATGACTTAAGGCAGATTACACAGCAGTACCTCCATGGAGGAGGGTCAGAATCTACTTAGGAAATAGGCTCTGAAGCACAGCTGTGCCAAAACGAGCATCTCTCCTGGACTGGACATCCAGGGAATAATGCTTGGTAAAAGTGTGAACTGCTTTCCAAGTAGCAGCTTGACAGATTTCCAGAATGGGAATATCTCTAGCAGCCGCTAGAGATGCAGCTGTACCCCTGGTGGAGTGAGCCCTCAGTCCTGAGGGGTTCTCTACCTAGTTTTGGTAACAAAATTGGATACAAGAGACAATCCACCTTGCAACTGTCCTCTTAGTGGCAGGTTTCCTTTGCCAACCTCGCCATAGGTAAGGAAGAGTTGGAGGGATTCGAACCTGTGACCCTTAGTGCGTTCCAAATAGTAGCTTAAAAGCTCTTTTGGCGTCTAAACTGTGCAGTCTCCTCTCACCCGAGGAAGAATGCTCAGTGAAAATACTGGAGAGAGATGGATTGGTTCAGATGGAAATCTGAAACCACTTTAAGCAAAAACTTTCTGTTAGTCCTGAGGACTACCTTATCTCTGTGAAAAGATAAAAATCTTTTCCACTGACAGGGCTTGTAATTCACTATCGTCTGGCAGAAGTGATATACACTAGAAAACAGTTTTCCAAGTTAGAAACTTGAGATCTGCTGAAGACAGAGGCTCAAAGGGGGGTTGCATTAACTGAGCAATGCAAACATTCAGGTCCCAGGCAGGAGCTGGTTCCCGAAAAGGAGGGTTAGTGTGAAGTAACCCCTTAAAAAACTTGGAAAACACAGGATGAGAGGAAAGAGAAGCAGGCTTCCCTGCTGATACAAAAACAGAGACAGCTGCCAGATGAACCTTTAAGGTAGCTGGCCTAATGCCTAAGGAATTTAAATGGACCAAATAGTCCAGTAAAATGGGCAAATCAGCAGATTCTGGGACAATTTGTTTCTCAGAACACCAGATGGAAAACCTCTTCCACTTAGAATTGTAAGTGGCCCTAGTGGAAGGCTTCCTTGAAGCCTTTAAAATATCCAGGACACCTTGTGAAAGGTGTAAATCAGCAAATTCTAACTCCTCAAGAGCCAAGCCTTGAGATAGAGGGATTTGAGGTCCGGATACCTCACTCTCCCCTGTGCACAGGCCAGCAAGTCGTGGACTTTGGGCAAGCTCAGGGCAGAGTGAACTGTCGAGGACAGAAGCAGAGGGTACCAGGGCTGTCTGGCCCAATCTGGAGCAATCAGAATCACTTTGCAGGGCTGAGATCTGATTTTTACTAATACCCTGAAGAGAAGAGGAAGGGGAAGGCATATAGGAACTTCCCTTCCAATCCAACAGAAAAGCGTCCAGAGGGACTGAGCCCGGCACTGGAGGCCTGCAACAAAATAGAGGAAGTTGGTGGTTGTCTGGGGCTGCGAAAAGATCTATCTGAGGGTGCCCCATCTGGCAAAGACCGACCCCAGCACCTGAGGATTCAGAGCCCATTCGTGATGGCCCTGAGAAATCCTGCTGAGGGCATCCATGGACATTGTCCTTCCCTGGAAGGTGAACTGCTATCAGGGAGGTGTTCAGGGAGTAAGCCAGAGACCACAACTTCATTGCTTGGTGCACAAGGCTGATGACAGAGTGCCCCTTGCTTGTTGATGTACCACATTGTTGTGTGTTGTCTGTCCTGACTTGAACTACTTTGTTCTGGACAGAAGCTGAAAAAACCTGAAGAGCTAAAAAGACAGCTCTGAGTTCCAAAAGATTGATGTGGAGCAGAGATTCCTGAGGGACCACACTCCCTGAGTGGAAAGGTCGCCATGAGCCCCCACCCTAGCAGGAGGCATCCGTGGTGAGGGTGGAGGAGTGGAAATGGGAATGAAGGAACCCCTTGTGTTAGACTGCTTTGATCCTGCCACCACTGGAGAGCCAGGATCAAAGTTTGGGTCACTGGGACTAATTTGGAAAGGGGGTCCCTCCTTTGAGACCAATAGGCCTCAAATGGAACTGAATGTCCCTCATCTGAATCTTGCTCCTTGCACAACAGCTGTGGAAGCAGCCATGTGCCCTAGGAGTTGCAGAAAATGCCTTGCTGGTCGAGAGACCCGCAGGGTAAAGGAGGATGCCAGGGCAATGAGTCTGTCTACCCTTTCCGAGGGGAGAAATGCCCTGGCTAACTTTGTGTTCAATTCTGCACCTATCAAAGTTAGTACCTGAACTGGTTCCAGAACTGACTTTGGTAAATTCAGCAGGAATCCCAGGGAAGTGGGAAGCTGCTGGGTGACTTGCAAGTGGGATTTTACCTGATCTGGAGACTGACCCACTATGAGCCAGTCGTCCAGGTAAGGAAACACAGCAACCCCTTGCCTTCTTAAATGAGCCACTACCACAGCTAGACATTTTGTGAATACCCTTGGAGCAGAGTGAGGCGAAGGGCATTGCTCTGAACTGGTAGTAGCCTGAGGCAGTTCGAACCTGAGGTACTTTCGGTGAGAAGGCCTGATCAGGACATGAAAATAGGCATCCTTGAGGTCCAGGAAGCTAGCTAGTCCCTGGCCTCAGGGAAGCAAAATCATTCCAGAGTTAACATTTTGAACTTTGGTTTCAAAAGATGCTTGTTCAAGTACCTTAAATCTAGAATGGGCGCCATTCTCCTGTCTTTGGGGTAGAAAGTATCTTGAGTACAGCCCCTTGCCCTGGTGGCAGGAGGGACCCTTTCACTGCTTTGCAGTCTAGAAGAGAAGAAACCTCTGCTTCCAAAGCAAGGGCTTCTGAAGGATTTGCAGGTGGAAAATGTTTGGCTCTCATCTTTGGAAACTGTTTGAAGCTGAGAACAGACCCTGGCTTTCTACCTCAGAACCGTCTGTCCGAAGTTAGGGACAGCCAGTTCTGGCTGAAATAAATCAACCTGCCCCCCCACGGTACAGGAGAATCGGCCCTGGGCACCCATCAGGGTGCCTGCTTGCAACAGCCTTAGGCTGAGGGAGGGGACGGTTTGCTTGTCGCGATCTACCTCTGCCTCTGAAGAAACCCCTCTGTGCAAGCAGAGAAGGCTTGAGATTGGTAAAAGGCCTGTGGAAAGGCCTGCCCCTCCTCTGGGGCGTGCGTTGGAGTGGCATGCCTCTCCTTGGCCTGGGCACTTTTGTAGGTAGTTCTGTATTCATCCACCTTTTCATATAATTTTCTGTTTGTTCCCCAAACAGAGAATTTCCCTACAGGAAAATCCATAGCCTTTGACTGAGTATCTTGGGACAGATTAGTGCATCTGAGCCATGCCAACCTCTGAAAGCTACAGAAGTGGCCATGACCCTAGAGGAAACATCATTAACATCAACAGCAGTATGAAATTGAACTTTAGAGGCTTCAATGTCAGCAGCCACCTGTTCCAACTCACTAGCCAGCTGGCGTGGGCCTGCTTGGCTAACTGCAATATAGTGTCCCATCTAGATTTCTGATATCTAGCCACATAAGCCATATAATTTGCCTGCCTGAGTCACAAAAGAAGCTGCCATATATTGTTTTTTCGCCATGGCATCAATCTTCCTGGAATCCTTATCAGGAGGATGTGAGGCCAGGGAATATTAGCCTGTCACAGGCTGCGAGCTTGTACCACACCTACATGACTACACTGCTCAGTGAGGAAGTCTGTATCAGGGCCTGACAAAGTATACCTTCTGTCCATTTTTTATCTACAGGAGGGACAGAATGAGGATTTTTAAAATCTTTGTTGTTTGCTTCCTAAATGACTTATGCAAAGGAATAGACAACCTCCTAGACTCTGGTATATCCATCATTTCTACATAATCAGGCTCCTCTTGCTCATCCACAGCCTCTTCTAAAGGAAGCTGGAGGGTTTCTGCAACTTTTTTATAAAACATAAAATGAGAAGGGGACTCAGACAGCATAGGGGGAGATTCTAAAGGTCTGTCTGGAGAAATGTCCGGTTCAATGGGCACGTCCAGACCCTCCCAGCCACATATATAATGATCAAATTCCTCCTCCCCCTCCTGTGGTTCATAAAATTCCTCAACATCATACTCTTGAACCACTGGAACTGAACGAACCAACCTTTTGCTAGCTGTTGGTGGTTCGACAGGTCCCTGAGACAGTGACTGGACAATCTGTATGGCTTTAGCTATCTCTGCAGCAGTTGGAGAGACAATTTTGGACTCCAGACCTGCTGATTTCTTTGTCTTTTACTGGGACTGGTTCCTCTGAACCAGCCTTCCTTTACCGAGGAAGTCTCGCCCTGGTCAGAGGGCACTCCCTCTGGTCCAGTGGGTGCTGGACCGGGCTGGCCATCCGGGTCAGCGGACTTTTTGGCCTCTCGTTCCCTGAGCTGGCCCAATCTCTTCTCCAGGGTGGCTGCAGGGAAATTTTTACACACCTGGCAGTCTGACAGGAGGTGGTCAGCCCCCAGACAATAAACACAAGTGGTGTGTGGGTCAGCCCTGGCAAAGGCTTCCCCACAGACATCACAGTGTTGAAACCCAGTGGGCCAGTTTTTCTTTTGGGTTTCTCAGACATAATGCCAGCCTATCCAAAAACTTGCCTTTTGATGGCAGTGCCAGGCAAGACACCCTTATCGGTTCCTAACCGTGTCACGGGTATTTGAAAACCCCCCCAAAAGTATAGGTTTTTTTAGAACCGATAAGAACCGGGAACCGCACTCTAAAAAGCCCAAAATATGAATAGAAATGCTTATTTTATCAAACCGATCGGTTCAAAACCGAACCGATAATTAATTTTCCACACAGACTTTAAATCCTGTACTTACGGTTTACCAGATAGAGCTTTGAACCGAAATGCGGTAAAATAAACACTTTTGGCCGGTTCAAATGAACTGAGAAATGAACCAAGCTGAAGGAGCTGATCTCCGGAGCGACTGTTCAGTGAAGCGGAGTAAAGAATCTGACAGTTTCATTTGAAACTTGCCAGATAGAGCTTTGGCATAACGCTCTCGCGCTTTAGAACTCCAGTCTCCCTGGAGTTAACTGTTTCTTCTCCGGGGCAGTTCAAGTGCTGTGGCTAACTGCCTTAAGTCATAATAAAGCAAGACTTCATGGTGTTTGAATGGCAGGTTCCTTGCCGCTTTAAATCTTGCCGGAAGGTCTTCAAGCTGGCTCCTCCAACCCACCCGGATGGTAAAACTCTCAGCTCCGCCCCATGACGCCAGATCTGGCCCGCTGGAAGCTCAGGTTGTGCGTCGAAGTCGGGGAGGTCAGGTGGGTCATGTGGATGAACAACATATACCATTTCTAGAACTCCTGTTACAGGTGAGTAACCTGTATTTCTAGGGACATGGATATGTTGTTCATCCACCAATAACGAACTCTAGCAGTTCTCCGGGAGGAGGAGGCCAAGCGCACACCCAATACTTACTTGGGAAATAAGGACTGGAGAACCGAGGCCCCAAAACCAGCATCCCGGCGTGACTCAAGGTCGATGTGGTAATGGGTAATAAAGGTGTGTGCTGACTTCCAGGTAGCAGCCCTGCAGATTTCCTGGATAAGGACATCCCTGGAAGCAGCCACCGATGCAGCAGTATGACGGGTAGAATGAGCTCTTATCCCTCTGGGAGGCTCCATGCCCGCCAACTTATAGCAGCGATCTATGCAGGAGGTGACCCACCTGCCTATACATCACAACTTGGCTGCAGGTCTGCCAGAGTGCGGCTTAAGTGTAGGTGACAAACAGCTGGCGAACCTCTCCCAGATTTCAGCCATGTGCTCCTTATAATAGCGGCGCCCTTCTAGGGTCAGAGTATGGAGCCTATATTGACCTCGAGGTGTGACTGAGGTAGAACACACGGCAGAGTCAGCACCTGGTTAAGGTGAAACTCGACACCACCTTTGGAAGGAATTTGGGTGGGGAACAGGACAACCTTGTCCCTGTGGAAGACCAGGTAAGGAGACTCAATGCAAAGTGCCTGGAGCTCTCCATCCTTCTGGCTGACGTGATAGCCACCAGAAAGGCGGTCTTCCACGACAGGTGAGAGATCACACCTGTGCATTGGTTGAATAAGCTTGCCCAGAGCTTTGCCAAGTACCAGCAGTAAATCCCACGGAGGTGGAGGTTCTTACACTGGAGGAAATGTGATCAAGGCCTTTGAAAAGCGCCGACCACCTTTCCTGCTACCGACTGCTCCTGGCCAGCCCCGATAGCAGAGATGGCTGCCAGGTGCACCTTTAGGGTCGTCGACCTAAGCCCTTGACTAGAAAGGTACCATAAATAGTCCAAAATGCTTGCCACAGAACAGGAGGAATGGTCCAAGCCCTTGCCCTGACACCAAATGGAGAATCTCTTCCATTTTAAGGCGTAGCATTTTCTGGTCGACTCCTTACAGGACGCCTCAACAACATTGAGGAACTTGTCAGAAAGACCCAAGGCCTTGAACTCTAGCCGCTCAGGAACCAGGCCGTCAGGTGCAGGGATTGAAGGTCCAGATGGAACACCTTCCCCTGATTGACTGAGAGCAGGTCCGGGCGAGCTGGAAGGTGCCTCGGGAGCCTGGAGCTGAGGCTGAGGAGATCTGGGTACCAGAACTGGCGGGGCCAGTCTGGGGCTATCAGGATCACCTGCGCCTTGTCCCTCCTTCCCTTGAGAAGCACCTTGTGAATCAAGGGAAATGGGGAAAGGCGTAGAAGGCCGGGGTCCACAGCCTCGAAGGCATCCCCTGCAGCGAGCCCTGCTGAGGGACGGGCATAGAAAAGCCTCAGCTTCACGTTCTCCCTGAGGCAAACAGGTCCACCTGAGGTGTGCCCCAGTGGGAGAACAGATCTTGTACTACCTCCGGCAGGAGAGACCACTCATGAGATGGGCCCTATCGGCTCAGGGCACGGCCAGGGTGTTGGAGGCTCCTGCCACATGAATAGCTGGGAGATCCGCCTCCAGGCTGCGCACAAGTGACCAAATGCGGAGAGCTTCCTTGCATAGAAGCATGGAGCCGTCCGCTCCTGGCGGTTCAGGTAGTACATGGTCGTGGTATTGTCGTCTGGACTCGGACCACTTGACCCGGGAAAGCGGAGCAAAGGCGGTGAGAGCTAGGCGGACTGCTCGGAGCTCCAGCAGGTTGATGTGGCATCGGGACTCCCGGGGACCAGAGGCCGTGCACTCGGTGTTCCCCCAGATGGGCACCCCAACCCATCAGAGAGGCATCGGTCGATAGAGAGACCGTCGGGCGGGGTGGACAAACGGGATGCCCTCCTGCAGATGGAATGGAACGGTCCACCACCGGAGAGCGTTCCACATCTCCTGGGTCACTATCACTAGCTGGTCCAAAGGATTGCAGCGTTGTGACCACTGCCTGGCCAGTCCCCACTGAAGGGGGCGCATGTGCCAGCGCGCCCAACGGACCATGCTGGTACAGGCCGCCATGAGAACCAGAAGGCGCAGGAAGTCCCGGGCAGGGCGCGATTGCCCAACCAGAAATGACTGGGCAAAGGAGGTAAGAACCTTGGCCCTGTCCGCCGGGAGCCGTGCTCTGGCTCGAAGAGAGTCGAGCTCTGCCCCGATGAACAGGATCACCTGCTTCGGCTCGAGTTCCGACTTGGCCTTGTTGATGAGAAGGCCAACTTGAGAGGAAACCTGGAGGGCCAGATCTCTGGACCGCTCCACCTCCTGTCTGGAGGAGGCTGCTATCAATGTCGTCCAGGTAAGGTACTCCCGGACCCTCGGCGCTGCAGGAATGCTGTCACCACTGCCATGCATTTGGTGAAGACCCTGGGAGCTGGAGATAAGCTCAAGGGCATGGCTCGGAACTCGAAAGGGATCCCTCCGCTCAAAGCGGAGGAATCTCAATATGACAGACAGATAGGGACGTGAAAGAACGGCGTCCTGTAGGTCAGAGAGCAGAACCACACGCCGTGTTCCAGAGATGGTATTATCTGCGCCAGGTGACCATCCTGAAGGTTCGAGACCTTAGGAACTTGTTCAGGTGCGTGTGGAGTGAGAATGGGCGCCAGCCCCGTCGTTCGAACCAGGAAATACCTGGACACGAACCCGGGTCTGAAGGGGTCCTCCACCTCAGTGATCACCTCCTTTTGGAGGAGGAGAGCGATGTTGGCTCGGCGAGCCGCCAGTGAGCCTGCGGACCCCGAGGCCCCCCCGAGGTGCGACGGCTCTGAAGGGCGGGGCCTGCTCGAATTCCAGAGGTAGGCCTTTTCCCACCACCTCCCGTACCCACCTGTCCGTGGTAACAGCGGACCAGGCGGAAAGGAAGTGTCTGAGCCGCCCCCCACGGGGGGAACCAGGGGTGAGGTGACAGGGATGGGGGCGACACCCCTCAGCCCGTCACTGGGCAGGCTTGGAGGAGGGACCGGCGAGGACCTCCAGGCCTTACCTCCCTGCTTCCTGTTGGAGGAAGCCGGCGGCTTGGTTTGGGATACCAGGTCGAGCCTGCTGGCCTGGCGTTGCTGGGCCGAACGCATGTGAGGCAGAATGACGAAGGGCTTAGGCTGTGGCTTGCGGCCTTTGTCCTTCTGAGCGGAAGAGACCGAGTCCAAGGTAGCATTGGACTTCTCGATCCTCTGCAGGTGACCTTCCACCCCAGGGCTGAAGAGGTCAGTCCCCAAAAAGGGAACATCCGCCAACTTGTGCTGGGTATCCGAGGTAAAGGTGGATATCCTCAGCCAAGCCCGACGACGCATAGCCACTGCGGCCACCACAGACCTGGCACATGAGTCCCCAATGTCTACGCAGTCTGGAGCTGCTGTTTGGCCACCGCCCTGCCGACCGTAGTCTGCAGATCTGCGGGAAGATGAGGACAACCTCATCCAGGGAGCCC